>CM055117.1:544537305-545883555 GCA_029206835.1 Rana muscosa
AATAAAATGATATGTTGTATTAAAATATATGTTTTTTTTTTACAAGATGTGATATTTAATATGTTTGTTATATTAGAAACAAAGTGAGAAGTATTATATATATATATATATATATATATATAATATATATATATATATATTACACACACACCACACACCAAAAATATACCTTCTAAAAGTATATAAAAAATATTTTTTTTTTTTTGAAAGTTATTTGTATTTATAGACAATAAAAGACATATGCACACAAGCAAACATTCAACACATGACAAAGACCTAAAAAATTATTATAAAATTATTAATAAAAATAAAATGTTAAATTAGATCTATAATAATATGAATTTCTTTTTAAAAAAAACACAAAATATGTAGAAGGATAGAATGTTTTTAAAAATTATTTATTAATAAAATAATTTTTTTTAATTTTTTTTATGATTAAGCATAAAAAAATATTGAATATAAACGCACACACATAAAAAATCTTAATTTAGAACACTTATTAATACATTTTACATTATAAATTTATATAAATGTGATCAATATACATACCTGTAAATATATGCAAGTAACGTGGAAGAAACTGATGATCTGTTCCTTTCTTTGAAGACAAACAAATAAAAATTACCTTTAAAAAAAAAATATAAGTTAAAAAAAAATGTACAATGAATGAAAACATAAATAGACATTGAACATATATGTATAAAAATAAAATTGCTTACCTTTCAAGTAATTGGCAAAGATAAATCGATAATCGAATTTTTCGATGAGATGATTGGTATCACGTCCTTAACCTCGTTGTCCGCAGGTGTATAATGGCAAAATACACCCGCGTGCCCTTATCTAAAATGGCGGAATTAGATCCGCCCCCCCCTCGTCACGTGACCGACCGGCTAGACGAGTCACGTGACGATACAATTATCGTGAGATCTCACTTGAAGGAAGCTGGGCAAGTTGATCCCAGGAGGCACTGCGGGAATAGGACGTAGGAAAGGACACGCCTACTCCCGCGGGAGTGAATACCGGAAGAAGCATCTTCAAAATCATTTATTAGGAAAACTATAAAGGATAAAAAAAAAAGGTTAGTGATCGGGTTATGTACTTGCTAAGTGCAAGTAATGTATTTAAAGTCGATTATGTGGGTGAACCTCCGCTTGAAGGCCTATCTCATTTCTTGATACAATAACAATCCAGGAAAGTACAAATACCCCCAAAATGTCCCCTTTTTGGAAAGTAGACAGTCCAAGATATTTAGTAAGATGCATGGTGAGTTTTTTGAAGTTGTAATTTTTTCCCACAATTCTTGGGAAAATTAAGAATTTTAATTTTTTTTTACACAAACTTATTGTATTGATAGGTTATTTCTTGAACACAGCATATGCATACTTGCAACTACACCCAAAAATACATTCTGCTACTCCTCCTGAGTATGGTGATACCACATGTGTGAGAGTGAGACTTTTACACAGCCTGGCCACATACAGAGGCCCAACATCCAAGTAGCCCCTCCAGGCATTTTAGGAGCAAAATTAAACATATAATTTCATGATGACCTATCTCAATTTTGAAGGCCCTGGAGCACCAGGACAATGGAAACATGCACAAAATGACCCCATTTTGGAAAGCAAACACCCCAATGTATAATCTATGAGGCATAATGAGTCTTTTGAACGGTTCATTTTTTTCCAGAATTTTTCGGAATACGTGGGAAAAAAATGAACACGCATTTTTTTTTTTACACAAAGTTGTCCATTTATAAAATATTTCCAACACATAGCATGTACATAGCAAAAATTACACCCCAAAATACATTCTGCTACTCCTCCTGAGTATAACAATACCACATGTGTGAGACTTTCACACAGCCTGGCCATATACAGAGGCCCAACATCCAAATAGCACCTCCAGGCATTCTAGCAGCATAAAATTACACATATAATTTTCTCACTACCGATTACATTTTTGAAGGCCCTTCATATTTCTAACACATAGCAGGTACATACCAAATAACAAAAGATTACCTGTGTTTTATTAGTGCAGTGATCCACAGAGGAGAGCATCGGTCCAGGCAGCAGGCAGGAATAGACAGGCAGAGACACCGCCCAGCCAAAGCACAGGTCCAGGCAGCAGGCAGAGATGTCCAGGCATAAATACTGTCCATAGTCAGTAGAGGCAGCAGGCAGAGAAATGGTCAACACAGCCAAAAGTATTGTCCAGGCAGCAGAAAGAAACATAGTCCATAAAGTCCTGGGTCATTACAGGCAGCGATATGGTCAGCACAGCCAAAGTATTGGTCCAGGCAGCAGGAAGGACCATCATGCTAAGAGCCAGGGGGACAGGGGTAGAGGCTTCTCCCACCCAAATCTCTTTGAAGCCTCCGGGCAACCAGACCCTGTTCTGGGAACACAGAAAACCAAAAACGGATTTTCTGTACTCAGAACGCTATTCTGAAGCCCCTCACATATGTGAGACCCCTGTGTGCTAAAGTAGAAGGGCAAATATCAGTCCAAGTGGCAGGCAAAAACATGGTCGATTAACAGGCCGAGGTTTGGTACACGTGGAAATCAGAAACGTGGTTAAAACGGCAGGCAGAGGCATCGTCGGTAAACAGGCTGAGGTTGGTGCACGTGAAAGTCAGAAAGGTGTTAAAACGGCAGGCAAAGACATTGTCAGTAAAACAGGCCAGGGTCAGTAGCAGGCAGGCACAGGTATTAGAAAGAGGGAAATGGCAGTCTGTTACTAATAAGGGGAACTAGTATCTGATAGATCGGTGATAATTTATTAAGCAATCACCGATACACAGGCCAGGTTGGGAGGGACAATCGGGACAATGATAACTTGTATCTCTTCTAACTCCTCCTCTTGAGCAGTGCACACGACATCTCTTTTGGCGTCTTCTTCCGGATTCTGCAGTTGGAATGCTATAGGGCAAATGTGGCTCATGCAGTCGACTCACACTATTGGAGCGAATGCTTCCTGGGGGCGGGGTCCTTGCTGGTAAATCAGGGCAGTGACAATGTCTTCCAAATATTTGAGGTAGGAGGTGGGTTAGTTTTCGGATGATTTTTGATAGCAGACAAATTAATTGAACAGGGCTATGTGAAAGAGATGAAATGCTACTTTTTTATACCAATAATTTGACTTTCGGGTTGATAAATAGGGTTGTAGCATCTGATCGTTTAAATCCACCCCCCGTGTACATATTGTAGTCATGAACACATTCAGGCTTTACTACGGGGCCACGTCTTCTATGAACCTCCACCAAGTTGTCATCGTGGATTGTAGACATCATATGAACATCCTTCTTGACCTGCCACTTCATGGCCAACACCTCCTCATTCCTCATGAATGCGGCTTCCCCCTTTTGTAGCTGTTTTGAAAGCAAATTCTGTGGGAACCCCTTCCTATTTTTTCGGAAGGTACCGCAGGCCAGGGTTTGTTCACGATACAGGTGACGGAAAAGGGGCAAGCTGCTGTAGTAATTATCTACATATATGTGGTATCCTTTTTTGAACAAGGGGTATGCAAGGTCCCAGACAATTTTACCACTGGTTCATATATATGTGGGGCAATCACGGGGCTGGAGCTGGGAATCTTTGCCTTCGTAAATACGAAATTTGTGCACGCATCCAGTGGCTCGATCGCACAATTTGTTCACTTTTACCCCGTACCTGGCTCTTTTACTTGGGATATACTGCTTGAACTGCAGCCGGCCAGTAAAGTGGGTAAGGGATTCGTCTACACAAATATTTTTGTCGGGGATAAACACTTCAGAAAACCGTTTGGAAAATAATTTATTAGGGGGCGAAGCTTATAAAATTTTCATGGTTGGGGTGATCTCGGGGAGGGCACTGTGAATTGTCATTAAAATGAAGAAATCGCATTATCATATCGTACCGTGTCCTGGACATGACAGCAGAAAATATGGGCATGTGGTGGATGGGGCGGGTGGACCAGTAGGCATGCAGTTCGCTTTTCTTTGTAAGCCCCATATTAAAAGTTAGGCCCAAAAACAATTTGAATTCCCTCTAGTGTGAGACGTCGCCAATTAAACATACGGGCGTAGGACGAATTGGGGTTGGCAGCAATAAATTGCTCTGCGTAAAGATTTGTTTGATCCACCATGTACTGCAACAAATCTTCGGGAAAAAACAAATAAAAATAGTCCAATTGGGAAAAAATTGACATGTTGGGCTGCACACCTGGCTGTGCGGTGAAAGGGGGGATTGTAGCGGATCCTGAGTTGGCAGGCAACCATAAGGGATCAGGGCATCAGGAAGGTAGGACTGGGCCCGGATTCTTTGGGCTGGATGAGCAATTCCAGTACTGGTATTCGGCTCCTCTTCCTGGGGTCTGGCCCTGCTGGTGGTAGGCAGGTCTTCTGATCTAGGTCCTGATCTCCTTACTCTTTTAGGAGGGGCGGATTCCTCCGCTGACTCGGACTCCGATCCACTACCCTCCATTGGCTCATATTCCGAACCAGATCGGATAATGGGACCTCCCCATTGCTCTCATCATCCGACATCGTGAGGGATGTTATATGCCTCCTCAGGTGTGTACATTCTTTGAGACATGGCGGGTACTGGTGGTGCTACTGACAGCTCACTGATGGCGGGCCTGTGTGAGGGTAATGACAGGTTACTGATAACCTGTGTGATGGTACTTATGGCAGGACTGTGCGGCGGTAGTGATAGCGGTACCGATGGCGGTACTGATGGTGGCCTGTGTGACAGATGGGCTGTGACAGATGGGCTGTGACAGATGGGCTGTCCAGATCCAGATGGTACCAATAGCGGTACTGATGGCTGGTACTGATGGCGGTACCGATGGCGGCACTGATGGCGGTACCATTGGTGGCCTGTGTGACAGATGGGCTGTGACAGATGGGCTGTCAGATCCAGATGGTACCGATGGCAGTACAGATGGCGATACCATTGGTAGCCTGTGTGACAGATGGGCTGTGACAGATGGCTGTCAGATCCAGATGGTACCGATGGCGGTACTGATCGCGGGTACCGATGGCGGTACTGATGGCAGTACCGTTGGTGGCCTGTGTGGACAGATGGGCTGTGACAGATGGGCTGTCAGATACAGATGGTACCGATGGTGGTACTGATGGCGGTACCGATGGCGGGTACCATTGGTGGCCTGTGTGACAGATGGGCTGTCAGATCCAGATGGTACTGATGGCGGTACTGATGGTGGGCTGTGACAGATCCAGATGAGCTGTGACAGATCCAGATGGGCTGTGACAGGTTCTCTTTATTGGGGGGGGGCATGTAGTGCAGACAGTATTTTATAGAAAAAAAAACCCAAAACTCACAGATCTCTCCTTCTCTCTCCTCACACAATCGGGTGTGTGAGAGAGAGAAGGAGCGATCCCTGGAAACCGCCACATTGTTTATACTTGTGACACAGCCGATCACGGTGGGTAAACAACCAATTTCATTGGCAGTTTACCCTGATCGAAGATGGGCTATGTCCGAGGGACACGCGCCATCCCCGATTGGCGCGCCGCACGCTCCCGGCGGCGCGCATTAGGCGCACCTTAGATTTGTTTGGACATGTGACACAGCCGATCACATGGTAAACAGCTAATGTCCGGGGGACAAGCGGCATTACCAATCGGTGCAGTGCGGCCCCCGGGAGGGGCGCGCAATAACAGCGAATCCTGGCGGACGTCATATGACGTCCAGTCAGGATTTTAAAACCACTTTGCCGACGTCAATCCGCTATAGGGCAGGCGGCAAGTGGTTAAATAAAATTAAACACAACATGGTAAATGACATGCTTGACAAAAAAAAATCCTGCACAATGCAATGCTGAAACTAACCTTGATGAGCCAGGAGCTGGGTGATCTTGTCTTCCTCTACACCCGCTAGGAGCTCCACCTCATGGGGGAGGAGAGACACCTGCTTCCCTCTGTGCCCCGCCTGACTGCGTTTACGTGCTATGGCACTGCAAAACAAAAAGAGAAAAGAAACAGGTTCCATAATTAAACTACAATTGTAATCTAAAAATGACATCAACAAATGTAGAATGAACCCGTAGAATGAAACAATGCAAATGGATTTTTTGGATTAGGCGCATTTTTTCATGTAGCACAAGATTTGCACATTTTTTTTATTAACTAAATTTATTTTAAGAAAAACTTATGCTTTTTGGTGCACAATAAAATATAAAAGACAGGATTGTGCCGAGTAAATAGATGTCCAGTCCACCTTTCTAATTACGCGCTTGTGTGAACTGTGTATGGTGTAAATTTCCTTTCTTGTTTCTTTTGCAAAGCATTACCACTTGCGGATGCGGACCCGCCTATAGTAAACAAGCAAGCTGGTTAAGTCCAGCCACTGCAACACAACAATTATATATATATATATATATATATATATATATATATATATTTTTTTTTTTTTAAATATTTAACTCTTTTCTTTTCTTTTTTTTTTTTTTTTCAATAACAAAAAATGTAAAACCCATCGGTGATCTAATACCACCAAAAAAAAAAGCTCTATATGTGGCGGGAAAAGGGCATAATATTCATTTGGGTAGTACATTGCAGGAGCGTGCAATTGTCAGTTAAAGCTGCAGCGTGCTAAATAGCAGAATATGGCCTGGTCAGAAAGGGGGCGTAACCTAATGGTGGTCAAGTGGAACTTAAAAGCACTTACTGCTCAGTTTAGTGATAAGAACAAATAACGGCCATGGAAATATTCCTCTCGCAACGATCGTGGCGATAATATTTAACATGTACAAACTATGCTTTCATGTGTAGGCTAGGCACACCTATGCGCAAATTAGGTTTTTCACAAGAATAAAATAAATTCACTTAACTTTACTGCTATCACATGTGATAGCAATAATATATGTTTATGTGTGTATGTGTGGGGACTTGTTTTGGGGCATAATATGTGATTTTTAAAATGTAAAAAAAAAATAATAATCAGACACGTTACCGTTTTGTGTCACAGAATTTTTTACGGGTCACACTGATGGCGCTGTATAACCTCAATTTTTTGAGAGATCCCCTCCTGCTTCCACTCCGGAGTGTTTTTCCTGGAGCATGGGCCACACAGCTGCATCCAGCAAGGAAGCGTTTCCCTTACAAGGACTTGGGACTCAGTGTGAGTCCACGTAAGGTTACACTTCCTTCTGGTTGCAGCTTGTGTCCCCCTCCTGCACTTTTTTGATGGTGGGGGTGGTGCTGCTGCTGCTGCCTCCATAGAAGGGCCAGGAACCTCCATGGGGTCGAACTGCTTGGAGCCACCGTCGGATGCTGCCATCGCACTTGGAACCGTTAGGAGCGCAGAGCGAACAGGAAGGAAGTTATATGCTTGAATTTCGATACGCAATTCCATTGGCTGACTGTTGGGGTAGACCGTTCGACATGAAGATTCGACGAAGCAGCTAAAAACATACGATCGCCACGAGCGGACATTTATGGTCAAATGCTCCACCCATAGGCTATAGAAGAATTCTAATGTTGTTTAACTAGTAATAATAATTAATGATTATAATATTACTAGTCAAACAACATTAGAATTCTACTATAACTTGTGGGCAGAGCATTCAACCGGAAATGTACGATTGCAGCGTCGTACAGTTTAGCTGCTTCGTCGAATCTTCTTAGAACATCCGACAGACACCATAAGCCTTCAATGACAGATTTGACTTTAATTAATTCGGATTTTCGGACGAATGCATTTAACGAAACAAAATAAATAAAAACTAATTTCGGAAGTAACTATATTTTATTTTTCGAACAAAACCGAAATTCCGAAACAAAATATTTCAGTGTGCACTAGGGATGAGCCTAACACCCCCCCCCCCCCCCCCCCCCGGTTCGGTTCGCACCAGAACATGTGAACAGGCAAAATACATTTTTCAAACACCTGAACACCGTTAAAGTCTATGGGACACGAACATGAAAAATCAAAAGTGCTAATTTTAAAGGTTATAATGCAAGTTATTGTCATAAAAAGTGTTTGGGGACCCGGGTCCTGCCCCAGGGGACATGTCAATGCAAAAAAAAGTTTTAAAAACTGCAGTTTTTTCAGGAGCAGTGATTTTAATAATGCTTAAAGTGAAACAATAAAAGTGAAATATTCCTTTAAATTTCGTACCTGGGGGTGTCTATAGTATGCCTGTAAAGTAGCGCACGTTTCCCGTGTTTAGAACTGTCCCTGCACAAAATGTAATTTCTAAAGAAAAAAAAATCATTTAAAACTACTCGCGGCTATTAATGAATTGTTGGTCCCGGCAGTACGGATCAAAGTCATTGAAAAAAACTGCAGGGGTTCCCCCCAGTCAATTACCAGGCCCTTTGGGTCTGGTATTAATATTAAGGGGAACCCCGAACCAAAGGGAAAAAAAGCATGGGGGTCCCCCCAAATTCCACACCAGACCCTTCAGGTCTGGTAAGGATATTAAGGGGAACCGTGCGGCATTTAAAAAAATATGGCGTGGGGTTCCCCCCAAAAATCCATACCAGACCCCTCAGGTCTTTTGTTTGTTTCTGAATGGACGTTCGTTAACCAGCCATGTTGCGCAATCCTACGCGAGAGCGTGCTCTTTATGGGCTTGGAGTTGTGGCTATAACTCTAGCCCAGTCCAGGTCCAGGAGTAGGAGGAGGACTATTTGGACCAAAAATTGGTTGCTTAACCACTTAAGGACCACCGCCTGTACATATACGTCGGCAGAGCGGCACAGACAGACATAAGCACGTACCTGTACCTTAAGATGCCGCCGTGTGTGTGTACACGTACCTTAAGATGCCGCCGTGTGGTCACACGTGCTGGCGGCGGCACGCTCGCAACCCTGTCACTTTCTCTGTGAGCCCGACCGTGGGTCCCGCGGACTCGATCGCTGCAGTGATACCAACAATCGTCTCACGGAGAGATAGAGCGGGGAGATGCTAGTGTAATCAAACATCTCCCCGCTCTGCCTAGTGACAATGACACTGATCTCCGCTCCGTGTGATCGGAGCGGTGATCAGTGTCATGTCACACACAGCCCATCCCCCCTACAGTAAGAAGCACTCCCTAGGAAACACTTAACCCCTATAGCGCCACCTACTGGTTAACCCCTTCACTGCCAGTGTCATTTTCACCGTAATCAGTGCATTTTTATAGCACTGATCGCTGTAAAAATGACAATGGTCCCAAAAATGTGTCAAAAGTGTCCGATGTGTCCGCCATAATGTCGCAGTCATGATAAAAATCGCTGATCGCCGCCATAACTAGTAAAAAAAATATATTAATAAAAATGCCATAAAACAGTCCCCTATTTTGTAGAAGCTATAGCTTTTGCGCAAACCAATCAATAAACGCTTATTGCGATTTTTTTTTTTTTTTTTTTTTTTTACCAAAAATATGTAGAAGAATACGTATCGGCCTAAACTTTGGAAAAAAATGTTTTTTTATATATTTTTGGGGGATATTTATTATAGAAAAAATATTTAATTTTTTTCAAAATTCTCGCTATATTTTTGTTTATAGCGCAAAAAATAAAAACCGCAGAGGTGATCAAATACCTACAAAAGAAAGCTCTATTTGTGGGGAAAGAAGGACGTCAATTTTGTTTGGGAGCCGCACAATTGTCAGTTAAAGCGACGCAGTGCCGAATCGCAAAAAGTGGCCTGGTCTTTGAGCAGCAAAATGGTCCGGGGCTGAAGTGGTTAATCATGACCAATTTTGTCATATGCCATTGCTAAGGGAGCTCCAGGAGAATAATCCAAATGATTTTTGGAACTATCTCCGGATGACGGACTCCTGCTTTCAGCATCTCTTGTACTTGCTGTCCCCCTATATTAGGAAGCAGGACACCTGCATGAGGACTGCTATTCCAACAGAGCAAAAGCTAAGGCTGGGTTCACACTAGTGCGACACGACATCCGTCCTACTTTGGATCCGACTTTGCCCTGCGACATGAAGCCGACATATGTCCGACTTTCAATGAACGGGGATCCGACTTGGATCCCCGCCAATATCAGGCACTGTGTTTGGTATGAATCTTGAGGGGGAACTCCAGGCCAAATTTTAAATTAAAAAAAACGGCGTGGGTTCCCCTCCAGAGGCATACCAGGCCCTTGGGTCTGGTCTGGATTTGAACGGGCGCCCCTACGCCAAAAAAACGGCGTGGGGGTCCCCCCAAAATCCAAACCAGACCCTTATCCGAGCACACAACCTGGCAGGCCGCAGGGGAAGAGGGGCCGACGAGAGAGCGGCCCCCCCTCCCTCCTGAACCGTACCAGGCCGCATGCCCTCAACATGGGGGGGTTTGGTGCTCTGGGGCAGGGGGGCGAGCTGTGGCCCCCCCACCCCAGAGCACCCTGCCCCCATGTTGATGAGGACAGGGCCTCTTCCCGACAACCCTGGCCGTTGGTTGTCGGGGTCTGCGGGCGGGGGGCTTATCGGAATCCGGGAGCCCCCTTCAATAAGGGGGCCCCCAGATACCGGCCCCCCCACCCTATGTGAATGAGTATGGGGTACATCGTACCCCTACCCATTCACCTGGTGGAAAAAATTGCAATAAAAAAAACTACACAGGTTTTTAAAGTAATTTATTACACAGCTCCGGCGCTCTTCTTCCGACTTCCGGGGGTCTTTTCCGACTTCGGGGGTCTCCGGTGTCATCTCCGCGCTCTCCGGTTCTTTCTTCCGCCGGGCCTCCGCTAACTTCTTTTTAGCTCTTTCGCTAGTGGAGGGGCCGGTCTTCCCGTCGTCGCCGTCGGCGTCTTCTTCCCTCTTCTCCTTCTCGATGTTGACGCGTCGCTTCCTCTCGCAGTAATACTGGCTCTCCGCTCCGCTCCGCATTAATATAGGCTTCTCATGACGTCACAGTCACATGTTCCGGGGCACATGGCCCCGGAGCATGTGACTGTGACGTCATGGGAACATGTGACTGTGACGTCATGAGAAGCCTATATTAATGCGGAGCGGAGCGGAGCGGAGAGCCAGTATTACAGCGGGAAGAAGCGACGCGTCAACATCGAGGAGGAGAAGAAGGAAGAAGAAGCCGATGGCGACGGGAAGACTGCGCTCCTCCACTAGCGAAAGAGCTACCAAGAAGTTAGTGGAGGGGCCGGCAGAAGGACAACGGAGAGCCGGACGAGACAACGGGAAGACCGGGCCTCCGTTAGCAAGAGAGCTAAAAAGAAGTTAGCGGAGGCCCGGCGGAAGAAAGAACCAGAGAGCGCGGAGACGACACCGGAGACCCCCGAAGTCGGAAGAAGACCCCCGGAGCTGTGCAATAAATTACTTTAAAAACCTGTGTAGTGTTTTTTTATTGCAATTTTTTTCCCCCAGGTGAATGGGTAGGGGTACGATGTACCCCATACTCATTCACATAGGGTGGGGGGGGGCCGGGATCCGTGGGCCCCCTTATTGAAGGGGGCTCCCGGATTCCGATAAGCCCCCCGCCCGCAGACCCCGACAACCAACGGCCAGGGTTGTCGGGAAGAGGCCCTGTCCTCATCAACATGGGGGCAGGGTGCTCTGGGGTGGGGGGGCCGCAGGTCGCCCCCCTGCCCCAGAGCACCAAACCCCCCCATGTTGAGGGCATGCGGCCTGGTACGGTTCAGGAGGGAGGGGGGGCCGCTCTCTCGTCTCCCCCTCTTCCCCTGCGGCCTGCCAGGTTGTGTGCTCGGATAAGGGTCTGGTTTGGATCTTGGGGGGACCCCCACGCCGTTTTTTCGGCGTAGGGGTGCCGTTCAAATCCAGACCAGACCCAAGGGCCTGGTATGCCTCTGGAGGGGAACCCACGCCGTTTTTTTTATTTAAAATTTGGCCTGGAGTTCCCCCTCAAGAGCAGCACAGCACAAGTCGCATGCCAAAGTCGGACCATGCAAGACTGCGGTCCGACTTTGATCCGACTTCAATGATAGTCAATGGGCTGAAGTCGGATCAAAGTCGGACCAAAGTAGTACAGGGAGCATTCTCAAAGTCGGACCGACATGTGTCGGACCAGTTAAGACGGCTCCCATAGGGAAACATTGATTTTCACACGTCATGCGACATGAGCTCCCAATGTCGGAGCGTTTGTCGCCCCAGTGTGAACCAGGCCTCATAGCCACTAGGGATGAGCTCGGTGTTCGAGTCGAACATACGTTCGACTCGAACATCGGCTGTTCGATCGTTCGACGAAGATCGAACGATTTGGGCCGTTCGCGCCTAATTCGAGTGACGCGAACGGCCCACAATGCACTACGCCATCGCAGTGTCATCCAGGCGCTGTGATTGGCCAAGCATGCACTGTGACCCCGCATGCTTGGCCAATCACAGCGCCGGCAGCGAGGAGAGCAATGATTGGCCACAGGCAGGATGCCTGTGGCCAATTATTGCTGAGGGTGTTTAGTACACGCCCCACACTATAAAAGGCCGCCAGCACGGCGGCCTAGTGTAGTGTGTTCCGGAGCAGGGAAAGAGAAGCATAGGCAGGGACAGTGACATTTATTTTTTCTTGCTTAACCTGGATTCCTTTAGTTTAGGGAAAGAGAAGGATAGGTAGGGAGAGTGTCAGTGTGTTTTACTGTACGAATCCTTGTTTCTAGGGACAGGGAAGGACAGTGAGGGAAATTCTCCTTGTGCTATAGTGTGCTTTAAAAAAACATTTATTCTAGGGACAGAAAACTATAGGTAGGGAGAGTGTCAGTGTGTTTTACTGTACGAATCCTTGTTTCTAGGGACAGGGAAGGACAGTGAGGGAAATTCTCCTTGTGCTATAGTGTGCTTTAAAAAAAAAAATTTCTAGGGACAGAAAACTATAGGTAGGGAGAGTGTCAGTGTGTTTTACTGTACGAATCCTTGTTTCTAGGGACAGGGAAGGACAGTGAGGGAAATTCTCCTTGTGCTATAGTGTGCTTTAAAAAAACATTTTTTCTAGGGACAGAAAACTATAGGTAGGGAGAGTGTCAGTGTGTTTTACTGTACGAATCCTTGTTTCTAGGGACAGGGAAGGACAGTGAGGGAAATTCTCCTTGTGCTATAGTGTGCTTTAAAAAAACATTTTTTCTAGGGACAGAAAACTATAGGTAGGGAGAGTGTCAGTGTGTTTTACTGTACGAATCCTTGTTTCTAGGGACAGGGAAGGACAGTGAGGGAAATTCTCCTTGTGCTATAGTGTGCTTTAAAAAAACATTTTTTCTAGGGACAGAAAACTATAGGTAGGGAGAGTGTCAGTGTGTTTTACTGTACGAATCCTTGTTTCTAGGGACAGGGAAGGACAGTGAGGGAAATTCTCCTTGTGCTATAGTGTGCTAAAGCATTCCTCATCAACCATCTTTGAAATCCTTGTTTTTTGGACAGTCAGGGAAATTGTCGTTGTGCTATTCTGTGCAAAAGCAATCATCCTCAACCATATTTAGAAATCCTTAAGTAAAGGGACAGAGAAGGACACCTGAAGGTAGCCCTTATTGCTTTTTTCCCATCTCCCTGCAGGCCATCTATTAGAATGTTTGGAAGGCAAACAAGGAGAGGCAGACAGTCAGGAGGCAATAAAAGAGGGCAAGCAGGCTCTGTGTCTGGGGACAACAGTGCTGGTCGTGGACGCGGTGCATTGTCATCAGCACATGGCCATGGGACACGCTTGTCCTTCTTTTCGGCAGCTGGACATGTTGAGCCACATCATGCCGAAGACTTGGTAGAGTGGATGACCAAGCCCTCCTCCTCCTCCTCATCCTCTCTCACCCAGGCTCAGGGTACTGGCAAAGCAGCTGCCAAAGCGTCCTCTTCCCTGGTATCAATGTCAGACTCATCATCAGTCACTCCTTCCCTAGACCCACCATGTCCTCCTCCTGAGGAGTCCCCCGAACTGTTTGAGCACAGTGTTGGGTACATGCTCCAGGAGGATGCCCAGCGTTTCGAAGGGTCTGATGATGAAACCCAGCTACAGGAAGGCAGTAGCGTGAGAGCAGACAGAGGGGATGCTCAAGAAGGACACCAATCTGGCAGTCATGTTCCAGCAGCTGCAGCATACTGCCAGATTGGCTCCAGTGATGAGGAGGGAGGGGATGATGAGGTCACTGACTCCACGTGGGTGCCTAATAGGAGAGAGGAGGAGGAGGAGGATGAGGAGGAGGCACATCTCCAACGAGGCAGGATGCCCTTTGGTGGCCAGCGTAAGGGCAGTACACCGACGGAATCACACCGCAGAGCTCCGCCTGTGCAGGGCGCTGCCTCTGCCCGTCATTCAAAAAGTTCTTTGGTGTGGGCCTTTTTTGAGGCTAGTGCATCAGATCGCACAGCTGCTGTTTGCAACATATGTCTCAAGCGTATATCGCGTGGCCAAAACATCAGCCGCTTGGGTACCACATGCCTGACCAGACATATGTTGACCTGCCATGCAGCTCGTTGGCAAGCCTACCTCAAAGACCCACACCAAAGAACAAAGCGGACCTCTCCTTGCACCGCATCAGCTGGGATCTCCAACCCCACTATAACTTCAGTCCTCTCTGAAACATGCACTGAGAGGAATGAAGGTGTAGAATTAGGTGTGTCACAGCCAAGTACTTGCGGCCACTCTGCTAGCAGTACACCGACGTCCGATTCTAGCAGGCAAATTTCCCTGCCCCAGCTGCTGGACCGTCGAAAGAAGTTCACTCCCAGCCATCCACATGCCCAGCGGTTGAATGCTAGCTTGGCTAAATTGCTAGCGCTTCAACTGCTGCCTTTTCAGTTGGTAGACTCGGCCCCCTTCCGTGAGTTTGTGCAATGTGTGGTTCCTCAGTGGCAGGTTCCCAAACGCCACTTTTTCTCACGGAAGGCTATTCCGGCTCTCTACCGGCATGTGGAAGGCAATGTCTTGGCCTCGCTGGACAGGGCGGTCAGCGGTAAGGTGCATATTACCGCTGACTCATGGTCCAGCAGGCATGGATAGGGACGTTACCTTTCTTTCACGGCCCATTGGGTCACTCTTTTGGCAGCTGGGAAGGATGCAGGACAAGGTGCAGTAGTGTTGGAGGTTGTTCCACTGCCACGCCTCCAAAATGCTACTACTGGCTGTGACACACCTCTCTCCTCCACCCCCTCCTCTTCTTCTTCCTCCATGGCCTCTTCCTGTGGTTTGTCCTCTGAACCAGCGGTGCTCCGTAGGCGTTCAAGGGGCTACGCAAGTACGCAGGCAAAAAGATGCCATGCCGTGCTTGCGCTGGTGTGTTTGGGGGACAGAAGCCACACTGGGGCAGAGGTCCTGTCTGCTCTGCAGGGCCAGGCCGAGAGGTGGTTGACGCCACGCCAGCTTAAGCCAGGAATGGTGGTTTGCGACAATGGCACCAACCTCCTCTCCGCCCTCCGACAGGGACAATTGACCCATGTGCCCTGTGTGGCTCACGTCCTTAACCTGGTGGTGCAGCGGTTCTTGGGCAGGTACCCGGGCTTACAGGATGTCCTGAGGCAGGCCAGGAAAGTCTGTGTGCATTTCCGCAGATCTTATAATGCCAGTGCTCGCCTGGCTGAGCTGCAAAAGGAGTTGAACCTGCCCAAGAACCGCCTTATATGTGACATGCCCACCAGGTGGAACTCAACGTTGGCCATGCTGCAGCGGCTGCACACGCAGCAGAGGGCCATCAATGAGTACCTGTGCTACTACGGCACCAGGACAGGGTCAGGGGAGCTTGGTTTTTTTTCTCCACGCCAGTGGGGCATGATCAGGGATGCATGCACTGTCCTGGCACCATTTGAGGAGGCCACGAGGATGGTGAGCAGTGACAGTGCATGCATCAGTGACACTGTACCTCTTGTCCACCTGTTGGAGCACACGCTGCGTGGAATAATGGACAGGGCACTTGAGGCAGAACAGAGGCAGGAAGAGGAGGACTTCCTTGCCTCTCAAGGCCCCCTTTACCCAGACAGTGTTCCTTCTGTCCCACCCATCGCACAGGAAGAGGAGGGGGAGGAGGAGGAGGAGGAGGAGGAGGAGGATTGTGTCAGCATGGAGGTGGAGGCTGGCACTCAGCATCATCAGCAGCAGTCTTTTAGGGATGATTTACAGTCCCAAGAAACCAGTGGACTTGTACGTGGCTGGGAGGAGGTGGCTGCGGATCATGTCGTCCTTAGTGACCCAGAGGACTCCGGAGCGAATGCCTCAGCAAACCTACGCTGCATGGCCTCCCTGATCCTGCAAAGTCTGCGGAAGGATCCTCGTATTCTTCGGATCAAGGAGAGGGACCATTACTGGCTGGCCACTCTCCTTGATCCACGGTGCAAGGGTAAGGTTGTGGACCTTATGTTACCGTCGCAGAGGGAGCAGAGGATGAGACAACTCCGGGAGGCCTTGCAGAAAGGTCTGTGCAACGCGTTCCCAGAGACTGGGAGGTTACAAACTCCTGGTCCTGGACAACGAGTTGCTGAGGCTTCGGGCAGTCAAAGAAGGAGCGGTGGGGAAGGTGGCCGTCTGACCGATGCGTTCAGACAATTCTTTAGTCCGCAGCCCCAAAGTATGATCGGTTCCAGCAACCATCGCCAGCGTCTGATAAACATGGTGCAGGAATATCTAGGGGCAAGGTCAGACTTGGACACCTTCCCCACCGAAAATCCTCTGGCTTACTGGGTCTTGAGGATGGATCACTGGGCAGAGCTTGCACAGTATGCAATTGAGCTACTGGCCTGTCCTGCATCCAGCGTTCTTTCGGAACGCACATTCAGTGCTGCTGGAGGATTTGTCATGGATCACAGGGTGCGCCTGTCCACCGACTCGGTTGATCGACTGACTTTCATCAAGATGAACCAGTCTTGGATCACCACCAGCTACCACACACCTGATGCTGATATAACAGACTAATTGATTTTAACATGTCACATCCCTTCAAGACTGATGCTGATGCTGAGTGTCTGTGCTGTTATGTTGACTGGCTATCCTCCTCCTCCGAGTCCTCAATGATACGATTGATGATGATAGCTTGGAAGATCATTTTTGTTTATGGGTGCCGCCACCAGTGGCTAAGGCCCAATTTTTCAGCCCCTGTTTTACAGGGGCGTGTAATTACAATTTTTTTAGCAATAATTTGCCATAGGGCTCATTGCTGTGCTCCAAGTACAGTATCTGTGAGGGGTTGGAGTGTTGTGGCACCAGTGCCTAAGGCCCAATTTTTCAGCCCCTGTTTAACAGGGGCGTGTCATTACAATTTTTGAAGCAATACTTTGCAACAGGGCTCATTGCTGTGCTCCAAGTACAGTATCTGTGAGGGGTTGTAGTGTTGTGCCACCAGTGCCTAAGGCCCAATTTTTCAGCCCCTGTTCAACAGGGGCATGTAATTACAATTCTTGATCTAATAATTCACAGCAGGGCCCATTGCTGCACCCACCAAGAGTAACTCTGAGGGCTTACAGTGTTGTGGCAACGCCACCACCACCACCACCACGAAAGGCCCAATTTTTCAGCCCCTGTTCAAAAGGGGCATGTAATTACAATTCTTGATCTAATAATTCACAGCAGGGCCCATTGCTGCACCCACCAAGAGTAACTGTCAGGGCTTACAGTGTTGTGGCACCAGCACCACCATCAAAGGCCCAATTTTTACTACCACTGTTCAACAATTATATGTAATTACAATTCCTGATATAATAGTTGACAGCAGGGCGTTCCAGCACCAACCAAGAGTAACTGTGAGTGCTTACAGTGTTGTGCCAACACCAACAACTAAGGGGCCTATTTCTGCAGAGTATATACGGCAGGTCCCTACTTTCAAACATCCAACTTATAAACGACTCCTACTTGCAAACGCAAGAAGACGACAGGAAGTGAGAGGAAATCTACCCCTAGGAAGGAAAATTCTCTCCTGTAAGAATTAATATGGGAGAAAGGTGTCTCCTCTGTACTGATGCTTTATCACCAATCCTTGTTTCAAGAAAAACACCACATTTCAAAAACAGTTGTCATTGGGACGGAAAGTGAGGTGAAATGTTCTGAACAGGGGCACAGACAGCAAAACAAATGTTACAGGGGTGATAACCCTTACCTATGTTTTCCAAAAAGTTTAAAAATAGATTTTTGGGCTGGAGCTACACTTAAACAATGTACCTGTTCAAAATTACAAACAGATTCTACATAAGAACAAACCTACAGTCCCTGTCTTGTATGCACCGCCTGTATACGGCTGTTCAGAGTATATAGGGCCTTTTTTATTTTATGTGCGGGGTTCCCCTTAATATCCATACAAGACCCAAAGGGGCTGGTAATGGGCTGGGGTGGGGGGGGTCATGGGGTAGCTATGCCATTTTTCTTAAAGATTTTCATCCATATTACCGGGACCAGACATTACATTAAAGCCGCAAGCAGTTTTAAATGGCTTTTTTTTCCTTTAGAAGTGTCATTTTGTGCAGGGACAGTTCTAAACACGGGAAACACGTGGCACTTCACAGGCATACTTTAGACACCCCCCAGGTACGATATTTAAAGGAATATTTGACTTTTTTTTTTCACTTTATGCATCATTAAAATGACTGCTCCCGAAAAACGACCGTTTTTAAAACTTCTTTTTGCATTGATACATGTCCCCTGGTGCACAACCCGGGTTCCCAAACCCTTTTTAGGACAATAACATGCATAATAGTTGTTATAATTAGCACTTTAGAATTCGAACGTTCGCATCCATTGTATTTAATAGGGTTCTAATGTTCGTACGAACTTTCGGTCCGTTCGCGGGTTCTGGTGCGAACCGAACCCGGGGGTGTTCGGCTCATCACTAATAGCCACCTTGCGGTACTTGGCGACAGGGAGAAGTCTCCAGGATATCAAGTTTACCACTGGAATCTCTCCCCAGGCTCTGGGAGTCATTATTCCCGAGACTTGTTGTGCCATTATTCAAGTCCTGCAGAAGGACTATATTGGGGTAAGTTTTTTTTTTTAATATCACATTCTATGTACTTTATGTTTTATAATGTTTTATTATTTATTTTTTATTCCATCATTCCCATTATGGTAATATGCTGTGAATGTCCTCTTTGTCCTCATGCATGCTGTAAGCTTTTTCTTGGCCTACATGCAAATTTGCCTTCACTAACCTCCTCAGCATGCTACCCTGGGCCCATACACACCTAGCATATTAACTTAACAATGTTTTTTGGTTGCTTCATTTTTATGTTTACCTTAAACACCCCCTAAACTGTGTCACATTAGTATTGTTGTCCTCAAATTCATGCAGAGTGCAAGAGACCCTTTTTTGGGGTGCACAAACTCTTTTGTAACCCTCCCTCCCCTCCCCAAAATGCTGAGTCAACTGATACAACTACTCTATCTGCTGACTTTGCAAAACCCATACACAGTATACCTCTTTTGTTGTGGTAAGATTTCTGCATGAATTATCCAAAGCATGTAGTGCATGTAGTACACTATGAATTTTTGGTCTCCTATTATTTTAATGGTAAGTTATGTATGTTAAAATGTTCTTATATTTGGACATTGTGTATTTTTTGGGGGTTTTATGGCACTTCTAATCTGCCCACTGGGCTGACAATCTTGAAAAAACGGAGGGGTTGCAAAATTAACCCTAATTTTTTCAGCATTTTGATCACAGGGAAATGGAGAGGGTTATTCCCTGTCCAAAACCTCTACCCATTCAACCTCAACCCCCCCTAACATTTTTAGAATGGGGGGGGGTTGAGGAAGCATATAAGTAGAACTTACCCTATTTAGTAGAAATACTCCTTTAAATGTTATTGTTTTCTGTTGCCCAAGAATGTATGTGTCAAATATGCTTGCAATTTAATGTGCTCAAGTAGTAATAATTTTTTTCTTTGTTTCACTCCAACCCCCAGCAATGGCAGGATGTGGCGGCCCAGTTTGAAAATTTGTGGAATTTCCCCAACTGTGGGGGTGACATTGATGGGAAGCATCTGAGGATTGTCCCACCACCCGACTCAGGATCCTATTATTTTAATTATAAAGGCTTTTGCGACATAGTTCTGCTTGCTGTTGTGTCTGCAAACTATGAATTCCTGTACGTGGATGTGGGGAAGAATGGGCGCCACTCAGATGGAGGTGTCATGATGCCTACAGAGTTCTACCATAGGCTACAGAATGGCACCTTATGTTTGCCACATGCTCAGGACAATGTGGAGGGCCTCAATTTTGTTTTTGTGGCAGATGAGGCCTTTGCTCTGGATCATCTTCTAAAGCCCTTTCCTATAAGGAATCTAACCCCAGAGCAACACATTTTCAACTATCGGCTCTCTCGTGCCAGAAGGGTGGTGGAAAATGCCTTTGGCATCCTTTCTAGTCGATTTAGACTGTTTTTAACTGCCATAAACTTGGCAGAATATAAGCTCAACCATGTTGTGTTGTGCTGCTGCATCCTCCATAATTTTTTAAGGAGGAATGCTAGCAGCTACATTGCCTCAGGGCAAACAGATGAGCCTTCACTTTTTACACCCAGCTGAAGAAACTGTGATGCCAGCTCTTGAAAGTGGTCGTGCTGGTTTCTCCTCCCAGAATGCCCGTCTTTTCCGGGAACAGTATATAGACTACTGTGTGGGTAGAGGGGCAGTGCCTTGGCAGCAAAATTTACTTGCTAATGAGTAAATATCTGAGTTAATCTATAAAAAAAACATTCTTTGAACTACTGTTGTCTGTGTTTATTATGTTTGCAAATGGCGTTAATTTTTGTCATTTTTTCCACTATTGCAAACCAACCTGATGTGCAACATGAGGTGAAAATCTCGCCTTGAGCTAACTACTGTATTATGTTGTGCTGTGGCTCTGCTACACACATTTGAGAGTACACTGTCAATGTAACTAAACCAACTTATCAAATATACTGATATTGAGCATAGAAATAAGAAGCCACACATTGTTTATCAAAAATATTTTTACTTCAAGCACATTCAGATGTGCGTTTTATGGTTTTAGAACAAACCAACATCGTTATTTGTGTGTAAACATTTATATTTTCTATTTTTTATCATTTTTAGTGGCTAAACATGCATCTTTGAAAGCAAAGCATACATCTCGCCAACTCTATAACTTTAAAAATATAAAATGTAACATTTAAAGGCCATATGAGACATTAATAATATTATTCTCAAGTTGAGAATATCTTGCCTTCCTCAGGTGGGATGAGCTCATCCATTCCTTGCAAAAATTTGAAGAGGCCTAACTGTTAAATGTCCCTTATGATACCCTGCCTAAAATCTGTGTAGGAACAAACAGGTTATTAGCAAAAGCCACAAAACACAGTGGGGGTGATTTACTAAAGACCTGCGCCTGTGGTGCAGTGGAGAAATTGGAGCAATTGCACAAAAAACGGGACTCAAAACATTTATCAAAAATTATGGTGCACTTATATGCACCAAACCATATTTAAATAGGAAGCGCTGTTGCGCATTTGCGCAATCTTTCGCGCCTACCATTAGCAAGCGCAGCCAATGTAATCTTCAAAATTTTTGTCTGAATACTGTAGATAACTTTACTAGTTTACCATCTTCTGTTACCAGGCTAAAAAGTATGTATATAATATTGTTTAAATGCACAAATTCTGTCCAGAACATGTAGATCTTTCATTCACTACTTTTTGAAACAACTCAATAATCATTCTAGAGATCTTCCTCCTATCAATAACTGTGCAGATGTTTACTGGACTTGTAATTGTGCATTTTATGCACATTTTATGATTGGACAGTGTATGGGGAAAGAATTGTCCAGAATCACCTATCTATAGACTATCACCATAAAATGCACAATTACAAGTCCAGTAAACATCTGCACAGTTGTTGATAGGAGGAAGTTCTCTAGAATGAATATTGAGTTGTTTCAAATAGAAATTAATGAAAGGAATAAAAGTGGAAGCAATATTCTCCATGTGATAAGGGAAAGCTCCTTAACATGATCAGCATTACAATGAGCAAGTGCCCAATGTCTGTTTCATATTTAACCACTTCCCGCCCCGTCAATAGCAAATTGACGTCCGGGAAGTGGTTGCATTATCCACACTGGACGTCTATTGACGTCCTGCAGGATAATGCCTTGCGGGCGCCCAGCGCGGTGTTCGGGGACGGCGTGTGTCCCTCGGACACAGCGCTTCCCCGATCACGGTAAACAGACAATTTTATTGGCTGTTTACCATGTGATCGGCTGTGTCAAAGTCACAGCCGATCACATGTGACAACAGACTCGGCGGCGCGCTCCGTGCGCGCCGCCAGAGGCTTGCAGAGCGGGGATCGGGGAAGGCGAGTGTCCCTTGGACACAGCGCGTCCCCGATCAGGGTAAACAGCCAATGTATTGGCTGTTTACCAAGTGACCGGCTGCGTCCAATCACAGCTGGTCACAAATGTAAACAAACCGCAGGAGTTACTACCTGATCCCTGCTCTCTCCTCACACACCGATCTGTGAGGAGAGAGCAGAGATCAGTAAGTTAGCTCAGTGTAGTTTGTCTACATTCTTTTACAGTGCACAACACGGCCACCCCCAATAAAGAGGACCTGTCACACAGCCCATCACATCAATCAGCCCAGCCAATCAGCCCATCTGTCAATCAATCAATCAGCCCACCTGTCAATCAATCAATCAGCCCATCTGTCAATCAATCAATCAGCCCATCTGTCAATCATCTGTCACAGGCCCACCTCCATCGGTACCGCCATTGGTGCCGCCACACAGGCTACCAGTACCGCCATCGGTACCACTACCAGTACCGCCACCAGTACCGCCACTAGTACCGCCATCAGGCCCAGCATCTATACTGCCACACAGGCCCGCTACCAGTATCACCACTAGTGCCGCCATCGGTACCACCACCAGCACCACCACCCGTACCACCGTCGGTAGTGCCACCACCACCTGTACCAACACCTGTACCGACATCGGTACCATCACCACCCGTACCACTATCGGTACCACCACCACCTGTACCGCCATCGGTAACACAACCACCCGTACCGCCACCTGTACCGCCATCGGTACCGCCACCACCACCACCCGTACCGCCATCGCTACTACCACCACCCGTACCACCACCTGTACCACCATCGTCCCACCACCACCCGTACCGCCATCGGTACCACCTGTACCGCCATTGGTACCACCACCACCCATACCGCCATTGGTACCACCACCACCCATACCGCCATCGCTACCACCACCACCACCCGTACCGCCACCTGTACCGCCATCGGTACCCGCCACCACCACCACCTGTACCGCCATCGGTACCACCACCACCTGTACCGCCATTGGTACCACCACCACCCATACCGCCATCGGTACCACCACACAGGCCCACCACTAATACATCCATCGGTACTACCACACAGACCGCCACCACTACCACCAGCAGTACCATGCACAGGCCCACCAATAAGCACTGCCATAATGTCCCAAAGGGTTTACACACCTGAGGAGGCATATGCCATTCTTGACATGTCGGATGATGAGAGCAGCGGGGAGCTCCCATTATCCGATTCTGGTTCGGAATACGAGCCAGTGGAGGATAGTGGCTCAGAGTCCGAGTCCCCGGAGGAAACCGTCCCTCCCAAAAGAATGCGATCAGCACCAAGATCAGCACCAAGATCAGGAGAACTGCCCACCACCAGCAGCGCCATACCCCAGGAAGAGGAGCCCAGTACAAGTAATGGAAATGCACACCCAACCCGAAGAATCCAGCCCCAGTCCTACCTTCCTGATGCCCTGGCAAACCCCTTATGGTTGCCTGCCAACTCAGGATCCGCTATCATCCCCCCTTTCACCGCACAGCCAGGTGTGCAGTCCGACACTACAAATTTTTCTAAATTTGATTATTTTTGTTTATTTTTCCCACAAGATTTGCTGCAGAATATAGTGGATCAAACAAATCTGTATGCATCCCAATTTATTGCTGCCAACCCCGATTCTTCCTACGCCCGCATGTTCCAGTGGCGGCGTCTAACATTGGACGAATTTAAATTATTTTTGGGCCTTATGTTCAATATAGGGCTTACAAAAAAAAGAACGAAGTCCATGCATATTGGTCCAAACGCCCCATCCAACACATGCCCATATATTGCGCTGTCATGTCCAGGAAAAGATACAACATGATTATGCGCTTTCTCCACTTCAATAACAATTCACAGTGCCCTCCCCGAGATCATCCCAACTACGACAAATTGTACAAGATACGCCCCTTAATCAATGCCTTTTCCCAGCGATTTGAAGAAGTTTTCATCCCAGACCAAAATATTTGTGTGGACGAGTCCCTCGTACATTTCAGCGGCCGACTGCAGTTCAAGCAGTACATACCAAGCAAGAGAGCCAGGTATGGGTTAAAATTAAATAAATTATGTGATCGAGCCACTGGATACGTCTTCAAATTCAGGATCTATGAAGGCAAAGACTCCCAGCTCCAGCCCCGTGATTGCCCCACATATATTGGAACCAGTGGGAAAATTGTCTGGGAGTTGGCATACCCCCTGTTCGGAAAAGGTTACCATTTATATGTTGACAATTATTATACCAGCCTGCCCCTTTTTCGCCACCTTTACAATAAGCAAACCCCGGCCTGCGGTACCTTAAAAAAAACGGAAGGGATTCCCACAAAATTTATTGACCAAAAAATTGCGACCTGGAGAATCGGCATTCATGAGGAACGAGGAGGTGTTGGCCATGAAGTGGAGGGACAAGAAAGATGTCCACATCCTCTCTACAATCCACAATGACACCATGGTGGAGATCCCAAGAAGACGCGCCCCCATTGTAAAGCCCGAATGTGTCCACGACTACAATTTGTACATGGGTGGGTGGATTTAAACGACCAGATGCTACAGCCCTACTTATCAACAAGAAAGTCCCGTTATTGGCACAAAAAAGTTGCGTTTCACCTGTTTCACATGGCCCTTTTTAATTCGTTTGTTTGCTACCAAAAAGCAACTCAAAATCACCAACTCCACTACCTCAAATATATTGAAGATATCATCGATGCCCTCATTTACCAACAAGATCCCGCCCCAGGAAGCATTCGCTCTGATAGTGTGAGTCGGCTTCACGAGCGACACTATCCCTTTAGCATCCCCCCCACAGAATCTGGAAGAAGACGCCAAAAGAAATGCTGTGTATGCAGCAGAGGAGAAGTAAGAAGAGACACCAGCTATAGTGTTGAGCGAACCCGAACTGTAAAGTTCGTGTCCGTACCGAACTTTAGCTTTTTCCCGAACCCGAACCCGGACTTTGCGCAAAAGTCCGGGTTCGGGTTCGGGTTCGGCAATATAATTACGCAGTTAGAAATGCTTCAGGGGCCAGCCAATCACCTTTTGATTAGCTGGTGTGCCCTTAGAAGCCATCATAGCCATGCCTACTAATGGCATGGCTGTGATTGGTCAGTGCAACATGTGACCCAGCTTCTATATAAGCTAGAGGCACACAGCACACACGTCACTCTGCTTCAGAATAGATAGGGAGAGGATCTTGGCTGCTGCTGTTGCTAATAGGGAGAGATTGTAAAATACATGAGGTAGTCCTGATTCTGCAATCTGAGGGAAAAGATAGAGAGATAGTGTAGTGTAGGGCCAGGTTCCTGTTGGTGCTTTCAGGGAGAGAGATATATTATATAGGAGTCCAGATTCAGAGATTAAAATCAGCGATCTGCATAGGTTTGCCTGTTTGTGTTGCAGTGCACAGTCTTTTTACACTGCCATGAGCCCAGTGTCAGAGAAAATCTAACTTTTATCTGCAAGCTCAGTGCACCAGCACTGCATATATTACGTTGAGAGATACACCGTTTCCATACTGTGGGTGTATTCTGCTCTTGGAAAAAGATCAATTTAGGGGGAAAAAAAAGGCACTTTATTGTGCTCTTTTCCAAAAGACCATTAGGGCAAAAAAAAAAAAAAAAAAATTTGCACTTTAATGTACGCTTGCAAAAAGAGCCATTCAGGGCCACAAAAAATAGTTTGCAGTGTGTTATACATATGTGGAGGTGTGTGAAATAAACAATTTCTATATAGTTTTCTCCTACTGTGCTATACTAAAAAAACAAAATTTTTTTTGAATAGCATTTTCTGCAGTTCTGTAGCTGTGCGATTCAGCGGTTACATACTGTGGGTGTGTTCTGCTCTTCCAAAAAACGCCATTTAGGGGCACGAAAAATAGTTTGCAGTGTGTTATACATATGTGGAGGTGTGTGAAATAAACAATTTCTATATAGTTTTCTCCTACTGTGCTATACTAAAAAAACACAATTTTTTTTGAATAGCATTTTCTGCAGTTCTGTAGCTGTGCGATTCAGCGGTTACGTACTGTGGGTGTGTTCTGCTCTTCCAAAAAACCCCGTTTAGGGGCACAAAAAATAGTTTGCAGTGTGTTATACATATGTGGAGGTGTGTGAAATAAACAATTTCTATATAGTTTTCTCCTACTGTGCTATACTAAAAAAACAACATTTTTTTTAATAGCGTTTTCTGCAGTTCTGTAGCTGTGCGATTCAGCGGTTACGTACTGTGGGTGTGTTCTGCTCTTCCAAAAAACGCCATTTAGGGGCACAAAAAATAGTTTGCAGTGTTTTATACATATGTGGAGGTGTGTGAAATAAACAATTTCTATATAGTTTTCTCCTACTGTGCTATACTAAAAAAACAAAATTTTTTTTGAATAGCATTTTCTGCAGTTCTGTAGCTGTGGGATTCAGCGGTTACGTACTGTGGGTGTGTTCTGCTCTTCCAAAAAATGCCTTTTAGGGGCACAAAAAATAGTTTGCAGTGTGTTATACATATGTGGAGATGTGTGAAATAAACAATTTCTATATAGTTTTCTCCTACTGTGCTATAATAAAAAAACACATTTTTTTGAATAGCATTTTCTGCAGTTCTGTAGCTGTGCGATTCAGCAGTTACGTACTGTGGGTGTGTTCTGCTCTTCCAAAAAACGCAGTTTAGGGGCACAAAAAATAGTTTGCAGTGTGTTATACATATGTGGAGGTGTGTGAAATAAACAATTTCTATATAGTTTTCTCCTACTGTGCTATAATAAAAAAACAAATTTTTTTGAATAGCATTTTCTGCAGTTCTGTAGCTGTGCGATTCAGCGGTTACGTACTGTGGGTGTGTTATGCTCTTCCAAAAAACACCGTTATGGGGCACAAAAAATAGTTTGCAGTGTGTTATACATATGTGGAAGTGTGTGAAATAAACAATTTCTATATAGTTTTCTCCTACTGTGCTATACTAAAAAAACAAATTTTTTTGAATAGCATTTTCTGCAGTTCTGTAGCTGTGCGATTCAGCGGTTACGTACTGTGGGTGTGTTCTGCTCTTCCAAAAAACGCCATTTAGGGGCACAAAAAATAGTTTGCAGTGTGTTATACATATGTGGAGGTGTGTGAAATAAACAATTTCTATATAGTTTTCTCCTACTGTGCTATACTAAAAAAACAATTTTTTTTTTGAATAGCATTTTCTGCAGTTCTGTAGCTGTGCGATTCAGCAGTTACGTACTGTGGGTGTGTTATGCTCTTCCAAAAAACAGCGTTATGGGGCACAAAAAATAGTTTGCAGTGTGTTATACATATGTGGAGGTGTGTGAAATAAACAATTTCTATATAGTTTTTTCCTACTGTGCTATACTAAAAAAACAAAAAAAAATTTGAATAGCATTTTCTGCAGTTCTGTAGCTGTGCGATTCAGCGGTTACATACTGTGGGTGTGTTCTGCTCTTGCAAAAAACGCAGTTTAGGGGCACAAAAAATAGTTTGCAGTGTGTTATACATATGTGGAGGTGTGTGAAATAAACAATTTCTATATAGTTTTCTCCTACTGTGCTATACTAAAAAAACAAATTTTTTTTGGAATAGCATTTTCTGCAGTTCTGTAGCTGTGCAATTCAGCGGTTACGTACTGTGGGTGTGTTCTGCTCTTCCAAAAAACGCTGTTTAGGGGCACAAAAAATAGTTTGCAGTGTGTTATACATATGTGGAGGTGTGTGAAATAAACAATTTCTATATAGTTTTCTCCTACTGTGCTATACTAAAAAAACAACATTTTTTTTGAATAGCATTTTCTGCAGTTCTGTAGCTGTGCGATTCAGCGGTTACATACCGTGGGTGTGTTCTGCTCTTCCAAAAAACGCCATTTAGGGGCACAAAAAATAGTTTGCAGTGTGTTATACATATGTGGAGGTGTGTGAAATAAACAATTTCTATATAGTTTTCTCCTACTGTGCTATACTAAAAAAACAACATTTTTTTTGAATAGCATTTTCTGCAGTTCTGTAGCTGTGCGATTCAGCGGTTACGTACTGTGAGTGTGTTCTGCTCTTCCAAAAAACCCCGTTTAGGGGCACAAAAAATAGTTTGCAGTGTGTGATACATATGTGGAGGTGTGTGAAATAAACAATTTCTATATAGTTTTCTCCTACTGTGCTATAATAAAAAAACAAATTTTTTTGAATAGCATTTTCTGCAGTTCTGTAGCTGTGCGATTCAGCAGTTACGTACTGTGGGTGTGTTCTGCTCTTCCAAAAAACGCAGTTTAGGGGCACAAAAAATAGTTTGCAGTGTGTTATACATATGTGGAGGTGTGTGAAATAAACAATTTCTATATAGTTTTCTCCTACTGTGCTATAATAAAAAAACAAATTTTTTTGAATAGCATTTTCTGCAGTTCTGTAGCTGTGCGATTCAGCGGTTACGTACTGTGGGTGTGTTATGCTCTTCCAAAAAACACCGTTATGGGGCACAAAAAATAGTTTGCAGTGTGTTATACATATGTGGAAGTGTGTGAAATAAACAATTTCTATATAGTTTTCTCCTACTGTGCTATACTAAAAAAACAAATTTTTTTGAATAGCATTTTCTGCAGTTCTGTAGCTGTGCGATTCAGCGGTTACGTACTGTGGGTGTGTTCTGCTCTTCCAAAAAACGCCATTTAGGGGCACAAAAAATAGTTTGCAGTGTGTTATACATATGTGGAGGTGTGTGAAATAAACAATTTCTATATAGTTTTCTCCTACTGTGCTATACTAAAAAAACAATTTTTTTTTTGAATAGCATTTTCTGCAGTTCTGTAGCTGTGCGATTCAGCAGTTACGTACTGTGGGTGTGTTATGCTCTTCCAAAAAACAGCGTTATGGGGCACAAAAAATAGTTTGCAGTGTGTTATACATATGTGGAGGTGTGTGAAATAAACAATTTCTATATAGTTTTTTCCTACTGTGCTATACTAAAAAAACAAAAAAAAATTTGAATAGCATTTTCTGCAGTTCTGTAGCTGTGCGATTCAGCGGTTACATACTGTGGGTGTGTTCTGCTCTTGCAAAAAACGCAGTTTAGGGGCACAAAAAATAGTTTGCAGTGTGTTATACATATGTGGAGGTGTGTGAAATAAACAATTTCTATATAGTTTTCTCCTACTGTGCTATACTAAAAAAACAAATTTTTTTTGGAATAGCATTTTCTGCAGTTCTGTAGCTGTGCAATTCAGCGGTTACGTACTGTGGGTGTGTTCTGCTCTTCCAAAAAACGCTGTTTAGGGGCACAAAAAATAGTTTGCAGTGTGTTATACATATGTGGAGGTGTGTGAAATAAACAATTTCTATATAGTTTTCTCCTACTGTGCTATACTAAAAAAACAACATTTTTTTTGAATAGCATTTTCTGCAGTTCTGTAGCTGTGCGATTCAGCGGTTACATACTGTGGGTGTGTTCTGCTCTTCCAAAAAACGCCATTTAGGGGCACAAAAAGTAGTTTGCAGTGTGTTATACATATGTGGAGGTGTGTGAAATAAACAATTTCTATATAGTTTTCTCCTACTGTGCTATACTAAAAAAACAACATTTTTTTTGAATAGCATTTTCTGCAGTTCTGTAGCTGTGCGATTCAGCGGTTACGTACTGTGGGTGTGTTCTGCTCTTCCAAAAAACCCCGTTTAGGGGCACAAAAAATAGTTTGCAGTGTGTTATACATATGTGGAGGTGTGTGAAATAAACAATTTCTATATAGTTTTCTCCTACTGTGCTATACTAAAAAAACAACATTTTTTTTAATAGCGTTTTCTGCAGTTCTGTAGCTGTGCGATTCAGCGGTTACGTACTGTGGGTGTGTTCTGCTCTTCCAAAAAACGCCATTTAGGGGCACAAAAAATAGTTTGCAGTGTTTTATACATATGTGGAGGTGTGTGAAATAAACAATTTCTATATAGTTTTCTCCTACTGTGCTATAATAAAAAAACACATTTTTTTGAATAGCATTTTCTGCAGTTCTGTAGCTGTGCGATTCAGCAGTTACGTACTGTGGGTGTGTTCTGCTCTTCCAAAAAACGCCGTTTAGGGGCACAAAAAATAGTTTGCAGTGTGTTATACATATGTGGAGGTGTGTGAAATAAACAATTTCTATATAGTTTTCTCCTACTGTGCTATAATAAAAAAACACATTTTTTTGAATAGCATTTTCTGCAGTTCTGTAGCTGTGCGATTCAGCGGTTACGTACTGTGGGTGTGTTCTGCTCTTCCAAAAAATGCCATTTAGGGGCACAAAAAATAGTTTGCAGTGTGTTATACATATGTGGAGGTGTGTGAAATAAACAATTTCTATATAGTTTTCTCCTACTGTGCTATACTAAAAAAACAATTTTTTTTTGAATAGCATTTTCTGCAGTTCTGTAGCTGTGCGATTCAGCAGTTACGTACTGTGGGTGTGTTATGCTCTTCCAAAAAACAGCGTTATGGGGCACAAAAAATAGTTTGCAGTGTGTTATACATATGTGGAGGTGTGTGAAATAAACAATTTCTATATAGTTTTCTCCTACTGTGCTATACTAAAAAAACAAAAATTTTTTGGAATAGCATTTTCTGCAGTTCTGTAGCTGTGCAATTCAGCGGTTACGTACTGTGGGTGTGTTCTGCTCTTCCAAAAAACGCCGTTTAGGGGCACAAAAAATAGTTTGCAGTGTGTTATACATATGTGGAGGTGTGTGAAATAAACAATTTCTATATAGTTTTCTCCTACTGTGCTATACTAAAAAAAAAACATTTTTTTTTAATAGCATTTTCTGCAGTTCTGTAGCTGTGCGATTCAGCAGTTACGTACTGTGGGTGTGTTATGCTCTTCCAAAAAACAGCGTTATGGGGCACAAAAAATAGTTTGCAGTGTGTTATACATATGTGGAGGTGTGTGAAATAAACAATTTCTATATAGTTTTTTCCTACTGTGCTATACTAAAAAAACAAAAAAAAATTTGAATAGCATTTTCTGCAGTTCTGTAGCTGTGCGATTCAGCGGTTACATACTGTGGGTGTGTTCTGCTCTTGCAAAAAACGCAGTTTAGGGGCACAAAAAATAGTTTGCAGTGTGTTATACATATGTGGAGGTGTGTGAAATAAACAATTTCTATATAGTTTTCTCCTACTGTGCTATACTAAAAAAACAAATTTTTTTTGGAATAGCATTTTCTGCAGTTCTGTAGCTGTGCAATTCAGCGGTTACGTACTGTGGGTGTGTTCTGCTCTTCCAAAAAACGCTGTTTAGGGGCACAAAAAATAGTTTGCAGTGTGTTATACATATGTGGAGGTGTGTGAAATAAACAATTTCTATATAGTTTTCTCCTACTGTGCTATACTAAAAAAACAACATTTTTTTTGAATAGCATTTTCTGCAGTTCTGTAGCTGTGCGATTCAGCGGTTACATACTGTGGGTGTGTTCTGCTCTTCCAAAAAACGCCATTTAGGGGCACAAAAAATAGTTTGCAGTGTGTTATACATATGTGGAGGTGTGTGAAATAAACAATTTCTATATAGTTTTCTCCTACTGTGCTATACTAAAAAAACAACATTTTTTTTGAATAGCATTTTCTGCAGTTCTGTAGCTGTGCGATTCAGCGGTTACGTACTGTGGGTGTGTTCTGCTCTTCCAAAAAACCCCGTTTAGGGGCACAAAAAATAGTTTGCAGTGTGTTATACATATGTGGAGGTGTGTGAAATAAACAATTTCTATATAGTTTTCTCCTACTGTGCTATACTAAAAAAACAACATTTTTTTTAATAGCGTTTTCTGCAGTTCTGTAGCTGTGCGATTCAGCGGTTACGTACTGTGGGTGTGTTCTGCTCTTCCAAAAAACGCCATTTAGGGGCACAAAAAATAGTTTGCAGTGTTTTATACATATGTGGAGGTGTGTGAAATAAACAATTTCTATATAGTTTTCTCCTACTGTGCTATAATAAAAAAACACATTTTTTTGAATAGCATTTTCTGCAGTTCTGTAGCTGTGCGATTCAGCAGTTACGTACTGTGGGTGTGTTCTGCTCTTCCAAAAAACGCCGTTTAGGGGCACAAAAAATAGTTTGCAGTGTGTTATACATATGTGGAGGTGTGTGAAATAAACAATTTCTATATAGTTTTCTCCTACTGTGCTATAATAAAAAAACACATTTTTTTGAATAGCATTTTCTGCAGTTCTGTAGCTGTGCGATTCAGCGGTTACGTACTGTGGGTGTGTTCTGCTCTTCCAAAAAATGCCATTTAGGGGCACAAAAAATAGTTTGCAGTGTGTTATACATATGTGGAGGTGTGTGAAATAAACAATTTCTATATAGTTTTCTCCTACTGTGCTATACTAAAAAAACAATTTTTTTTTGAATAGCATTTTCTGCAGTTCTGTAGCTGTGCGATTCAGCAGTTACGTACTGTGGGTGTGTTATGCTCTTCCAAAAAACAGCGTTATGGGGCACAAAAAATAGTTTGCAGTGTGTTATACATATGTGGAGGTGTGTGAAATAAACAATTTCTATATAGTTTTCTCCTACTGTGCTATACTAAAAAAACAAAAATTTTTTGGAATAGCATTTTCTGCAGTTCTGTAGCTGTGCAATTCAGCGGTTACGTACTGTGGGTGTGTTCTGCTCTTCCAAAAAACGCCGTTTAGGGGCACAAAAAATAGTTTGCAGTGTGTTATACATATGTGGAGGTGTGTGAAATAAACAATTTCTATATAGTTTTCTCCTACTGTGCTATACTAAAAAAACAACATTTTTTTTTAATAGCATTTTCTGCAGTTCTGTAGCTGTGCGATTCAGCGGTTACGTACTGTGGGTGTGTTTTGCTCTTCCAAAAAACGCCATTTAGGGGCACAAAAAATAGTTTGCAGTGTGTTATACATATTTGGAGGTGTGTGAAATAAACAATTTCTATATCGTTTTCTCCTACTGTGCTATACTAAAAAAAAAACTTTTTTTTTGAATAGCATTTTCTGCAGTTCTGTAGCTGTGCGATTCAGCGGTTACGTACTGTGGGTGTGTTCTGCTCTTCCAAAAGCACCCATTTAGGGCAAGATCCTAAATTTGGAAAATATGAGGAGAAGGTCAAAGGGACGTGGTGGCCCCGGTCGATGTGCTGCTGGTGGAGCTCCTGTTGCAGGGAGAGGACGTGGTGGATCTGTGCCAGATACACGCACAAGTGAAACACCTTCCTCAGGTGCGAGTAGGCGACCGAGCATGCGGCGGTATTTTGTCGCGCCTAATGAGGCTGTACGAATGTTTAGGCCAGGACAAGTACAGGCGATAGTAGATTGGGTTGCTGACAGTGCCTCGAGTTCCTTCACATTGTCTCCCACCCACTCTTCTGATGAAAGATCAGAGTTGGCACCTGAAACCCATGTCCATCAGTCTTTCACCTCACCCCCTTGCAAATCAGCCAAGCAGTCTGAGCCCCAAATCATGCAGCAGTCTCTTTTGCTTTTCGATGACTCTGTTAGCAGGGTTTCCCAGGGCCATCCACCTAGCCCTGCCCCAGAAGTGGAAGAGATTGAGTGCACCGATGCCCAACCACTTACGTTTCATGATGAGTACATGGGAGGACCATCGCAGTACGTCTCGGATGATGACGAAACACAGGTGCCAACTGCTGCTGCTTTCGCAATTGTGCAGACAGACAAGGAGGGCAGGGGTGAAGACTGGGTGGAAGATGATGTGGAGGACGATGAGGTCCTCGACCCCACATGGAATCAACGTTATGCAGGTGACCAGTGTAGTTTGGAGGAATAGGCGGTGGTCGCACAGAGCCACCAGCACAGCAGAAGAGGGAGCAGGGTGCAAAAGCGGAGCGTCCGTCCCCTAGACAGTATGTCTGCTACTGCCCAACGCAGCAAGGGACCGAGCACACCAAAGCCAGGTCCAAGGAGTTCCCTAGCGTGGCAGTTCTTCACACAATGTGCTGATGACAAGACACGAGTGGTTTGCACGCTGTGCAATCAGAGCCTGAAGCGAGGCATAAACGTTCTCAACCTGAGCACAACCTGCATGACCAGGCATCTAAGTGCAAAGCACGAGCTGCAGTGGAGTAGACACCTCAAAAACCAAGAAAGGTCTCTGGCTCCTCCTGCTTCCTCTTCTGCTGCAGTCTCGGCCTCTTCATCCATCTCTGTAGTGACAGTGGCACCTGCCACCCCGCAAACAGAGGATCTGCCAGCAACACTACCACCTGGGTCACCAACCATCTCCACAATGTCCCATGGAAGCATTCAGCTCTCTATCTCCCAAACATTGGAGCGGAAGAGGAAGTACCCCCCTAGCCACCCGCGATCTCTGGCCCTGAATGCCAGCATTTTAAAACTCCTGGCCTTTGAAATGCTGTCATTCCGTCTGGTGGAGACTCAGAGTTTTAAAAGCCTGATGGCATTGGCTGTCCCACAGTACGTCTTGCCCAGCCGCCACTACTTTTCCAGGCGAGCCATCCCTTCCCTGCACAACCAAGTGGGGGACAAAATCAGGTGTGCACTGCGCAACGCCATCTGTGGCAAGGTCCACCTAACTACGGATGCGTGGACCAGTAAGCACGGTCAGGGACGTTATATCTCCCTAACAGCACACTGGGTAAATGCAGTGGCGGCTGGGCCTGAGGCAGATAGCAGTTTGGCGCATGTCCTTCCACCACCGAGGATTGCAGGGCGCTTCAGTTTGCCTCCTGTTGCTAACTCCTCCTACTCCGCTTCCTCATCCTCTACCGCCTCCTCATCTGGTCAGCGTAACACCTTCACCACCAACTTCAGCACAGCCAGGGGTAAACGACATTAGGCAGTTTTAAAACTTTCCTGTTTGGGGGAAAAACCCACACCGCGCAGGAGTTGTGGAGGGACATGGAACAACAGACCAATGAGTGGTTGCTGTCAGTGAGCCTCAAGCCCGGCCTGGTGGTGTGTGATAATGGGCGAAATCTCGTAGCAGCTCTGGGCCTAGCCGGTTTGACGCACATCCCTTGCCTGGCGCATGTGCTGAACTTGGTGGTCCAGAGGTTCCTTAAAAATTACCCCAATATGCCAGAGCTGCTGCAGAAAGTGCGGGCTGTGTGTTCTCACCCTGCTGCTGCTCGCCTGTCAGCGCTGCAGCGTATCTTCGGCCTTCCCGCTCACCGCCTCATATGTGACGTGCCCACAAGGTGGAACTCCACCTTGCACATGCTGGCCAGACTGTGTGAGCAGCAGCAGGCGATAGTGGAGTTTCAGCTGCAGCAATCACGCGTGAGTCGCTCTGCGGAACAGCACCACTTCACCACCAATAACTGGGCCTCCATGCGAGACCTGTGTGCCTTGTTGCGCTGTTTTGAGTACTCCACCAACATGTCCAGTGCCAATGACGCCGTTCTCAGCGTTACTATACCAGTTCTATGCCTCCTTGAAAAAACGCTTCGGGCGATGATGGAAGAGGATGTGGCACAGGAGGATGAGGAGGAGGAGGAGGAAGCGGGATCATTTCAAAGGCTTTCAGGGCAGTCTTTCACAAGTGGCTACGAGGGTGGGTTCCTGCACCAACAAACGCCAGGTACACAATTGTCCGGCAGAAAGGCACAGTTCTGGAGGATGACGAGGTGGAGGAGGAGATGGAGGAGGAGGAGGAGGAGGAGGAGCCATTTTCACAGCAGGGTGGCACCCAGACCAGCTCGTGGCCATCACTGGTGCGTGGCTGGGGGGTTACAGAGGACACAGACGATACACCTCCCACAGAGGACAGCTTTTCTTTGCCTCTGGGCAGCCTGGCACACATGAGCGATTACATGCTGCAGCGTTTCCGCAATGACCGCCGAGTTGCCCACATTTTAACTGGTGCTGATTACTGGGTGGCCACCCTGCTGGATCCCCGTTACAAGGACAACGTACCGTCCTTAATTCCCTCACTGGAGCGGGATCGTAAGATGCGCGAGTACAAGCGCACACTGGTAGACGCGCTGCTGGTGGCATTCCCACCTGACAGCGGGCGTACGGTGGAAGCACAAGGCGAAGGCAGAGGAGGAGGAAGAGGTCGCCAATGTAGCTGGGGTACCGGCAGCACCTCAGAAGGCAGGGTTAGCATGGCTGAAATGTGGAAAAGCTTTGTCAGCACGCCACAACAACCAGCACCACCAGCTGAGATGGAACGTCTTAGCAGGAGGCAGCATTTCACCAACATGGTTGAGCAGTATGTGTCCACAGGCCTACACGTACTGGATTACGGGTCTGCCCCCTTTAACTTCTGGGTCTCCAAATTGGGCACATGGCCTGAGCTTGCCCTTTATGCCTTGGAGGTGCTGGCCTGCCCTGCAGCCAGTGTATTATCTGAACGTGTATTTAGCACGGCAGGGGGCGTTATCACAGACAAGCGCAGCCGCCTGTCCAGAGCCAATGTGGACAAGCTCACGTTCATTAAAATGAACCAGGCATGGATCCCACAGGACTTGTCCGTACCTTGTGCAGAATAGACATGTATACCGGTGTTGTGACAAAAACTGTCCGGCCATCGGATTGTGTCCGGCCCATACTGCGAAGGCGCAGCGCTTGCGCAGTACAGAGGACAAGGAGATTCACAAAATCTCCGAAGATGAACGGCGCCTGCGCAGTGAGTGCAGGTTCAAGCCCCACCATCCAAGTGGACATACGGTAGCACATAGTAACAGGGCCTCTCATGGGCTCGGTTCGATCGCCACGCTTCAGGCACGGCCTCACTTGGCTCGGCTTGAACCACGGATGGTGTGGCCTTCACCTGAACTCACCACGCAGACGCCGTTCGTCTTGGGAGATTTTCGAAATCCCCTTGTCCTACATACTGAGCAAGCGCAGTACAGGGTGGACACTATTTGACGGGGGACAGAATTCGACACATCACCGGCCTTACCCAGCCATTGTTGTATTTTTGAACCAGTGTTGGCTACCTCGTCCTCCTCCACCGCCACTTCCACCTACACAGCCACATCCACCGCCACCTCAACCTCCTACTCCATATGGACCTCGTCCTCCTAGGTCAAGATTATAATTTTTATTTTATTTTTTTGGAGCGCACAGATCCTTTCCCCCTTACCTGCCTTTATGTTGTTGGGTCCTCGCAGGAGGGAGAAAGGCACACCGCACTACCAGCCCGTACCCTCCTATATAAAGAGGTTGAGCGGTGTACTTGACGGGCCATGTCCACAGCCGGAGTCAAAACTCCTCCAGAGGATGATTCTCACCTCTACTGTAGGTAGAGGCAAGTCCTTTAATTCCCAGTAAAGTCAATGTCCACACCAGCTGAAATTACAACTCTTATTCTCTCATGGCAAAATAAACTCTACTCGGATAGAAAAGGTTAGAGCAAAGAAACAGGACAGCTTAAGGTGTGGAGGAGGTCCAGGCACAAACGTAGCACATTCACTTCACTGCTTAGGTTTCTCAAACAGTTTTAGGTGCACGGTCTCTGCCACAGACCTTGAGGTTGGTCTCTGCCACAGACCGGGTGTACAAGGCCCCTGCCACGGACCTGGAGAACTTTGGTCTCTGCCACAGACCAGGGTGTATAAGGCCCCTGCCACGGGCCGGGTGAATAAGGCCTCTGATACAGTCAAGATGACCTTGAGCTTCTCCTTCTACGAACCTAGCCCATATCAAGGGGAAGACATCTCTCCAGGGAGTCAACAGACCCTTCCTTCACCCTGACTCCCGCATCGGTCCATCAGAATGATCCTCCCTTCCCTGGAACATGGTCCCCTACATGAGGCGGCACCCTAAGACTCCTCGACCCTTAGCGGACTCCAGACGAAGGCTCTGGACTCCAGGCTTTACTCCCGCACCTAGGCCTCCATACCCAGGGCAGCAGGAACTCCAGGATAGTACCTCACCCCGGGCTAAAGGTACCCGAGATGGAACAGGAACACATGCACCCAGGCCGAAGGCACCTGGGCGTGGACCCCACTGGACATCAGCCCCCAGGCCAAAGGTCTGCCCCTTTTATATGCTCTCCCGGCATGCACAGCAGGTTCCCCGCCCTGCTGTACTACTGCCAAGAGGGGACATAAAAGGCACAGCACTGTATCGGCAGTTCAACCCTAGCCTACCATGGCAGCGCCACCTGTAGGCCGCAGGGAACTGCACACCAATACTGTCCCCCGAGGACAAAATGGTCCATGAATCCTACAGAATTAGGGTGTTTGAGCCTATTTACCACTCAAACACTTCCCTTAAATTTAGCACCCCGCTACATTTTTATTTCAAAGTATTTTATTTTCCCACTAGCTTATCCATTAAATTGAATAATTTATTCCAGAAAGGGCGTATTCTGGGGCATTCCCACCATATGTGTGGCATCGTGCCATTGAGTTTCTGAGGTTCTTAATGACTTCCCGTACCTCTTCTGCTGAAAAGGGGGCCTCCAGCATATTTTTTTATTTTTTTATTTTTTTAATGTTATTTTAAGTTATTTCCCTATCCACATTTGTTTGCAGAGCACTTGCCATGCTCTTAACAACATTTTGCTGCCATTTGCAGCCCTCTAGCCCTTTCCATTACTTTTTTAGAGCCTTTTTAGTCCTTAGAAGTCCAGGTCCCCATTGACTTCAATGGGGTTCGGGTCCGGGTTCGGGTTAAAGTTCGGTCCTGAACCCGAACTTTTTTCCGAAGTTCGGCCGAACCCGTCGAACCCGAACATCCAGGTGTCCGCTCAACTCTAACCAGTGTGAGGGGGTTAGCTCGGCAGCGGGTGTGTGTGACCCCCGGGATGGGCTCCCCAGACAAAAACAGGCCCAGCAAACGGAGGTTGTGGTTTTCAAAATCAAAAAGGTGCGGTTTATTTTCTATTTACAGTGACAAAACACAGCAAAGCAAAAGAAACATAAATAAAATAAATCCTGGTCAACTTGACCTCTGACTAAACATACAGGTTTCCTAACTAACAACTGGGATCAGCCTAGTGCTGTCCTAGTCCCTAAGTCCCTGGTTTTAAATGTCCAAGCAAATAGCCACACAGGCTTTGTCTCACCGCACAGGGGTTCACTCTCCCTAGACAGTCCACACAGGTCTGGTTCCAGGCATGAGCTAACACCTAATGAATCTGGGAGTTCTTATAGAGGCCTAAATGAGCTGACAAGCTTCAGCTGGTCTCATCAACTCCCTGTCTGCACGACGCCCCACACTCTCCCTAGAGGTATGAGTCATCCATGAGCCCACTAGCCTCAGCTGGGCTTATACAACTCTCCACCTAGTTGTATAAGTCGGCGTAAAGCCTGAATCTGGGCGAAATATATCTACCCCCCTGGATGCAACCAGGTGACTTTACCTTCCTGCTGTCACACCAGCTATTATTGTCCCGATTGTCCCTCCCAACCTGGCCTGTGCATCGGAAATTGCTTCAAAAATTATCATACATCCATTAGTTCCCCTTATTATTAACAGACTGCCATTTCCCCATTTGCCTGCTACCATGTTACTAACTACCTTCCATGTTAATTAACTGACCCTGGCCTGTTTACCGACGATGTCTTTGCTTGCCGATTTAAACCACGTTTCTGACCTCCACGTGCACCAACCTCAGCCTGTTTACCGACGATGCCTCTGCCTGCCGATTTAAACCACGTTTCTGACTTCCACGTGTACCGACCTTGGCCTGTTAATCGACCATGTTTTTGCCTGCCACTTGGACTGATCTTTTGGCCATCTACTTTTAGTACACAGTCCACCTAGTTGTATAAGTCGGCGTAAATCCTGAATCTGGGCGAAATATATCTACCCCCCTGGATGCAACCAGGTGACTTTACCTTCCTGCTGTCACATACCCCCCCTCTTGTTTTAACCTCGGGGTTGGAACACCAGCAATCAGGCATTCATGTACTCGAGACAAAGCATCCACATTCCCCATTTGAACGCCAGGGCGATGCTTTACTGTGAAGTTGAATTCCTGGAGGGCCAGGAACCACCTATTCACTCTTCTATTTGTTTCCTTGTTTTGAGCCATCCACTTTAACGGAGCGTGATCCGTAACCATGTCAAAGTGCCTACCTAGCAGGTAGTACCGAAGGGAATCTAGAGCCCACTTCACCGCTAAACACTCCTTTTCAACGGTGGCGTAATTTACCTCATGGGACTTCAACTTCCTGCTGAGGTAAATGACTGGGTGCTCTTCCCCGTTCCAGACCTGGGACAATACTGCTCCTAACCCCACATCTGACGCATCACTTTGTACGACAAAGTCTTTAGAGAAGTCGGGTGAGTACAACACTGGCTGGCTACATAAGGCTTGTTTCAAGAATTGGAATGCTGCCTCAGCCTCGGGGGTCCATTTAATCATGACCGACCCTTTCCCTTTCGTCAGGTTGGTTAGGGGCACAGCCTTAGAAGCAAAGTGGGGAATGAAGCGCCGATAATAACCCGCGAATCCCAGAAAGGCCCGTACCTGCTTCTTGCTGTTGGGACGTGGCCAACTCTGGATGGCCTCGACTTTGTTGAGTTGGGGTTTTATTACTCCCCTCCCAATGGTGTACCCAAGATATTTGGCCTCCTCCTGCCCAATGGTACACTTCTTGGGGTTAGCCGTAAACCCCGCTTCCCGAACAGAGTCCAGGACTGCTTGCACTTTTGGCAGATGTGAGGCCCAATCTGTGCTATGGACAATTACGTCATCCAGGTAAGCCGCAGCATACTTCCGATGGGGCCTCAGCATCTGGTCCATTTTCCGCTGGAATGTGGCCAGCGCATTCTGTAACCCGAACGGCATTCTTTTATATTGGAACGCCCCGTCTGGGGTTACAAATGCGGTTTTCTCTTTGGCCGACTTGGCCAGGGGGATTTGCCAATACCCTTTTGTGAGGTCAAGAGTCGTCATGTATCGGGCTGTTCCCAGCCGGTCGATCAACTCATCTATACGTGGCATGGGGTAGGTGTCAAATTTTGTAACTTTGTTCAACTGACGAAAATCGTTACAAAATCGCCAGCTCCCATCCGGTTTAGGCACCAACACAATGGGACTAGACCAATCACTTTGGGACTCCTCTATCACCCCTAAGTTCAGCATTTTCTGTACTTCCTCCCGTATTGCCTCCCGTCGGGCCTCTGGGATCCGATAGGGTTTTAACTTCACCCTTTCACCGGGCGGGGTAATGATGTCATGCTCTACCCCAGATGTTTGTCCCGGCAGCTCAGAGAATACCTCCTTGTTGCGAAGCACAAACTCCTTAACCTCCTGTTGTTGGGGTTGTGACAAGGTGGCTGCTATTCCAACCTCAGGAATCACGCAACCAGTTTGAGCTGGTGACCAAGTGTCTGCGACTAGGGACTCTCTATCCCTCCAGGCTTTCAACAGATTAACGTGATAGATCTGTTTGGGCTTTCGCCTTCCTGGTTGTCTGACCTTGTAATTCACTTCGCTCACTTTTTCCATTATCTCATAGGGGCCTTGCCATTTGGCAAGGAATTTACTTTCAACCGTAGGGACAAGTACCAGTATCCTATCCCCCGGGGAAAAGGTACGGGTCTTGGCTCCACGGTTGTACACTCTCTGCTGTGCTAACTGCGCTTGGGCCAAATGTTCCTTCACGATGGGCATTACCTGTGCAATTCGGTCTTGCATCAGGGCGACCTGCTCAATCACACTCCTGTGGGGAGAACTCTCACTTTCCCAAGTTTCCTTGGCAATATCCAACAGCCCTCTTGGGTGTCTCCCATACAGTAACTCAAAGGGGGAGAATCCCGTAAAGGATTGGGGCACCTCCCTAATAGCAAACATCAGATAAGGAAGTAGACAGTCCCAATCCTTTCCATCTCTATCCACCACTTTCTTCAACATTTGTTTTAGGGTTTTGTTGAATCTTTCAACCAGCCCATCGGTTTGGGGGTGATACACAGATGTACGTAATTGCGTCACTTTGAACAATTTACACAGCTCCTTCATAACCCGGGACATAAAGGGTGTACCTTGGTCCGTAAGCAGTTCTTTACAAATACCCACCCGGCTAAACACAAGAGATAGCTCTTTGGCTATGGTTTTGGCCGAGGTATTTCGGAGAGGGATCGCTTCTGGATAACGGGTGGCATAGTCCATTATAACTAATATGTACTGGTGCCCCCTAGCGGACTTGATTATAGGCCCTACCAAATCCATGGCGATCCTCTCAAACGGGACCTCAATGATGGGTAGAGGGACCAGCGGGCTACGGAAATGTGGCATCGGGGCCGACCTCTGACACACAGGGCAGGAGGAACAATAATTTTCTATGTCCTTCATCACCCCCGGCCAAAAGAATCTCTGTAATACCCTCTCTCGGGTTTTCTCTGTCCCCAGATGACCTCCAAGAATGTGCCCATGGGCCAACTCCAACACCAACTTCCTGTAAGGTTTGGGCACCACAAGCTGCTCAACGGTTTCTTCTGCCCTTTTTGCCACCCGATACAGTAGGTCCTTCTCTACGCTGAAGTATGGGTAAGTGCAGGTATTATCTGGGTTCACTAACTCGCCATCTATTTTCACTACGTTTTCCCGTGCCTTTATTAGGGCGGGGTCTTTCAACTGTTCTGTGGCAAAGTTTTCCCTGTGAACCTCAAGATCAGAAAACTCCACAGACGGTAGGTTTTCGTCTGAGGAGGTGGGCTCCTCTCCAGTTTCTTGAGTCTCCCCTGCCAATACTGATAAGGGAAATTCCGGAGAGTCCTCACCACTCTCAGGGGAGTTCTGGCTATCACATTCCTGGTACATAGGGGCACCAGTGGGGGGCTCAGGATCATCCCACAGTTCCCAGAACTTCGGAAAATCCCTTCCCACAATGGCGTCATGCGGTAACTGAGATACTAAGCCCACTGGATGAGAGAGGGTACCTTTGGGGGTCTCGAAACACACTGTAGTCACTGGATACTCTCGGGTGTCCCCATGCACACAAATAACAGCTACCTTGCTATTCCCAAAGACCTCTGTTTTAACTAACTCAGCCTTTATCAGGGTCACAAGGCTACCTGAATCCAGCAATACCACAACATTTCTACCATTAACACACATTTTGCGGAAATGTTTCTCAGTTCCTCGAATGGCAGTGCATGCGACTGTCGCACACAGCGACTGACGTCTGCCCGTCAGAAAGTCACACTGCATGGGTTCCTCCACAACCGGGCAATTGGCTGCAATATGTCCCGCTTGCCGGCAGCGGTAGCAAACGATCCTTCTTGCCGCCTCTTGAGCCGCTGATTTCCCAGGCTGTTCTCGCCAAACTTGGGGTAGAGCTCCCACCCTCTCACTCTCTCCACCCTCACCCCTTGGAATCCTCTTATCCGCCCCTGGGGATGGTCTGGTCTTAGGGTGGAAAGTCCGAGTGTCTCTGGAAGAGGCCGTCAGGTTCTCTGTAGCCAAGTATTTCTCCCCACGATCCACAAGACCATCGGCCGTCTCTGGGTCTCCATGGCTTACCCACTTTTGGATGGCAGTAGGAAGAGCTCTCAAAAACCGATCCATTACAACACGTTCCACAATCTTTGGTGCGGACAAAGTCTCTGGCTGTAGCCACTTTCTGCTCAGGTGAATGAGATCATACATTTGAGACCTGGGGGGTTTTCCAAGCTGGAAAGTCCAGTTATGCACACGCTGAGCCCGGACAGCCTGGGTGACACCCAGCCTTGCCAAAATTTCAGCTTTTAGCATCACATAGTCTTTTGCTTGGTTAGGCTCTAGGTCATAGTAAGCTTTCTGCGATTCACCAGTTAACAGAGGAGCCACCAGTCCAGCCCACTGCTCCTCAGGCCACTTTTCTCTTTCAGCGGTCCTTTCAAATGTGGTCAAAAATACCTCTGGATCATCCTCTCCAGTCATTTTTGTCAATAAACGACTCACCCCAAAGGACGCGGTATTAGTGGGACGGCTTTCCTCACTGGTCTGCGGACGTTGCTGCATTACTGCTTCCATTTGTTGTAGTCTCTGCTCTTGCTTCTGTAACAGGTCTATGAAGCGGGCCTCAGATTGCTGCTGGGCTTGTTGCTGAGTAGTGATGAGCCGAACACCCCCGGGTTCGGTTCGCACCAGAACCCGCGAACGGACCGGAAGTTCGAACGAACATTAGAACCCTATTAAATACAATGGATGCGAACGTTCGAATTCTAAAGTGCTAATTATAACAACTATTATGCATGTTATTGTCCTAAAAAGGGTTTGGGAACCCGGGTTCTGCACCAGGGGACATGTATCAATGCAAAAAGAAGTTTTAAAAACGGTCGTTTTTCGGGAGCAGTCATTTTAATGATGCATAAAGTGAAAAAAAAAAAGTCAAATATTCCTTTAAATATCGTACCTGGGGGGTGTCTAAAGTATGCCTGTGAAGTGCCACGTGTTTCCCGTGTTTAGAACTGTCCCTGCACAAAATGACACTTCTAAAGGAAAAAAAAGCCATTTAAAACTGCTTGCGGCTTTAATGTAATGTCTGGTCCCGGTAATATGGATGAAATTCTTTAAGAAAAATGGCATAGCTACCCCATGACCCCCCCCCCCCCCTACCCCAGCCCATTACCAGCCCCTTTGGGTCTTGTATGGATATTAAGGGGAACCCCGCACATAAAATAAAAAAGGCCCTATATACTCTGAACAGCCGTATACAGGCGGTGCATACAAGACAGGGACTGTAGGTTTGTTCTTATGTAGAATCTGTTTGTAATTTTGAACAGGTACATTGTTGAAGTGTAGCTCCAGCCCAAAAATCTATTTTTAAACTTTTTGGAAAACATAGGTAAGGGTTATCACCCCTGTAACATTTGTTTTGCTGTCTGTGCCCCTGTTCAGAACATTTCACCTCACTTTCCGTCCCAATGACAACTGTTTTTGAAATGTGGTGTTTTTCTTGAAACAAGGATTGCTGATAAAGCATCAGTACAGAGGAGACACCTTTCTCCCATATTTATTCTTACAGGAGAGAATTTTCCTTCCTAGTGGTAGATTTCCTCTCACTTCCTGTTGTCTTCTTGCGTTTGCAAGTAGGAGTCGTTTGTAAGTTGGATGTTTGAAAGTAGGGACCTGCCGTATATACTCTGCAGAAATAGGCCCCTTAGTTGTTGGTGTTGGCACAACACTGTAAGCACTCACAGTTACTCTTGGTTGGTGCTGGAACGCCCTGCTGTCAACTATTATATCAGGAATTTTAATTACATATAATTGTTGAACAGTGGTAGTAAAAATTGGGCCTTTGATGGTGGTGCTGGTGCCACAACACTGTAAGCCCTGACAGTTACTCTTGGTGGGTGCAGCAATGGGCCCTGCTGTGAATTATTAGATCAAGAATTGTAATTACATGCCCCTGTTGAACAGGGGCTGAAAAATTGGGCCTTAGGCACTGGTGGCACAACACTGCAACCCCTCACAGATACTGTACTTGGAGCACAGCAATGAGCCCTGTTGCAAAGTATTGCTTCAAAAATTGTAATGACACGCCCCTGTTAAACAGGGGCTGAAAAATTGGGCCTTAGGCACTGGTGGCACAACACTGCAACTCCTCACAGATACTGTACTTGGAGCACAGCAATGAGCCCTGTTGCAAAGTATTGCTTCAAAAATTGTAATTACACGCCCCTGTTAAACAGGGGCTGAAAAATTGGGCCTTAGGCACTGGTGGCACAACACTGCAACTCCTCACAGATACTGTACTTGGAGCACAGCAATGAGCCCTGTTGCAAAGTATTGCTTCAAAAATTGTAATTACACGCCCCTGTTAAACAGGGGCTGAAAAATTGGGCGTTAGGCACTGGTGGCGGCACCCATAAACAAAAATGATCTTCCAAGCTATCATCATCAATCGTATCATTGAGGACTCGGAGGAGGAGGATAGCCAGTCAACATAACAGCACAGGCACTCAGCATCAGCATCAGTCTTGAAGGGATGTGACATTTTAAAATCAATTAGTCTGTTATATCAGCATCAGGTGTGTGGTAGCTGGTGGTGATCCAAGACTGGTTCATCTTGATGAAAGTCAGTCGATCAACCGAGTCGGTGGACAGGCGCACCCTGTGATCCGTGACAAATCCTCCAGCAGCACTGAATGTGCGTTCCGAAAGAACGCTGGATGCAGGACAGGCCAGTAGCTCAATTGCATACTGTGCAAGCTCTGGCCAGTGATCCATCCTCAAGACCCAGTAAGCCAGAGGATTTTCGGTGGGGAAGGTGTCCAAGTCTGACCTTGCCCCTAGATATTCCTGCACCATGTTTATCAGACGCTGGCGATGGTTGCTGGAACCAATCATACTTTGGGGCTGCGGACTAAAGAATTGTCTGAACGCATCGGTCAGACGGCCACCTTCCCCACCGCTCCTTCTTTGACTGGCCGAAGCCTCAGCAACTCGTTGTCCAGGACCAGGAGTTTGCAACCTCCCAGTCTCTGGGAACGCGTTGCACAGACCTTTCTGCAAGGCCTCCCGGAGTTGTCTCATCCTCTGCTCCCTCTGCGACGGTAACATAAGGTCCGCAACCTTACCCTTGTACCGTGGATCAAGGAGAGTGGCCAGCCAGTAATGGTCCCTCTCCTTGATCCGAAGAATACGAGGATCCTTCCGCAGACTTTGCAGGATCAGGGAGGCCATGCAGCGTAGGTTTGCTGAGGCATTCGCTCCGGAGTCCTCTGGGTCACTAAGGACGACATGATCCGCAGCCACCTCCTCCCAGCCACGTACAAGTCCACTGGTTTCTTGGGACTGTAAATCATCCCTAAAAGACTGCTGCTGATGATGCTGAGTGCCAGCCTCCACCTCCATGCTGACACAATCCTCCTCCTCCTCCTCCTCCTCCTCCTCTTCCTGTGCGATGGGTGGGACAGAAGGAACACTGTCTGGGTAAAGGGGGCCTTGAGAGGCAAGGAAGTCCTCCTCTTCCTGCCTCTGTTCTGCCTCAAGTGCCCTGTCCATTATTCCACGCAGCGTGTGCTCCAACAGGTGGACAAGAGGTACAGTGTCACTGATGCATGCACTGTCACTGCTCACCATCCTCGTGGCCTCCTCAAATGGTGCCAGGACAGTGCATGCATCCCTGATCATGCCCCACTGGCGTGGAGAAAAAAAACCAAGCTCCCCTGACCCTGTCCTGGTGCCGTAGTCGCACAGGTACTCATTGATGGCCCTCTGCTGCGTGTGCAGCCGCTGCAGCATGGCCAACGTTGAGTTCCACCTGGTGGGCATGTCACATATAAGGCGGTTCTTGGGCAGGTTCAACTCCTTTTGCAGCTCAGCCAGGCGAGCACTGGCATTATAAGATCTGCGGAAATGCACACAGACTTTCCTGGCCTGCCTCAGGACATCCTGTAAGCCCGGGTACCTGCCCAAGAACCGCTGCACCACCAGGTTAAGGACGTGAGCCACACAGGGCACATGGGTCAGTTGTCCCTGTCGGAGGGCGGAGAGGAGGTTGGTGCCATTGTCGCAAACCACCATTCCTGGCTTAAGCTGGCGTGGCGTCAACCACCTCTCGGCCTGGCCCTGCAGAGCAGACAGGACCTCTGCCCCAGTGTGGCTTCTGTCCCCCAAACACACCAGCGCAAGCACGGCATGGCATCTTTTTGCCTGCGTACTTGCGTAGCCCCGTGAACGGCTACGGAGCACCGCTGGTTCATAGGACAAACCACAGGAAGAGGCCATGGAGGAAGAAGAAGAGGAGGGGGTGGAGGAGAGAGGTGTGTCACAACCAGTAGTAGCATTTTGGAGGCGTGGCGGTGGGACAACCTCCAACACTACTGCACCTTGTCCTGAATCCTTCCCAGCTGCCAAAAGAGTGACCCAATGGGCCGTGAAAGAAAGGTAACGTCCCTGTCCATGCCTGCTGGACCATGAGTCAGCGGTAATATGCACCTTACCGCTGACCGCCCTGTCCAGCGAGGCCAAGACATTGCCTTCCACATGCCGGTAGAGAGCCGGAATAGCCTTCCGTGAGAAAAAGTGGCGTTTGGGAACCTGCCACTGAGGAACCGCACATTGCACAAACTCACGGAAGGGGGCCGAGTCTACCAACTGAAAAGGCAGCAGTTGAAGCGCTAGCAATTTAGCCAAGCTAGCATTCAACCGCTGGGCATGTGGATGGCTGGGAGTGAACTTCTTTCGACGGTCCAGCAGCTGGGGCAGGGAAATTTGCCTGCTAGAATCGGACGTCGGTGTACTGCTAGCAGAGTGGGCGCAAGTACTTGGCTGTGACACACCTAATTCTACACCTTCATTCCTCTCAGTGCATGTTTCAGAGAGGACTGAAGTTATAGTGGGGTTGGAGATCCCAGCTGATGCGGTGCAAGGAGAGGTCCGCTTTGTTCTTTGGTGTGGGTCTTTGAGGTAGGCTTGCCAACGAGCTGCATGGCAGGTCAACATATGTCTGGTCAGGCATGTGGTACCCAAGCGGCTGATGTTTTGGCCACGCGATATACGCTTGAGACATATGTTGCAAACAGCAGCTGTGCGATCTGATGCACTAGCCTCAAAAAAGGCCCACACCAAAGAACTTTTTGAATGACGGGCAGAGGCAGCGCCCTGCACAGGCGGAGCTCTGCGGTGTGATTCCGTCGGTGTACTGCCCTTACGCTGGCCACCAAAGGGCATCCTGCCTCGTTGGAGATGTGCCTCCTCCTCATCCTCCTCCTCCTCCTCTCTCCTATTAGGCACCCACGTGGAGTCATTGACCTCATCATCCCCTCCCTCCTCATCACTGGAGCCAATCTGGCAGTATGCTGCAGCTGCTGGAACATGACTGCCAGATTGGTGTCCTTCTTGAGCATCCCCTCTGTCTGCTCTCACGCTACTGCCTTCCTCTAGCTGGGTTTCATCATCAGACCCTTCGAAACGCTGGGCATCCTCCTGGAGCATGTACCCAACACTGTGCTGAAACAGTTCGGGGGACTCCTCAGGAGGAGGACATGGTGGGTCTAGGGAAGGAGTGACTGATGATTTGTCTGACATTGATACCAGGGAAGACGACGCTTTGGCAGCTGCTTTTCCAGTACCCTGAGCCTGGGTGAGAGAGGATGAGGAGGAGGAGGAGGGCTTGGTCATCCACTCTACCAAGTCTTCGGCATGATGTGGCTCAACATGTCCAGCTGCCGAAAAGAAGGACAAGCGTGTCCCATGGCCATGTGCTGATGACAATGCACCGCGTCCACGACCAGCACTGTTGCCCCCAGACACAGAGCCTGCTTGCCCTCTTTTATTGCCTCCTGACTGTCTGCCTCTCCTTGTTTGCCTTCCAGACATTCTAATAGATGGCCTGCAGGGAGATGGGAAAAAAGCAATAAGGGCTACCTTCAGGTGTCCTTCTCTGTCCCTGGAAACAAGGACTTGCAGAGTGAAAGAAAAAAAACACTCTCCCTACCTACAGTTTTCTGTCCCTAGAAAAAATGTTTTTTTTAATCACAATATAGCACAAGGAAAATTAACTCACTGTCCTTACAGGTCCCTGGAAACAAGGACTTGCAGAGTGAAAGAAAAAAAACACTCTCCCTACCTACAGTTTTCTGTCCCTAGAAAAAAATGTTTTTTTTAATCACAATATAGCAAAAGGACAATTCACTCACTGTCCTTCCAGGTCCCTGGAAACAAGGACTTGCAGAGTGAAAGAAACTGACACTGTCCCTACCTAGAGTTTTCTGTCCCTGGAATAAATGTTTTTTTCAGCACAATATAGCACAAGGACAATTAACTCACTGTCCTTACAGGTCCCTGGAAACAAGGACTTGCAGAGTGAAAGAAAAAAAATACTCTCCCTACCTACAGTTTTCTGTCCCTAGAAAAAAATGTTTTTTTTAATCACAATATAGCAAAAGGACAATTCACTCACTGTCCTTCCAGGTCCCTGGAAACAAGGACTTGCAGAGTGAAAGAAACTGACACTGTCCCTACCTAGAGTTTTCTGTCCCTAGAATAAATGTTTTTTTTAATCACAATATAGCACAAGGAAAATTAACTCACTGTCCTTACAGGTCCCTGGAAACAAGGACTTGCAGAGTGAAAGAAAAAAAACACTCTCCCTACCTACAGTTTTCTGTCCCTAGAAAAAAATGTTTTTTTTAATCACAATATAGCAAAAGGACAATTCACTCACTGTCCTTCCAGGTCCCTGGAAACAAGGACTTGCAGAGTGAAAGAAACTGACACTGTCCCTACCTAGAGTTTTCTGTCCCTAGAATAAATGTTTTTTTTAATCACAATATAGCAAAAGGACAATTCACTCACTGTCCTTCCAGGTCCCTGGAAACAAGGACTTGCAGAGTGAAAGAAACTGACACTGTCCCTACCTAGAGTTTTCTGTCCCTAGAATAAATGTTTTTTTTAATCACAATATAGCAAAAGGACAATTCACTCACTGTCCTTCCAGGTCCCTGGAAACAAGGACTTGCAGAGTGAAAGAAACTGACACTGTCCCTACCTAGAGTTTTCTGTCCCTAGAATAAATGTTTTTTTTAATCACAATATAGCAAAAGGACAATTCACTCACTGTCCTTCCAGGTCCCTGGAAACAAGGACTTGCAGAGTGAAAGAAACTGACACTGTCCCTACCTAGAGTTTTCTGTCCCTAGAATAAATGTTTTTTTTAATCACAATATAGCAAAAGGACAATTCACTCACTGTCCTTCCAGGTCCCTGGAAACAAGGACTTGCAGAGTGAAAGAAACTGACACTGTCCCTACCTAGAGTTTTCTGTCCCTAGAATAAATGTTTTTTTTAATCACAATATAGCACAAGGAAAATTAACTCACTGTCCTTACAGGTCCCTGGAAACAAGGACTTGCAGAGTGAAAGAAAAAAAACACTCTCCCTACCTACAGTTTTCTGTCCCTAGAAAAAAATGTTTTTTTTAATCACAATATAGCAAAAGGACAATTCACTCACTGTCCTTCCAGGTCCCTGGAAACAAGGACTTGCAGAGTGAAAGAAACTGACACTGTCCCTACCTAGAGTTTTCTGTCCCTGGAATAAATGTTTTTTTCAGCACAATATAGCACAAGGACAATTAACTCACTGTCCTTACAGGTCCCTGGAAACAAGGACTTGCAGAGTGAAAGAAAAAAAATACTCTCCCTACCTACAGTTTTCTGTCCCTAGAAAAAAATGTTTTTTTTAATCACAATATAGCAAAAGGACAATTCACTCACTGTCCTTCCAGGTCCCTGGAAACAAGGACTTGCAGAGTGAAAGAAACTGACACTGTCCCTACCTAGAGTTTTCTGTCCCTAGAATAAATGTTTTTTTTAATCACAATATAGCAAAAGGACAATTCACTCACTGTCCTTCCAGGTCCCTGGAAACAAGGACTTGCAGAGTGAAAGAAACTGACACTGTCCCTACCTAGAGTTTTCTGTCCCTAGAATAAATGTTTTTTTTAATCACAATATAGCAAAAGGACAATTCACTCACTGTCCTTCCAGGTCCCTGGAAACAAGGACTTGCAGAGTGAAAGAAACTGACACTGTCCCTACCTAGAGTTTTCTGTCCCTAGAATAAATGTTTTTTTTAATCACAATATAGCAAAAGGACAATTCACTCACTGTCCTTCCAGGTCCCTGGAAACAAGGACTTGCAGAGTGAAAGAAACTGACACTGTCCCTACCTAGAGTTTTCTGTCCCTAGAATAAATGTTTTTTTTAATCACAATATAGCAAAAGGACAATTCACTCACTGTCCTTCCAGGTCCCTGGAAACAAGGACTTGCAGAGTGAAAGAAACTGACACTGTCCCTACCTAGAGTTTTCTGTCCCTAGAATAAATGTTTTTTTTAATCACAATATAGCACAAGGAAAATTAACTCACTGTCCTTACAGGTCCCTGGAAACAAGGACTTGCAGAGTGAAAGAAAAAAAACACTCTCCCTACCTACAGTTTTCTGTCCCTAGAAAAAAATGTTTTTTTTAATCACAATATAGCAAAAGGACAATTCACTCACTGTCCTTCCAGGTCCCTGGAAACAAGGACTTGCAGAGTGAAAGAAACTGACACTGTCCCTACCTAGAGTTTTCTGTCCCTGGAATAAATGTTTTTTTCAGCACAATATAGCACAAGGACAATTAACTCACTGTCCTTACAGGTCCCTGGAAACAAGGACTTGCAGAGTGAAAGAAAAAAAATACTCTCCCTACCTACAGTTTTCTGTCCCTAGAAAAAAATGTTTTTTTTAATCACAATATAGCAAAAGGACAATTCACTCACTGTCCTTCCAGGTCCCTGGAAACAAGGACTTGCAGAGTGAAAGAAACTGACACTGTCCCTACCTAGAGTTTTCTGTCCCTGGAATAAATGTTTTTTTCAGCACAATATAGCACAAGGACAATTAACTCACTGTCCTTACAGGTCCCTGGAAACAAGGACTTGCAGAGTGAAAGAAAAAAAATACTCTCCCTACCTACAGTTTTCTGTCCCTAGAAAAAAATGTTTTTTTTAATCACAATATAGCAAAAGGACAATTCACTCACTGTCCTTCCAGGTCCCTGGAAACAAGGACTTGCAGAGTGAAAGAAACTGACACTGTCCCTACCTAGAGTTTTCTGTCCCTAGAATAAATGTTTTTTTTAATCACAATATAGCAAAAGGACAATTCACTCACTGTCCTTCCAGGTCCCTGGAAACAAGGACTTGCAGAGTGAAAGAAACTGACACTGTCCCTACCTAGAGTTTTCTGTCCCTAGAATAAATGTTTTTTTTAATCACAATATAGCAAAAGGACAATTCACTCACTGTCCTTCCAGGTCCCTGGAAACAAGGACTTGCAGAGTGAAAGAAACTGACACTGTCCCTACCTAGAGTTTTCTGTCCCTAGAATAAATGTTTTTTTTAATCACAATATAGCAAAAGGACAATTCACTCACTGTCCTTCCAGGTCCCTGGAAACAAGGACTTGCAGAGTGAAAGAAACTGACACTGTCCCTACCTAGAGTTTTCTGTCCCTAGAATAAATGTTTTTTTTAATCACAATATAGCAAAAGGACAATTCACTCACTGTCCTTCCAGGTCCCTGGAAACAAGGACTTGCAGAGTGAAAGAAACTGACACTGTCCCTACCTAGAGTTTTCTGTCCCTAGAATAAATGTTTTTTTTAATCACAATATAGCACAAGGAAAATTAACTCACTGTCCTTACAGGTCCCTGGAAACAAGGACTTGCAGAGTGAAAGAAAAAAAACACTCTCCCTACCTACAGTTTTCTGTCCCTAGAAAAAAATGTTTTTTTTAATCACAATATAGCAAAAGGACAATTCACTCACTGTCCTTCCAGGTCCCTGGAAACAAGGACTTGCAGAGTGAAAGAAACTGACACTGTCCCTACCTAGAGTTTTCTGTCCCTGGAATAAATGTTTTTTTCAGCACAATATAGCACAAGGACAATTAACTCACTGTCCTTACAGGTCCCTGGAAACAAGGACTTGCAGAGTGAAAGAAAAAAAATACTCTCCCTACCTACAGTTTTCTGTCCCTAGAAAAAAATGTTTTTTTTAATCACAATATAGCAAAAGGACAATTCACTCACTGTCCTTCCAGGTCCCTGGAAACAAGGACTTGCAGAGTGAAAGAAACTGACACTGTCCCTACCTAGAGTTTTCTGTCCCTAGAATAAATGTTTTTTTTAATCACAATATAGCAAAAGGACAATTCACTCACTGTCCTTCCAGGTCCCTGCAAACAAGGACTTGCAGAGTGAAAGAAACTGACACTGTCCCTACCTAGAGTTTTCTGTCCCTAGAATAAATGTTTTTTTTAATCACAATATAGCAAAAGGACAATTCACTCACTGTCCTTCCAGGTCCCTGGAAACAAGGACTTGCAGAGTGAAAGAAACTGACACTGTCCCTACCTAGAGTTTTCTGTCCCTAGAATAAATGTTTTTTTTAATCACAATATAGCAAAAGGACAATTCACTCACTGTCCTTCCAGGTCCCTGGAAACAAGGACTTGCAGAGTGAAAGAAACTGACACTGTCCCTACCTAGAGTTTTCTGTCCCTAGAATAAATGTTTTTTTTTAAGCACACTATAGCAGAAGCACAAAACACACTGACACTCTCCCTACCTATCCTTCTCTTTCCCTAAACTAAAGGAATCCAGGTTAAGCAAGAAAGAAATAACAGTCACTGTCCCTGCCTATGCTACTCTATCCCTGCTCCGGAACACACTACACTAGGCCGCCGTGCTGGCGGCCTTTTATAGTGTGGGGCGTGTACTAAACACCCTCAGCAATAATTGGCCACAGGCATCCTGCCTGTGGCCAATCATTGCTCTCCTCGCTGCCGGCGCTGTGATTGGCCAAGCATGCGGGGTCACAGTGCATGCTTGGCCAATCACAGCGCCTGGATGACACTGCGATGGCGTAGTGCATTGTGGGCCGTTCGCGTCACTCGAATTTGGCGCGAACGGCCCAAATCGTTCGATCTTCGTCGAACGATCGAACAGCCAATGTTCGAGTCGAACGTATGTTCGACTCGAACACGAAGCTCATCCCTATTGCTGAGCTTCCAGACTCTGTTGGTGAGCTTGCTGCTGGGCTGCAAGGCTCTGTTGATGAGCTTGCTGCTGGGCTGCAAGGCTCCTTTGCAAACCTGCATTTGTCTGCTGTTGATTGGCATTTGCTAGAGCCAGCTGTTTCAGTATCTCCTCCATGCTGGCTTAAAAAAAAACTGCCACTGGTTCTCCACCAACTGTGAGGGGGTTAGCTCGGCAGCGGGTGTGTGTGACCCCCGGGATGGGCTCCCCAGACAAAAACAGGCCCAGCAAACGGAGGTTGTGGTTTTCAAAATCAAAAAGGTGCGGTTTATTTTCTATTTACAGTGACAAAACACAGCAAAGCAAAAGAAACATAAATAAAATAAATCCTGGTCAACTTGACCTCTGACTAAACATACAGGTTTCCTAACTAACAACTGGGATCAGCCTAGTGCTGTCCTAGTCCCTAAGTCCCTGGTTTTAAATGTCCAAGCAAATAGCCACACAGGCTTTGTCTCACCGCACAGGGGTTCACTCTCCCTAGACAGTCCACACAGGTCTGGTTCCAGGCATGAGCTAACACCTAATGAATCTGGGAGTTCTTATAGAGGCCTAAATGAGCTGACAAGCTTCAGCTGGTCTCATCAACTCCCTGTCTGCACGACGCCCCACACTCTCCCTAGAGGTATGAGTCATCCATGAGCCCACTAGCCTCAGCTGGGCTTATACAACTCTCCACCTAGTTGTATAAGTCGGCGTAAAGCCTGAATCTGGGCGAAATATATCTACCCCCCTGGATGCAACCAGGTGACTTTACCTTCCTGCTGTCACACCAGCTATTATTGTCCCGATTGTCCCTCCCAACCTGGCCTGTGCATCGGAAATTGCTTCAAAAATTATCATACATCCATTAGTTCCCCTTATTATTAACAGACTGCCATTTCCCCATTTGCCTGCTACCATGTTACTAACTACCTTCCATGTTAATTAACTGACCCTGGCCTGTTTACCGACGATGTCTTTGCTTGCCGATTTAAACCACGTTTCTGACCTCCACGTGCACCAACCTCAGCCTGTTTACCGACGATGCCTCTGCCTGCCGATTTAAACCACGTTTCTGACTTCCACGTGTACCGACCTTGGCCTGTTAATAGACCATGTTTTTGCCTGCCACTTGGACTGATCTTTTGGCCATCTACTTTTAGTACACAGGGGTCTCACATATGTGAGGGGCTTCAGAATAGCGTTCTGAGTAGAGAAAACCAGTTTTCCGTTTTCTGTGCTCCAAGAACAGGGTCTGGTTGCCCGGAGGCTTCAAAGCGATTTGGGTGGGAGAAGCCTCTACCCCTGTCCCCCTGGCCCTAAGCTTGATGGCCCTTCCTGCTGCCTGGACCAATACTTTGGCTGTGCTGACCATATTACTGCCTGTAATCACCCATGACATTATGGACCATGTTTCTTCCTGCTGCTTGGACCAATACTTTGGCTGTGTTGACCATATATCTGCCTGCTGCTTCTACTGACTTTGGACAGCATTTCTGCCGGGACACCTCTGCCTGCTACCTGGACCTGTGCTTTGGCTGTGCTCTGGCTGTGCTGACAGTATCTCTGCCTGTGCGAACTATGGACAGTATTCCTTGCTACTGCCTGGATGATTGCTTTTGCTGTCGCTGACCTCATCCCTGCCTGCTGCCTGGACCGATGCTCTCCTCTGTGGACCACTGCTCTTCTAAAACCACAGGTAATCTTTTGTTATTTGGTATGTACCTGCTATGTGTTAGATACATGAAGGGCCTTCAAAAATGTGATCGGTAGTCAGAAAATGATATGTGCAATTAATGCTGCTAGAATGCCTGGAGGTGCTACTTGGATGTTGGGCCTCTGTATGTGGCCAGGCTGTGTAAAAGTCTCAAACATGTGGTATCGCCATACTCAGGAGGAGTAGCAGAATGCATTTTGGGGTGTAATTTTTGCTATGTACATATTATGTGTTAGAAATATCTTATAAATTGACAACTTTGTGTAAAAAAAATGCATTTTAATTTTTTCTCCACATTTTCCAAAACCTTCTGGAAAAAAATGAACCGTTCAAAAGACTCATAATGCCTCATAAATTATACGTTGGGGTGTGTGCTTTCCAAAATGGGGTCATTTTGTGGAAAATTCTATTGTCCTGGTGCTCCAGGGCCTTCAAAATTGTAATAGGTGGTTGAGAAAGGATATGTGCGATTTATGCTTGTAGAACGCCTGAAAGTGCTACTTCAATGTTGGGCCTCTGTATATGGCCAGGCTGTGTAAAAGTCTCACACATGTGGTATCGCTATACTCAGGAGGAGTAGCAGAATGCATTTTGGGGTGTCATTTTTGCTATGTATATTCTATGCGTTAGAAATATCTTATAAATGGACAACTTTGTGTAAAAAAAAAAATGCATTTTCATTTTTTCTCCACATTTTCCAAAACCTTCTGGAAAAAAATGAACCGTTCAAAAGACTCATAATGCTTCATAGATTATACGTTGGGGTGTGTGCTTTCCAAAATGGGGTAATTTTGTGGAACATTCCATTGTCCTGGTAGCAGAATGTATTTTGGGGTGTAGTTGCAATTAATAAAAAATAAATTAAAAAATCCAAATTTTCCCAAGAATTGTGGGAAAAAAATACAACTTCAAAAAACTCACCATGCCTCTTAGTAAATACCTTGGACTGTCTACTTTCCAAAAAGGGGTAATTTTGGGGTATTTGTACTTTCCTGGCTTGTTAGTGTCTCAAGAAATGAGATATGCCTTCAGTACATCAGGCGTGATCAGATGTGATAAATTTTCAGTGATTGCCACCATAGTTTGTAGACTCTATAACTTTCACAAAGTCCAAATAATATACACTAATTTGGGTTATTTTTACCAAAGAAATGTAGCAGTATACATTTTGGCACAAATTTATGAAGAAAAATTACTTATTTGCAAAATTTTACAATAGAAACTAAAAAAAAGTGTGTTTTTTTTAAAAAAATTGCAGTTTTTTTGCTTATATCGCAAAAAATAAAAAACCCAGTGGCGATTAAATACCACCAAAAGAAAGCTCTATTTGTGAGAAGAAAATGATAAAAAATTTGTTTGGATACAGTGTAGCATGACTGAGTAATTGTCATTCAAAGTGTGAGAGTACTGAAAGCTGAAAATTGGTCTGGGCGGGAAGGTGCATAAGTGCATGGTATTGAAGTGGTTAAGAATGTGTATGCGCCCGTACGCGCAACGATTCCGCGAATCCGGCGCAAGTCGACAGCATGCGCCATGTCGCAATAATTATTCCTGCCCACGCAAAATGCGCCAACATTTTCTTAAATCAGCCCCAGTGTGTCAACATGTGCTATCTCCCATCACAGGATATCAATGGTTTTGGGGTGCAACCCCTTCTTCAAAACTAAAGTAGGTGAGAGGAAGGATTTGATCCCCCGAAACACGTACATTGATACCACATGATGGGAGATGGCACATGTTGTCACAGTGGGGGTGATTTTCCAAATCTAAATACATTTTGCACTACAAGTGCACTTTCCACTGCACTTGTAGTGCACTTGTAGGGCAAAGTTGATTTTCCGTACGTAAATAACCCCCACTGTGTGTTTAGTGGCTTTGTGATCATGAGGGAAATTTAATGTGTGTCCCCATTTGTGTGCTTCTTCAAATTTTGGCAAGGAAAATACATAAAAACATCAAATAAAAACAAAGCATTATATTTAGGGCAGTGTTTCTCAACTCTCCTTCTCCAGGTGCATAACCAGGTCCTGCTTTCTCTATTTGTAACTTTAGCCACAGGTGAGGTGGTAATTTTTGAGCTTAAAAAATTTACATATTTTTGGTTCTACTGCCTAAAATAAAGAAAACAGGACGTGGTCGTGCACCTAGAGAAGGGGAGTGGAGAAACACTGACCTCAGACACTTAAAAAGCACAGGTTCACATTTTTATGGATTTCTCATGCGATTTTAGAGGTCAAATCGCATGACAAGTCACAGCCTATGGCAGTGTTCCTTGCTACTTTGAAATTGCAGTAGTTCTAAGGAAGTAGTGTGAATTCAAAATAGCATCAATCTCAGCCTGTGCTTCAAAGTAGTAAAAAAAAATACTCACAAAAAAAAACTGACAGGAGGCAACAATTTGAAGAAAACGTAAGGTCAGAATATTCTAAAATTTGGCTAACAGGTCTACATAATCCTGGATTCGTTTCTGAACACCAGTGGCAGCCTCCTTTATTTTGTCAAGCTCAATCATTGCTTGCAGCAAATCAGCACTGATACGACCAATAGTGCATCTTGGTAGTTCGTGGCCTTGGAAGAGGAGAAAAAAAAATCATGGGAATGATGGTCAAGTGGCTGAGGCCCTACATAATGAATTATGGGCACATTAATATTAAAGGCAATTTGGGAAAATACTTACCTAGCCAGTCTATTATTGCTTGCATCCTGCTTGCCCTTCAGACACTTACACTACTAGGAATGTACGCACTGCAACTACTCTGTAATCTTGGCCCTGGTGCCTGTGTCTCCAAAACTCGGGTACCTAGCAACACTGCCAGCTCCTTCCACCTCTTCCTTCTCCATGCTAATGTTCAAGTTACTACATACTTTGCTCCTGTGTTGTTTGGGTATGTGGTTTGGACATCTAATCACTAGACCTGTCTAGACATTTGAAGCCAGATGTTCAAAATACTTACTGGGGCAAACAACAGGCTCCAGAGTATCTTCTTCAAATTGTTGCACTCTTCCACCCTCTGTTTGTCTTGCGTCAGAGGATGTTCTGTCCAGTGGAGGCTCTGTGCTGGCTCCAGCTCTCTGATCCCACTCCTCCAAATGTGGGAGCTGACCACACTCACGTTCCTCTAAAAATAAACAATACAACATTCATGAAGTCACACCAAGTCACATCTGTTCCTAGAATCCCTTTTGCTGAATTAGTTGACCAACCTTGCACTGGTGACAATGTTTGCTCCTGACTAGTGGACTACAACATGCTGCAATATGCATTATTCAAATTCAAAAAATGCATTGGAAAGGGAAGGTGACGTCAGTTTAATTGTGAAAATAAAAGTCTATATGCCCACATTGAACAACTCATGCAGTTGCCACCCATCCCTCTTGTCTCCTATGGGATAGGGGATATATGATGATCATTCTAGCAGGCGTGACTCTGTGTGACTGTAATCCCCAGGGCCTCTCCTCATGTCTACCCTGGAAATGTGTCATTCATGGGCAGTGATGACGAGCCACGCAGCAAACATAAAGTGTTCTTTACCCCTTAAGTTATGCCCTGAGCCCATGGCCTTTGTCCCACCTAGAAACACCCCTGTTGGTGGCTAAATTAGTGTTTTTTCAGTTGACACTTACGATTTGGGGGTAAAGATTAGACATGTGCACACTGAAATATTTCTTTTCAGAATTTCGTTTTCGTTAGAAAAATAAATTTATTTGGTTACTCCCGAAATTCGTTTTTATTTATTTTGTTTTTCGTTAGAAATTGCATTCGTCCGAAAATCTGAATTAATTAAGGTCGAATATGTCATTGAAGGCTTATGGTGTCTGTCGAATGTTCAAAGAAGATTCGACGGAGCAGCGAAACTGTACGACGCTGCAATCGTACATTTCCGGTCGAATGTTCCACCTACAAGCTATAGATGAATTCTATTGTATGACTAGTAATAATTATATTTTTTAATTACTATTACTAGTCAACAGGGATAAGCCGAACACCCCCCTGTTCGGTTCGCACCAGAACCTGCGAACAGACAAAATGTTAGTGTGAACTTTAGAACCCTATTAAATACAATGGACTCGAACGTTCAAAATCTAAAGTGTTAATTATAAAGGCTAATATGCAAGTTATTGTCCTAAAAAGTGTTTGGGGACCTGGGTCCTGCCCCAGGGGACATGTATCAATGCAAAAAAAAGTTTTAAAAATGGCCGTTTTTTTGGGAGCAGTGATTTTAATAATGCTTAAAATGAAAAAATAAAAGTGAAATATTCCTTTAAATTTCGTACCTGGGGGGTGTGTATGATATGCATGTAAAGTGGCGCATGTTTCCCGTGCTTAGAACTGTCCCTGCAAAAAATTTCATTTTTGAAAGAAAAAAAGTCATTTAAAACTGACTCGCGGCTATTAATGAATTGTCGGCTCCCGGCAATACATACAAAAGTCATTGATAAAAAAAAAAAAAAAAAGCGTGGGGGTTCCCCAGAATTCAATTACCAGGCCCTTCAGGTCTGGAATGGATATTAAGGGGAACCCCGCCGCAAATTTAAAAAAAAATTGACGTGGGGTTCCCCCAAATATCCATTCCAGGCCCTTCAGATCTGGCATGGATTTTAAGGGGAACTCCACCCCAAATTTAAAAAAAAATGGCGTGGAGTCCCCCTAAAAATCCATACTAGACCCCTTATCCGAGCACGCAACCTGGCCGGCCGCAGGGGAATGGGGGGGACGAGAGAGCGGCCCCCCCTCCCTCCTGAACCGTACCAGGCCACATGCCCTCAACATGGGGAGGATGTCCCCATGTTGATGGGGACAAGGGCCTCATCCCCACAACCCTTGCCCGGTGGTTGTGGGGGTCTGCGGGTGGGGGGCTTATCGGAATCTGGAAGACCCCTTTAACAAAGGGGACCTCCAGATCCCGCCCCCCCCCTATGTGAATTGGTAAGGGGTACATTGTACCCCTACCATTTCACGAAGAAAGCGTAATTTTTTTTTAAAAAAAACACACAAACACCTTGAAAAAGTCCTTTATTAAGAAAAAAAAAACAAAACATTCCAGCGGTGAAACCCAGTGTCCCGCGGCGATCCCGATGTCCAGCGCTGTCCTTCATTGGTTGTGCCTGAGCGGACCTGATGGGGAACTCCCTCTCAGTGTTTTAAATGTATAGACCCGCCCCTTCTAAAGTTCCCCATCAGGTCCGCTCAGCGGACCAGATGCTGAACATGAGAAGGGGCGGGTCTATACATGTAAATTTAAATTACACAGTGAAGGAAGTTCCCCGCTCAAGCCAATGACGTAGGCGGGTCCAACATACCGAGGGGGCGGACCTGAAGGGGAACTGCTCTCACTTTGGTAATACATGTATAGACCCGCCCCTTCTCATGTTCAGCATCTGGTCCGCTGAGCGGACCTGATGGGGAACTTTAGAAGGGGCGGGTCTATACATTTAAAATACTGAGAGGGAGTTCCCCATCAGGTCCGCTCAGGCACAACCAATGAAGGACAGCGCTGGACATCGGGATCGCCGCGGGACACTGGATTTCACCGCTGGAATGTTTTTGTTTTTTTTTTAAATAAAGGACTTTTTCAAGGTGTTTGTGTGTTTTTTTTAAACATTTTTTTACGCTTTCTTCATGAAATGGTAGGGGTACAATGTACCCCTTACCAATTCACATAGGGGGGGGCCGGGATCTGGGGGTCCCCTTTGTTAAAGGGGTCTTCCAGATTCCGATAAGCCCCCTGCCCGCAGACCCCCACAACCACCGGGCAAGGGTTGTGGGGATGAGGCCCTTGTCCCCATCAACATGGGGACATCCTCCCCATGTTGAGGGCATGTGGCCTGGTACGGTACAGGAGGGAGGGGGGGCTACTCTCTTGTCCCCCCCTTTTCCCCTGCGGCCGGCCAGGTTGCGTGCTCGGATAAGGGGTCTGGTATGGATTTTTAGGGGGACTCCACGCCATTTTTTTTAAATTTGGGGTGGAGTTCCCCTTAAAATCCATGATCTGAAAGGCCTGGAATGGATATTTGGGGGAACCCCACGTCAATTTTTTTTTACATTTGCGGCGGGGTTCCCCTTAATATCCATTCCAGACCTGAAGGGCCTGGTAATTGAATTCTGGGGAACCCCCACGCTTTTTTTTTTTTTTTTTTATCAATGACTTTTGTATGTATTGCCGGGAGCCGACAATTCATTAATAGCCGCGAATGAGTTTTAAATGACTTTTTTTCTTTCAAAAATGAAATTTTTTGCAGGGACAGTTCTAAGCACGGGAAACATGCGCCACTTCACATGCATATCATACACACCCCCCAGGTACAAAATTTAAAGGAATATTTCACTTTTATTTTTTCATTTTAAGCATTATTAAAATCACTGCTCCCGAAAAAACTGCCGTTTTTAAAACTTCTTTTTGCATTGATACATGTCCCCTGGGACAGGACCCGGGTCCCCAAACACTTTTTAGGACAATAACTTGCATATAAGCCTTTATAATTAGCACTTTAGATTTCTCCCATAGATTTTTCGAATTTGCCGCGAACACCCCAATTTGGTTGAATCTTCGTCGTTCATGTCGAATTGTCAAGTTAGTTCTAGCTATTTTACTGCTCCTCCTCTTTGGTTACAATCAGCCAATAACATTCATCATCATCATTTTTTTATTTTACTTCCCCCACCCAATTCCAGCAGTGATCTTTTCTCTCTATGTCGAATCTTTTCTCTCTATAATATCGAATCTTTTCTCTCTATAATGTCAAATCTTTTCTCTCTATGTCGAATCTTTTCTCTCTATAATGTCGAATCTTTTCTCTCTATGTAGAATAATCTTGGACTAATAGAGTTAAGGTTAAGCACATTCGATCACAGCTTCGATGGACACAGATTGTTATTGTCAGCCTCATGTCGAATCTCCTATCTATATCGAACTGTTGTTGCAACGAAAACGAAAATTAAGCATTTGTTTATGTCGGATCTTTCGGTTTTCGGATTCTGCATTTTCGTTTTCGTTTGTTAAAACAATAACGAAAATACCTGAAATTTGGACGAAAATGCATTCGGACGAAAACGAATGCACATGTCTAGTAAAGATGGCCCTGTTGTCACTCCCTTTTTGGGGCCCGGCCAAGGAAAGCCTCCCTTTGTCCCCTCTGGTGGCTTGTCTGGTGTCTTTGTCTGTCCCTTTTTCCTGTGGAAATAATTACATACACTATAAATTATTCATCCAAAAAGGCTACTCAGAAAGAACAACAAGTATAGTTCATATCTGCAGTTAATTTTACTTCTTCTTTACCCAAAATATGTCTATTTTTGAAGACCTACTTGTATACAGCTAATATACAGACAGCTAATTAAAACATCTACATAATGATTACAGTTAGTAATTGGGCTTACTTCTTTTAATAATGATGCAGTGAATGGAGTCCAACTGTTCTTTCTCGCGGTGCTTCAAATTTGACCAGCGCTTGCAAATTTGATCCTTCGTTCGGTTGACCCCATATTCTGTTTCCAATACTGCGATGACCTTCTCAAGAACCCAGTCTTTACGACTGTTGGGCCTATCATAGTTCTGCAGCTTACAGTCATAATCATATTTGTCAAATATGCGCACCATCTCCACCATCTCCCCCTTGCTCATGGGGGTGGCCTTATGTTTGCGATAACCTCCACCACCGCGGGGCCTGCTCGCTTTTGGTGATTCCGCCATTATGTTGTCCCTCCCGAATGTTTTGCCGTGTATGTCGCATGCAGAATAGAGAATGTGGTCACGCCTCAGTGTCATGACGCTCAGAGAGTGGAGTTTCACGCATGAGCAGGGTATATCAATCCATAACGAGAGGTCGATGTACCGGACGTATGAACGTATCGATAATTGCGAGACTAACGCAAGCCGAAGGGGGCCACGAAAATAGGGCAAGTGACAACATTGGGACACCGGTGGTTAGTGGCATATACTGCTTAGATAAAGGGCTATATTGTGGCCAGATTATGAGCTATAAGCCACCCATTATGGTTTGTCTTGTGTTATTACTTGCAGCCATCTGATACTTGACACCAAAATGAAGGCTAGTTTGAAATCACACGAATTCATGACACAATGTCTGTTGCAGGTCAAACATAAGGATTATTCCAATAAAAATAAGAGGATGGCAGCAATTGAACAACTGGTGCAATTGGCGAAGACTGTGTACCCCAGGGCAAGCTACAGTATGATAAAGACCAAAATTGGGGGCCTCAGGAGCATGTAAAACAGGGAGCGAAAGAAGATCGAGGAGTCCAAACAATCTGGAGCAGCAGCAGAAGACATTTATGTCCCCAGGCTGTGGTACTTCACCAGCCTGAAAGGATCAAAGTGTACCACGCAAATCTCTCTCCACTCTACCCTCCGCATCAGCTGAGGCCACCAATACTGAGCCTGATCCTACACAGGAAGAAGTGGAGGAGGAGGAGCTCAGCTTGACCCAGGTATAGCATTGTAGAAAAGAGTTGAAGTAAAAAATAAAATGATGTTAATTAGTTGTTATTATGGATAAAAAATTAAAGCGTTAACAAAGTGAGTTGCATACCAATAGACAGTAGTGGACAAAAAGAATTAGGACAAGAATGAGAAATGCTGGAGTCAGAATGATAGTCTTTGCTTTTTGGACACATTCAAGTTTAAAAAGTCATGAGCTGAAAAGTGTTGGTGATTGATGTCCAAAAAATTAAATGATGTTACATTTTCATACACAGGAACTTTTTAGCCAAGAAGAGGCCGGGCTCAGCAGCCAGACAACTGAGTGCAGAATCCCTACCCTGTGCCCTCCTACCAAAAGGACTAGGAAGAGCCACCACCTGGATAAGGCCAAAGCTGACTTCCTTACTAGGGCCACATCTGTCATCACCACAGGACCCGATAGTGCTGAAGGGTTTGGCAGTTTTACAGCTAATAAGCTCTGCGAGATTGACGCGGATCAAAGGGATGTGAGGGGATAATGATCCAGCTCCTTAGCAAGACCAGGAAACGTGAGCTAACCCATAAATCACATGTGTTTGATTTGGACCACACACCTCCACCACAACAAGCCTATCCACCCCAGCAAACCTACCCACCCCAAAAAAAACTACCCACCCCAGCAAACCTACCCACCTCTGCAAACCTACCCATCTCTTCCAAGCTACCCACCTCAGCAACCCCACCCACCCCAGCAACCCCACCCACCTCTGCAAGGCAACCCACCCCAGCAGCATGGTGATCAGTGGCCAAATCAGCCCCAGGATCCCCAACAAGGCCAGTGGTCGTGGGAGTTTAGGGCCTACTAATTAATTTTTTGGGATTCGTAATTTAAGTTTGATTTTCTTGTTTATACTTTTGATAGTTTTCTGAGTATCATTTGCACTTTTGTTTTCAAAAATCGAATTTGGATGACAGAGAATATGTCTAATAATTTTTTGGTGTTCTTTATGTTGTGAATGCACAAGAAACAATATGGCCTCAGCTGATGTGGATAGAAGTGTGGAGAGCGATGTGCGTGGTTCAGTCTGGTATGACCAAAATCATAGCCCATTGTAGTACAACAGCCTGGGGACATATAGCACATCTGCTGCTGTTCCCGATCTGTTGGAGTCCACGACCTTCTTGTGCTCCCTATATTGTATGTACTCCTCAGGTTCCCAATTTTGAGCTTCACTAAAATTATGTCTGTCTGGGGTACAGAGGCTTCACCTATTCCACCAGTTGATCTATTGCTGCCTTCCTCTTGATTTTGACATGCCATTCTTGTGCTTATTATTTTCAATATATAAATATTAGCAAAATTATTTGCTTATGTGTTTAACTTCTAATGACAGTTTGTGAGTAGGCAGGTACATTTCTAAAATTAAGGGACACAAATAGAGTAGTTGCTGCTTTGAGCATAAAAACAACTAGGGGATAATGGGGTGGTGCTAACTTGACCCCCCCAAAAATTAAAAAATATCTTTTATTGATATCACTAGAATACAAATACTTAGGAAAGATGTTTGTTATTACTCCGTCAGTATCACCAGCAAAGCAGCTTTATTATTATCCCATTATAAAGAAGAAGAGAATGTGCGCTGCATTTCTAGATTTCATAACTTGCCGCGTCACGAATGTGATATCTCCATTACGAACGCTAGTTTTACAAGACAGAACGCTTCCGGCTGGTCCTTGCTTCTGAGCATGCGTGTTTGTACTTCGGACTAAAGTCCGATGGATTTCTGTACACACGGCAGGACTTTTCACCGTAGGACTTTTGTTGCCGAAAAGTTTGTCCGTTTACAGAGCGAACTTTTGTCCGATGAAAACCGAAAAAGTTTGTCCGATGGAGCGTACACACAGTCTGATTTTTTTGAAAACCTGCTCATTTTGAAGTTTGTTGTCAAAAAGTCTGACCGTGTGTATGGGTAAATGAAACAGTGGACATTAGGAGATAGCAGCTGCACAGCAGTTCTGTCTGGCAGCTTAGCAAGAGGGGTGCGGGTGCTATGTGGGTCTGTGTGCATTGGTTTTCACGCACCTTCTCCTCCTGAGCTGTTTCTCAAAAACCCATCTTGGGTGCACTGTGGTGTTGGATAGCAAGGTGGGTGGGGCTAGTTGGCCAACACCACAGCTTAGCAACCCCTGCACGGGTTTAGATGCGGACAACATATCAGGACCCAAGTTAACCACTTAAGCCCCGGACCATTTGGTAGCTAGAGGACCAGAGGTGATTTCAGAATTTTGCACTGCGCTGCTTTAACTGTAAATTGTGTGGACATGCAATGTTGTACCCAAACGAAATTTGCGTCCTTTTCTTCCCACAAATAGAGCTTTCTTTTAATGGTATTTGATTGCCTCTGCGATTTTTATTTTTTGCGATATAAATGGAAATAGACCGAAAATTTTGAAAAAAAATGATATTTTCTACTTTTTGTTATAAGAAAAATCGAATAAACTCAATTTTAGTCATACATTTAGGCCAAAATGTATTCAGCCACATGTCTTTAGTAAAAAAAATGTCAATAAGCGTATATTTATTGGTTTGCGCAAAAGTTATAGCGTTTACAAACTAGGGTACATTTTCTGGAATTTACACAGCTTTTAATTTATGACTGCCTATCTCATTTCTTGAGGTGCTAAAATGGCAGGGCAGTACAAAACCCCCCCAAATGACCCCATTTTGGAAAGTAGACATCCCAAGGAAATTGCTGAGAGGCATGTTGAGCCCATTGAATATTTTTTTTTTTGTCTCAAGTGATTGAATAATGACAAAAAAAAAAAAGAAAAAAATTACAAAAAGTTGTCACTAAATGATATATTGCTCACACATGCCATGGTTATATGTGGAATTGCACCCCAAAATACATTTTGCTGCTTCTCCTGAGTACGGAGATACCACATGTGTGGGACTTTTTGGGAGCCTAGCCGCGTACGGGCCCCCGGAAACCAAGCACCGCCTTCAGGATTTCTAAGGGCGCAAATTTTTGATTTCACTCCTCACTACCTATCACAGTTTTGAAGGCCATAAAATGCCAAAATAGCACAAACCCCCCCCCCCCCCAAATGACCCCATTTTAGAAAGTAGACACCCCAAGGAAATTGCTGAGAGGCCTGTTGAGCCCATTGAATATTTTTTTTTTGTCCCAAGTGATTGAATAATGACAAAAAAAAAAATTACAAAAAGTTGTCACTAAATGATATATTGCTCACACATGCCATGGTTATATGTGGAATTACACCCCAAAATACATTTTGCTGCTTCTCCTGAGTACGGGAATACCACATGTGTGGGACTTTTTAGGAGCCTAGCCGCGTATGGGACCCCGAAAACCAAGCACCGTCTTCAGGATTTCTAGGCACAAATTTTGGATTTCACTCCTCGCTACCTATCACAGTTTTGAAGGCCATAAAATGCCAAAATAGCACAAACCCCCCCAAATGACCCCATTTTGAAAAGTAGACACCCCAAGCTATTTGCTGAGAGGCATGGTGAGTATTTTACAGCTCTCATTTGTTTTTGAAAATTAAGAAAGAAATATATTTTTTTATTTTTTTTTCAATTTTCAAAACTTTGTGACAAAAAGCGAGATCTACAAAATACTCACAATACCTCTCAGCAAATAGCTTGGGGTGTCTACTTTCCAAAATGGGGTCATTTGGGGGGGGGGGTTTGTGCCATCTGGACATTCCATGGCCTCCGAAACTGTGATAGGCAGTGAGAAGTGAAATCAAAAATTTACACCCTTAGAAAGCCTGAAGGCGGTGCTTGGTTTTTGGGGTCCCGTACGCGGCTAGGCTCCCAAAAAGTCTCACACATGTGGTATCCCCGTACTCAGGAGAAGCAGCAGAATGTATTTTGGGTAGAGTTGAGCGGACACCTGGATGTTCGGGTTTGACGGGTTCGGCCGAACTTTGGAAAAAAGTTTGGGTTCGGGACCGAACTTTAACCCGAACCCGGACCCGAACCCGAACCCCATTGAAGTCAATGGGGACCTGGACTTCTAAGGACTAAAAAGGCTCTAAAAAAGTAATGGAAAGAGCTAGAGGGCTGCAAATGGCAGCAAAATGTTGTTAAGAGCATGGCAAGTGCTCTGCAAACAAATGTGGATAGGGAAATAACTTAAAATAACATTAAAAAAATAATAAAATAAAAAAATATGCTGGAGGCCCCCTTTTCAGCAGAAGAGGTACGGAAAGTCATTAAGAACCTCAGAAACTCAACGGCACGATGCCACACATATGGTGGGAATGCCCCAGAATACGCCCTTTCTGGAATAAATTATTCAATTTAATGGATAAGCTAGTGGGAAAATAAAATACTTTGAAATAAAAATGTAGCGGGGTGCTAAATTTAAGGGAAGTGTTTGAGTGGTAAATAGGCTCAAACACCCTAATTCTGTAGGATTCATGGACCATTTTGTCCTCGGGGGACAGTATTGGTGTGCAGTTCCCTGCGGCCTACAGGTGGCGCTGCCATGGTAGGCTAGGGTTGAACCGCCGATACAGTGCTGTGCCTTTTGTGTCCCCTCTTGGCAGTAGTACAGCGGGGCGGGGAACCTGCTGTGCATGCCGGGAGAGCATATAAAAGGGGCAGACCTTTGGCCTGGGGGCTGATGTCCAGTGGGGTCCACGCCCAGGTGCCTTCGGCCTGGGTGCATCTGTTCCTGTTCCATCTCGGGTACCTTTAGCCCGGGGTGAGGTACTATCCTGGAGTTCCTGCTGCCCTGGGTATGGAGGCCTAGGTGCGGGAGTAAAGCCTGGAGTCCAGAGCCTTCGTCTGGAGTCCGCTAAGGGTCGAGGAGTCTTAGGGTGCTGCCTCGTGTAGGGGACCATGTTCCAGGGAAGGGAGGATCATTCTGATGGACCGATGCAGGAGTCACGGTGAAGGAAGGGTCTATTGACTCCCTGGAGAGATGTCTTCCCCTTGATATGGGCTAGGTTCGTAGAAGGAGAAGCTCAAGGTCATCTTGACTGTATCAGAGGCCTTATTCACCCGGCCCGTGGCAGGGGCCTTATACACCCTGGTCTGTGGCAGAGACCAAAGTTCTCCAGGTCCGTGGCAGGGGCCTTGTACACCCGGTCTGTGGCAGAGACCAACCTCAAGGTCTGTGGCAGAGACGTGCACCTAAAACTGTTTGAGAAACCTAAGCAGTGAAGTGAATGTGCTACGTTTGTGCCTGGACCTCCTCCACACCTTAAGCTGTCCTGTTTCTTTGCTCTAACCTTTTCTATCCGAGTAGAGTTTATTTTGCCATGAGAGAATAAGAGTTGTAATTTCAGCTGGTGTGGACATTGACTTTACTGGGAATTAAAGGACTTGCCTCTACCTACAGTAGAGGTGAGAATCATCCTCTGGAGGAGTTTTGACTCCGGCTGTGGACACGGCCCATCAAGTACACCGCTCAACCTCTTTATATAGGAGGGTACGGGCTGGTAGTGCGGTGTGCCTTTCTCCCTCCTGCGAGGAGCCAACATCATAAAGGCAGGTAAGGGGGAAAGGATCTGTGCGCTACAAAAAAATTAAAATAAAAATTATAATCTTGACCTAGGAGGACGAGGTCCATGTGGAGTAGGAAGTTAAGGTGGCGGTGGATGTGGCTGTGTAGGTGGAAGCGGCGGTGGAGGAGGACGAGGTAGCCAACACTGGTTCAAAAATACAACAATGGCTGGGTAAGGCCGGTGATGTGTCGAATTCTGTCCCCCGTCAAATAGTGTCCACCCTGTACTGCGCTTGCTCAGTATGTAGGACAAGGGGATTTCGAAAATCTCCCAAGACGAACGGCGCCTGCGTGGTGAGTTCAGGTGAAGGCCACACCATCCGTGGTTCAAGCCGAGCCAAGTGAGGCCGTGCCTGAAGCGTGGCGATCGAACCGAGCCCATGAGAGGCCCTGTTACTATGTGCTACCGTATGTCCACTTGGATGGTGGGGCTTGAACCTGCACTCACTGCGCAGGCGCCGTTCATCTTCGGAGATTTTGTGAATCTCCTTGTCCTCTGTACTGCGCAAGCGCTGCGCCTTCGCAGTATGGGCCGGACACAATCCGATGGCCGGACAGTTTTTGTCACAACACCGGTATACATGTCTATTCTGCACAAGGTACGGACAAGTCCTGTGGGATCCATGCCTGGTTCATTTTAATGAACGTGAGCTTGTCCACATTGGCTCTGGACAGGCGGCTGCGCTTGTCTGTGATAACGCCCCCTGCCGTGCTAAATACACATTCAGATAATACACTGGCTGCAGGGCAGGCCAGCACCTCCAAGGCATAAAGGGCAAGCTCAGGCCATGTGTCCAATTTGGAGACCCAGAAGTTAAAGGGGGCAGACCCGTCATCCAGTACGTGTAGGCCTGTGGACACATACTGCTCAACCATGTTGGTGAAATGCTGCCTCCTGCTAAGACGTTCCATCTCAGCTGGTGGTGCTGGTTGTTGTGGCGTGCTGACAAAGCTTTTCCACATTTCAGCCATGCTAACCCTGACTTCTGAGGTGCTGCTGGTGCCCCGGCTGCGTTGGCGACGTCTTCCTCCTCCTCTGCCTTCGCCTTGTGCTTCCACCGTACGCCCGCTGTCAGGTGGGAATGCCACCAGCAGAGCGTCTACCAGCGTGCGCTTGTACTCGCGCATCTTACGATCCCGCTCCAGTGAGGGAATTAAGGATGGTACGTTGTCCTTGTAACGGGGATCCAGCAGGGTGGCCACCCAGTAATCAGCACCAGTTAAAATGTGGGCAACTCGGTGGTCATTGCGGAAACACTGCAGCATGTAATCGCTCATGTGTGCGAGGCTGCTCAGAGGCAAAGAAAAGCTGTCCTCTGTGGGAGGTGTATCGTCTGTGTCCTCTGTATCCCCCCAGCCACGCACCAGTGATGGCCACGAGCTGGTCTGGGTGCCACCCTGCTGTGAAAATGGCTCCTCCTCCTCCTTCTCCTCCTCCACCTCGTCATCCTCCAGAACTGTGCCCTTTCTGCCGGACAATTGTGTACCTGGCGTTTGTTGGTGCAGGAACCCACCCTCGTAGCCACTTGTGAAAGACTGCCCTGAAAGCCTTTGAAATGATCCCACTTCCTCCTCCTCCTCCTCATCCTCCTGTGCCACATCCTCTTCCATCATCGCCCGAAGCGTTTTTTCAAGGAGGCATAGAACTGGGATAGTAACGCTGAGAACGGCGTCATTGGCACTGGACATGTTGGTGGAGTACTCGAAACAGTGCAACAAGGCACACAGGTCTCGCATGGAGGCCCAGTTATTGGTGGTGAAGTGGTGCTGTTTCCGCAGAGTGACTCACGCGTGATTGCTGCAGCTGAAACTCCACTATCGCCTGCTGCTGCTCGCACAGTCTGGCCAGCTTGTGCAAGGTGGAGTTCCACCTTGTGGGCACGTCACATATGAGGCGGTGAGCGGGAAGGCCGAAGTTACGCTGCAGCGCTGACAGGCGAGCAGCAGCAGGGTGAGAACGCCGAAAGTGCGCACACACAGCCCGCACTTTCTGCAGCAGCTCTGGCATATTGGGGTAATTTTTAAGGAACCTCTGGACCACCAAGTTCAGCACATGCGCCAGGCAAGGGATGTGCGTCAAACCGGCTAGGCCCAGAGCTGCTACGAGATTTCGCCCATTATCGCACACCACCAGGCCGGGCTTGAGGCTCACTGACAGCAACCACTCATTGGTCTGTTGTTCCATGTACCTCCACAACTCCTGTGCGGTGTGGGGTTTTTCCCCCAAACAGGAAAGTTTTAAAACTGCCTGCTGTCGTTTACCCTTGGCTGTGCTGAAGTTGGTGGTGAAGGTGTTACGCTGACCAGATGAGGAGGCGGTAGAGGATGAGGAAGCGGAGTAGGAGGAGTTAGCAACAGGAGGCAAACTGAAGCGCCCTGCAATCCTCGGTGGTGGAAGGACATGCGCCAAACTGCTATCTGCCTCAGGCCCAGCCGCCACTGCATTTACCCAGTGTGCTGTTAGGGAGATATAACGTCCCTGACCGTGCTTACTGGTCCCCGCATCCGTAGTTAGGTGGACCTTGCCACAGATGGCGTTGCGCAGTGCCCACCTGATTTTGTCCCCCACTTGGTTGTGCAGGGAAGGGATGGCTCGCCTGGAAAAGTAGTGGAGGCTGGGCACGACGTTCTGTGGGACAGCCAATGCCATCAGGCTTTTAAAACTATGCGTCTCCACCAGACGGAATGACAGCATTTCAAAGGCCAGGAGTTTTGAAATGCTGGCATTCAGGGCCAGGGATCGCGGGTGGCTAGGGGGGTACTTCCTCTTCCGCTCCAATGTTTGGGAGATAGAGAGCTGAACACTTCCATGGGACATTGTGGAGATGGTTGGTGACCCAGGTGGTAGTGTTGCTGGCAGATCCTCTGTTTGCAGGGTGGCAGGTGCCACTGTCACTACAGAGGTGGATGAAGAGGCCGAGACTGCAGCAGAAGAGGAAGCAGGAGGAGCCAGAGACCTTTCTTGGTTTTTGAGGTGTCTACTCCACTGCAGCTCGTGCTTTGCACTTAGATGCCTGGTCATGCAGGTTGTGCTCAGGTTGAGAACGTTTATGCCTCGCTTCAGGCTCTGATTGCACAGCGTGCAAACCACTCGTGTCTTGTCATCAGCACATTGTGTGAAGAACTGCCACGCTAGGGAACTCCTTGGACCTGGCTTTGGTGTGCTCGGTCCCTTGCTGCGTTGGGCAGTAGCAGACATACTGTCTAGGGGACGGACGCTCCACTTTTGCACCCTGCTCCCTCTTCTGCTGTGCTGGTGGCTCTGTGCGACCACCGCCTCTTCCTCCAAACTACACTGGTCACCTGCATAACGTTGATTCCATGTGGGGTCGAGGACCTCATCATCCTCCACATCATCTTCCACCCAGTCTTCACCCCTGCCCTCCTTGTCTGTCTGCACAATTGCGAAAGCAGCAGCAGTTGGCACCTGTGTTTCGTCATCATCCGAGACGTACTGTGATGGTCCTCCCATGTACTCATCATGAAACATAAGTGGTTGGGCATCGGTGCACTCAATCTCTTCCACTTCTGGGGCAGGGCTAGGTGGATGGCCCTGGGAAACCCTGTTAACAGAGTCATCGAAAAGCAGAAGAGACTGCTGCATGATTTGGGGCTCAGACTGCTTGGCTGATTTGCAAAGGGGTGAGGTGAAAGACTGATGGACATGGGTTTCAGGTGCCAACTCTGATCTTTCTTCAGAAGAGTGGGTGGGAGACAATGTGAAGGAACCCGAGGCACTGTCAGCAACCCAATCTACTATCGCCTGTACTTGTCCTGGCTTAAACATTCGTACAGCCTCATTAGGCGCGTCAAAATACCGTCGCAGGCTCGGTCGCCTACTCGCACCTGAGGAAGGTGTTTCACTTGTGCGTGTATCTGGCACAGATCCACCACGTCCTCTCCCTGCAACAGGAGCTCCACCAGCAGCACCACGACCGAGGCCACCACGTCCCTTTGACCTTCTCCCTCATATTTTCCAAATTTAGGATCTTGCCCTAAATGGGTGTTTTTGGAAGAGCAGAACACACCCACAGTACGTAACCGCAGAATCGCACAGCTACAGAACTGCAGAAAATGCTATTCAAAAAAATGTTTGTTTTTTTAGTATAGCACAGTAGGAGAAAACTATATAGAAATTGTTTATTTCACACACCTCCACATATGTATAACACACTGCAAACTATTTTTTGTGCCCCTAAACTGCGTTTTTTGGTAGAGCAGAACACACCCACAGTACGTAACCGCTGAATCGCACAGCTACAGAACTGCAGAAAATGCTATTCAAAAAAAATTTAGTTTTTTTAGTATAGCACAGTAGGAGAAAACTATATAGAAATTGTTTATTTCACACACCTCCACATATGTATAACACACTGCAAAAAATTTTTGTGCCCCTAAATGGCATTTTTTGGAAGAGCAGAACACACCCACAGTACGTAACCGCTGAATCGCACAGCTACAGAACTGCAGAAAATGCTATTCAAAAAAAATGTTGTTTTTTTAGTATAGCACAGTAGGAGAAAACTATATAGAAATTGTTTATTTCACACACCTCCACATATGTATAACACACTGCAAACTATTTTTTGTGCCCCTAAACGGCGTTTTTTGGAAGAGCAGAACACACCCACAGTACGTAACCGCTGAATCGCACAGCTACAGAACTGCAGAAAATGCTATTAAATTTTTTTTTTTTTTTTTTAGTATAGCACAGTAGGAGAAAACTATATAGAAATTGTTTATTTCACACACCTCCACATATGTATAACACACTGCAAACTATTTTTTGTGCCCCTAAACTGCGTTTTTTGGAAGAGCAGAACACACCTACAGTACGTAACCGCTGAATCGCACAGCTACAGAACTGCAGAAAATGCTATTCAAAAAAAATGTTGTTTTTTTAGTATAGCACAGTAGGAGAAAACTATATAGAAATTGTTTATTTCACACACCTCCACATATGCATAACACACTGCAAACTATTTTTTGTGGCCCTGAATGGCTCTTTTTGCAAGCGTACATTAAAGTGCAATTTTTTTTTTTTTTTGCCCTAATGGTCTTTTGGAAAAGAGCACAATAAAGTGCCTTTTTTTTCCCCCTAAATGGATCTTTTTCCAAGAGCAGAATACACCCACAGTATGGAAACGGTGTATCTCTCAACGTAATATATGCAGTGCTGGTGCACTGAGCTTGCAGATAAAAGTTAGATTTTCTCTGACACTGGGCTCATGGCAGTGTAAAAAGACTGTGCACTGCAACACAAACAGGTAAACCTATGCAGATCGCTGATTTTAATCTCTGAATCTGGACTCCTATATAATATATCTCTCTCCCTGAAAGCACCAACAGGAACCTGGCCCTACACTACACTATCTCTCTATCTTTTCCCTCAGATTGCAGAATCAGGACTACCTCATGTATTTTACAATCTCTCCCTATTAGCAACAGCAGCAGCCAAGATCCTCTCCCTATCTATTCTGAAGCAGAGTGACGTGTGTGCTGTGTGCCTCTAGGTTATATAGAAGCTGGGTCACATGTTGCACTGACCAATCACAGCCATGCCATTAGTAGGCATGGCTATGATGGCTTCTAAGGGCACACCAGCTAATCAAAAGGTGATTGGCTGGCCCCTGAAGCATTTCTAACTGCGTAATTAGATTGCCGAACCCGAACCCGAACCCGGACTTTTGCGCAAAGTCCGGGTTCGGGAAAAAGCTAAAGTTCGGTACGGACCCGAACTTTACAGTTCGGGTTCGCTCAACACAAATTTTGGGGTGTAATTCCACATATGCCCATGGCATGTTTGAGCAATATATCATTTAGTGACAACTTTGTGCAAAAATAAATAAATAAATAAATAAATTGTCTTTTTTCCGCAACTTGTGTCAACATATAAAATATTCCATGGACTCGACATGCCTCTCATTATATAGCTTTGGGTGTCTACTTTCCAAAATTGGGTCATTTGGGGGGGTTTTGAACTGTTCTGGCATTTTATACACAACGTTAGGAAGCTTACATCCACTCTTCTAACCACTTGAAGACAAAGCCCTTTTTGACACTTTTTGTTTACATGAAAACATTTTTTTTTTTTGCAAGAAAATTATGTTGAACCCCCAAACATTATATATATTTTTAAAGCAAAGGCCCTACAGATTAAAATGGTGGGTGTTGCATTTTTTTTTTTTACACAGTATTTGCGCAGCGATTTTTCAAACGCATTTTTTGGGGAAAAAATACACTTTTTTAAATTTTTATGCACTAAAACACACTATATTGCCCAAATGTTTGATGAAATAAAAAAGATGATCTTAGGCCGAGTACATAGATACCAAACATGACATGCTTTAAAATTTCGCACAAACGCGCAATGGCGACAAACTACATACATTTTTAAAAGCCTTTACAGGTTACCCCGTTAGATTTACAGAGGAGGTCTACTGCTAAAATTACTGCCATCGATCTGACCTTCGCGGTGATACCTCACATGCATGGTGCAATTGCTGTTTACATATGACGCCAGACCGACGCTTGCGTTCGCCATAGGGCAGGACAGGGGTACTTTTTTTTTATTATTATTCATTTTGCTTTTTTATTTTATTTTTAAATTGTTCCTTCCATATTTTTTTTTTTTTTTATCATTTTTATTGTTATCTCAGGGAATGTAAATATCCCCTATGATAGCAATAGGTAGTGACAGGTACTCTTTTTTGAAAAAACCTGGGTCTTCTAGACCCTAGATCTTTCCTCTGCCCTCAAAGCATCTGACCACACCAAGATCGGTGTGATAAAATGCTTTCCCAATTTCCCAATGGCGCTTTTTATATCTGGGGGGGGACATTCCCTCCCACTGCTTGTAAAAGCAGTCCAGAGGCTAATTAGCCACTAGGATTGCTTTTACATGAAAGCCGGCCGCTGGCTGAAAAGAATGATACCAAGATGATACCTAAACCCGCAGGCATCATTCTGGTATAAACATTCAAAGTCCAGCAACAAACCAGTACGTTGCTGGTCCTTGTTGGACATGTATTGTAATCTTTTTTTTTCATGCAGCCAGTTGGCTGAACGAAAAAAGAGATTGATCGGTGGGTATGCCCACCATTAGAATACCGCCCTTCATCCACCCACTTCTAATGATGGGCATACATGCACCATTTATATATGCCGAAGCATGGGGGCATCCTCCCGCAAAAAAGTTATGCCGCACACACATGGTCGGACTTTTCCACGGGCAAGCCTCCGTCGGAATTTCGACCGTATGTACGCGGCATTAGGAGCAAAATCGCTCCTCCGCTCCTCCGCCCCTGCTGCCCCAATGCTTCGGCATATATGCTTTTTTTTTTTTTTTTATCTGTGGTGGTGAAATCACCTCCTACAGCACTGGAGTCGCAGGGATCAGGCCTGTCTCTGCAAACGCTGCAGTTATGTCTGTTGTGTTTTGTAAGTGACAGTGATCGATCGATACTGCACTTGGGTGGCCTGGGCTGGACGGAGGGGCAAAACGCAGGTGCTAGCAGGTATCTGGGCTGATCCCGCTAACACTGCGTTTTTGGGAACCCTAAACTGCTGGGGACGCTAGTATAGATCTGATCAGATTAGATATTGATCTGATCAGATACTATACCACTAAGGGGGGTGTATGCTTCACGCGTGGGTTTTAGCGTTACTGGCACTAACCTGACACTGCCTGGGGTGTGACGCAGACCCTCTCTGACGCTAAAACCTAATTGATATCACCCGCCGGGCGATCAGGGGGTTAAACCTTTATTGGGTTATATATACGGCAGGTGCCCTGACACTATAAAAAGCAAACTAACTAACCAGCGTCACCCGTAACACTTATATGGTGATCACTGGTGAAAGGGTTAACTAGGGGCAATTAGGGGTTAAAACCTTTATTAGATAATATATTGGGGTACCTGACGCTATAAAAACCTGCGGCGAACCTAAAAAAAATTACTGGCTACCGATCTGCATCACCGATGCTAAGACAGCGATCAGAAAAATGATTGCTTAGCGACAGTGGTGATAGGGGGTGAAAGGGTTACCTGGGGGGCGATCAAGGGGGTTAAACCTTTACTAGATAATTTATGGGGGTACCCGACGCTATAAAAACCTGCAGCAAACCTAAAAAAAATTACTGGCTACCGATCTGCATCACCGACACTAAGACAGCGATCAGAAAACGATCGCTTAGCGACAGTGGTGATAGGGGGTGAAAGGGTTACCTGGGGGCAATCAAGGGGGTTAAACCTTTATTAGATAATTTATGGGGGTACCTGACGCTATAAAAACCTGCGGCGAACCTAAAAAAAATTACTGGCTACCGATCTGCATCACCGACACTAAGACAGCGATCAGAAAAATGATCGCTTAGCGACCGTGGTGATAGGGGGTGAAAGGGTTACCTGGGGGGCGATCAAGGGGTTAAACCTTTATTCGATAATTTATGGGGGTACCTGATGCTATAAAAACCTGCGGCGAACCTAAAAAAAATTACTGGCTACCGATCTGAATCACCGACGCTAAGACAGCGATCAGAAAAATGATCGCTTAGCGACAGTCGTGATAGGGGTGAAAGGGTTACCTGGGGGCGATTGAGGGGGTTAAACCTTTATTAGATCATTTATGGGGGTACCCGACGCTATAAAAACCTGCGGCGAACCTAAAAAAAATTACTGGCTACCGATCTGCATCACCGACGCTAAGACAGCGATCAGAAAAATGATCGCTTAGCGACAGTCGTGATAGGGGGTGAAAGGGTTACCTGGGGGCGATTGAGGGGGTTAAACCTTTATTCGATAATTTATGGGGGTACCCGACGCTATAAAAACCTGCGGCGAACCTAAAAAAAAATAACTGGCTACCGATCTGCATCATCGACGCTGAGACAGCGATCAGAAAAATGATCGCTTAGCGACAGTGGTGATAGGGGGTGAAAGGGTTACCTGGGGGGCAATCAAGGGGGTTAAACCTTTATTAGATCATTTATGGGGGTACCCAACGCTATAAAAACCTGCGGCGAACCTAAAAAACATTACTGGCTACCGATCTGCATCACCGACGCTAAGACAGCGATCAGAAAAATGATCGCTTAGCGACAGTCGTGATAGGGGGTGAAAGGGTTACCTGGGGGGCGATTGAGGGGTTAAACCTTTATTAGATAATTTATGGGGGTACCCGACGCTATAAAAACCTGCGGCGAACCTAAAAAAAATAACTGGCTACCGATCTGCATCATCAACGCTAAGACAGCGATCAAAAAAATGATCGCTTAGCGACAGTGGTGATAGGGGGTGAAAGGGTTACCTGGGGGGCGATCAAGGGGGTTAAACCTTTAATAGATAATTTATGGGGGTACCCGACGCTATAAAAACCTGCGGCGAACCTAAAAAAAATTACTGGCTACCGATCTGCATCACCGACGCTAAGACAGCGATCAGAAAAATGATCGCTTAGCGACGGCGGTGCTAGGGGGTGAAAGGGTTATCTGGGGGGTGATCAGGGGGTTAAACCTTTATTAGGGGGGGGTTAGGGGGCTACACTGGACCTAAAACTAAATGTAGTGACACTTTTACAGTCACAAATGTCACTGATTGCAGTGATAAGTAAATAAATGGTCACTGCAATCAGTGACACTGTGACTGGGGGCTGGGGGGTGATCTGGGGGGGCCTGGGGGGGGGCGATTTGTGTGCCTATGTGTCCTGGTGTCAGTGTGCTGTTTGTGCACTAACCTGTGTGTCTTCTCTTGTACGGCGCTCGGTATATGTGAGCGCCGCATGAGAGATGACATTACTTCCTCCTGCTTCCTCTGCCTGTGTAAACATTACACAGCAGAGGGAGCATTTCCATTCGCCGGGAGCGATCGCGGGGGGGTGGCCGGAATCGAATGGCCGCCCCCTCATGTTGGATCGCTCCCCAACGAATACCGACCGCTCACTGTATAGGAGGGGGGTCCGATCGGACCCCCCAACTGTACAAAGGCAATCACGTACACTGTACGTGATTGTGCCTGTCGGTGCCATTCTGCCGACGTACATATACAGTGAGCGGTCGTTAAGTGGTTAAAGTGATCTTGGAGCTTTTGTTGCATGTCTCCCCCATCCCTCTTAGCCATTACCGTAAATCAGTACCACCCCATCTTCTTAACGCAGCTAGGCGATTAATTCCAATTTCCTGGAAATCAGCTCAAATACCTATAAGGGAGGATTGGATACACCTAGTAAACAATATTATGGCCGTGGAGGAATGGATGGCAACATGTAAGGGTAGACATGACAAGTTTTACAGTATATGGGCTACATGGAATCACTATACCAGTACGTTTCCACAGAACTATCCACCAACGGCTTCTTGACCGATGGACTTTGTTGATGATTGACTGTTTAAGATTCAATGGATCTGATCCAAGGAGAGTTTTTATTGTATACTTAAAAGTATTTATGCTAGAGTGCTGCTTTCTGTTTTCTACTTTGCTTCCCCTTTTCCCCCTCACCCCCCTTATTATTTCTTCCTTTTCTGGACATACTCCCATGAACTTCCCTGTTGGATTGGTTAACCCTGATACTGCCCTCTATATTACAAATACACATGGAAGGGTGGTAATTGATACAGAGATTTGTTGGTAGGAATAAGGCTATTCAAAGTGTGTGGATTTATCTGTATTAATACTAAGTAAGCAGATTATATGCCTATATGTTCCTTATGTTGGACGGTCAATCGGACCTCTTCATGTTGGGCTCTTGAGTGGGCCTGTTGACAAATGGATAACTTTCTTCTGCCTTTTTATGGTTTCTTGCTTATATGTCCTATGTTTTGTTTCTATACACTGAATAAATAAAGATTACTTTAAAAAAAAAGACACAGGATTGTAGTTACGGGGCAATAGAGCTCACTCTTTTGAAGCTGTCAGGCATCCAACACCCTTCTTTGTGTTGTGTGAGTAAACTAAGCCTGCCATGTGATCCCACGATAGCAATCCCTAAGGAACCATTGCAAGACTCTTATGCCGCGTACACACGATCTGAATTTCGGACAACAAATGTTGGATGTGAGCTTTTGGTTGGATATTCCGACCGTGTGTAGGCTCCATTGGACATTTCCGACAACAAATGTTTGAGAGCAGGTTCTCAAATTTTCCGACAACAAAAGTTCTTGTCGGAAATTCTGATCGTGTGTATCCAATTCCGAAGCACAAAAATCCTACGCATGCTCGGAATCAATTTGACGCACGCTCGGAATCCTTGTACTTAATTTTTCTCGGCTCGTCGTAGTGTTGTACGTCTCCGCGTTCTTGATGTTTGGAATTTCCGAGCAACATTTGTGTGACCGTGTGTATGCAAGGCAAGTTTGAGCCAACAGCCGTCGGAAAAAAAAACACGGTTTTGTTGTCGGAAATTCCGATCGTGTGTACGCGGCATGAGAGAGAAGAACTGCTAGATAAAAAATGCCCACAATAACAAACTGGACACTTTGTTTTGTTGAGATATAGAAAAGAAAAAAGAGGACCTGGTGCCAATGGCATGGTCTAACCCCTCAGGACTTTAATAGACAGACCAAGTAGGTAAAAAAAGTAGCTTTTACTACAAAAATATAAAAAAATTGTTTTACAATATAAAATGCATCTCATACATCAAATGGTGATACCCAAATACATGCATCTGTATGTAAAATAAGCTGCCCCTAGAGAGTGAGTGGGCTAGAAAAGTTGCATACTGGCGGTAGCACCTGACATGTTTCAGACCTCATAGTCCTTCTTCAGAGGTATTTTTGCCATTTGGGTCATAGGGATTTTATAATATAGATATACAATATACATTAGTAGAGTATATACAAATTTCTCGGGGAAACATATATAGCGGTACCCTCAGTTAAGAGGGCTGCTGGTATTGATTTGGGCCCTGTAGTGCACCGCTGTCAACCCCTGGCAATCGGCTCTAACCTCCCGTGGCACAGATAGTAGTAGTGGGATAAGACCGCGTGACCGCAACTCTTGGTGACGCAGTCTTATAGCAAGCATGCACAGCAATATACTTTTAAAACTACTATTAAAGTAACTGAAGCTGACACCAAATGTACGTGACCCAGATGTTTTACTAAGGCTAATGGGCAAGTAATAAAATAACAGTATAACAAAGTACAGATCTTAGAAATAAACAGTATTTAAATGAACAAACAATCAGATAGCTCAAGTAATGCGATGCGGCCTCTAGCGCTGCCTCTTTTCAATCACTTCCCCTCATGGGCAGACTAACTCTCAATAGTATCTACCTAACAGTCAGGCCTGACTGATCTAAAAGGAAATTCAGGGAACACAAATCTTCGCATACAATCTTTCGGTGGTGCACTTGATGAACAAACTTATAATCCAAATGAATAGTGAAGATAAAGTATCTGTCTATGAGCAAGTGCTCTCTCACCACCCCGACAGTCCAAGTCTGTTTCCTCCGCCGATTTGTCTAGGAACAGGAATCCACCGACATCCGGGCCTTCAGTCCTTCTGGTGTACTGCAGCAAGGAGGAGAAGATGTCTCTCAGGTTCAGCTAGGCTGGCGGAGGGCTCTTTGGAACAGAGCACAAGGCCCAGACTTCAGGCCTTGTGCACACAGCAGTTCAGCACAGAGATCCTCTTGCTAGGGGAGGGGGTGTCCAAAAAAAGAGAATCAACTCCACCTCCCCTTTATAAAGTCTGCCCCAGCAGCCCCTGCTCCATAGAAATGCACCCTGGGTGCTGCAGGATGTACTAGGAAATGTAGTCTCTGTGTAAAGGGGTATACCCCGCTACACACTCCCCCCACTTTGAATCTTTGGTCCCCAAAGACAGCATCAACAAAGAGTACCCACTACATTACTCAAGGCTGTTAGAGATGTTGGCAGGGGAAGTTCCCACCAAAAACGAGGAAGGGAATTACCCTGCCCACAGGTCACTTCTGCAAGGGTGGCCTGCCTAACTGTGCCAGGGAGTGAGCTGGGGTTGCCCTCCACCAAATGTACAGTGGAGGGACCAGATGTGGGTATGGTCCTTCTTGCGGTTAGGACTGTGTCTTCTGAACTTTCTCCCATCTGGGGGTAGGTTAATTTCCGGGGAGGGCGAATGGCTCTCTTCATTCTTTGCTCCCCGGGAGTCACAGTCTCAGCCACTCCAGGTTCTTCTTCTGCCACTGAGGTGGAAACTTCCTCTGCTTCCTGGACATCCAACTCAGATGCAGAGGGATATATGGAATCCCCTTGATCTTCAGCAGGTGGTTTGTCTTGAATATCTTCCCATTCTTGGAACTGAAGACTGGTCGAAACGAATTCAGTGGCTTCTACGTTTAAAGTACTATCGACAGGATCTTCAGAAGGTGGAAGGTCAATGGATAATGAGACGGCCACAGCCAACTGAGTTCCGCTTTCGCCTCACTTTGGTCTGAGTCTTCTTCCTCCCTAGCTAAAGTTGCTTGCGACCTAGTGCGAGGTCGAGGGGTATGAGTGGTAGAAGGTAACTCAGGAGAATCCAGAGTGGGTGGCATCCTGACAGCCTCAGACAGAGGTAACAGATGGTTCCGGTGCCAGATCTTCAGTGGCCCTATTTTCCCTTCTGGCTTCACTTGGTAAACAGGTAGATCCGGTAACTTCTTGCAGATCACATAAGGCTCTGATCTCCACCTGTCTGCCAGCTTATGTTTTCCAGGAACACCTAAATTTCTCAACAAGACGCGGTCTCCAGGCTGTAGATCTTGAATCCGAACTTTCAAGTCGAAATTCTGCTTGTTTCGGGCTCCTCTTTGATCAGATGTTAACTGAGCCTTCTCATAGGCCAACTTCAAGCTTTTCCTCAGCCTGTCCACATATCCCTTGTGTGAGGCAGCAGATGCATGGTCCACTGAAGTGCCGAAGGCCAAATCCACTGGCAGTCTCGCCTCTCTCCCAAACATGAGTCTATAGGGGGAATACCCTGTGACATCACTGACAGTGCTGTTGTAGGCATGCACTATTGCTGCTATGTGCTTGCCCCAGTGTTGCTTCTCCTCACTAGACAGGGTTCCCAACATGTTTAGCAATGTCCTATTGAACCTCTCTGGTTGCGCATCTCCTTGAGGGTGGTAGGGAGTAGTGTGAGTCTTCTTTATCCCTAAAGAATCCAGAAACTTCTTGATTTTTTTTTAATCAACAAAAGGGTTTTTATTAATGAGAGCACATGGCATTACATCTTATTCATGACAAATGTAAGACACTGTGGATATATACATCAAGAGTATCAATAGGCTTGTGCAATTCGTTTCGTAACAAATTGAAATTCGTCCGAATTTAGCAACTTTCGGACATTCGGAAGCATTCGAATTTCCGAACAAAGCAATTACGAATAAGACCGAATCCGAAATAAATTATACCGCAAATAGCGAATGCCCGAATGTCTTCGGCATAATTCGTTATGAAAAAGTTACGAATGTACGAATCCATACGAAGCACAATAACACTCACTCTGCTCTGCTCTCTGCTTCTCCCACACCGTGCTGAACTCCCTCTCAAAATGGTGTACAGGGGCGGAGGTTATAGCCGCATGTAAAAAACGAAAGTAAAATACGAGATTTCGAATCCATTCGAAGCACAATAACACTCACTCTGCTCTGCTCTCTGCTTCTCCCTCACCGTGCTGAACCCTCTGAAAATGGTGTACAGGGGCGGAGCCTATAGCCGCATGTTAAAAACGAAAGTAAAATACGAGATTTTGAATCGTTACAAATAACCGCAATGTATTTAGAAAAGTACAAATCCATTCGAAGCACATTAGGCATAATAGGCAGCGTCGTTGTGAGAGAGACACGGAAAATTACGAATCAACGAACCCAAAAAAAGTTACGAAAGTAGGAGTTGTGTCCAGAATCAACGAAAAACAACGTACTCTACCGAAAGTACGAACCCAAAAAAAGTTACGAAAGTAGGAGTTGTGTCCAGAATCAACGAAAAACAACGTACTCTACCGAAAGTACGAATTATAAAGCAACAAAAAATTCAACGAAAAATGTCGCTTGCAAAAATACGAATGAGTCCGAACACGAAAAATCCCGTCTAGCAAAATTACGAATGATTACGAATCAACAGGACCGGAAAGAAACGAACCGAAACGGAACAAATTTTTCCGTTGTGCACAAGTCTAAGTATCAACTGTTTTAACTTTCCAGTCTAATATACTTGCACAGACAATACTGGAAACATACTCTTGTATAGATAGGGTAATGCCATATCCAAGTGCTCATTCTACATATAGAGAGAATGGTAGTAAAAATTAAAATTAAAATTAAAAGTAAGAAAATAAAAGAAACAAAGGGAAAACCAAACAGTAGATAGTAATTGAATGTTAATAACAAACCAACCATTGACGTTTCACCTTGACTCAGACTCGTCAGTTAGAGACAACTCTCCCTGTGGTGTGACAGCAAAGAAGACATGCATGCGTTTAGATAGTCAGTCATTCATCCCTCATCCCATTAGTAGCCTATCCAGGGCCAGCTGTGGCGGAGCCACCTCTGGGGATCTCAACCAGTCCTGCCATATATTGGTAAATTTGTTTGGTGATTTCCTATGCTGATAGGTGTATTTTTCACGGATAAGAGTGGTGTTAACCATTTGTATCCATTGTGCCTCCTGTGGTATACGTGCTGACAGCCACAACCGGGCAATACGTTTCCTGGCCAAGTATAGCAGTCTCGTAATAGCAATATATATTGGCGGTAGATATAAATCTTCATCCAGACTGCCCAGCAGGCACACCAGTGGCTCCAACCCAAGCTGGACCTGAAAGGTATTATTTATTCTGGCAACAACAGCGCTCCAATACCTCACTAATTTGGGGCACCTCCAAAGCATGTGGATGAGATCACCTGGGTGAGCCTGGCATTTGGGACATATGGGAGAGTCACGTCTACCCCATCTATGAAGTTGAATAGGTGTGCGATACACCCTGTGCAGTATAAACAGTTGAGAGAGTCTTTGTGCTGCTGACACTGAAACCACCGGACCCACCCCCAGTATCTGATTCCACTGCTCACCATCAATGGGACCTACATCTCTCTCCCACCCTTCTCTGCACGGTAGTAAGTCTGGGGCCTGTATGTGTGATAGAAGATGGGCATAGATTCTAGAGATGATTCCCTTTTTCTCCGGGTCAGTAAATATAGATTCGAGGAATGTAGAGTTTTCTAGTTGCAGACTAGAGTGTCTGTTCTGATACCTAATGGCATGTTGTAGTTGTCTGTACTTAAAGTGGTGTCCCCTAAGGGCAGGAAATTCATTTAGCAACTGGGTGAAAGGCTTTAAAACTGAACCATCCAGTATTTGGGCAAGAAATCTGACCCCAGCTCTTTCCCACTCTAATGGATCGGGCACTCTATTTAGTTCCATGTAGAATCGGTTCCTCCATATGGGAGTCTGACGGAAATAACCCGTCACACCCAATATGGACTTGACCCTCTTCCAGATTTTTATCAGTGACCGAATTGTAGGGCAGGTTATAGGGGCTTTAGAGAAGCCCATCTCCATATTGGATAGGGCAGTGTAACTCGTGTCACTGCCCAGGAGGAGACCCCTGGAAGGATCCAGCACCGTCCCAAGATCCCAGCCTGTGAAGTGCTGTAACTGTGCTGACAAATAGTACATTTGGGGGTGTGGAACCGCCATCCCCCCCTGATCTCTAGGCAGCTGCAGAGTGGCCCGTTTAATTCTCGCCCCTCCACCTCTCCATATAAGAGCCCTGAACTGCGAGTCCATACGCTGGAACCAATATTGTGGTATCCAGAGAGGAGCATTGTGTAAGATATATAACAGTTGTGGTGCCCAGATCATTTTTATGAGATTAATACGGCCAGTCACCGACAGCGGCAGCCTACTCCAACTTGCTTGTTTCTGCTGAAATTTTCGCAAAATAGGTTTAAGATTTAAAGCTATGAAGTCCCGTGTTTCCCCAGTCACCATTATTCCCAAGTATTTAAATGATGAAACCACCTGTATGTGGGACACGTCCTCCGGCAAAGTCGTCGGCAACGGATCTAATGGTAGTAAGGCAGATTTATGCCAATTGATGGCAAATCCCGACAGCCGACCAAACTGGTCTATTAGTTTCATTACTGCTCTCAGAGAGTGGTCAGTGTCTCCCAGATATAACAGCGTGTCATCCGCGTACAAGGAAATCTTTTCCTCTCCTAGTCCTCTACGGAAGCCTGTGATGTCTGGCGAGGTCCTCACCATAGCCGCTAGCGGCTCCAATGCAAGGGCGAACAGCAGGGGCGACAAAGGACACCCCTGCCGTGTGCCCCGATATAAAGGAAATGGCTCCAAGAGGGAGTCATTTATCCGCACCCTAGCCACCGGAGCAGCATACAGCAACTGCACCCAGGAGATAAATCTATTCCCCAGACCAAATCGCCGCAGAACCTCCCACAGGTATTTCCACTCGACGCTGTCAAAAGCCTTGGCAGCGTCGAGGGAAAAGATGGCCCTATTGCCCGGGTTATCCACCGGTATCTGGGTATTGAGGAACAGTCTTCTAATGTTCATTGCTGTGGATCTAGCCGGGATGAAGCCGGACTGGTCAAAATGGACCAGTTCCGCCACAACTCCGGACAGTCTTGTGGCCAGCACTCTAGCCAATAATTTGACGTCTGCGTTAAGCAGAGATATGGGTCTGTAGGAGTCTGGCTGCAGTAAGTCCTTGCCCATCTTTGGTAATACAATAATAATAGCCTCATTCATAGAGGTGGGTAAATTGCCATCCTCTAGGGCGCTGTTCAGTGTTTTTAAAAGGGTGGGCAACAAAATGTCACCATATTTCCCATACGTCTCTGTGGGTAAACCGTCAGCCCCCGGGGACTTATTATGAGCCATCTGTGCCACCGCCGCCGTCAATTCTTCCAGTGTCAGTGGTGCATTAAGTGCTGTAAGTCCCTGCGGCGCTACCCTGGGAAGAGAGCACTGGTCCAGAAAGTGGGCCAGGTCCTCTTGTGTGGGATGCACCTTGGATGTATACAGGTCTCTAAAAAACTGCGAGAACACTTCAAGTATGTCGGTCGGACCCGTAACTGTCACTCCGTCTGTGTTTTGAATGGCCTCTATATGAGTCAAGCACTGCTGGTTTTTAGCTACCATAGCTAGTAAATGTCCTGTATTTTCTCCTTCATTGAAGTACTTTTGTTGCAGGAAGAACCTCTTGTTCTCCGCAGCTGTTATCGAGACCTGCCTGAACAGGGCCTGTGCCTCCTGCCAGCTGCGTTCTGTCTCCGCTGAGGGTATTGATATGTATCTCTCCTCTGCCCTAGCCGCCTCATTCATCACCACATTCTCCCACTCTTTAGTTTTCGTTTTAATTGCATTAATCTCATTAATAATAAGACCCCTAAGGTGGGCTTTTAGTGCATCCCAAATCACACCTGACCGGGCAGTGTCTTGATTATGAAGCATAAACTCCATCAGGCCTCTAGGAATAGTATCCGTATCTGGGAATATTGTAAACCAGAAGGGATTTACCTTCCAGAGTCTGCGCTTCGGGCTCGGGGATGTCATAATAGCAACACTGACAGGGGAGTGATCAGATATGTTACGCGGGGCATATTTCACATAATCAGTCAGTGCATATGCTAGATCATTAGCTAAACACAGATCTATCCGGGATAAACATTTGTATGTTGCTGAATAGCACAAGTAGCACTGCACAGCAGAATTTTGATCCCTCCACACATCTCTTAGGCCTATTTCCGCTAGGAATTTAGCGAAAGGAGTGGGACCACTCACTTGGGAAGCACCGCTGACTCTAGATGAGAGTTTGTCCAGCCTTTTATCCATTACATTGTTAAAATCACCTAGCACCCAGACCGGAACCCCGGGGTATACAGCCATAAATTGAGCCAACTGTTTCAGGGGATCAAAAGAGAAGGGCGGAGGGACATAGATATTCGCTAGTATACACGTAAAGCCTGCAAGTTTGCATAATAGGAACACATAACGTCCCTGCCTGTCTAACATAGATTGTAGCAATTGGAAAGTGGTCGTCTGTGAGATAAGGACACTGACTCCCCTCGAGTAGGCTGAGTGAACGGAATGAAACTGGGTGGGGTATCCACGGTGTTTAAGTGTAGAGATGGTGCTGTCCTGCAAGTGAGTTTCCTGCAGGCATAGCACCGAAGGTCTGTAAGCCTTCACCGTGGAGAAAAGTGCCACTCTCTTCACTCCGTCACCCAGGCCCCTCACATTCCATGAAATTATGATGCAAGCATTCAACATGTTGAGGTAAATAGGTAATCATGCCATAGAAGCTTTGTCAGGCGCAGAGGCACACCAATGGGTGCTTTGCGTCTCCACCCGACAGCTTTAAAGATAAAACATAGGTATAAGTACAGTGGCCTCGTCCACTTATTTACATTTCTGGTTGGTAAGATAGTGCAAAAAATGAATGAACTGTTTGTACGGCTTACAACAGCCAATTGTATGAGCAAAAGGAAAAAAATGCCCCGTAACATGGAGCAACAAACGAAAAAAAACAAAAAACAAGGGGAAAAATTAGAAAGGGTTTGTCCGTGCATCCAGTAGACTGTAAGAGAACTTGACGGACAGAAAAAACGAAAGAAGGGCCAAACAAAAGAGTAAACGTGTCCTCGCAGGACAAATATGGGGGGGGGGGGCCCAACGTCTCAGTACAACTCCGATTCAGAGGAACTTGCGAATCCAACGTGTTAAAGAGTAGCGCAAGTTACAATCGTCGTTTCCTCCGCCTGGCAGGAAAATTAAAGGTGTAAAGGGAGACAAAATAAAAAAAAAATTTGTCCACAGCTTCTAATATGACATCCGCTTCTCCTTATTGAAAGTGAATAAAGACAGGTCCTCTTCAGACCGCAGGCGCTGGTGCTTTCCTGAGCGTGTGCTCCATCCGGTCCAGCCACATTGATGCATTAGCAGGGTTATCAAAGAACTGCGTTTCACCATTAGCCGCGATTCTCAGCTTGGCCGGGTAAAGCATGGCATATGCAACTTCGTATTTGCGGAGACGCTTTTTAACCTCAGTAAACTTGGCTCTGCGATGCTGAAGTTCAGCAGAAAAATCCGGGTAAAAGGATATGCGGGTATTGTCCATTCTCATAAGGTTGGCCTTGGTCCTGGCTTGATTCAGTATGGAGTCGCGATCTTTAAAGTTCAGCATTTTGAACAGGAACGGTCTGGGAGGTTCTCCAGGCTTAGGTGGCCTTGGTGGGACTCTATGGGCGCGTTCCACCGCAAACATCGGTGAGAAGGACTCTTTACCAAAAGTGTTAACAAGCCAGTTCTCAATGAATGACACCGGATTTTTGCCCTCAGCTCGCTCTGGTATGCCTACCGCGCGAACGTTATTGCGTCTTTGCCTGTTCTCCATATCTTCTAGGCGCGCAGTATGGCCGTTTATAACGGATTGCATATGGCGGACCTCTCTCTGCAGGGGTGCGACATCATCCTCCACATTGCTCACCCTGTCCTCCAGTGCTGCTGTGCGGTCGCGTAGTTTCTGCAAATCCTGCCTAACCATATTCAGTTCCAGTTTCACTCCTTTGATCTCAATGGTTAGGGATGCAATTGAGGTGTTGCAGGAGGTTACTGCCACAAAGATATCCCTCAATGTTGGTTCAGGGGATTGATTGTCCTGATCTGTGTGAGCACTGGGGGCCATGACAGGGGCAGATGTACTCACTGTGTCCCCTGTGGAGGGCTGTTCCTCATCCTCTGGCCATATCTGCTCCATTGCCTCTTCTGGAGGGTCTATGTCAGGTGCTTCCACAAGCTGGGAAGTGATCTTAGGTGTGCCTCCCTTCCCCAGAGCACCGCCGAACATCCTCATGGCTGCCTCCTTTGCTGAGCGCTGGCTCCGGGCGCCATCTTGGCCTCCATGCTCTCCTGAGTGCATGTTGTCTTTCGCACTTCTGCGGGACATGCCCGCCGCCGAACAGGCACTAAATGCACACCGCTGTCCCGGGGAGAGTGAGAGGGACCTTCCAGTGCCAATCGCGGAAGAAGCAGGTGCCGACGTGACCTTTTATCAGGAGAAATGTGCAGGGTATCGGCGGAGCTCTCACGCTATGCGTCTTATCCCATCAGCCGCAAGCCACGCCCCCCCGAAACTTCTTGATTAGCCGACTCTCGAAATCCCTCCCTTGGTCCGAGTGAAGGCGTTGAGGCAATCCATAATGGACAAAGTACTTCTCCACCAGGATTTTTGCAACAGTGGAGGCCTTCTGGTCTTTGGTGGGAAAAGCCTGGGCATAGCGAGTGAAATGGTCGGTTACCACCAGAACATTTCCATGACCACTCAAGTCAGGTTCAAGATAAAGGAAGTCAATGCATTCCAAGTCCAGGGGCCCTTGACTTTCTAGATGGCCCATTGGGGCAGCTTGACGTGGCAGTGTCTTCCTTTGTATGCAGCGGGCACACGAGTGACAGTACTCCTCCACTTCAGCCCGCATACAGGGCCAGTAGAAACTACTTCTCACTAGTTGAAAGGTTCTTTCAGCCCCTAAGTGGCCATGATTATCATGCAGAGCAGCTAGGATGGTTTTCCTGTGCTTTTCTGGCAAGAACAGCTGCTACTTCTCTTCCAGGTCATCAGAGGGGCCCCTTCGGTAGACCACCCCTTGATGTACCTGTAACTTGTCCCATTCTTTGTGGATGGATCGGGCCTCCTTTGAGGGGTCGTGTAGGAGCCTGCCCGGATCCTGATCCTCCAGAACTTCCAAAGCTAATCTTCCCCAGGGGTCTTCCAACTGATCCCTTCTGAGGTCCTTCTTGGATAGCTTCGGCAAGTCGTCTTCACCAATCTGGGTCACATCACAATAGTACTTGGGTACTCCCACCACAGAAACTCCGACTTCTTCGGCCCTGGATCCTCCACTGGCTTGAAGCTGGGCCCCTTGACATAAGGCCCTCACTCCATCTGGGGTCACTTGAGTCCAATCTTTAATGTGGCAAGTGGGGGCATGTGACCTTCTAGATAAAGCGTCAGCATCTCGGTTCCCCGCTCCAGGCCTATACTTCAGACTGAAGTTGAAACTGGAAAGGGTTGCCAACCAACGGTGGCCAGTGGCATCCAACTTGGCTGTGGTGAAGAGATAGGTAAGCGGATTATTGTCAGTCTTTACAGTGAATTCAGCCCCATACAGGTAGTCTCTGAGCTTATCCACAACTGCCCACTTTAGGGCCAGGAACTTCAACTTGTGGGTGGGGTAATTCTTCTCCGCTGGTGTTAGGCTTCTACTAACATAGGCGACTGGCCTTAGCTGTCCTTCATACTCCTGGTACAGCACACCTCCCAGGCCATCATGGCTGGCATCCACATGAAGTTCATACGTTTTTTTGGGGTCAGCATAGGCCAATACCGGGGCAGTGGTCAGACTCTTCTTCAACATTTGGAAGGCGTCTTCACATCTTCCTGTCCACTGTCCTTCCACAGACTCTCCCGGCTTCCTGGGGCCAGTCTCATCTTCCTCTCCCTCTGTCTTCAACAACTCATTTAGGGGTTTTGCTATTTTTGCGAACCCTTCCACGAATCGACGGTAATAGGAGCAAAATCCGAGGAAGGATCTGAGCTCAGTCACAGTAGTTGGGCGAGGCTAGGCGGTAACTGCTTCAAGCTTGTATGGGTCGGTAGACACTCCCTCTTCGGACACTATGTGTCCTAGATAGTGTACTGAGGACTGGTAGAACTGACACTTTTCTGGTGAAAGCTTGAGCCCCTCGTCACTGAGTCTCTTCAGGACTTTCTCCAGCCTTTCTTCATGCTCCTCAAGAGCCCTTCCAAAGACAATGATGTCATCTAAGTACACCAGGACTTCAATAAGGTGCATGTCCCCCACCGTCTTCTCCATCAGCCTCTGGAAAGTAGCAGGGGCCCCCGACAGGCCCTGAGGCATTCTGTTGAACTCATAGAACCCTATCGGGGTGATGAAAGCCGTTTTCTCTCGGTCTTCAGGATGCATGGGGATTTGATAGTACCCACTCTTCAGGTCCATAACGCTGAACCACTTGGCTCCTGACAGGCTCTGCAGAGCATCCCCAATCCTGGGAGTGGTGTACTGATCAGGTATGGTCCTCCTATTGAGAGTCCTGTAGTCTATGCACAGTCTCAATGAGCCATTTTTCTTCCGGACTACCACAATAGGGGAGGCATACGGGCTCCTGGATTCTCTAATCACTCCAGTTCTCTTCAGTTCGGCCAACTGCTCACGCAGGTCTTCCAGATCAGCGAGAGGAACTCGCCGGACCCTTTACAGAAAGGGTTTGTCTTCCTGTAGACGGATCCTATGGGTAGCACTCCTTGCACACCCTACATCAAACTCGTCTTTTGAGAAGATGTTTCTCCATCTGGTCAGTTGGGCCTTGGCTCTCTCCTTCCACTTCGGTGGTAAGGTGGTGTCTTCCAGGCACAACCCCTCCAGGGTCTCTCCTTCAGCTTGCTTCAATTCCGACATAGCCACTGGAGTAGCTGGATTTACTCTGCCCAACAATACTCGGGCTGGAATCTTCATAGGAGAACTGGAGGTATTCCTGATGCTCACTGGAATCTGGCCCTTGGACTTCTTCAACACTCTCAAAGGGACCACTTCGGGAATCACTTCCAACCCTGGTTGAGTATCTAGGGGGTCTGGTTCCAGGACAACGAAGGGGCCAGGTTGCTTCCATGAGAGTTTTACAACAGCCCGAAGGCACGTTATCTCACCAGGCTGTAATGTTCTCTCTTCTCTTGACAGTCTCCAGACTTTTCCTACCCCTTCTTCTGGGGCCTTTTTCTCCAGAACCAAATTCCGGTAGACCTGTTGCAACATGGGGTGGAGCCTGGCGACTGAAGCCCCTTGTTCTTGCACTATGGGGTCCAATAGTCTCCTGACCAGGTCAGTGTTGGTTCCTATGATTAGGGAACTTCTACTGGCTCCTTGTGGGCGAGGACAGACCACTGCAAGAGTGTCGAAAACTTCCACTTTACCTGTTACAGAGGGATCGAATGCCAGTCTGATTGAAACGTAGCCGTCATAAGGGAAATTATGTGTGCCAATTCCCCATATCTCGAGGTCGTCGAGTTTCTGTAGAGGCATGTGGCTCAGGTGTTTTTTTATAAAAGTCTCTGTACAAGAGTGTCACTTGGGCTCCCGTGTCCAGGAGGACTCTGGTGTAAACTCCTTCCACTTGGACAGGGACTAGTGGAGAGGGTCCCACCAGCCTGTCCGGAAAACTCTCCCGAGGCGGCTTCTTCTTTGGACTCTGGGGTTTTTCATTAGGATTCTTCTTCCACTTGTCTCTGGATCTTAACCCCTTTTGGGCCTGGTATGCATTGATTCCCTGCAGGTTGTTAGACTTTAACTCCTGACAGGGGGCATTGAGTGGTTTTTGGGGGGCTCCGTTCCCCTTTCTCTGTATTCTTTTCCATTTCTGAACCTTAGTGGAGCTTTCTGTGAATAGCGGGCGCCCGGCTGACTCCTTCACCGGGGCCCTCTGAAGTTTTCCGCCGGCTTGCGGTATCTGGATGCAACTTCATTTGGGCTGGGGCATTCTGCTCTGACATGCCCGATTCCCCCACAATTGAAGCATGTTATCAACCTCTTAGGCTTCTGTATTAGTTCTGTATTGGAACTAGGAGTTTTTTTTGGTACCTCTGGCATGTTTTTATTGTGTAGCGCTGAGGCCTGGCTGGTCAGCATGGACACCATTTCTACTAGTTGTGACACCTGGGTCTTTAGGAGTTCAACTTCTGAATCACCTCCTTCTGCACTTAACATTCTGACTCGGGCAGTTGGTTCGGTATGTTGACTCCTCTTTTTGTCTTCCAACATAGCCTCCTCCTCCCTGACTATTCGGATCAAGTCGGGGTATTCCAGGCTGCTCCTGTCCTGCCGGGTGTGTAGAATTAATACGATGGGGTCCAAGGGTTGAGCTCCCCTCAACACCTGCTGGGCACGGGCCTCATCCACTTTTCTTGGATCAATCCCTTTCTTCAATAGGATCTGATGCAGGATCTTATCCAGACGTCTTATGAATTCTGACAGCTTTTCTCCCTCCTTTTGGTAGCAGTGCTCCAGCTGATAAGTGAGTTCAGTGACCTTTTCCGTCCCGCCGAACACATTCTGCAGAATATCCAGATAATCCTGTGCATTGCAGTCTTTCTTGCTCAGCTTGAGGTTATGTATGGCCTCCAGAGCAGGCCCCTTTAAGCTTTCCGCAATTCTTTGCTTTTTTTGTTGTTCTGGGACCTCCCATTCTTCTAGGGCCTGCGTGGCGTCGTCTAGCTACTCTTCAAATCCCTCTTCCACTGAAGATACAGGTTTCTTTCCAGAAAAAGTCCTGAGTTTCCTGTATCCTGACATTGAGTGGTCTGGAGGGTGCTTTTTACACTTTGCCACAATCTCCCCCAGGACAGCGCATAATTCTGAGCTAAGGGTGATCAGTGGTGGTGAACCGGGACCCTGTGGTTGGGCGCTTCCTTTTGTGCTGGGGCCTTCTGTAGATGTGGATGTAGGGCCTTCTTTATTCTCTTCTGGGTGTATCAGGAGGAGTTCTACCTGGTTTGTAGTTTTTATGCTGGCCCCTTTGAAGTAGTCAGAGATTCCGTTCCTCCACTCACACAATGCATAGGTGTGGGGATTTACAGTATCTGTCTTCATGTCAATCACCCATGGCTTCCTGTCCGTGGACAATGCCCTCAAGACTGGAGTTAGCTGCTCCTCTACCCAGGCCACCCTCTGGATTTCAACCACCAGGCCATTTCTGGGTAGGATGCCTTCCTCCCTGCACCACCGGGCTACGGCAGCAGGGTCCATGCTGGTGCTTCTGACCAGCTTGATTGCAGCGTGCAACATACAAGAATCCCGGACAGAGCCCCCACGTATAGCGGTACCCTCAGTTAAGAGGTCTGCTGGTATTGATTTGGGCCCTGTAGTGCACCGCTGTCAACCCCTGGCAATCGGCTCTAACCTCCCGTGGCACAGATAGTAGTAGTGGGATAAGACCGCGTGACCGCAACTCTTGGTGACGCAGTCTTATAGCAAGCATGCACAGCAATATAATTTTAAAACTACTATTAAAGTAACTGAAGCTGACACCAAATGTACGTGACCCAGATGTTTTACTAAGGCTAATGGGCAAGTAATAAAATAACAGTATAACAAAGTACAGATCTTAGAAATAAACAGTATTTAAATGAACAAACAATCAGATAGCTCAAGTAATGCGATGCGGCTCTAGCGCTGCCTCTTTTCAATCACTTCCCCTCATGGGCAGACTAACTCTCAATAGTATCTACCTAACAGTCAGGCCTGACTGATCTAAAAGGAAGTTCAGGGAACACAAATCTTCGCATGCAATCTTTCGGTGGTGCACTTGATGAACAAACTTATAATCCAAATGAATAGTGAAGATAAAGTATCTGTCTATGAGCAAGTGCTCTCTCACCACCCCGACAGTCCAAGTCTGTTTCCTCAGCCGATACGTCTAGGAACAGGAATCCACTGACATCCGGGCCTTCAGTCCTTCTGGTGTACTGCAGCAAGGAGGAGAAGATGTCTCTCAGGTTCAGCTAGGCTGTCGGAGGGCTCTTTGGGCCAGAGCACAAGGCCCAGGCTTCAGGCCTTGTGCACACAGCAGTTCAGCACAGAGATCCTCTTGCTAGGGGAGGGGGTGTCCAAAAAAAGAGAATCAACTCCGCCTCCCCTTTATAAAGTCTGCCCCAGCAGCCCCTGCTCCGTAGCAATGCACCCTGGGTGCTGCAGGATGTACTAGGAAATGTAGTCTCTGTGTATTAAAGGGGTATACCCCGCTACACATACATATAATGCTAGCTATGGTTAATGCCAATTTCAGCCCATACTTACAAAAGATGCACAAGCAGATAAAGCAGTAAGCCGGAGATGTGATGGTCACTAGACTGCAAGTCACACAGCACAATCAAAAGAAACCATAGATGGAAAAAGGAGGAGTGGAAACACCAGGGAGGAGACATTGAATGCCTCAACTACAAGGACCCCTGGGAATTGGAACATAAGTTCCTGCCTAGAACTGGCCAGCAATCCAATAAGTGATGTATATAGGAGGCACAGTACTTTGGTGTTGATCTGTATATTGTGAGGGGGTTAGCTCGGCAGCGGGTGTGTGTGACCCCCGGGATGGGCTCCCCACACAAAACAGGCCCAGCAAACGGAGGTTGTGGTTTTCAAAATCAAAAAAGGTGCGGTTTATTTTCTATTTACAGTGACAAAACACAGCAAAGCAAAAGAAACATAACCAAAATAAATCCTGGTCAAGTTGACCTCTGACTAAACATACAGGTTTCCTAACTAACAACTGGGATCAGCCTAGTGCTGTCCTAGTCCCTAAGTCCCTGGTTTTAAATGTCCAAGCAAATAGCCACACAGGCTTTGTCTCACCGCACAGGGGTTCACTCTCCCTAGACAGTCCACACAGGTCTGGTTCCAGGCATGAGCTAACATCTAATGAAGCTGGGAGTTCTTATAGAGGCCTAAATGAGCTGACAAGCTTCAGCTGGTCTCATCAACTCCCTGTCTGCACGACGCCCAGCCCTCTCCCTAGAGGTATGAGTCATCCATGAGCCCACTAGCCTTATACAACTCTCCACCTAGTTGTATAAGTCGGCGTAAAGCCTGAATCTGGGCGAAATATATCTACCCCCCTGGATGCAACCAGGTGACTTTACCTTCCTGCTGTCACATACCCCCCCCTCTTGTTTTAACCTCGGGGTTGGAACACCAGCAATCAGGCATTCATGTACTCGAGACAAAGCATCCACATTCCCCATTTGAACGCCAGGGCGATGCTTTACTGTGAAGTTGAATTCCTGGAGGGCCAGGAACCACCTATTCACTCTTCTATTTGTTTCCTTGTTTTGAGCCATCCACTTTAACGGAGCGTGATCCGTAACCATGTCAAAGTGCCTACCTAGCAGGTAGTACCGAAGGGAATCTAGAGCCCACTTCACCGCTAAACACTCCTTTTCAACGGTGGCGTAATTTACCTCATGGGACTTCAACTTCCTGCTGAGGTAAATGACTGGGTGCTCTTCCCCGTTCCAGACCTGGGACAATACTGCTCCTAACCCCACATCTGACGCATCACTTTGTACGACAAAGTCTTTAGAGAAGTCGGGTGAGTACAACACTGGCTGGCTACATAAGGCTTGTTTCAAGAATTGGAATGCTGCCTCAGCCTCGGGGGTCCATTTAATCATGACCGACCCTTTTCCCTTCGTCAGGTTGGTTAGGGGCACAGCCTTAGAAGCAAAGTGGGGAATGAATCGCCGATAATACCCAGCGATTCCCAGAAAGGCTCGTACCTGCTTCTTGCTGTTGGGACGTGGCCAACTCTGGATGGCCTCGACTTTGTTGAGTTGGGGTTTTATTACTCCCCTCCCAATGGTGTACCCAAGATATTTGGCCTCCTCCTGCCCAATGGTACACTTCTTGGGGTTAGCCGTAAACCCCGCTTCCCGAACAGAGTCCAGGACTGCTTGCACTTTTGGCAGATGTGAGGCCCAATCTGTGCTATGGACAATTACGTCATCCAGGTAAGCCGCAGCATACTTCCGATGGGGCCTCAGCATCTGGTCCATTTTCCGCTGGAATGTGGCCGGCGCATTCTGTAACCCGAACGGCATTCTTTTATATTGGAACGCCCCGTCTGGGGTTACAAATGCGGTTTTCTCTTTGGCCGACTTGGCCAGGGGGATTTGCCAATACCCTTTTGTGAGGTCAAGAGTCGTCATGTATCGGGCTGTTCCCAGCCGGTCGATCAACTCATCTATACGTGGCATGGGGTAGGTGTCAAATTTTGTAACTTTGTTCAACTGACGAAAATCGTTACAAAATCGCCAGCTCCCATCCGGTTTAGGCACCAACACGATGGGACTAGACCAATCACTTTGGGACTCCTCTATCACCCCTAAGTTCAGCATTTTCTGTACTTCCTCCCGTATTGCCTCCCGTCGAGCCTCTGGGATCCGATAGGGTTTTAACTTCACCCTTTCACCGGGCGGGGTAATGATGTCATGCTCTACCCCAGATGTTTGTCCCGGCAGCTCAGAGAATACCTCCTTGTTGCGAAGCACAAACTCCTTAACCTCCTGTTGTTGGGGTTGTGACAAGGTGGCTGCTATTCCAACCTCAGGAATCACGCAACCAGTTTGAGCTGGTGACCAAGTGTCTGCGACTAGGGACTCTCTATCCCTCCAGGCTTTCAACAGATTAACGTGATAGATCTGTTCGGGCTTTCGCCTTCCTGGTTGTCTGACCTTGTAATTCACTTCGCTCACTTTTTCCATTATCTCGTAGGGGCCTTGCCATTTGGCAAGGAATTTACTTTCAACCGTAGGGACAAGTACCAATATCCTATCCCCCGGGGAAAAGGTACGGGTCTTGGCTCCACGGTTGTACACTCTCTGCTGTGCCAACTGCGCTTGGGCCAAATGTTCCTTCACGATGGGCATTACCTGTGCAATTCGATCTTGCATCAGGGCGACATGCTCAATCACACTCCTGTGGGGAGAACTCTCACTTTCCCAAGTTTCCTTGGCAATATCCAACAGCCCTCTTGGGTGTCTCCCATACAGTAACTCAAAGGGGGAGAATCCCGTAGAGGATTGGGGCACCTCCCTAATAGCAAACATCAAATAAGGAAGTAAACAGTCCCAATCCTTTCCATCTCTATCCACCACTTTCTTCAACATTTGTTTTAGGGTTTTGTTGAATCTTTCAACCAGCCCATCGGTTTGGGGGTGATACACAGACGTACGCAATTGCGTCACTTTGAACAATTTACACAGCTCTTTCATAACCCGGGACATAAAGGGTGTACCTTGGTCCGTAAGCAGTTCTTTACAAATACCCACCCGGCTAAAAACAAGAGATAGCTCTTTGGCTATGGTTTTGGCCGAGGTATTTCGGAGAGGGATCGCTTCTGGATAACGGGTGGCATAGTCCATTATAACTAATATGTACTGGTGCCCCCTAGCGGACTTGATTATAGGACCTACCAAATCCATGGCGATCCTCTCAAACGGGACCTCAATGATGGGTAGAGGGACCAGCGGGCTACGGAAATGTGGCATCGGGGCCAACCTCTGACACACAGGGCAGGAGGAACAATAATTTTCTACGTCCTTCATCACCCCCGGCCAATAGAATCTCTGTAATACCCTCTCTCGGGTTTTCTCTGTCCCCAGATGACCTCCAAGAATGTGCCCATGGGCCAACTCCAACACCAACTTCCTGTAAGGTTTGGGCACCACAAGCTGCTCAACGGTTTCTTCTGCCCTTTTTGCCACCCGATACAGTAGGTCCTTCTCTACGCTGAAGTATGGGTAAGTGCAGGTATTATCTGGGTTCACTAACTCGCCATCTATTTTCACTACGTTTTCCCGTGCCTTTATTAGGGCGGGGTCTTTCAACTGTTCTGTGGCAAAGTTTTCCCTGTGAACCTCAAGATCAGAAAACTCCACAGACGGTAGGTTTTCGTCTGAGGAGGTGGGCTCCTCTCCAGTTTCTTGAGTCTCCCCTGCCAATACTGATAAGGGAAATTCCGGAGAGTCCTCACCACTCTCAGGGGAGTTCTGGCTATCACATTCCTGGTACATAGGGGCACCAGTGAGGGGCTCAGGATCATCCCACAGTTCCCAGAACTTCGGAAAATCCCTTCCCACAATGGCGTCATGCGGTAACTGAGATACTAAGCCCACTGGATGAGAGAGGGTACCTTTGGGGGTCTCGAAACACACTGTAGTCACTGGATACTCTCGGGTGTCCCCATGCACACAAATAACAGCTACCTTGCTATTCCCAGAGACCTCTGTTTTAACTAACTCAGCCTTTATCAGGGTCACAAGGCTACCTGAATCCAGCAATACCACAACATTTCTACCATTAACACACATTTTGCATAAATGTTTCTCAGTTCCTCGAATGGCAGTGCATGCGACTGTCGCACACAGCGACTGACGTCTGCCCGTCAGAAAGTCACACTGCATGGGTTCCTCCACAACCGGGCAATTGGCTGCAATATGTCCCGCTTGCCGGCAGCGGTAGCAAACGATCCTTCTTGCCGCCTCTTGAGCCGCTGATTTCCCAGGCTGTTCTCGCCAAACTTGGGGTAGAGCTCCCACCCTCTCACTCTCTCCACCCTTACCCCTTGGAATCCTCTTATCCGCCCCTGGGGATGGTCTGGTCTTAGGGTGGAAAGTCCGAGTGTCTCTGGAAGAGGCCGTCAGGTTCTCTGTAGCCAAGTATTTCTCCACACGATCCACAAGACCATCGGCCGTCTCTGGGTCTCCATGGCTTACCCACTTTTGGATGGCAGTAGGAAGAGCTCTCAAAAACCGATCCATTACAACACGTTCCACAATCTTTGGTGCGGACAAAGTCTCTGGCTGTAGCCACTTTCTGCTCAGGTGAATGAGATCATACATTTGAGACCTGGGGGGTTTTCCAAGCTGGAAAGTCCAGTTATGCACACGCTGAGCCCGGACAGCCTGGGTGACACCCAGCCTTGCCAATATTTCAGCTTTTAGCATCACATAGTCTTTTGCTTGGTTAGGCTCTAGGTCATAGTAAGCTTTCTGCGATTCACCAGTTAACAGAGGAGCCACCAGTCCAGCCCACTGCTCCTCAGGCCACTTTTCTCTTTCAGCGGTCCTTTCAAATGTGGTCAAAAATACCTCTGGATCATCCTCTCCAGTCATTTTTGTCAATAAACGACTCACCCCAAAGGACGCGGTATTAGTGGGACGGCTTTCCTCACTGGTCTGCGGACGTTGCTGCATTACTGCTTCCATCTGTTGTTGTAGTCTCTGCTCTTGCTTCTGCAACAGGTCTATGAAGCGGGCCTCAGATTGCTGCTGGGCTCGTTGCTGAGCCTCCAGACTCTGTTGCAAAGTTGCGTTTGTCTGCTGCTGGGCTGCAAGGCTCTGTTGATGAGCTTGCTGCTGGGCTGCGAAGTTCTGTTGTTGAGCTGCAAGGCTCTGTTGATGAGCTGCAAGGCTCTTTTGCAAACCTGCATTTGTCTGCTGTTGATTGGCATTTGCTAGAGCCAGCTGCTTCAGTATCTCCTCCATGCTGGCTTAAAAAAAAACTGCCACTGGTTCTCCACCAACTGTGAGGGGGTTAGCTCGGCAGCGGGTGTGTGTGACCCCCGGGATGGGCTCCCCACACAAAACAGGCCCAGCAAACGGAGGTTGTGGTTTTCAAAATCAAAAAAGGTGCGGTTTATTTTCTATTTACAGTGACAAAACACAGCAAAGCAAAAGAAACATAACCAAAATAAATCCTGGTCAAGTTGACCTCTGACTAAACATACAGGTTTCCTAACTAACAACTGGGATCAGCCTAGTGCTGTCCTAGTCCCTAAGTCCCTGGTTTTAAATGTCCAAGCAAATAGCCACACAGGCTTTGTCTCACCGCACAGGGGTTCACTCTCCCTAGACAGTCCACACAGGTCTGGTTCCAGGCATGAGCTAACATCTAATGAAGCTGGGAGTTCTTATAGAGGCCTAAATGAGCTGACAAGCTTCAGCTGGTCTCATCAACTCCCTGTCTGCACGACGCCCAGCCCTCTCCCTAGAGGTATGAGTCATCCATGAGCCCACTAGCCTTATACAACTCTCCACCTAGTTGTATAAGTCGGCGTAAAGCCTGAATCTGGGCGAAATATATCTACCCCCCTGGATGCAACCAGGTGACTTTACCTTCCTGCTGTCACAATATGTAAGAACAAAGGAGGTCTAAATTAAAATGTGTCCATAGTGGTAAAGTATCTTGCAATGAGTATATATGTCTATAACTGCCAGTGTCATCCCAATACAAACAGTGATGTATGGGTAACACTGGGGAATATAGATATATGTTCTTTTGTTGAGATAAGTTCATAGTATGATGAGCACAATGTTATGTTCTGTGTTTAAGAAGACTCCAGTAAAAGTTTGAAGGAGAGTGTATGCCTCTTGTCTCCAGTGGTGCTAGCATAATCTGCAATGCAATGGAAGTGTAGTAAATGCCAGTTGGGAAATAAAATTTTAGGCAAGAAGCAAAGAGTGTGACCACTTTTTCATGGCTGCCACACAGAGAAAGGACAGTATGTCTTTAAGTTCTGGTGCCCTGAAAAGGAACCAGAGAACTGGCCTCCTGAAAGGGGGATGTATGAGCCCATCTGAGATAATAGGTTAGATCAATAGTTGAAGGGGGACTTTTATCATCAAAAGGATGAGACAAAGTTGCAGACACCCCTGATCAGAGAGCCCATCGATTGCTGCAAGATGTAGATTGGGAACACTGGCTAGGAATGTGGCCCTGAAGCTCCCAGTGAGTATTGTCAATGGTCAGAGGACAGATGTAAGTGTATGAAATTTATCCCCCTTCCATTCTCATATGGCCACTGAGCTGACATTGAAGGATTTCCACTCTCTAATGCCACATACACACGATCGGATTTTTCGGCGGAAAAACCTTGGATGGTTTTTCCGACGGAATTCCGCTCAAGCTTGGCTTGCATACACACGGTCACACAAAAGTTCTCTGAACTTTCGACCGTCAAGAACGCGGTGATGTACAACACTACAACGAGCTGATAAAATTAAGTTCAATGCTTCCGAGCATGCGTCGAATTGTTTCCCAGCATGCGTCGGAATTTTGTGCGTCGAAATTGCTACAGACGATCGGAATTTCCAATTGGAATTTTTTCCGTCGGAAAATTTGAGAACCAGCTCTCAAATTTTTGCTGGCGGAAATTCCAACAGGAATGGAGCCTACACACGGTCGGAATGTCTGACCAAAAGCTCACATCGGACTTTTATTGTCAGAATTTCCGATTGTGTGTACGCGGCATTAGAATTGGACAGTACAACTCTGTGTGGAATAACAAACTTTAAATAAAAGTTAAGACTTTGAGCGCTGAGATTATCAATAGACTTTAGAGACCAGAGTTTTCACATAATACAAGGAAGAAATGGGAAATTAGCCCAGGTCTTTACTTTGTCCCTATAACCCTCCATTTTCCTTTCTGCCTCTAAATCTTTGTCAGTAGCAGATCCTCTAATGCTAGATATGCTTACACGTCACTGGCATATGCCTATATGCCTATGCTGATGTCAACTGTCTTATGACAATGCAATGAGAGAAAAATACTGAAAATTACTGACAGCTTGCAGTTAACTGATTCACTAATGCACTTTGACCATGATTGTTTATGGCCCTGATGGCTCAGTTCATAAACTGTGTGTTATTTGTTAAAAAACTATCATGCTGGCCATGTGATCATTTTCATCTCTTACAACACAAATGAATGATGATTATGGCAAATAATCATTACAGCTTAGTAAACTGAGCCTATTGTGATAAGTGAGTAGAATAAGTGACACCTTTATTGAACATGGGGCAATTATAACATACCCTGTGGCTCTGAAGAATAATAACTCAGTTTAAGGCATTTAGTGAGGAGTAAGAATGAATACCGGCAGCTGTAGTTTTCACTGCAGTCTTAGGATGGATATGTAATGTTCTTTAAACAAAACACTATACAGTATGTATACAGGCATTTGTAATCTGTCTTTCCTTGGTTTTATTTACTGGCAGGTAAATAAAGCAGATAGCTAGTTACATAAAAAATATGGATCTCCACAGAAAATTCTTAACGTTGAGGACCAGAAAGATACACCAATAATGCAGTTTTGTGTAGTCACTCTGCCATAAGCACTGAAAAAAAAATGTGTGTATAGTGCAACACTTCTCTTAAACGTGCAAATTCATGTTGTGCTAATCAAAATTACACTTATCTCCCAAACACTCTATAGCCAATAATATTAATCATAAATACAGAAATAAAATATCATGCATTAGAATGTCCTTAAAGCGGAGTTCCACACAAAAATGGAAGTTCCACTTTTCGGATTCCTCCCCCCCTCCGGTGTCACATTTGGCACCTTTCAGGGGGAGGGGGAGCAGATATCTGTGTAATCCAGGTATTTGCTCCCACTTCCGGGCATAGATCGTTGCAGTATCCGCAGCAATCTACGCCATGTCCGGCCCCTCCTCTGTCCCCCTCCCCCCGCTGTCTTCTAGGAGACACACAGGTCCCAGAAGACAGCAGGGACCAGTAAAATCATGCAGCGCGACTCACGCATGCGCAGTAGGGAACCAGGAAGTGAAGCCGCAATATCTCTGGCCTTATTTTGTAGTTCTCTTATCTTAGCAAGATGCCCTTTAATAATGTCCTCATTATTAGAAATGTATATACAACAGTCAGTGTGAAATACCTTACACATCCCACCTTGAGCTGCAGTGAGATAATTTAGCGTTAATCTGTGCTCTAATACTACTTTTTTAAGCTAAGCCATTTCTTCACTTAATAAACCTAATCTCAGTGGTAGTAAGGTTAATAATCTTATCTACAATTCTATTGTAATTATTTATTCTTTTCATTGCTTCAATTCCCCATCCTGTCCAGGAAGGGAACCATGACCATGTCATGTCACCTTCAGTAAACAGATCTCTTTTGAACACTAAAGGGTATTCAACCGCTAACTTCCCAATATAACATGTACCTGTAACATTAGTAGGAAGCCAGGCATAAGCTTTATTTCCACATATATAATATAACCCTCTACGTATGGATGGTATACCTGCTCCTAAGAAACTGGAAGCAATATCATGGAATCTCAGGTAACCGATATTTTCAACTGGGAACTGTGAACAATTTGTACTATAAAGGGTTCCATTTAGTTCTGGATCTGGGATATACTAATATTGATCATAGTTTCCTCCATAAACTGTAATCTTTGCTCCAGTGCAATCTGAATTGCCCAACCGTGTACATTTAGTGTTAAACGGGCATGTAATGTTTTAAACAAATCTGTGGAGTGTCTATCTGTTTTGAAACCATCAAAGGTACTGATCTGTGCTCATTAGCTGTGGAGATTATGTATGAGCCATTTATTCTGGTCCTGTTTAGATCAGTGATGTTGAGAGGTATTGCTATCATGGGTATTGTTCCTGTTTGGGGATGTAAGTGAGAACACACCCAGCAGTTACTAGTGTTGCTATGAGTTGCATACAATTTTAACATTTGGTTGAAAGGGTTTTTTTTTTTTCATGTCTCAGTTCTCACAAACAACAAAAAGAAAAGGAACATCATCATAATTTTTTCAAAGGATATCATCACTTCAGGATTTTCTTGCAGTGACTGGTGTGAATCCAGGTGGGCTTTCCTTCCAACTTGACAGCGGAACCAGTTGTCAAAAGCACCAAATGTGGTCTATCAAATTTTGATTCTATCGGCTTTCTGATGTGTCGCTTGACCACCACTCAGTCACCTAGTTGGATTCTGTGAATACCTGAAACAGAATCTGGGTCGGGGATAGATTTATAAATGGCTTCATGTATTTTATTCAATGTTTTTTGCAAAATCTGAACATATTCTAACAGACTAGAGTGAGAAGCTTGCAACCATTGGGGAAAATATAGCCCTGTTTTGGGTGGCCCCCCAAATAAAATCTCATAAAGGGACAGCCCATGTGGTTGTTTAGGGGTAGTTCGTACAAAATATAGGGCTGATGTCAAAGCTTCCACGCATCCCTTTCCTGTATCTGCTTTAATTTTTGCACATCTGTTTTTCAAAATTCCATTAAGTCTCTCAACTTTACCACTACTTTGTGGATGATAAGGTGTATGGAAAGCTTGCTGTATGTGAAGGGCTCCCATTACCTCTTTCATTACTTCCCCAGTAGGGATGAGCTTCGAGTTCGAGTCGAACTCATGTTCGACTCGAACATTGCCTGTTCGCCCGTTCGCCGAACAGCGAACAAATTGGGGTGTTCGCGGCAAATTCGAAAAAATCTATGGGAGAAATCTAAAGTGCTAATTATAAAGGCTTATATGCAAGTTATTGTCCTCAAAAGTGTTTGGGGAAATAAGTGAAATATTCCTTTAAATTTCGTACCCGGGGGGTGTGTATGATATGCATGTGAAGTGGCGCATGTTTCCCGTGCTTAGAACTGTTCCTGCAAAAAATGTCATTTTTGAAAGAAAAAAATGCATTTAAAACTGACTCGCGGCTATTAATGAATTGTCGGCTCCCGGCAATACATACAAAAGTCATTGATAAAAAAAAAAAAAAAAAGCGTGGGGGTTCCCCAGAATTCAATTACCAGGCCCTTCAGGTCTGGAATGGATATTAAGGGGAACCCCCCCCCCCCCCGCAAATTAAAAAAAAAATTGATGTGGGGTTCCCCCAAATATCCATTCCAGGCCCTTCAGATCTGGCATGGATTTTAAGGGGAACTCCACCCCAAATTTAAAAAAAAAATGGCGTGGAGACCCCCTAAAAATCCATACCAGACCCCTTATCCGAGCACGCAACCTGGCCAGCCGCAGGGGAAAAGGGGGGGACGAGAGAGCGGCCCCCCCTCCCTCCTGAACCGTACCAAGCCACATGCCCTCAACATGGGGAGGATGTCCCCATGTTGATGGGGACAAGGGCCTCATCCCCACAACCCTTGTCCGGTGGTTGTGGGGGTCTGCGGGCGGGGGGCTTATCGGAATCTGGAAGACCCCTTTAACAAAGGGGACCCCCAGATCCCGCCCCCCCCCTATGTGAATTGGTAAGGGGTACATTGTACCCCTACCATTTCACGAAGAAAGCGTAAAAAAATGTTTAAAAAAACACACAAACACCTTGAAAAAGTCCTTTAAAAAAAAAAAAAAAAAAAAACATTCCAGCGGTGAAATCCAGTGTCCCGCGGCGATCCCGATGTCCAGCGCTGTCCTTCATTGGTTGTGCCAGAGCGGACCTGATGGGGAACTCCCTTTCAGTATTTTAAATGTATAGACCCGCCCCTTCTAAAGTTCCCCATCAGGTCCGCTCAGCGGACCAGATGCGGAACATGAGAAGGGGCGGGTCTATACATGTATTACCAAAGTGAGAGCAGTTCCCCATCAGGTCCACCCCCTCGGTATGTCGGACCCGCCTACGTCATTGGCTTGAGCGGGGAACTTCCTTCACTGTGTAATTTAAATTTACATAGTGAAGGAAGTTCCCCGCTCAAGCCAATGACGTAGGCGGGTCCGACATACCGAGGGGGCGGACCTGATGGGGAACTTCTCTCACTTTGGTAATACATGTATAGACCCGCCCCTTCTCATGTTCCGCATCTGGTCCGCTGAGCGGACCTGATGGGGAACTTTAGAAGGGGCGGGTCTATACATTTAAAATACTGAGAGGGAGTTCCCCATCAGGTCCGCTCAGGCACAACCAATGAAGGACAGCGCTGGACATCGGGATCGCCGCGGGACACTGGATTTCACCGCTGGAATGTTTTTTTTTTGTTTTTTTTTAAATAAAGGACTTTTTCAAGGTGTTTGTGTGTTTTTTTTAAACATTTTTTTACGCTTTCTTCGTGAAATGGTAGGGGTACAATGTACCCCTTACCAATTCACATAGGGGGGGGCCGGGATCTGGAGGTCCCCTTTGTTAAAGGGGTCTTCCAGATTCCGATAAGCCCCCCGCCCGCAGACCCCCACAACCACCGGGCAAGGGTTGTGGGGATGAGGCCCTTGTCCCCATCAACATGGGGACATCCTCCCCATGTTGAGGGCATGTGGCTTGGCACGGTTCAGGAGGGAGGGGGGGCCGCTCTCTCGTCCCCCCCTTTTCCCCTGCGGCCGGCCAGGTTGCGTGCTCGGATAAGGGGTCTGGTATGGATTTTTAGGGGGACTCCACACCATTTTTTTTTTAAATTTGGGGTGGAGTTCCCCTTAAAATCCATGCCAGATCTGAAGGGCCTGGAATGGATATTTGGGGGAACCCCACGTCAATTTTTTTTTTAATTTGCGGGGGGGGGGGGGTTCCCCTTAATATCCATTCCAGACCTGAAGGGCCTGGTAATTGAATTCTGGGGAACCCCCACGCTTTTTTTTTTTTTTTTTTTTTTATCAATGACTTTTGAATGTATTGCCGGGAGCCGACAATTCATTAATAGCCGCGAGTCAGTTTTAAATGCATATTTTTCTTTCAAAAATGACATTTTTTGCAGGGACAGTTCTAAGCACGGGAAACATGCGCCACTTCACATGCATATCATACACACCCCCCAGGTACGAAATTTAAAGGAATATTTCACTTTTATTTTTTCATTTTAAGCATTATTAAAATCACTGCTCCCGAAAAAAGGCCGTTTTTAAAACTTCTTTTTGCATTGATACATGTCCCCTGGGGCAGGACCCAGGTCCCCAAACACTTTTTAGGACAATAACTTGCATATTAGCCTTTATAATTAACACTTTAGATTTTGAACGTTCGAGTCCATTGTATTTAATAGGGTTCTAAAGTTTACACGAACATTTTGTCTGTTCGCAGGTTCTGGTGCGAACCGAACAGGGGGGTGTTCGGCTCATCCCTGTTCCCCAGTAAAATGGGTTCCTCTGTCACTCTCAATAATTTCAGGAACTCCATATCTACAAACTATTTCATTAAAAATTTTCTTTGCTGTTGTTTTTGCATTTGCTTTAGCTACCAGCCAGCACTCATGCCAACCTGAAAACATGTCAACACACACTAAAGCGTACTCATAGGTGCCTATTCTGGGCATCTGAATGTAGTCTATTTGAATGATTTGAAAAGGGAAATCTGGTTTAGGAGAATGCTTTTGGGGAACATGGACAGGCCTCCCTGCATTGTACAGAGCACAAGTGAGACATGAAGCACAAAATCTGTCTGCAAATGCACTAAATCCAGGTGCTATCCAATAGCAGTCAGTAAGTGCCACCATCGCACCCTTAGCAAGATGACTGAAGCCATGTGCCAGTTGTGCCAAAACTGGGTAAAAACTTCTGGGTAGACACCACCGATGTCAGCGCTCCACAGGCCCTGCTGATTTTGGGTAGCATTACATTTGATCCACTTATCCTTCTCTTTATCAGGTGCCCGGTTCTGCAACTGAATTAAAGTTTCTACATCCCACTGCTCTTGATGAGGGGAATCTGTCCCCGCTACCTGGGCGACCCCTACAGTGGATGTGACCCCAAATGTCAAAAGGGCAGCGTCCTTTGCCGCTTGGTCCGCTAAAGCATTTCCTCTGGCTGTCATGTCATTTCCCCTTGCATGTCATTTTACCCTCAAGATGGCAACTTCTGCTGGTTTCTGAAAGGCCTCAAATAGTCGCTCTATGAGTTTTGCATGTCTCACTGGCTTCCCTGCACTAGTCAGAAAGTTTTGTGCTTTCCAAATATGCGTTTGGAATAGCTCACGATTTTGGGCCTATCTGCTGTCAGTGTAAATGTCCCCCCTTTGATTCTCTAGGAGATGACATGCTTTGACTACAGCACACAACTCCGCTTCCTGTGCCGACATCTGGGGTGTCAATGCTTCCTGATGTAAAATAGTGTCTGTAGTGGTTACAGCAAACCCTGTGTGTGGCTGACCATCATCAGTGTAAATCTGGAACCATTTACAAATAAGTGTGTGTCACAATTTGATAAAGGCTCATATTTTGCTGGTGTGGCAGAGGCCCTTTCTACCTCCATCAGAGCCATACAATCATGAGAGAAACTCTCAGGTTCTACATCAGTACCATTTGTTGCATCTTCCTCATCAATTATAGGAAGAAGAGTAGCCGTATTTAAAGTAACACATCGTTTGATTGTTAAATTCGATGGAGCAAAAAGAGCAGACTGGTACATGTCAAATCTACTGGCAGACATATGTCTGGTATTTACCGTATTTATCGGCGTATAACACGCACAGGCATATAACACACACCCCAAGTTTAGGAGGGAAGTTTAAGGAAACAAAACTTACATTTTAAATGCCCATCAATGCAGCCTTATCAGTGTCCATCTGCAGCCTTGCCCATCATTGGCAGCATCATCAGTGTCCATCTGCAGCCTTGCCCAAAATTGCAGCATGATCTGTGTTTTCTTAATTGTTCAATAAAGTGGAATCAAACTGCCCCTGAATTACCTCCCACCATCCCTCTTTTGCTCTGCTATTGAGCCGAGGAGGGAATGAGCCCCGCCAAGATACACAGAGCCAGATGTCCTGTGTACTCGGTTCCTCTCGGCTCGTCCCGCAGTCCTGCCCAGTCCCGCCCCTTAGCCCGACTCCTATGATGGACATAACACCGGTCCAATGGCGGGAGGCGGGACTAGGCGTGACTGCAAGCGGAGCCGAGCGGAGCCAAGTACACAGTACACTTGGCCCTGTCTATTTCGACGGCGCTCGTTCCCTCCGAGGCAGCTATTCGGCGTATAACACGCACCCACGATTTTCCCCTGATTTTAAGGGGAAAAAATTCTGTGTTATACGCCGATAAATACGGTACTTGATTTATGATTTCCTGTACTGCATGTGGCACATACAGGATCAGAGCAGAATCTAGTACAAGCTCAGTTACTTTGTCTAGCAGCAAAATGCAGGCTGCTATGGCTCACATACAACTGGGGGAGCCTTTGATGACAGGGTCTAATGAGGCTGATACATACATCACAGGCCTCTGTTTGTCTCCATGTAGCTGGGTGAGTACACTTGTAGCAAATCCATTGACTTCATGACAAAACAATGATAAAGTCTTAGTATAGTCAGGAAGTCCAATGGCGGGAGCTTCAGACAAAATTTTAATAAGCTCCTTCATCTGCAATTCAATGTCCCATGTGAGTTTGAAAGGGTTTCTAGTGGTAGCCTCATATAGAGGAGCCATAAGTTCTTATGCATTTGGAATCCAGTCCCTACGATAGCCCACTAACCCCAGGAAGGCATAGATACAGAAAAAATCAGCCTGGGACTTTATATGAAGTGAGCACAGTTTGCCACTGAGTAACAAAAGTAGATACAGTAAATCAATTTATTCAAAAATTAATATACATACATGAACCATAAGAGTGTTAGCTCAGCCAATAAATTGTACATAATAAAATGGTATATATATAGAATAAGGGAACAATCAGCGCAAACAACCTCTAATATAACCTAAAAATGCCAGCTGAACACAAAAGGTAATCACAAGCCCAAAGATAATCTGTAAAATAAATGGTATGTGCAGCGCAATAGCTAAGATAAAACAAAATAAAATGTGACAGTCCAATCAAATAAAACAGATATTCAAATGTCCCATTGGATAATGATAAGACAAATTCCTCATAGAAGAGAGTGAGAAGAAATCTCTGCCGACTGGGATGATGATACAATCCTCCCCCACACATGCAATGTGCTTACCAGAATTGGTGGACCTCTCAATTAAGAGAAGGTCATGCGAGCATGTATCCACCCTGGGATAATGGGATGTGGCTGCTGCAGATGAATCCTTCCAATGTCAGGAGTGAGGAAAAGCCGGATACTATCTCCAATGAGCAAACAAACTTCCACTGTAGGATGCTGAATGGATCTCCGTAAAGTGCAGATGCCAAGAGAAAGATGAAGGGGACAATCTAAGTGTACTCCGTATGTACTTTATTTAAAATAGGTTCTCATATAAAATCAGCGCTATCGCGCAATGCATAAAAGGCTGATACTGAACAGCAAGCCGGATCAACTATCCAGCAGAGAGATGGCAGCGGGTGACGTCCGTGCATAAGCTCTTACCCCCGTACGCGGCGTTACGTCCAGAAGGACTTCGTCAGCGAGGCTGGAGCTTCAGTATCACCCGGCTAACTGATATACCCAGCTGGTAACCATAGAAACGGAAATGCTAAAGCCGGAAGTCAGAGGAACAGACGGCTGATTTCCACCACGGTGTCACCAGCAAGTAAAAATACAATAAAGGTAAACAAGTGGTATGAAGTTTGTTACAATACCCTAGGTCCTTATGTGTGATAGAAAAAATAAAAATAAAAGTCGGACATAAAAATACCCGCGGCCATCTTTAACATGGGACAATAAAAAATCAACAATAAAATAAAGGCAACCTAACTATTTGTCTGAAATAAAACAGTTGAGATCAAACTCAACGTTTAAGCCTCTAGGTACAGCAACCTTGGTCTCATGTATCCACATGGACTCACGCTGGCTCAGTTGCCTAATAAAGTTGCCCCCTCTCCAGTGTTTAGTCACTTTTTCCAAACCCCAAAATTTGAGGCATTTTGGATTCCTATCATGAAACATTCTAAAATGCTTGGACACATAATGAGACTTCACACCTCTCCTAATGTTACCTACATGTTCTGCTATGCGGACTCCCATGGGTCTAGAGGTCCTCCCCACATATTGGAGACCGCAGTCGCATTCAAGCATGTATACCACCCCAACAGTGTCACATGTAATGAGGTTCTTGATCTGGTATGTTTTTTTGGTGGCAAAAGCAATAAAATCCTTTCTCTTCTTTAGATTGAATTTACATTGCCTGCATGCTGGACATTTTCCGCATGCGTAAAATCCTGACAAAAAGTTGAAAATCCTATTTTCTCTAATAACAGGGGGGTCTACAACACTGGGAGCAAGAATATCCCTAAGAGTAGGTGGTTTTTTGTAGATGAATTTCGGGCGCAGAGGAAGCACTGCACCCAAAACGCTATCTTTTCTTAAAATGTCCCAGTGTCGCAGGATGATTTTTTCAAATTTTTTGTGCTGTATATTGTAGTCGAGAATGATTTTATACTCGAATTTGTTCGCACCTCCTGCTTTTTTATCATTTTTATTAGAATCTGTAATGAGGGTGGTTCGATCCATGTTCCCAACTACCTGAATATCACCCAAAATGTGATCCCTTTTGTATCCTTTTTGGAGAAAACGATCAGCTAATATATTGGCTTGTGTATGGTAATCAGACTCAAGGGTGCAATTACGCCGTAGGCGAATAAATTGCCCCTTGGGAATGTTACAGAGCCACGATTGATGGTGGCAACTATCTAATGGAATGAATCCATTACGGTCTGTGGGTTTAAAAAATTTTTTTGTTTTAAATGATTCACCTTCTCTGAAAATTTCCAGATCTAAAAAGGCTATGTTTGAGGGGTCAGCGTTCCAAGTTAGACGTATGTTCTTGGTATTACCATTAAGCCTTGACATGAACATCTGCAGGCCAATGAGGTCTCCTTCCCAGATCATGATTAAATCATCAATGTATCGTTGGTAACATACAAGTTGTACAGGTCTGTCGCCAAAAACAAAATCCTCCTCCCAGAGGGCCATAAATAGATTTGCGACACTCGGCGCAAAACGGGCTCCCATAGCCACACCGAGTGTCTGCAAATAAAAATTCCCATCATGCCAGAAGTAATTCCTGGAAAGACAGAAATCTAATGATCTCATGAGGAAATTTTTCAAAGGAGATGGTAAACTAGACTTATCTAGAGCCCACTGAGCCGATGTAAGAGCATCCTTGTGGCCAATGATGGTATACAAAGAGCTGACATCAGCTGTGACTAATAAGCTATTGGCTTTACAAGGGGTATTCTCCAAAATTTGAATGATGTGTTTTGTATCTTTAAGATACGCTGTGGTAGTAGCCACCAACGGTTTGAGAAAATAATCAATATATTGACCTAATCTCGCTGATACGGAATCAATACCGTTGACAATCGGTCTGCCTGGAGGAAAACAAGGATCCTTGTGCACTTTCGGTAAAAAGTACACAATAGGTCTCCTACAGGCGCTAGGATCTAAGTATAACGCTTCTTTTTTAGTGAGAACTCCGTCCTCCTTCCCTGAGGAGATTATTGCTTGAAGTTCATCTTTAAACTGAAAAACAGGATCATGACCTATTTTCTTATATGTGTTTGTGTCTGACAGCAATCTATCAAGTTCTCCTTTATAGTATGTTTTACTCATGATTACCAACCCCCCACCCTTATCTGCGGGGCGGACTACTACATCTTTGTTATTTTCCAGTGTGCTGATACCTTTTTTCAAATAAGAGGGATCCCCCACTTTCTTTATTTTCATTGTTTCCAAATCGCTGGTGACCATATTTTTGAAGACCTCAATGTGTCTATGGTCATTTTTGGGAGGATTAAAAACTGACTTATTAGCCAGATTAGAGTGAATTCCAGATGAAACACCGAGGGCTCCTTGGGTGGATCTTTCGCCAGGTTTTGAGAGAAAATATCTTTTAATATTGAGGGTTCTGACAAATTTCTGCAAACTGATGTACGTCTGAAATTTGTTGAAGTTACGCACTGGTGCGAACTTCAGCCCTTTATCAAGGACCTTCAGTTCATCTTCGGATAAGATGGTCCCACTAATATTATAGATACCTGCCCCTAGTGGGATCTTGTCCTTTTTAAGTCTTCTTCCTCCTCGTCTTCCTCTCTTTCCCTTCTTTTGCCTCCCTGCCTGTTTCCAGTTGGGGTGTTGTTCCATGGGATTTGCCATTGGGACTGGGGGTTCCCTAAAAAAACACTTCCCTGATGGGTTCCTTCACTATACAGAGGTGTGAATCTGTTATAAGTGGATGTGGTGGCTCTATCATACTGAATACTGATCATATTGGTAATCATGATCTCTAGGGTACTGATTATAGTTGTAAGGATGACTACCCCTATTAGGTCCTTGATTGGATGTTTTACCTCTAATTGGACGTGAAGGGCCCCAAGAATCATCCCTGAAACCCGAGTTATATGGTGGGGGATGATGTTGATAATTGCCTCTATCATTCCCATTTTTAGTGGGACCCCCTTTCCCTCTAGTGGGTTGTGTGTACACCTTGGAGTTAGCCCCCTGTGAGGATGAGGGATGGGGGCGGGCCACTGGGGTCCCTGGATTCGTTCTATTAGAAGAAGGCTGCAAAGTGGTGTTAGAAGGTATGGCTTCCGCGGTGTTAACTTTGGATTGCCATTTAAAAACTTCACACCTAGAAAAATCTCCAGAGTCTCTGATATATTTGGATTTTTTCTTTTCCTGTATATCTTTATCCCATTTAATCATTTTATTTTTCAATTCACTGGAATGTTTTGGAAAGTCCTGTGAATCCTGAAAAGGTTCTATTTTATTTTTAAGATCAATGATTTGTTTATCAAGGGTTTTCATTTTTCTCTGTTTTCTAATTAGCAAAAAATCCATTAATTCCTGACCTTTTTTATCAAAAAAATTGTACCATTCTTGCAATGACTCATCGTCAGTGAGACCATCGTTAGGTGGAAGATCCCATCTCAGTCTTCTGGGAACTAACTTAGATTTTTTATATTGCTCGAATGATACAATGTCCCACCATGCCTTAATTTTCTTTTCATAAATATAACCCATTTTTCTAAAGCAGGTGGATAGGTCATCTGAACTGCTAGAAGATTGGGTGTTAGAGAAGACTTCATTAAGTCTAACTTCTCTCTGTTCTAAAAATGAGAACACCTCCATGAATGCTGCTGAGAGAAATGTGATAGAAACAGATGTATAGAATAAGGGAACAATCAGCGCAAACAACCTCTAATATAACCTAAAAATGCCAGCTGAACACAAAAGGTAATCACAAGCCCAAAGATAATCTGTAAAATAAATGGTATGTGCAGCGCAATAGCTAAGATAAAACAAAATAAAATGTGACAGTCCAATCAAATAAAACAGATATTCAAATGTCCCATTGGATAATGATAAGACAAATTCCTCATAGAAGAGAGTGAGAAGAAATCTCTGCCGACTGGGATGACGATACAATCCTCCCCCACACATGCAATGTGCTTACCAGAATTGGTGGACCTCTCAATTAAGAGAAGGTCATGCGAGCATGTATCCACCCTGGGATAATGGGATGTGGCTGCTGCAGATGAATCCTTCCAATGTCAGGAGTGAGGAAAAGCCGGATGCTATCTCCAATGAGCAAACAAACTTCCACTGTAGGATGCTGAATGGATCTCCGTAAAGTGCAGGTGCCAAGAGAAAGATGAAGGGGACAATCTAAGTGTACTCCGTATGTACTTTATTTAAAATAGGTTCTCATATAAAATCAGCGCTATCGCGCAATGCATAAAAGGCTGATACTGAACAGCAAGCCGGATCAACTATCCAGCAGAGAGATGGCAGCGGGTGACGTCCGTGCATAAGCTCTTACCCCCGTACGCGGCGTTACGTCCAGAAGGACTTCGTCAGCGAGGGTGGAGCTTCAGTGTCACCCGGCTAACTGATATACCCAGCTGGTAACCATAGAAATGGAAATGCTAAAGCCGGAAGTCAGAGGAACAGACGGCTGATTTCCACCACGGTGTCACCAGCAAGTAAAAATACAATAAAGGTAAACAAGTGGTATGAAGTTTGTTACAATACCCTAGGTCCTTATGTGTGATAGAAAAAATAAAAATAAAAGTCGGACATAAAAATACCCGCGGCCATCTTTAACATGGGACAATAAAAAATCAACAATAAAATAAAGGCAACCTAACTATTTGTCTGAAATAAAACAGTTGAGATCAAACTCAACGTTTAAGCCTCTAGGTACAGCAACCTTGGTCTCATGTATCCACATGGACTCACGCTGGCTCAGTTGCCTAATAAAGTTGAGCCAGCGTGAGTCCATGTGGATACATGAGACCAAGGTTGCTGTACCTAGAGGCTTAAACGTTGAGTTTGATCTCAACTGTTTTATTTCAGACAAATAGTTAGGTTGCCTTTATTTTATTGTTGATTTTTTATTGTCCCATGTTAAAGATGGCCGCGGGTATTTTTATGTCCGACTTTTATTTTTATTTTTTCTATCACACATAAGGACCTAGGGTATTGTAACAAACTTCATACCACTTGTTTACCTTTATTGTATTTTTACTTGCTGGTGACACCGTGGTGGAAATCAGCCGTCTGTTCCTCTGACTTCCGGCTTTAGCATTTCCGTTTCTATGGTTACCAGCTGGGTATATCAGTTAGCCGGGTGACACTGAAGCTCCACCCTCGCTGACGAAGTCCTTCTGGACGTAACGCCGCGTACGGGGGTAAGAGCTTATGCACGGACGTCACCCGCTGCCATCTCTCTGCTGGATAGTTGATCCGGCTTGCTGTTCAGTATCAGCCTTTTATGCATTGCGCGATAGCGCTGATTTTATATGAGAACCTATTTTAAATAAAGTACATACGGAGTACACTTAGATTGTCCCCTTCATCTTTCTCTTGGCACCTGCACTTTACGGAGATCCATTCAGCATCCTACAGTGGAAGTTTGTTTGCTCATTGGAGATAGTATCCGGCTTTTCCTCACTCCTGACATTGGAAGGATTCATCTGCAGCAGCCACATCCCATTATCCCAGGGTGGATACATGCTCGCATGACCTTCTCTTAATTGAGAGGTCCACCAATTCTGGTAAGCACATTGCATGTGTGGGGGAGGATTGTATCGTCATCCCAGTCGGCAGAGATTTCTTCTCACTCTCTTCTATGAGGAATTTGTCTTATCATTATCCAATGGGACATTTGAATATCTGTTTTATTTGATTGGACTGTCACATTTTATTTTGTTTTATCTTAGCTATTGCGCTGCACATACCATTTATTTTACAAAATGGTATATATGTCATACAATATAGTATATATACATATACAAGCATCAAAGAGACCCGACGCGTTTTGCGAGACCATTGCTCGCTCTTCAGGGGTCGATGCAGATAGTATGTATCTAAAATAAACAAAAATTTTTATCACAGTGGTGAATGTTAAGGCAATGGTAGAAGGGGCCAAATTACAAAATGACCCCATACTTACCAATGGACAAATGGACAAAGCCAAGGTACCCATTGCTGAGTTCCCAAAAAACAGCAGCAGCAGAAGTGCGGTGCTGGAGCTGAGGGGGAGAAGGCGAACACGGACACCATCAGGGAGCAGCTGGGCGGCAGACATAGCATGGATGGAAGTATGTGACCCTGAATATCCTATTCACACCTGACACATCACAGAGGTCTCTGCTGCTGCTAGGCGGTCTACAATGCAAAGGTAAATACACTTGCTTCACCATATCACTCATTTGATGTTTTATTCTTTTCACGCCACTTTTTTACACCCACTTACCTATACTTTGCCCTTTATATACTTTGTCTTTTTCACTTCAGGGATTGCCCTCCCATATACACTTTAGGTTATCTAATTCACCTATGGTCTCTATGTCTGCTCCATTATTGGATCAGGTCAGTTCACATATGTTTTCATACAAACAATTTTACTATTTTTGTCTACTTTGCTTATTCAGCAATGGCTGACATATATATTTATGTTAGAGTATACATACTCTCTTACACATATACTCATAATATACTATATATTTTTTTTTCATTCTCTTGATCACCTACTGAGAGATATACATTTGTGTTTCAGCTGACATCTACCAATTTACATATTGAGATATTCAGGGTCACATACTTCCATCCATGCTATGTCTGCCGCCCAGCTGCTCCCTCATGGTGTCCGTGTTCGCCTTCTTCCCCTCAGCTCCCGCACCGCACTTCTGCTGCTGCTGTTTTTTGGGAACTCAGCAATGGGTACCTTGGCTTTGTCCATTGGTAAGTATGGGGTCGTTTTGTAATTTGGCCCCTTCTACCATTGCCTTGACATTCAATGTGATACAATTTTTTGTCTATTTTAGATACATACTATCCACATCGACCCCTGAAGAGCGAGTAATGGCCTCGCGAAACGCGTCAGACCTCTTTGAACGCTTGTATATGTATATATACTATATTGTATGACATATACACCATTTTATTATGTACAATTTATTGGCTGAGCTAACACTCTTATGATTCATGTATGTATATTATTTTTTTAATAAATTATTTTACTGTATCTAGTTTTGTTACTCAGTGGCAAACTGTGCTCACTTCATATAAAGTCCCAGGGTGATTTTTTCTGTATATATGTTATAATAGGGATGGAGGTGTGTCAGTGGTGACCAGACCTTTCTCTTTGTTTATAACCCCAGGAAGGCAGTAGTTGCTGTAAATTTCTTGGATTTAAAATTTTTTGTAGAGTTTTAACTCGATCTGGGGTTAGGTGACAGATTCCATGTGAAATGCAGTGACCCAGGAAGATCACTTTCTCTTGGCAGTATTGTAGCTTATCTTTGCTAACTTTGTTGTTACTGTTATAGAGAAACATGAGAAGGCTTACTGTTTCTCTGCTACAAATGTTCTTTGTATCAGCACAAATAAGCAAATCGTTTATGTACTGAAGCAAAACTGTGTTTGGGTGTGAGGGGGCCCATTGGTCCAATAATTGCTTTAACACAGTATTATATTCAGAGGGGCTACTCACACAACCTTGGGGCAATCTTGTCCATGCTAACTTCTGGGCTTCGTGGGTAAATGAAAAAATGTGCCAGCAATCTGGGTGTAGGGGCACGGAAAGGAAAGCATTTGCGAGATCACTGTAATAATACTGTAAAAATGACACTGGCAGTGAAGGTGTTAACCTTTAGGCAGCGCTGAAGGTGTTAAGTGTGTCCTAGGGAGTAATTTTAACTGTTAGGGGGCATGCTCCTGATGAGAGGGAGCATTCGATCAGTGACATGTCACTAGGAAGAATGGGGAGATGTTGTGTTTACACTGACATCTCCCCGTTCTTCAGCTCCGTGACATGATCGCGGGGCACCGGCGGACATCGAGTCCGCGGGTCCCGCGGCGCGGTCACAGAGGGTCGCGCCTGCGCCACCGCGGCGGCAAATTAAAGGGGACGTATATATACGCCCATCTGCATGTCCGTACCATTCTGTCGACATATAAGTGCGTGCGGCGGATCTTAAGCGGTTAATAAGAAGCTGATGAATGTCAGTAGCAGAAGCCTCATATGCTTCCTCTGCAGCACTAAGTTTGTTTGCAAACCCAATTGGATTCTTTCTAGGGTCTCCCAATCCCTCTAATATGGCTCTCATTTCTTGGGGACTAAAAGGTTCATGCCATTTAATTTGAGACATACTGTCAACAGCATTACCTTCAAAAACGAATTGGGTTCTGACAGGATAAACTGCAACAGATTGCTCTGTGACAGGGGCAGAAGGGGTGGCGTCTCCCTTCCTTCTCTCTTCATATTGCTGCCACAATTTGGAAATAATGGTTTGCTCCGGAAGTTCAGACTCTGTTACTCTTTCTCTGGCCAAAGCCTTAAGTTCAGAGAGATTTAGTTTTGCATATGAGCCTTTTGATTTATGCCAATCCATCTGTTTCTAGGATATGAGACAAATCCCTCTTTGTAGGTTGATATGGGGCTGTTAAACCTTTGCTCTCTACTATATTGCCCAGCTCATCTTTTTGTGTGTTTCATGTAATCTAATTCTTGTGCTTTTGTGGATGGACCCTATAAAGCCAAACTGGCAGCCACATAAGGTGGGGGGTCCTCCTCTACAGAGTCTTCTGGCTAAACGTAGTAAATTTGGGCAGTACTTTTATTAAACATCTCCCTCAAGCCAGTTTGATTTGCAACTTTAGCTTCTGTCTCCCATGTGCAAGCTATTCTCCACGTTCCATCACTGCAGACTAGTAGGCCATAATCGTGCAGAAAAGTTTGCCATACTTGTAAATCAAACCTCTCTTCAGATTTTAAAGGTTTAGTTTTTCCTTTTGTCCACTTTTCCCATTTATCTAGCGGCTCAGTATAGGCGGAACCATACCTTCGGTTCATATATTCTCTAGCGCTCATCTTGCGCTGGGCATTATCTGAATGCCTCTCACCCTTCATTCCCTTACTTAATTTAATGCCCATAATGACTGGCCAGTCTTCTCTACTTGTGCCTATACCCTCTTGCCTCTGAAACAAATACCGGTAGTTCAGCAAATCTGCAGCTTTACAAGAATAGTCTCCACTTATCTACGTGGATAGAAGGGGTTTATGACAATAGATAAAACACTCATTAAGAGACCCTCCTTGTCTCTTCTCTTCTCTTCTCTGTGGGTTTTATCTGACCCTACCATGCACCTCTGACCCAGATCACCGCCAAGGGGTCAACGCAGGGAACTGCAGAGGATTCTCCCTATCCACACACAGTCCAACCCGTGAAGGGGGACACAAACACATTCACACACACACGTTACCCAATCAGAAAGGTCCGAGAGTGGTCTGGTTTCCTTGAGAACCGACAGATAGGATACATAGGAAAGGCAGAAATATAGCAAGCTTAAGGACAGCTTACCTAGCCAGCATTAAGAGGTCTGCGTTCCTGATGATCCAGATCAAAGAGCGGTTCCTTCTGGAGACGTTGCCAAACTCCTGATATCAGACTCGCCAAAAACTGTTATGGAATTATTTCTGATTTGACTCTAAAAACAGAAGGTAATACTGCAGCTGCAGGAACAGACACACAGGACGCAATCACTGTGTGTAAAATGTCCGTTCAGTGCCAAAATTTATTATTACATGTTATTTTATACATAGATAAAAAAGGGGTGGTGTGAGATGTTATTAAATACTAAAAAATAGAAATATGTTATTAAAAGCTAACAAATAGGAATATATTATTAAAAGCTATCGAATAGAACAATTGCAAAAGTAAAACCTTGAGAGAGGAGGGGGGAGAGAGACAGAGAGGTTCTAGCAGAAGATGTGTCTGGGTGTCAGGTGAAGGTTACAGAACACATTTCAACAGCGTGAACAAAATGGAGTCTCTTGTGCTTAAAGTGGAGCTCCACCCTAAATAGCAACTTTTGCTATTTGGAACCCTCCCCCCCTCCGGTGTCACAATTGACACCTTTCAGGGGGGAGGGGGTGAAGATACCTGTCTAAGACAGGTATTTTCACCCACACCCGGGAGTCCTCTCTCCGGGAATCTGCGGGAGTGACATCACTTCCCGCAGACTTCCCGTAGTGTTCTGGGAGACACTCGGCTCCCAGAACACAGGAGCACCAATCAGAACGGCGCAGTGCGACTCGCGCATGCGCCGTAGGGAACCGGGCATGAAGCCACAGGGCTTCACTTCCTGGTTCCCTCAGCGAGGATGGCGGAGGGAGCAGCAGAGTGACGAGCGATCGCTCGTCCTCTGCTGCGGACGTCGCTGGACTCCAGGACAGGTAAGTGTCCAAATATTAAAAGCCAGCAGCTGCTGTAGCTGTAGCTGCTGGCTTTTAATATTTTTTTTTCCGGCGGAGCTCCGCTTTAAATGAACAATACAGTGAATGTCCATGTCAACTATGTATTACAACACACCCGTATGCCTTGTGTGCTTCCACTTACAATGGTGCTGGATGATGAACCTCTTTGAAAATTCACAAAAAAAAAATCCCTGGATCTTAAAATGATTGTAAATGATCACTTTGTAAAACAACTTATTCAGTTTAAACTAGAAATGAAAGGCAAAACATTTTTCTATAAATATAAAAAAAAAACATTATAAATAACTTTTAAAATTTTTTTTTTTATAAGTAAATACATTCCCTCTGTTCTCAGCTGCACAAGAGCTGGGGGGAAGCGAAACAGCAGCACACTGAGCTTCCCAGTGACTGGCTGTGCAGCGGAGGGGTGTCAGGACTAGTCTAATCATTGGAGGAGAGTACACTGAGTTCCCAGCATAGCTAAAGAACTGACCATGTGGTGCTCTCCTGCTTAGTGCGGTCAGTTTTTAATAGGAAAGCAAGGGGACTAGCAGGAACACCAGGGATTTCACATAAAGAAAGCAATACAAAGACAAAAGGATACTTTCTCTTACAAGTATATAGTACAGCAGGCACATATCAGGAATATTAATTGTTGCGGTAACAAACGCTTTAACTGATATATACAGTATGTATTAATGTTAAGTCAGGTTAGCTTAGAAACCCCATACACAGAGCATTTCTTTAGCACTCCAGCTGGGCACTACCACTCTGCAATATCAATGTATTAAAAAAAAAAAAAAACACACATACAGTGTAAAACCCCTTTTAAAACTTTATTTAAAATTAATAAAAAATGCATTAACATTTTCAGTATGCTCAATATGCGCATCACTGGCAGCCAAATTAACTATTTTTCCTTTACGCTTCCACACACCCTGTCAGGTCGTTCTCATCCTGACTGTCAGCTTATTTCCAGGTATGCATCATACAAACGCAATCTTACGCATTCTGTTTACAAGTGTAATTTTGGCTACGAAATTAAAGGAATTGTAAACCTTCAAGGTTTTTCACCTTAATGCATTCTATGCATTAACCACTTACTGACCGGCTCACATACATATATGTTGGCAGGTTGGCAGCATATAGGAAGTACAGGTATGTTGGCTCCTTTAAGAGCCTTAGTAGGCACGCGCGCACCACCGGAGGCGCGTGCGCCCGCTGCATGGCGGGGGACCCAATGCACGTGGCCGGCAGTTCGCGATGACCGATGGCCACCCGCGATCGTGGGCACAAGAGACAGAACGGGCATCTGTGTGTGTAAACACACAAGTCCCGATTCTGTCAGGAGAGGAGAGACAGATTGTGTGTTCCTATTAGTTAGGAACAGCTATATAGTTTTCTAAAAAACGCAGCGCCTCATGAAACTAAATGTCAAAAATTAATAATAAATAAACTTAAATGAATACAATGTATATTATCATAGTGAAACAATCTTCGTGAAAAAATGTTGTGATAATAAATAATAAATATAGAAAGTCCACTGAATAAAAGACAAACAAACAATTCTTCTTTATCAGCGATTCCAAAACTTTCACCACAGTGATTATTCGTCCTCAAAAGGATACAGCATGAGTGCACACCACCACCATGAAAAATGCGCACTCACCTCCCAAATGAGTTAAAACTCATAAAAAGGTCTCTCCACGAGTCCTTCCTGATCTCCTTCCTTTAGTTATCAATGGCGGATAATCCAACAGTCCCCAGACTGCTCTTCTATACCAGTAACTCCATTAAATTGGATCCAGGAAACATTGGTTTCACTATGATAATATACATTGTATTCATTAAAGTTTATTTATTATACATGAGGTATAGCGCTGCATTATTTAGAAAACTATTTTGCAACAGGTGTGGTGTATCACTGAGAATGTTTAGCAGCTGTGCATACTTTTATAAGGGTATATGATTATATTGAGCTACACGACGATATTTCACTGTTTATTTTGGCGCTGATTGTTTCTTTCACAAGGAACAGCTATATGTCTCCTCCTCTAGTCACTCCCATCCCCCACAGTTAGAACACACACTGTGGGAACATATTTAACCCCATGATCACCCTCTAGTGTTAATCCCTTCCCTGCCAGTGACATTTATACAGTAATCAGTGGCTATTTTTAGCTATAAATGTCAATGGTCCCAAAAAAGTGTCAAAAGTGTCCGATCTGTCCGACGCAATGTCAGTCATAAAAATCACTGATCTCCGCCATTACTAGTAAAAAAAAAAAAAAAATGCCAGAAATCTATCTCCTATTTTGTAGATGCTATAACTTTTGCGCAAACCAATCAATATACGCTTATTGCCATTTTTTTTACCAAAAATATGTAGAAGAATATATATCAGCCTAGACTGATAAAGAAATGTGTTTTTTTTTTTTTAAATTGGGGATATTTATTATAGCAAAAACAAAAAAATATTGTTTTGTTTTCAAAATTGTCGCTCTTTTTTTTTGTTTATAGCGCAAAAAATAAAAACAGCAGAGGTGGTCAAATATCACCAAAAGAAAGCTCTATTTGTGGAAAAAAAAAGATGCAAATTCTTTTTGGGTACAGCATTGCATGAACGCACAATTACCAGTTAAAGCAGAGGAGTGCCAAATTGTAAAAAAGTGCTCCCTTGGAATGCAGCTCTCCGTTATTGCTGTCCTTATTGGGGGGATTTCTCCTCACTTCCAGGCAGAACATAAAATAATGAGAAGTTTTTTATATTGCTGTCTGTGCCTCCATATCTCTGGAACTTCCCCTAGTTCTTGTATGAGCATTACAAAGATACTATGTGAGGAAAAATCTCACAGATCGAAATAAAAACGATTTAAAAATGTAACTCTTCCCCACTCTATTTAACCACTTGACGACCGCCACACAACGATATACGTGAACAGAATGGCATGGCTGGGCATAAGGGCATACAGGTACGTCCCCTTTAAGATGCATGCCGTGGGTCGCACGGGAGCTCCGCCGCCGGTGTCCCATGATCTGGTCACAGAGCTGAAGAACGGGGAGAGGTAAGTGTAAACAAACATCTCCCCGTTCTTCCTAGTGACACTGTCAGTGATCGTCTGTTCCCTGTCATCGGGAACAGCGATCAGTGACATGTCATGCCAAGCCACGGCCCCTAACAGTAAGAAGCACTCCTTAGGTCACACTTAACCCCTTCAGCGTCCCCTACAGGTTAACCCCTTCACTGCCAGTGTCATTTTTACAGTAATCAGTGCATTTTTATAGCACTGATCACTGTAAAAATGACAGTGGTCCCAAAATGGTGTCAAAAGTGTCCAATGTGTCCGCCATAATGTCGCAGTCATGATAAAAATCGCTAGTAAAAAAATAAATATTAATAAAAATGCCATAAAACTATCCCCTATTTGGAGACGCTATAACTTTTGTGCAAACCAATCAATAAACGCTGATTGCGATTTTTTTTACCAAAAATATGTAGAAGAATACGTATCGGCCTAAACTGAGGAAAAAAACGTTTTTTTATATATTTTAGGGGATATTTATTATAGCACAAAGTAAAAAATATTGCATTTTTTTCAAAATTGTCGCTCTATTTTTGTTTATAGCGCAAACAATTAAAATCGCAGAGATGATCAAATACCACCAAAATAAATCTCTATTTGTGGGGAAAAAAAGGACGTAAATTTGGTTTGGCAGCCACGTTGCACGACCGCGCAATTGTCAGTTAAAACAACGCAGTGCCGAATCGCAAAAAGGGGCCTGGTCTTTGACCAGCGAAATGGTCCAGGGGTGAAGTGGTTAAAAGAAATGTCTGAAGTTAGGCTGTAAAGCAACAAAACAAATTAAATTGTTGGCTCTTCAAAAGTCATTTTCAAGTGCAGATTTAAATTCATATGCAGTTCTCAAGATGATAGCTTTTATTTAAATGACTTCAGAATATATATCAAGCCAGTCCTCACCTTCAGTTAAAGAACTGCTTCAATTTAGATCAGCATTAGGCTATGTCAGGTCAGTTTTTTCTGAAACCTTTTTTGTTATCAAGTCATGATTTCCACTCTCTTTAGCAGAAGGACCTGTGATTTTCGCAATACAAATCATGATTAGAGCAGGCTAAGGCAAGCAGTGTAAAGAAGGGAAGAAAAACAATAGAATATGATCACCAGTTTTTTCGACAGTGAGTCTTAAAACAGCAGAACATGACTAGTACAGTCAAAGAGAGCACCAATTTCAGCATGTGGGATCAGGAAAAGGCCTAATTTTTTTCTAAATTACCAGAATCATAGCTGTGGCATTAGTGTATGTATTTATATTGACAAGTTCTGATGACATTTGGCTCTCAATTAATATTTTTTTACAGGGCCACGCTTCCACTTTAGAATAATTGATAGCACACAGCATGTATGTATATACTTGCATTGTCTATGAGGTCACAGAGGTTAAGGGTCCATCTCTGTAAGATAAATAGCGATAGTGCTCTTTAACAATATCTCCAGCTTCTGGTCCACTGACCGCCATTTCTCATCTACTCTAATGCCCAGGGAGAAATTACCAGCCATGGCATCAAACAACGAATCTAGAAATATCTGTAGCCATATTAAGGTGAGAAAAAAAATTAGGACATTGTCAGGCCAGGCAGAAGACAGAGAAAAACTATGTTGGTATATATGATGTATAAACTTTCTCATGAGTCTGAAAAAAAAAAAGGATCTGTACAAAAAGGCATAAATTTAAAGCATGTGAATATTGGAGGTGGGGATTCATTTTACCTTTTTCAAAGAGGCTTAAAAAGGTATATTGACCCCATGCTCAGAAGGTGGGGAGATGGCCCTTAAATATTGTAGAGCCTGGCCATGAGAGAAGGAAGAGAATCCAGGATCCAGAGGCCTGGAGGAGACCCCTGTGCTGGGGGCTCTGCCTCCAGGCAGAAGGTGCCAAAGAGAAAGAGACGGTGTGCTGAGAGAGAGGAGGAAGGAACCAGCCCTTCGGTCTCATTTTCACTGGATGAGACACCTGGCAAGCAAGTGGGACCTGAACAGCAGGAGGCCTGGACAGAAGTCAGACCTCTGCCTGTTTTCACCACCCAAAGCCTATAGGGGAGAGGCAGCCAGGTGCAATACTCAGCTAGCCATTTAGGAAGGACAGCTACTGCCAATCTTCAACACCTGCTTGGGATAATCTTGTGCTAATGTGCCAGTGCTGGGATCAGTATTGAAAGTTCTTTACCAGTCTGTTGAAAGTAGTTTCCCTTGGGAAGACAGTGTAGCCACAGTGGTCCTTAAATTTTTATACACTTTTTCCCCACCCAAAGTCTTCAATGGAGATTGCAGCCAAGCGCGATATTCAGCTAGATTTTAGAGGGACAGCATACTATTATCCTCCCCCCTTGCTTGGGGAATTCTCAAATGGAGCCAGGTGCACTGGCACTTTGAAGGGAAGACTAAAGTACCTGAAATCAAGTTGTACAGTTATTCTGGAAGTAGAACAGTCTGGGATTTTTGCTAGAAGTCTGTGTTCATTCAAGCTGTCCTCAAAATTCTACATTGACCAAGTTATGGACATCCCATTACCAACCAAACCCCATCCAAATTATTTACCCCCCCCCAATAAATAACAAAAACAAAGCCTTTAAACTGCCTTTCTGACTACGTGTGGCTGATGAAAATGCATGTGCCTAGCTGTGAGGACAAAGAGGGACCCAAAATCCAGCAGTTCCTTAGGGGGTAGCACTACAAACACATGGCCTTAAAGTCCATTGCAAAGTAGCTCCAGCGCTTCTGTAGGTCTTCGAACTTCCTACATTTTGTTGGGGGTATAGCTTTAACCTGAAAACCCACTTAAAGCAACCACAGCAGTGGAGACATTTTCTATTTAGGGAAAGCAGAAAACCTATATAACTCTTCTATTTAATAAAAAAGAATGAAGAAAAACCTGGATAAACACTACAATAAAATCATCAGGCAGATATCACATTCGTTACCTTAGGTGCAAAATAAACAAGGGCGTCCATGTGCCCTTTAATATTTCTTGATTTTAAGATGCTTATCTGTCATCACTGCCCAGCCAAGATCATCAATCTTTTAATAGCCGACACTGTCAAAAATAATGTTTTCTAGTTTCAGGTCTTGGTGAGGAAAAGGCACGAACAGTAAGCTTTACATGCTAGACAGTTATTAAAGAATATTATTAATATACAATGAAGAACTATACTTATAGGTGGCTGTCAGCTTCAGTTACAGTAAGATCTGTGCACCACTGTTCCTAGCTTCACCCACATGCTATATTCATTATGTAGAGCTCTCACTCACCTTCTGGATTTTGCATTAATCCTTAACCAAGTAGAATATGGTAGGGGCACTGATACTTCTGCAGCAGATGGAATAATTGGCTTCATTGGAGGAAAAACAGCTCTGATGAAAAATGTTACTAATTTACCAAAATAACAGATGTCAAGGGGTGAGTCCACCCCCCCCTCTTGCCCCATAGCTACCACAACCACCTGCTAGGGTTTTGGGGATTAGTCCATGTCCTCGTCAACATTGGGACAAGGTGTCATGGAGGCTTGCCAGGAAGGGGTCCCACATTTTGGGGCCATGTGACCTGGTATGGTTCAGGATGGGAGGGCATGTTCATCTCACCTTTCTTGACCAGCCATGCTGCATACTCAGATTGAGGATCTGGTATGAATTTTCTGGGGGACCTAATTTTGGATTGTTTTTTTTTTTGTGTGTAATGCATAGAGTAGCCTTAAAATACCAGGGGCTACAATTGTTTTTTTATTTTAATTTTTTAATTTTTGCTGAACTCTTGATTTAAGAAAACAGCACACACCAAACTACATAGCAGACCACTGAAGGGGTCTGTGTGCTGTTTTTGTTTTCTAAAATAAGTTGTCAATGACATGTCATTTGCAGGCAGTTTTAAACAGAGAGCTTTCTTGCCGAGAAAACCGTGTGTGTGTACGAGGCTTTCAGGTTTCTCGTCAAGAAAACTGCCCAGAATCTCGACGAGAAAAGAAGACCTGCTTTCTTTTTTCTCGTCGGGAGTCTCAGTTTTCACGTCGTGATTCTCGTCAGACTGTATTTGGACGGATGGTGATGAGCGTGGAGGAGTGAGCACGTCTCCAGCCTGAGCTCCCATGCTCCCATGCTGTCCCAGTATACTAAGCTGGTCAAGCTGTTGCTGCTAATGGATCCTGGGAAACGCCTTCAATAACTAGCCAGCCGGTCAATCTCCAGCTGAGCGCGTAAACAGATAGGGAGACAAAGTGAGTTTGCTGGAGCGGGGACCGGCTTGCACTAGCAGCACTCTGAAGACAAAAAAAAAAACAAGACCAGAGCCTGTGAAAAAACAGAGGACCCCCTGCGATCCGCCGCCGTCGCTCACTATCAGCCGTGTGCGGAAGTTCTCCAAGTAACGCAGTGGCTGAGTGCTCTGGAGGGATGTGGAGTGACGGGTGCGGAGGCCCTGTTTCTACCCCCAGTGTGGGCTGAACTTTGCCGCGCTGCAGCCTCGTGAGGGGGGGAGGACCTCTGGAGTCACGGAGCCAGTGAATATCAGAGCTGTTAGAGCCTCTAGGAGCAGAGTGGGGATGGCGGTAGATACATAAGCCTGAGGGGTTACCTGTTAGCCTGGAGTTCCCCTCTGAGGACCGCGGCTATAGAAGGAGGAGTGAAGGACTGGAGCTGCACAAAGCGGTCGGACTGGGTAAACTGCAGGCTTGCGGGGCTGAAGCACGGGTAGGAGATTTATTTTTCTTTTCCCCCTTTACCTACCAAAAGTGAAAGTGCTACTTGGGAAGCTGGTCGGCTGCTGCTTTGCTTTCTGCATTTAACTTTTCATCCGTGGATCTGTGTATTGCCTGTGTTTGGATGTACTGTGATATTAAATACAGCAAGTCAGAAAACTTTCCAGTAGGATGGCTGAATAGATTTGCCAAGGTTAACATAATTGAGTGTTTGATTACTTAGCCACTGGCCATTAACCGACAGAGATCTTCCAAAAAAAAAAAAGGACATCTACTATTTTATACCCCTGTCTTTTTTTGATCTACAGAGACTGTTCTGGGGGTTCTCCCCCCTCCCTTAAGAAGTCGAAAGCAGAAAGGATACTGTTTTTTTTTTTTATGACTGTCCAATCCGTCTTTTTAATTTATTTATTTTTTCCCCTATGAATTATCCATATATATTATTTTTGTGGAATATTGTCGCCCCTCTTATTGGACTGCCTAGAGGTGCTATTTATGAAACATTGACATCAGCAATGACTACACGCCGACAAGCTGCGCAGCAGCAGCCGGCTAAGGGAAGTTGGAATGAGACAGGAGGGATACGAGCTTACATGTCCCCCCGGGCAGAGCAGGGGCTGCATATAGGAAAACAGGAAGAGAGGAGACGTGGGGCTATGGACATCAAGGGAGATAGTGGGAAACGATCGGACTTTAAGTCCTTCACACCAAGTCGTGGTGTCCAAGCAGCTGGACGGGCCTATGCAGAGTATGGGAGGGGATCACCGACAATAGGATGGGGGAGGAAGCTTCCCGAGAGGGACATCCCTAATGTAGAACAATACCCCCCAAGTGAGGGAAAAGAAACTGCAGTGCAGGGGCAAGGCTGTTTGATGCATGAAGAGGGGAGCCCCAATATGGAGAGGGTAGAAATTGTCCAAGATAGCCCCCCTGAACTCTCAAATGGAATGGCAATATCCCCAAAGGGGGACCCGGCAGCAGGGGGGAGAGGAACCCCGACATTGGAGGAGGAACTGGTAGCGGGGAGAAGAACCAAGCAATGGCTGGTCCCAGCCATAGCTCTAAGACACAAGGAGAGAAATTGAATCCACAGGTCACAAAACCCACAAGCCCCTCACTGGAAGAGGGTGAGAAGCGGACCCCGGCGCTAAGGGGGGGGGACACAGCGATGGAAATCGGGGAAATTAGGGAACTACTGAGGGCCCTTCCCACAAAGACTGACATTCAACAGCTAATTAGTGCGGTGGAGCAGTCCTGCCAACAAGCAGTAGATGATTTGAGAGAAGACACACGAGCACTGGGGCATAGGGTGGAAAGTGTGGAAGAGAGCCAGGATGTGATGGTACAGGTAGTGGCGGAGGTTCAAGATTCTATTAAAGAACATGAGGATGCCCTAAACTCATACAAGGATCAATTGGACGATTATGAGAATAGAGACAGAAGGCAGAACATCCGTCTAAAAGGGCTACCCGAAACAATTCAAACAGCCAAACTAGCCTCAGTAGTCCAAAAAGTATTTGGTCAGATTATGGGGGCGTCCGCGCCTGAATGTATTGAGATAGATCGGGTACATCGAGTCCCCACATACACTACTCAAAATACGGAGAAACCCAGGGATGTTATATGTAGATTGCACAAATATGCAGCAAAGGAAACTATTATGAAAATGGCCCGCAGTAGTCCTGAAATCTCCCTTGATGGTACGAATCTATCATTGTACCCAGACTTAACACGCAGGACCCTATACCAACGCCGAGCAGTTCGGCCCCTGTTGGAAGCCATGTGTTCAAAGGGGGTTTATTATCGCTGGAGGTTTCCATTTAGTTTGACGGCCTCCAGGAATGGCAGAACAGCAACTTTATGGACTAAAGACGATTTGCATTTTTTTCTGGAAACATTGGATCTCCCATTAGTAGAATTTGTAGATTGGAGGACACATAAAATAGGGATTCCCGTACAGCGGCCGGAACAGTGGCAACAAGTTCCCCCTAGGGGCCAACGCAGAACTCGTTAAGGAAGATATAGACCCATTTAATAAGACGAGAAGGCCTAATAGATGATTTACTGAATGAAGCTCCTAAGGGACGTGGGTGTTTTTTTTTTCCCCCTTCCCTTTTTGGATTGATGGGGTAAAATTTGTATATGGTAATGACTTTTTTTTCTCTCTCTCTCCCTCACCATAGCTAATTATATTTATGGATGGTTAAAAGGGTTTTTTTTTTTTGTGGGGGGGGGGGGGCATGGGATTAAAAACCCAGGTGAACCGATGTAAGGGGTGAGATGGCCGGGGCCTATGGTATATGTTAGACGTGCTGTATATGTAAATATGTGCATGTGGAAGAAACTATTTTCTGTTGTGGGGGGGGGAATATATATGCTAGTATAATAAGTTCTAGTATGGGGGGGAGGATATAGGGGGCACGTTAATCTTAAAAAAAGGTTTCTGGCTGGTACAGTTAGAAGACTTAGATATTGGGTGAATAGAAGAGAGGAGCATTGGGGGCGGAAGGAATTGGAGTGGGGAACTTAGGGATATCTTGACCTTTAGGACGGTCCCGATACAATGGGATTGGTTGAACTGGTATCAGTGAGGGGGTGGAAGGGTCCGGGTACAGGGCGTGTACACAGACCCATCTACCAGTTAGTTGGGAAGCTCCGAGGGGGGGATATACTCTGAGTATCTCTGGGGAGGGGGGGAGGGGAGGGAGGGGATGTAATAGAGTTTTTCTCGTATTTGTTTTTGTTTTGTTTTTTGGTTTCCTTTTTTTTTCATTCTGGTCAAGGGCAAGGAGTACAAGACATGGCTTGTATTCTGAGAGATGACTATACCATTAAAAATTGTATCATATAACGTGAGGGGACTGTGTTCACAGCATAAAAGGGGCCACCTATGGCATGAATTGCATCATTATGCTGAGGACATAGCGTTTTTAAAAGAAACGCATTTCAGGGAGGGGTCTATACCTATTATGCCTGGACACATGTTCAATCACTGGTACCATGCAACATCGCCTATTGCTAGAGCAAGGGGGGTTACAATTGCTTTCAAGAAAACTTGCCCATGGGTATTGGAGTCTGTACAAGCTGACAGAGAAGGTCGCTTTTTATTTATTAAAGGTACAATAAATAGCCAGCGATATACATTTGCTGCAATTTATGCACCAAATATAGGGACAATTCATTTTCTTGCTAAAATGTTGAAGATGCTGGAGAAATTTAGGGAAGGCTGTTTGATCTTGAGCGGAGACTTCAATATTGTGCTGGATCCAAGTTTGGACACAACATCAGGGAAAACATCTCTATCCTTTAGAGCTTTAAAGCATTTAAAACAACTTTTACGCACTCATCATCTGATTGATAGTTGTCGGGTAATGCACAATGGAGTAAAGGACTATAGTTATTACTCCAAAACACATAAAATATACTCGCATATTGATGTATTTATGGTAGATCAATTCTACTTAGAAAAGGTCCGAAATTGCACTATTGAGTCCATAACCCTTTCGGATCATGCACCAATAACGTTGACACTCTCTCCGACCCAGGCAGGCTATATAGAACGGACTTGGAGACTGAACGAATCAATATTAGATAATAAAAAGATAACCGAGGAACTGTCAGTTAAAATAAGGGACTATTTTGAGAGGAATATACCAGGTGAGGTGTCAGATCAGGCAGTGTGGGTGGCTCATAAAATGGTTATAAGAGGAGAACTAATAGCTTATGGGGCCCACATCAAGAAGGAAAGAAGGAAGGAAGTGACAGATTTGCTAGAGAAAATCAATGTACTGGAGATTAAACATAAAAAAAACCTTGACCCCTTAGAGACCCAACAACTAGGGAACCTTCGAGCAGAACTCGCACAATGTCTAGATCGTAAAATTTATAATAAATGTAGATACTTTGCTCATAGGTTCTATGAGCAAGGGAACAAATGCGGTCGGCTACTGGCTAAACAACTTAAACAGAAACAAGAATCTAAACATGTCCATAACCTATTAATTCGAAACAAAAAGATAGTGGAAACCCAGGCCATAGCAAAAGAATTTCACAGATTCTATGAAACACTATATAATATTCAGACATCCGAGACTTCACAAACAGAAGATAAGGAGGACCAAAGAAGGGAGGAGATATGAGATTATATTAGGAAATCATCAATGCCCACCCTATCGGAGACAGTGACAGCAGAAATGGAACATCCAATTACAGTTGAAGAGTTGAGCAGAGCAATATCAGCCTTGCCGATAGGGAAAAGCCCTGGCCCAGATGACTTGACAAATATTTACTATAAAAAATTCTCCTCTGAGTTGATAAGACCGTTATGCAATTACTTTAATACAATTAATGCGACTAATCTGTTGCCTTCAGAAGCCCTGTTGGCGTACATTACTGTACTACCAAAGGAAAGGAAAGATCCGCAGTACTCTGCCAATTATAGGCCTATTTCTCTGCTCAACTCGGATACTAAACTGCTGGCCAAAATCCTAGCGCTGCGATTGCAAGAACATATCGGGGAGCTAGTGCATCCAGACCAGACAGGTTTTATGAAAGGACGCAAGGCAAGGGATAACACTATCAGGGCGCTTCACCTTCTTCATTGGATGAAATATGGCCCAGAGAAAGCCCCAAAGATCGTACTATCAATGGATGCTGAAAAAGCTTTCGATAGGGTGAACTGGGGCTTTATGAGTGAAGTCTTGAGAGGGGTGGGCCTGGGTGACTGCATGATGGGATGGATAATGGCCCTTTATGCAAACCCAAGAGCAAGGGTTAAAGTAAATGGTACAGTATCAGATTATCTTAACATACGAAATGGGACAAGACGGGGGTGCCCACTTTCACCATTAATATTTGCTACAATATTAGAACCATTTCTTTGTAAGATCAGAAGCAATGGGGAGATATCAGGGACATGTATTGGGGATGTGGAACACAAAGTATCGGCTTATGCTGATGACCTATTATTCTATCTTTCAACACCACAGACATCCTTAACAGCTCTTATGCAGGAAGTGGACAGATATCTAACTTTAAAATCAATACTTTTACCCAGCTATGTACCTCAAGAGATGGCAAAGATGCTGAGGAGGGCGTACCCCTTTGTATGGAAGAAGGATTCCTTGTTCTATTTGGGGGTACATATCACCGCAGATCAAAAAACATCATATGACCTTAATTATGCATCCCTAATGGCCCGGATAGTGGGGGACCTAAAGAAATGGACAGGACAATACCTAACATGGTTTGGAAGAGTAAGTGCCATTAAAATGTGTATATTACCTAGAATTATCTATATATTACACACAGTCCCGATTAAATTACCAAAAACCTTTTTTAAACAGATACGGAAGGCTTATGTAGCATTCGTGTGGAATGATAAATGACCAAGGTTGGCATATGACATCCTGCGCAGAAGTAAGGCAGAGGGAGGAATGGGGTTGCCAGACATATCTGTGTACTATAAGGCAATGTCGCTGGTTCGAATTTTGAACTGGTGCCATGACTCCTCTAAAAAAATGTGGGTCCCACTAGAAAAAAACAATAGCAGGGAGGAACCTTGCAGGGGCCCCTTGGATCCCGAGTACGTCAAGAGGACTTTCGAAATGGACATCTCCCCTGACTTGGTACTCCTTGTTAATATGGGATAAGTTGAATAAAACAGAAGAGTATTCCCCCCAGGTGTCCCCCATAGCCCCACTGGAGGGATTCCCATGGTTCCCGCCGGGGGAGGGGGGATTCCTGGGGGCATGGGGTCGGGATGGAGACACCATGTGTGGTAAATTCGCCCCACGGGGAACCCTAGCAACCTATTCAGGGCTGGTTACAGCCCTAGGGAATATACCCACATCAGGTTGGAGATATTATCAAATGACAGGCTTCTTTAACAAGATGAAACCTCTATTGAGATCATTAAACTCAATCATGGTGTTTAAGGGCCAGAGTGTGCATTTGAGGGATGCTAGGCACCTGTTGTCTCAGATGTATAGACTGATACTAGGAGCCCAAAAGAGTACAGTCCCATATTTTATCAGGGAGTTGGAAAGAGAATTAAATAAAGAACTGTCAGAGGAACAAATTAAAAAAATTATCAAATCAACTTATTCTACATCTATAAGTTCGTACGTTCAAGTGATGGCCTATAAATTCATGACAAGGTGGTACAGGACACCAGTAAGATTAACTCGGATGTACCCAGAGGCAGATGCCCGGTGTTGGAGAGGATGTGAGCAGAGGGGTACATTTCTCCACCTGTGGTGGGAATGCCCCATGATTAAAACATTTTGGGTATCAATCGCACCATGGATTGAGAGGTTGACCCCTAGACCTATGGAGTTTACTCCCCTATGCTTCCTATTCCATGGAACACCCGGCTCTATTAAAGCTTACAGGAAGAGTATCACACCACACCTATTGAACGCAGCTAAATTATTGATCCCTAGATTTTGGAAACAGGCCGCCTGTCCAACACTAGAGGATTGGAAAAAGGAGGTTAACCGGATAATGGAAGCCGAAAGGTGGACTCAAGTAGTGAAGGACAAAAAAGGGGAATTTGAGAGGACTTGGGCAAGTTGGATACAGTGTGCACCTGAAATGGGCTGAGGATAGGAGACATGGAGGGGGAAAGCAGGGGGCAGGCATAGTAGATCCATAAGGACCCCCAGTATAGTTGCTTATGGGTTAAGCTATAGAAGTATAAAGAACCAAATCATGAACCTTGACCAGGACTGATATATGTTTTTTTCTTATTTTATTCTTAATTTTCATTTTTCTCTTTTTTTTTCCCCCTCCCTCTCTCGCTCATTGACCAACCTAATAAATTCTGACTGCGTTGATAGTGTGAAGTGAGATGTCTGCCCCTAACTAGGAGAGAGAGAGGGAGTTAAGTCATGCTGAAACAGAGAGGGGAGGGATGGGAAGGGGGGTGGAGGATAAGGAGTAGGGCACACACAGGAGAAGAGGGACTTAAAGTAATATTAGGACAGAGATTGTATATGATCACTGTGAGGATATCACAATTTTTCATTTTATTTCTCTGGAGAATAGGGGCCTGTCACTTAAAGTTAGGGGAAGAGTAGGTCAGGTGGATCGCTTGAATGTAAACACGGGCGAAGATATCACAAGGTATAATCATTTATTTTTAAACACCATGGCCATTAGTGGCCTCTTAAGAGGTCCTGGTAGAGGGGAATCAATAAATAAACACGTGGAAGTAGGAGAGGAGATCACTCCTATATTCCCTTTTTTTTTGTCTCTTTTTAAAGTTTGTTTGTTTTTACTCAAGTTGGGGAATTAGGCCATGGGGGGCCGCTATACACAACTACGGGTAATTAATACCTAACCACGAGGCACAAATAAATATATATATATATATTTTTTTTCTTTTCTCCTGCCTTTTTCTATTTTTTTTTTTCCTCACATAAAAAAAATAGTCACCATGGCCATTAGTGGCCTCTTTGGAAGTAGGAGGGGGCACTGTTCAAGTGACAAATAAGGACACAGTAGGATAACACACAACATAAGTAGAAGGAATGGAGTGAGTGGGGACAGAGCAGACTTACTCCACCGCAGCCAGGGATGGCGTTGAGGGAGGGGGGGGGGGAGAGGGAATTATTATTATTATTTTTTTTTTAAGTTTTTTTCTCTTCTTTTTTTTTTTCATTCTTTCTTTCTCTCGGGGGGGGGGGGGGGATATTATAATTGATAGACTTTTGATAAGACAATTTTGTACCTACAGTAGTTCTTTCTTGCAATGCTCATTTGTGTCTTATGTAAATGTACAATGCTGAATGGAAATGTTAAAAGCTTATAATAAAATGAAAATTTTGATTATAAAAAAAGACTGTATTTGGACGAGAAAACCGTTCATGTGTATGCTTTTCCGAGTCTTCAAAAACCGCGCATGGTCAGAATCAAGTATGAGACGGGAGCGCACCTTCTTGTAAAACTAGCGTTCGTAATGGAGATAGCACATTCGTCACGCTGTAACGAACTAAAAGCACGAAGACTGAAAAGCGTGAATCGTCTCTCCCCAAACTTTTACTAACACGCGGTAACACGAGATCAGCAAAAGCAGCCCAAGGGGTGGCGCCATTGGAATAGAACTTCCCATTTATACTGCTGTCGTACGTGTTGTACGTGACCGTGCTTTACAACGACAAGATTTTGGATTGACAGTGTGTATGCAAGGAAAGCTTGACAAGAATCTTGTCAAGCTTGACAAGAAACCCGTTGAGAAAAACGTTTTTTTTTTTGCGACAAGATTCTCGGTCGTGTGTACGAGGCTTTAGACGTCACACAATGGGCTCCAATCGACTAGTTTCTCTATAATAGGCTCCAGCTGGGAAAGGAGGCTCTTTACTTTTGCTGATGTTTAGCTGCCTTAATGTAAGTTTTTAGTGTGCTGTTTTAATAAACCCTTTTGTTGCCATATTTCACTACAAGCCAATCCTCTTCTTCCCTTACACTCTGGGATTTATCCTTGAGCTGCCAGATTGGATATCAGCTCTCCCAAAGATACCGTCATTCCTGTGTCCATTGAAAAACCGGGCCCACTTTTACAGCTTAAGGTGTTGGAGCCTGATGGGATAATTATCCAGTGTCTGATACTGCTGCCATCTGAAACTTGGTTCGTTTTTACAGCCCAGTCTGTTGGAGCATGGTGGGATTATTATCAAATGCTTGTCAATACTGCTATCTGGTAAGAAGGGAATCTATGTGGTGATGGGATATTAAAGAGTTTTGAAGAGCACTGAAGTTCCCTTATATTTGGTTCACCCATATTTCTTGAAGAGTACAGACGTTTTCACATATTTGGTTTACTCAGTTCCCTTTTGTATAAGGGTTTGCCAGTTGGACATTTTGTATGCACCTTTTATGAACTGAATCATATATATTTATAGATTAGCGCACCTGTTTTTTTTAATTAAAGTGATGTCTTATCTGAATTTACTGAAAGGGGTGATGTATATTCAAGCGGAGTATTTACAGTGTATCATACAAAACTGTGAGGCAAGTTATATTTAACCCTCTGAGTTGAGAAGTGAGAACTCTCATGCTGGGAGAAATGTGCTCAATATAACCTTTGAGGTTATGTGTGTGTTATAGGGACTTTCTTTGCAACCTTTATGGTTGAGGGATGTGTAAGATACAGGATAGCAGCCACTCTGTAATGTCGCGTACACACGCTCGGAATTTCCGATGGAAAAAGTCAGACGGAATTTTTTCATCAGATATTCCGACCGTGTGTATGCCCCTTCGGACTTTTTTCGTCAGAAATTCCGACGGAATTAGATAGAGAACATGTTCTCAATTTTTCAGATGAAAAAAATTTCTATCGGAATTTCCGTTCGTCTGGATGCAATTCCGACGGACTAAAAACCAAGCATGCTCGGAAACAATTCTACGCATGCTCGGAAGCATAGAACTTAATTTTCTCGGCTCGTCGTAGTGTATTACGTCACTGCGTTCCTGACCAGGTGGATTTTAGTGTGACCGTGTGTATGCAAGACAGCTTGAGCGGAATTCTGTCGGAACTCCATCGGAAAAACCCGTCAGAGTTTATTCCGATGGAAATTCTGCTCGTGTGTACAAGGCATAAGAGTGTTTGACACATAGTGAAGATGGGACTGGTATAGAAAAGTGTATATTCCATATTAGTTTCTCAAAGTGTCTGGAGTCCATCAGCTGGGTAAAGAGGAACAGACTGGCACGCCAGTTGCAGTGCAGTCGACTCGCACCTTCTGTCAGTTTCTACAATGGGCAATAATGTCAACTGGCTTCTGTCCTCAATAAATGATGTGCCTGACGCGTGTGTCAAAAAGCTACTGTCCACCTGGAATCAGTGCTGCTCATGTGTACAGTGCAATGAGTCAGATAAGTAACCCTGCAGTCACTCCTATCAATTACAAGAAAGCCAGAGAACTGAGTCGGTAACATAAACAAAAAGCTGGCATCTCTTGGGGAAAACTGGCAAGTTCCCAGGTATGTTGACTAGTACTGCACAACATTAATAGTAAGGATGATCTATAAATGATCTGCCAACACACTCATCTGCTGTCATGTAGACAATTCCTGTCGAACTCAGTAAATCAAACAGTGAACAATCTTTTGTTAAATGTGTTGTCACTTTTTTCAATAGTTAAAATTGTGCTCCCACTGCCCCTTTAGATGATTGTTGGAGCTGACCCTACTGACACCATCCATGTTTTAATAAATTTTAAAATGTTTGCTTACATTTATTGATAGGAGTGTGTGTATATATTATAAACTGCATATACACACACACACACGTGTGTTTGACCTTTGGGGTGCACACCCTAATGCAATAAGCTGTGCACACCTATGCCTGCAACAGCTCAATCACTCTTCCTCCCAGGAGATGTGGACAGTCTTATGCTGTTAGTCAACACCAGGGGGGGGGAGGGGGGGTAGGTCAGCTCTAATGGGCTTTGAGGAGGGTTTTCAGTGCTGACAATGCTGACCAGAGTGAGAATGTTGCAGTTATTTTACTACAGGGGAGTTCACATTAACACCCCATTTTAGGAAGTCCCAGGCGCTGGGAGAATCATCAGGATAAGACTTTTTTCAAACTATAACCATGTTTTTACCTATACTTATTAAACTTTATTACATGAGCACAGCTCAGTCCAGGAGGAAAGCCTGCTCCCTGCTGATGTTGAGAAAGGTAAGGGAGGACCCATGATGTCGCCAGACAGGCAAAAAGACTGCAGGAGAAAGATGGGGGATTGTGTCAAAAAAATAGATATGGGGGGGGGGTAAATTAAACAAACAGGTTCCTCCTTCCACACAAACAAGATGGATGGTGGAATCTCACCCACCTGAACATTGTATTCTGCCAGCACGACTCGGCGCTGTCAGAATACACTGATCAGCATCTGCAGCCACTGATCAAGAAAAACTTTCCAGCACGTCCCTTCAACAGAGGTCAATGAAACGATCGGCTTCTGTTTAGTAGGGATGGCCACACACTGATCAAAATTTGATCTGTTCCCTGCTGGGCTGTTTATTCAATGTATGGCCAGCTTTAAAATAGCTGAAGTTTAATTTTAAACAAAATCTGTACTTAAAGCGGAGTTCCACCAATATAAAAGTCAGCAGCTACAAAAAGTGTAGCTGCTGACTTTTATTAATCAGACACTCCCCCTCCTCTCTGTGATGCCGACATAGTGACTGTGGGCGCCCGGCTGTGACTTCACAGCCAGGCACGCACTGTGCATGTGCGAGCCGCGCTGTGCGCCGTGATTGGCCGAGCAATCATCTGGGACCTGTGACGTGTCCCAGATGATTGCAGAGAGGGAGGGGGGAGAGGTGAACTTTCTTCCGGTGCCACGGTGCCCCGGGAGGAAGTGGGAGCTGGAACTCTCTAAAAAGAGGCACTTGGCGCCCAGTGGCCTATTTAAAGGGGAGTTCCAGCCTTTTTTATGTTTATTAAAAGTCAGCAGCTACAAAAAGTGTCCCCCCCCCCCCTCTGCCGGTGCCTCCATTCAAACTGTGGGCACCCGGCCGTGACAGCTTTCGGCTTCACGGCCAGGCACTCACTGCACATGTGCAAGTCGCGCTACGCCCTAGGAGTGGACAGGCGATCGCCTGGGACCTGTCACGTGTCCCAGGTGATTGCCTACAGGGAGGGGCCGCCTTAGGCGATATGACGAGTCTCCTAAGCGGTACCTGGGCGGAAGGAGGATGTGGGACAGGAAGTTCCCCTCCCGAAGCCCCCACTTCCCCCCCAAAAAAATTACATGCCAAATGTGGCATGTAAGGGGGCGAAGAGTGGTTAAAGCGGAAGTTCCATTTTTGGGTGGAACTCCGCTTTAAACTGCTCTGTCACTGTAAACAGTGCTGGATGATCTTCAGCTTCTTCCTGACCTACCAAGACCTGATCTGCTGCTCCTGTTTGTTCGTGTATGACCCGGCTCGCCCTTTCGCCTTTGGACTTCGCCTCTGCTTGTTCCTCTACTCTGTGACCTGGTATCCTGACTTTGGCTTGTTTACTGGACTTGATCTGCCTACTGATTTGGTACCACATTGCCCGGCAATTCCCGACCTTGGCCTGCCTTCTGGACTTGCTTTGCCTGCTGATTCGGTACCCTGCTGCTTGGTTGTTGCTGACTGCTGCTCTTCTCCTGGTTCCGCTCCTGTCCATGCTCTGGTGCCAAGCTGCTTCTACATCCTACTCCAAGGACTGTGACTGCCAGCTCTACCCACCTACAGAGGGGACATCACCAGCCAGCTACCCGGCACTCGTGCCACTCCTTGCCTTTACACTTTCTGTTCCCACCTTCAGGAGTGTAGGCGGGAGGAGCAAGAGAGGCCTCCATCACATTCCAGTCTCCACCAGGTATGTGATACCTTCCCTTAAAGCAGAAGTTCCATTTTTGTGTGGAACTCCGCTTTAAAGGAATGCTGTCACTGCTAATTTCTCTCTTGAAAGGCTGATTGCCTGGCTGTCTCTGGCTTTAGAAATTTCTGAGTTACTCACCTAGAACAAGGATGCAGATCAGTGGAGCTAGAGTAATTCAAAGACTCCTATGTAATTCAAAGAATACCACAGCCAGGCACCAAACAAATATTTTCAAGAGGTGGTGTTCAACAATGGTAGCCTCTATGACTACAGTTTTCCTTGAATGCTTATCAGTAGGGATGAGCTTTAAGTTCGAGTCGAACATAAGTTTGACTCGAACATTGGCTGTTCGCCCGTTCGGCGAACCGCAAACAATTTGGGGTGTTTGTGGCAAATTCGAAAAGCCGCGGAACACAGTTAAAATTCTATGGGGGAAATCAAAAGTGCTAATTTTAAAGGCAAATATGCAAGTTATTGTCATAAAAAGTGTTTGGGAACCTGGGTCCTGCCCCAGGGGACATGTATCAATAAAAAAAAACGTTTTAAAAACGGCCGTTCTTTCGGGAGCAGTGATTTTAATGATGCTTAAAGTTAAACAATAAAAGTGAAATATTACTTTAAATTTTGTACCTGGGGGGTGTGTATAGTATGCCTGTAAACTTGCGCATGTTTCCCGTGTTTAGAATTGTCCCTGCACAAAATTTCATTTCTGAAGGAAAAAAGTCATTTAAAACCACTCGCGGCTATAATGAATTGTCGGCTCCCCGGCAATACAGATCAAAGTCCTTGAAAAAAATGGCAAGGGTCCCCCCCCACAGTCCATTACCAGGCCCTTTTGGTCTGGTATGAATATTAAGGGGAACCTCAAACCAAAAAAAAAAAACATGGGGGTCCCCCCAAAAACCATATCAGGACCTTCAGGTTTGGTATGGATTTTAAGGGGAACCCCGCACCAAAATAAAAAAAATGGCGTAGGGTCCCCCCAAAAATCCATACCAGACTCTTATCCGAGCACGCAACCTGGCAGGCCGCAGGAAAAAGGGGGGACGAGAGAGCGCCCCCCTCCTGAACCATACCAGGCCACATGCCCCCATGTTGATGAGGACAAGGGCCTCATACCCACAACCCTTGCCCGGTGGTTGTAGGGGTCTGCGGGCGGGGGGCTTATCGAAATCTGGAAGCCCCCCTAACAAAGGGGAACTCCAGATCCCGCCCCCCCCATATGTGAATTTGTAACGGGGTACCCCTACCATTTCACAAAGAAAGTGTAAAAATTTGTAAAAAACACACAGACACAGTTGGACAAGTCCTTTATTTAAAAAAAAAATAATAATAAATAAATTCCAGCGATGTAATCCTGTCTCCCCGATGTCCAACGATGATCCATTCTCCAGCGACGCTGCAGTCTCCCCTCTCCAGCAGAAATGAAACCCCCATGACGCGTAAGAGGGGCAGGGTCACCCGTCCTTATCATAGGCTCATCCCTACTTATCAGTGTCTCAAAATTATGCATTTAGCTCAATCCTTATATATGAATCTAGGCTGTGTCAGTTTATAAATGATGTTTTCTGTGTTGGTCTTAAGATGCCTGCGTGTCTCTGATTGCATGCTGTTGCTGATTATCTCCTGAATCAGGCCATAATCAGAGTGAAAATTCTCAGGGGATGGAATCTATTAGCAATACATTCAGAGCTATGACCTTGCACCTTAGTTTGTTGCTCTCAACAGCTAATCAATATAACTCTTACTAGGAAAGGACAGTGATATTAGTGGTGCATGAGAGTACTAGTAATACTAAAGTAATTGCTATAGTATAATGGATATATTCAAATATTGCTCAGTAGTGTTTCAGACACGATTTACTAAGGTCTTATGCAGGGCTTCAGACTATGGCCACAGAATTACAATCTTATTTTTGCTTTCACCCTTTTTAAGTCTGCAACTTTTATTAAAATTATACTTGGTGATCCTGCCGTTAAGGTCCTTGCTCAAGTACCTCCTGTTATAGGACAATGCTCTGCCCCTGTCTCTCAACTGTGCTCCTGTAGTGTCACACAGGCTTCCGATGAAAACACAAGTGATTGTTTCACCAAACATTATACAGGTATAGAGAGATGCCACAGAACCATCCTTGGAGTGCAGGTATGTAGAAGTATATGCCTACCAAGAGGCTATAGGAGATCAGCAATGCTGATTTACAACAAAGGATACCCATTCATCGCAAAATGGCAAGGTCTGTAAAAAGAAAGACCAAATCCACTTTATACTCACTTCTGCAGCGCTGCCCCACTGCTCCTTACTCCATTGCAGCCTCCACCAAAATCTTAAAATGATTGACGGCATCATTCAACATGTGAGGGTATAGGAAAATGGTGGTTATGTGTACCCAACTATTACAGTGCTCATTATATCCATAGCAATGCAAAGCTTTTTTATAGGGTGTGAACAAAAATCACCAAACATCAAATTTATGTTCTACACCAGTGGTCTCCAAACTGTGGCCTGGGGGCCCTATACGGCCCTTGACTTACTTTTATCCGGCCCTAAGGGCACTATTTCATCTACTGATGCAAACAATGGGACATAATTCCCCTCCACTGAGACCAGTGAAGGGGCACAATTCCTCCCCTATGACCCTTACAACGAGGCACAATTTCTCCCAATGATACCAACAGTTGGGCCCAATGACACCAATGATGGGGCACAATTTATTTCACTGACACCAAAGATTGGGCATTGTTTTTTCCAGCTAATGTTGAGACCTTTTCTACGCCTAATGGTCAAAGTTTGGCCTCCTTAAAGTCTAAAGTATGGTAAACTGGCCCACGTTTAGAAAGTTTAGAGATCACTGTGCTACACAAACCCCTCGCAATAAGAGTCATCTCCAGATAAGGAACCTGGGAAAAAAAGTATAACTGTCTAAAGCTGGCCATACACTGATCAAAATTCAGTTTAGCCCATCACACTTGAAGAATCTGAAACCTTTCTTGGCCTTACCTTAAATATGGGAGCCCAAAAAAAAAATGAACTGCAATCTTATTGGTCCACACACCCCATTCACCGTGTGCCATTGTATTCCTCAGTTAACCAGGACTATAAATAATTATGAGATTCCTGCACTTGTAACAGAAGGTAATGTTACAGACTGCAGAATTATTTTTCTTCTTGGAAATAGCAAGTATGCTTTGTTTAGCTTGTGACTGACTTTAAAGGGGTTGTAAACCCTCACGGTTTTTCACGTTATTGCATAGAACCTTCTGTCACTCAGCAGCCCCCCTGAGCCCCCCTTTTACGTACCTGAGCCCTGTGTTTCCCACAACGGGAACAATCACACCAGCTCTGCCCGGTGCCTTGTGTCCTGATTGGATAGATTAATAGCAGCGCAGCCATTGGCTCACACTGCTGTCAATCAAATCCAATAACGCGGGCACCGGGGGCGGGGCTGAGTCCTGCTTTCTGTGTCAATAGACGCAGAAGCAGGACACGGGAGCGTGCCTGCACGGGTGTCCTGAAGTAGAGCGCATCTCAGACGGGGCACTCGAGAAGGAGGAGCCAGGAGCGCCGCTGAGGTATCCCAGAAGAGGAGGATCGGGGCCACTCTGTGCAAAACCAACTGCATAGCGGAGGTAAGTATGACATGTTTGTTTTTTAAAAACCCTGAACCTTTACAACCCCTTTAAACTGTGGCACTTTGGGAGATGTAGTCTGGAGGAGGATCTAAGTCATGGCCCTCACTGGGAAACCAACTACAATACCCAGTGATAACTGAGTGCAGGAGGTGACTTATAAAAGGAAAAGAGAGGGGCAGTTGGGGAGCACGCCAACTGGAGAGAGAAAGGGAGAAGTGATGTGCTATGCCAAGCTGTTCCTGTGCTGAGATTTGCTGGACACTTCTGCATCTTAGACCAGGAGGCTGAAATGGGCAGAGTTTGCTGCATAATCGCCATTTTGGTGCCCACTCTGAGATACTCGCTAGTAAATCAGACCCGCTGAGAAAATGCCAAAGTTCGCCATCTCGCTTGCTGCAGTAGCGGTCAACTACAGGAAAGGGGGCTACCTACCATTCATCTGACCAACCGCCTTTAGAGAACTACAGAGGAAAGAAGTGGTGAGAGGGTCATAGACCCACTATTAAGCTGTACCCATTTGCATATAACCTACAGACATAGACCCTGCAACTGCTGGTATGTGAAGTGCTTATTCTGTTCTAGGTCAGGCCCAATTCAACTACAGCAACACTTTAGAACTTGGCTGCTGCAACTGGGCCTGCCTCATACTAAGTATTCACCTGTACCCAAAACCCCCTCACTAAGATATACCTCCTAGATACATTGTTGCAAAAACCAGTTTAAGGACACGCTCCCATTTCCCTGTGCACCAACATCCTTAAAGAGCCAAACCATAGCCGGCAGAAGATCACCACAAAGATTTACTTAAACCACTCTATCCTGTGGTTAGGGCTGCCACTAACTTTAAGTCTTTATCTACCAGGCCTAAATTTAGCCCCTTTGCTTGAGAGTTCTCAAGTGGCATAGTTGATCTACATTGTTACTCTTCTTTAGTCACTTGAGAAGATTTATCTTATATGGAGAGCTACTGTTTATGCACTTGGGGTCATAGTGTATGCTGGAGTCTGAAGCTTCTATAAGGGGACTAGTTAGGTTAACCATACAGTCATTGTTGTTCTCATTCTGATTGATTTTACATGTCAATATTCTCTGATATGTTTTTTGACCTTAAACTGCCAATAAAGTCTGTTATCATTTTGCAGAGTTATGAATCTAACTCTTGTGTGACCACTGAGGTTTACAGAGAGGTATACTGGAGGTTTCAGTGGGGTCAAGGCCTCATAAAGGGCTGTACAAAAACAGAGGACCCAAATCTATCAGCAGCTCTTGCGGGGGTAGTGCTACACACTTTAATGGCAATTCCCTGTACCCACCCTGAAGTCACCCCCAACAAGGACTGTTCACCACAAGGCTGAAAAGGGGGGAGGCAGCAAGTTTGTGCCAAGAGGAACTCTTGGCCCTTAAACAGAAGGATACGCAGGGTTGTCTATGCCCTTTCTTCCATCCACCAAGACACCTACAGTCATGCTCGAAATTGTTGGCACCCCAGAAATTTTTCCAGAAAATCAAGTATTTCTCACAGAAAAGTATTGCAGTAACACATGTTTTGCTATACACATGTTTATTCCCTTTGTGTAGTGGAACAAATCAAAAAAAGGGAGGAAAAAAAGCAAATTGGACATAATGTCACACAAAACTTCAAAAATGGGCTGCTCAAAATTCTTGGCACCCTTTCAAAATTGTGGATAAATAAGATTGTTTCAAGCATGTGATGCTCCTTTAAACTCACCTGGGGCAAGTAACAGGTGTGGGCAATATAAAAAAAACACCTGAAAGCAGATAAAAAGGAGAGAAGTTCACTTAGTCTTTGCATTGTGTGTCTGTGTGTGCCACACTAAGCATGGACAACAGAAAGAGAAAAAGAGAACTGTCTGAGGACTTGAGAACCAAAATTGTGAAAAAATATCAACAATCTCAAGGTTACAAGTCCATCTCCAGAGATCTAGATTTGCCTTTGTCCACAGTGTGCAACATTATTAAGAAGTTTGCAACCCATGGCACTGTAGCTAATCTCTCTGGGCGTGGACGGAAGAGAAAAAATTGATGAAAGGTTGCAACGCAGGATAGTCCGGATGGTGGATAAGCAGCCCCAAACAAGTTCCAATGAAGTTCAAGCTGTCCTGCAGGCTCAGGGAACATCAGTGTCAGCGCGAACTATCCGTCGACATTTAAATGAAATGAAAGGCTATGGTAGGATACCCAGGAGGACCCCACTACTGACACAGAGACATAAAAAAGCAAGACTACAGTTTGCCAAAATGTACTTGAGTAAGCCAAAATCCTTCTGGGAAAACGTCTTGTGGACAGATGAGACCAAGATAGAGCTTTTTGGTAAAGCACATCATTCTACTGTTTACCAAAAACGGAATGAGGCCTACAAAGAAAAGAACACAGTACCTACTGAGAAATATGGTGGAGGTTCATTGAAGTTTGGGATTTGTTTTGCTGACTCTGGCACTGGGTGCCTTGAATGTGTGCAAGGCATCATGAAATCTGAGGATTAATAAAGGATTTTGGGTCGCACTGTAGAGCCCAGTGTCAGAAAGCTGGGTTTGCGTCCGAGATCTTGGGTCTTCCAGCAGGAAAATGACCCCAAACATATGTCAAAAAGCACCCAGAAATGGATGGCAACAAAGCGATGGAGAGCTCTAAAGTGGCCAGCAATGAGTCCAGATCTAAATCCCATTGAACACCTGTGGAGAGATCTTAAAATTGCTGTTGGGAATAGGCGCCCTTCCAATAAGAGAGACCTGGAGCAGTTTGCAAAGGAAGAGTGGTCCAAAATTCCAGGTGAGAGGTGTAAGAAGCTTATTGATGGTTATAGGAAGTGACTGATTTCAGTTATTTTTTCCAAAGGGTGTGCAACCAAATATTAAGTTAAGGGTGCCAAGAATTTTGAGCAGCCCATTTTTGAAGTTTTGTGTGACATTATGTCCAATTTGCTTTTTTTCCTCCCTTTTTTTGATTTGTTCCAATACACACAAAGGGAATAAACATGTGTATAGCAAAACATGTGTTACTACAATACTTTTCTGTGAGAAATACTTGATTTTCTGGAAAAAATTCTGGGGTGCCAACATTTTCGAGCATGACTGTAAGTGGAAATCCAGGAAAGGTACAGCCTGATCCAAAAATCTCATTGCATACATGAACACAATCAATTCATCAAAGTGTAGATTTCAAAGACCAAATGATGAAGCCCTACCTCACAACCAGAAGTTCTATTCACTGGTATAAAAAAGTGTCCATCTACAGTCAGGTCCATAAATATTGGGACATTGACACAATTCTAATCTTTTTGGCTCTGTACACCGCCACAATGGATTTGAAACGAAACAAGATGTACTTTCAGACTTTCAGCTTTAATTTGAGGGTATTTACATCCAAATCAGGTGAACGGTGTAGGAATTACAACAGTTTGTATATGCGCCTCCCATTTTTTAAAGGGACCAAAAGTAATGGGAGAGATTAACAATCATAAATCAAACTTTCACTTTTTAATACTTGGTTGCAAATCCTTTGCAGTCAATTACAGCCTGAAGTCGGGAACGCATAGACATCACCATACGCTGGGTTTCATCGCTGGTGATGCTCTGCCAGGCCTCTATTGCAACTGTCTTCAGTTGCTGCTTGTTTTTGGGGCATTTTCCCTTCAGTTTTGTCTTCAGCAAGTGAAATGCATGCTCAATCGGATTCAGGTCAGGTGATTGACTTGGCCATTGCATAACATTCCACTTATTTCCCTTAAAAAACTATTGGTTGCTTTTGCAGCATGTTTCGGGTCATTGTCCATCTGCACTATGAAGCGCCGTCCAATGAGTTCTGAAGCATTTGGCTGAATATGAGCAGATAATATTGCCCAAAACACTTCAGAATTCATCCTGCTGCTTTTGTCAGCAGTCACATCATCAATAAATACAAGAAAACCAGTTCCATTGGCAGCCATACATGCCCACGCCATGACACTACCACCACCATGCTTCACTGATAAGGTGGTATGCGTTGGATCATGAGCAGTTCCTTTCCTTCTCCATACTATTCTCTTCCCATCACTCTGGTACAAGTTGATCTTGGTCTCATCTGTCCATAGGATGTTGTTCCAGAACTGTGAAGGCTTTTTTAGATGTTGTTTGGCAAACTCTAATCTGGCCTTCCTGTTTTTGAGGCTAACCATCCACCACAGTTGTTTTCCATGGTCTTCCAAGTCTTTTGGTGTTGCTGAGCTCACTGGTGCGTTCTTTCTTTTTAAGGATGTTTCAAACAGTTGATTTGGCCATACCTAATGTTTTTGCTATCTCTCTGATGAGTTTGTTTAGTTTTTTCAGCCTAATAATGGCTTGCTTCACTGATAGTGACAGCTCTTTGGATCTCATATTGAGAGTTGACAGCAACAGATTCCAAATGCAAATTGCACACTTGAAATTAACTCTGGACCTTTTATCTGCTCCTTGTAAATGGGATAATGAGGGAATAACACACACCTGGCCATGGAACAGCTGAGCAGCCAATTGTCCCATTACTTTTGGTCCCTTAAAAAGTGGGAGGCATACATACAAACTGTTGTAATTCCTACACTGTTCACCTAATTTAGATGTAAATACCCTCAAATTAAAACTGAAAGTCTGCAGTTAAAGCACATCTTGTTTGTTTCATTTCAAATCATATTGTGGTGGTGTAAAGAGCCAAAAAGATTAGAATTGTGTCGATGTCCCAATATTTATGGACCTGACTGTACGTATTCCAATTGGTTATTTAAAACTCTTTTGTCATCTCTATGTCCACAGGAAGACCTGGCTCCTTCCTACACTACCACTTAGAGGTTGCAACAGCCCTTATTTACAATCAGAGCCCTGCACATGAAAACCTTCGTTCTCTATAGCCCAATGCACACAGGGCATTTTTGCAGCTGCTGTTAGCAGCGTTAGACGTTTTTTTTACAGCTGCAAAACGCCCATCCATGTTATTCTATTGTGTCATGCACACATAGAGCTTTTATGAGCTCCAAGTGGCATAGGCGTTTTCCGGCTGCAAAAAAAACCCAAGACCAGTGCGTTCTGGAGCTCCAGGTTCGAGCTGAAAAAACGCCCAACGCTATTAAACGCGCAAAAACGCTGCAATTGCGTTTTTGAGCTCCAGCATTTTTTTTTTTTTTAAAAGGTCAAAAAATGTTTACAAAACATGGACAGGCATTTTTAAGCTGTAAAAAACGCGGCTGTAAAAGCGCCCTGTGTGCATGGGGCCTTAAATTCTAGTTCCCTGAAATTCTCCCTCCTACCAAAACATGTTGAAAACTCCCCAAAAGTGCTGTGTATGCTCCAAAGATGAAATATTGCATGAAACAAGTTACTATTGTCCCTAATGTTTCTCACAATATGCCTCTGCATAAAGAAATGTTTCCATCATTACCATACCTCACTATGACATTAGTGAAGGTATAGGGAAGGTGTTTCTCTTCTGTCTGACTACCTATATTTTGCCTGTATCTGATGTCCTGTGTGCCGACCAGTTGCATGTTTTCTCAACCCCACTTGTGCCTGCTGCCTGGACCATCCATTTACCTACATACTGACCATGCCCCTGCCTGCCCCCTGAACTGACCCTGGTCAGTTTATTGACCACAATTCTGCTTGCTGTCTGGGATGAACTTTTGCCTGAATATTGACCACATCTCTGCCTGCCGTCTGAACTGACAATGGCCTGGTAATTGACCACGCCTCTGCCTGTTGTCTAGACTAATCCTTTACTTGCATACTGACCACAACTCTGCCTTCAAACTGAATTCACCCTGATCTGTTTATCAACCACATTTCTTGCTGCCGCCTGGACTGATCTTTTACCTGCATACCAACCACATCTCTGCCTTCCACCTGAGTTGATCCTGGCTAGTGATGAGCCGAACACCCCCGGGTTCGGTTCTCACCAGAACCCGCGAACAGACTGAAAGTTCGCACGAACTTTAGAACCCTATTAAATACAATGGATGCGAACGTTCAAAATCTAAAGTGCTAATTATAACGACTATTATGCATGTTATTGTCCTAAAAAGGGTTTGGGAACCCAGGTTCTGCATCAGGGGACATGTATCAATGCAAAAATAAGTTTTAAAAACGGCCGTTTTTCAGGAGCAGTCATTTTAATGATGCATAAAGTGGAAAAAAAAAGTCAAATATTCCTTTAAATATTGTACCTGGGGGGTGTCTAAAGTATGCCTGTGAAGTGCCACGTATTTCCCGTGTTTAGAACTGTCCCTGCACAAAATTACATTTCTAAAGGAAAAAAAGCCATTTAAAACTGCTTACGGCTTTAATGTAATGTCTGGTCCCGGTTATATGGATGAAAATCTTTAAGAAAAATGGCATAGCTACCCCATCACCTCCCCCCTACCCCAGCCCATTACCCCCCTTTGGGTCTTGTATGGATATTAAGGGTAACCCCGCACACAAAATAAAAGAGGCCCTATATACTCTGAACAGCCGTATACAGGCGGTGCATACAAGACAGGGACTGTAGGTTTGTTCTTATGTAGAATCTGTTTGTAATTTTGAACAGGTACATTGTTTAAGTGTAGCTCCAGCCAAAAAATGTATTTTTAAGCTTTTTGGAAAATATAGGGAAGGGTTATCACCCCTGTAACATTTGTTTTGCTGTCTGTGCAGTGTGCACCTGTTCAGAACAGTTCACCTCACTTTCCGTCCTAATGACAAATGTTTTTTGAAAATTTGGGTTTTTTATTGAAACAAGAATTGGTGATAAAGCATCAGTGGAGAGGAGACACTTTTTTTCCCATATTAACTCTTACAGGAGAGAATTTGCCTTCCTAGGGGTAGATTTCCTCTCACTTCCTGTTGTATCCTTCCGTTTGCAAGGAGGAGTCGTTTGTAATTTGGATGTTTGAAAGTAGGGGCCTGCCGTATATACTCAGCTGAAATTTGCCCCTTACATGTTGGTGTTGCCACAACACTGTGAGCCCTCACAGTTACTCTTGGTGGGCGCATGAATGGGCCCTACTGTGAATTATTAGATCAAGAATTGTAATTGCATGCCCCTGTTGAACAGGGGCTGAAAAATTGGGCCTTTGGTGGTGGTGGTGGTGGTGTTGACACAACACTGTAAGGCCTCACAGTTACTCTTGGTGGGCACAGGAATGGGCCCTGCTGTGAATTATTAGATCCATAATTGTAATAACATGCCCCTGTTAAACAGGGGCAGAACATTTGGGCCTTAGGCACTGGTGCCACAACACTGCAACCCCTCACAGATACTGTACTTGGAGCACAGCAATGAGCCCTGTTGCAAAGTATTGCATCAAAAATTGTAATTACACGCCCCTGTTAAACAGGGGCTGAAAAATTGGGCCTTAGGCACTGGTGCTGGTGCCACGACACTGCAACCTCTCCCAGATACTCTAGTTGGAGTGCAGGAATGAGCCCTGCTGCAAAGCATTGCATATAAAATTGTAATTACATGCCCCTGTTAAACAGGGGCTGTAAAATTGGACCTTAGCCACTGGTGCTGGTGCCACGACACTGCAACCTCTCCCAGATACTCTAGTTGGAGTGCAGGAATGAGCCCTGCTGCAAAGCATTGCATAAAAAATTGTAATTACATGCCCCTGTTAAACAGGGGCTGAAAAATTGGGCCTTAGCCACTGGTGGCTGCACCCAGAAACAAAAATGTTCTTCCAAGCTATCATCATCAATCGGATCATTGAGGAGGAGGAGGATAGTCAGTCAACATAACAGGACAGTCTCTCAGCATCAGCATCAGTCTTGAAGGGATGTGACATTTGAAAATAAATTAGTCTGTTATATCAGCTTCAGGTGTTTGGTAGCTGGTGGTGATCCAAGACTGGTTCATCTTTATGAAGGTCAGTCGATCAACCGAGTCGGTGGACAGGCGCACCCTGTGATCCGTGACAAATCCTCCAGCAGCACTGAATGTGCGTTCTGAAAGAACGCTGGATGCAGGACAGGCCAGTAGCTCAATTGCATACTGTGCAAGCTCTGGCCAGCGATCCATCCTCAAGACCGAGTAAGCCAGAGGATTTTCGGTGGGGAAGGTGTCCAAGTCTGACCTTGCCCCTAGGTATTCCTGCACCATGTATATCAGACGCTGGCGATGGTTGCTGGAACTGATCATACCTTGGGGCTGCGGACTAAATAATTGTCTGAACGGCCACCTTCCCCACCGCTCCTTCTTTGACTGACCGAAGCCTCAGCAACTCGTTGTCCAGGACCAGGAGTTTGTAACCTCCCAGTCTCTGGGAACGCGTTGCACAGACCTTTCTGCAAGGCCTCCCGGAGTTGTCTCATCCTTTGCTCCCTCTGCGACAGTAAGATAAGGTCCGCAACCTTAGCCTTGTACCGTGGATCAAGGAGAGTGGCCAGCCAGTAATGGTCTCTCTCCTTGATCCGAAGAATACGAGGATCCTTCCGCAGACTTTGCAGGATCAGGGAGGCCATGCAGCGTAGGTTAGCTGAGGCATTATGTCCGGAATCCTCTGGGTCACTAAGGACGACATGATCTGCAGCCATCTCCTCCCAGCCACGTACAAGTCCACGGGTTTCTTGGGACTGTAAATCATCCCTAAAAGACTGCTGCTGATGATGCTGAGTGCCAGGCTCCACCTCCATATTGACACAATCCTCCTCCTCCTCCTCCTCCTCCTCTTCCTGTGCGATGGGTGGGACAGAAGGAACACTGTCTGGGTAAAGGGGGCTTTGAGAGGCAAGGAAGTCCTCCTCTTCCTGCCTCTGTTCTGCCTCAAGTGCCCTGTCCATTATTCCATGCAGCGTATGTTCCAACAGGTGGACAAGAGGTACAGTGTCACTGATGCATGCACTGTCACTGCTCACCATCCTCGTGGCCTCCTCAAATAGTGCCAGGACAGTGCATGCATCCCTGATCATGCCCCACTGGCGTGGTGAAAAAAAACCGAGCTTCCCTGACCCTGTCCTGGTGCCGTAGTCGCACAGGTACTCATTGATGGCCCTCTGCTGCGTGTGCAGCCACTGCAGCATGGCCAATGTTGAGTTCCACCTGGTGGGCATGTCACATATAAGGCGGTTCTTGGGCAGGTTCAACTCCTTTTGCAGCTCAGCCAGGCGAGCACTGGCATTATAAGATCTGCGGAAATGCACACAGACTTTCCTGGCCTGCCTAAGGACATCCTGTAAGCCCGGGTACCTGCCCAAGAACCGCTGCATCACCAGGTTAAGGACGTGAGCCACACAGGGCACATGGGTCAGTTGTCCCTGTCGGAGGGCGGAGAGGAGGTTGGTGCCATTGTCGCAAACCACCATTCCTGGCTTAAGCTGGTGTGGCGTCAACCACCTCTCGGCCTGCCCCTGCAGAGCAGACAGAACCTCTGCCCCAGTGTGGCTCATGTCCCCCAAACACACCAGCACAAGCACGGCATGGCATATTTTTGCCTGCGTACTTGCGTAGCCCCTTGAACGCCTACGGAGCACCGCTGGTTCCGAGGACAAAGCACAGGAAGAGGCCATGGAGGAAGAAGAAGAGGAGGGGGTGGAGGAGAGAGGTGTGTCACAACCAGTAGTAGCATTTTGGAGGCGTGGCGGCGGAACAACCTCCAACACTACTGCACCTTGTCCTGCATCCTTCCCAGCTGCCAAAAGAGTGACCCAATGGGCCGTGAAAGAAAGGTAACGTCCCTGTCCATGCCTGCTGGACCATGAGTCAGCGGTAATATGCACCTTACCGCTGACCGCCCTGTCCAGCGAGGCCAAGACATTGCCTTCCACATGCCGGTAGAGAGCCGGAATCGCCTTCCGTAAGAAAAAGTGGCATTTGGGAACCTGCCACTGAGGAACCGCACATTGCACAAACTCACGGAAGGGGGCCGAGTCTACCAACTGAAAAGGCAGCAGTTGAAGCGCTAGCAATTTAGCCAAGCTAGCATTCAACCGCTGGGCATGTGGATGGCTGGGAGTGAACTTCTTTCGACGGTCCAGCAGCTGGGGCAGGGAAATTTGCCTGCTAGAATCGGACGTCGGTGTACTGCTAGCAGAGTGCCTGCAAGTACTTGGCTGTGACACACCTAATTCTACACCTTCATTCCTCTCATTGCATGTTTCAGAGAGGACTGAAGGTATAGTGGGGTTGGAGATCCCAGCTGATGTGGTGCAAGGAGAGGTCCGCTTTGTTCTTTGGTGTGGATCTTTAAGGTAGGCTTGCCAACGAGCTGCATGGCAGGTCAACATATGTCTGGTCAAGCATGTGGTGCCCAAGCGGGTGATGTTTTGGCCACGCGATATACGCTTGAGACATATGTTGCAAACAGCAGCTGTGCGATCTGATGCACTCGACTCAAAAAAGGCCCACACCAAAGAACTTTTTGAATAACGGGCAGAGGCAGCGCCCTGCACAGGCGGAGCTCTGCAGTGTGATTCCGTTGGTGTGCTGCCCTTACGCTGGCCCCCCGAGGGCATCCTGCCTCGTTGGAGATGTGCCTCCTCCTCATCCTCCTCCTCCTCTCTCCTATTAGGCACCCACGTGGAGTCAGTGACCTCATCATCCCCTCCCTCCTCATCACTGGAGCCAATCTGGCAGTATGCTGCAGCTGCTGGAACATGACTGCCAGATTGGTGTCCTTCTTGAGCATCCCCTCTCTCTGCTCTCACGCTACTGCCTTCCTCTAGCTGGGTATCATCATCAGACCCTTCGAAACGCTGGGCATCCTCCTGGAGCATGTACCCAAAACTGTGCTCAAACAGTTCGGGGGACTCCTCAGGAGGACATGGTTTGTTCTAGGGAAGGAGTGACGGATGATGACATTGATACCAGGGAAGAGGACGCTTTGGCAGCTGCTTTGCCAGTACCCTGAGCCTGGGTGAGAGAGGATGAGGAGGATGAGGAGGGCTTGGTCATCTACTCTACCAAGTCTTCGGCATGATGCGGCTCAACACGTCCAGCTGCCGAAAAGAAGGACAAGCGTGTCCCATGGCCACGTGCTGATAGCGATGCACCGCGTCCACGACCAGCACTGTTGTCTCTAGACACAGAGCCTGCTTGCCCTCTTTTATTGGCTCCTGACTGTCTGCCTCACTTTGTTTGCCTTCCAGACATTCTAATGGCCTGCAGGGAGATGGGAAAACCAGCAATAAGGCCTAGGAGTATATTTTGCAGGAATCACACTACGCCTGCTGTAAGTGCTGCAAATGCCTGTTGGTGTAACACACCAGGAAAACACAGCAATACGGGCTAACTTCAGGTGTAATATGATCAGGAGGCACACTCCGCCCGCTGTAAGTGCTGCAAATGCCTGTTGGTGTAACACACCAGGAAAACACAGCAATACAGGCTAACTTCAGGTGTATAATGTGCGGGAGGCACACTCCGCCCCCTGTAAGTGCTGCAAATGCCTGTTGGTGTAACACACCAGGAAAACGCAGCAATTTGGGCTGACTTCAGGTGTATAATGTGCAGGAGGCACACTCTGCCCGCTGTAAGTGCTGCAAATGCCTGTTGGTGTAACACACCAGGAAAACACAGCAATACGGGCTAACTTCAGGTGTATAATGTGCAGGAGGCACACTCCGCCCGCTGTAAGTGCTGCAAATGCCTGTTGGTGTAACACACCAGGAAAACACAGCAATACGGGCTAACTTCAGGTGTATAATGTGCAGGAGGCTTAGCAACAATGACACTGACACTGTCCCCTGCCTATCCTTCTCTCTGCCTGCACACAAGATTTATCAAAGAATATGACACTGACACTCTCCCTGCCTATCCTTCTCTCTCCCTGCACACAAGGTTTAGTAAAGAATATGACACTGACACTGTCCCCTGCCTATCCTTCTCTCTCCCTGCACACAAGGTTTATCAAAGAATATGACACTGACACTCTCCCTGCCTATCCTTCTTTCTCCCTGCACACAAGGTTTAGCAAAGAATATGACACGGACACTGTCCCCTGCCTATCCTTCTCTCTCCCTGCACACAAGGTTTCGCAAAGAATATGACACTAAGGCCTCGTACACACGGCCGAGATTCTCGTTGAAAAAAACATGTCTTTTTTTTCGACGAGATTCTTGGACAAGAAACTTGTCCCGGCCGAGTGTACACACGCTCGTTTCAAAGAACCCGTGGTTCTTTGAATGGAGCGTACGCGGTGACGTCATCGACTACGATGAGCATGCGCTCGTCACATTCGATGCCGTCGCCGCCATCTTGGTATACCCTACGTATGCCTAGGAAGCTACCGCGCATGCGTCAAATTCATTTCGAACATGCGCGGGCTTCCCGGCGGACAGGTAAGTGTACACACACTCACTTTTCTCATCGAGAAACAGGCTGACGAGAATCTCGACGAGAAAATAGAGAGCAGGTTCTCTATTTTCTCGTCGAGGTTACTTGTCGGTTTTCTCGACGAGAAACCCGATAGCCGCGTACACACGACCGATTTACTCGGCAAGACATCTCTGCCAGCAAGTTTCTTGCTGGTTCTTGCTGAGAAAATCGGTCGTGTGTACGAGGCCTGACACTCTCCCTGCCTATCCTTCTCTCTCCCAGCACACAAGAATAGCACAAAGAATATCAACACTGTCCCTGCCTATCCTTCTCTTTCCCTGCGCCGGAACACACTACACAAGGCCACCGCGCTGGCGGCCTTTTATAGTGTGGGGCGTGTGCTAAACCCCCTGAGCTATAATTGGCCACAGGCAACCTGCCTGTGGCCAATTATGGCTCTCCTAGCTGCCGGCGCTGTGATTGGCCAAGCATGCGGGGTCACAGTGCATGCTTGGCCAATCACAGCGCCGGGATTGCACTGCGATGGCACAGTGTATTGTGGGCCGTTCGCGTCACTCGAATTTGGCACGAACGGCCCAAATCGTTCGATGTTCGCCGAACGGTCGAACAGCCGATGTTCGAGTTGAACGTATGTTCGACTCGAACACCAAGCTCATCCCTAATCCTGGCCTGTTTATCGACCATGTTTCTGGTTGCCACCTGGACTGTTCTTTTTTGACTGCATACTGACTGACCACATCTCTGCCTTCTGCCTGAACTGCCCCCAGGCTGTTTATAGACTATGTTTTTGGGTGCTGCCTGGACTGATCCTTTGCTTGCATACTAACCACATGTCTGCCTTCCGCCTAAACTTACCCCCATCTGCTTGCCACCAGAACTTTGCCTCTCCCCTGGACCAATCCTTTGGCTATTTGATGACCATGTCTCTGCCTGCTTCCTGTACTGTTAAAAGTTGTGGTGAGGGTGTAATTTCTAAGAGGCAGAGCAATGACTGGTTGTTCAGATGGCATCTGTCCTGTGCCACTACCAGGTTAGGCAGTGGAGATCACGTAAGGTTCCCTTTAAAGTTAGTAAGTTCTAGCAAAGTCTTTTTTGGAAATAAGGGATTGTTGAGGGGGGCGTGACCGGATGCTGCTGTGAGAGGTCGGAGCAGTCCGCCCGCACCTCGCTCCATGACACATGCCGCACCGAACGAGTAGATCGGTGGGAAGGAGCAGGGGAAAGAGAGAAGAGATATGAGCGGGAAGGACCTGCCTTTCTGACCTGCCGATCATCTGCAGCGTGATCCGTGAGGCTTTTGCGCGGGGGGGTAGCTTGCTGGATGTGGACGCCGAGATCCACCGAGCCCCGCTGCGTCACCCTGTGGAGGCTGAGATCCAGTCTGTGGGGGCACCCGCCGCTCCGTGTGATCATCCAGACCCATGCAGTTCCTGACCCGATCAGCTGATCATCACGGCCAGAGGCACGTGACACCAGACACCTGACACTTGCTGGAGGAACCAGGAACCAGCCGGAGCCACCGCTCTGCCTGTACTGTGTTACACTACACTATATGGCCGATACTCCATCACGAGCCCGTTAGCTCCACTCTGCCCAAGCCTGACAATGCTGTTTCCATGTCGAGGGAAGCCGGGGGTGGATGCCGCGAAAGCGTGATCATCATAACTTGGAGCCGGAGGTGAGCAAAAGACACTGTTATATTTCTGACGTGCATAATCATTTGCGTTTGCGTCTGTTATAAACTTTGAGAGGAGGAGGCCGGGGAAAGCAGATGTGAGGAAGCTTGTGAGAACCTAATTTGCTGATAGAGCTGGTGGGGGACTAAGCCGTGGAGGGCTACAGCAGAAGTAGCTGGAGGGATATAGCTAAAAGGACAAAGTGTGCGAGTGGTACACAGCAATGATTGAACCCAATAAAAATATGTTTTTCCGGGGCAAGGGAAGTGGGAAGGAAGGTATGGTTGAATGGGGCACTAGAAAGAGAAGAGTCACAAAAATCACGCTTATGTAAGCAGATAATATTAAAGTGTACACTGGCATGGTGGGAGGTACACTAGAAAGGGTGGAATTAAAAAGGGGGGACGATGATGTATAATAGAGGGAGGAGATCTCCAAACCAGGGCAGAAGCATTAAGGTGTGTTCATGGAATGTTCGAGGGGTAAAAGATCCAACAAAAAGACAAGCAATTTTTTCAACAGCCGTCATTAATAACATTAAAATACTATGCCTGCAGGAAACACACCTGGATAAAGGAACCATTAACACATTAAAGCACAGGAAATATCAAATGTAATATCATTCCATGCACACCTCTTACTCAAGGGGCGTGAGTGTGTTGATAGACTCGGGCATGGTGTTTTCCTGCAGACAGAGCAAGATAGATACCGAAGGACGCTACGTATTCCTTCATTGCTGGATAGAGACAAGGGAATACATGGTGGCAAGCATATATATTCCCCCTCCATTCAGCACAGAAATTTTGTGGCATCTGATGGCGTTTGTCGTGGATAGGTCGGGCGTGCCTGTAATAGTGGCCGGTGATTTTAACATGACTATGAATAAAAAAATGGATAGATTCCCGGCAGGTGCCTCCTCTGGACAGACAGTCGGCAGCCCTCTTCTCCAATTTTGTGGGGAGGTGGGTTTGATTGATGTGTGGAGGAGGAGACAGCCAGAGGAAAAACAATTCTCCTGCCACTCGAGGACACACTCGACCCTGTCCAGGATAGACCTTGTACTCTGTAACGAAGAGGCGTTGGGCGAGCTGGGTGAGTTGGCATATGAACCAAGAAGCATTTCGGACCACTCCTCAATGATCTTTGAAATAAAGATGAACAGAGGGCACAATAAAAGGGATTGGAAGCTAAATCCATTCTTGCTAGAGGTAATTAAAGATCCGGATGGATTATGTGGCAGGCTGAAAGAATTTATAGCAGTAAACACTGGTTCCGCCGCGACGGGAGTAGTCTGGGACACCTTGAAAGCGTTTTTGCGGGGAATTTTGATTAAAAAAATACCGTTTATCAAAAAACAAACGCGCGCCAAGGAATCCGCGGTGAGTGAAAGGGTGAGGAGGTCAGAGCTTAGTTATATAAGTAACCCAACCACGGAGGAATGTAAGAAATAGCTAGAGGCGCAGGAGGAATATAAAAAAATTATAATAAGAAAGGCGGAAAATAAAAAACTATTTCAGAAACAGAATTTTTTTGGCGAGGGTGAAAGAGTGGGGAGAATTCTGGCCCTAATTGCCAGGGCCGATGATCCCCCATCTGCTATTCCGGCGATATATGACGAGGAGGGGGAAATTAAGAGGGGTACGCCAGAAATAACGAAAGTGTTTAAAAAATACTATCAGAATCTGTACAGCAGTACTTGGCATAATAACAGAGAGGGGGAAATGGATACCTTCTTTGAAGGCTTGAAGATACCCCGGCTGACAGGGGAAGACAGAGAGGGGTTGGAGGCACCACTTACACTGGAAGAGATACAACTGGCAACAAAAGAAATGGTGGGCCAAAAGGCACCAGGGCCGACGGCTTGCCAATAGAAATATATAAAACCTACAGTGAGGTGCTGCTTCCAAAACTTCTGGAGGTATTCAACTGGGCGGCCGAGGAGGGGAAAATGCCCGGGTCCATGGAAGAGGCAACCATCATAGCATTATTGAAGGAAGGGAAAGAGCAATTGGAGGCCACCTCATATAGACCGATATCTCTTTTGTGTGCAGACACAAAAATCCTGGCCAAAATATTGGCAACAAGGCTAAATAAGATAGTCTCAAAACTGGTACATTCTGACCAGACGGGATTTATTCCAGGCAGGTCTACCAGTTCTAATATAAGAAGAGCATTTTTAAATATCCAGTTGCCAATAGAAGAAAGAGGGGCAAGAGCAATTGTATCCTTGGATGCCACAAAGGCGTTTGACAGCCTTGAGTGGCACTATCTGTGGAAGGTGCTAGAAGAGTATCAGTTTGGCCCTAAATTTACTCAATGGATTAAGACATTGTACGAGAGCCCCAGGGCAAAGATAAGGATAAACGGCGAGTGTTCAGATTGGTTCCATTTGGCGAGGGGGACAAGGCAGGGATGCCCGTTGTCACCCCTGCTTTTCGCCCTTGCCATGGAGCCACTAGCCATTGCGATAAGGACATCACCAGGGATAAAGGGGTTTAAAAGGAAGCTAAGGGAGGAGAAAGTCGCAATGTATGCGGATGATGTTTCCCTTTTTTTGGGGGACACGCAGGCCTCATTGGAGACAGCAATGAATATCATAGGGGAATTTGGCAAATTCTCGGGGCTAACAATAAATTGGGATAAATCTGCACTCTTGCTGATAGATCCTCTGACAGGGCAAATAGATCAAGTGAAGGTGTTGACTCAAATAAGATACCTGGGAATAAATATGACAAAGGACCCTGGGCAATATATAGCTGGAAATTTTAGTGCCATTTTTGGCAAAGCTGAGACAAAAATGCAGGGTCTGGAACCGACTTTCCCTTTCAGTAGCTGGTAGGAGCAACTTGGTAAAAATGGTGTGGATGCCGCAAATCCTATACATTCTACATAACTCCCCAGTATGGATTTCAAAACAGTGGTTTAAAAAATAGAAGGGGTATTTAGGGAGCTGATCTGGAGGGGGGGAACAGCAAGGATCTCACTCCGAGCCTTACAACAACTAAGGGAGAAGGGGGGACTGGCCCTCCCGAACCCCAGATATTACTTTTTAGCTGCTCAGTTGCAGCATATGAGGGGTAGTAATCAGAAGGCAGGAAGAGAAGCGGTAGAAGGTCTAGTTCTGAACGACACAAGCCACGATTCGGAAGTAGAGGCAGTTGAGGCAGACTCCTTTTATTCTAAATTTCCCACAGTCCAATTAAAGGGACACTAAAGCTTCCCTTTTTTTTGCTAAAAAATAACAAACAGTTTATACTTACCTCCACTGTGCAGCTCGTTTTGCACACAGTGGCCCCGATCCTGGTCTTCTGGGGTCCCTCGGCGGCTGTCTTGGCTCCTCCCCGCAAGGACTCCACACCATAATGCGAGCAAGCTCGCATGGTGTGGAGTTATTGCGGGCGCGCTCCCGTGATACAGCGGCGGCCATAGCCGCCGACTGTATCACTCGGCCCCGCCCCCTGGCGCGCCGCGTCATTGGATGTGATTAAAAGCAGCGCCAGCCAATGGCTGCGCTGCTTTCAATACATCCAGTGTAGCCAATCGGCGGCCAGGCTGAGAACCGAAGAGGATGACGGGGACGAGCGCGGGACTTTCGAGGGGCCAGGTAAGTAAAACGGGGGCTCGGGGGGGGGGGGCGGTATTGTCGAATGTTTTTTCACCTTAATGCATAGGATGCATTAAGGTGAAAAAACATGTACCTTTACTACTCCTTTAATGGTCAAATGCTGGAAAGAGGGCAAGAAGATCTTGGGATATACAGGCTTCTCAGAATTTTCTCCCATCTGGGATAACAGTAACCTGCAGGAACTTAAAGCTATGGGAAAGGTCAAGGAGTGGGATAGATTAGGCATACACTTGCTGGAGCAATTATATGTAGAATAAAAACATTCCAAGAAATAAGGGAGGACTACGCGGTCCCAAACAGTTCTTTCTATAGATACTTGCAAATCAGGCATGCGTTGAACACACAGTTCGGACATAGCCCGCCGGAATGGCCCTCTTCCGAAGCTTAGTAAGCGCAGAGACCGCCAGAGGAGTAATCTCAACTATCTATGATTCCCTAGAAAGGGCTGATCAAAGGGAGGCACTGGCTAATAAAAATAGGGATAAATGGGAGAGGGATGTGGGCCCAATCTCACAGGAACAATGGGAACGAATATTAGCAACAGGGCCTGGACTGTCAATGTCACCCTCCGAGATTATGTCCCAGCCCTATCTGATACACAGGGCGTATTATACACCCCAAAGACTGTTGCAGTTCGGCAGGAGACCAGACTCAGGCTGTCAGAGATGCGGGGAGGAGAGAGGAGACCTAATACATATGGTCTGGAGATGCCCCAAGTTATACCAATACTGGAAGCAAATAGTCGAAAAGATAAATATAGTATTTGGGACATCTTTGCAGCCAGAGGCTAGGCTATGTGTACTGGGTCTTCTGGAAGAGAGGGGACCCTCAGTGGATGAGCGAACAGCAACAAGGAGATGCCTGTTTCAGGGAAGGAAACTTATTGCACAGAAGTGGCAAGCAGTAAACCCCCCTACAGCAGCAGAATGGGAGGAGGTAGTATATGATACCATAGTAAAAGAAGAATTTGTATACACCAAGAGAGGTAATAAAAATAAATGTAATAATATATGGGATAAATGGATAGAAGTAGAGGCACGGTGGGTGGGGGTTGGATGGATGGGGAATGGGAGTGAGTAGCAGAATGTCTGTATTAATATATGATAAATTATACGCACACTGTAATATAGAAATGAAATGGATGTGTGTATAAATGATATGGAAAAGAAATAAAAACAACATTTGATTAAAAAAAAAAGTTAGTAAGTTGTATACAATCACTTGGGGACTGGTGGTGTTATAAGTAGTGTGCAACACTACAGTCTACACCTACAGCTGATTAAATTAAAAAGCCTTGTGCATCATAATTTTTTGTCCATTAAATTCAATTTTCACTTTTTTTCATCCCTTTTTCCATATTAGTGCTGCTAATCTCCAATAACCTCTTTGCAGCACTTTCTGTATACATACACTATTTCCAGCTCTACATTCTTGCTCTTCACAGGCTTCCTAATAGTGACAATATTGAATCATTACTGCATATTGGGTTTCAGCAAGGACACTTGTAGTCTCCACCAGACTAATCCATGTTTCCTGTCACTAATTTACACGGGTGCTGGACGCATGGATACCAATGTTTTTTTTTTTTTTAGACGCACATGATTAGAGCCTACGGCACTAATTGGCCTGAAAAAAGTGTGGGCTCGCGGCGCAGTGCCCACCCACTTGTGTGGCAGACCGGGGGGAGGTGGCTGTGGGTGCCAAAAAATATATACCACCAGCCATCACTGTTTTCCATCATCCGAGCTTGTGACCAGGGGGACAAGAAAATAGTAACCTGGAAGACGGTTGTCATCCCATAATAAGCAGTGCCCAAACAAGGACCTTAATGGCAGGATAAGCAGGTATTATTGTAATGAAAACTGCAGATTTTAAAACATTTAAACCACTTTTTAAAATTACATTAACATGTTAAAGCTTATATGAGATTTTAGTGATTGGATTTGGATCTACTTCAAATGTCATTTTTGGAAATCAGACAACCTCTTCAATTTACACTTCAGATTTATGAACAGGTGGAAAGTAATCCAATAATGCAAAAGTGCACTGATGTGACATTTCAAGGGATTCTGGATGTGAGAATTTATTAACTTCAGAAAAGACTTTCAGTACTTTATGGCTTTTAAAGTGTACTGTACATAAACCAAAACAATTACGTTCTTTTGTTTTCTCCTTTTGGTCTGTTAAATATGCGATTAAAATGTTTTGTTTTATATGATAATGGGGAAAAATACTTGGTGATCCCTCCAGAAATCCAGTGAGCCCAAAAGCTATACTTGTATAGTCTGCTTTTGCTAAATCTTATCAGTTATCAGTGTTATTAGCCCTACCAAGCGCACCTGTGTGAGTATGTGTGTGTGTATATATATATGTAGCGGGTATGTACTTTCCCGGGTGTAAATTTCAATTTGACAGAGACATTAGTGATGTGTAATTCCCTGCAGCCCAGTAGGTGGCGCTGTTGCCCTGGGCTGGGGTTGAATCATTGCTGTGTGCTGTGCCTCCATTTTTGTCCTCCCTCGGCAGCGGTATGGTGGGGCGGGGAACCCGCCGTGCTTGCTGGGAGAGGGTATAAAGGGGCCGGCCATCTTTGTCACGGGGTCGAAGTCCCAGGCACCTTCAGCTTGTGGACGGTGGTTCGTGTCGGTCCTCTGGGTGGCCTAGGCCTAGAGGACAGCCGGAGGTCATGTTCCATCCAGTGGCGGCTGGTGCTCAAAATTTTTGGGGGGGCGCAAACAAACTGAAAAATAAATAAAATCGATTGCCGCCACTGTGCCCATTAAACGCAGCCACTGTGCCCAAACGCCACCAGTTTGCCCCCTCAAATACAGCCAGTTTGTTTCCATATACAGCCAGTGTGCCCCCATATATACAGCCAGTGTGCCCCCATATACAGCCAGTGTGCCCCCATATACAGCCAGTGTGCCCCCATATATATATAGCCAGTGTGCCCCCATATATATAGCCAGTGTGCCCCCATATACAGCCAGTTCCCCCCAAATGCAGCCAGTTTATCCCCCATATACAGCCAGTTTGTCCCCATATACAGCCAGTTCCCCCCAAATGCAGCCAGTTTGTCCCCCATATACAGCCAGGTCCCCCCAAATGCAGCCAGTTTGTCCACAATATACAGCCAGTTCCCCCCAAATGCAGCCAGTTTGTCCCCCATATACAGCCAGTTCCCCCCAAATGCAGCCAGCGTGTCCCCCATATACAGCCAGTTCCCCCCAAATGCAGCCAGTTTGTCCCCCATATACAGCCAGTTCCCCCCAAATGCAGCCAGCGTGTCCCCCATATACAGCCAGTTCCCCCCATATTCAGCCAGTTTGTCCCCCATATACAGCCAGTTCCCCCCATATTCAGCCAGTTTTCCCCCATATTCAGCCAGTTTGTCCCCCATATTCAGCCAGTTTGTCCCCCATATTCAGCCAGTTTGTCCCCCATATACAGCCAGTTCCCCCCATATTCAGCCAGTTTGTCCCCCATATACAGCCAGTTTGTCCCCCATATACAGCCAGTTCCCCCCATATTCAGCCAGTTTGTCCCCCATATTCAGCCAGTTCCCCCCATATTCAGCCATTTTTTCCCCTATATTCAGCCAGTTTGTCCCCCATATACAGCCAGTTCCCCCCAAATGCAGCCAGTTTATCCCCCATATTCAGCCAGTTTGTCCCCCAAATGCAGCCTGTCCCCCCCCATCCCTGCACTTACCTTCCTCGGTTCGCGCCGTCCTCGATGTGTTCTCCCGCCCTCGATGTCGCTTCAGCCAATCAGGTTACCGGTAACCAGATCCGGTGAACCTGATTGGCTGAAACCTCCACACAGTCTTCTTCCAGGAACGCACCCCCGTGCGTACCTGGGAGGAGTTTTTGGAAGCCGAATACAGCGTGAGAGCTGTATTCGGAAAGCCTATCAGAGCCGCTGGCTCTGATAGGCACTTCCAAGTTACACCCACCGCCGGCCGCCGCTCTAATTCATATGGCCGGCGCTCACCAGGAGGCCGGCCATATGTATATTGGGCAGCGCGGCAGCGGTGACAATACACAGATTCATGCAATGCATGAATCTGTGTATTGTCTTTCAGTGGCGGTGCGGGAGCGAGAGGGGGCGGCGCTCCGGTGCCCTCTATGGACGCACCGCCACTGGTTCCATCCCAGGCACCTTTAGCCTGGGGTGAGGTACTCGGATGGAGGTCCGGAGCTCAGTGCTTAACACTGAGTTCCGCGAGGGAAGGAGATCCTAGGGAACCCCGGGAGTGGGTACCCGAATCCGGAAGGCGCAATGGACCGGGGGGAGCTCCTCACTTGGACCCGGTGCAGCATATTGCCGGTGACAGGTGAGCCTCTCGTCGGAGACCGCCTGGAAGGAAATCCCGCCTCGTGCGGAGACCGTAACCCACTTTCAGGAAGGAAAGTGGAGAACTACATTGTGTCTGGGCCTATTCGCATCCACACCTCCTTTTCTGTTCTGTTTCTACCAAGGGAGTTCAACTGATTGTGTTCATTCAAGAAGAATAAAGGAGTGTTGAACTTTAATGGTGTGGGGCTCATTTCGTTGACAGACATTGTTCAAGGTGACTCTTGGAGGGAGGATCCAGGTGCACAGCACTGACCCGAAGGTAACACAAGAACGTTGCTTATACCGCACTGACACATCTGGTGGAGGCCAGGCGTGGTGTCCCCGCTCCCTCCCCTCTAAGATACCCCTAGACAAGAGAAAGACGAGACGAGAGAAAGAGGGGAGTGGAGGTGGCCGCTACATATATATATATATATATATATATATATATATATATATATATATACTGTATATACATATAGTGCCTTGAAAAGGAATACCTCTTGAAATTTTGTCATGTTACAACCAAAAGCGTAAATGTATTTTATTGGGATTTTATGTGATAGACAAACACAGAGGGACACATAATCGTGAAGTAGAAGGAAAATGATAAATGGTTTTCAACATTTTTAACATACAAAAATCTGAAAAGTGTGGCGAGCATTAGTATTCGGCCCCCTTTACTCTGATATACCTAACTAAAATCTAGTGGAATAAATTGCCTTCAGAAGTCACCTAATTAGTAAACAGAGTCCACCTGTGTATAATTTAATCTCAGTATAAATACAACTGTTCTGTGAAGCCCTCCGAGAGTTGTTAGAGAACCTTAGTGAACAAACAGCATCATGAAGGCCAAGGAACACACCAGACAGGTCAGGGATAAAGTTGTGGAGAAGTTTAAAGCAGGGTTAGGTTATAAAAAAATATCCCAAGCTTTGAACATCTCACGGAGCACTGTTCAATCCATCATCCGAAAATGAAAAGAGTATGGCACAACTGCAAACCTACCAAGACATGGCCGTCCACCTAAACTGACAGGCTGGGCAAGTAGAGAAATAACCAGAGGAGCAGCCAAGAGGCCCATGGTAACTCTGGAGGAGCTGCAGAGATTAACAGCTCAGGTGGGAGAATCTTTACGGAAGAGTGGCAAGAAGAAAGCCATTGTTGAAAGAAAGCCATAAGAAGTCCCGTTTTCAGTTTGCAAGAAGCCGTGTAGGGGACACAGCAAACATGTGGAAGAAGGTTTTTTATTATACTTTTTGGCCTAAAAGCAAAACGTTATGTGTGGCAGAAAACTAACACTGCTCATCACCCTGAACACACCATCCCCACCATGAAACATAGTGGTGACAGCATCATGTTGTGGGGATGCTTTTCTTCAGCAGGGACAGGGAAGCTGGTCAGAGTTGATGGGAAGATGGATGGAGAGAGACAAACACAGGGCAATCGTAGAAGAAAACCTGTTATGCCGCGTACACACAGTCGGATTTTCCGCCAGCAAAAGTCCGATGTGAGCTTTTGGTCGGAAATTCTCCATCTGACTTTTGCTGTCGGAATTTCCGCCAGCAAAAGTTTGAGAGCAGGTTCCCAATTGGAAATTCTGATAGTCTGTAGCAATTCCGACACGCAAAATTCAGATGCATGCTCAGAAACAATTTGACGCATGCTCGGAAACCATTGAACTTAATTTTCTCGGCTCGTCATAGTGTTGTACGTCACCGCATTCTTGACGGTCGAAAGTTCAGAGAAATTTTGTGTGACCGTGTGTATGCAAGCCAAGCTTGAGCGGAATTCAGTCGGAAAAAACATCCAAGGTTTTTCCGACGGGAAATCCGACCGTGTGTACGCGGCATTAGAGTCTGCAAAAGACTTGAGACTGGGGCAGAGGTTCACCTTCCAGCAGGACGATGACCCTAAACATACAGCCAGAGCTACAGTGGAATGGTTTAGATAAAAACATATTCACATGTGTAAGAATGGCCCAGTCAAAGTCCAAACCTACATCAAACTGAGAATCTGCGGCAAGACTTGAAAATTGCTGTTCACAGACACTGTCCATCCAATCTTACCAAAATAAAAACAAAAATACTGGGAGCCTGATTAGTCATAAAAGGGGAGGGTGTATTCACTGTGCATACAAAACTATCAAAAAAAAAAAAAAAATGTGAACACCTAAAGGCTACCTCCTCATTCTTTATTGAATTCAATAAAGAATGAGGAGGTAGCCTATGGGTGTTCAAATTCTTTTTTCGTTTTTTGATAGTTTTGTCCATCCAATCTGACAGAGATATTATATATATATACAGTTGCAATAAAAAGTATGTGAACCCTTTTGGAATGATATGGATTTCTGCACAATTTGGTCATAAAATGTGATCTGATCTTCATCTAAGTCACAACAATAGACAATCACAGTCTGCTTAAACTAATAACACACAAAGAATTAAATGTTACCATGTTTTTATTGAACACACCACGTAAACATTCACAGTGCAGGTTGAAAAAGTATGTGAACCCTTGGATTTAATAACTGGTTGGACCTCCTTTGGCAGCAATAACTTCAACCAAACGTTTCCTGTAGTTGCAGATCAGACGTGCACAAAGGTCAGGAGAAATTCATGACCATTCCTCTTTACAGAACGGTTTCAGTTCAGCAATATTCTTGGGATGTCTGGTGTGAATCGCTTTCTTGAGGTCATGCCACAGCATCTCAATCAGGTTGAGGTCAGGACTCTGACTGGGCCACTCCAAAAGGCGTATTTTCTTCTGTTTAAGCCATTCTGTTGTTGATTTACTTTTATGCTTTGGGTCGTTGTCCTGTTGCAACACCCATCTTCTGTTGAGCTTCAGCTGGTGGACAGATGGCCTTAAGTTCTCCTGCAAAATGTCTTGATAAACTTGGGAATTCATTATTCCTTCGATGATAGCAATCCGTCCAGGCCCTGACGCAGAAAAGCAGCCCCAAACCATGATGCCCCCACCACCATACTTCACAGTTGGGATGAGGTTTTGATGTTGGTGTGCTGTGCCTCTTTTTCTCCACACATATTGTTGTGTTGGTTTCATCTGTCCACGGAATATTTTGCCAGGACTGCTGTGGAACATCCAGGTGCTCTTGTGCAAACTGTAAACGTGCAACAATGTTTTTTTTTGGACAGCAGTGGCTTCTTCTGTCGTATCCTCCCGTGAAATCCATTCTTGTTTAGTGTTTTACGTATCGTAGATTCGCTAACAGGGATGTTAGCATATGCCAGAGACTTTTGTAAGTCTTTAGCTGACACTCTAGGATTCTTCTTCACCTTATTGAGCAGTCTGCGCTGTGCTCTTGCAGTCATCTTTACAGGACGCCCACTCCTAGGGAGAGTAGCAGCAGTGCTGAACTTTCTCCATTTATAGACAATTTGTCTTACCGTGGACTGATGAACAGCAAGGCTTTTGGAGATACTTTTATAACCCTTTCCGGCTTTATGCAAGTCAACAGTTCTTAATCGTAGGTCTTCTGAGAGCTCTTTTGTGCAAGGCATCATTCACATCAGGCAATGCTTCTTGTGAAAAGCAAACCCTGAACTGGTGTGTGTTTTTTAGAGGGCAGGGCAGCTGTAACCAACACCTCCAATCTCATCTCATTGATTGGACTCCAGTTGGCTGACACCTCACTCCAATTAGCTCTTGGAGATCTCATTAGTCTAGGCGTTCACATACTTTTTCCACCTGCACTGTGAATGTTTACTTGGTGTGTTCAATAAAAACACATTTTATGACCAATTTGTGCAGAAATCCATATCATTCCAAGGGGTTCACATACTTTTTTATTTCAACTGCATATAAATATATATATATATATATATATATATATATATATATATATACAGGGCTGGACTGGGACCAAAATTTGGCCCTGGACTTCATCCAGACCGGCCCACTTTAATTCAATAAAATCACGCCCACTAAAAGGCCCCTACATCCATTATTGTATATCATGAGAGGGTGAGTGAGAGGGGAATGAGAGAGAGAGAGAGATAGGGGGAGGGTTGAGGGAAAGGGGATGAGAGGGGGTGAGTGAGAGAGGGGGTGAGTGTAAGAGAGAGGGAGTGAGTGTAAAAGAGAGGGGGTGAGTGTAGGACCCCTTTCACACTGAGGCGTTTTTCAGGCGCTTTTGGGCTAAAAATAGCGCCTGTAAAGCGCCTGAAAAACGCCTCCGCTGCAGTCCCAGTGTGAAAGTCCTCCAAGCAGCATCTTTGGGGCGGTGGAGGAGCGGTCTGAGAGACAGACGAGGGGTCTGAGAGACAGAGGAGGAAGCTGAGAGACAATGGGAGGGAGCTAAGAGACAATGGGAGGGAGCTGAGAGACAATGGGAGGGAGCTGAGAGACAGAGGGGGAGCTGAGAGACAGAGGGGGAAGCTGAGAGACAGAGGGGTAAGCTGAGAGACAGAGGGGGGAAGCTGAGAGACAGAAGGGGAGCTGAGAGACAGAGGGGGGAAGCTGAGAGACAGAGGGGGGAGCTGAGAGACAGAGGGGGGAGCTGAGAGACAGTGGAGGGGAGCTGAGAGACAGTGGAGGGGTCTGAGAGACAGTGGAGGGGTCTGAGAGAAAGGGGGGAGCTGAGAGACAGAGGAGGAGAGCTAAGAGACAGAGGAGGAGAGCTGAGAGACAGAGGAGGGGTTTTAGAGACAGAGGAGGGGTCTGAGAGACAGAGGGGGGTCTGAGAGACAGAGGGGAGCTGAGAGACAGAGGAGGGGCTAAAAGAAGGGGGGACTGAGAGACACTGGAACTGAGAGACAGAGGGGGCACTGAGAGACAGAGGGGGGTCTGAGAGACAGAGGGGGAGCTGAGAGACAGAGGGGGAGCTGAGAGACAGAGGGGGGCTGAGAGACAGAGGGGGGGCTGAGAGACAGAGGGGGGCTGAGAGACAGAGGGGGGGGCTGAGAGACAGAGGGGGGCTGAGAGACAGAAGGGGGGCTGAGAGACAGAGGGGGGCTGAGAGACAGAGGGGGGCTGAGAAAGAGTGGAGGGGGCTGAGAGACAGTGGAGGGAGCTGAGAGACAGAGGGGGGAGCTGAGAGACAGAGGGGGCAGAGAGACAGAGGGGAGGGCTGAGACAGACCACATAGCACTGTCCCTTTCTGCAGTCCCTCCTCTGTTCACCTCCCCACTGTCTCAGTGTTCTGGCATGTTTGTGTAGGATGCCAGGTACCTGATGGCCATCAGCGGCAGGGCCGAGTCTCCCTCTTGATCCAGTGGGTGCTCACGCTGCTCTGCTCGTTACAGCGGCGCATGTTCTCTTCCTCCGGGCTCCCAGTCAGCCTGCCCTCCGGCCCAGGCCGCAGGGTTCCTGGAGCAGAGAGGAGGTGGAGGAATCGAGGTTCTGGGAGCGGCGGGGTGGCCGCGCTCGCTACTGTCCGCCTCTTTGGTGGTCAGGGAGGGGGTGGAGCTCTTCTCCCTCTGAATTTTACATCAAACTGCCCTCCTCGATGACCACCTTCCCCGAATTCATGCCACTGTTTGCTGTCACGCTCCCGCTGCTGCATAAAAAAAACGGGCCACAAAAAAACAAAAAAAATAATATATTTTTTTTGTGAGGACCGCTGTTTGCTGCCACGCTCAGAGGAGGGGCTAAAAGAGGGGGGACTGAGAGACACGGGAACTGAGAGACAGAGGGGGTCTGAGAGACAGAGGGGGTCTGAGAGACAGAGGGGGGGCTGAGAGACAGAGGGGGGCTGAGAGATAGAGTGGGGCTGAGAAACAGAGGGGGCTGAGAGACAGAGGGGGGCTAAGAGAGATTGGAGGGGGCTGAGAGACAGTGGAGGGGTCTGAGAGACAGTGGAGGGGTCTGAGAGACAGAGGGGGGAGCTGAGAGACAGAGGGGGAGAGCTGAGAGACAGAGAGGGAGAGCTGAGGGACAGAGGGGAGAGCTGAGAGACAGAGGGGGAGAGATGAGAGACAGAGGAGGAGAGCTGAGAGACAGAGGAGGACAGCTGAGAGACAGAGGGGGGTCTGAGAGACAGAGGGGGTCTGGGAGATAGAGGGAAGCTGAGAGACAGAGGAGGGGCTAAAATAGGGGGGACTGAGAGACACGGGAACTGAGAGACAGAGGGGGGGGGACTGAGAGACAGAGGGGGTCTAAGAGACAGAGGGGTCTGAGAGACAGAGGGGGGATCTGAGAGACAGAGGGGGAGCTGAGAGACAGAGGAAGAGCTGAGAGACAGAGGGGGGGCTGAGAGACAGAGGGGGAGAGCTGAGAGACAGAGGGGAAGAGCTGAGAGACAGAGGGGAGAGCTGAGAGACAGAGGGGGAGAGCTGAGAGATAGAGGGGGAGAGCTGAGAGATAGAGGAGGGGGCTGAGAGACAGTGGGGGGGTCTGAGAGGCAGAAGGGGAGCTGAGAGACAGAGGGGGAGCTGAGAGACAGAGGGGGAGCTGAGAGACAGAGGGGGAGCTGAGAGACAGAGGAGGAGAGCTGAGAGACAGAGGAGGAGAGCTGAGAGATAGAGGGGGGGTCTGAGAGACAGAGGGGGGGTCTGAGAGACAGAAGGGGGTCTGAGAGATAGTGGGGGGGCTGAGAGACAGAGGAGGGGGCTGAAAGAGGGGGGACTGAGAGACAGAGGGGGGGGCTGAGAGACAGAGGGGGTAGAGAGACAGAGGGGAGGGCTGAGACAGACCACATAGCACTGTCCCTTTCTGCAGTCCCTCCTCTGCTCACCTCCCTGCTGTCTCAGTGTTCTGGCATGTTTGTGTAGGATGTCAGGTACCTGATGGCCATCAGCGGCAGCGCCGAGTTTCCCTCTTGATCTGGTGGGTGCTCACACTGCTCTGCTCCTTACAGCGGCGCATGTTCTCTTCCTCCGGGCTCCCAGTCAGCCTGCCCTCTGGCCCAGGCCGCATGGTTCCTGGAGCAGAGAGGAGGTGGAGGAATCGAGGTTCTGGGAGCGGCGGGGTGGCCGCGCTCGCTACTGTCCGCCTCTTCGGTGGTCAGGGAGGGAGTGGAGCTCTTCTCCCTCTGAATTTTACATCCAACTGCCCTCCTCGATGACCACCTTCCCCGAATCCCTGCCACTGTTTGCTGCCACGCTCCCGCTGCCGCTGAACTGCATAAAAAAAACGGGCCACAAAAAAAAATAAAAAAATTTGGTTTTTGTGAGGACCGCTCTTTGCTGCCACGCTCCCGCTGCCGCCGAACTGCATAAAAAAACGACCCACAAAAACAAAAAAAAAAAAACGGCCCACTGAGCCATCGGCCCACCCGGAAACTCCCTGTAGTCCCTATGGCCAGTCCATCCCTGCATATATATATATATATATAGTATCTCACGAAAGTGAGTACACCCCTCACATTTTTGTAAATTCTTTATTATATATTTTCATGTGACAACAAGGGTTGAGCGGACCCGAACTTTACAGTACCGAACTTTTGGGGGTTTGGGTTTTGGGGTTTTGGGGTTTTTTTGGGGTCCCGGACCCGAACCCGAACAATTGACTGTATGTTCGGGTTCGGGTCCGGTGTTCGGCAATATGCATGTAAAGCAGCGCTTGTTTCCCGTGCTTAGAACTGTCCCTGCAAAAAGTGTCATTTCTGAAGGAAAAAAAGTCATTTAAAACTCACTCGCGGCTATTAATGAATTGTCGGCTCCCGGCAATACATAGAAAAGTAATTGATAAAAAAAAAAAAAGCGTGGAGTACCTCCAAAAATCCAGACCAGACCCTTTATCCGAGCACGCAACCTGGCAGGCCGCAGGAAAAGGGGGGGGTGGAGAGAGCGCCCCCCCCTCCTGAACCGTACCAGGCCACATGCCCTCAACATGGGGAGGATGTCCCCATGTTGATGGGGACAAGGGCCTCATCCCCACAACCCTTGCCCGGTGGTTGTGGGGGTCTGCGGGCGGGGGGCTTTTTGGAATCTGGAAGACCCCTTTAACAAAGGGGACCCCCAGATCCCCCCCCTATGTGAAATGGTAATGGGGTACCATTTCACAAAGAAAGTGTCAAAAATTTTAAAAATGACAATAGCCGGTTTTTGACAATTCCTTTATTAATGTCTTCTCCTTTCTTCCATCTTCTTCCATCTTCTTCTTCCATCTTCTTCTTTTCTCCATTCGGGTTTCTTCCTCTTCATCTTCATCTTCATCTTCCTTCTTCCTTCGGTGTTCTCGTCCGCATCTTAAAGGAATTGTCAAAAACCGGCTATTGTCATTTTTTACATTTTTTACACTTTCTTTGTGAAATGGTAGGGGTACATTTGTACCCCATTACCAATTCACATGGGGGGGGCGGGATCTGGGGGTCCCCTTTGTTAAAGGGGTCTTCCAGATTCTGATAAGCTCCCCGCCCGCAGACCCCCACAACCACTGGCAAGGGTTGTGGGGATGAGGCCCTTGTCCCCATCAACATGGGGACATCCTCCCCATGTTGAGGGCATGTGGCCTGGTACGGTTCAGGAGGGAGGGGGGCCGCTCTCTTGTCCCCCCTCTTTTCCTGTGGCCTGCCAGGTTGCGTGCTTGGATAAAGGGTCTGGTCTGGATTTTTGGGGGTACTCCACGCCATTTTTTTTTTAAATTTGGGGTGGAGTTCCCCTTAAAATCCATACCAGACCTGAAGGGCCTGGTATGGATATTTGGGGGAACCGCACACATTTTTTTTTATTTGCGGCAGAGTTCCCCTTAATATCCATAGCAGACCTGAAGGGCCTGGTAATTAAATTTGGGGGAACCCAACGCTTTTTTTTTTTTATCAATGACTTTTCTATGTATTGCCAGGAGCCGACAATTCATTATAGCCGCGAGTGAGTTTTAAATGACTTTTTTTCCTTCAGAAATGACACATTGTGCAGGGACAGTTCTTAACACTCATAGAAAAGTCATTGATAAAAAAAAAAAACGTAGGGGTCCCCCCAAATTCAATTACCAGGCCCTTCAGGTCTGGAATGGATATTAAGGGGAACCCTGCCGCAAATTTAAAAAAAAATGCGTGCGGTTCCCCCAAATATCCATACCAGGCCCTTCAGATCTGGTATGGATTTTAAGGGGAACTCCACCCCAAATTTAAAAAAAAAATGTAGTGGAGTCCCCCCAAAAATCCAGACCAGACCCTTTATCCAAACACGCAACGAGAGAGCGCCCCCCCCTCCTGAACCGTACCAGGCCACATGCCCTCAACATGGGGAGGATGTCCCCATGTTGATGGGGACAAGGGCCTCATCCCCACAACCCTTGCCCGGTGGTTGTGGTAGTCTGCGGGAAGGGGGCTTATCGGAATCTGGAAGACCCCTTTAACAAAAGGGACCCCCAGATCCCGGCCCCCCCCATGTGAATTGGTAAGGGGTACATTGTACCCCTACCATGTCACGAAGAAAGTGTCAAAAATGTTAAAAAATCCTTTATTAATGTCTTCTCCTTTCTTCCATCTTCTTCTTCCAGCTACTTCTTCCATCTTCTTCTTTTCTCCATTCGGGTTTCTTCCTCTTCATCTTCCTTCTTCCTTCTTCTTTCGGTGTTCTCATCCGCGTCTTGCTCCGGCTTCTTCTTCCCCTTCTTCTTTCTCCGGCCGCTCCGTTTGAATTGGAGGTTCCCGCTGTGTGACGCTTCAGTTCTTTAGTTCTCCTCTTGGTCCGCTGCCACCCGGCGACCCCGCCCCCTCTGGCGCACATGGATTTCACTGGGTCTTTCCCCGTGGTGTCAGAGGGGGGCGGGGCCACCAGGTGCCAGCGGACCCAGAGGAGAACTGAAGAACTGAAGCGTCACACAGCGGGAACCTCCAATTCAAACGGAGCGGCCAAAGAAAGAAGAAGGGGAACAAGAAGCCGGAGCAAGATGCGGATGAGAACACCGAAGGAAGAAGGAAGATGAAGATGAAGAGGAAGAGGAAGATGAAGAACAAGATGGAGGAAGAAACCCGAATGGAGAAAAAAAGAAGATGGAAGAAGAAGAAGGAAGAAGATGCAAGAAAGGAGAATACATTATTAAAGGAATTGTCAAAAACCGGCTATTGTCATTTTTTACATTTTTTACAATTTCTTTGTGAAATGGTAGGGGTACATTTGTACCCCATTACCATTTCACATAGGGGGGGCGGGATCCGGGGGTCCCCTTTGTTAAAGGGGTCTTCCAGATTCTGATAAGCCCCCTGCCCGCAGACCCCCACAACCAGCGGCAAGGGTTGTGGGGACGAGGCCCTTGTCCCCATCAACATGGGGACATCCTCCCCATGTTGAGGGCATGTGGCCTGGTACGATTCAGGAGGGAGGGGGGGCGCTCTCTCCACCCCCCCCTTTTCCTGCGGCCTTCCAGGTTGCGTGCTCGGATAAAGAGTCTGGTCTGGATTTTTGGGGGTACTCCACGCCATTTTATTTTAATTTGGGGTGGAGTTCCCCTTAAAATCCATACCAGATCTGAAGGGCCTGGTATGGATATTTGGGGGAACCGCACGCATTTTTTTTTTATTTGCGGCAGAGTTCCCCTTAATATCCATTCCAGACCTGAAGGGCCTGGTAATTGAATTTGGGGGAACCCCCACGCTTTTTTAAAAATTTTTTATAAATTACTTTTCTATGTATTGCCGGGAGCCGACAATTCATTAATAGCCGCGAGTGAATTTTAAATGACTTTTTTTCCTTCAGAAATGACACATTGTGCAGGGACAGTTCTAAGCATGGGAAACAGCGCTAATAATCCTCAGAAGTTCTGGTCCCCATTGACTTCAATGGGGTTCGGGTTCGGGGTAAAGTTCGGTCCCGAACCCGAACTTTTTTCCGAATTTCGGTCGAACCCGAACATCCAGGTGTCCGCTCAACTCTAGTGACAACACTAGTGAAGACATTACACTTTGCTACAATGTAAAGTAGTGAGTGTACAGATTGTAAATTTGCTGTCCCCTCAAAATAACTCGACACACAGCCATTAACCACTTCAGCCCTGGAAGGATTTGCCCCCTTAATGACCAGGCCATTTTAGCGATATGGCACTGCGTCATTTTAACTGACAATTACGCCGTCGTGCAATGCTGTATTCAAACGACAATTTTGCGCAACAAAGAGCGACAATTTTTTAAAACATTTTAACTTTTTTTAACTTTTTGCTGTAATACATATCCCCAAAAAATATATAAAAAACGAATTTATTCATCAGTTTAGGCTGATATTTATTGTTCTACATATTTGTGGTAAAAAAAAAAAATCGCAATAGGCATATGATTTGTTTGCGCAAAAGTTATTGCATACAAAATAGGGGATAGATTTTTGGCATTTTTATTTATTTATTTTTACTAGTAATGGCGGCGATCTGCGATTTTTAGCGGGACTTTGTCACATCACTTTTGACACTTTTTAGGGACCATTGACATTTGGTGACGCAGCGGGTGCACGCGCGCACCCCCTATACTGCCGGGAAGCCGATGACCTCATATGACGCCTGCCCAGGATGGGAGATCCCATCTGCGGACATCATATTACAATAGGCCGGTATTGAAGTGGTTAAGCCTGTAAGAACTGGTCTCCCCCCCTTGTGCATTCTATTGGCTTAGACAAAAACGCCCAAAGCCTGAATACAAATGTAAAATACTTGAAATACACTTCTAAAACACTCACATATGCATATAAAACACTAAAATAAAAAGGCTTGAAAATCGCTCGGCCCTACATGCAACTTTAGCTGAAATCGAGACTCCTCAGACCAGGCAACGTTTTTCCAATCTTCTTTTGTCCAATTTTTGGTAAGCCTGTGTGAATTATAGCCTCAGTTTCCTGTTTTTAGCTGACAGGAGTGGCACCCGGTGTGGTCTTCTGCTTCTGTAACCCATCTGCTTCAAGGTTTAATGTATTCATTCAGAAATAGTATTCTGCATACCTTGGTTGTAATGAGTGGTTATTTGAGTTACTGTTGCCTTTCTATCATCTCGAACCAGTTTGTCCCTTCTCCTCTGACCTCTGACATCGCAAGGCATTTTCGTCCACACAACTGCCGGTCACTGGATATTTTCTCTTTTTGCGACCATTCTTTGTAAACCCTAGGGTTGGTTGTGTGCAAAAATCTCAGGAGATCCGCAGTTTTGGAAATACTCAGACCTGTCTGGCACCAACAGCCATGCCACGTTTAAAGTCCCTTAAATCCCCTTTTTTCCCCTTTCTCGGTTTGAACTTCAGCAAGTCATCTTCACCACATCTAGATGCTTAAATGCATTGAGTTACTGCCATGTAATTAGCTGATTATTAATTTGTGTTACCAAACAATTAAACACGTGTACCTAATAAAGTGACCGGTGAGTGTGTATATGTATATATATATATATATATATATATATATATATATACACACACAAATCAGGGATAAAAAATGAGCCCGGGTGCACAACAAAGACTGTAGTGCATATAAACCAAAAAAGAGAGCGGCACTCACAGGTCTTGAAAGGTGAACGCACGATGGCGATTTAATTTGATGTTTCGATGAGGCACAAGCTCCTGAGAAAGACAAGCTTGTGCCTCGTCAAAACTTTGAATTAAATTGACATCGTGCGTTCACCTTTCAAGACCCGTGAGTGCCGCTCTCTTTTTTGGTTTATATATATATATATATATATATATATATATACAGTATATATCTTGCTGAAGATGACCCATCCATTGTAGTCAGTCCCAGCTACCCTTTCTCCTCTAAGCGAACAAGCAGCATACAATTAGTGATAGTTAAATGTCACTTCTATCTCAAGGATAAAGTAGGGAAGAACTTGTTATGATCCCCTCCTCCAGCCAATGTCACACTCTGCTTATTATGGGAGGCTATAATTCTAATGTCCTTTATTGGTTTTGCTTTTAAGAGAAATTATGTCAGAGCTGGCAAAGAGGACATAAATATCCAAAGAAAATGAACCATCATCCAAATTAAAAGGTACAAAAAAGATGACATATAATTTTAAGTGGGATAAGACAGGACATTGTCATTTCCTAATCAATACTGTATTAGGAAATCAATCAGATTATGGCACAATTCATATGCTATGCAGGAATTCATCCCACAGGACCACACAGGAAGAAAAGAAGAATCTCTCAATAAGGAACACAGACAGCAATACAAAAAAATTCTGTCTCTTTGGAGATATTCTGATTACTTTCTTTCCTCGTGATTACACAGAAAGTGAGGAAAAATCTTCCCAGCAGGGACGCAGACAGCAAAAAGCATTGCTGGCGCACCATACTGAAGTTTATTGAAGTTTCACATGAGACTTGATATGGACTTACACAGTACCACCATTAGCTGAGCACCAACTATGCATCATATGGCAGTTTGGTTTTAGCACAGCACATACTGGTATTATTTAGCAATAAAAACCTGACAACAATTTTAACCCTTTCCCACTGTGTCCAAAAAAAAGAGAAACAAGTTTTGGATTAAACCTGAACTCCAGGCAAACCATTATTGTAAATGCACATATGACATGCGCATAAAGCAGGCATGTCCAAAGTCCGGCCCGCGGGCCAATCACGGCCCGTGGTCCGGTTTTGAGCAGCCCGCGGTCCGGTTTTGAACGGCCCGTCTGGCTATCTAAACATATATATCTTTTGTGTCCCCCGACGATCTCCCAGCGCCGGGGCCACATAAGATATATAGGCTGGCTGCCTCAGAGGGAGGAGGCGGGACGAGTGCCGTGCACACAGGAGGAGTATTTCCTGGTTACACGACAGCCTCCGTAATAGGAAGTCCCGTCTCCGGCGCTGCAATTGGACGACTGTTTTGTCCATCAAAGGAGGCGGGACTTTCTCTTAAAGAGGCCGCTGTGTAAACAGGAGATTCTCCTGTAGGATATCTTTGGCGCTCGTCCTGCCCCCTCCATGTCCCCTCCAAGGCTGCACTGATGGTAATGGTGAGTGCATTCCTGGCAATGGTGGGTGCTGCATTCCTGGCAATGGTGAGTGCATTCCTGGCAATGGTGGGTGCTGCATTCCTGGCAATGGTGAATGAATTCCTGGCAATGATGGGTGCTGCATTCCTGGCAATGGTGGGGCTGAATTCCTGGCAATGGTGGGTGCTGCATTTCTGGCAATGGTGGGTGCATTCCTGGCAATGGTGGGTGCTGCATTCCTGGCAATGGTGGGTGCATTCCTGGCAATGGCGGGTGCTGCCTTCCTGGCATTGGTGGGTGCTGCATTCCTAGCAATGGTGGGTGACTGTTTTGTCCATCAAAGGAGGCGGGACTTTCTCTTAAAGAGGCCGCTGTGTAAACAGGAGATTCTCCTGTAGGATATCTTTGGTGCTCGTCCTGCCCCCTCCATGTCCCCTCCAAGGCTGCACTTATGGTAATGGTGAGTGCATTCCTGGCAATGGTCGGTGCTGGTGCATTCCTGGCAATGGTGAGTGCATTCCTGGCTAAGATGGGTGCTGCATTCCTTGCAATGGTGAGTGCATTCCTGGCAATGGTGGGTGCATTCCTGGCAATGGTGGGTGCTGCATTCCTGGCAATGGTGAGTGCATTCCTGGCAATGGTGGGTGCTGCATTCCTGGCAATGGTAGGTACTGCATTCCTGGCAATGGTGGGTGCTGCCTTCCTAGCAATGGTGGGTGCTGCATTCCTGGCAATTGGGGGTGCTGCATTCATGGCAATTGGGGGTCTGCAGATGGAGACTGACCCTTATTTTGCTTCACAGTTCTTTATTTAATTTTTTTTTTTTTTTCCTGAAACTTCCCTTTTAACCACTTCCATACAGGGCACTTATACACCTTCCTGCCCAGACCAATTTTCAGCTTTCAGCGCTGTTGCACTTTGAATGACAATTGCACGGTTGTGCTACACTGTACCCAAACTAAATTTTTATCATTTTGTTCCCACAAATAGAGCTTTCTTTTGGTGGTATTTGATCACCTCTGCGATTTTTATTTTCTGCAAAAAAAAATAAAAATTTTGAAAAAAAAAAATATTTTTTTTGTTTCAGTTACAAAACTTTGTAAATAAGTAAGTTTTCTCCTTCACTGATGGGCACTGATGGGGCTGCACTGATGGGCACTGATAAAGCGGCACGGATGGGCACCGATAGGCAGCACAGATGGGCACCGATAGGCGGCATGGATGGGCACCGGTAGGCAGCACGGATGGGCACAGATAGGCGGCACGGATGGGCACAGAGAGGCACAGATAGGTGGCATGGATGGGCACAGATAGGCGGCACGGATGGGCACAGTTAGGCGCACGGATGGGCACCGATAGGTGGCACAGATGGGCACTGATAGCCGGCATGGATGGGCACTGATAGGTGGCATGGATGGGCATGGATGGGCACTGATAGGTGGCATGGATGGGCACTGATAGGTGGCACTGTACTGTAATGTGTTGTACTAATGGATGCCAATCAGTGCCAAACAATAATGCCTGCCAATCAGTGATGCCCATTGTGGGTACTGATTGGCATCCATTGTGGGCACTGATTGGCATCCATTAGGGGCACTGATTAGCATCCCTGGTGGTCTAGGGTTGCATACCTGGTGGTGGGCATCCCTGGTGCTCTGGTGGCATCCCTGGTGGCCCAGTGTGGGCATCCTCGGGGGGGCTGCGCTGATAATAAATCAGCACAAACCCCCCCTGTCAGAGCAGCCGATCAGCTCTCCTCATCTCGCGTCTGACAGACGCGAGTGAGGAAAAGCCGATCACCGGCTTTTCCTGTTTACATCGTGATCAGCCGTGATTGGACATGGCTGATCACATGGTAAAGAGTCTCCGTCTGAGACTCTTTACCTAGATCGGTGTTGCGGGGTGTTAGACTGACATCCCGCAACAACGATCGCCACGATGCGTGCCCCCGGGGGCGCGCAGCGGCTCAAAATCCTGAGGACGTCATATGACGTCCAGTCAGGATTTTGAAACCACTTTGCCGACGTCAATCCACTATAGGGCGGGCGGCAAGTGGTTAAAGTGAAGGTGCGTGTTATACGCCAATAAATATGGTATATCCAAATAATGCGCCTGAGCTCATCTCTTTACTTACACACAGCCACAAAGGCAAGAGAATTCTTGTTGGGCAGTGTTCTAGTGCTCAAACTAACACACTTAGACCGAATTTTAATGGTTCAAAGAATGTCAGGCAAAATGGTCGGCCCTTACGCATGTTCACTATATCAAATCTGGCCCTCTTTGAAAAAAGTTTGGACACCCCTGGCCTAGGCCATCTTTATGTAGAGCAACAAATCTTTTTTTCAGATCCTCAGACACTAACGAGTCAGATGACACCAGGGAGGGAAAATGGCCAATTTTGGCATTTTCACTTAGGGGTGTACTCACTTTTGCTGCCAGTGGTTTAGACATTAATGACTGTGTGTTGAGTTATTTTGAGGGGACAGCATATTTACACTGTTATACAAGCTGTACACTACTTTACATTGTAGCAAAGTGTCATTTCTTCAGTGTTGTCACATGAAAAGATATACTAAAATATTTACAAAAAGGTGAGGGGTGTACTCACTTTTGTGAGATACTGTGTGTATACATAATATATATATATATATATATATATATATATATATATATATATATATACAAAACTTTGGGTTGGTTACTTCCCTTTCTTTTTTCTAGGAATAGAGTGGAGAGCCGTCAGGGTGGACTCCCAAATTCCACCATCAATAATTAGTAAGAGTAAGAGGGACGCTGACTCCAGTTGTATTTTCAAAGATTTCTTCTTTATTGGTCGATCATTTGCAGACAAAACATAATATGAATGGCAGTCACTGTACAGTTCCGAGCATCCCTGCTCTTCCTCAGGCTATCAGGCTAGATGTGAAACTAAAATCTAGAAAGGATTCCAGTTTATCCCCACACCTACGGGAGTCAACCCACAGGTGTATCCCATATCTCCAGATCAAGTAACAGTCTAACGAGAAGTCAAAAAACCTCATTAACTTCATATGAGTGAAGGAACAAGAAAAATCTTTTTATATACCCAAAATTTCTCTCCTGTATTTGACCAACAACATAAGTTGCAATATAACATTAATAACGCAAAACAAAATTAGCCTCCAAAGTTGATTCTAATTAATTCCGTACTAGAATGCACAAAAAAGCACAAAAAATACATAATATAAATCTATTGCTTTAGAAATAAATCAACAATCCGTCAATACATTTTCTCTTAAAGAAAGACTTCCAATCTCTTATAATAGAAGTGAGTATTCCTCAAGCAAAAAGATAATTCCTTAGTTTCTTTCCCGATCCAGACCAGACACGGTTTGGTCATCATCTATAAAAAAGATTATATAAACATATATATATATATATATATATAGAAAAATCTAAAATCCAAAACCATCAACTTCATATTACAAAAATAAATAAAGGTCATAGTCCCTGTTCATCCCATCCAGATGTAGAGACTGTAACCTGTTAATCCACCAAACTTCCCGCTGCTTTAGTCGTAATATCCGATCACCCCCTCGTTTGTCTCGTGGGATTTCTTCCAAGATCATAAACCTTAGATCAGAATCTCGGTGTCCCCTCTCCAAAAAATGTTTGGAGACGGGCAACCCAGGTTGTTTATGCCTTATAGTACTTCGATGTTGAGCAATTCTGTCCTTGATTTTCTGAGTAGTCTCCCCAACATAAATCATATTGCATGGACAGATAAGGATGTATATGACATAAGAGGACTGACAAGTGAGGAAATTGTTTATCATAATTCTCTCCCTATTAATGGGATTAATGAAATGATTACCCTTAACCATAAGACTACATTGAATACAATTTAAACAAGGATAACATCCTTTCCTTTTCTTTCCCAAGAACGTGGTCTTTGCTTCCTGTTCTCTAGATTTGTATTCAGATTTTACTAAGGAATCACGTAAAGTTTTATTCCTTCTATAGGCTTTAATGGGAGTCTGCTGGAAGACCTCAATCTGCGGGTATGCACGCCTCAAAAGAGGACAGTGTTTATTAATTATTTTAGATATATGATTACAGTAACTGTGAAACTGCATGGAGAAGGGTAATCGTGCCAATGATGTTTTATTACAAAATCTTTTTTTCTCATTGTATTGTATTTTGTTTAGTTCCTGAAGAATAATTTTTTTGGGGTACCCCCGTTCACGAAATTTGGAACACATTTCTTCAATTCTTATCTCCTTAACAATCTCCTTGCTGACTATGCGTTTTACTCGTAACAGTTGACTCTTAATGATAGATCTAAATACATGCGGGGGATGAAAACTATCAAACAATAATAACTGATTTCTATCAGTTGGTTTAATGTATAGGTCTGATTCTAAACGACCTTGTTCAAGATATATCCTAGTATCCAAAAAAGGAACTGACCTACCCCCAACATTAATTTGAAATTTTATGTCAGGACAAAAATTGCTCAACATGATGTCAAATGTATTTAATGATTGCATGTCGCCTCGCCAGATTGCAAACACGTCTGTCACGTACCTGGTGGAAGAGTCTGATTATGCAGAGGGAGGCCTCCCTTACACCTCTCACTCGAGGCCCCTGGTAGTGAAGACAGGAGGCGCAGGAGTGCAGAGTCGCACGAGAGCCTGGTAAAGTCGCTGGTGGTGCGCTGGACCGGAGCTGGGACGGAGACTGGAATGGATCCGGAAACAGCTGACAGACTAACAACTGGAGCTCAGGCAGGTGCGGTCAGATGGGCTGGAAGCGTGGGTACACCAGTCCCAAGCAGGTAAGTACTGGAGCGGGATCAGGTATGAGCAGGTTCAGGCAGCTGGCAGGTCTCAGGTACAGGTAAGTACTGGAGCAGGATCAGGTATGAGCAGGTTTAGGCAGCTGGCAGGTCTCAGGTACAGGTAAGTACTGGAGCAGGATCAGGTATGAGCAGGTTTAGGCAGCTGGCAGGTCTCAGGTACAGGTAAGTACTGGAGCAGGATCAGGTATGAGCAGGTTTAGGCAGCTGGCAGGTCTCAGGTACAGGCAGGTTCGGCAACGGGCTGGCAACAAGGTAGCAGAAGGAGCAGGCAGGAACGTAGTCAACACAGGCCGGGGGTCAGGTACAGGCAGATCAGCAAGAATGGTCAAACAAGCCAGGAAGGGTCAGCTGGAGCAGGATTCAGGTAAGCAGGGGTCAGAGGTCTCAGGTAACGCTGTAGACCGAACAGCACAGAGCCCAGCCATCAGCCCCTTTAAATAGCCCCATCTGGCGCCATGAGCCACCGCTGCGCGCTCCCGCGCGTGCCCGCGCGCGCACCGCTATCGCGCATGCGCACATCAGCGTGCGCCGATGCGCCACTACCGCGCATGCGCGAAGATGCGCCGATATCGCCATTGAGATTTCTGGTGTGCCCTTCCTGACATTGCCCCCTCCCAATGGGCAGCCTCCGGATGCCCAACCGGGCGAGCTTCAAAGGATGGGATCTCTTGAATGCCTGAATAAGTCTTTCAGCATGGACATCATCCTCGGGTTCCCACGAATTCTCCTCTGGGCCATAACCTTTCCATTTGACGAGATACTGGATCTGATTTCTCTTTTTCCTACAGTCCAGGATTGCTTCGACTTCGAATTCCTCTGTCCCGTTAACTAATATTGGTTCGGGTGGGCCTGTATCCCGGTCAGGGAATGGATCAGGGGTTACAGGTTTTAGTAAAGCCACGTGAAAGACAGGATGTATTTTGAAGGAGTCTGGCAGTTCCAGCTCGTAAGACACGTCGTTGATCCTTCTTCTTATCGGGAAGGGTCCCATAAATTTAGGGCCCAACTTCTTAGAGGGGCACATTAGTTTTAGATTTGTAGTGGATAGCCAAACCCGATCACCAGGTTGCAGTATTAACTCTCCCCGCCTCTTCTTATCAAAGACCTGTTTGTTATATTCTTGAGCTTTAGTCATAGTTGTCTGTAGTAGTTTGTTGTTGGTATCAAAGAAATTTATGGTTTCAAGAACGGCAGGTACAGAACTCTCCGGGAAGGTACTGGTCAGAAATGATAGGTTGAATCCGTAATTGGCAAAGAATGGAGACTGTTTTGTGGCAGAGTGGATGGAGTTGTTATAAGCGAATTCCGCTAACGGAAGTAGTGCAGCCCAGTCATCTTGTGAGTATGAGGAGAAGCACCGTAAGTATTGTTCCAGAGTTTGATTGGTTCTTTCCGTTTGCCCATTCATTTGGGGGTGGTATGCGGAAGAAAATGATAACTCGATTCCCAAGGTTTCACATAAAGACCTCCAAAACCTTGAGGTGAATTGTACCCCCCGGTCTGACACGATGTTTGCTGGAACTCCGTGAAGCCTAACAACTTCTTTCACAAAAATTTGGGCTGTTTCCGGGGCCGATGGTGTGCCTTTCATGGGTAGGAAGTGGGCCATTTTGGATAATCGGTCTACCACCACAAAGATGGTGGAGAACCCGTCAGATGGAGGAAGTTCCACGATAAAATCGATCGAGATATTCTTCCAGGGTCTCTTCGGGACTGATAGCGGCTTCAACAAGCCCCATGCTCTGGTTTTGCTGTTCTTATTTCGTGTGCAAGTGGTACAGGACTCTACATAGCCCTTGCAGTCTTTTTCCACTTGAGGCCACCAGAATGTGTGTTGCACAAGTTCAGCAGTTTTACGGATACCGAAGTGTCCGGCTAATTTGTGGTCATGACATAATCCCAAAACAGAGACACGTAGGTTTTCTGGTATGAATATTTTGTCCTTGTGCCAAAGTAGATCATCTCTGGCCTGCAACGTTATTCCCAGAGATGAAGGGGCATTTACAGAAGCCTGTTTAATTTGAGAGAGCAGGTCTCCCTGAAGTAGCAGGAAGTTCTCAGAGGACAGGATAGTGTTGGGCGGTGCGGATTCCCTGGTAACACAGAACATCCGAGAGAGTGCATCAGGTTTGGTGTTTTTAGATCCTGGCCTGTACGTGAGATGAAAAGAGAACCTGGAAAAGAAGAGTGCCCATCTAGCCTGGCGTGGTTTGAGTCTCTTGGCAGTCCTCAGATATTCCAGGTTCTTATGATCCGTATAGATTAGGATCGGGTGCGCTGCTCCTTCTAAAAGGTACCTCCACTCTTCCAATGCATTTTTAATGGCCAGAAGTTCTCTGTCTCCGACATCATAATTCCTTTCAGAGTTAGACAGTTTGCGGGAGAAAAAGGCGACTGGGTGTAACAAAGCCTTGGGTCCCCGCCTTTGGGATAGTACTGCTCCGACTGCCGTTTCTGACGCGTCTACTTCCAATACATAGGGCAATGTTGGGTCAGGGTGCTTCAGAACCGGTGCGGAAGTAAATCGTTTCTTAAGAGACTCGAAAGCATTTTGAGCTTCAGGAGACCACTGGAAACGGATGCCTTGTTTGGTCAGTTGTGTGATTGGTGATATGATGGCTGAAAATCCCCTGATGAATTTTCGGTAGAAGTTCGAGAACCCGACAAAGCGTTGGATGCCCTTTTTGTCCACTGGGGCTGGCCAGTCTAAGATGGCAGTGACCTTTTGTGGGTCCATCTTGACACCTTCGGTGGAGAGGATTAGTCCCAAAAAAGTAATGCTTTGTCGCTCAAACTCACACTTCTCTGGCTTGGCGTATAGCCCGTGCTGTCGTAGTCTGCTCAATACATTTTTAACATGTCTGCGGTGGTCATCAAGGGAAGCAGAGAAAATTAAGATGTCGTCCAGATATGCTACAACGAACAGGTCTAGGTAATCGCGGAAGATATCGTTGATAAAGTGCTGGAATGTTGCTGGGGCATTGCATAGGCCGAACGGCATCACCAGATATTCAAAATGTCCGAATCGGGAGCGAAAAGCCGTCTTCCACTCGTCTCCCTCCCGTATCCGTACCAGATTATATGCCCCTCGGAGATCCAGTTTTGTAAATATGGTTGCTGCTCCCAACCTCTGGAACAATTCGGGTACCAAGGGCAGGGGATAACGGTTCTTGACCGTAACTTTGTTGAGTTCACGATAATCTATACATGGGCGAAGGGAACGATCCTTCTTCTCCACAAAGAAGATACCCGCTCCTGCTGGACAAGTGGAGGGGCGGATGAAGCCCTTCTTTAGATTATCGTCTATATAATCTTTTAGGGCGACAAGCTCCAATTCTGACAGAGGAAAAATCCTTCCAAAAGGGACCTCAACACCCGGGATGAGATCAATCGGGCAGTCATATGGCCGATGTGGAGGGAGAGTTTCAGCTCCTTTCTTGCTAAAGACATCTAAAAAGTCATGGTATGCAACTGGTACAGATAAGCGTGTTTCAACATCAGAGTCCAAGCATAACAAGGATGGCGGATCAGAAGAGAATTTCGGCAAGCAGTGTTGGAGGCAGTAGGAAGAGTGAAACTTAACCTCCCCTCCGACCCAGTTGATAAGAGGGTTATGTGCTTGGAGCCATGGCATGCCAAGGATTACGGGGAACAGCGGGGATGCGATGGCATCCAGGCGTAACAATTCCTTGTGACTATCGGCAATAATGACAGGCAAGGGTATAGTCTGCTGAGTCACTAGTCCGGATTTGATAGCAGACCCGTCGGCCAGATGTACTGAAAGTCCCTGGGCCCTAGGTTGCAAAGGGATTTGATGTTTTGTGATAAAAGACAAGTCCATAAAGCAGCTACAGGCACCAGAGTCTATTATAGCGGAGACAGGAATACTTCTGCCCGGAAGCTGTAATACAATGGGGAGAGCCAGGTGGGTTGGCAGGATGGGCGTGCTGGCAGAGAAGATAATTCGACCCTTGCGGATCTTGGCTGGACATGACCTCACGTAATGCCCTGGTTTCCCACAATACAGGCAGAGGTTTTCGTGTTGTCGGCGTTGACGTTCCTCAGGGGAAAGTGAGGGACGGGGCACTCCGAGTTGCCTGGGTTCAGGGACATCAGATGTGGGTGCAGCAGTGGTAGAAGATGTCAGGCTGCTGATGTTAGAGGCTCGGGCTAATTTCCAGGCTGGACAGGACGACCTCATAGGTCTCTCTGACTTCTGCCCTCGTAGTCGGTGATCACCGGTGAATCTTTCAGGCGCAGGAACCCCGGTTTCTGGAGGTAACGTTGCTATTGCTGAAGTAGCTCTTTGCGGGGCCGTGATAGGTGAGGGAAGAGCCTGGATGCTTTCTTCCAGTCGGATATATGCATTTTGTGCGATTTCAACAGTCTGAGTGAGGTCTTTGAGGTGTAAGCGGAAACCCTCCATGGAAGAGGCTCCCTGCACAGACTCTGACGTGGCTGTTCGGTACTGTCACGTACCTGGTGGAAGAGTCTGATTATGCAGAGGGAGGCCTCCCTTACACCTCTCACTCGAGGCCCCTGGTAGTGAAGACAGGAGGCGCAGGAGTGCAGAGTCGCACGAGAGCCTGGTAAAGTCGCTGGTGGTGCGCTGGACCGGAGCTGGGACGGAGACTGGAATGGATCCGGAAACAGCTGACAGACTAACAACTGGAGCTCAGGCAGGTGCAGTCAGATGGGCTGGAAGCGTGGGTACACCAGTCCCAAGCAGGTAAGTACTGGAGCGGGATCAGGTATGAGCAGGTTCAGGCAGCTGGCAGGTCTCAGGTACAGGTAAGTACTGGAGCAGGATCAGGTATGAGCAGGTTTAGGCAGCTGGCAGGTCTCAGGTACAGGTAAGTACTGGAGCAGGATCAGGTATGAGCAGGTTTAGGCAGCTGGCAGGTCTCAGGTACAGGTAAGTACTGGAGCAGGATCAGGTATGAGCAGGTTTAGGCAGCTGGCAGGTCTCAGGTACAGTCAGGTTCGGCAACGGGCTGGCAACAAGGTAGCAGAAGGAGCAGGCAGGAACGTAGTCAACACAGGCCGGGGGTCAGGTACAGGCAGATCAGCAAGAATGGTCAAACAAGCCAGGAAGGGTCAGCTGGAGCAGGATTCAGGTAAGCAGGGGTCAGAGGTCTCAGGTAACGCTGTAGACCGAACAGCACAGAGCCCAGCCATCAGCCCCTTTAAATAGCCCCATCTGGCGCCATGAGCCGCCGCTGCGCGCTCCCGCGCGTGCCCGCGCGCGCACCGCTATCGCGCATGCGCACATCAGCGTGCGCCGATGCGCCACTACCGTGCATGCGCGAAGATGCGCCGATATCGCCATTGAGATTTCTGGTGTGCCCTTCCTGACAACGTCATCTATATAGCGCCACCATGTAACGCAATATTTCTGAAATAGATCATTAGAAAAAATATATTTGTGTTCAAATTCATTCATAAATGTGCATGCATATGGCGGTGCGACATTGGAGCCCATCGCAACTCCCATCAGTTGTATAAAGAACTGATCCTTAAACAAAAAATAATTGTTACACAATAACAACTGGAATAGCTTTTCAAAGAGCAAGATCTGCGATTCAGAATACTGATGACTACTCCTAATTAAGTTAATAGCGGCATGAATGGGGAATGGATGTATACAAGCTTGTAACATCCCACGTAACCAAAATTTCGTCCCCTTTACATTGTCGATGTTTTTTCATTTTTTACAAAAAATCATCAGTATCCCTAATGTACGATCTGGTCTCCTTGACAAGGGGGGATAAGATTTTGTCCAAAAATTGAGCAATAGGGACAAAAATTGAGTCCCGTCCCGATACTATCAGACGACCTGGTGGAGAACAACTGTCTTTGTGGATTTTGGGCAAAATATATAAGAACGGGATACGTGTATGGGCAGGTAAAAGAAATTCAGAAAGGTCACGGGCGATCACCCCATCTTTTAATGCTGGCTTCAGGATGTTTTCCAACTGTTTTCTTATTTGCCAAGTGGGATCCAAAGATACTTTTTTATACACAGATGTATCTCCCAACTGACGAAGGATTTCCTCCTCATATAGTTGGGGATCCATCACCACCACTTTGTATGTATATATATATTATTACTAGATTTATATAAACACCAAAAGGTTGCTGCAAGTCATGTTTGAATTACGCAATCACATTAGGTGCTCAAAGTGGTCACCATTAGCATCCAGACACTTCTGATTTTGGCAAACTACTGTATGAACGACATTGAATAGAGTGTCCATAGGAATTGCTCTGCATGATGTTTAAATTTCTTCCCAGTGCATTCAGTGTAGGTGGTTTTCTACGGTACACCACATCCTTTAGTGTTCCCCACAGATAGAAATCAAGGTGTGTTATGTCCTGGGAACGTGGAAGGAATTACACAGCACTTCTACATCCTATCTAACATCCTGGCAGAATGACATTGAGGCCTCGTACACACGACCGATTTTCTCGGCAAGAACCAGCAAGAAACTTGCTGGCAGAGATGTCCTGCCGAGTAAATCGGTCGTGTGTACGCGGCTATCGGGTTTCTCGTCGAGAAAACCGACAAGTAACCTCGACGAGAAAATAGAGAACCTGCTCTCTATTTTCTCGTCGAGATTCTCGTCAGCCTGTTTCTCAACGAGAAAAGTGAGTGTGTGTACACTTACCTGTCCGCCGGGAAGCCCGTGCATGTTCGAAATGAATTCGATGCATGCGCGGTAGCTTCCTAGGCATACGTAGGGTATACCAAGATGGCGGCGACGGCATCGAATGTGACGAGCGCATGCTCGTCGTAGTCGATGACATCACTGCGTACGCTCCATTCAAAGAACCGCGGGTTCTTTGAAACGAGCGTGTGTACACTCGGCCGGGACAAGTTTCTTGTCCAAGAATCTCGTCGAAAAAAACGACATGTTTTTTTCAACGAGAATCTCGGCCGTGTGTACGAGGCCTGAGGCTCTCACGTGTCAGTGATAGTGGGGTGGTGTTCCATCTTGCTGGAAGTAAAATTGCTCATTTTATTTGACTCTCTCCTGATGGTCACATATGTGTGTGTGTGTATATATATATATATATATATATATATATATATATATATATATATATATATATATATATATAGCGCCCACTACCTTTTTGGTATGTGTAGAAATAGGGTTTTATTGTTTAAACTGTCAGTGCAGGCAAAATTTAGCCAGGCCTGTGCACTAAGCTAGGCCTGGTGGTTTTGATCTGGGACTGATAGTGTCAGTGTAGCAGTGGGTGTGGCCACCTGTACTCTAGTCCTGAGGCGCCTCCCCTGTCTCTGGGGAGAATGTACAGGGAAGGAGGCAGGTCCTGGGATTGGAGTGGCAGGTAGCTTGTATGGCAGCTCTGACCAATCCCCAACTAGGATTGGCAGGGGGCGGGCCTGCTATATAAGCTGAGGTAACATGCCACTGGGGAGGAGTCGTGAGAGGAAAGAGGATGGAGCAGTAGTGTTTCTGTGTGGAGGCCCCCTGCCTGGGGCTTGGGGCCTACCAGGTGCTGAGGAGAAAGTCCTGATGGAGGACCACTTTTCTTCAACACCGCAGAGGAGGAATTCAGGATTAAGAGAGAGGAGTTTGGAACTGTTACTGCTGGACTGTGCGATTGAACCATATCTCTTCCATGGACCGGGGACCATGGAGAGGGTCAGTGGGTACACGACAGCAAGTGATGGGACCGGAGGTGTCTATTAAGGAAGCTTGTGAAAATCTACTGTTGCCCCTAGTAACTGAACGCCACAAGGGGGTGTCTTAGACGGGATTTTGCACGGTCAGTCCTATACAGTAGGATGTTACAAGGAGAGACTCTAAACTTAATGTAGGAGGCTGTGGCCGGGGAACTCAGCCTCCACATCAGTGGACTATTTGGGCCTAGTAGTCCGGCAGTTACCATTTGCTATTAGAGGGACTGTGGGGTCGGAGGGGGGTGTGTGAGGATACGCCCTGGACACAGGGCCAGCATTTGGATAACTGTTATCACCACAGAAAGTCATTCAGAGTGACTTTTCCTAAAGAAAGTAAGAGGAAATTCAGACAAAAAGGGTTTTACTCAGGAATCCTTAAAGCAATATTCTGCAGGAATCAGTGCAGCATGAAAGGGAGCAATAGTCTGCAGTGACGCAGCTCACTAAACTACAATCTTTGCTGTGCCTTATCTTCAGAATGTAAACTACCAATGTGCTAATATCTATGGGCATCCCATGTCATTACACTCTTACCAACTCTACCCAAGAAATCCCTACAATAAAAATACTGCAAGGTAAAGCAAGTGACTTCATTGTGTCTAAAGAAGGGGAAGTGAGAGAAATGGATGAATGGAGGGTCAGACAACAGGACGATGTGTGGATCTTTTGAACTTGTACCCAGAGTGCACCGCTACATATATATATATATATATATATATATATATATATATATATATATATATACACAGTATATATATATATATATATATATATATATATATATATATATATATATATATATATGTAGCGGGGTCTCCGTTGAGGTCCCATGGACTACATTACCCAGAACCCCGTTTGGCACCCAGGGTGCATTGGGCTGCCGCAGAAACTCATGGGTGGGGTATAAAAGGGGAGGGCGAGGCTAAGCCCGGCCTCTTTGGACACCGCGTGGCTGGCAAGAGGACTTCCTGTGCGGACCTGCTGCGAGTGCAAGGCCCAAGGCCTGGGCCTTGCGCACTTCCAGAGAGCCTTCCACCTCGCTGCGGAGCCTGTGCGGCATCCAACATCTACCTGCTTCGCGGACGTCAGTTAGACCAGAGATCCGGTTGTGGCAGATCCTGTGTGCGGAGACACAGCGGTGGGAGTCCCAGACTGGGATCGAGTCCGGAGGGGTGAGAGAGCACCTGCTCACAGCTATAACCAAGTACTTTGTTAGGCCTTTTGACTGCCTTGGCCCATCGGGTTATACTTGCTTTCCTGACAGGAGACTAGTTGCAGAACTGAGTTATATAGTCTCCGGGGAGTTGCTTCTATTGCCATAGACCACTGTTGGATTGCAAGTTATTGTTCCTGTATGTGCACCACCGATAATCTTGCGTGCGAAGATTCCTCACTTAAAGACTGAGCTTTAACTGAGTCAGGCCTGACTGGGAGTTTATAGCATTGCTGAGCGCCATATTGCTCATAGGGAAAATAGCTATATGTCAGTGTGTGATAGAACTATATGTGCACTATAGTTGACTAGTGTTATTATTACTGCAGGGCTCTGCATGTATGTGTTATATGGTATTGATTGTTAACCTTTATATACAAGTAAATCTATTACAGTTAATCATTCTGGTATTGGCGTCCATTACTATATTTCACAAGTGTTTGGATTATTGTGGGATTGTTCATGAACTGGTATAGAGCCATACATATATACCACCCCTAGACTACCTGTGCCAGAGAAGGGTCGAGTAGATTGCCGGGGGTTGGCTGTGCTGTGTACAGGGCCCGAAACAAAACCAGCAGCTCTCTTAGTTTGGGGGTATCGCTACACGTGGGGGAGTCGTTCGGGATCCTGTATATGGCAAGCAAACACACCAAAAGTACTGGCATGGGCCCGCTAGAAGTGAAAGCGTGATGCGAAGCAGCCAAAACAAACCCAGACATGTCAGTGGTCATCAGTCTCCCAGGAGAAGAATGGTCAATAGGTGCAGCGGAGCGACTCGTGGTGTCGTTATCCCCAAATAATACACCATGGGTGATGGACATGAAATCAGACCCAGACACCTCGTTTCAGTATGCACTGATAGAGTGGTGGGATGGAGTACCGGGGAACTTTAAAGGCCGAAGTGTGCAGACGCCAGATAACAAAACTTATGGTTTGGCGCACGCAATGACCGTGAAGACGGAGTCACCTCCGTCATCCCCAATGGGATCACCGCCAGGGATACCCCATGCAACAGAGAAGCAGAAAGGGACGACACCTCCGGTGACATCCATTACTGCCATAGGGCCAGAGCTGTTAAATGCCTTAGGGGATCTGCTCACGAAGTGTCAGAAAACGAACACGGTACACATAGAGGCCAGCTACGGGAAGCTGAGAACATTTTCGGGGAGGCTGCCCGTCCCTGTGGGGGAGGAAGACTTCGATACCTGGATCGAACAGGCTTTGTCAGCGGTAGAGGCATGGAAGGTGCCTGAAGCGCAGAAAAAGCAGTGCGTGATGGAAAGTCTTAAAGGCGCGGCTGAGGAAGCTGTAAAAAGTCTCCGCTTTGGAAATGCTGCCTGCACGGCTTATGAATGCTTAGCCATGCTACAAGAAGAGTTTGGTCAGTTAGAGAAAGTAACGGAACTGGTGTATCAGTTCGAACACACCATTCAGCAGCCAGGAGAAAAGCTGTCGGAGTATGTCAGAAAACTGAACAAGATGCTTTGTCAGATCGTGCTAAAAAAGGGGATGGTGCCCCAAGCCATAGATGCGGCAAGGATGAAGCAGATCTTAAAGGGAGCGCTACGCTCGGATCCAGTCTGGCTCCACCTGAAAACCTCTGGAGGAGGTATGTCGCTGAATTATCCTGATCTAGAAAAGATCATTAGAGATGAAGAGGCTCTACAGAAGGATCAGCAAGCGATCAAGATGCATACCTCTTCTACACCAGTAATGGTCAGATCAGCCATGACCCCTCAAAGAGACTCAGAAGTAGATACCCTGAAGTCACAGATGTCTCAGGTGTTGGAGATGTTGACCTCTTTGATGGCAAAGGATCCAAGGGTCGTAGAAAATGAGGGACCGAAGAAGGAGTTGTTCCCGGGTACCCCAGCGCCCACTCCCCTACAAGAGTGGGGGGATGTGATTTGTTTTAACTGCGGAGGAATTGGCCATATTGCGAAAGTATGTTCCAGCCCCAAGAAAAAGAAGATAAATAATCGGAAGCCGGCGGAAAACTCCAGAGGGCCCCGATGAAGGAGTCAACCGGGTGCCCATCATCTCCAGTGAGCTCCATTGGACCCAAACTGAATGAGAAGCCCAGAAGGAAAGGGGGCAAACCCCCTCGGAAGAAGGATAATGTCCCTCAGCGGGAGCATACACCTAAAACGAGGGGGGAGATCAATGCATACCGAGCCCAAGAGGGACTAAAGTCAACAGCCAAACACAAGAAGGAAAATTCCAAGGGAAAGTGTGGGGATCAACAGAGAGAGACCCCTCTGAAGTCATATCCAGAAAGTGACCTTATTATACTGGGACTTCTATGATAAGCATCTGAGTCAACTACCCATCCAGAGAATTGAAGATTTAGAGATATGGGGAATCGGAACACAGAGTTTCCTTTACGATGGTTACTTGCCCATAAAACTGACCTTTGACCCCTCAGTAGCCGGGAAGGCTGAAGTGTTCGATACCCTGGCAGTGGTGTGCCCCCGATCGCCTGAAGCCAACAAGAGCTCCCTAATAATAGGGACCAACACAGACCTGGTGAGAAGGCTCTTGGCCCCTCTAGTGCGAGGGAAGAATTCCGCTGTCACCAGAATCCACCCAATGTTGAAGACAGCCTACCAGCGACTAGTCTTAGAACAGCAGGCCCCAGAAGAGGGGGTGGGAAAAGACTGGAGACTGGCGAAGAAAGGGATAGTATTGCAGCCCGGTGAAGTAACCCATCTCAGGGCCACTGTGAAGCTTACTTGGGAGCAACCTGGCCCCTTTGTCATGTTGGAACCAGACCCCCAGGAAGAATACTCAGGCTTAGAAGTGATCCCAGAAATGGTTCCAGTAAGAGCTTTGAAGAAGGCACGCTGTAAGGTGCCGATGAGCGTCAGGAATGCCACGGGTACCCCCATGGAGATCCCCACCAGGATGTTGTTGGGCCAGGTGAGCCCTGCTGCCCCAATTGTCTTATCAGATGTGGAGAAGACAGAGGGAGAAAGGACTATCTGGGAGAAGCTCTGCATGGAGAATCCGAATCTGCCAAGGGCCTGGAAAGAGAGAGCAAAGGCCCAGTTGACCAGATGGAGGAAGATTTTTTCCAAAGATGAGTTCGATGTAGGGTGTGCGAAGAGTGCCACCCATCAAATCCGCCTCCAGGAAGACAAGCCTTTCAGGGAGAGAGTCAGGCAAATTCCTCTAGCCGACCATGAAGACCTGAGAGAACAGCTCGCAGAGCTCAAGCGAACCGGTGTTATCCGGGAATCTAGAAGCCCCTATGCCTCCCCAATAGTGGTGGTCAGGAAGACGAATGGGTCGTTGAGGTTGTGTATAGACTACAGGACTCTCAACAGGAGAACGATACCCGACCAGTATACCACTCCGAGGATAGAGGATGCTCTACAGAGTTTAACTGGAGCCAGGTGGTTCAGTGTCATGGACCTAAAGAGTGGATACTACCAGATCCCTATGCATCCGGAAGATAAGGAGAAGACAGCCTTCATAACCCCTGTGGGATTCTTTGAATTTGACCGGATGCCCCCAGGTCTGTCTGGAGCCCCTGCCACCTTTCAACGCCTCATGGAGAAAACCGTAGGAGACATGAACCTCATCGAAGTTCTCGTGTACTTGGATGACATCATCGTCTTTGGGAAGACTCTAGAGGAACATGAGGAGAGACTGGAAAAAGTCTTGAGAAGGCTCAGCGAAGAGGGACTCAAGCTTTCACCAGAGAAATGCCAGTTCTACCAGTCATCAGTCAACTATCTGGGGCACATGATGTCCGAAGAAGGGGTAGCCACAGACCCCGGGAAGCTGGAGGCAGTTACCTCCTGGCCACGGCCCACCACTGTGACAGAACTCAGGTCCTTTTTGGGGTTCTGCTCCTACTATAGGAGGTTCGTAGAGGGGTTCGCACGGATTGCCAGACCCCTGAATGAACTGTTAAAGACAGAGGGAGAAGAGGATGACTCGGGTCCCAGGAAGCCGGGAGAGTCAGTCAAAGACCAGTGGAATGGGAAGTGCTGAAGAAGAGCTTAACCACTGCCCCTGTCTTGGCCTATGCAGACCCAAAGAAACCCTATGAACTCCATGTAGATACCAGTCATGACGGTCTGGGAGGAGTGCTCTACCAGGAGCATGAAGTGCAACTGCGACCCGTCGCATATGTGAGCAGAAGTTTGACCCCTTCTGAAAAAAACTACCCCACTCATAAGTTGGACACGGCAGCTGTCTGGATACTGAGGATTCATACAGGTACTTTTTGTTGAGATAGAGTATTTTTAGGCAGCATAGGACAATACTATTTATCACTGATGCCCTGAATTTCATAGTTACTTTCATTTACCCCTTTCCCTCTTCTCTTTTTTTCTTTATTTCATTTTTTCTTTTTTAGATACTCTTTTCTTGAATCAGAAGATTGGGACTGTGTACACAGTTGCTTCGCTGTTATAGTAGTGCATAATTGATGCAACTGTCTTTAACTGAGGATTCCCTCTATCTGTGAAGCTTTCTCAAGTTCCCTCTCCTACTTATTGATTTGGAGGTCTTTCACCATACTGGTAGGTTCTCTTACATATACTGGATACATACTTTTCACACCTGGCTTAGGTTGTAGCCAAGATAGGCGGTTTAAGTATGTACTAGGGGATTGCTGATTTGCCTCCTCTCCTTTGTCTCCCCTCTCTCTCAATGTCTTTTAGAATATAGACTCATCAATACCTGTAGAGTCTCCCTCAGCTCTGCCGTCCGTCATTATCTGGGGACCCCTGTTGAAGTCCTTTGGACTCTGTCAATATTTGAGCCCCCATCCATGGGGTATTTGTTTTCTCGCCCCATGTTTATAACAATGCATGTGACCCGTTGACGCATGGAATGTCAAACCAATTTTGGAAATCTTTGTAAGAAAACATTTATTTTATTTTTTGTAAATTATTTTGTATTTTGTATATATATACAACAAGATATTTATCCATATCACAACTATGTATTTAACAGAATCTGTCTCTCTATAGACAACTTCTGACCTTTATGTCTACAAATCCCCCGAAGAAGGGTTTACCGAAACAGCTGTCGGGTCTGACCATAAATGTCATATTTTCTCCTCATCAATGCAATTAGCTTTCTGGATCTGTACATAATCCATGTGTTTTTTATATTCAGATTGTTTTTGTATTTTTGTACTCATTTATTACATTTATATATTTTTTGATATACTTTTGTGTGTTTTTCAGTCACTTTTAAAGTCCCACCTCCAAGGTTTTTTTTTGTTTTGTCTATTCAATTAGGGATGTGGTGACTGTTAAACAATTACAATTCTACAATTGTTGGTTTTCTTTTTCTCCCACCAAGTTGGAGTTCCTGGCCCTCAAGTGGGCTGTAGTTGATAAACTTAAAGACTATCTGTATGGGGCAGAATTCACTGTGAAAACTGACAACAACCACCTTAGTTATCTTTTCACCACAGCAAAGCTGGATGCCACAGGCCATCGATGGCTGCCTGCACTGTCTGGATTCAACTTCAGCCTGAAATACAGACCTGGGGTTGGCAATCGAGATGCGGATGCCCTGTCCAGAAGGTCTCATGCTCCCACTAGCAGCATGGAAGACTGGACCCAGGTGGCACCGGACGGGGTGCGGGCCCTCTGTCAAGGGGCTGAACTCCAGGCCAGTGGGGAGTCCAGAGCGGAAGAGATAGGGGTCACAATAGTGGGGGTCCCCAAGCAATACTGTGGAGTAACTCGAGATAGAGGAAGATGACTTACCAAAGCTGTCCAAAAAGGAATTGAGATGTGACCAACTGGAAGACCCTTTGGGGAAATTGGTCCTAGAGGCCCTGGAAAATCAGGATCCAGATAGACTCTTGCATCACCCTTCGAAGGAAGCTCGTCTGTTGCGGAAGGAGTGGGACAGGTTGCAGGTGCATCAAGGGGTGGTCTACCGAAGGGGCCCCTCTGGTGACCTGGAAGACAAATGGCAACTGTTTCTACCCGAGAAACACTGAGAGACTGTCTTGGTCGCCTTACACGAACACCATGGTCATTTAGGAGCTGAAAGGACCTTTCAACTCGTCAGAAGTCAGTTCTATTGGCCCTGCATGAGGGCTGAAGTAGAGGAATACTGCCATTCATGTGCACACTTCATCCAGCGGAAAACTCTACCCCATCAAGCTGCCCCAATGGGCCACCTGCAAAGTCAAGGCCCATTGGATTTGGTATGCATTGATTTCCTCTGCCTCGAACCCGACTTGAGTGGACTAGGAAATGTTCTGGTGATAACCGACCATTTCACCCGGTATGCCGAGGCCTTCCCAACCAAAGACCAGAAGGCTTCCACAGTGGCCAAAGTAATTGAAGAAAGAAAAGAAGGTCTTCTGGACGCAGCACTCCGGTTAAAAGGCCTTTATTCCAAAAAAAGGGTTTCAGGAAACCAAAAACACTCTGCACAACACAACAAACTGATCTAGTTTAGCTGACGCGTTTCACACTATTTAAAGTGCTTATTCATAGCTAGTTATTACACAAATGCTACCCAAGATATACCCTAAACAGGGGAAGTCATGTGATCCAACCCCAAAGTGAAAATAATTAGTTAATTGAAAATTAATTAAATTAATTAAACATAAAGTGATTCAAGTGAAATGGGTGTGGTTCACTGACCACAATGAAAAAGGAGGATAGAAATGCCTCACCATATGACAATCTATGCAGATATAAAAAATATATTTTTTTTAGAAAGTATAATATATATAAAAAATATATAATAAGTGATATGGTGTGGAGTGGGAACAAAAAAATATATCAATAAAAATAAATGTGGAAATCGAATAAAATGAGTAAAAAATTGGGATGAGATTACTACCCATTAAAAAAAAAGGGGTATAATATAAATGTGCATCCAAAACATGTGTGACCATGTGTGTAAATGCAAAAAAGAGAAAAAATATATATGTATAATGTAGCTATATATGTGCATATATGTGAAATTTTGGACATGTATAGATGAAGAAATGCAAAGCAACCTTAAAATTAATTAAGTGCACTGTGGAGTGCTTGCATTAATATTACTTAGTCCGTGCTGATATGTGCATGTCTCTTTAGAGATATATTTATTTTTAAATTTTATTCTTTTATTATTGATATTGATAATTTATACAGTGAATTTAATGTGAAAAAAAGAACAAATGTTCTGTTTAAACTAATGTCTGTACAGATTTGTATTGATATATGGGTATATGTCTCTTTAACAAATATTTGAGTCTATATGTCTATTGGGATGGAAGTCATTCCCGAAAGTATATTGTGTATGTGTGCACATGGTGGCTCCAAAAATGTGTGCATTGATCGAGGTAGGCGTCCAACCATAGACGTCTCGATTGGAAAACATTCCGTCCAATACAACCAACCACAGACGTCTCGATGGAAAACAATCCATCCAATCAAAACGTGTAAAAGATATTCTACGTGGACAATACACTTTGAAGTGAATGTTTATGTGAAAAAGTCAGGTAAAAAAAAAAAAAAAAAGGGAAAGGAGGGGAATGCCCCCGTGTAAATGCAAGCATTCAGCCAAATGCGCACACATGAAGAGCCCAATGTCAAAGTGTATATATGTATATATAATGGCTCTAAAACTGTGTGCCTTAGCTGAGATATGCATCCAAACATAGACATGTCGATGGAAAACCATCCGTTCAGTGAAAGGTGTACAAATAATTCTATCAGAACAATAAACACGGGAACAAATGTCTACATGAGGAGATTGAAAAATGACATACCAACAAAAAAAAACCCTTGGGGTTGGATCCTGACTTAATGTGAACATACCGTGATGCCCACATAAACTTATACACTCAATGAATGTCAATGCAATATTACATCTACAGCACAATATACATACAGATGAAACATGGGCCATAAAGCTTGTGTGTGCATTGGTTTCCGAGATGGAAATCTATATGTCATTTCCATATACAAAAATGAACTCTGTATATGCCCAAGACAGTGCATGCTGTCAAAAATGACATAGCCAAAACCAACATAAATTTAATTAAAAAGAATAAAGAGACTATAAAACACGCAAATTAATGTGTGACACATATACAATAAAACAATCTGATCAAGACGATCTACCACTGATAGATGATTAGTGCAAAAAAAGGAGACCAAGACATGCAATTTCTTCGAAACCAGGTGAATAATGGTTCAAGACTAAAAGAATTGGGGGAAGAAAAAGAGAAAAGAATGGTCCCAATAAAGTAGTAGAACTATCATGTTCCATATATTATATGAACAGTAACATAGAAACCATAAAGATTTAAACATGCAACAAGCAGTCAATATCATGGTAACTATATGAAACAAGATAAAATAAAATAAAAACTTCTGACAATGAACCGGGTATAAACATGTGTGTACCCATAAGCATGTAGTAAGGAAGGACAAAAAGGCGATCCGAACCTAAATTGACACGCATGGGTAACCAATGTTAGAAACATCAGAAAAAATGCCAGACACAGAAAACTAGAAAGGACACTGTGCAGGACGCGAGGACTAATCGTAATAATGGGATACATCCCATTAAAAATTAAGGCCTGCCGGTATCCTGGTGTGCAATGAAAAAATCCAATAGACCTCACGCCTGCACAGTGTCCTGAATTTGTCTCCCCCTCTTAAAGGTGAAACAATCTTTTCTATACCTTGTATAGAGAGGCATGAAACATTTTTCTGATGTACTGATACCCAATGCCTAGCAACATTCGTATTCCTATCTTTCTGTATATCATACAGGTGATCATACAGTCTGTCTTTGAGTCTCCTAGTCGTTCTTCCGACATATTGGATATCGCATAGTTCACATTTAATCACATACACCAAAAACTTGGTATTGCAATTAATGAACTGCTTGATATCGTAAGAATTGTGGTTGGTGCTAGACTGAACTGTGTCCCCTGTTTTTATATGTGTACAGTAATTGCAGTGAGGCATTCCACATCTAAAAGTGCCCTGGAAATGCAACCAGTTTGATGCTGAGGATGCGCTTGAGAAAAGACTAGGTGAGAGGCGACTGCCCAAGGTGGGGGCTCTGCGGGACACTGATTTAATTCCCCTGGAAAGTATTTCATGATAGGCAGGGTCATTCAGTAGAATGGGAAGATATTTCCCAATAATGGATTTTATTTTACCAAATTCAAAACTGTAAGGTGTAGAGAACACCGGTACACCACTGTAAGACAGTGTCGCTTTGTTTTTACGTTTATTCGAACAGTTCTGAAGTAAAGTATCTCTTGGGATAACACTCGCAGTTTGGAAGGCTCTATTTATTATTTTGGGAGCATAACCCCTATTGATGAATCGTTGGGTCATATTAGTGGCTTCGGTGACAAAATCCTCAGGTCTGCTGCACAAGCGTCGGAGCCTGAGGAATTGTCCAACCGGAACCCCACGAACGGTGTGGCTAGGGTGGCCTGAATCCGCTCTAAGGAGGGCATTGCCAGCTGTGGGTTTTCTGTAAAGACGTGTGACTACTACACCATTACCAGCCGACAACTTGACATCCCAAAAATCTATGGAAGTGATGCCAAGTTTTCCAGTAAAGCGGAGATTCATGAAATTGTCATTGAGGTGATCCAACCAATCCTGTAAATTTGTGTCCTCTTTGGAGGAAACAAACAGGAGGTCGTCAATGAACCTGCAAAAAAAGATCGTATCTAAACGGCGGGGGCTATCATGTCCAAAGATGCAAGACCTCTCCCAAAATCCCATATAGAGATTAGCCAGGGAAGGCGAAAATTTCGCTCCCATGGAGGCCCCGCACCTTTGGAGATAATAGCCCCCGTCAAACATAAAAAAATTATGTGTAAGTAAATAGTCCAATGACAAAATAATAAACTCCTGTAACGCTAACGAATACTTCCCAGATTCTTTAAGCAAAGTGGACACAGCCAAAACCCCCAAGTCATGGGGAATGCTTGAGTAGAGGCTGGTCACATCACATGTAATCCACCTGTACTCTGCTTTCCACTGAAAATCCCGGAGTTTTATAAGCAGTTGTTTGGTATCACGTAGATACCCTGGAAGGTTGATGACCAAAGGCTGAAGTTGGCCATCAACCCACTCTCCTAGCCGCTCGTTAAGGGATCCAATACCTGCCACTATGGGCCTGCCCACAAGTGGGTCCAGGCCCTTGTGAATCTTTGGCAGGTGATGGAACACTGGCATTACGGGATTGATGGGGATAAATAACAGCTTCTCTTTATCTGAAAAAATTCCTGCATGGACTGCTGTGTCCAACAAGGAGGAAAGTTTGGCAGAAAAAGGGATGGTGGGATCACCCTTGAGTGGAGTATAGGTGTTGCTGTCAGACAACTGACGTAAAGCTTCACCTTTGTAGGTATCAGAGTTAAGGACCACCACCAACCCACCCTTGTCCGCATTGCGAATGACAATGTTATCGTCCATTTCTAAATGTTTAAGAGCCTTATGTTCTGATGGAGACAAATTATGGGGAACAGGCCTCCTTCGGCAATCACGGGCCAAATGGGTAAGATCCTTCTCGACCATGCTTTGAAAGTGGTCAAGATCCTTGCCTCGCGACCCCACCGGATAGAAGTCCGATCTAAGTTTAAAGGAAATACTATTAGGGACATCGGTGGGGTCAACGGGGCAAGGACTGGACTCAGTGGCCAAATCCATAAGCTCTTGAAGAGCACACACTTCTGAAAACAACACTGGAGAAGGACACTCACCCATATCCTGATCACCGGAGGAGGTGTCCTCTGCTTGCATGGGGAGATCAAAATAGTGTTTCTTGAGCGTTAAGCTACGAGAGAATTTATTAACGTCTAATAAGGTATTGAAGAGGTCAAAATGCCTAGTGGGGCAAAAATTAAGTCCCTTAGATAAAATGCATTTTTCTTCATCGCTTAAAATTCTACTCGAGATGTTGATAACGTTGGTGACATCTATTTCTTTCTCCCCCGCAAGATGTATGGGGTATTTTTTGGTGTGCGAGTGTCTTTTCCCTCCTCTCCGGGTTTTCTTATTGCGCTTTTCTGTTTGGCTTTCTTGTGGGGCCCCTGAGGGTTTCCGAATTGAATTCCATCCTGTGAATGATTCCGAATGGGAGACCTCGATGACCGTTCAGGTGAGGAATCCGACGCAGATGTAGCCATGGTATCATTACCCAGGTCATGTTCTAAATCAGAAAAACTGACTTTTTTTGGTCGGTTCTTACGTGATCGGCCAGATTGGAATTGCATCTTCTTCCATGTATATATGTTTCCACTCTCGTAGTCGACCTTGTCTCTGGTCATTTTGCTTGTTTTGGTGGAGATGACTTGCCTTTCCAATTTGTCTAATTGTGGCCAAAGTACTCATGGAAAAATACTTTGTGCACTATGGGCTACCACAGCGTCTCCACTCGGATCAAGGGAGGGACTTTGAAAGTCGGCTGATCAGGAAACTCTTGGACTCCTTAGGGATCAAGAAGACCCGAACCACTCCCTACCACCCACAAGGGGATGCACAGCTGGAGAGGTTCAACCGAACCCTACTCAACATGCTGGGAACTTTAGATAGTGAAAAGAAGCAGCACTGGAGCAGGCACATAGCAGCAATTGTGCATGCTTACAACAGTACAACAAATGATGCTACAGGGTACTCTCCCTACCGACTCATGTTTGGGAGAGAAGCAAGACTACCCGTAGACCTGGCCTTTGGCACCTCCATAGACCATTCCTCAGCCACTTCCCACAAAGGATATGTGGACAGGCTGAGGCACAGTTTAAAGTTGGCCAATGAGCAGGCCCAAGCAGCTTCGGATCAGAGAGGAGCCCGCAACAAGGGAAACTTTGACCTGAAGGTCCGGATTCAGGATCTGCAGCCTGGGGACAGAGTGCTGCTATGGAACTTAGGAGTCCCTGGAAAGCACAAACTTGCAGACAGATGGAGACCTGAGCCGTATGTTATTTGCAGGAAGCTGCCCGGCCTGCCAGTCTACCAACTGAAGCCAGAGGGAAAGGTGGGGTCATTGAAGACTTGGCACCAGAACCACATAATCCCACCCACCGAAGCAGTTCGGACAGGGCCGTCGGAACAGGACAGGCAAACCAAGCAACTGCTTGGGGCCCCCAGCTGGCCTGGGGCCCCAGCAGAGCTGCCTCCCCTCCCGCGATTGGCGGCCCCCCTCCCGCGATTGGCGCCCCCCCAACCGGGATTGGTGGCCCCCTCCTCCCGCAATTTGGTGGCCCCCCCACCTGCGATTGGCGGCCCCCCACCCGCGATTGGCAGCCCCCTCCTCCCGCGATTGGCGGCCCCCTCCTCCCGCGATTTGGCGCCCCCCCCGCGATTGGCAGCCCCCCTCCCACGATTGGCAGCCCCCCCTCCCACGATATTGGCGGCCCCCTCCCGCGATTGGCGCCCCCCCACCCCCCTTCTGAATTAAAAAAGCACCCCCCGCTTCTCCCAAAAAAATCAGTAGCACCCCCCCGCTTAGGGGCCCCAAATTCTCAATCTGCTTGGGGCCCCCAAATTCCTTCAAACGGCCCTGAGTTCGGATACCCCCTGCAAAGGACTTCCTCGAGCCAACTTCCATCCTGGATACTCCTAGGCCAAATACCTGGTCCCAGGCATCTCGGTCTGAAGAAACAGATGTCTCTGAACCTAGTGAGGATGAAAGGGAAGAGCTAGAATGGCTATGGCCTTCCCAGGCCCCAGTGACTTCTGCTATAGATCTCCCACCTTTGGAAGACACCATAGACAGTACACTGAATGCAGAAGCTACTGAATTCATCCCGTCCAGCCCTCTATCAGACTCATGGGAAGATGCCCTCGACTCACTCCCAGAGGAGGATCCAAGATGTTCCGTGAATCTTCCTGCTCCTGAGTTAAATGTTTCAGAAACAGTGAAAGCTGCCATGTCCGTTCCAGAAGAGGAACCTACAGTGTCCAAGCCAGAAATCCCAAGAGAGCGGAGGGTGAAAAGGGCCATAAGGCCTCCCCGAAAGTTTACTTACCCACAAATGGGGAAGAGCTCGGAGGACACTGTGGTAACTGCCAGGAGGAGTGCAGAAAGCCCAGATCCCTCCACTGTTTATTTGGTGGAGGGCAACCCCAACTCACCCCCTGGCACAGTTAGACAGGCCACTTATGACAGTGTGACCTGTGGGCGAGGAAGTTCACCCTCTCATTTTTGGTGGGAACTTCCTCTGCCGACATCATACGCAACTTTGTCAAATGTTGTGCGTAGTGTATGTTGACAATTATCTTTGGGGACCAAAGAGTTTAAGTGGGGGGAGTGTGTAGCAGGGTCTCCATTGAGGCCCCATGTACTACGTTACCCAGAACCCCATTTGGCACCCAGGTTGCATTGGGCTGCCGCAGAGACTCATGGGTAGGGTATAAAAGGGGAGGGCGAGGCTAAGCCCGGCCTCTTTGGACACCGCGTGGCTGGCAAGAGGACTTCCTGTGCAGACCTGCTGCGAGTGCAAGGCCCGAGGCCTGGGCCTTGCGTACTTCCAGAGAGCCTTCCACCTCGCTGCGGAGCCTGTGCGGCATCCGACATCTACCTGCTTCGCGGACGTCAGTTGGACCAGAGATCCGGCTGTGGCAAATCCTGTGTGCGGAGACACATCGGTGGGAGTCCCAGACTGGGATCGAGTCCGGAGGGGTGAGAGAGCACCTGCTCACAGCTATAACCGAGTACTTTGTTAGGCCTATTGACTGCCTTGGCCCATCGGGTTATACTTGCTTTCCTGACAGGAGACTAGTTGCAGAACTGAGTTATATAGTCTCCGGGGAGTTGCTTCTATTGCCATAGACCACTGTTGGATTACAAGTTATTGTTCCTGTATGTGCACCACCGATCATCTTGCATGCGAAGATTCCTCACTTAAAGACTGAGCTTTAACTGAGTCAGGCCTGACTGGGAGTTTATAGCATTGCTGAGCGCCATATTGCTCATAGGCAAAATAGCTATATGTCAGTAGTGATGAGCCGAACACCCCCGGGTTCGGTTCGCACCAGAACCCGCGAACGGACCGAAAGTTCGTACGAACATTAGAACCCTATTAAATACAATGGATGCGAACGTTCGAATTCTAAAGTGCTAATTATAACAACTATTATGCATGTTATTGTCCTAAAAAGGGTTTGGGAACCCGGGTTGTGCACCAGGGGACATGTATCAATGCAAAAAGAAGTTTTAAAAACGGTCGTTTTTCGGGAGCAGTCATTTTAATGATGCATAAAGTGAAAAAAAAAAGTCAAATATTCCTTTAAATATCGTTCCTGGGGGGTGTCTAAAGTATGCCTGTGAAGTGCCACGTGTTTCCCGTGTTTAGAACTGTCCCTGCACAAAATGACACTTCTAAAGGAAAAAAAAGCCATTTAAAACTGCTTGCGGCTTTAATGTAATGTCTGGTCTCGGTAATATGGATGAAAATCTTTAAGAAAAATGGCATAGCTACCCCATGACCCCCCCCCCTACCCCAGCCCATTACCAGCCCCTTTGGGTCTTGTATGGATATTAAGGGGAACCCCGCACATAAAATAAAAAAGGCCCTATATACTCTGAACAGCCGTATACAGGCGGTGCATACAAGACAGGGACTGTAGGTTTGTTCTTATGTAGAATCTGTTTGTAATTTTGAACAGGTACATTGTTGAAGTGTAGCTCCAGCCCAAAAATCTATTTTTAAACTTTTTGGAAAACATAGGTAAGGGTTATCACCCCTGTAACATTTGTTTTGCTGTCTGTGCCCCTGTTCAGAACATTTCACCTCACTTTCCGTCCCAATGACAACTGTTTTTGAAATGTGGTGTTTTTCTTGAAACAAGGATTGCTGATAAAGCATCAGTACAGAGGAGACACCTTTCTCCCATATTTATTCTTACAGGAGAGAATTTTCCTTCCTAGTGGTAGATTTCCTCTCACTTCCTGTTGTCTTCTTGCGTTTGCAAGTAGGAGTCGTTTGTAAGTTGGATGTTTGAAAGTAGGGACCTGCCGTATATACTCTGCAGAAATAGGCCCCTTAGTTGTTGGTGTTGGCACAACACTGTAAGCACTCACAGTTACTCTTGGTTGGTGCTGGAACGCCCTGCTGTCAACTATTATATCAGGAATTTTAATTACATATAATTGTTGAACAGTGGTAGTAAAGATTGGGCCTTTGATGGTGGTGCTGGTGCCACAACACTGTAAGCCCTGACAGTTACTCTTGGTGGGTGCAGCAATGGGCCCTGCTGTGAATTATTAGATCAAGAATTGTAATTGCATGCCCCTGTTGAACAGGGGCTGAAAAATTGGGCCTTTCGTGGTGGTGGTGGTGGTGGTGGTGTTGCCACAACACTGTAAGCCCTCAGAGTTACTCTTGGTGGGTGCAGCAATGGGCCCTGCTGTGAATTATTAGATCAAGAATTGTAATTGCATGCCCCTGTTGAACAGGGGCTGAAAAATTGGGCCTTAGGCACTGGTGGCACAACACTACAACCCCTCACAGATACTGTACTTGGAGCACAGCAATGAGCCCTGTTGCAAAGTATTGCTTCAAAAATTGTAATGACACGCCCCTGTTAAACAGGGGCTGAAAACTTGGGCCTTAGGCACTGGTGCCACAACACTCCAACCCCTCACAGATACTGTACTTGGAGCACAGCAATGAGCCCTATGGCAAATTATTGCTAAAAAAATTGTAATTACACGCCCCTGTAAAACAGGGGCTGAAAAATTGGGCCTTAGCCACTGGTGGCGGCACCCATAAACAAAAATGATCTTCCAAGCTATCATCATCAATCGTATCATTGAGGACTCGGAGGAGGAGGATAGCCAGTCAACATAACAGCACAGGCACTCAGCATCAGCATCAGTCTTGAAGGGATGTGACATGTTAAAATCAATTAGTCTGTTATATCAGCATCAGGTGTGTGGTAGCTGGTGGTGATCCAAGACTGGTTCATCTTGATGAAAGTCAGTCGATCAACCGAGTCGGTGGACAGGCGCACCCTGTGATCCGTGACAAATCCTCCAGCAGCACTGAATGTGCGTTCCGAAAGAACGCTGGATGCAGGACAGGCCAGTAGCTCAATTGCATACTGTGCAAGCTCTGGCCAGTGATCCATCCTCAAGACCCAGTAAGCCAGAGGATTTTCGGTGGGGAAGGTGTCCAAGTCTGACCTTGCCCCTAGATATTCCTGCACCATGTTTATCAGACGCTGGCGATGGTTGCTGGAACCGATCATACTTTGGGGCTGCGGACTAAAGAATTGTCTGAACGCATCGGTCAGACGGCCACCTTCCCCACTGCTCCTTCTTTGACTGGCCGAAGCCTCAGCAACTCGTTGTCCAGGACCAGGAGTTTGTAACCTCCCAGTCTCTGGGAACGCGTTGCACAGACCTTTCTGCAAGGCCTCCCGGAGTTGTCTCATCCTCTGCTCCCTCTGCGACGGTAACATAAGGTCCGCAACCTTACCCTTGTATCGTGGATCAAGGAGAGTGGCCAGCCAGTAATGGTCCCTCTCCTTGATCCGAAGAATACGAGGATCCTTCCGCAGACTTTGCAGGATCAGGGAGGCCATGCAGCGTAGGTTTGCTGAGGCATTCGCTCCGGAGTCCTCTGGGTCACTAAGGACGACATGATCGGCAGCCACCTCCTCCCAGCCACGTACAAGTCCACTGGTTTCTTGGGACTGTAAATCATCCCTAAAAGACTGCTGCTGATGATGCTGAGTGCCAGCCTCCACCTCCATGCTGACACAATCCTCCTCCTCCTCCTCCTCCTCTTCCTGTGCGATGGGTGGGACAGAAGGAACACTGTCTGGGTAAAGGGGGCCTTGAGAGGCAAGGAAGTCCTCCTCTTCCTGCCTCTGTTCTGCCTCAAGTGCCCTGTCCATTATTCCACGCAGCGTGTGCTCCAACAGGTGGACAAGAGGTACAGTGTCACTGATGCATGCACTGTCACTGCTCACCATCCTCGTGGCCTCCTCAAATGGTGCCAGGACAGTGCATGCATCCCTGATCATGCCCCACTGGCGTGGAGAAAAAAAACCGAGCTCCCCTGACCCTGTCCTGGTGCCGTAGTCGCACAGGTACTCATTGATGGCCCTCTGCTGCGTGTGCAGCCGCTGCAGCATGGCCAACGTTGAGTTCCACCTGGTGGGCATGTCACATATAAGGCGGTTCTTGGGCAGGTTCAACTCCTTTTGCAGCTCAGCCAGGCGAGCACTGGCATTATAAGATCTGCGGAAATGCACACAGACTTTCCTGGCCTGCCTCAGGACATCCTGTAAGCCCGGGTACCTGCCCAAGAACCGCTGCACCACCAGGTTAAGGACGTGAGCCACACAGGGCACATGGGTCAGTTGTCCCTGTCGGAGGGCGGAGAGGAGGTTGGTGCCATTGTCGCAAACCACCATTCCTGGCTTAAGCTGGCGTGGCGTCAACCACCTCTCGGCCTGGCCCTGCAGAGCAGACAGGACCTCTGCCCCAGTGTGGCTTCTGTCCCCCAAACACACCAGCGCAAGCACGGCATGGCATCTTTTTGCCTGCGTACTTGCGTAGCCCCTTGAACGCCTACGGAGCACCGCTGGTTCCGAGGACAAACCACAGGAAGAGGCCATGGAGGAAGAAGAAGAGGAGGGGGTGGAGGAGAGAGGTGTGTCACAACCAGTAGTAGCATTTTGGAGGCGTGGCGGTGGAACAACCTCCAACACTACTGCACCTTGTCCTGCATCCTTCCCAGCTGCCAAAAGAGTGACCCAATGGGCCGTGAAAGAAAGGTAACGTCCCTGTCCATGCCTGCTGGACCATGAGTCAGCGGTAATATGCACCTTACCGCTGACCGCCCTGTCCAGCGAGGCCAAGACATTGCCTTCCACATGCCGGTAGAGAGCCGGAATAGCCTTCCGTGAGAAAAAGTGGCGTTTGGGAACCTGCCACTGAGGAACCGCACATTGCACAAACTCACGGAAGGGGGCCGAGTCTACCAACTGAAAAGGCAGCAGTTGAAGCGCTAGCAATTTAGCCAAGCTAGCATTCAACCGCTGGGCATGTGGATGGCTGGGAGTGAACTTCTTTTGACGGTCCAGCAGCTGGGGCAGGGAAATTTGCCTGCTAGAATCGGACGTTGGTGTACTGCTAGCAGAGTGGCCGCAAGTACTTGGCTGTGACACACCTAATTCTACACCTTCATTCCTCTCAGTGCATGTTTCAGAGAGGACTGAAGTTATAGTGGGGTTGGAGATCCCAGCTGATGCGGTGCAAGGAGAGGTCCGCTTTGTTCTTTGGTGTGGGTCTTTGAGGTAGGCTTGCCAACGAGCTGCATGGCAGGTCAACATATGTCTGGTCAGGCATGTGGTACCCAAGCGGCTGATGTTTTGGCCACGCGATATACGCTTGAGACATATGTTGCAAACAGCAGCTGTGCGATCTGATGCACTAGCCTCAAAAAAGGCCCACACCAAAGAACTTTTTGAATGACGGGCAGAGGCAGCGCCCTGCACAGGCGGAGCTCTGCGGTGTGATTCCGTCGGTGTACTGCCCTTACGCTGGCCACCAAAGGGCATCCTGCCTCGTTGGAGATGTGCCTCCTCCTCATCCTCCTCCTCCTCCTCTCTCCTATTAGGCACCCACGTGGAGTCAGTGACCTCATCATCCCCTCCCTCCTCATCACTGGAGCCAATCTGGCAGTATGCTGCAGCTGCTGGAACATGACTGCCAGATTGGTGTCCTTCTTGAGCATCCCCTCGGTCTGCTCTCACGCTACTGCCTTCCTGTAGCTGGGTTTCATCATCAGACGCTTCGAAACGCTGGGCATCCTCCTGGAGCATGTACACAACACTGTGCTCAAACAGTTCGGGGGACTCCTCAGGAGGAGGACATGGTGGGTCTAGGGAAGGAGTGACTGATGATGAGTCTGACATTGATACCAGGGAAGAGGACGCTTTGGCAGCTGCTTTTCCAGTACCCTGAGCCTGGGTGAGAGAGGATGAGGAGGAGGAGGAGGGCTTGGTCATCCACTCTACCAAGTCTTCGGCATGATGTGGCTCAACATGTCCAGCTGCCGAAAAGAAGGACAAGCGTGTCCCATGGCCATGTGCTGATGACAATGCACTGCGTCCACGACCAGCACTGTTGCCCCCAGACACAGAGCCTGCTTGCCCTCTTTTATTGCCTCCTGACTGTCTGCCTCTCCTTGTTTGCCTTCCAGACATTCTAATAGATGGCCTGCAGGGAGATGGGAAAAAAGCAATAAGGGCTACCTTCAGGTGTCCTTCTCTGTCCCTTTACTTAAGGATTTCTAAATATGGTTGAGGATGATTGCTTTTGCACAGAATAGCACAACGACAATTTCCCTGACTGTCCAAAAAAACAAGGATTTCAAAGATGGTTGATGAGGAATGCTTTAGCACACTATAGCACAAGGAGAATTTCCCTCACTGTCCTTCCCTGTCCCTAGAAACAAGGATTATCACAGTGAAAGAAACTGACACTCTTCCTACCTATAGTTTTCTGTTCCTAGAAAAAATGTTTTTTTAAAGCACACTATAGCACAAGGAGAATTTTCCTCACTGTCCTTCCCTGTCCCTAGAAACAAGGATTCGCACAGTAAAACACACTGACACTCTCCCTACCTATAGTTTTCTGTCCCTAGAAAAAATGTTTTTTTTAAAGCACACTATAGCACAAGGAGAATTTCCCTCACTTTCCTTCTTTGTCCCTAGAAACAAGGATTATCACAGTGAAAGAAACTGACACTCTTCCTACCTATAGTTTTCTGTCCCTAGAAAAAATGTTTTTTTAAAGCACACTATAGCACAAGGAGAATTTCCCTCACTTTCCTTCTTTATCCCTAGAAACAAGGATTATCACAGTGAAAGAAACTGACACTCTTCCTTCCTATAGTTTTCTGTCCCTAGAAAAAATGTTTTTTTTAAAGCACACTATAGCACAAGGAGAATTTCCCTCACTTTCCTTCTTTGTCCCTAGAAACAAGGATTATCACAGTGAAAGAAACTGACACTCTTCCTTCCTATAGTTTTCTGTCCCTAGAAAAAATGTTTTTTTAAAGCACACTATAGCACAAGGAGAATTCCCTCACTGTCCTTCCCTGTCCCTAGAAACAAGGATTCGCACAGTAAAACACACTGACACTCTCCCTACCTATAGTTTTCTGTCCCTAGAAAAAATGTTTTTTTAAAGCACACTATAGCACAAGGAGAATTCCCTCACTGTCCTTCCCTGTCCCTAGAAACAAGGATTCGCACAGTAAAACACACTGACACTCTCCCTACCTATAGTTTTCTGTCCCTAGAAAAAATGTTTTTTTAAAGCACACTATAGCACAAGGAGAATTCCCTCACTGTCCTTCCCTGTCCCTAGAAACAAGGATTCGCACAGTAAAACACACTGACACTCTCCCTACCTATAGTTTTCTGTCCCTAGAAAAAATGTTTTTTTAAAGCACACTATAGCACAAGGAGAATTCCCTCACTGTCCTTCCCTGTCCCTAGAAACAAGGATTCGCACAGTAAAACACACTGACACACTCCCTACCTATAGTTTTCTGTCCCTAGAAAAAATGTTTTTTTAAAGCACACTATAGCACAAGGAGAATTCCCTCACTGTCCTTCCCTGTCCCTAGAAACAAGGATTCGCACAGTAAAAGACACTGACACTCTCCCTACCTATAGTTTTCTGTCCCTAGAAAAAATGTTTTTTTAAAGCACACTATAGCACAAGGAGAATTTCCCTCACTTTCCTTCTTTGTCCCTAGAAACAAGGATTATCACAGTGAAAGAAACTGACACTCTTCCTACCTATAGTTTTCTGTCCCTAGAAAAAATGTTTTTTTAAAGCACACTATAGCACAAGGAGAATTCCCTCACTGTCCTTCCCTTTCCCTAGAAACAAGGATTTGCACAGTAAAACACACTGACACTCTCCCTACCTATAGTTTTCTGTCCCTAGAAAAAATGTTTTTTTAAAGCACACTATAGCACAAGGAGAATTCCCTCACTGTCCTTCCCTGTCCCTAGAAACAAGGATTCGCACAGTAAAAAACACTGACACTCTCCCTACCTATAGTTTTCTGTCCCTAGAAAAAATGTTTTTTTAAAGCACACTATAGCACAAGGAGAATTCCCTCACTGTCCTTCCCTGTCCCTAGAAACAAGGATTCGCACAGTAAAACACACTGACACTCTCCCTACCTATAGTTTTCTGTCCCTAGAAAAAATGTTTTTTTAAAGCACACTATAGCACAAGGAGAATTCCCTCACTGTCCTTCCCTGTCCCTAGAAACAAGGATTCGCACAGTAAAACACACTGACACTCTCCCTACCTATAGTTTTCTGTCCCTAGAAAAAATGTTTTTTTAAAGCACACTATAGCACAAGGAGAATTCCCTCACTGTCCTTCCCTGTCCCTAGAAACAAGGATTCGCACAGTAAAACACACTGACACTCTCCCTACCTATCCTTCTCTTTCCCTAAACTAAAGGAATCCAGGTTAAGCAAGAAAAAAATAAATGTCACTGTCCCTGCCTATGCTTCTCTTTCCCTGCTCCGGAACACACTACACTAGGCCGCCGTGCTGGCGGCCTTTTATAGTGTGGGGCGTGTACTAAACACCCTCAGCAATAATTGGCCACAGGCATCCTGCCTGTGGCCAATCATTGCTCTCCTCGCTGCCGGCGCTGTGATTGGCCAAGCATGCGGGGTCACAGTGCATGCTTGGCCAATCACAGCGCCTGGATGACACTGCGATGGCGTAGTGCATTGTGGGCCGTTCGCGTCACTCGAATTTGGCGCGAACGGCCCAAATCGTTCGATCTTCGTCGAACGATCGAACAGCCGATGTTCGAGTCGAACGTATGTTCGACTCGAACACGAAGCTCATCCCTATATGTCAGTGTTTGATAGAACTATATGTGCACTATAGTTGACTAGTGTTATTATTACTGCAGGGCTCTGCATGTATGTGTTATATGGTATTGATTGTTAACCTTTATATACAAGTAAATCTATTACAGTTAATCATTCTGGTATTGGCGTCCATTACTATATTTCACAACTGTTTGGATTATTGTGGGATTGTTTATGAACTGGTATAGAGCCATACATATATACCATCCCTAGACTAGCTGTGCCAGAGAAGGGTCGAGTAGATTGCCGGGGGTTGGCTGTGCTGTGTACAGGGCCTGAAACAAAACCAGCGGCTCTCTTAGTTTGGGGGTATCGCTACATATATATATATAAACATTATGCTTGCTTTTGTCTGTGTGAGTTGGCTCATAAATATTCATGTACATTCACCTATTCACATACAATAATGTCTACTATCGTGTATGTCTCTGGGTTCCTCAGACACCTGTGGATGTCAAAACAAATCAGTTTCTAAGCGAATGGAATGCCTGTAGCAGTTTATAAAAATAAATGCTAATCCTTAACATGGGCCAGAACAAGAAGACTTAAAAGAGATAAATATAATATGTATTCTAGATGCGACCTGATTGAGCACATGGGTTGTCTCGTGAGTTCATTGCCCAGAGGACAGGTAAGTACAGTTGACACTCAGAACTTCTAAAATTAGGGTCCCAGGAGAAGGGGGCCACATACTTTCCTTGTGTCAGGCTCTATAAACCCTAGTGTCTGTCACAGTCACAGAGAGGACATCTCATTACTGGGAGCTGACCAGACATTACTCTTAATTAAAGAGGCACTGAGGCGAGGTGCCAGCTGGGAACAGACGTGAGATGTCCTGTAGCCAAAAATATGTATCAGGAGACTTGGTGCAGGTTTAACCCATTAACGTTATGGAACGTTGCACTGTATCTTTACATAAACTCTTATTCTTTTTCCATTATAAATTCTCCCTACAATTTGCAGTATAACTGTTTTTTTTAATAAACTTAAGATGCATTAATTGTTAACATAAAAAAGTGTGCAAGCCATACATATGTAGCGGGTACTCCAAATTTAGGGGGTCTTAATGCCCAAATTTAGGGGGATGACCCGCGCACTAGTATGGCTCAGGCCTTCTAATTGTGCTGGACTCTGCTTTGTTGCTGTGTGCCTATGTAGAGTTCCCTGTGGCCTGCAGGTGGCGCTGCCATGTTGGGTTGGTGTTGAACCATAGGTTGCATTGGCGCGATTGGATGTCCTCTCTCGGCTACCATGCAGTGGGCTGGTTCTGCCTGCTGTGCATGCCAGGAGAGGATATAAAAGAGGCAGACGCCATTTATTCAGAGAGAGATCCGGGGACAAGTACCCGGAGGAGTGTGCCCCCTAAGGAGGGGGAGCGTACACCGACTGAAGAGTCTCGGGCACCTTCGGCCCGAGACCGCAACATTCCGGGTAGGCCCAGTACCTTCAACTGGGTCTACAGGCAGAACTTTGGAGTCCTAGGGTGAGGGTATCCGCTCTGACCAAGAGGAAGCCAGGGGAGGATCGGTCCCATAACAGGAGATGAGTAATAGTTAGATTGCTGTCTCGGGAAAGGCCTGGTGACCTGTCGGAGGGAAGGATCCTATGCTCCACAGAACTGACCCTGCGGAGTGCTGCTGCTCTTCAAGGACATACTGAATTTGTCCTTGGAGGCTTTAAATTGCTTGTTCGAGCTCCACATCGGCTGCTAGGACCATTGAGGGACTATCCGTGTGAGCTGTACCCACTCGAGACCGAGTGGTGATTAAATCTGGGAGTTCTGTGCCTGAATCTGCTTTGGTTCAACTATTATCTCTCTCATCTACTCTCTCTTACCTATCAAGCAAAGATACAAAATAAACTCAACGTTGGAGTTTAAGTGGTTTGGACATGGACTTTATTAAAGAGGGGAAAGTACAGACTCGTCTCTACATTCTGGAGATGGGAACCAGTGGAAGGAGGTAACGCAAATACATATACACCGCCTGACCTCTAAACTAGAGGACATGGGCTTGTGGCATGGGTGCCTCTTCTTTCCCCTAAGAGGAGAGGGTAGTGCTACACATACTATTGTGAGCTCTCACTATCCCATGTTAAAATGGAGCACTGTTGCTTAGAAAATCTTGGCACTCCAGGCAGGACTGTTCTGTCTCAAGGACATTCAGCTAAACCATTCTTATCCCATAAACATGATACCATATTTCTTCGATCGCAGTTTATTGGAACAAGCTAGGTGAAACTACAAATAACAAGAATAAAGCTTGATAAGTACAATATCCCATACATTTAGCATACATTGTAGAGACAAAGATACACAGTACAATATGATATAAGGGTTGATGGTAAGAGATTGAAATAAGACATATCCTGCCTCCTGCAGTGTCTTGAAAAAGCATGGAGAATGTGTCTCTTCCTGTAAGATTCTACCCAGAATACTCTGCTTTCTAATCGCTTCCTGGGTTATACATTTAATGCATTTAATAATGATTCTACTGAAACAATACCAAAAAGGGACGCTAGATGGCGCCTACGCTCTGCACATGATTTCTATAGAAATTACAACCTTAAATGTCATTTTAATCAACACAAATGCAGATAATCAGAATATAGACATCTGATGGACAGAACACTCCCCGCCTGACGTCAAGTGACGTCACTAACAGAGTCCTCCGTAGAAAGTAACAGAACAAGTTCAGTCACTGGTCTTAAGAACACTTTGGTCTCATTCTGTTGGAAAGTCTTGACCTCGACCTTACGGACAAGATTATCTTTGCTTGGCAGTACTTTGGTGACTAGACCTAAAGGCCACATATTCCTTAGTGTCTGGCAATCTTTCATGAGCACAACATCACCAAGTTTAAGATTAGGTTTTTTAGTGTGCCACTTCCTCCTTAGTTGTAGAGTAGATGTGTATTGGTCCTTCCACCGACTCCAGAAGTAGGAATGAGCTCGGTGTTCGACCGTTCGGCGAACATCGAACGATTTGGGCCGTTCGCGCCAAATTCGAGTGACGCGAATGGCCCACAATACACTGCGCCATCGCAGTGCAATCCCGGCACTGTGATTGGCCAAGCATGCACTGTGACCCCGCATGCTTGACCAATCACAGGGTCGGCAGCTAGGAGAGCCATAATTGGCCACAGGCAGGTTGCCTGTGGCCAATTATAGCTCAGGGGGTTTAGCACACGCCCCACACTATAAAAGGCCGCCAGCGCGGCGGCCTTGTGTAGTGTGTTCCGGCGCAGGGAAAGAGAAGGATAGGCAGGGACAGTGTTGATATTCTTTGTGCTATTCTTGTGTGCAGGGAGAGAGAAGGATAGGCAGGGAGAGTGTCAATGTCATATTCTTTGCTAAACCTTGTGTGCAGGGAGAGAGAAGGATAGGCAGGGGACAGTGTCAGTGTCATATTCTTTGCTAAACCTTGTGCGCAGGGAGAGAGAAGGATAAGCAGGGAGAGTGTCAGTGTCATATTCTTTGATAAACCTTGTGTGCAGGGAGAGAGAAGGATAGGCAGGGGACAGTGTCATTGTCATATTCTTTACTAAACCTTGTGTGCAGGGAGAGAGAAGGATAGGCAGGGAGAGTGTCAGTGTCATATTCTTTGATAAACCTTGTGTGCAGGGAGAGAGAAGGATAGGCAGGGGACAGTGTCAGTGTCATTGTTGCTAAGCCTCCTGCACAGTATACACCTGAAGCTAGCCCTTATTGCTGTGTTTTCCTGGTGTGTTACACCAACAGGCATTTCTTTTTCGTACATCACGGGACACAGAGCGACTTAGTCATTACTAATGGGTTATATAGATACCTTCAGGTGCTGGCACTGGCAACTTCCAAAACCGGAAGTACCCTCCCCTATATAAGCCCCTCCCATCCGGGAGCACCTCAGTTTTTTTGCCAGTGTCTAAGGTGTTGGCCAAAGAGTAACATGTGTTTTCACTGGGCTTGCGTACAGGTTCTTTTGGGCCTTAGTAAGCTGTTCCGGATCCCACCAAAAAAGCTTCATAGCTAAACGGTCGGTACCCGGGCCTTGCAGCAGAAGAGCAAGGTTTTGCCTGTAATGCCTCTCTTAGGAGGGCTGGACCCTGGGATCCAGAGCTCTGGTCATACCCACGACCAAGATGTTGTCTGTGCAGGGTGCTATACAGGTCCAGGGGAGTGGAATCCTTGGGAACCCGGTCCCTGAAGGTTTAATTACAATGCCTGCCGTGATAGGTGAAGTTTGGGCTTCTGTGGACCAAACAGAGTCCTGCGGCGGGGAACAGGTAAGTGGGGGCCCCCAGGAACTTGGTTCTATTGGGGGACCCCCAAGCCTAATTTGTCTTTCTGTCTGTTACCTAACGGTATTCCCGCTAATATCTGTGTATGCCTGTAACTACTGAAAATGTAAAATTTTAATAGTAGTCAAGAAAAAAAAAAAAAGAAGAGGACCGCGGTACCTGTGTTAAACCACTAGAGGCCGCTGTGGTCCATTTTTCTTGTCATGTGGATCTTTGGTTTTCTCAAGTCAAAAGATCCAGGCAGTTGGTAAGTTTCTCTGTGGGAATCCACTTCCTCTGCCCTGTTGCTGCGCTCATCCACCGCACAGGCCCTCCGGCAAAAAGGGCCCTGGCTCCTAGTCCCTGTTTGATTTTCGAAAGGGGCGCCAATGGTGCACGGGCGCGCGCGGGCGCGTGCACGCGCCTCCTATGAAAAAAAGGGGCGGGGCGGGTGGATGACGCTCGATGCGCGCCACGGCGCTTCTGCGCATGTGCAGGCGTCCCAGCTTGTATAAAGACACAGTACAAGTGTCAGCTGGATGCAAACAGAGCTAGCAACAAACAGTGGCACACAGAGGCGGTTGATGCAGGCATCCCCATAGAAAGGCACTTTAGTGGACACCAGCTGGTATATAGCAGCAACTGTGTTAGACTATTACCAGCAAAATTGGTGTATGACGACGGGAATACCTCAGCTTTGTGCTTAAAGGATATGTCGTCCAGACGCTCCGGAAATAAGTCTTCCAGGAAGCCAAAGGGGTCTCCATCGGGCTCTGAGGATATTGGGCATGCTTGTACTGCACCAATCTCCCCTGAGAATTCAGAGGTCAGTAGCCGTAGAAACCCCGCAGGAGTGCCTGGTGCTGCGGCTGTCCCCAGTCCACCTGCTCCTGTATATATAACAGAGGAGGTTTTATCCTCAACTCTGGGAGGATTGGAAGAGAGATTAACAGCATTGATCGCTGCTTCCCTGTCACAGGGAAAGCGCGTCCGATCTCCGTCTCCTCCTTCAGAGTGCCTGTTAGTGGAGGAACAGCCCCACACAGAGATCGACCTACCTGAAGGGGATCAGGATGAGGTTGATTCAGTTATGGAGGAATCAACAGTGGAAGAACCTTTCTCAGCATCTCAGGCTGAAAGATTATGGGTTCAGTCTCTGACTAACATGGTCCGATCAGCATTTAAAATGCCTCTGGCGGAACCATCATCCACTACGGTTTCCTCGCTGGGGTCGCTAAAAGCTCCCCAGGCTGTCTGATCCTTCCCAATCCACCCTTTATTAGAAGGGCTTATTTACCAGGATTGGGAGCATCCTGATAAAATATTTGCTCCCCCCAAGAGATTTCCGGTGATCTATCCCATGGAGGATAAGTTCATGAAAAAATGGAGGGTCCCTACAGTGGACGCAGCCATCTCTTCTGTGAACAAATCACTGACATGTCCAGTAGATAATAATCCAATGTTCAAAGACCCAATAGATAAAAAATTGGAGTCTTTACTAAAATCTGCTTTCTCTACAGCAAGCATGGTGACACAACCTGTGGTAGCAGCGATTGGAGTCTGCCAAGCAGTGAAAGATCAGTTGAAACAAGTCTTAAGGGACTTACCAGATCAGCAGGCTCTTGCCCTAGCTGACCTGCCTAGAGCCTTGTGTTTTGCGGTGGACGCCATAAAGGATACAATCCAACAGGCCTCCCGCTTTACGCTGTCTGTAGTACATATGCGAAGGCTTCTGTGGCTCAAAAACTGGTCTGCTGAAGCTCCCTGTAAGAAATTGCTGATTAGCTTCCCATTTCATGGAGAACGCTTATTTGGAGAAGATCTGGACAAGTATATCCAGAAAATTTCTGCCGGTAAAAGTACACTCTTGCTGGTTAAGAACAAGGGTAGAAGTCCTTCTTTTAAGAGGCCTACTTCTCCAGTCCCTGGCACATCGGCTGTGAAACAGTTCCGACGGCCTCCGCAGTCAAATTCAGGGGGCAGAAATCAGGGACAATCACAGGGTAACAAGAAACCCTGGGTCAGGAGAGGTACAAAACCTCCCCCCAAGTCATGAAGGGTTGCCCCCACTCAATCGGGTGGGGGGAAGACTTCAGTTGTTCACAGAGACCTGGCGGGACACCATCAGAGACAGATGGGTGATCTCCGCAGTAAGTCTGGGATACAAGCTGGAGTTAAAAGACACTCCTCCTGCCCATTTTATGAGGTCAAACGTGCCAAGCGATCCCCAGAAGAGAGGATCCCTCCTTCTGGCACTAGAACAACTATTGCTCCAAGGTGTAATCATGAAGGTTCCCTTGGAAGAAAGCGGGTTCGGGTTTTACTCGAACCTTTTCACAGTCCCCAAACCAAATGGGGACGTGAGGCCCATATTAAATCTAAAAGGGCTAAACAAGTTCCTACATATCAGGACTTTTCGGATGGAGTCGATCCGATCGGTGGCCACCGCCCTACAAGGGCAGGAATGGTTAGCCTCGATCGACATAAAGGATGCTTATCTGCATATTCCCATCTTTCCGGCCCACCAGAAATTTCTACGCTTTGTAGTAGAAGGGCGCCATTTTCAGTTCAGAGCCTTACCTTTCGGTCTGGCCACAGCACCACGAGTGTTCACAAAAATTCTGGCCCCACTATTGGCCAATCTAAGAACACGGGGTGTAACGATAATGGCATATTTAGACGACCTGCTACTAATAGACCACTCAGTGGAAAAACTGGAAGTAGCTATTCACGAGACAATCAAGTATCTGGAATATCACGGTTGGATTATCAACCGGGACAAGTCAGCTCTAAGACCAGTCAGAAGTCTGGAATACTTGGGGCTAAGGCTGGATTCAAATCAGAGAAAGATTTTCTTACCTCCAGAGAAGGTGTCGTCTTTGAAAGATTTGACCCACTTAGTGGGTACAAAAAGAAAACCATCCATACGCCTGTGCATGAGGCTGCTGGGAAAAATGGTGGCTTCATTCGAAGCAGTACCCTACGGTCAATTCCATTCAAAGAACTTGCAGAGGGCCATACTGTCAGCCTGGAACAAAAAAGTTCAGGCTTTAGACTTACCAATGTCCCTGTCCCCTTCCGTTCGCAAGAGCCTCCATTGGTGGTTGGTGCCCCAGAATCTGGAAAAAGGGAAATTCTTCAGTCCGGTTTCTTGGAAGGTGGTCACTACAGATGCCAGCCTCATAGGCTGGGGGGCAGTACTGGAGCAATGGTCTCTCCAGGGCAAGTGGTCAGAAGCAGAGAAGGCCCTGCCCATCAATCTCTTAGAGATACGAGCAGCCCGGTATGCCCTAGTAGCATGGACATCCAAACTCCAAGGGTCCCCTGTCAGAATTCAATCAGACAATGCCACAGCAGTGGCATATATCAATCACCAGGGTGGCACCAGGAGTCGTGCAGCCCAGAGGGAAGCGAATTGCATCCTGGAATGGGCAGAAAGATATGTCCCAGCCATATCCGCGGTTTTCATCCCAGGAGTGGAAAATTGGAGAGCGGACTTTTTAAGTCGCCAGCAATTATGCCCGGGGGAATGGTCTCTTCACCTCGAGGTTTTCCAGGCAATATGCCAGCGGTGGGGAACACCGGATGTAGATCTGCTAGCATCCAGATTCAACGCAAAGGTGGACAGATTTGTGTCTCGCACAAGGGATCCCCTAGCTTGCGGCTCGGATGCCCTAGTGTTCCCTTGGGATCAGTTCAAGCTGATATATGCATTCCCACTGCCACATTTGTTACCGCGATTAATCCGCAGAATCCGGGTAGAAAAGAAACCAGTGATTCTGGTGGCTCCAGCGTGGCCCCGAAGGGCATGGTACGCGGAGATTGTAAAAATGTCAGTGGGGAGTCCTTGGACCCTCCCACATCGTCCGGACCTGCTTTCGCAAGGACCGATATACCACCCTTCCTTACCAGCCCTAGGTTTGACGGCCTGGCTATTGAAGCCCACATTCTAAAAAAGAGAGGTCTCTCTAATCCTGTGGTATCTACCATGATCAATGCCAGGAAGCCGGTATCCAGGCAGATCTATTATAGGATCTGGAAGGCGTACGTCGCGTGGTGTGAGGCCAAGAAATGGCATCCACGTAAGTACGTAATAGGTAGGATTCTGGACTTCCTACAGTGGGCTGTGGATAGGAAGCTTGCCTTGAGTACTATCAAGGGTCAGATTTCGGCCTTGTCAATATTTTTTCAAAGGCCCTTGGCTTCGCATTCACTAGTCAAAGCTTTCATACAAGGAGTGATGCGTATTAGCCCTCCGGTTAGTATTCCCATATGTCCATGGGACTTAAACCTGGTTCTGTCGGTTCTACAGAAACAACCATTTGAACCATTGCAGCACATTTCCTTGGTTCTTCTCACCAGGAAATAGATTTTCTTAGTAGCCATTTGTTCGGCTAAAAGAGTATCGGAATTAGCCGCCTTGTCCTGTAAGGAGCCATATCTGGTTGTCCATAAGGACAGAGTAGTATTACGTCCTCATCCAGCCTTTCTTCCTAAGGTGGTATCGAGGTTTCATTTGAACCAAGATGTGGTTCTTCCTTCCTTTTTCCCCAAACCTAGTTCGGTAGAGGAAAAGTTATTGCATTCTTTGGATGTAGTAAGAGCAGTTAAAGCTTATCTAAAAGCCACTGCTCAGATTCGTAGAACGGATACTTTGTTTGTTCTGCCGGAAGACCCCAGAAAGGGTCAGGCAGCATCAAAATCTACTTTAGCCAAGTGGATTCGACAGGTCATAATACAAGCCTATGGCTTGAGAAGGAGACCGCCTCCGTTCAAAGTTAGGGCGCACTCCACAAGAGCAGTTGGAACTTCATGGGCAGTGCATCACCAGGCCTCCCTGGCTCAAGTCTGTAAGGCCGCAACATGGTCTTCAGTACACACGTTTACTAGATTCTACCAGGTAGACGTTAGAAATCAGGAGGATGTCGCCTTTGGGCGCAGTGTGTTGCAGGCCGCAAAAGATCCTCATGCCTGATGGCGCCCAGCTTATGTATAGTGTATCCCTCCCCTCATTTGGCATTGCTTTGGGACGTCCCATTAGTAATGACTAAGTCGCTCTGTGTCCCGTGATGTACGAAAAAGAAAAAGGGATTTTTATAACAGCTTACCTGTAAAATCCTTTTCTTGGAGTACATCACGGGACACAGAGCTCCCACCCCTCTTTTTGGGACACTTATTGCTTTGCTACAAAACTGAGGTGCTCCCGGATGGGAGGGGCTTATATAGGGGAGGGTACTTCCGGTTTTGGAAGTTGCCAGTGCCAGCACCTGAAGGTATCTATATAACCCATTAGTAATGACTAAGTCGCTCTGTGTCCCGTGATGTACTCCAAGAAAAGGATTTTACAGGTAAGCTGTTATAAAAATCCCTTTTTGCAGCACTTACAGCGGACGGAGTGTGCCTCCTGCACATTATACACCTGAAGATAGCCCGTATTGCTGTGTTTTCCTGGTGTGTTACACCAACAGGCATTTGCAGCACTTACAGCAGGCGTAGTGTGATTCCTGCAAAATATACTCCTGAAGCTAGGCCTTATTGCTGTGTTTTCCTAGTGTGTTACACCAACAGGCATTTGCAGAACTTACAGCGGGCAGAGTGTGCCTCCTGCACATTATACAGCTGAAGTTAGCCCGTATTGCTGTGTTTTCCTGATGTGTTACACCAACAGGCATTTGCAGCACTTACAGCGGGCGGAGTGTGCCTCCTGCACATTATACACCTGAAGTTAGCCCATATTGCTGTGTTTTCCTGGTGTGTTACACCAACAGGCATTTGCAGCACTTACAGCGGGCAGAGTGTGCCTCCTGCACATTATACACCTGAAGTTAGCCCGTATTGCTGTGTTTTCCTGGTGTGTTACACCAACAGGCATTTGCAGCACTTACAGCAGGCGTAGTGTGATTCCTGCAAAATATACTCCTGAAGCTAGGCCTTATTGCTGTGTTTTCCTAGTGTGTTACACCAACAGGCATTTGCAGCACTTACAGCAGGCGTAGTGTGATTCCTGCAAAATATACTCCTGAAGCTAGGCCTTATTGCTGTGTTTTCCTAGTGTGTTACACCAACAGGCATTTGCAGCACTTACAGCAGGCGGAGTGTGACTCCTGCACATTATACACCTGAAGTTAGCTCGTATTGCTGTGTTTTCCTGGTGTGTTACACCAACAGGCATTTGCAGCACTTATAGCGGCCGGAGTGTGCCTCCTGCACATTATACACCTGAAGTTAGTCCGTATTGCTGTGTTTTCCTGGTGTGTTACACCAACAGGCATTTGCAGCACTTACAGCGGGCGGAGTGTGCCTCCTGCACATTATACACCTGAAGTTAGCCCGTATTGCTGTGTTTTCCTGGTGTGTTACACCAACAGGCATTTGCAGCACTTACAGCAGGCGTAGTGTGATTCCTGCAAAATATACTCCTGAAGCTAGGCCTTATTGCTGTGTTTTCCTAGTGTGTTACACCAACAGGCATTTGCAGCACTTACAGCAGGCGTAGTGTGATTCCTGCAAAATATACTCCTGAAGCTAGGCCTTATTGCTGTGTTTTCCTAGTGTGTTACACCAACAGGCATTTGCAGCACTTACAGCGGGCGGAGTGTGCCTCCTGCACATTATACACCTGAAGTTAGCCCGTATTGCTGTGTTTTCCTGGTGTGTTACACCAACAGGCATTTGCAGCACTTACAGCGGGCGGAGTGTGCCTCCTGCACATTATACACCTGAAGTTTGCCCGTATTGCTGTGTTTTCCTGGTGTGTTACACCAACAGGCATTTGCAGCACTTACAGCGGGCGGAGTGTGCCTCCTGCACATTATACACCTGAAGCTAGCCCGTATTGCTGTGTTTTCCTGGTGTGTTACACCAACAGGCATTTGCAGCACTTACCACAGGCGTAGTGTGATTCCTGCAAAATATACTCCTGAAGCTAGGCCTTATTGCTGTGTTTTCCTAGTGTGTTACACCAACAGGCATTTGCAGCACTTACAGCGGGCGGAGTGTGCCTCCTGCACATTATACACCTGAAGCTAGCCCGTATTGCTGTGTTTTCCTAGTGTGTTACACCAACAGGCATTTGCAGCACTTACAGCAGGCGTAGTGTGATTCCTGCAAAATATACTCCTGAAGCTAGGCCTTATTGCTGGTTTTCCCATCTCCCTGCAGGCAATTAGAATGTCTGGAAGGCAAACAAGGAGAGGCAGACAGTCAGGAGCCAATAAAAGAGGGCAAGCAGGCTCTGTGTCTAGAGACAACAGTACTGGTCGTGGACGTGGTGCATCGCCATCAGCACGTGGCCATGGGACACGCTTGTCCTTCTTTTCGGCAGCTGGACGTGTTGAGCCGCATCATGCCGAAGACTTGATAGAGTGGATGACCAAGCCCTCCTCATCCTCCTCATCCTCTCTCACCCAGGCTCAGGGTACTGGCAAAGCAGCTGCCAAAGCGTTCTCTTCCCTGGTATCAATGTCATCATCAGTCACTTCTTCCCTAGACCAACCATGTCCTCCTCCTGAGGAGTCCCCCGAACTGTTTGAGCACAGTGTTGGGTACATGCTCCAGGAGGATGCCCAGCGTTTCGAAGGGTCTGATGATGATACCCAGCTAGAGGAAGGCAGTAGCGTGAGAGCAGAGAGAGGGGATGCTCAAGAAGGACACCAATCTGGCAGTCATGTTCCAGCAGCTGCAGCATACTGCCAGATTGGCTCCAGTGATGAGGAGGGAGGGGATGATGAGGTCACTGACTCCACGTGGGTGCCTAATAGGAGAGAGGAGGAGGAGGAGGAGGATGAGGAGGAGGCACATCTCCAACGAGGCAGGATGCCCTCGGGGGACCAGCGTAAGGGCAGCACACCAACGGAATTACACCGCAGAGCTCTGCCTGTGCAGGGCGCTGCCTCTTCCCATTATTCAAAAAGTTCTTTGGTGTGGGCCTTTTTTGAGTCAAGTACATCAGATCGCACAGCTGCTGTTTGCAACATATGTCTCAAGCGTATATCGCGTGGCCAAAACATCACCCGCTTGGGCACCACATGCTTGACCAGACATATGTTGACCTGCCATGCAGCTCGTTGACAAGCCTACCTTAAAGACCCACACCAAAGAACAAAGCGGACCTCTCCTTGCACCGCATCAGCTGGGATCTCCAACCCCACTATACCTTCAGTCCTCTCTGAAATCTGCACTGAGAGGAATGAAGGTGTAGAATTAGGTGTGTCACAGCCAAGTACTTGCGGGCACTCTGCTAGCAGTACACCGACGTCCGATTCTAGCAGGCAAATTTCCCTGCCCCAGCTGCTGGACCGTCGAAAGAAGTTCACTCCCAGCCATCCACATGCCCAGCGGTTGAATGCTAGCTTGGCTAAATTGCTAGCGCTTCAACTGCTGCCTTTTCAGTTGGTAGACTCGGCCCCCTTCCGTGAGTTTGTGCAATGTGCGGTTCCTCAGTGGCAGGTTCCCAAACGCCACTTTTTCTCACGGAAGGCGATTCCGGCTCTCTACCGGCATGTGGAAGGCAATGTCTTGGCCTCGCTGGACAGGGCGGTCAGCGGTAAGGTGCATATTACCGCTGACTCATGGTCCAGCAGGCATGGACAGGGACGTTACCTTTCTTTCACGGCCCATTGGGTCACACTTTTGGCAGCTGGGAAGGATGCAGGACAAGGTGCAGTAGTGTTGGAGGTTGTTCCGCTGCCACGCCTCCAAAATGCTACTACTGGTTGTGACACACCTCTCTCCTCCACCCCCTCCTCTTCTTCTTCCTCCATGGCCTCTTCCTGTGCTTTGTCCTCGGAACCAGTGGTGCTCCGTAGGCGTTCAAGGGGCTACGCAAGTACTCAGGCAAAAAGATGCCATGCCGTGCTTGCGCTGGTGTGTTTGGGGGACAGGAGCCACACTGGGGCAGAGGTTCTGTCTGCTCTGCAGGGGCAGGCTGAGAGGTGGTTGACGCCATGCCAGCTTAAGCCAGGAATGGTGGTTTGCGACAATGGCACCAACCTCCTCTCCGCCCTCCGACAGGGAAAACTGACCCATGTGCCCTGTGTGGCTCACGTCCTTAACCTGGGGGTGCAGCGGTTCTTGGGCAGGTACCCGGGCTTACAGGATGTCCTGAGGCAGGCCAGGAAAGTCTGTGTGCATTTCCGCAGATCTTATAATGCCAGTGCTCGCCTGGCTGAGCTGCAAAAGGAGTTGAACCTGCCCAAGAACCGCCTTATATGTGACATGCCCACCAGGTGGAACTCAACGTTGGCCATGCTGCAGCGGCTGCACACGCAGCAGAGGGCCATAAATGAGTACCTGTGCGACTACGGCACCAGGACAGGGTCAAGGGAGCTCGGTTTTTTTTCACCACGCCAGTGGGGCATGATCAGGGATGCATGCACTGTCCTGGCACCATTTGAGGAGGCCACAAGGATGGTGAGCAGTGACAGTGCATGCATCAATGACACTGTACCTCTTGTCCACCTGTTGGAACATATGCTGCGTGGAATAATGGACAGGGCACTTGAGGCAGAACAGAGGCAGGAAGAGGAGGACTTCCTTGCCTCTCAAGGCCCCCTTTACCCAGACAGTGTTCCTTCTGTCCCACCCATCGCACAGGAAGAGGAGGAGGAGGAGGATTGTGTCAGCATGGAGGTGGAGCCTGGCACTCAGCATCATCAGCAGCAGTCTTTTAGGGATGATTTACAGTCCCAAGAAACCCGTGGACTTGTACGTGGCTGGGAGGAGGTGGCTGCGGATCATGTCATCCTTAGTGACCCAGAGGACTCCGGACCGAATGCCTCAGCTAACCTACGCTGCATGGCCTCCCTGATCCTGCAAAGTCTGCGGAAGGATCCTCGTATTCTTCGGATCAAGGAGAGGGACCATTACTGGCTGGCCACTCTCCTTGATCCACAGTACAAGGGTAAGGTTGCGGACCTTATCTTACCGTCGCAGAGGGAGCAGAGGATGAGACAACTCCGGGAGGCCTTGCAGAAAGGTCTGTGCAACGCGTTCCCAGAGACTGGGAGGTTACAAACTCCTGGTCCTGGACAACGAGTTGCTGAGGCTTCGGTCAGTCAAAGAAGGAGCGGTGGGGAAGGTGGCCGTCTGACCGATACGTTCAGACAATTCTTTAGTCCGCAGCCCCAAGGTTGATCGGTTCCAGCAACCATCGCCAGCGTCTGATATACATGGTGCAGGAATACCTAGGGGCAAGGTCAGACTTGGACACCTTCCGCACCAAAAATCCTCTGGCTTACTGGGTCTTGAGGATGGATCACTGGCCAGAGCTTGCACAGTATGCAATTGAGCTACTGTCCTGTCCTGCATCCAGCGTTCTTTCAGAACGCACATTCAGTGCTGCTGGAGGATTTGTCACGGATCACAGGGTGCGCCTGTCCACCGACTCGGTTGATCGACTGACCTTCATAAAGATGAACCAGTCTTGGATCACCACCAGCTACCAAACACCTGAAGCTGATATAACAGACTAATTTATTTTCAAATGTCACATCCCTTCAAGACTGCCTATGCTGATGCTGAGTGACTGTCCTGTTATGTTGACTGACTATCCTCCTCCTCCTCAATGATCCGATTGATGATGATAGCTTGGAAGAACATTTTTGTTTCTGGGTGCCGCCACCAGTGGCTAAGGCCCAATTTTTCAGCCCCCTGTTTAACAGGGGCATGTAATTACAATTTTTTTTTCCATGCTTTGCAGCAGGGCTCATTCCTGCATTCCAACTAGGGTATCTGGGAGAGGTTGCAGTGTCGTGGCACCAGCACCAGTGGCTAAGGCCCAATTTTTCAGCCCCTGTTTAACAGGGGCGTGTTATTACAATTTTTTATGCAATGCTTTGCAGTAGGGCTCATTCCTGCACTCCAACTAGAGTATCTGGGAGAGGTTGCAGTGTCGTGGCACCAGCACCAGTGCCTAAGGTCCAATTTTCAGCCCCTGTTTAACAGGGGCCTGTAATTAAAATTTTTGATGCAATACTTTGCAACAGGGCTCATTGCTGTGCTCCAAGTACAGTATCTGTGAGGGGTTGCAGTGTTGTGGCACCAGTGCCTAAGGCCCAATTTTTCTGCCCCTGTTTAACAGGGGCATGTAATTACAATTCTTGATCTAATAATTCACAGCAGGGCCCATTCCTGCGCCCACCAAGAGTAACTGTGAGGCCTTACAGTGTTGTGTCAACACCACCACCACCACCACCAAAGGCCCAATTTTTCAGCCCCTGTTCAACAGGGGCATGCAATTACAATTCTTGATCTAATAATTCACAGCAGGGCCCATTCATGCGCCCACCAAGAGTAACTGTGAGGACTCACAGTGTTGTGGCAACACCAACATGTAAGGGGCAAATTTCAGCAGAGTATATACGGCAGGCCCCTACTTTCAAACATCCAACTTACAAACGACTCCTCCTTGCAAACGGAAGGATACAACAAGAAGTGAGAGGAAATCTACCCCTAGGAATGCAAATTCTCTCCTGTAATGCCGCGTACACACGATCGATTTTTTCGACGGTGAAAACACCGTCGAAAAAATCGACGTTAAAAACGAGGAACAGCTTGTTCCCCTCACACACGGCCGTTTTTATGTATCAATAATTTGTATTGAAAGTTTAAAGCATACATAGGATAAAAGACTTTTTAGCAAACAAAAAGTAAAGAGATATAAATAATATAGTAAATAATACAAAATAATTTTGAACTGAGTTAAAGAGGAACACAGTCCCCTGATGTATTAATCAATTCGTTAAGCGTCTTAAGTAGTCCTTTATTAGGTGAGAGAGGGACAATGGTTGGTTTCCACAAACAATGGTCAACCACTAGCAATCTCTCTGTTTGGTTGCAGTGATCAACCTACTACCTTCCCTGAGGTCCCCTCCTTTGTATAATAGTATTGGTAGTGCAAAGTGCCCCTACTCCTGTGAAATATCATGTTACTTGTAACTACATCAGTAGGAACCAAGAAAGAGAAAAAGGATAAAATAAAATAAAATCAAACATATGAAATAACTTTAAGCTTAACTACAGTTGTAACGTATGCCCTAATTGGCTTGCATTAGTTTATTTGCTTGTTATACCAGTCTTGCCAAGGCGCCCACAACTTGGACATCCTGTCAAATTGCCCTCTTGCTGAAGCATGGAGAATTTCATATGTACTATGTGTTTGTACAGTAGTTATAACTTCTGGGAATTTTGGGGCTTCAATGTTCTTCCAGTGTCTAAGTATAGTTAGGCGTGTGGCCATTAATATATGTGCTGATACAGTCCTAAGTGCCACAGGTACAGAGTCCAACTCCAAAGAGAGTATGGCCATCTCGGAGCGTAAGGGTAAAGTGATATGTGAAATAGTTCGTATTAGTCTCTCAATCTGCATCCACAAAGGTTTAACCTTCGGGCATGACCACAATATGTGGAACAGTGTACCCCTCTCTCCACATAATCTCCAGCACCCTGAGGAAGTGCCTGGGAAAATTTTTGACAATCTATGTGGGGTAAGGTACCATCGAAGCAAGATTTTCTGGTGCATTTCCCACAAATTTGTACTCTTGGTAGCAGTTAAGTGAAGTTTGATAGCCCTCTCCCACTTTTTAGCAGTGAATGTCAGACCAATGTCTTTTTCCCATGCCAAAATGTTTGGGGTTTTAATTAAGATGTCCTTGCTCTGTAGCGCCCTGTAAATGACCGATATACCTTTGGAGCCTTTTGTGTCTTGTTGGTAAAAATCAGTTAATTTCTTTGGAAGTTGGGTAAACAGAGTAGGGATCTTCCTTATTACTTGAGTTAGTTGAATATACCTATAATGCTCCCTCAGTGGCAGGCTAAATTCTTGTCGTAGTAAGTGAAATGGTTTAATTTTGGAGTGAGTAATTATATCTTCCAAATGTTGAATACCCTGTAAATTCCATGTGTTAAGATTTATATCTGGGATAATGTGGCGGACTGCCAGTATGTTAAGGTTCAGGGGGATCAGCTCTTCCTCCCATGATTGTGCTGTACAAAGATGGACCCATGCCCTCAGTGAAGCTAGTATGGGTGGCGATAGATTCCTGTCAAGAGATTTGCAATGACGAGCTGTCATCAAAAAATCAGCCAAGTTGTCTGTCTGTATTTGTGTGGCTTCTAGTTTTTTCCATAAGTGGATGCAGTTAGGTCTTAGCCAGACTTTAATCTGGGCTAATATTGAAGCAAAATAATAGTCCTGCAGTACAACATGGCCTATGCCCCCCGCCGCTCCATTCCTCACCAATTTGCCAAACGCGCACCTCGCCCTCCTCCCCTGCCACAAATAGTTGTTCAGGATCGATTGAAGGGAGGCAAAGTACGCACCAGGCAGAGGTATCGGGAGAGTCCTGAACAAATATAGCAGCTGAGGTAAGACCATAATTTTGAAAGCCGCCAATCTACCCAGCCAGGACAATTCAGAGTGAGTAATTTTGTTCAATTTGTTTCGAAAGGAGTTCAGGAATGGAGTGTAGTTAGCATTGATTAGTTCAGCTGTATCCTTAGTTAATGTTATGCCCAGATATCCTAAACCTCCATCTGACCACACATAAGGGTACTTGGTCTGTAGTTCTGTTTTATTTTCTGGGGCTAAACCCAATCCCATCAGATAAGATTTTGTTTCGTTCACCTTATAGTAGGAAATTAATGAGAAGGTCTGTAGTGCCTCGTGAACATTGGCCAGGGAGTCTTCTACCTTAGTTAAGAACAAAATTATGTCGTCGGCAAACAAACTAATGACATGTTTCCTGTTACCCACTTGCAAACCTGCTATTCGGGGGTGTCCTCTCACGTACATGGCCAGAGGTTCCATTAACAAGTTAAAAATGAGCGGCGATAATGGGCACCCTTGGCGCGTGCCATTTGTTATGTCAAAGGGAGTTGACAGAGCACCTGCAATGTAAACCTGAGCTGAAGGAAGTGTGTATAACGCCTTTATTGCAGAAAGTATGAGGCCCCCAAAACCAAACCTGCTCAGCACCTCTGTAAGGTATCCCCAATGAATTCTATCGAACGCCTTCTCCGCATCCAGCGAGAGGAGCAGAGAAGGCGTTCCCCTCCTCTTAGCAATGTGTATTAGGTTCACCAGACGCCTAGTGGCATCAGCTGTTTGTCTCCCCTTAGTGAATCCAGACTGGTCCATATCCACGATGTCAGGTAGGATATCCACCAATCTAGTAGCTATAAGTTTGGCGTATATCTTGACATCATTATTCAGTAATGATATTGGTCTAAAGTTTTGTGGCACATCTGGGGATTTCCCTGGTTTAGGCAAAGCTATGATTGTAGCAGTTAGCATTTCAGGAGGGAAAGAGGAAGATGCAGCAGCTAAATTGAATGTTTTGGTGAGATGTGGGCAAAGAATGTCCTGAAACGTCTTGTAGTATTCCCCTGTAAAACCATCTGGGCCGGGCGATTTGTTAGCGGGGAGAGCCTGGATCGTCTGTTTCACCTCTAGTTCCGATATGGGAGAGTTAAGGCTCTGGAGGTGTTCCTGTGTAAGTTTGGGGAAATTGAGTTTGTCTAAGAATGTGTCGATAGCCTCTTTTGTCGGTTGTGGTGTGTCAAGATCGTCTTTTAGGTTATATAATGAGCTATAGTATTGGCTAAATGCGTCAGCTATAGCTTGGGGGTGAGTTTGCTTGACCTGCGTTTTTGGTTGTAGAATATGGGAGATTTGGGTTCTAGTTCTGTGACCCTTCAGTTTGTTGGCAAGCAGTTTGCCTGCTCTATTTCCGCTGGTATAGTATGCCAGTTTCAACCTCCTAGAGGTCTTTTCAAAATCGTCAAGGAATTTTAGTCGTAGTTCTGTGCGAAGTTGTGTTACTTGGTCAGACAATATGTGGGATGGATTAGCTTTGTTTCGTCTATCTATGTCTTCAATTTTGGATATCAGTTGTACGATTTGCTGCTGCATTTCCCTCTTGTATCTCGCCCCCTGCTGCATCATCACCCCCCTCATCACGCCTTGTGTGCGTTCCATAGAATAAAAGGGTTTGTCACTGAACCTTGATTTACGTCAAAGTATTCACTCATTTTTACCTGAATGTATGACCTGATCGGACCTTCCTGCAGTAGGCGATGATTGGCTCTCCATAGATAAGTGGATTTTTGAGAGGAAGGGTTCCCTATTGTTAAGCATATCGAGGCATGGTCCGACCATGTGATACAATTGATTTTAACCGACTTACATTTCATCAGTACCCATCTGTCAACCAAAAATAAGTCAATTCTACTATAGGACCCATGACAATTAGAGAAAAAGGTATAATCTCTTTCATTTGCGTTTAAGCATCTCCAAGAGTCATATAGGTTATGGTTCTGTAGGGACTTCAACAGAGATTGGGGCCGCCTCTTTGGTGAAGAGGTGGAGTCTACATCCGGGTCAGGTGTGATGTTGAAGTCCCCACAAATAATCACCCCTCCCCTCTGCACCTTTCTTACTTTTTTCACAATCCTGTGAAAAAATTTGATTTGTCTCACATTCGGTGCATATATATTCGCCACTGTGTAGGTGACGGAATTAATGTCACATATCAATATTATGAAACGTCCCTGAGGATCGCATATAGCTTCATGTAGATGGAAAGTGACTGTGTCTCTTATTGCTATCATCACTCCCCTTGTCTTTGAGGGCGCATTAGCTTGATAGACGTGGGGAAACTGGGGATGTGTGCATTTAGGAGGCGAGTCCTGCAAAAAGTGAGTCTCCTGGACACACAAAATGTCACAATGTTGATGCAAGGCCTCCTTCCACAGAGATCTCCGCTTGGCAGGGTGATTAAGACCCTTTGTATTCAGAGACATAAACTGTACCGCCATGTGTGGGTAATAAAGTTACTTACAGATGGTGGGAGTCGCTGGTTAATTCCTGTAGGTGCTCTGCTCGAGATAGGTCTTTCGTGCTCATACTCGGTTAATGTTCTTTCAGCGAGGTATGTGAGGCCGTACTTCAGGCTATTAGGGCAAAAGAGAGTTATTTCAAGAGAAACATGAAAGAGAGAAAAAAAAATAACAATGGCAACTGGCCAAGTAACAGAGTGCATAAGTGTGTGACTCATTATCACTCAAGCGGTAGGTGGGGAAAAGGAGAAAGTTCGGAACAGGAATCCGATCCATTCCAACAGGCACTCTATGCAATCTTCAGAGTGCAATCCAGTTTAGTTGTGAGAACGAGCATTTCTGCGGTCAACAGTGCGCCATTCAGGTTCTAGGTTTTTTGATGTGGGTGGGGGTCCCCGCTGAGGTTGTGGTTGATTATCAGGGACAATTCCCCAGGAGTGTAGCAGTGACATTCCTTTGGCCAGGGAGTCCACGATATAGTCCTTGTCATCTTTTGTGACTATCAGCTTGGTCGGGAAGCCCCATTTATAGGTCAGTTTGTGATTTCTGAGGGCCTTCGTGATAGTATTGAGATTTCTGCGTTTTTGGAGCGTGTACTGCGATAATCCGCATAGAACTGGAGGTCAGAGTAAGGAGCCGGGATCTGTCCTTTTTGACGCGACACTGCCATCAGTTGTTCTTTGGTGTGATAAAAATGTAATCTAAGGATCACATCCCTAGGTATAGCGTCAGAGAGGTATGTGGGCTTCGGGAGCCTATGGATCCTATCTACAGTGAAGTCCAGAGCAGACAGGTCTGGCAAAACTGCAGCGAACAGTTGTGCAGCATAGCTACGCAGCTCCTGATTTTTAACTGATTCAGGGATCCCTCTTATCTTCACATTATTCCTTCTGGATCTATCTTCCATTTCTGCCATCTTAGCTTTCACTGACTCCATATCATCCTCTGACTTCTCACTAGCATCAACCAGGTCATTGATAGTGGAAGCATACTCCTCCATCTTGTTCTCTATGTGAGAGACCCTTTCAGCCACATGTCTCAGTTCTGTGCCAAACTTGTGTACGCATGATACCATGTCTGACTGGAGTGAGCTCCTGAGAGACACCAACATCTCTTTCAAAACTGTATCTAAGACAGGTTTATCGTTTGTGGGGAATGTGTCAATGGAGTCTGGTAAGTCTCTGGTTTCATCCCCTGAATCTATGGGAGAGCTCACCTCATGTCCAGCATCCGCTGCATCCAGCCGGCATCTCGCCTTTTCCGGGCTCCCAGATGAAGGGGTAGCTAGTGGGGAGTGTGGGTTCCTCGGTGGGCTGCTTCTTTTCATGCTCATGCCCTTCTGAGACGAGCGCTGGGAAGAGCTTTGTACAGGTGTGGAGGATGAGCCGGCGCCATCTTGCTTAGGCCCCATAGAGAAGAACGCCGTGAGTTTGGTCGGCCGGTTCCCCTCCTTCTTGCATCTTGTCATGTTGTATAACGGTTTGTCGGGTCAGCGGGAGCTGAAACGCTGTATTTGGGCAACTTATTGGTGCCTGGATCGTCCGTTTCAAGCCGTTGAAGTGCCGCTGGTACCGGAGCTCAGCTACAGCATGTCCTCCTCAGTCTCCGGCTAGCTCCGCCCCCCCCACACACGGCCATTTTAAATGTCATTTTTTTTGGGGTCGAAAAAAACGACCGTGTGTGGGCTCCGCGGCAGTGTTTCCCTATGGGAAACAATTTTTCCTATGGGAAACACTGCCGCGGAAAACACGTCGAAAAAAACGACGAGAAAAATTAGAACATGTTCTAATTTTTCTCGTCGTTTTTAATGCCGTTTTTCTCGTCGAAAAAAACGACAGAAAGCCCACAGACTATCGTTTTTCTCGTCGAATGGGAAAAATTTCGTTTTTTTCGACGGGAAAAACGGCCGTGTGTACGCGGCATAAGAGTTCATATGGGGAAAAAGGTGTCTCCTCTCCACTGATGCTTTATCACCAATTCTTGTTTCAATAAAAAACCCAAATTTTCAAAAAACATTTGTCATTAGGACGGAAAGTGAGGTGAACTGTTCTGAACAGGTGCACACTGCACAGACAGCAAAACAAATGTTACAGGGGTGATAACCCTTCCCTATGTTTTCCAAAAAGCTTAAAAATAATTTTTTGGGCTAGAGCTACACTTAAACAATGTACCTGTTCAAAATTACAAACAGATTCTACATAAGAACAAACCTACAGTCCCTGTCTTGTATGCACCGCCTGTATACGGCTGTTCAGAGTATATAGGGCCTTTTTTATTTTGTGTGCGGGGTTCCCCTTAATATCCATACAAGACGCAAAGGGGCTGGTAATGGGCTGGGGTGGGGGGGGGGGTGTGATGGGGTAGCTATGCCATTTTTCTTAAAGATTTTCATCCATATTACCGGGACCAGACATTACATTAAAGCCGCAAGCAGTTTTAAATGGCTTTTTTTCCTTTAGAAATGTAATTTTGTGCAGGGACAGTTCTAAACGCGGGAAACACGTGCCACTTCACAGGCCTACTTTAGACACCCCCCAGGTACGATATTTAAAGGAATATTTGACTCTTTTTTTTCACTTTATGCATCATTAAAATGACTGCTCCCGAAAAACGGCCGTTTTTAAAACTTCTTTTTTGCATTGATACATGTCCCCTGGTGCAGAACCCGGGTTCCCAAACCCTTTTTAGGACAATAACATGCATAATAGTCATTATAATTAGCACTTTAGATTTTGAACGTTCGCATCCATTGTATTTAATAGGGTTCTAACGTTCGTGCAAACTTTCGGTCCGTTCGCGGGTTCTGGTGCGAATCGAACCCGGGGGTGTTCGGCTCATCACTATCCAGAAGGTATTGGCAAGGGTTTGAACTTGTCTCCATTGACGTTTGTAAAGGTCTTTCTCACAAAACTCTCCAGCTGGAGCACCGGGTAGACCAGTCTTTTGCGTGAGCAACATGGCAGGTGTTAGAACCATTGGATCAAGTTTCTTTAAAACACTGTCTTTAGGAACAGGTTTGTGGTTGAGAATACAATCGATCTCTTTGGCAAAGACTTCTCTCTGTACAACAGATATTACCCAATTTTTAGATTGTTCTAGGTCAGTTGCTGAGTAGACTTTCCTACAGTGGTGCCAACCTCTGCAATTGACATGAGTTGGTGGTTGTTTTTTGTAGGACTGAGCTATCTGGATTAAGCAAGTGATAGCTCTAACTAGTGACCTCCAGGTGGAGAACCTTCTGAAACGGTGGGTTTTAAACTGGTTGAGAGAAGTTGTTGTGACTGCAGTAGAAACCTGAGGGCAAATTTCCTGATCCTTGTCTGCATCTATTAGGTCAAACCTGGTGAGGTCATTAGTGTTACAGTCAGGACTGCGTAGAAAGGTGGGACCTGTGAACCACAAAGTACTTTCAAGGCGACTGGCCACTACAGATCTGGTCGCTAGGTCTGCAGGGTTATAGTCTGTAGGCACAAAATGCCATTGCTCTGGGCGGGTGGACCTCCTTATCCTCAGCACTCTGTTATTGACATAGACATATTGACATAGACGTAGAAACGCCTAGTTTCATTATGGATGTAACCCAGAACTACTTTACTGTCTGTGTAGAACTCAGCTTCCTGGATTTCTAAGTTTGTCTCTGTTGCTATTTGTTCAGCTAGCTCTGTAGCCAATACTGCAGCACAAAGTTCCAGCCTGGGTATGGTGTGTTCAGGCAGTGATGCAAGTTTTGCTTTTCCCATTACAAACCCTATGTGGCATTGTCCTTTAATGTCTATGGTTTTCAGGTAAGCTACAGCAGCAATTGCTTTAACAGATGCATCCGCAAACACACAAAGTCTTTGCATCTGAACGTCTGCAGATGGGCGTGGAATTTTAAGATTGGATAGCGCTGTTAGTGAGTCCTTCCACTCTAGCCTTAAATTCTTCCTGTCGGTGGGGAGAGGGTGGTCCCAATCTAGTGACTCACAGGTTAAGTCTCTGAGAAGTGCCTTACCCTGGATGGTGACAGGTGCTGCAAAGCCTAAAGGATCATACAGGCTGTTTATGGTAGACAGGACACCTCTACGGGTAAAGGGTTTTTCTTCTGTGTTTACTTGGAAAGTAAAGGTGTCAGATCTTAAGTCCCAAAGCAAACCAAGGCTACGTTGCATGGGAAGTGAGTCTGTGCCTAGATCTAAGTCCTTTAACTCGTTGGAATGATCTTGGACAGGAAAGGCTTCTAAAACTTCTCTACTGTTGGAAGCAATCTTGTGGAGCCTTAAGTTGGAACACGCAAGCATTGCCTGAGTTCTTTTGAGGAGACTGATTGCGGATTCATTTGTGGGTAGTGATTTCAAGCAATCGTCTACATAGAAATCCTTGTCCACAAATTGTCTGACATCTGACCCATACTCTGACTCTCCCACTCTAGCAGAGTTTCTGAGGCCATATATAGCAACTGCAGGGGATGGGCTGTTGCCAAATATGTGCACCCTCATGCGGTATTCTGTGATGTCCAGAAAGAAGGACATCATTTAGAGAGACACCCTCATGCTTGGCGCTGGAATCAAACACCACTGGCTTCTTAGGGTGATAGACCCCAAATATGGGTAAGTACCAACATTCTTCTGAGTCTTTGAGGTTTGGGGCTATCTCAGCATGACCATTCTGGAATATTTTGTCCATGAAGAAAAGGAAATGTTCTCTCATCTCTGGTTTCCTTTGAAGATTGTGTCTTAGGGAAGAGAGGCGTTTATATGCTAGTTCTCTGTTGTTAGGCAAACGTTGTCTTTGTGGCCTAAAGGGAAGAGGTGCTACCCAGCTATTAGTCAAGTCTTTCTCCATACTGCTTTCCGTAACTTCTAGGAAGATCCTATCCTCAATGGACATTTCTACCTGGTTGTCCTCCTTTGTTCTCCTGAACACTGAGTGTCCTAAGTCGCTTTGGTCATCGTCATAGGTATTGCTGTCACAGAGGGGACTTAGGAAAGGAAGACGTTCAGGGTTGTTGTGAGGTAGCTCCTTTATGAGGATGTGATTTGGACAGGGTTGGAAAAGAGAAGGACGACCATTCTCAAGGGTACTAGTGAGCAGATTATTAACAGATGCCAGTTTGTGTGCATCTCCCAGGCAAACATCACCTATAATGACCCACCCAAGATCCAGTTTTTGGGCATATGGAGCATTTTTAGGACCATTGATCAGTTTCCTTACTTTGTGGACTTGCAAGATATCTCTCCCTAGGAGTAAGATTATCTGAGCCTGATCATCAAGTTCTGGTATGAGGTGTGCTATGTGCTTCAAGTGGGTCTGGTGAGCTGCTGCGTCTGGTGTGGGAATCTCTGTTCTGTTATCTGGCATCTGGTTGCACTCTATTATGGTCGGTAAGGGTAGACATGTCTTACCATCCATAGATTCAATTTGTAGGCCGTCAGCTCTTCTCCCCGCCGTTTCCACTGTACCTGCACAAGTCCTAAGGGAGTAAGGGCTGCTGGGGCCTTTAAGGTTTAGAATGTCAAAAAACACAGGTCTAGCTAGTGACTTATTACTCTGATCATCCAAGATGACGTAGAGCTTGACTGGTTTGTCTCTGCGTCCCTTTGGGTAAACTTTCACTAGACAGATTTTAGAGCAGGATCTGCCACCTGTACTTCCTTTGCAGACTTCAGTGCACTGTGAAGTGATTGCTGTGGCATCTGTACTAGAGTCTTTGGTCATCTTGCCTTGTTCCTTGTCAACATGGACAGGTGGGTAGGTTCTTGGAGTAGGCCTTGGGTGTAAAGCTGTGTTGTGTTCTGTGCTGTCACACTCTGTACATTTGACACTGACCTTACAGTCCTTGGCGAAGTGTGTGGATGAAGAGCAGCACTTGTAACAGATGTTGTTCTCTTTGAGGAAAGCTTTGCGATCCTGGATGGTCTTTGTCCTGAAGGCTCTGCATTTCAGAAGAGGATGTGGCATCTTATGTAGAGGACAGAACTTAGTAGGGTCATTGTCTTGATCCTCTGGCTGAGACTCTGCAAATCTGTGGGAAGAAATGTTAGTTTTGTGCATTGCTACTGGAGCTCTGAGTTGCTTAAGGCCAGAAGAAGTGGTGTAAGATAGGGATGAGCTTCATGTTCGAGTCGAACACACGTTCGACTCAAACATTTGCTGCTCGAGCGTTCGACAAAGATCGAACGTTATGGGCCGTTCGCGCCAAATTCGAGTGACGCGAACGGCCCACAATACACTGCGCCATCGCAGTGCAATCCCGGCGCTGTGATTGGCCAAGCATGCACTGTGACCCCGCATGCTTGACCAATCACAGCGCCGGCAGCGAGGAGAGCCATAATTGGCCACTGGCAAAATGCCTGTGGCCAATCATAGCTCAGGGGGTTTAGTACACGCCCCACACTATAAAAGGCCACCAGCGCGGCGGCCTTGTGCAGTGTGTTCCAGCGTGCAGGGAAAAAGCTACATAGGCAGGGACAGTGTGTTCTACGTTGTATTCTTTTCTCAGGCATCTGCAGGAGTTGCTGTTCATTGCTGTTCTCTAAGATAGATAGGCAGGCAGGGACAGTGTGTTCTTTTCTCAGGCATCTGCAGGAGTTGCTGTTCATTGCTGTTCTCTAAGCTAGATAGGCAGGCAGGGACAGTGTGTTCTTTTCTCAGGCATCTGCAGGAGTTGCTGTTCATTGCTGTTCTCTAAGCTAGATAGGCAGGCAGGGACAGTGTGTTCTTTTCTCAGGCATCTGCAGGAGTTGCTGTTCATTGCTGTTCTCTAAGCCAGATAGGCAGGCAGGGACAGTGTGTTCTTTTCTCAGGCATCTGCAGCAGTTAGTGGGTGTTGTGTGCCCCAGCACAGTATACACCTGTATATACCCGTCATTGCTGTTCTCTAATAAAGGCATCTGCTGGAGTTAGTGGGTGTTGTGTGCCCTAGTACAGTATACACCTGTATATACCCATCATTGCTGTTCTCTAATAAAGGCATCTGCTGGAGTTAGTGGGTGTTGTGTGCCCTAGTACAGTATACACCTGTATATACCCATCATTGCTGTTCTCTAATAAAGGCATCTGCTGGAGTTAGTGGGTGTTGTGTGCCCTAGTAAAGTATACACCTGTAGCTGTAGCGTGAGAGCAGAGAGAGGGGATGCTCAAGAATGACAGCAATCTGGCAGTCATGTTCCAGCAGCTGCAGCATACTGCCAGATTGGCTCCAGTGATGAGGAGGGAGGGGATGATCAGGTCACTGACTCCACGTGGGTGCCTGATAGGAGAGAGGAGGAGGAGGAGGATGAGGAGGAAGCACATCTCCAACGAGGCAGGATGCCCTCCGGGGGCCAGCGTAAGGGCAGCACACCGACTGAATCACAACGCAGAGCTCTGCCTGTGCAGGGCGCTGCCTCTGCCCGTTACTCCAAAAGTTCTTTGGTGTGGGCCTTTTTTGAGTCAAGTGCATCAGATCGCACCGCTGCTGTTTGCAACATATGTCTCAAGCGTATCTCGCGTGGCCAAAACATCAGCCGCTTGGGCACCACATGCTTGACCAGACATATGTTGACCTGCCATGCAGCTCGTTGGCAAGCGTACCTTAAAGACCCACACCAAAGAACAAAGCGGACCTCTCCTTGCTCCTCATCAGCTGGGATCTTCAACCCCACTGTACCTTCAGTCCTCTCTGAAACCTGCACTGAGAGGAATGAAGGTGTAGAATTAGGTGTGTCACAGCCAAGTACTTGCGGGCACTCTGCTAGCAGTACACCGACGTCCGATTATAGCAGGCAAATTTCCCTGCCCCAGCTGCTGGACCGTCGAAAGAAGTTCACTCCCAGCCATCCACATGCCCAGCGGTTGAATGCTAGCTTGGCTAAATTTCTAGCACTTCAACTGCTGCCTTTTCAGTTGGTAGACCCGGCCCCCTTCCGTGAGTTTGTGCAATGTTCGGTTCCTCAGTGGCAGGTTCCCAAACGCCACTTTTTCTCACGGAAGGCGATTCCGGCACTCTACCGGCATGTGGAAGGCAATGTCCATGCCTCGCTGGACAGGGCGGTCAGTGGTAAGGTGCATATTACCGCTGACTCATGGTCCAGCAGGCATGGACAGGGACGATACCTTTCTTTCACGGCCCATTGGGTCACTATTTTGGCAGCTGGGAAGGATGCAGGACAAGGTGCAGTAGTGTTTGAGGTTGTTCCGCTGCCACGCCTCCAAAATGCTACTACTGGTTGTGACACACCTCTCTCCTCCACCCCCTCCTCTTCTTCTTCCTCCATGGCCTCTTCCTGTGCTTTGTCCTCGGAACCAGTGGTGCTCCGTAGGCGTTCAAGGGGCTACGCAAGTACGCAGGCAAAAAGATGCCATGCCGTGCTTGCGCTGGTGTGTTTGGGGGACAGGAGCCACACTGGGGCAGAGGTTCTGTCAGCTCTGCAGGGGCAGGCCGAGAGGTGGTTGACGCCACGCCAGCTTAAGCCAGGAATGGTGGTTTGCGACAATGGCACCAACTTCCTCTCCGCCCTCCGACATGGTCAACTGACCCATGTGCCCTGTGTGGCTCACATCCTTAACCTGGTAGTGCAGCGGTTCTTGGGCAGGTACCCAGGCTTACAGGATGTCCTGAGGCAGGCCAGGAAAGTCTGTGTGCATTTCCGCAGATCATATAATTCCAGTGCTCGGCTGGCTGAGCTGCAATGGAGTTGAACCTGCCCAAGAACCGCCTTATATGTGACATGCCCACCAGGTGGAACTCAACGTTGGCCATGCTGCAGCGGCTGCACATGCAGCAGAGGGCCATCAATGAGTACCTGTGCGACTACGGCACCAGGACAGGATCAGGGGAGCTTGGTTTTTTTTCACCACGCCAGTGGGGCATGATCAGGGATGCATGCACTGTCCTGGCACCATTTGAGGAGGCCACGAGGATGGTGAGCAGTGACAGTGCATGCATCAGTGACACTGTACCTCTTGTCCACCTGTTGGAGCATACGCTGCGTGGAATAAAGGGATTTTTATAACAGCTTACCTGTAAAATCCTTTTCTTGGAGTACATCACGGGACACAGAGCGACTTAGTCATTACTAATGGGTTATATAGATTACCTTCAGGTGTTGGCACTGGCCAATTCCAAACCGGAAGTACCCTCCCCTATATAAGCCCCTCCCACCCGGGAGCACCTCAGTTTTGTAGCCAAGCAATAAGTGTCCCAAAAAGAGGGGTGGGAGCTCTGTGTCCCGTGATGTACTCCAAGAAAAGGATTTTACAGGTAAGCTGTTATAAAAATCCCTTTTTCTTTTTCGTACATCACGGGACACAGAGCGACTTAGTCATTACTAATGGGACGTCCCAAAGCAATGCCAAATGAGGGGAGGGATACATAAGCTGGGCGCCATCAGGCATGAGGATCTTTTGCGGCCTGCAACACACTGCGCCCAAAGGCGACATCCTCCTGACTTCTAACGTCTACCTGGTAGAACCTAGTAAACGTGTGTACCGAAGACCATGTTGCGGCCTTACATACTTGAGCCAGGGAGGCCTGGTGATGCACTGCCCATGAAGTTCCAACTGCTCTTGTGGAGTGCGCCCCAACTTTGAACGGAGGCGGTCTCTTTCTCAAGCCATAGGCTTGTATTATGACCTGTCGAATCCACTTGGCTAAAGTAGATTTTGATGCTGCCTGACCCTTTCTGGGGTCTTCCGGCAGAACAAATAAAGAATCCGTTCTGCGAATCTGAGCAGTGGCTTTTAGATAAGCTTTAACTGCTCTTACTACATCCAAAGAATGTAATAACTTTTCCTCTACCGAGCTAGGTTTGGGGAAAAAAGAAGGAAGAACCACATCTTGGTTCAAATGAAACCTCGATACCACCTTAGGAAGAAAGGCTGGATGAGGACGTAATACTACTCTGTCCTTATGGACAACCAGATATGGCTCCTTACAGGACAAGGCGGCTAATTCCGATACTCTTTTAGCCGAACAAACGGCTACTAAGAAAATCAATTTCCTGGTGAGAAGAACCAAGGAAATGTGTTGTAATGGTTCAAACGGTTGTTTCTGTAGAACCGACAGAACCAGGTTTAGGTCCCAAGGACATATGGGAATACTAACCGGAGGGCTAATACGCATCACTGCTTGTATAAAGGCTTTGACTAGTGAATGCGAAGCCAAGGGCCTTTGAAAAAATATTGACAAGGCCGAAATCTGACCCTTGATAGTACTCAAGGCAAGCTTCCTATCTACAGCCCACTGTAGGAAGTCCAAAATCCTCCCTATCACGTACTTACGTGGATGCCATTTCTTGGCCTCACACCACGTAATGTATGCTTTCCAGATCCTATAATAGATCTGCCTGGATACCGGTTTCCTGGCATTGATCATGGTAGATACCACAGAATTAGAGAGCCCTCTCTTTTTCAGAATGTGGGCTTCAATAGCCAGGCCGTCAAACCTAGGGCTGGTAAGGAAGGGTGGTATATCGGTCCCTGCGACAGCAGGTCCGGACGATGTGGGAGGGTCCAAGGACTCCTCACTGACATTTTTACAATCTCCGCGTACCATGCCCTTCGGGGCCACGCTGGAGCCACCAGAATCACTGGTTTCTTTTCTACCCTGATTCTGCGGAGTAATCGCGGTAACAATTGTGGCGGTGGGAATGCATATATCAGCTTGAACTGATCCCAAGGGAACACTAGGGCATCCGAGCCGCAAGCTAGGGGATCCCTTGTGCGAGACACAAATCTGTCCACCTTTGCGTTGAATCTGGATGCTAGCAGATCTACATCCGGTGTTCCCCACCGCTGGCATATTGCCTGGAAAACCTCGGGGTGAAGAGACCATTCCCCCGGGCATAATTGTTGGCGACTTAGAAAGTCCTCTCTCCAATTTTCCACTCCTGGGATGAAAACCGCGGATATGGCTGGGACATATTTTTCTGCCCACTCCAGGATGCAATTTGCTTCCCTCTGGGCTGCACGACTCTTGGTGCCACCCTGGTGATTGATATATGCCACTGCCGTGGCATTGTCTGATTGAATTCTGACAGGGGACCCTTGGAGTTTGGATGTCCATGCTACTAGGGCATACCGGGCTGCTCGTATCTCTAAGAGATTGATGGGCAGGGCCTTTTCTGCTTCTGACCACTTGCCCTGGAGAGACCATTGCTCCAGTACTGCCCCCCAGCCTATGAGGCTGGCATCTGTAGTGACCACCTTCCAAGAAACCGGACTGAAGGGTTTCCCTCTTTCCAGATTCTGGGGCACCAACCACCAATGGAGGCTCTTGCGAACGGAAGGGGACAGGGACATTGGTAAGTCTAAAGCCTGAACTTTTTTGTTCCAGGCTGACAGTATGGCCCTTTGCAAATTCCTTGAATGGAATTGACCGTAGGGTACCGCTTCGAATGAAGCCACCATCTTTCCCAGCAGCCTCATGCAGAGGCGTATGGATGGTTTTCTTTTTGTACCCACTAAGTGGGTCAAATCTTTTAAAGACGACACCTTCTCTGGAGGTAAGAAAATCTTTCTCTGATTTGAATCCAGCCTTAGCCCTAAGTATTCCAGACTTTTGACTGGTCTTAGAGCTGACTTGTCCCGGTTGATAATCCAACCGTGATATTCCAGATACTCGATTGTCTTGTGAATAGCTACTTCCAGCTTTTCCACTGAGTGGTCTATTAGTAGCAGGTCGTCTAGATATGCCATTATCGTTACACCCTGTGTTCTTAGATTGGCCAATAATGGGGCCAGAATTTTTGTGAACACTCGTGGTGCTGTGGCCAGACCGAAAGGTAAGGCTCTGAACTGAAAATGGCGCCCTTCTACTGCAAAGCGTAGAAATTTCTGGTGGGCCGGAAAGATGGGAATATGCAGATAAGCATCCTTTATGTCGATCGAGGCTAGCCATTCCTGCCCTTGTAGGGCGGTGGCCACCGATCGGATCGACTCCATCCGAAAAGTCCTGATATTTAGGAACTTGTTTAGCCCTTTTAGATTTAATATGGGCCTCACTTCCCCATTTGGTTTGGGGACTGTGAAAAGGTTCGAGTAAAACCCGAATCCGCTTTCTTCCAGGGGAACCTTCATGATTATACCTTGGAGCAATAGTTGTTCTAGTGCCAGAAGGAGGGATCCTCTCTTTTGGGGATCTCTTGGCACGTTTGACCTCATAAATTGGGCAGGAGGAGTGCCTTTTAACTCCAGCTTGTATCCCAGACTTACTGCGGAGAGCACCCATCTGTCTCTGATGGTGTCCCGCCAGGTCTCTGTGAACAACTGAAGTCTTCCCCCCACCCGATTGAGTGGGGGCAACGCTTCATGCCTTGGGGGGAGGTTTTGTACCTCTCTTGATCCAGGGCTTCTTGTTACCCTGTGATTGTCCCTGATTTCTGCCCCCTGAATTTGACCGCGGAGGCCGTCGGAACTGCTTCACAGCCGATGTGCCTGGGCCCTTGTTCTTAACCGGTAAGAGTGAACTTTTACCGGCAGAAATTTTCTGGATATATTTGTCCAGATCTTCTCCAAATAAGCGTTCTCCATGAAATGGGAAGCTAACCAGCAGTTTTTTACAGGGAGCTTCAGCAGACCAGTTTTTGAGCCACAGAAGCCTACGCATATGTACTATAGACAGCGTAAAGCGGGAGGCCTGTTGGATTGTATCCTTTATGGCGTCCACCGCAAAACACAAGGCTCTAGGCAGGTCAGCTAGGGCAAGAGCCTGCTGATCTGGTAAGTCCCTTAAGACTTGTTTCAACTGATCTTTCACTGCTTGGCAGACTCCAATCGCTGCTACCGCAGGTTGTGTCACCAAACTTGCTGTAGAGAAAGCAGATTTTAGTAAAGACTCCAATTTTTTATCTATTGGGTCTTTGAACATTGGAACATTATCTACTGGACATGTCAGTGATTTGTTAACAGAAGAGATGGCTGCGTCCACTGTAGGAACCCTCCATTTTCTTATGAACTTATCCTCCATGGGATAGATCACCGGAAATCTCTTGGGGGGAGCAAATATTTTATCAGGATGCTCCCAATCCTGGTAAATAAGCCCTTCTAATAAAGGGTGGATTGGGAAGGAACAGACAGCCTGGGGAGCTTTTAGCGACCCCAGCGAGGAAACCGTAGTGGATGGTGGTTCCGCCAGAGGCATTTTAAATGCTGATCGGACCATATTAGTCAGAGACTGAACCCATAATCTTTCAGCCTGAGAAGCTGAGAAAGGTTCTTCCACTGTTGATTCCTCCATAACTGAATCAACCTCATCCTGATCCCCTTCAGGTAGGTCGATCTCTGTGTGGGGCTGTTCCTCCACTAACAGGCACTCTGAAGGAGGAGACGGAGATCGGACGCGCTTTTCCTGAGACAGGGAAGCAGCGATCAATGCTGTTAATCTCTCTTCCAATCCTCCCAGAGTTGAGGATAAAACCTCCTCTGTTATATATACAGGAGCAGGTGGACTGGGGACAGCCGCAGCACCAGGCATTCCTGCGGGGTTTCTACGGCTACTGACCTCTGAATTCTCAGGGGAGATTGGTGCAGTACAAGCATGCCCAATATCCTCAGAGCCCGATGGAGACCCCTTTGGCTTCCTGGAAGATCTATTTCCGGAGCGTCTGGACGACATATCCTTTAAGCACAAAGCTGAGGTATTCCCGTCGTCATACACCAATTTTGCTGGTAATAGTCTAACACAGGTGCTGCTATATACCAGCTGGTGTCCACTAAAGTGCCTTTCTATGGGGATGCCTGCATCAACCGCCTCTGTGTGCCACTGTTTGTTGCTAGCTCTGTTTGCATGCAGCTGACACTTGTACTGTGTCTTTTAACCATGCTGGGATGCCCGCACATGCGCAGAAGCGCCGCGGCGCGCATCGAGCGTCATCCACCCGCCCCGCCCCTTTTTTTTCATAGGAGGCGCGTGCACGCGCCCGTGCGCCATTGGCGCCCTTTTCGAAATCAAACAGGGGACTAGGAGCCAGGGCCCTTTTTGCCGGAGGGCCTGTGCAGTGGATGAGCGCAGCAACAGGGCAGAGGAAGTGGATTCCCACAGAGAAACTTACCAGCTGCCTGGATCTTTTGACTTGAGAAAACCAAAGATCCACATGACAAGAAAAATGGACTACAGCGGCCTCTAGTGGTTTAACACAGGTACCGCGGTCCCTGTTTTTTTTTTTTTTCTTGACTACTATTAAAATTTTACATTTTCAGTAGTTATAGGCAAACACAGATATTTAGCGGGAATACCGTTAGGTAACAGACAGAAAGACAAATTAGGCTTGGGGGTCCCCCAATAGAACCAAGTTCCTGGGGGCCCCCACTTACCTGATCCCCGCCGCAGGACTTTGTTTGGTCCACAGAAGTCCAAACTTCACCTATCACGGCAGGCATTGTAATTAAACCTTCAGGGACCGGGTTCCCAAGGATTCCACTCCCCTGGACCTGTATAGCACCCTGCACAGACAACATCTTGGTCGTGGGTATGACCAGAGCTCTGGATCCCAGGGTCCAGCCCTCCTAAGAGAAGCATTACAGGCAAAACCTTGCTCTTCTGCTGCAAGGCCCGGGTACCGACCGTTTAGCTATGAAGCTTTTTTGGTGGGATCCGGAACAGCTTACTAAGGCCCAAAAGAACCTGTACGCAAGCCCAGTGAAAACACATGTTACTCTTTGGCCAACACCTTAGACACTGGCAAAAAACTGAGGTGCTCCCGGGTGGGAGGGGCTTATATAGGGGAGGGTACTTCCGGTTTGGAATTGGCCAGTGCCAACACCTGAAGGTAATCTATATAACCCATTAGTAATGACTAAGTCGCTCTGTGTCCCGTGATGTACGAAAAAGAAAATGGACAGGGCACTTGAGGCAGAACAGAGGCAGGAAGAGGAGGACTTCCTTGCCTCTCAAGGCCCCCTTTACCCAGACAGTGTTCCTTCAGTCCCACCCATCGCACAGGAAGAGGGCGAGGAGGAGGAGGAGGATTGTGTCAGCATGGAGGTGGAGCCTGGCACTCAGCATCAACAGCAGCAGTCTTTTAGGGATGATTTACAGTCCCAAGAAACCCGTAGACTTGTACGTGGCTGGGAGGAGGTGGCTGCGGATCACGTCGTCCTTAGTGACACAGAGGACTCCGGACCGAATGCCTCAGCTAACCTACGCTGCATGGCCTCCCTGATCCTGCAAAGTCTGCGGAGGGATCCTTGTATTCTTCGGATCAAGGAGAGGGACCATTACTGGCTGGCCACTCTCCTTTATCCATGGTACAAGGGTAAGGTTGCGGACCTTATCTTACCGTCGCAGAGGGAGCAGAGGATGAGACATCTCCGGGAGGCCTTGCAGAAAGGTCTGTGCAATGCGTTCCCAGAGACTGGGAGGTTACAAACTCCTGGTCCTGGACAATGAGTTGCTGAGGCTTCAGTCAGTCAAAGAAGGAGCGGTGGGGAAAGTGGCCGTCTGACCGATGCGTTCAGACAATTTTTTAGTCCGCAGCCCCAAGGTATGATCGGTTCCAGCAACCACCGCCAGCGTCTGATATACATGGTGCAGGAATACCTAGGGGCAAGGTCAGACTTGGACACCTTTCCCACCGAAAATCCTCTGGCTTACTGGGTCTTGAGGATGGATCACTGGCCAGAGCTTGCACAGTATGCAATTGAGCTACTGGCCTGTCCTGCATCCAGCGTTCTTTCGGAACGCACATTTAGTGCTGCTGGAGGCTTTGTCACGGATCACAGGGTGCGCCTGTCCACCGACTCGGTTGATCGACTGACCTTCATAAAGATGAACCAGTCTTGGATCACCACCAGCTACCATGCACCTGAAGCTGATATAACAGAATAAATTAATTTGAAATGTCACATCCCTTCAAGACTGCCTATGCTGATGCTGGGTGACTGTCCTGTTATGTTGACTGACTATCCTCCTCCTCCTCAATGATCCGATTCCTGATGATAGCTTGGAAGAACATTTTTGTTTCTGGGTGCCACCACCAGTGGCTAAGGCCCAATTTTTCAGCCCCTTTTTAACAGGGGCGTGTAATTAAAATTTTTGATGCAATACTTTGCAATAGGGCTCATTGCTGTGCTCCAAGTACAGTATCTGTGAGGGGTTGCAGTGTTGTGGCACCAGTGCCTAAGGCCCAATTTTTCAGCCCCTGTTTAACAGGGGCGTGTAATTACAAATTTTGATGCAATACTTTGCAACAGGGCTCATTGCTGTGCTCCAAGTACAGTATCTGTGAGGGGTTGCAGTGTTGTGGCACCAGTGCCTAAGGCCCAATTTTTCAGCCCCTGTTTAACAGGGGCGTGTAATTACAATTTTTGATCTAATAATTCACAGCAGGGCCCATTCCTGCGCCCACCAAGAGTAACTGTGAGGGCTAACAGTGTTGTGGCAACACCACCACCACCAAAGGCCCAATTTTTCTGCCCCTCTTCAACAGGGGCATGCAATTACAATTCTTGATCTAATAATTTACAGTAGGGCCCATTCATGCGCCCACCAAGAGTAACTGTGAGGGCTGACAGTGTTGTAGCACCAGCATCACCACCAAAGACCCAATTTTTCCTACCACTACTCACCAATGCTATGTAATTACAATTCCTGATCTAATAGTTTACAGCAGGGCGTTCCAGTGCCCACCAAGTGTAACTGTGAGGGCTTACAGTGTTGTGGCAACACCAACACCTAAGGGGCAAATTTCTGCAGAGTATATACGGCAGGCCCTTACTTTCAAACATCCAACTTACAAACGACTCCTACTTGCAAACGGAAGGAGACAACAGGAAGTGAGAGAAATTCTCTTTTGTAAAAGTTAATATGGGAAAAAGGTGTCTCCTCTCTACTGATGCTTTATCACCAATCCTTGTTTCAATAAAAACCCAATTTTTCCAAAAACATTTGTCATTGGGACGGAAAGTGAGGTGAAATCTTCTGAACAGGTGCACAGACAGCAAAACAAATGTTACAGGGGTGATAACCCTTCCCTATGTTCTCCAAAAAGCTTAAAAATAGATTTTTTGGCTAGAGCTACACTTAAAAAATGTACCTGTTCCAAATTAGGAAAAATATTCTACTTAAGAACAAACCTATAGTCCCTGTCTTCTTTGTACTGCCTGTATACTGCTGAGTATATAGGGCCTTTTTTTAATTTTGGGTGCGGGGTTCCCCTTAATATCCATACAAGTGGGGTTGGGGGGTACCCATGCCATTTTTCTCAATGATTTTCATCCATATTACCGGGACCAGACATTACATTAAAGCCGCAAGCAGTTTTAAATGACCATTTTTTTCCTTTAGAAATGTCATTTTGTGCAGGGACAGTTCTAAACACGGGAAACACTTGGCACTTCACAGGCATACTTTAGACACCCCCCAGGTACGATATTTAAAGGAATATTTCACTTTTTTTTTTTTCACTTTATGCATCATTAAAATGACTGCTCCCGAAAAAACGTCAGTTTTTTAAACTTTTTAGGACAATGACTTGCATATTAGCCGTTATAATTAGCAGTTTTGATTTCGAACATTCGCATCCATTGTATTTAATAGGGTTCTAAAGTTCACGCAAACTTTCGGTCCGTTCGCAAGTTCTGGTGTGAACCGAACCGGGGGGGTGTTCGGCTCATCCCTAGTGTAAGACACTGGAAAAATGAAGCTGGGGGTCATCTTTCGTTCCTGCTTGTTTGTCTACAAAGTCCACAAACTCACTAAAGGGTGGAAAGGGCACATTGTGTTTCAGTTTGTAGTTACAGCCATGAGCAATACATCTTTCGTGTAACTCATAAGGACGTTTTTGTGCTAAGGAGTTAGTACCTCTAGCAGAGTCAAGATAAGAAAGGCCAGGTAAGTACCCTTCTGCTTTAGCAACTTGTAACTCCATACACAGGTCATTGAATTCTCTGAGTCTTTGGTAACCTCTGCTAGGTATTTTTGGGAAGTCTTCTATCCTTTTAAACAGTGTACTCTCTATAGCCTCTGGTGAGCCATAACATCTATCCAGTCTGTTCCAGATGTTTGTAAGGCCTATCTCAGGGTGGTTTATATTAATGTCTCTGATCCTTTTGCCGTGTTCAGCAGAATCATTGCCATGACACTTTACGAGGAGTTCTATCTGTTGCCTGCAGGATAGATCTAAACCTTGAATGACACTTTGGAAAGAGGATCGCCACGCTCTGTAGTGTTGAGGGCGATCACTAAATTTGACAAGTCCTTGGGTAACTAGCTCACATTTGGCCAGGAACTTGGCAAAGTCTACAGTAGCCTGATTGGCATTGGGGTAGGCTGCTGGTGTATTGTGGTGCGGTGTATAGGCGTACCTGGTAGAAGTCTCTTCTTTAGGCTCTCTGGGTTCAAACTTGCATAAGGTTGGCAGTTCGTACCAGCTCGTTGCATACACCTTTGGAGTGAAGACAGGTGTTTGATGTTTGTATGAAGGCTGGGTATCTTGTAGAGTAGAAGGTTTGGTTGGGACTGGAACATCTGGAACCCTGTCGGATTTTTCTTGCTTGTAGTACTTGTAGTACTGGGGTCCAAGGTCGGCTTGTTGCTGCTTTATTTGATGTGACTCACTGATGTCATGTTTAATTTCTTGTTGTAGGATGCTGCTTGGGTGACAGTGTTGGTAGACATAATCTGACGTGCATTGCGAGGAATCTTGTTGGTCCTCCTCTAGGCCTGGTATGCTGCTACCTGCTCTTGGCTCATCGTAGACGGCTGCTTCTAAAGCTTCTGCTTCTGCAATGGTGGCGGCAGCGTCTCGGTCTACTGCCAGCTTCTCCATGTTAGCTTCTAAGATAGCTTGCTGCAACTTCACAGTAAGTTCTTCATTGGACCTTGGTTCTGAACTTTATTTGCTGTATAGCAATTTATGGACACACACTCATCTGTGATGCCCCACATGAATTTAGTCTAATGCTATTGGTTCATGCTTATTTTTATATAAAAATATTTTTTTCAATTTAAATATTTTTTCAATATGCACTAATTCTTCATGCGCTATTTTGATGAATAGCTGTCTGTGATATTAATTACAGACAGACTGAGGAGGATATTAATTTATGTCATTTATGAATTTTGTTAGTTACTTGTCTTTTCACAAATTCTTGTACGCTACATACCTTTATATATCACAACACATTGTGTATACATCACATTCTAATACATTTAAGGTTTCTTCACTTTAATATTTTCACTTAAGCGCCACACTTTTTAACATATATACACTATATTATCCTGTCTGATTTTGGTGTTTGGCTGCTGTTGCTAATTATTTTTGGGTTGGCGCAGTATTATTATTATTTATTTGTATAATTTCAGAGATGCTTCTTGCTGGGCTAGCTCGTCCTCCAGTCGTACTCTTTCCATCTCTCTCTCTTGTTCCTGTCTCACCCTTTCTGCTTCAAGGTGTACTCTTTCTTTCTCTCTCTCTTGTTCCAGGCGTATTCTTTCTTACTTTCTCTCTCTCTTGTTCCTGTCGCACCCTTTCTGCATCAAGGTGGGCCTTTTATTTTTTCATCTGCAGCTCTTGGTCTGCGAATGCGTCCCTGGCTCTTGCTGATTCAGCATTTGAACGGGCGATAGCTGCTGCATTTGCGACAGATGACCTAGATGAGCTTGCTTGTGATCGTGTTTTGTAAGAAGATGTTCCACTGTGAGACATGGCTGCGGGGAAGAAGCTGTCTTGCTGTATAGAGACCGTTAGTGTCGGTGCTGCTTGACAGAGCACGTCTCTGTGTAGCGTGGCTGTTTGCTTTGCCTCCCACAGGTCTGTTTCTTTAAAGCTTCTGACTGTATGGTAACTGCGTAGCCCCGGGCTGTAGAGACTTCCGAAGTCAGCTTATCTTCCCTTCAGAGGTCAGCTTGAAAATGTCACTGTTCTGTCTCAAGGACATTCAGCTAAACCATTCTTATCCCATAAACATGATACCATATTTCTTTGATCGCAGTTTATTGGAACAAGCTAGGTGAAACTACAAATAACAAGAATAAACCTTGATAAGTACAATATCCCATACATTTAGCATACATTGCAGAGACAAAGATACACAGTACAATATGAGACAGTAAAAACTTACTTTTTAAGTTCTCTAAGGGTTGATGGTAAGAGATTGAAATAAGACATATCCTGCCTCCTGCAGTGTCTTGAAAAAACATGGATAATGTGTCTCTTCCTGTAAGATTTTACCCAGAATACTCTGCTTTCTAATCGCTTCCTGGGTTATAAAACATTTAATGCATTTAATAATGATTCTACTGAAACAATACCAAAAAGGGACGCTAGATGGCACCTACGCTCTGCAAATGATTTCTATAGAAATTACAACCTTAAAGGGGTTGTAAAGGTTCGTTTTTTATTTTCTAAATAAGTTCCTTTAAGCTAGTGCATTGTTGGTTCACTTACCTTTTCCTTAGATTCCCCTTCTAAATGATTTTTTTTCTTTGTTTTCTTTGTCTGAATTTCTCACTTCCTGTTTCTCCTCACTAAACTTCACACCATCATCCGAGTGGTGTGGAGTCAGCCAGAACAGCTTACTGAGGAGGAACAGGAAGTGAGAAATTCAGACAAAGAAAACAAAGAAAAAAAATCATTTAAAAGGGAAATCTAAGGAAAAGGTAAGTGAACCAACAATGCACTAGCTTAGAGGAACCTATTTAGAAAATAAAAACGAACCTTTACAACCCCTTTAAATGTCATTTTAATCAACACAAATGCAGATAATCAGAATATAGACATCTGATGGACAGAACAAGGACCACATTTAAGATTGGTGCATTAGTATCAATACAATATTGTGTTATGTTGCAGAATTGACATTCTAATGCCTGTCTTCTGTTATGCCACAAAAGATGGTGCCACTAGAAATTGTTGTAGCAAATTAGAGAGGGGTCAGGAAGCAAACTACTGTGTGAGAGGAGCCTGAGATGGCAGGTGACATTCTTTTATTCTCTCAATGCATTCTTGTTCAGGGCAGTAATACTATAATGAAGCTACATAGGTTCAGCTTCACTTCCTTGGTTCTAATATGTGACCCAAAGGTCAAATATTAGCAGCTTTCATTGAAGACTTTCCACTGGTTTATTTTGTCTTGTGATGCATTCTCTTTAAAGTAATCCTAGCTACCGAACGGTACAAACAACACAATGTGAGCCATTTAATTTAATTTCATTTGTTTATTCAGTTGATGCAGCCATTGGATTACTTTTACAGACAATGGAAGGGAGTCCCACCGCTGTGTATCTCTCTCTCTCTCTCCCCAGTTCTTGTTCAATGTTCCCTAACTTCTCCTTCACTCAAAACTAAACTGTTGTATCCTTAACCACTTGCCGACCGCCAGCAATTCATTGAAGCCCTGTACACACAATCAGTTTTACCAAGGGAAACAGTCCGATGGACTATTTTCATCCGACAAACCGATCGTGTATGGGCCCCATCGGTCTTTTTTCCATCGGTGTGAAAAAATAGAACATGTTTTAAATTTTTCCGATGGAAAAAAAACCGATAGCAAATTCCGATCGTCTATGGGCAAGTCCATCGGATAAAAAACCCACGCATGCTCAGACTGAATTATGAGATGGAAGCTCTCTTTCTGGTAAAACTAGCGTTCCTAATGGGGAGAGCACATTCGTCATTCTGCAAATTATTGCCTTGTTTAATGCAGCGCATTGTTTTCTTCTTTATAATGGTCTTTAAAATGTTTTTTTTGCTGAAGATCTTTATCCCGAGTTCTGACAAACTTAGGTCTTTATTGTTTCTTGTCATCTCTAGAATAATTTTATATTTTTTTAAAGCCAGATCTCCCTAATTTAAATTTTTATTTAGAATCAAGATATACCTTTTTTTTAATTTTTTTTAATTTTGGTTCTTGTGGGCTCATTTTCTTGGGTGTCAAGTTCTCACAACAACATATTTTTTATATTTTTATACCCTCAAGGAGGTTGGTGTCCCTTGTTAATTACACATTGTATTTATGAAATCTTATTGCTACTCCCAATAAAAACACATAGGCAAGTATTTTTCATAAATCAAAAATCCATTTATTCTGGCAAAAACTAAATAAACACGAAGGGCAACAATGGTAAAATTAGTGGAATTTATGAAGACTTTGGACCCCAAAGGCAGACATTACTTTGATGAATAATAAAATAAACAACATAAGGAAATCAGGAGCAGCAGCCAAAGACATACATCATCCCAAGCTGTGGTACTCCTACAAACTGCAACTTCTGGCAGAGCAGCTTGAAGCCAGGGAATCACCTTCTGGACTTCTTTGTAGCCTTCCTTGCACTGCTCCCTGCAGTGTTCCCTCCACGCTTCCCTGCAGCGTTTGTTCCACGGCCCCGTCCACGCACACTTGCAGGCTGTGGCTCTGTCGGTGGTAATGTGGCAGGAGGAGGAGGAGAAGGAGGAGAAGGATGGGGCAGATGGCAGAGATGGCTGGCCTCTGTTAGCTGCCCCTTCCCCGCCATGTGAATTGCTGTATACACCAGGTGCTCACAGAGGGCACGTTGTCCCTCCAGTTTCATTCGTTTTTCTGACAGGTAGGCACTAAATCCCTCAACAGGGTTGAGAGGGGCCCTCATTATGGCAGCAGCGTCCCTGATCATCTTAAGTGACTCCTCCTCCACCTGTGTCATCCGACGATTTTTAGGGGGTCTGACGTGGAGGGGAGCCACTTGGGACTGTGTGCTGCCACTAGGCCTGGGGACCTGTTGAGTGCCACTTGGGCTGGCCTCCTCCTGGCTGCCACTCACCCCTGCCTCCTCCTGCCTGCCACATTCCGGAGCCTCTTCCTCCTGGCTGAGCTCATCCTGTGTATAAAAAAGGGACATAGTTGAATTTTTGGTTGAATCAATCACACACAATTTTCATCTCATGACTGTTGCAATTTAAATCTTAATAAATCTAAAAGACTCTCATTGTGACCCCAGCTTTTTTATATACTGTACCAATCATTTCTGGCCATTTTTTTTTTTTTTTGAATAATAACATGTAGTTCACAAAAATAATTTGAGGACAATAAATATCTTTGAAAATAATATACCTAGCTGAAGATGCGCAGAGTCGGCTCTTCAAGCTCAGTTGTCTCCCCCCCCCCTCTGCAGGGGTGGAGGGAAGGGTGGAAGGAACGCTGGAGGGAAGGGTGGAAGGAAGGGTTGAGGGAAGGGTGGAAAGTGATTCCCTGGCCTCAATCTGGTCATCCAGAAATTGCAGATGCTTGTAGTACCACAGCTTGGGCTGAACTACTTCGTCTGCTGCTGCTCCTGATCTCATAGAAGCACAGATTTCTTTATAGCGGTTTTTGTACGCATTCCTCATGTTGTTTATTTTGTTATTCATCATACTATAGTCTGCCTCTGGGATCCAGGTCTTCATATATTCTAATTTTACAATTGTTGCCCTTCGTACATTACTATTATGGTAGGAACTATTTTTTAACTCCCATAGGTTGCGCATTTCCTTGTATTTTTCAATGAATAATAGCATAATGTCTGGCTCACGCAATTTATGCATAGTTCTTTCTACAAGATAAAACACAATACAAAAACAGTAGGTCAGCTTCAATTGTTCTAATCTTAGCCCAATATAGGCCTTTACAATCATGAACCAGTATAGCCCACTGATGCCCCAAGTTACTTTCTTACCTTAGTAGGATTCGTTCGGCACTTCCGGTCATCCTTACTCCGCGCAACCACAACCTTGTTTACCATTTCTATACCCTGCGCATGCGTGAAACTCCGGCCGCGTCGGCCGCCCATGACGGTCTTTTTCTGAATTTCCCCGCCCCTTCTCGTTCGGCGCACAGTGGGAGACGACGACATGGCGGTGACACAGGTGCGTGCTTTATTATTAAGTACCGACAAGGAAAGCCCGGAGGCGGGAACGTCCCAATTCAGGAATAAAAGTTACAAGGCGACTAATATGTCATTTGCTGAGATGGCGGAGATGGTAAACATCCTGCGGAGGAAAGATTACGATGGGAAGCATGGGCCATACGACACCCCTAATCTCATGAAAGTCTAAAATAATGGAGAAAGTGGCGAGGAGTCTCTATAATAAATTTGGGGTCAGGAGATCCAAGGAGCAGCTCCGTAAAAGGTGGTCTGACCTGAAGCTGAGGGAACTGGAGCAGTATAGGAAGCTTAAAAAAATCCTGGAAAAAAGTAAGCTTTTATTTTTACTGTCTTTTTCCAAATTGGAATATGCATTCTTGCATGTTTTGCTCCATATGCTTGGATTGACTGGTTTCATATTGTAGAATGGCAACATTCATGTTAAGTTGAGTGGCCACATTTTTGGAAATATCTCGTAGTAAACAGCGATCGTGTAAAAAATCACATGTTTTGCACAGATACACGTAAACCACATGTGGTCATGCCTATTTGTCGTTAAACAACGTTTATAAACATTGTTGTCTAGATGATGTGTTGTAAGTAGTGTTGAGCGGACCCGAACTGTAAAGTTCGGGTCCGTACCGAATTTTGGCGTTTTCCCGACCCTGGACCCGGACCCGGATTTTGCGCTAAAGTCCGGGTTCGGGTTCGGATTCGGGAATTTAATGGCGCAGTTAGAAATGCTTCAGGGGCCAGCCAATCACCATTTGATTAGCTGGTGTGCCCTTAGAAGCCATCATAGCCATGCCTACTAATGGCATGGCTGTAATTGGTCAGTGCAACATGTGACCCAGCATGTGACCAGCTTCTATATAAGAAAGAGGCACACAGCACAGATCGTCACTCTGCTTTTAGACAGTGTAGGGAAAGGATCCTGGCTGCTGTTGCTGTGAGGGAGAGAATAGGAGTTAGTCCTGATTCTGCAATCTACTGATAGAAAAGATAGGGAGACAGTGTAGTGTAGTGTAGTGTAGGGGCAGGATCCTGTTTGTGCTTTCAGGGAGAGAGATTTAGATAGGAGTCCAGATTGAGAGATATAATAGCTCAGCGATCTGCATAGGTTTATCTGTTTGTGTTGCAAGCTCAGTGCACCAGCACTGCATTACGTTGAGTGATACACCTATTCCATACTGTGGCTGTATTGTGCTCTTGCTAAAAGACCTATTTTGGTCAGAAAAAAAAAAAAAAAAAAGGCACTTTATTGTGCTTTTGCTAAAAAAGACCCATTTTTGGGCCCCCCCAAAAAAAAAAGGCACTTTATTGTGCTGTTGCAAAAAAAAAAACGGCACTTTGTTGTGCGCAAAAAAGACCTATTTTTGGGCAAAAAAAATATTTTGCAGTGTATATCTCTAGTTGTGTGAAATAACCAATTTCTATATATTTTTCTTGTACTATGCTATACTAAAAAAAAAAAAAAAAAATTTTTTTTGAATAGCATTCTCTGCAGCTGTGCGATTCAGCGGTTATATACTGTGGTTGTGTTGTGCTCTTTCAAAAAACGCCATTTAGGGCCACAGAAAATATTTTGCAGTGTGAAATACACATGTGGAGGTGTGTAAAATAAACAATTTCTATATATTGTACAGTGCTATACTAAAAAAAACATTTTTTTTGAATAGCATTCTCTGCACTTCTATAGCTGTGCGATTCAGTGGTTAAATACTGTGGTTGTGTTGTGCTCTTTCAAAAAACGCCATTTAGGGCCACAGAAAATATTTTTCAGTGTGAAATACACATGTGGAGGTGTGTAAAATAAACAATTTCTATATATTGTACAGTGCTATACTAAAAAAAACAACATTTTTTTTGAATAGCATTCTCTGCACTTCTATAGCTGTGCGATTCAGTGGTTAAATACTGTGGTTGTGTTGTGCTCTTTCAAAAAACGCCATTTAGGGCCACAGAAAATATTTTTCAGTGTGAAATACACATGTGGAGGTGTGTAAAATAAACAATTTCTATATATTGTACAGTGCTATACTAAAAAAAACAAAATTTTTTTTGAATAGCATTCTCTGCACTTCTATAGCTGTGCGATTCAGTGGTTAAATACTGTGGTTGTGTTGTGCTCTTTCAAAAAACGCCATTTAGGGCCACAGAAAATATTTTGCAGTGTGAAATACACATGTGGAGGTGTGTAAAATAAACAATTTCTATATATTGTACAGTGCTATACTAAAAAAAACAACATTTTTTTTGAATAGCATTCTCTGCACTTCTATAGCTGTGCGATTCAGTGGTTAAATACTGTGGTTGTGTTGTGCTCTTTCAAAAAACGCCATTTAGGGCCACAGAAAATATTTTGCAGTGTGAAATACACATGTGGAGGTGTGTAAAATAAACAATTTCTATATATTGTACAGTGCTATACTAAAAAAAACAACATTTTTTTTGAATAGCATTCTCTGCACTTCTATAGCTGTGCGATTCAGTGGTTAAATACTGTGGTTGTGTTGTGCTCTTTCAAAAAACGCCATTTAGGGCCACAGAAAATAAATTGCAGTGTGAAATACACATGTGGAGGTGTGTAAAATAAACAATTTCTATATATTTTCCTTGTACTATGCCAGGGATATGCAATTAGCGGACCTCCAGCTGTTGCAAAACTACAAGTCCCATCATACCTCTGCCTCTGGGTGTCATGCTTGCTGCTGTCAGAGTCTCGCTATGCCTCATGGGACTTGTAGTTTGGCAACAGCTGGAGGTCCGCTAATTGCAGATCCCTGTACTATGCTATACTAAAAAAAACAACCTTTTTTTTTGAATAGCATTTTCTGTAGCTGTGCGATTCAGCGGTTACGTGCTGTGGGTGTGTTGTGGTCTGGCAAAAAACGCCATTTAGGGCCACAGAAAATATTTTGCAGTGTGAAATACACATCTGGAGGTGTGTGTAAAAAAACAATTTATATATATTTTCCTTGTACTGTGCTATACTAAAAAAAACAACCTTTTTTTTTTGAATAGCATTTTCTGCAGTTCTGTAGCTGTGCGTTTCAGCCATTACGTACTGTGGGTGTGTTGTGGTCTTCCAAAAAACGCCATTTAGGGCAAGATCCTAAATTTGGAAAATATGAGGGGAAGGTCAAAGGGACGTGGTGGCCCCGGTCGTGGTGCTGCTGGTGGAGCTCCTGTTGCAGGGAGAGGACGTGGTGGATCTGTGCCAGCTACACGCACAAGTGAAACACCTTCCTCAGGTGCGAGTAGGCGACCGAGCCTGCGGCGGTATTTTGTCATGCCTAATGAGGCTGTACCAATGTTTAGGCCAGGACAAGTACAGGCGATAGTAGATTGGGTTGCTGACAGTGCCTCGGGTTCCTTCACATTGTCTCCCACCACTCTTCTGCTGAAAGATCAGAGTTGGCACCTGAAGCCCATGTCCATCAGTCTTTCACCTCACCCCCTTGCAAATCAGCCAAGCAGTCTGAGCCCCAAATCATGCAGCAGTCTCTTCTGCTTTTCGATGACTCTGTTAGCAGGGTTTCCCAGGGCCATCCACCTAGCCCTGCCCCAGAAGTGGAAGAGATTGAGTGCACCGATGCCCAACCACTTATGTTTCATGATGGGTACATGGGAGGACCATTGCAGCACATCTCGGATGATGACGAAACACAGGTGCCAACTGCTGCTGCTTTCGCAATTGTGCAGACAGACATGGAGGGCAGGGGTGAAGACTGGGTGGAAGATGATGTGGAGGACGATGAGGTCCTCGACCCCACATGGAATCAACGTTATGCAGGTGACCAGTGTAGTTCGGAGGAAGAGGCGGTGGTCGCACAGAGCCACCAGCACAGCAGAAGAGGGAGCAGGGTGCAAAAACAGAGCATTCGTCCCCTAGACAGTACATCTGCTACTGCCCAACGCAGCAAGGGACCGAGCACACCAAAGCCAGGTCCAAGGACTTCCCTAGCGTGGCAGTTCTTCACACAGTGTGTTGATGACAAGACACGAGTGGTTTGCACGCTGTGCAATCAGAGCCTGAAGCGAGGCATAAACGTTCTCAACCTGAGCACAAGCTGCATGATCAGGCATCTAAGTGCAAAGCACGAGCTGCAGTGGAGTAGACACCTCAGAAACCAAGAAAGGTCTCTGGCTCCTCCTGCTTCCTCTTCTGCTGCAGTCTCGGCCTCTTCATCCACCTCTGTAGTGACAGTGGCACCTGTCACCACGCAAACAGAGGATCTGCCAGCAACACTACCACCTGGGTCACCGACCATCTCAACAATGTCCCATGGAAGCGTTCAGCTCTCTATCTCCCAAACATTGGAGCGGAAGAGGAAGTACCCCCCTAGCGACCCGCGATCCCTGGCCCTGAATGCCAGCATTTCAAAATTCCTGGCCTTTGAAATGCTGTCATTCCGTCTGGTGGAGACGCAGAGTTTTAAAAGCCTGATGGCATTGGCTGTCCCGCAGTACGTCGTGCCCAGCCGCCACTACTTTTCCAGGCGAGCCATCCCTTCCCTGCACAACCAGGTGGGGGACAAAATCAGGTGTGCACTGCGCAACGCCATCTGTGGCAAGGTCCACCTAACTACGGATGCGTGGACCAGTAAGCACGGTCAGGGACGTTATATCTCCCTAACAGCACACTGGGTAAATGCAGTGGCTGCTGGGCCTGAGGCAGATAGCGGTTTGGCGCATGTCCTTCCACCACCGAGGATTGCAGGGCGCTTCAGTTTGCCTCCTGTTGCTAACTCCTCCTTCTCCGCTTCCTCATCCTCTACCGCCTCCTCATCCATTCAGCGTAACACCTTCACCACCAACTTCAGCACAGCCAGGGGTAAACGACAGCAGGCAGTTTTAAAACTTTCCTGTTTGGGGGAAAATCCCCACACCGCGCAGGAGTTGTGGAGGGACATGGAACAACAGACCGATGAGTGGTTGCTGTCAGTGAGCCTCAAGCCCGGCCTGGTGGTGTGCGATAATGGGCGAAATCTCGTAGCAGCTCTGGGTCTAGCCGGTTTGACGCACATCCCTTGCCTGGCGCATGTGCTGAACTTGGTGGTCCAGAGGTCCCTTAAAAATTACCCCAATATGCCAGAGCTGCTGCAGAAAGTGCGGGCTGTGTGTGCGCACTTTCGGCGTTCTCACCCTGCTGCTGCTCGCCTGTCAGCGCTGCAGCGTAACTTCGGCCTTCCAGCTCACCGCCTTATATGTGACGTGCCCACAAGGTGGAACTCCACCTTGCACATGCTGGCCAGACTGTGCGAGCAGCAGCAGGCAATAGTGGAGTTTCAGCTGCAGCAATCACGCGTGAGTCGCTCTGCGGAACAGCACCACTTCACCACCAATAACTGGGCCTCCATGCGAGACCTGTGTGCCTTGTTGCGCTGTTTCGAGTACTCCACCAACATGGCCAGTGCCAATGACGCCGTTCTCAGCGTTACTATCCCAGTTCTATGCCTCCTTGAAAAAACGCTTCGTGCGATGATGGAAGAGGATGTGGCACAGGAGGAGGAGGAGGAGGAAGCGGGATCATTTCAAAGGCTTTCAGGGCAGTCTTTCACAAGTGGCTACGAGGGTGGGTTCCTGCACCAACAAACGCCAGGTACACAATTGTCCGGCAGAAAGGGCACAGTTCTGGAGGATGACGAGGTGGAGGAGGAGATGGAGGAGGAGGAGGAGGAGGAGGAGGAGCCATGTTCACAGCAGGGTGGCACTCAGACCAGCTCGTGGCCATTACTGGTGCGTGGCTGGGGGGATACAGAGGACACAGACGATACACCTCCCACAGAGGACAGCTTTTCTTTGCCTCTGGGCAGCCTGGCACACATGAGCGATTACATGCTGCAGTGTTTCCGCAACGACAGCCGAGTTGCCCACATTTTAACTGGTGCTGATTACTGGGTGGCCACCCTGCTGGATCCCCGTTACAAGGACAACGTACCGTCCTTAATTCCCTCACTGGAGCGGGATCGTAAGATGCGCGAGTACAAGCGCACGCTGGTAGACGCGCTGCTGGTGGCATTCCCACCTGACAGCGGGCGTACGGTGGAAGCACAAGGCGAAGGCAGAGGAGGAGGAAGAGGTCGCCAACGCAGCCGGGGCACCGGCAGCACCTCAGAAGGCAGGGTTAGCATGGCCGAAATGTGGAAAAGCTTTGTCAGCACGCCACAACAACCAGCACCACCAGCTGAGATGGAACGTCTTAGCAGGAGGCAGCATTTCACCAACATGGTTGAGCAGTATGTGTCCACAGGCCTACACGTACTGGATGACGGGTCTGCCCCCTTTAACTTCTGGGTCTCCAAATTGGGCACATGGCCTGAGCTTGCCGTTTATGCCTTGGAGGTGCTGGCCTGCCCTGCAGCCAGTGTATTATCTGAACGTGTATTTAGCGCGGCAGGGGGCGTTATCACAGACAAGCGCAGCCGCCTGTCCAGAGCCAATGTGGACAAGCTCACGTTCATTAAAATGAACCAGGCATGGATCCCACAGGACTTGTCCGTACCTTGTGCAGAATAGACATGTATACCGGTGTTGTGACAAAAACTGTCCGGCCATCGGATTGTGCCCGGCCCGTACTGCGCAGGCGCAGCGCTTGCGCAGTACAGAGGACAAGGAGATTCACAAAATCTCCGAAGATGAACGGCGCCTGCGCTGTGAGTGCAGGTTCAAGCCCCACCATCCAAGAGGACATACGGTAGCACATAGTAACAGGGCCCCTCACGGGCTCGCTTCGATCGCGGCCTTGCTTGGCTCGGCTTGAACCACGGATGGTGTGGCCTTCACCTGAACTCAACACGCAGGCGCCGTTAGTCTTGGGAGATTTTTGAAATCCCCTTGTCCTACATACTCAGCAAGCGCAGTACAGGGCGGACACTATACGACAGGGGACAGAATTCGACACATCACCGGCCTTACCCAGCCATTGTTGTATTTTTGAACCAGTGTTGGCTACCTCGTCCTCCTCCACCGCCGCTTCCACCTACACAGCCACATCCACCGCCACCTCAACCTCCTACTCCATATGGACCTCGTCCTGCTAGGCCAAGTTTAAAATTTTTATTTTATTTTTTTGTAGCGCACAGATCCTTTCCCCCTTACCTGCCTTTATGTTGTTGGCTCTTCGCAGGAGGGAGAAAGGCACACCGCACTACCAGCCCGTATCATCCTATATAAAGAGGTTGAGCGGTGTACTTGACGGGCCGTGTTCACAGCCGGAGTCAAAACTCCTCCAGAGGATGATTCTCACCTCTACTGTAGGTAGAGACAAGTCCTTTAATTGCCAGTAAAGTCAATGTCCACACCAGCTGAAACTCCAACTCTTATTCTCTCATGGCAAAATAAACTGTACTCAGATAGAAAAGGTTAGAGCAAAGAAACAGGACAGCTTAAGGTGTGGAGGAGGTCCAGGCACAAACGTAGCACATTCACTTCACTGCTTAGGTTTCTCAAACAGTTTTTGGCGCACGGTCTCTGCCACAGACATTGAGGTTGGTCTCTGCCACAGACCGGGTGTACAAGGCCCCTGCCACGGGCCTGGAGAACTTTGGTCTCAGCCACAGACCAGGGTGTATAAGGCCCCTGCCACGGGCCGGTTGAATAAGGCCTCTGATACAGTCAAGGTGACCTTGAGCTTCTCCTTCTACGAACCTAGCCCATATCAAGGGGAAGACATCTCTCCAGGGAGTCAACAGACCATTCCTTCACCGTGACTCCCGCATTGGTCCATCAGAATGATCCTCCCTTCCCTGGAACAGGGTCCCCTACACGAGGCGGCTCTGGACTCCAGGCTTTACTCCCGCCCCTAGGCCTCCATACCCAGGGCAGCAAGAACTCCAGGATAGTACCTCACCCCGGGATAAAGGTGCCCGAGATGGAACAGGAACACATGCACCCAGGCCGAAGGCACCTGGGCGCGGACCCCACTGGACATCAGCCCCCAGGCCAAAGGTCTGCCCCTTTTATATGCTCTCCCGGCATGCACAGCAGGTTCCCCGCCCCGCTGTACTACTGCCAAGAGGGGACACAAAAGGCGCCACCTGTAGGCCGCAGGGAACTGCACACCAATACTGTCCCCCGAGGACAAAATGGTCCATGAATCCTACAGAATTAGGGTATTTGAGCCTATTTACCACTCAAACACTTTCCTTAAATTTAGCACCCCGCTACATTTTTATTTCAAAGTATTTTATTTTCCCACTAGCTTATCCATTACATTAAATAATTTATTCCAGAAAGGGCGTATTCTGGGGCATTCCCACCATATGTGTGGCATTGTGCCGTTGAGTTTCTGAGGTTCTTAATGACTTCCTGTACCTCTTCTGCTGAAAAGGGGGCCTCCAGCATATTTTTTTATTTTTTAATTTTTTTTATGTTCTTTTAAGTTATTTCCTATCCACATTTGTTTGCAGAGCACTTGCCATGTTCTTAACAACATTTTGCTGCCATTTGCAGCCCTCTAGCCCTTTCCATTACTTTTTTAGAGCCTTTTTAGTCGTCAGAAGTCCGGGTCCCCATTGACTTCAATGGGGTCCGGGTCCGGGTCCGGGTTCGGGTTAAAGTTCGGTCCCGAATCCGAACTTTTTTCCGAAGTTCGGCCGAACCCGCCGGACCCGAATATCCAGCTACCCGCTCATCACTAGTTGTAAGTAAGTAGAATGTTAAATGCTAAACTAGATTCTGTGTAAAGGAGAGGACACTCAAGCAGCTGGTTACACATCTTAAACACAGGAGCACTATAGTGTGGGCCACCAGAAAAACCTTTTTTAGGGTGTCACACACAGGTGCTCCAGTGGATACCTTGGGGTGTCTCCTTTTTATTTTTGAGGACCAAGAATAAAAGTATTCTTGCTTTGTTGATTTTCCAAAATCTCATCTGTTCATCTTGGAACTCAGCCAAAACAAACAATTGTACCCCACTTCCAAGCAAAGTTTACAATTTATGCCCTCAAATCTCTGTGTGCTAAAGGATACCTTTTGATTGTTTCATTCTCATAGGGGAGAGGAGACTGGGAGGACACCAATCTGAGGAGCCTAGGAAGCACAGACTACATAAAGAAACCCAAGATGAGAAAGATCCTCAAGATCCAAAAGAACCCCAAAATCAGCATGTGGAGGAAGCAGAGGTGGAGGAAGCAGAGGTGGAGGAAGCAGAGGTGGAGCTTATCACCACAACAGGTCAGTGTCTGTCACCACAGCTTCAGGTAAAAAGAGATGTAGGCCTGCATATTTCTAATACCTTTTTATTTTTAGGGGTGAACATGGTGGTGTGTCAGAAACTCCTACTACTCCATTCTCAAGTGCTAGTGCCCAAATCGTAATTCAAGAAATAATGGAATGTAGTAGCGAAATGGACATTATGAAGAAAAGGATGAATGTGATTGAGCAAAAATATAAAAACATCATTGATATTATGGGGCGAATAGTCTGAACCCCCCCCCCCCTGTTTTTGTATGTGTTTTGTAGTTACAAATTTGCACTTGTTTTAACACAAGCCAAAATTTGAGGATGCACACAGTGTGTCAACATGTGCTATCTGCCGTCACAGGATATATATGTCCCTGTTTTGTGGGTGCAACCTCTTCCTCGCTACTCAAGTAGGTGAGAGGAAGGGTTTGCACCCCCAAAACACGTCCATTGATCCCCCATGATGGCAGATAGCACATGTTGACTTTCGCCATGGGATCAGGATGAAAATACCCATTTTGCAAAACCAAAACTGTGTGCATCTTCAAATTTGGGATGGTTCAGGGGTGACATCACCCCATCTCATGTTTATCTTTTTAAGGTTGAACTTTTTTTTATATGTTTTTTTTTTGACCCATGCATGTTTCTGCAAACCAAAAAAAAAATTTCCAAAATCTGGAGGCCAAAATGTCAAGATTGTATTTTGAAAATAAAAATAACGCACATGTTCTGCACAGAGTAAAAAATATTTTGGACTCTCAACAATGTGTGGCTTGTTCTTTCTATGCTCAATAGCAGTTCTAGAAAATGGGAAAGGTCAGGTTTTTTAGTGTGACAATTGTGGCTATTTACTAAAGACAAATACACTTGGCACTACTACAAAGTGTACTATGATAACCTGGGAGACACATAATAATAAAAAAGAAATAATGACAAAACAAGCTTTTCAAAGATTTTAAATTTTTTTTTGGGTAAAAAATATCAGATATGGTCTGGCATTGCGAAGGCCCCCCTACCCGTGAAGTACTCAACGTATTTATCACGTACTTCACGGGCGCTTTGGGGGGCCAAGCCAGTACGGCCAGTGTCCAGGCCGGTCAGAATGGGCATTTCAGAAACACCGGCCTCAGGGCCAACAGTTGAGATATATGAAGGAGAGTATTCTCTCAAATTGTGCAATATGCATCAGCTTAAAATAAGGTAGTTCAATTTGTATTCCGCCATGTGTATGGCTGTCAGAAACAGGCGGGTACCGGCTGGCCATTATCCCAAAGGCATTCTCAACAACCCTCCGGGCTCTGGCCAGCCGGTAATTAAAAACCCTCCTCTCCGGGGTGAGGGTTCTCTGGGGGAATGCCCGCATCAGGTGTGGTCCCAGCCCGAAAGCTTCATCCGCGGTGCCAGGCCCCCAGACTGCAGACGGTGAGCGAACTCCGTCTGCGCGAACACTCCACCATCGGACATCCGGCCGTTCTTCCCCACGTCCACATACAGGAACTCATAGCGTGCCGACACCACCGCCATTAACACTATACTATTAAAACCTTTATAGTTATAATAGTATGACCCCGAACGGGGGTGGCGGCACTATGTTGACGTGCTTCCCATCAATTGCCCCTCCGCAGTTGGGGAAGTCCCACCGCTGGGCAAATTGGGAGGCCACAGTCTGCCATTCCTGTGGCGATGAAGGAAACTGTGGAGTCAAACAAAAAGAAAAAATTTGTACTTTTGCACATAACATTGCAAGCAGATTACACAAATACATTCTTGGCCAACGTCAGTATAACATTTATTTGAAGGAGTATTTAAACACAAAAATAGAAGGCCCACTTATCAGATGACTCACCCCCGCTGATGGGCCATTGGAACAAATTATAAGGGGGGGAGGGTGTTAAAGCTGATTTTGTGCCCCGCAACAAAAGGCTCTACCACTCTGCTGACCTTGAATGTGCAATAAATCTTTAGGACACATTTTAGGGGGGGGGGGGGGTTCAAAACTACAATGGCGCTGACAAAAAACATCATTAAGAACAGACTAGGCTAGGTGTGTATGGGCCCAGGATAGCACGCAGGAGAGGTTAGTGAAGGGAAATAGGCATGTAGGCAAAAAAATGATCAGTTAAAATTAAAAACATGCATGGGGAGAAAGGGGACATTCCCAGAATATTACAATCATGGTAATTTGGGAAGGATGAAAGAAATACAATACTTTCGCAAACAATCAAAACATAGAATGAGGAAAGGAAGGTGCGCCAAACTAAGTGCAGTAATAAAGTATTTAATGGCAAATAATAAAAACAGCCAAATGGCTACTCACAAGGTGATGAAATTTATAAGGCATATCAATGTAGAAGATTGAATAGGTCCGGTGTCATCAATGGCAGTCCGCGGGGAGATGTGGGTCCCAGATGGAGGAAAAACTGAAGGCAGGTCTGCAGTGTCAGCAGGGATTGTCCTGGGCATCAAGGCGCTGTAGCCGTGCGTGATGTGTTCCTGCTATGATGGATGAAAGACCAGGAAGATGCGCTTCAGCGTGGAGCGCAGCGTGCCGTCGGACCGGAAGTGACGTGGCACGGGGAGTGGACCAATAGGATGACGCGTTTCTCAGCATCCGCTGTTGCATCACATCCATTTTAGCCACTGGTGGCGGTGCCCAGAACCAAAAATGTTCTTTCAAGCTATCAGCATGATTATTGAGGAGGAAGAGGATAGTCACTCAGTATAACAGGATAGTCACTCTGCATCAGCATAGGCAGTCTTGAAGGGATCTGACATTTCAAAGAAAATTATTCTGTTACATCAGCATCAGGTGCTTGGTAGCTAGTGGTGATCCAAGACTGATTCATTTTTATGAAGGTCAGTCGATCGACCGAGTCGGTTGACAGGCGCACCCTGTGATTGGTTACAAAGCCTCCAGCAGCACTGAATGTGCGTTCCGAAAGAACGCTGGATGCAGGACAGGCTAGTATCTCAATTGCATACTGTGCAAGCTCTGGCCAGTGATCCATCCTCAAGATCCAGTAACCCAGAGGATTTTCGGTGGGAAAGGTGTCCAAGTCTGATCTTGCCCCTAGGTATTCCTGCACCATGTAAAACCAGACTTTGGCGATGGTTGCTGGAACCGATCATACCTTGGGGCTGCGGACTAAAAAATTGTCTGAACGCATCGGTCAGACGGCCACCTTCTCCACCGCTCCTTCTTTGACTGACCGAAGCCTCAGCAACACGTTGTCCAGGACCAGGAGTTTGTAACCTCCCAGTCTCTGGGAACGAATTGCACAGACCATTCTGCAAGGCCTCCCGAAGATGCCTCATCCTCTGCTCCCTCTGTGACGGCAAGATAAGGTCCGCAACCTTACCCTTGTAACGTGGATCAAGGAGGGTTGCCAGCCAGTAATGATCCCTCTCCTTGATCGCACGAATACGAGGATCCTTCCGCAGGCTTTGCAGGATCAGGGAGGCCATGCAGCGTAGGTTTGCTGAGGCATTCGGTGCCGAGTCCTCTGGGTCACTGAGGATAACATGATTCGCAGCCACCTCCTCCCAGCCACATACAAGTCCATGGGTGTCTTGGGACTGTAATTGATCCCTTGAAGACTGCTGCTGATGCTGAGTGCTAGTCTCCACCTCCATGCTGACACAATCCTCCTCCTCCTCCTCCTCCTCCTCTTCCTGTGTGATAGCCGGGCCAGCAGGAACACTGTCTGGATAAAGGGGGCCTTGAGAGGTAAGGAAGTCCTCCTCTTCGTGCCTCTGTTCTGCCTCAAGTGCCCTGTCCATTATTCCACACAGCGTGTGCTCCAACAGGTGGACAACAGGGACAGTGTCACTGATGCATGCACTGTCACTGCTCACCATCCTCGTGGCCTCCTCAAATGGTGCCAGGACAGTGCATGCATCCCTGATCATGGCCCACTGGCGTGGGGAAAAAATCCAAGCTCCCCTGACCCTGTCCTAGTGCCATATTGCAACAGATACTCATTGATGGCCCTCTGCTGCGTGTGCAGCCGCTGCAGCATGACCAACATAGAGTACCACCTGGTGGGCATGTCACAGATTAGGCGGTTCTGGGGCAGGTTGTAATCCTTTTGCAGCTCAGCCAGCCGAGCACTGGCATTATATGACCGGCAGAAATGCCCACAGAGTTTCCTGGCCTGCTTCAGGACCTCCTGTAAGCCCGGGTACCTGCCCAAGTTAAGGACGTGAGCCAAACAGTGCACATGGGCACCACCAATGTAACGCCGAGCGCTCCGGGTGTCCCATCCATCCCGGAGCGCCCGCGGCGTCTGTCCCCCTGCAGCACTCCGGTCGGCCCCTCTGACCGAGAGCGCTGCTCTGATGCTGGCGGGGATGCGATCCATGCGGCGGCACCTGTCCGCCCGCGGATCGCATCCCATCCTGCTCACTGGCCTCCTCCTTCTGCTCCGTCCCGGCGCGCGCGGTCCCGCTGCTCTCCAGGGCGCGCGCGCGCGCGCCGGTCTTCTTAAATTTAAAGGGCCAGTGCACCATTGATTGGTGCCTGGTCCAATTACTGTGTACACACCCAAAACACTTAAAAACCCACTCCCCCTTCCTGTCCTTGCCGGATCTTGTTGCCTTAGTGCCCTGAGAAAGCGTTTTGTAGTTGCCTTGCCAGTGTATCTGACCTTCTGCCGTTGCCCCTGACAACGAACCATTGCCGCCTGCCCTGACCTTCCGCTACGTCTGACCTTGCCTCTGCCTAGTCCCTGTGTACCGTGCCTATCTCAGCTGCCAGAGAAGTCGAGCCGCTACTGGGGGACATGACCTGGTTGCTACCGCCTGAGCAAGTCCATCCCGCTTTGCGGCGGGCTCTGGTGAAAACCGGTAGCTGCTTAGAACCGGTCCTCCAGTGCGACCCGTGCCTTCGCCTCTCTGGCACAGAGGATCCACCTCCTGTGTCCTCACTAGCCACCAGTCTGGGCCCTGACAGTAGATCCGGCCATGGATCCCGCTGAGGTACCGCTGCCAAATCTCGCTGACCTCACTACCGTGGTTGCCCAGCAGTCGCAACAGATCGTCCAACAAGGACAGCAGCTGTCGCAGTTGACCGCCATGGTCCAGCAGCTTCTGCCACCACAGCCTCCAGCATCTTCCCCTCTCCGAGCTGCCGCTACTACCTCGAGAATTCGCCTGTCTCTTCCGGAGAAATTTGACGGGGATTCTAGGATGTGCCGGGGATTCTTGTCCCAATGTTCCCTGCATCTTGAGATGATGTCTGACCAGTTTTCCACAGAACGGTCTAAAGTGGCATTCGTGGTCTCTGTTGTCTGGAAAGGCCTTGGCCTGGGCCATGCCACTCTGGGACCGCAATGACCCTGCTACAGCCACCGTTCAGTCCTTCTTTGCTGAGGTTCGCAGCGTTTTTGAGGAACCAGGCCGAGCCTCATCCGCTGAAACCGCCCTGCTTAACCTTGTCCAAGGAAACTCCTCTGTGGGCGAATATGCCATACAGTTCCGCACACTGGCCTCAGAGTTAGCCTGGAATGATGAGGCTCTCTGCGCGACCTTCAAGAAGGGTTTATCCGGCCACATCAAGGATTGTCTGGCCGCACGAGAGATACCCTCTTCCTTGACGGAACTCATCCATTTAGCTACCCGCGTCGATATGCGCTACGTCGAAAGACGCCAAGAGCTTCGCCAGGAGAAAGATCTCGTTCGCACCAGGCGTTATCCACACCTGGCTCCTCTCTTTCTGAATCCAATGCATCCTGTTACCGTGCCTCCCGCCGAGGAGGCCATGCAAGTGGACCGGTCTCGCCTGACCCTACAAGAGAGGTCTCGCCGTAGGAACGAGAACTTATGCCTTTATTGTGCGAGCTCTGAACACTTCCTAAAAGACTGCCCTATTCGTCCTCCGCGTCAGGGAAACGCTCGCACCTAGTGAACGTGGGAGAGGCGTTACTAGGTGTGAATTCTTCCTCTCCACGTCTGACTATTCCTGTGCGGATTTCTCCTTCTGCTGGCTCCCTCTTCCCTGCGGTGGCCTTCCTGGACTCTGGTTCTGCAGGAAACTTTATTGAAGCCTCTTTTATCAACAGGTTCAACATTCCTGTTACCCGTCTCATCAAACCCTTCTTCATTTCCTCTGTAAATGGAGAGAATTTGGATTGTACCGTGCGTTACTGCACCGAACCCCTGCTCATGTCCGTTGGTGTTCTTCACCACGAAAAGATTGAATTCTTTGTTTTGCCGAACTGTACTTCTGACATCCTTCTTGGCCTACCCTGGCTCCAGCGTCACACTCCTACCCTCGACTGGACCACTGGGGACATCAAATCCTGGGGTGACTCCTGTCACAAGCATTGCCTTAAGTCTGTACCGACCTGTCAAGTCCCCATCACTACTCCTTTGCCTGGCCTTCCAAAGGCCTATCAGGACTTTTCTGATGTCTTTTGCAAAAAACAGGCGGAGGTCTTACCACCACATAGACCCTACGACTGCCCCATTGACTTGCTCCCAGGTACTACACCACCCCGTGGCAGAATTTACCCTCTCTCCTCTCCTTAAACCAAGGCCATGACTGAATACATTCAGGAGAACCTCAAGAGAGGTTTTATTAGGAAATCATCTTCTCCAGCCGGAGCGGGGTTCTTGTTCGTGGCCAAGAAGGACGGATCTCTACGCCCTTGCATAGACTATCGTGGTCTCAATAAAATCACTATAAAAAACCGCTACCCTCTGCCACTCATCTCGGAGCTCTTTGACCGTCTGCGCGGAGCAAACGTTTTTTCTAAATTGGACCTCAGGGGCGCTTATAACCTCATCAGAATCCGTAAAGGAGATGAATGGAAAACCGCATTTAACACCAGAGTTGGTCACTTTGAATATCTCGTCATGCCATTCGGACCTTGCAACGCCCCCTGCAGTCTTTCAAGATTTTGTCAACGAAATCTTCCGGGACCTACTGTATACCTGTGTGGTTGTCTATCTTGATTCTTGACGACATCCTAATCTTCTCTGCCAACCTTGAGGAACATCGGCTCCATGTCCGTCAAGTGCTCCAGCGCCTCCGCGTAAATCATCTTTACGCTAAATTAGAAAAATGCCTTTTTGAGCGCAGCAGTCTTCCTTTCCTAGGTTATCTGGTCTCTGGACAAGGTCTTCAAATGGACCCTGACAAACTCTCCGCAGTCTTGGGTTGGCCACGCCCCTCTGGACTTCGTGCTATCCAACGCTTCCTTGGATTCGCCAACTACTATCGTCAGTTCATACCCCACTTCTCCACCATCGTTGCTCCTATAGGGGCACTGACCAAAAAAGACGCGAATCCTAGGTCCTGGCTGCCTCAAGCGGAGGAAGCCTTTACTCGCCTTAAGACCGCCTTCTCCTCTGCACCTGTCCTGTCTCGGCCAGATCCTCTAAAGCCGTTCTTCCTTGAAGTTGACGCCTCCTCGGTAGGAGCCGGAGCTGTGCTTCTTCAAAAAAACGCTAAAGGGAAAAACGTCACTTGTGGTTTTTTCTCTAAAACGTTCTCCCCTCCGGAAAAAAACTATTCCATAGGTGACCGTGAACTGTTGGCCATCAAGTTGGCATTAGAAGAGTGGAGACATCTCCTGGAAGGATCCCTTCACCCTATCTCCATCTACACTGACCATAAAAATTTGTCCTACCTTCAGTCCGCTCAGCGCCTAAATCCTCGCCAGGCCAGGTGGTCATTGTTCTTTGCCCGCTTCAACTTCCAGATCCATTTTCGGCCCGCAGACAAAAATGTCAGGGCTGATGCCTTGTTCCGTTTCTCCAATACCTCTGAAACCGAGACTCCTCCTCAACACATCGTACCCCCTGAGTGTCTGATTTCCTCTGCTCCAGCTTCTCTCGTGCCAATTCCTCCAGGAAAGACTTTCGTTCCTCCACGCCTTCGGCTTCAGATACTCAAGTGGGGCCATTCCTCCCATCTAGCCGGTCACGCTGGGATCAAAAAATACATACAATTGATTGCCAGACACTATTGTGGCCTACCCAGGAGAAAGATGTGACTGACTTTGTACGGGCCTGCACTATCTGTGCACGTGACAAGACTCCTCGCCAGAAGCCTGCAGGTCTTCTCCTTCCCCTATCTGTGCCTGAACAACCATGGTCCCACATCGCCATGGATTTCATCACGGACCTCCCTTTGTCTCGTAGTAACACTGTCATCTGGGTGGTCGTTGACCGCTTTTCTAAAATGGCTCATTTTGTCCCGCTTCCTGGTCTGCCTACTGCACCTCAGTTGGCGAAGCATTTTTTTCTTCAAATTTTCCGCCTCCATGGGCTGCCCTCACATATCGTCTCGGATAGAGGCATTCAATTCATCTCAAAATTTTGGAGAGCTCTCTGTACTCAACTAAAGATTAAGTTGAATTTTTCTTCCGCTTATCACCCGCAGTCCAATGGACAGGTGGAGAGAGTTAACCAGGTCCTTGGCGACTACCTACGACATTTTGTCTCCGCCCATCAAGACGATTGGGTCGACCTATTGCCCTGGGCAGAATTCTCATACAATTTCAAGAACTCTGAATCTTCCTCCAAGTCACCTTTCTTTGTGGTCTACGGCCGTCACCCATTGCCCCCCCTCCCCATTCCCACGTCTTCTGGAGTTCCGGCCGTGGATGAATTAACTCAGGACTTTGCCTCTATCTGGAAAGAGACTCAAAAGTCGCTCTCACTGGCCTCTGCCCGCATGAAGAGACATGCAGATAAAAAAAGAAGAATCCCTCCTGTCTATGCCCCTGGTGACAAAGTGTGGCTCTCCTCCAAATATGTTCGGTTTCGGGTACCTAGCTACAAGCTGGGCCCTCGTTACCTCGGGCCATTTAAAATCAAAAACCAAATCAATTCTGTTTCTTACAAGCTCCACCTTCCTCCTTCTCTTCGTATTCCCAACTCTTTTCATGTGTCTCTTCTTAAACCCCTCATTCTTAACCGATTTTCCCCTAAGGTCACTGCTCCTGCTCCTGTCTCTGGTTCTTCTGATGTCTTCTCGGTGAAAGAGATCCTCGCCTCCAAGGTCATCCGAGGTAACATTTTTTAGTTGATTGGGAGAACTGTGGTCCTGAGGAAAGATCCTGGGAACCTGAGGCCAACATTTTAGATAAAGAGCTCATCCGTAGATTCTTGGGTTCCAAGAAGAGGGGGAGACCTAAGGGGGGTACTGTAACGCCGAGCGCTCCGGGTGTCCCATCCATCCCGGAGCGTCCGCGGCGTCTGTCCCCCTGCAGCGCTCCGGTCGGCCCCTCTGACCGAGAGCGCTGCTCTGATGCTGGCGGGGATGCGATCCATGCGGCGGCACCTGTCCGCCCGCGGATCGCATCCCATCCTGCTCACCGGCCTCTTCCTTCTGCTCCGTCCTGGCGCGCGTGGTCCCGCTGCTCTCCAGGGTGCGCGCGCGCCGGTCTTCTTAAATTTAAAGGGCCAGTGCACCATTGCCTGGTCCAATTACTGTGTACACACCCAAAACACTTAAAAACCCACTCCCCCTTCCTGTCCTTGCCGGATCTTGTTGCCTTAGTGCCCTGAGAAAGCGTTTTGTAGTTGCCTTGCCAGTGTATCTGACCTTCTGCTGTTGCCCCTGACAACGAACCATTGCCGCCTGCCCTGACCTTCCGCTACGTCTGACCTTGCCTCTGCCTAGTCCCTGTGTACCGTGCCTATCTCAGCTGCCAGAGAAGTCGAGCCGCTACTGGGGGACACGACCTAGTTGCTACCGCCGCAGCAAGTCCATCCCGCTTTGTGGCGGGCTCTGGTGAAAACCGGTAGCTGCTTAGAACCGGTCCTCCAGTGCGACCCGTGCCTTCGCCTCTCTGGCACAGAGGATCCACCTCCTGTGTCCTCACTAGCCACCAGTCCGGGCCCTGACAACCAAGTTAAGGACGTGAGCCAAACAGGGCACATGGGCCAGTTGTCCCTGTCGGAGGGCGGAGAGGAGGTTGGTGCCATTGTCGGAAACCACCTTTCCTGGCTTAAGCTGGCGTGGCATCAACCACCTCTGAGCCTGCCCCTGCAGAGCTGACAGAATCTCTGCCCTCTCTGTGTGGCTCCTGTCCCCCAAGCACACCAGCTCAAGCACCGCATGGCATCTTTTTGCCTGCGTACTGGCATAGCCCCTTGAACGCCTACGGAGCACCGCTGGTTCCGAGGACAAATCAACACAGGAAGAGGCCATGGAGGAAGAAGAAGAGGAGGGGGTGGAGGAGAGAGGTGTGTCAGAATCACCAGTAGTAATATTTTGGAGGCGTGGTGGCAGAACAACCTCCAAAACTACTGCACCTTGTCCTGCATCCTTCCCAGCTGCCAGAAGAGTCACTCAATGTGCCGTGAAAGATAGGTAACGTCCCTGTCCATGCCTGCTGGACCATGAGTCAGCAGTATTATGCACCTTACCGCTGACCGCTCTGTCCAGCGAGGCCAAGACATTGCCTTCCACATGCCGGTAGAGAGCCGGAATCGCCTTTCATGAGAAAAAGTGCCGTTTGGGAACCTGCCACTGAGGAACCGCACAGTCCACAAACTCACGGAAGGGGGCTGAGTCTAACAACTGAAAAGGCAGCAGTTGAAGTGCTAGCAATTTAGTCAAGCTAGCATTCAACCACTGGGCATGTGGATGGCTGGAAGTGAACTTCTTTTCGGCGGTGCAGCAGCTGGTTCAGGATAATTTGCCTGGTACAATCGGACGTCGGTGTACCGATAGCAGATTGCCTGCAAGTACTTGGCTGTGACACACCTAATTCTACATCTTTATTCCTCTCAGTGCAGGTTTCAGAGAGGACTGAAGGTATAGTGGGGTTGGAGATCCCAGCTGATGAGGAGCAAGGAGAGGTCCGCCTTGATCTTTGGTGTGGGTCTTTTAGGTGTGCTTGCCAATGGACTGCATGGCAGGTCGACATATGTCTGGTCAAGCATGTGGAGCCCAAGCGGCTGATGTTTTGGCCACGCGAGATACGCTTTAGACATATGTTGCAAATGGCAACAGTGGGATCTGCTGCACACGACTGAAAAAAGGCCCACACCAAAGAACTTTTTGAATAAAGCACAGCAACACGAGACAGCAGCGCCCTGCACATGCGGAGCTCTGCAGTGTGATGCAGTCGGTGTGCTGCCCTTAAGCGGCCCCTGGAGGGCATCCTGCCTCGTTGGAGATGTGCCTCCTCCTCCTCCTCCTCCTCCTCTTCCTCTCTCCTATCAGGCACCCATGTGGAGTCAGTGACCTCATCATCCCCTCCCTCCTCATCACTGGAGCCAATCTGGCAGTATGCTGCAGCTGGGGGAACATGACTGCCAGATAGCTGACCTTGTTGGACGCCCCCTCTCTCTGGGCTCACGTTACTACCCCCTCTCTCTGAGCTCACGTTACTGCCTTCCTTCAGCTGGGTTCCATCATCGGAGCCTTCAGTAGTTCGAGCCTTCAAAACGCTGGGCAGCCTCTTGGAGCATGTACCCAACACTGTGCTCAAACAGTTTGGGGGACTCCTCAGGAGGACATGGTGGGGCTAGGGAAGGAGTGACTGATGCCATTGAGCCGAGGGAAGAGGCTGCTTTGGCAGCTGCTTTGCCAGACAAAGTACCCTGAGCCTGGGTGAGAGAGGATGAGGAGGAAGAGGAGGACGGCTTGGTCATCCACTCTACCAAGTATTGGGCATGTTGCGGCTCAACATGGCCAGCTGCCAAAAGAAGGACAAGCGTGTCCCACGGCCACGTGCTGATGAGGATGCACAATGTCCACGACCAGCAGCACTGTTGCCTCTAGACACAGAGCCTGCTTGCCCTCTTTTATTGCCTTGTGACTGTCTGCCTCTCATTGTTTGCCTTCCAGACATACTAATGGCCTGCTGTGGTGTTAGTATGGGAAAAGCAGCAATTGTTTTCAGTTAGTTTTAGGTGAAAACTGTGCAGAGGACACAGTACACTGAAAATACTTGCAGCTCTCTGCTTGTTGTTTTATTATGCGAACACCACTATAATAGTCACTAACTGTATTCAGGTGAGCTTTAGGTGAATGCTATGTACTGACTGTCTGCAGCTTGCACAATCACCGGCCTGCCTGTCACAGTATAGAGAATAACTGTATTCGGGTGAGCTTTAGGTGAACGCTATGCAAAGCACACAGTAGTACACTAAGTGAAACACTGACTGTCTGCAGCTTGCACAATCACCGGCCTGCATGTCACAGTATAGAGAATAACTGTATTCAGGTGAGCTTTAGGTGAACGCTATGCAAAGCCCACAGTAGTACACTAAGTGAAACACTGACTGTCTGCAGCTTGCACAATCACCGGCCTGCCTGTCACAGTATAGAGGATAACTGTATTCAGGTGAGCTTTAGGTGAACGCTATGCAAAGCAAACAGTAGTACACTAAGTGAAACACTGACTGTCTGCAGCTAGCACAATCACATGCCTGCCTGTCACAGTATAGAGACTAACAGGAACGGATCTAGCTAAACTCAATACAGTGTATAAATATATATACAACACCTAGGATGCATATACATCCTCTACACATTGTAACAGCAGCTAACTGACTCGCCTGCCTACTCTATCTAACTCAATATAAATGACACTGTCTCTCTCTCTCTGTAACTCTCTCTTTCACAAACGCCAACACACTACACAACGCTGACTTCCAGGCGGCCTTATATAGTGTGGGGCGTGTACCTTCTCCTCTGAGCCATGATTGGCCAAAGCCACCCTGGCTTTGGCCAATTATGGCTCTCTGTACAGACGGCGCTGTGATTGGCCAAGCATGCGGGTCATAGTGCATGCTTGGCCAATCATCAGCCAGCAATGCACTGCGATGCCGCAGTGAATTATGGGCTGTGACGCGCCACTCGAATTTGGCGCGAACGGCCCATAATGTTCGATCTTGGTCGAATGATCGAACAGCCGATGTTCGAGTCGAACATGGGTTCGACTCGAACACGAAGCTCATCCCTAGACACAATCATGTAAATCCCAGTGTCTGTGTAGTTCTTGGCTTTGTTCACAAATGTCTGATACAGATAAGCCCTCTACCACTGACTTTCACCTTATGACTTGCTACAACTTTACAATGTTAGTCTGATCACCATGGGAGAGACAGAGGAAATGTTTAATCTTGCCTGAAGCAGGCTGATGGCTTTTTCTCATCCTAGAAAAAATTACATCTGGAGCTGAAAGACTGCTTTGAAAGATAAAATGTACAACTTTTCTAAAACAATTTTATCATTGCTTTATATTGTGACATGCCAGGACTTTATTCAGTCAGATATGTAAAGTTATTGAAAGGTCATTGTTAAGGATCAATTTGAACTGAGTGCATATTTGCCTGCCCCAAAACCCAAGGCACTGAATTGCACAAATAAAGGCTTCACTTTCTAAAGTAAAAGCTCTGACGTGCACCCTGTGAGGCAGGGTGGAATCTTTCACCAATAATAAAGGAGGTTCGGGACTTTCAGTTAGGCACATAGGTGGTACAAGAGACAATTTTGGAAAAAGCAAGTTTTAATAAAATCTTTATTCACTTTGGAATTTTTTTCTTTTAACAAATACCGGGTAACAGTGTGATACCTCTGCATGAGCTTAGGCTCCTTCTCCATCAATCCTCTTCTTTCATTCTCATTTCTCACCCAGCTTATCTTTCATATTCCATTCCTCTTACCTCACTATCTTCTCCTACCTCCCCCTTCTTTTCAGTCACTTTACACTATTTAACACCTTTGCTATTTCACTTTTCTTCACATATGTTGCTCATCACCATGAGTCCATATACCCTCACACCAACATCCACACACCCCCGCACAATTTTTTACTTTTTTCCTCCGTTTTATTCAGACACTTCCCATTCCTTTTCCAGCATCGCCACCATTACCGGTATGGGCGTCACCGTCACATTGGGGGTTCAGTTTTGGTTGTCTGGTTTCCTTGGGGCTCCTTGTCCCCTCAGCTCCCGGGAGGGATGTTGGTTGACTGCCGCCGGCATGGCGCCCCCAGCAGACCATGTGCTGCAATGTGTAAGTAGGAGGGTGAATTTTTCCCCTCTCCCCTATTCCCTTATCGCCCTTTTTCTTTACAATCTCCCTTATTCTTCTAAATTTTTCAATATTTATTTACTGGCCCTCTTACCTGTATCCAATGTATTTTCAGATTAAATGCATCTGCTCCTGATGAGGCGATTAAATTGTCTAAACGCATTGAGCCAACGAATCTTCTTTAGTACCTAGATGCACTATGCTACTACAACATGCTGTGTATTAGCTATTTTTAATAATTGATGTTAACTTATGTCTTTATACGGAGCCTGCTGGCCAAGATATTTGTATGACTTGTGTGATTTTATTAAAACTTGCTTTTTCCAAAATTGTCTCTTGTACCACCTGTGTGCCTCACTCAAAGTCCCGAACCACCTTTATTATTGTATACCGTATTTTCCGGCGTATAAGGCGACTGGGCGTATAAGACGATCCCCTAATTTTCCAGATAAAATGTGGGTTTTAGGATATACTCGCCGTATAAGACGACCCCCTTCCTCACCATACCTCACTGTGCCACATTGCATACCTCACTGTGCCCCTGCATACCTCACTGTTCCCCCCGCATACCTCACTGTTCCCCCCGCATACCTCACTGTTCCCCCCGCATACCTCACTGTTCCCCCCGCATACCTCACTGTTCCCCCTGCATACCTCACTGTGCCCCCTCGACGATCACTTACCTTATCCCTGGCATGTAGAATCTCCAGTCACACCGCGGCCGTCCATTTTTCAAAAGCCGCGCCTCCTCCTCATGCTGTTCCGTGATAGGCGGAACACTCCGCTTCCCAGCAGAGCCTCTGTTTAGTGTTCCGCCTATCACGGATGCCCTCTCGTCCTTGGCCTCGGATGAGAGGGCATCTGTGATAGGCGGAACACTAAACAGAGGTTCTGCTGGGAAGCGGAGTGTTCCGCCTATCACGGGACAGCATGAGGAGGAGGCGCGGCTTTTGAAAAATGGACGGCCGCGGTCTGAGATTCTACAGTAAGGTAAGGTACCGGCGTATAAGACGACCCCCGACTTTTGAGAGGATTTTTAGGGGTTAAAAAGTCGTCTTATACGCCGGAAAATACGGTACATTGATTAGGGTTGGAGACACTTTTCTAGGGTGTCTCATTTAAAGTCCCCCAAAAAAAACCATCTCAATTCAACCAATTAGGGATGGAGGCTGTCATGGATATGCAGTAGTGTTTGTCTGTCAGCTTACCTTCCTTCCCATGTGTTCATCTTAGAGGCCTGAGCCCTTTCACCTGGCTTCCTTTATAATCTCCTCCCAGCCTGACTCCACCCCAGGCCCCATCACAGAACACTATATTAACCTGTGCACTGCAAGCCTGCTTTGCTGATCAACGTGTTTGTTAGGCATTGTGTGTTTGGGTTCCTGCCTGCCGTGTGCTACGTCTGTCTCTCTGTTACATATTTGGCTTGTCCCCGACTATCCCTGTCTGCTCATGACCCTTGACCTTCGGCTCGTTCTTTCGGTATCCTTGTCTGCTTGTGGCCCCTGACCTTTAGCTTGTTATTCGGTTCTCTCATATCTTGTGCTGCTGCTTCCCCTCTTTTCCCCTTATCCTACGGGGCGTGAGCTAGGAAACTCCAGGGGCCGCGACCTTGTCCCAGCCTGCAGCATAACATCCTCACCACTAAAGGCCCTGGAGAAGACCTGCTGGGTCTTAGACTCCGCGCCCTGGGGAATCTTGGCTCTAGCTTCCGTTAGGATCCCGGTTGTGCTCCTCTGGTCCCGCTTTCCACAACCACCCAGTTTCCTATCCGCAGCAGTCAGCCATAGGGTTCACTACCTTGCGGTGCACTCCGGTCCCCCTACGGTGTGCATCTGTCACCTGGCCACAGGTGACCTTGACAGTTTGATCAGCCATGAACCCGGCTGACATCCCGCTTCCCGCGGATGATCCATTGCAGGGCATAGTTTGCAGACTTGAAACCCAGGAATCGAATCAGACTCAGGTGATGTGATTCCTCCAGGATCTGGCTTCTCGCTTCGAGCAGCTTCAGGCCTCCTTGGGAACCCCGAATCCGCAACCTCAAATACAACCAGCGGCTGCACCTATTGCACCAGTCGCAGCCACACACTCACTACAACTGCCAGCTCCGTCCCGTTTCTCTGGGGACTCCAAGGCTTGCAGGGGGTTCCTTAGCCAATGCACGATTCATTTTGAGCTCCTGCCCCAAAACTTCCTGTCTGATCGGGCTAAGGTAGCACATATCATTTCCCTCCTCTCTGGTGAAGCTTTAGCCTGGGCAGCCCCTCTGTGGGAACTGAATGATGCAGTGGTTTCTAGCCTGTCTGGCTTCTTGAAACTTTTTCGGAATATCTTCGAAGAACCGGCTCGTGTCTCTTCAGCGGCCAGCGCCCTTTTACGTCTCCGCCAAGAGTCTGCTTCTGTGGGACAGTATGCCCTTCATTTCCGCATACTGTCGGCTGAGTTGAGCTGGAACAATGAAGCCTTAGTCGCAACCTTTTTGCATGGCCTGTCTGATAGAGTGAAGGATGAATTAGCAGGAAGAACCATCCCCACTGATCTGGCCGGCGTTATCTCCTTGTGTAACCAGATCGATATTCGCTTTCAGGAGAGGACCTTAGAAAAGCAACGCCAGCACTCCTTGGTTCTTAGTCAGCCTGAGCTCCCCTCTCTTCGACCCGTAGAGCATCTCCTACCAGCTGAGGAACCCATGCAGCTGGGTCGGACCAGGCTATCCCCCGAGGAACGTGCTAGGCGCAGAACTCTTGGTCTGTGTCTTTACTGTGGGGGCAAAGGTCATTTTCGTGACACTTGCTCTCTTTGTCCAGAAAAACGTTCGGGTCCACTTCATCTGGAAAGTGGAGTATTGGACCCAGAAATATCACCTTCCCCTTCTCGTCTTCTGCTTTCTGTGCTCCTTCATGTTGGTGCTTCTTCTCATTCGGTCTCAGCATATCTGGATTCCGGAGCCGCTGGTAACTTCATGGACTGGGAAATCGCATCGTCCATGAGACTTACTCTTTTGCCCCTCACCACGCCATTGGTGGTCTTGGCGATTGATGGTACTGTTCTCCCAGGGGGACCTATCCGCTTCCAGACCCTCCCTGTTAAGATGTCGGTAGGGACACTCCACCAGGAGTGGATATCCTTCCTTATCTTACCCAAGGCCTCAACGCCTATAATTTTGGGTCTCCCATGGTTACAGCTCCATTCTCCTCATGTGGACTGGACTACTGGACAGATCCTGGCTTGGGGTCCCTCCTGTTCCTCGTCCTGCCTACCCAAGGTTGCCCCCTGTGAACCTGAGCCGGTCATTCATTCCAGGTTGCATAACCATTTACATTTCTCTGTCCCTAACCACCCTTGGACGCACAGCCAGGCTAGCTTGTCTACAAGTCCTGCAGTCGCTACGTCTTGCGATGCGATTCAGGTAGTCGCTACACCTGACTCAGCTATTCACTCTGCCTCTGTACTAGTTATGCCAGTCCAGCCCATGCCCAGTGAGCCTCCTACTTTTTCTTGTTCAGGACATTCTGCTTGTCCTTCAGCTATTCAGCTTGATTCCGGCGACATGTCACCTTTTAACCAACCTGACTTCAGGGTTCCACTGACATCTGCCCAGTCTGATGGTCCTGTGCAAGATGATCAGTCCCCCTTTAAGGGTCTAGGGGACCCTCCTCAGATTCCTGTTGATCCTCTCATGCCCTTGCTTATTCCTAGAGAGCCTTTGGTCCTCAATAGATCTTCTTGTCATCTCCCTACCTCGTTTTCGGTCTCTGAGGATAATCTTAAGTACGAGGTTAGACAAGTTCTGGATTCTCGGCTCTGCAGAGGCATTCTTCAGTACCTTGTGCATTGGAGAGGTTTTGGTCCTGAGGAGGTGTCTTGGATCGCTGCATCTGATGTCGCTGCACCTCATCTGTTGAGGAGATTTCATCAGAGATTTCCCTTTAAGCCTGGGCCCAGACGGGGGAGGGCCCATAAGAGGGAGGGTACTGTCATGGATATGCAGTAGTGTTTGTCTGTCAGCTTACCTTCCTTCCCATGTGTTCATCTTAGAGGCCTGAGCCCTTTCACCTGGCTTCCTTTATAATCTCCTCCCAGCCTGACTCCACCCCAGGCCCCATCACAGAACACTATATTAACCTGTGCACTGCAAGCCTGCTTTGCTGATCAACATGTTTGTTAGGCATTGTGTGTTTGGGTTCCTGCCTGCCGTGTGCTACGTCTGTCTCTCTGTTACATATTTGGCTTGTCCCCGACTATCCCTGTCTGCTCGTGACCCTTGACCTTCGGCTCGTTCTTTCGTTATCCTTGTCTGCTTGTGGCCCCTGACCTTCAGCTTGTTATTCGGTTCTCTCATATCTTGTGCTGCTGCTTCCCCTCTTTTCCCCTTATCCTACGGGGCGTGAGCTAGGAAACTCCAGGGGCCGCGACCTGGTCCCAGCCTGCAGCATAACATCCTCACCACTAGAGGCCCTGGAGAAGACCTGCTGGGTCTTAGACTCCGCGCCCTGGGGAATCTTGGCTCTAGCTTCCGTTAGGATCCCGGTTGTGCTCCTCTGGTCCCGCTTTCCACAACCACCCAGTTTCCTATCCGCAGCAGTCAGCCATAGGGTTCACTACCTTGCGGTGCACTCCGGTCCCCCTACGGTGTGCATCTGTCACCTGGCCACAGGTGACCTTGACAGAGGCACATGGGTGGATATCTGATAAATGCTTTCTTATTTCTTCTTTTATATATATTTATGTAAGCTCATTTTATGCTGCTATATATTTTTCAGGACTATTTAATATTGTTGCTATATATTTTTTTCTATGATTCCCATTTTTTCCAACATTTGCTTTATTTTTTCAATGGCAGTCATTTTTCTTTTCCTTTTTTAGCTTGCACTAGGTGGCGCTGTACGGGCCCGAAAAACCCCCCCTCTCAATTCAACCTTTCACCAATAGTAAAGCTAGCCATACACCTTCAGATATTTCTTGTTCAGCCTACAGGCTGAATAAAAAATATTGAACAGATTCCTTGATCCACACTAATTGCGCAGATGGACAAATCCCTCCTTCCAGGGTACTGTATTCTGACAACTGCTGTCAGCGGCTGTAAGAATAATAGAACAGCAGCTTAATTTGATTGGATTTAGCAGCTGCATGTCTGACAATTTTCGCCCAGACCCTTCAATTTTTCAATCAAAGAATGTTGGGCAGGAGGGGGCCATGAGAGCCACCTGCATTAAGTTTGAGTATATGGCAAGGTTAAAGCACAGTAGGCAAGAGGGACCTAGATGAAATTTTTTGCATAAATGAGTTTCCTAAAGCACTCATGAACAAACTGGAATGTATGAATTTTGCAATTCTAATGCCAGTTTGTAAGTGGGGTGCAGTGTAATGTGGCGGCAATAATTCACACAGTCAGGTACAATTGAAAACTTGTATTGAAGAAATGCAGCGACAGTTCACAACAATCCAGAGGGATGCCTGCCCAACCGGGTACACTCAATAAAGTGCAGAAAAGAGGTATCAGCCAGGTTGACAAAGTGTAAAGCCTCATACACACGACCGATTTTCTCAGCAAGAACCAGCAAGAAACTTGCTGGCAGAGCTTTCTTGCCGAGTAAATCGGTCGTGTGTACACGGCTTTCATGTTTCTCGTCAAGAAAACAGGCAGGAATCTTGACGAGAAAAATAGAGAACCTGCTCTCTATTTTCTCGTCGGGATTCTCGTCGGCCTGTTTCTCGACGAGAAACCCGAGTGTGTGTACACTTACCTGTCGCCGTGGAAACCCGCGCATGTTCGAAATGACTTTGACGCATGCGTGGTAGCTTCCTAGGCATAGGTAGGGTGTAGCAAGATGGCGGCGACAGCATCGAATGTGACGAGCGCACGCTCGTCGTAGTCAATGACGTCACCACGTTCGTTCCATTCAAAAGAACGGCGGTTCTTTCAATGGATCATGTGTAGACTCAGCCGGGACAAGATTCTTGTCCAAGAATCTCGTCAGGAAAAATGACGGGTTTTTTCCTGACGAGATTCTCGGCCATGTGTACAAGGCTTTAGAGAGGCTCAATACAGGTTGGAATGAGAAGGCTGGTTCATGCTCATACTTATGTGCATGCTTATTATTCTGAGCAAAGGCTCAATGCAAAAGTGGTGAAAAAATATGCGCATGCACACACGTATGGGCTTCTCCTACCTCCTCCTTCTTTTCAGTCACTTTACACTATTTAACACCTTTGCTATTTCACTTTTCTTCACATATGTTGCTCATCACCATGAGTCCATATACCCTCACACCAACATCCACACACCCCCGCACAATTTTTTACTTTTTTCCTCCGTTTTTTTTCAGACACTTCCCATTCCTTTTCCGGCATCGCCACCATTACCGGTATGGGCATCACCGTCCCATTGGGGGTTCAGTTTTTGTTGTCCGGTTTCCTTGGGGCTCCTTGTTCCCTCAGCTCCCGGGAGGGATGTTGGATGACTGCCGCCGGTATGGCACCCCCAGCAGACCATGTGCTGCAATGTGTAAGTAGGAGGGTCAATTTTTCCCCTCTTCCCTATTCCCTTATCACCCGTTTTCTTTACAATCTCCCTTATCCTTCTCAATTTTCCAATATTTATTTACTGACCCTCTTACCTGTATCCAATGTATTTTCAGATTAAATGCATCTGTTCCTGATGAGGCGATTAAATTGTCGAAACGCGACGAGCCAACGAGTCTTCTTTAGTACCTAGATGCACTATGCTACTACAACATGCTGTGAATTAGCTATTTCTAATAATTGATGTTAACTTATGTCTTTATACGGAGCCTGCTGGCCAAGATATTTGTATGACTTGTGTGATTTTATTAAAACTTGCTTTTTCCAAAATTGTCTCTTGTACCACCTATGTGCCTCACTTAAAGTCCCGAACCTCCTTTATTATTGTATACATTGATTAGGGATGGAGACACTTTTCTAGGGTGTCTCATTTAAAGTCCCAAACCCCCCCCCCTCTCAATTCAACCAATTAGGGATGGAGGCACATGGGTGGATATCTGATAAATGGTTTCTTATTTCTTATTTTATATATATTTATGTAAGCTCATTTTTTGCTGCTATATATTTTTCAGGACTATTTAATATTGTTGCTATATTTTTTTTCTATGATTCCCATTTTTTCCAACATTTGCTTTATTTTTTCAATGGCAGTCATCTTTCTTTTCCTTTTTTAGCTTGCACTAGGTGGCGCTGTACGGGCCCAAAAAACCCCCCCTCTCAATTCAATCTTTCACCAATAGTAAAGCTAGCCATACACCTTCAGATATTTCTTGTTCAGCCTACAGGCTGAATAAAAAATATTGAACAGATTCCTTGATCCACACTAATTGCGCAGATGGACAAATCCCTCCTTCCAGGGTACTGTATTCTGACAACTGCTGCCAGCGGCTGTAAGAATAATAGAACAGCAGCTTAATTTGATTGGATTTAGCAGCTGCATGTCTGACAATTTTCGGCCAGACCTTTCAATTTTTCAATCAAAGGCCTCGTACACACGACCGAGTTTCTCGGCAAGAACCAGCAAGCAACTTGCTGGCAGAGATGTCTTGCCGAGAAATTAGTTTGTGTGTATGGTTTCTCGTCGAGAAAACCGACAAGTAACCTCGACGAGAAAATAGAGAACCTGCTCTCTATTTTCTCGTCGAGATTCTCGTCAGCCTGTTTCTCAACGAGAAAAGTGAGTGTGTGTACACTTACCTGTCCGCCGGGAAGCCCGCGCATGTTTGAAATGAATTTGACGCATGCGCGGTAGCTTCCTAGGCATAGATAGGGTATACCAAGATGGCGGCGACGGCATCGAATGTGACGAGCGCATGCTCGTCGTAGTCGATGACGTCACCGCGTACGCTCCATTCAAAGAACCGCAGGTTCTTTGAATCGAGCGTGTGTACACTCGGCCGGGACAATTTTCTTGTCCAAGAATCTCGTCGAAAAAAACGACATGTTTTTTTCGACGAGAATCTCGGCCGTGTGTACGAGGCCAAAGAATGTTGGGCAGGAGGGGGCCATGAGAGCCACCTGCATTAAGTTTGAGTATATGGCAAGGTTAAAGGGGTTGTAAAGGTTCGTTTTTTATTTTCTAAATAGGTTCCTTTAAGCTAGTGCATTGTTGGTTCACTTACCTTTTCCTTTGATTTACCTTCTAAATGTTTTTTTTCTTTGTCTGAATTTCTCACTTCCTGTTTCTCCTCACTAAACTTCACACCATCATCCGAGTGGTGTGGAGTCAGCCAGAACAGCTTACTGAACAGCTTACTGAGGAGGAACAGGAAGTGAGAAATTCAGACAAAGAAAAAAATATATTTAGAAGGGAAATCTAAGGAAAAGGTAAGTGAACCAACAATGCACTAGCCTAAAGGAACCTATTTAGAAAATAAAAAACAAACCTTTACAACCCCTTTAAAGCACAGAAGGCAAGAGGGACCTAGATGAATTTTTTTGCATAAATGAGTTTCCTAAAGCACTCATGAACAAACTGGAATGTATGAATTTTGCAATTCTAATGCCAGTTTGTAAGTGGGGTGCAGCGTAATGTGGCGGCAATAATTCACACAGTCAGGTACAATTGAAAATTTGTATTGAAGAAATGCAGCGACAGTTCACAACAATCCAGAGGGATGCCTGCCCAACCGGGTACACTCAATAAAGTGCAGAAAAGAGGTATCAGCCAGGTTGACAAAGTGTAAAGCCTCGTACACACGACCGATTTTCTCAGCAAGAACCAGCAAGAAACTTGCTGGCAGAGCTTTCTTGCCGAGTAAATCGGTCGTGTGTACACGGCTTTCAGGTTTCTCGTCAAGAAAACAGGCAAGAATCTCGACGAGAAAAATAGAGAACCTGCTCTCTATTTTCTCGACGAAAAACCTGAGTGTGTGTACACTTACCTGTCGCCGTGGAAACCCACGCATGCTCGAAATGACTTTGACGCATGCGCGGTAGCTTCCTAGGCATAGGTAGGGTGTAGCAAGATGGCAGCGACGGCATCGAATGTGACGAGCGCACGCTCGTCGTAGTCAATGACGTCACTGCGTTCGTTCCATTCAAAAGAACGGCGGTTCTTTGAATGGATCGTGTGTAGACTCGGCCGGGACCAGATTCTTGACCAAGAATCTCGTCAGGAAAAACGACGGGTTTTTTCCTAACGAGATTCTCGCCCATGTGTACGAGGCTTTAGAGAGGCTCAATACAGGTTGGAATGAGAAGGCTGGCTCATGCTCATACTTATGTGCATGCTTATAATTCTGAGCAAAAGCTCAATGCAAAAGTGGTGAAAAAATATGCGCATGCACACACGTATGGGCTTGGGTGCCAAATGGCCTATTTAAGCTAGAGTCTGACATGGATGGATTGCTAAGTGGTCTTCAGCTAGGTCCTGCTTTACCTGAACCTTGACCTGCTATACCTGCTTACCTGTATACGACTCGGCCTGCCCCTGAACTGTCCCTGGATTTCTGCCGTGTTCCAGTTCCTGGTTCCTGTCTGGTGATCTACATTCATCTGCTTCCTGCAAACCCCAGCTGGCACTACCTGCTACATGCCATTCTGTGCCCTCACACTTTCTGTCATCACTACCAGGGGTGTGGGACAAGAGGTGCAGGAGATGCCTCCGCTCCAGCTCAATCTCCATCAGGTACATGACAAAGAGTCTGTTACGAGAGTGAAATGCGGCCTGGCCATCTCGTGCCCAAGAGGTCTAAATAAGTTGCCACCCTAACCTTTCCCTCCTCGACAGGAACCTTTCCCTACACTGCCGACTCACATAAAGCACCCCAAACCTGGGAACCAGGGCCTTAAGTAGGCTCTGCCTGGCCCAAGATGGCTGCCAGTTTTACATGGAGCAGCAGCATCCAATTGGGTGTTTCTCCAGTGATCCAGGAAACCATAGAGGAACTGTGTCCCTCTTGACCTCCTCTCAAGCTGCAGTGCCACTGCAGAGAAGCACCACCTGCAGTGGAGAAAGCAGACTGCACCTGCCTACAAGCTTAATGCTTCAATATACAGGCAAACACTAAAATGTAAATAATAGGACAGCTGTCACTAAGTCTAAAAGGCCCTGTCACTCAAGAATAGATTGTTCCTTAAGAAAAAAAAGCATATGCTTAACCACTTCCCGCCAGTCAATAGTGAATTGACGTCCGGGAAGTGGTTGCATTATCCATACTGGACGTCATAGGACGTCCTGCAGGATAATGCTTTGCGCGCGCCCGCGGGGGCGCGCAGCGCGGTGATCGGGGACGGCATGTGTCCCTCGGACACAGCGCTTCCCTGATCACGGTAAACAGCCAATTTCATTGGCTGTTTACCATGTGATTGGCTGTGTCAAAGTCACAGCCGATCACCTGTCAAAACAGACTCGGCGGCGCGCTCCGTGCGCGCCGCCACAGGCTTGCAGAGCGGGGATCGGGGAAGGCGAGTGTCCCTTGGACACAGCGCATCCCCGATCAGAGTAAACAGCCAATGAATTGGCTGTTTACCACGTGACCGGCTGTGTCCAATCACAGCCGGTCACAAATGTAAACAAACTCCACAGGAGTTACTACCTGATCCCTGCTCTCTCCTCACACACCGATCTGTGAGGAGAGAGAAGAGATCAGTAAGTTAGCTCAGTGTAGTTTGTCTACATAAGTTTACAGTGCACAACACGCCCCCCCCCCATAAAGAGGACCTGTCACACAGCCCAGCACATCAATCAGCCCAGCCAATCAGCCCATCTGTCAATCAGCCCATCTGTCAATCAATCAGCCCATCTGTCAATCATCTGTCACAGGCCCACCTCCATCGGTACCGCCATTAGTACCGCCACACAGGCTACCAGTACCGCCATCGGTACCAGTGCCGCCACCAGTACCGCCACCAGGCCCAGTATCTATACTGCCACACAGGCCCGCTACCAGTATCACCACTAGTGCCGCCATCGGTACCACCACCAGTACCACCACCCGTACCACCGTCGGTAGTGTCACCACCACCTGTACCACCACCCTTACCGCCATCGGTACCATCACCACCCGTACCGCCATCGGTACCACCACCACCTGTACCGCCATTGGTACCACCACCACCTGTACCGCCATCGCTACCACCACCACCCATACCGCCACCTGTACCGCCATCGGTACCGCCGCCACCACCACCACCCGTACCGCCATCGGTACCACCACCACCCATACCGCCATCGGTACCACCACACAGGCCCACCACTAATACCTCCATCGGTACTACCACACAGACCGCCACCACTACCACCAGCAGTACCATAACACAGGCCCACCAATAAGCACTGCCATAATGTCCCAAAGGGTTTACACACCTGAGGAGGCATATGCCATTCTTGCCATGTCGGATGATGTGAGCAGCGGGGAGCTCCCATTATCCGATTCTGGTTCGGAATACGAGCCAGTGGAGGATAGTGGCTCAGAGTCCGAGTCCCCGGAGGAAACCGTCCCTCCCAAAAGAATGCGATCAGCACCAAGATCAGCACCAAGATCAGCACCAAGATCAGGAGAACTGCCCACCACCAGCAGCGCCATACCCCAGGAAGAGGAGCCCAGTACAAGCAATGGAAATGCACGCCCAACCCGAAGAATCCAGCCCCAATTCTACCTTCCCGATGCCCTGGCAAACCCCTTATGGTTGCCTGCCAACTCAGGATCCGCTATCATCCCCCCTTTCACCGCACAGCCAGATGTGCAGCCCGACATTACAAATTTTTCTAAATTTGATTATTTTTCCCACAAGATTTGCTGCAGAATATAGTGGATCAAACAAATCTGTATGCATCCCAATTTATTGCTGCCAACCCCGATTCTTCCTACGCCCGCATGTTCCAGTGGCAGCGTCTAACATTGGAGGAATTTAAATTATTTTTGGGCCTTATGTTCAATATGGGGCTTACAAAAAAGAACGAAGTCCATTCATATTGGTCCAAACGCCCCATCCAACACATGCCCATATATTCCGCTGTCATGTCCAGGAAAAGATACGACATGATTATGCGCTTTCTCCACTTCAATGACAATTCACAGTGCCCTCCCCGAGATCATCCCAACTACGACAAATTGTACGCCCCCTAATCAATGCCTTTTCCCAGCGATTTGAAGAAGTTTTCATCCCAGACCAAAAAATTTGTGTGGACGAGTCCCTTGTACATTTCAGCGGCCGACTGCAGTTCAAGCAGTACATACCAAGCAAGAGAGCCAGGTATGGGTTAAAATTAAATAAATTATGTGATCGAGCCACTGGATACATCTGCAAATTCAGGATCTATGAAGGCAAAGACTCCCAGCTCCAGCCCCGTGATTGCCCCACATATATTGGAACCAGTGGGAAAATTGTCTGGGAGTTGGCATACCCCCTGTTCGGAAAAGGTTACCATTTATATGTTGATAATTATTATACCAGCCTGCCCCTTTTTCGCCACCTTTACAGTAAACAAACCCCGGCCTGCGGTACCTTAAAAAAAAAACGGAAGGGATTCCCACAAATTTATTGACAAAAAAATTGCGACCTGGAGAATCGGCATCCATGAGGAACGAGGAGGTGTTGGCCATGAAGTGGAGGGACAAGAAAGATGTCCACATCCTCTCTACGATCCACAATGACACCATGGTGGAGATTCCAAGAAGACGCGGCTCCATTGTAAAGCCCGAATGTGTCCACGACTACAATTTGTACATGGGGGTGGATTTAAACGACCAGATGCTACAGCCCTACTTATCAACCAGAAAGTCCCGTTATTGGCACAAAAAAGTTGCGTTTCACCTGTTTCACATGGCCCTTTTTAATTCGTTTTTAATTCGTTTGTCTGCTACCAAAAAGCAACTCAAAATCACCGACTCCACTACCTCCAATATATCGACGATATCATCGATGCCCTCATTTACCAACAAGATCCCGCCCCAGGAAGCATTCGCTCTGATAGTGTGAGTCGGCTTCACGAGCGACACTATCCCTTTAGCATCCCCCCCACAGAATCTGGAAGAAGACGCCAAAAGAAATGCCGTGTATGCAGCAGAGGAGGAGTAAGAAGAGACACCAGCTATTATTGTCCCGATTGTCCCACCCAACCTGGCCTGTGCATCGGAAATTGCTTCAAAAATTATCATACATCCATTAGTTCCCCTTATTATTAACAGACTGCCATTTCCCCATTTGCCTGCTACCATGTTACTAACTACCTTCCATGTTAATTAACTGACCCTGGCCTGTTTACCGACGATGTCTTTGCTTGCCGATTTAAACCACGTTTCTGACCTCCACATGCACCAACCTCAGCCTGTTTACCGACGATGCCTCTGCCTGCCGATTTAAACCACGTTTCTGACTTCCACGTGTACCGACCTTGGCCTGTTAATCGACCATGTTTTTGCCTGCCACTTGGACTGATATTTTGGCCATCTACTTTTAGTACACAGGGGTCTCACATATGTGAGGGGCTTCAGAATAGCGTTCTGAGTAGAGAAAACCAGTTTTTCGTTTTCTGTGCTCCAAGAACAGGGTCTGGTTGCCCGGAGGCTTCAAAGCGATTTGGGTGGGAGAAGCCTCTACCCCTGTCCCCCTGGCCCTAAGCTTGATGGTCCTTCCTGCTGCCTGGACCAATAATTTGGCTGTGCTGACCATATTACTGCCTGTAATGACCCATGACATTATGGACCATGTTTCTTCCTGCTGCTTGGACCAATACTTTGGCTGTGTTGACCATATATCTGCCTGCTGCCTCTACTGACTTTGGACAGCATTTCTGCCGGGACACCTCTGCCTGCTACCTGGACCTGTGCTTTGGCTGTGCTCTGGCTGTGCTGACAGTATCTCTGCCTGTGCGAACTATGGACAGTATTCCTGCCTGCTGCCTGGATGATTGCTTTTGCTGTCGCTGACCTCATCCCTGCCTGCTGCCTGGACCGATGCTCTCCTCTGTGGACCACTGCACTTCTAAAACCACAGGTAATCTTTTGTTATTTGGTATGTACCTGCTATGTGTTAGATATATGAAGGGCCTTCAAAAATGTGATCGGTAGTCAGAAAATGATATGTGCAATTAATGCTGCTAGAGTGCCTGGAGGTGCTACTTGGATGTTGGGCCTCTGTATGTGGCCAGGCTGTGTAAAAGTCTCAAACATGTGGTATCGCCATACTCAGGAGGAGTAGCAGAATGCATTTTGGGGTGTAATTTTTGCTATGTACATATTATGTGTTAGAAATATCTTATAAATTGACAACTTTGTGTAAAAAAAATGCATTTTAATTTTTTCTCCACATTTTCCAAAACCTTCTGGAAAAAAATGAACCGTTCAAAAGACTCATAATGCCTCATAGATTATACGTTGGGGTGTGTGCTTTCCAAAATGGGGTCATTTTGTGGAAAATTCTATTGTCCTGGTGCTCCAGGGCCTTCAAAATTGTAATAGGTGGTTGAGAAAGGATATGTGCGATTTATGCTTGTAGAACGCCTGAAAGTGCTACTTCAATGTTGGGCCTCTGTATATGGCCAGGCTGTGTAAAAGTCTCACACATGTGGTATCGCTATACTCAGGAGGAGTAGCAGAATGCATTTTGGGGTGTCATTTTTGCTATGTATATGCTATGCGTTAGAAATATCTTATAAATGGACAACTTTGTGTAAAAAAAATGCATTTTCATTTTTTCTCCACATTTTCCAAAACCTTCTGGAAAAAAATGAACCGTTCAAAAGACTCATAATGCCTCATAGATTATACGTTGGGGTGTGTGCTTTCCAAAATGGGGTCATTTTGTGGAAAATTCCATTGTCCTGGTGCTCCAGGGCCTTCAAAAGTGTAATAGGTGGTTGAGAAAGGATATGTGCGATTTATGCTTGTAGAACGCCTGAAAGTGCTACTTCAATGTTGGGCCTCTGTATGTGGCCAGGCTGTGTAAAAGTCTCACACATGTGGTATCGCTACACTCAGGAGGAGTAGCAGAATGTATTTTGGGGTGTAGTTGCAATTATGCATATGCTGTGTGAGAGAAAAAAACTGTTAATATGACCAGTTTGTGTAAAAAAAAACAAAAAAAACAAATTACATTTTCCCAAGAATTGTGGGAAAAAAATACAACTTCAAAAAACTCACCATGCCTCTTAGTAAATACCTTGGACTGTCTACTTTCCAAAAAGGGGTAATTTTGGGGTATTTGTACTTTCCTCGCTTGTTAGTGTCTCAAGAAATGAGATATCCCTTCAGTACATCAGGCGTGATCAGATGTGATAAATTTTCAGTGATTGCCACCATAGTTTGTAGACTCTATAACTTTCACAAAGACCAAATAATATACACTAATTTGGGTTCATTTTACCAAAGATATGTAGCAGTATACATTTTGGCACAAATTTATGAAGAAAAATAACTTATTTGCAAAATTTTACAATAGAAACAAAAAAAAAGTGTTTTTCTTTTTAAAAAAAATTGCTGTTTTTTTGCTTATATCGCAAAAAATAAAAAACCCAGTGGCGATTAAATACCACCAAAAGAAAGCTCTATTTGTGAGAAGAAAATTATAAAAATTTTGTTTGGATACAGTGTGGCATGACTAAGTAATTGTCATTCAAAGTGTGAGAGTACTGAAAGCTGAAAATTGGTCTGGGCGGGAAGGTGCATAAGTGCATGGTATTGAAGTGGTTAAGTCACCAAGGGACGGGTCATCTCAATGTTTTTTGGCTTGGATATCATGCCCTTAAAGGATAAGTGCACTTTAAAACAATGATCATAATTATCCTAATTTCCTCTTTGACCTGAGCTAACTGATCCCAATCCCATCCCCCCCCAAATCCAACTGCCGCAGCATCCATTGTATTTTTGCATGTAGCACCCCCCTGACCCTCAGAGGAATTGTGATAACCCCCAGAGACAGGGTGGACTGACATTTCACCTCAGGGGAGGTCACATAGGCATGGTGGGACATGTAGACAGATGGGCACCAGTCATTTTTAGATGAAACAAAAATGGATTACTCACAGTCCATGGGAGAGAGGGTTAGGGTGCAGATGCTCAGGGTTAAAGCAGAACTCACTTCACTTGTCACATAACAGGAAAAGAGCCTTAAACTGAACACCAACACTCCTGTGTGATAACTATTTAGTAGGCATCACCTGTGATTAGGGATGAGCTTCGTGTTCGAGTCGAACATACGTTCGACTCGAACATCGGCTGTTCGATCGTTCGACGAAGATCGAACGATTTGGGCCGTTCGCGCCAAATTCGAGTGACGCGAACGGCCCACAATGCACTACGCCATCGCAGTGTCACCCAGGCGCTGTGATTGGCCAAGCATGCACTGTGACCCCGCATGCTTGGCCAATCACAGCGCCGGCAGCGAGGAGAGCAATGATTGGCCACAGGCAGGATGCCTGTGGCCAATTATTGCTGAGGGTGTTTAGTACATGCCCCACACTATAAAAGGCCGCCAGCACGGCGGCCTAGTGTAGTGTGTTCCGGAGCAGGGAAAGACAAGCATAGGCAGGGACAGTGACATTTATTTCTTTCTTGCTTAACCTGGATTCCTTTAGTATAGGGACAGAAAACTCTAGGTAGGGAGAGTGTCAGTTTCTTTCACTGTGCGAGTCCTTGTTTCTAGGGACAAAGAAGGAAAGTGAGGGGAATTCTCCTTGTGCTATAGTGTGCTTTAAAAAAACATTTTTTCTAGGGACAGAAAACTCTAGGTAGGGAGAGTGTCAGTTTCTTTCACTGTGCGAGTCCTTGTTTCTAGGGACAAAGAAGGAAAGTGAGGGGAATTCTCCTTGTGCTATAGTGTGCTTTAAAAAAACATTTTTTCTAGGGACAGAAAACTCTAGGTAGGGAGAGTGTCAGTTTCTTTCACTGTGCAAGTCCTTGTTTCTAGGGACAAAGAAGGAAAGTGAGGGGAATTCTCCTTGTGCTATAGTGTGCTTTAAAAAAACATTTTTTCTAGGGACAGAAAACTCTAGGTAGGGAGAGTGTCAGTTTCTTTCACTGTGCGAGTCCTTGTTTCTAGGGACAAAGAAGGAAAGTGAGGGGAATTCTCCTTGTGCTATAGTGTGCTAAAGCATTCCTCATCAACCATCTTTGAAATCCTTGTTTTTTTGGACAGTCAGGGAAATTGTCGTTGTGCTATTCTGTGCAAAAGCAATCATCCTCAACCATATTTAGAAATCCTTAAGTAAAGGGACAGAGAAGGCCACCTGAAGGTAGCCCTTATTGCTTTTTTCCCATCTCCCTGCAGGCCAATTATTAGAATGTCTGGAAGGCAAACAAGGAGAGGCAGACAGTCAGGAGGCAATAAAAGAGGGCAAGCAGGCTCTGTGTCTGGGGGCAACAGTGCTGGTCGTGGACGCGGTGCATTGTCATCAGCACATGGCCATGGGACACGCTTGTCCTTTTCGGCAGCTGGACATGTTGAGCCACATCATGCCGAAGACTTGGTAGAGTGGATGACCAAGCCCTCCTCCTCCTCCTCATCCTCTCTCACCCAGGCTCAGGGTACTGGCAAAGCAGCTGCCAAAGCGTCCTCTTCCCTGGTATCAATGTCAGACTCATCATCAGTCACTCCTTCCCTAGACCCACCATGTCCTCCTCCTGAGGAGTCCCCCGAACTGTTTGAGCACAGTGTTGGGTACATGCTCCAGGAGGATGCCCAGCGTTTCGAAGGGTCTGATGATGAAACCCAGCTACAGGAAGGCAGTAGCGTGAGAGCAGACAGAGGGGATGCTCAAGAAGGACACCAATCTGGCAGTCATGTTCCAGCAGCTGCAGCATACTGCCAGATTGGCTCCAGTGATGAGGAGGGAGGGGATGATGAGGTCACTGACTCCACGTGGGTGCCTAATAGGAGAGAGGAGGAGGAGGAGGATGAGGAGGAGGCACATCTCCAACGAGGCAGGATGCCCTTTGGTGGCCAGCGTAAGGGCAGTACACCGACGGAATCACACCGCAGAGCTCCGCCTGTGCAGGGCGCTGCCTCTGCCCGTCATTCAAAGAGTTCCTTGGTGTGGGCCTTTTTTGAGGCTAGTGCATCAGATCGCACAGCTGCTGTTTGCAACATATGTCTCAAGCGTATATCGCGTGGCCAAAACATCAGCCGCTTGGGTACCACATGCCTGACCAGACATATGTTGACCTGCCATGCAGCTCGTTGGCAAGCCTACCTCAAAGACCCACACCAAAGAACAAAGCGGACCTCTCCTTGCACCGCATCAGCTGGGATCTCCAACCCCACTATAACTTCAGTCCTCTCTGAAACATGCACTGAGAGGAATGAAGGTGTAGAATTAGGTGTGTCACAGCCAAGTACTTGCGGCCACTCTGCTAGCAGTACACCAACGTCCGATTCTAGCAGGCAAATTTCCCTGCCCCAGCTGCTGGACCGTCGAAAGAAGTTCACTCCCAGCCATCCACATGCCCAGCGGTTGAATGCTAGCTTGGCTAAGTTGCTAGCGCTTCAACTGCTGCCTTTTCAGTTGGTAGACTCGGCCCCCTTCCGTGAGTTTGTGCAATGTGCGGTTCCTCAGTGGCAGGTTCCCAAACACCACTTTTTCTCACGGAAGGCTATTCCGGCTCTCTACCGGCATGTGGAAGGCAATGTCTTGGCCTCGCTGGACAGGGCGGTCAGTGGTAAGGTGCATATTACCGCTGACTCATGGTCCAGCAGGCATGGACAGGGACGTTACCTTTCTTTCACGGCCCATTGGGTCACTCTTTTGGCAGCTGGGAAGGATGCAGGACAAGGTGCAGTAGTGTTGGAGGTTGTTCCACCGCCACGCCTCCAAAATGCTACTACTGGTTGTGACACACCTCTCTCCTCCACCCCCTCCTCTTCTTCTTCCTCCATGGCCTCTTCCTGTGGTTTGTCCTATGAACCAGCGGTGCTCCGTAGCCGTTCACGGGGCTACGCAAGTACGCAGGCAAAAAGATGCCATGCCGTGCTTGCGCTGGTATGTTTGGGGGACAGAAGCCACACTGGGGCAGAGGTCCTGTCTGCTCTGCAGGGCCAGGCCGAGAGGTGGTTGACGCCACGCCAGCTTAAGCCAGGAATGGTGGTTTGCGACAATGGCACCAACCTCCTCTCCGCCCTCCGACAGGGACAACTGACCCATGTGCCCTGTGTGGCTCACGTCCTTAACCTGGTGGTGCAGCGGTTCTTGGGCAGGTACCCGGGCTTACAGGATGTCCTGAGGCAGGCCAGGAAAGTCTGTGTGCATTTCCGCAGATCTTATAATGCCAGTGCTCGCCTGGCTGAGCTGCAAAAGGAGTTGAACCTGCCCAAGAACCGCCTTATATGTGACATGCCCACCAGGTGGAACTCAACGTTGGCCATGCTGCAGCAGCTGCACACGCAGCAGAGGGCCATCAATGAGTACCTGTGCGACTACGGCACCAGGACAGGGTCAGGGGAGCTTGGTTTTTTTCTCCACGCCAGTGGGGCATGATCAGGGATGCATGCACTGTCCTGGCACCATTTGAGGAGGCCACGAGGATGGTGAGCAGTGACAGTGCATGCATCAGTGACACTGTACCTCTTGTCCACCTGTTGGAGCACACGCTGTGTGGAATAATGGACAGGGCACTTGAGGCAGAACAGAGGCAGGAAGAGGAGGACTTCCTTGCCTCTCAAGGCCCCCTTTACCCAGACAGTGTTCCTTCTGTCCCACCCATCGCACAGGAAGAGGAGGAGGAGGAGGAGGAGGAGGAGGAGGAGGATTGTGTCAGCATGGAGGTGGAGGCTGGCACTCAGCATCATCAGCAGCAGTCTTTTAGGGATGATTTACAGTCCCAAGAAACCAGTGGACTTGTACGTGGCTGGGAGGAGGTGGCTGCGGATCATGTCGTCCTTAGTGACCCAGAGGACTCCAGAGCGAATGCCTCAGCAAACCTACGCTGCATGGCCTCCCTGATCCTGCAAAGTCTGCGGAAGGATCCTCGTATTCTTCGGATCAAGGAGAGGGACCATTACTGGCTGGCCACTCTCCTTGATCCACGGTACAAGGGTAAGGTTGCGGACCTTATGTTACCTTCGCAGAGGGAGCAGAGGATGAGACAACTCCGGGAGGCCTTGCAGAAAGGTCTGTGCAACGCGTTCCCAGAGACTGGGAGGTTACAAACTCCTGGTCCTGGACAACGAGTTGCTGAGGCTTCGGCCAGTCAAAGAAGGAGCGGTGGGGAAGGTGGCCGTCTGACCGATGCGTTCAGACAATTCTTTAGTCCGCAGCCCCAAAGTATGATTGGTTCCAGCAACCATCGCCAGCGTCTGATAAACATGGTGCAGGAATATCTAGGGGCAAGGTCAGACTTGGACACCTTCCCCACCGAAAATCCTCTGGCTTACTGGGTCTTGAGGATGGATCACTGGCCAGAGCTTGCACAGTATGCAATTGAGCTACTGGCCTGTCCTGCATCCAGCGTTCTTTCGGAACGCACATTCAGTGCTGCTGGAGGATTTGTCACGGATCACAGGGTGCGCCTGTCCACCGACTCGGTTGATCGACTGACTTTCATCAAGATGAACCAGTCTTGGATCACCACCAGCTACCACACACCTGATGCTGATATAACAGACTAATTGATTTTAACATGTCACATCCCTTCAAGACTGATGCTGATGCTGAGTGCCTGTGCTGTTATGTTGACTGGCTATCCTCCTCCTCCGAGTCCTCAATGATACGATTGATGATGATAGCTTGGAAGATCATTTTTGTTTATGGGTGCCGCCACCAGTGGCTAAGGCCCAATTTTTCAGCCCCTGTTTTACAGGGGCGTGTAATTACAATTTGTTTAGCAATAATTTGCCATAGGGCTCATTGCTGTGCTTCAAGTACAGTATCTGTGAGGGGTTGTAGTGTTGTGCCACCAGTGCCTAAGGCCCAATTTTTCAGCCCCTGTTCAACAGGGGCGTGTCATTACAATTTTTGATCTAATAATTCACAGCAGGGCCCATTGCTGCACCCACCAAGAGTAACTGTCAGGGCTTACAGTGTTGTGGCACCAGCACCACCATCAAAGGCCCAATTTTTACTACCACTGTTCAACAATTATATGTAATTAAAATTCCTGATATAATAGTTGACAGCAGGGCGTTCCAGCACCAACCAAGAGTAACTGTGAGTGCTTACAGTGTTGTGCCAACACCAACAACTAAGGGGCCTATTTCTGCAGAGTATATACGGCAGGTCCCTACTTTCAAACATCCAACTTACAAACGACTCCTACTTGCAAACGCAAGAAGACAACAGGAAGTGAGAGGAAATCTACCACTAGGAAGGAAAATTCTCTCCTGTAAGAATAAATATGGGAGAAAGGTGTCTCCTCTGTACTGATGCTTTATCAGCAATCCTTGTTTCAAGAAAAACACCACATTTCAAAAACAGTTGTCATTGGGACGGAAAGTGAGGTGAAATGTTCTGAACAGGGGCACAGACAGCAAAACAAATGTTACAGGGGTGATAACCCTTACCTATGTTTTCCAAAAAGTTTAAAAATAGATTTTTGGGCTGGAGCTACACTTCAACAATGTACCTGTTCAAAATTACAAACACATTCTACATAAGAACAAACCTACAGTCCCTGTCTTGTATGCACCGCCTGTATACGGCTGTTCAGAGTATATAGGGCCTTTTTTATTTTATGTGCGGGGTTCCCCTTAATATCCATACAAGACCCAAAGGGGCTGGTAATGGGCTGGGGTAGGGGGGGGTGTCATGGGGTAGCTATGCCATTTTTCTTAAAGATTTTCATCCATATTACCGGGACCAGACATTACATTAAAGCCGCAAGCAGTTTTAAATGGCTTTTTTTTCCTTTAGAAGTGTCATTTTGTGCAGGGACAGTTCTAAACACGGGAAACACGTGGCACTTCACAGGCATACTTTAGACACCCCCCAGGTACGATATTTAAAGGAATATTTGACTTTTTTTTTTCACTTTATGCATCATTAAAATGACTGCTCCCGAAAAACGACCGTTTTTAAAACTTCTTTTTGCATTGATACATGTCCCCTGGTGCAGAACCCGGGTTCCCAAACCCTTTTTAGGACAATAACATGCATAATAGTTGTTATAATTAGCACTTTAGAATTCGAACGTTCGCATCCATTGTATTTAACAGGGTTCTAATGTTCGTACGAACTTTCGGTCCGTTCGCGGGTTCTGGTGCGAACCGAACCCGGGGGTGTTCGGCTCATCACTACCTGTGATCATGGCTCCCAACTGTTCCTGATTTCGAGGGACTGTCCCTTATTTGGAACACACTCCCTCTGTCCCTCTTTCCCCCTCATTTGTCCCTCATTTTGGTCTGAACTATATAGTTGAATATAAAATGCACTTTTTATCTTTCAAAAGGTGTTTCCCAGTGCTAAACCGTTCATCCAATTTCAAAATTTCTGCATTTTTACATTTTAAAAGCCAATTTAAAGGAATAGTGGTGGTAAAAAAAAGCCCTTGTGGATTTAATTGACCTTTTTTGGGGGGTTAATTCTCCTTTAAGGGGGTGTGGCAGGGGGCGTGTCCTATGCCTACATATGTTTGTTAGTAGGTGTCCCTCATTCCCATCTCAAAATGTTGGGAGGTATGCCTGTGATGACAACATCATTTTTCCCCTAGGAGAGTCAACCAGCTCCTACTCATGAGGCTCTAGCGCAAAAGCCCTGCAGACATCTCCAGTAGGATCTTCCTCTGGTACTCAATCTTGTATCCAGAAAAGGAACAGTCACTGGCCTCAGCTCCAGGCCTAAGCACATCCAGGCCCTTTCAGGCCTAAAGAAGCGACTCCAGTAGGGCACCTAATCAAGACCTACAGCCACAATAGTTGTTAGCTGTAGAATCAGAAGGTGTTTGCCGTTTCCGGCCTAGATGTGCGTGAAGCTACAAGCATTTTCCAGTCATTCACCGAACGCATTTGAGGACGTTATAACCTTTCCCTAGGCAGTAGTGGGGAATGAATGCAAATGACAGCTGTACCCTAATGCCTCGTACACACGACTGGTTTTCCCGTCTGAAAAACTGCGATGAGAGCTTTTGGCCGGGAATTCCTACCGTGTGTATGCTCCATCGCAGTTTTTCCGACGGGAAAACTGGCGGAAAAAAAAAAAAGAGAGCAGGATCTATTTTTTCCCCCCATCAGGAAAAAATCCTAGTGGGAAAACTGTTCGTCTGTTTGCTTTTCCGACAGGAAAAAAAACTTGCATGCTCGGAAACAATTCGACGCATGCTCGGAAGCATAGAACTTAATTTTGTCGGCTCGTCGTAGTCTTTTACGTCACCGCGTTCTTGGCAGTCAAAAGTTCACTGGACTTGTGTGACCGTGTGTATGCAAGGCAAGCTTGAGAGGAATTCCGTCGGGAAAACCATTGTTTTTTTTATACGACGGGAAAACCGGTCGTGTGTACGAGGCATCACTTTCAGTAGGGTGCAGACTGGCATAGTAAGCAATGAGGAAATAATCAAAAAGATCTTGGATTTGATCACTTTTGATGCATATGATTCTTTTGATCCAACCCCTTTAGCTGCTCAGTTGAAATGTTTTCTCAGGAGCATTATTTCTCATCCTCCTCTTGCTTCAAGTTGCCCCTGCAAATAATTTGCCCTAAGCAACAACTAAACATGTAGCCTAAAAAATATGATTATAAATGCATAAGAATATTTCTGTTTTAGGATGCAACTGTCAGACCAAGTTACTGTCAGAGAAATAATCATGCTGACAGCAGGTTGAATGTAGGAAGACGTATTTGTTATCTGTTTATTACATTTGATAAACAAGATTTCAGTTTTGCATCTCAGTTCCTGAATTCCAGTTCCCAAGTATTCCAATTCCTTCAAGTAAAGACTCTGGAGTATATTTATTACAATATATGACAATCTATGCCTATTTGCCTTCCAGGAATACCTTTAATTACCAGCATTTACCATCCATTTGACACCACACATTGAAGATAGTTAATACCTTCTTCAATGGCTTCAGCAGGAGGCAAAAGCAAATGACGATATTAGGTGAAAATCCCAAATTTGCAGTGTAACCAATTCGGTGTGAATGCATTTAACAGTGTATCATCTACGGGAAGCAATAAGTAAAGCAAGCTGGTTTGTAAGACAGAACGTACACCACAATGTGTCGATTGAAGAAGTGGGGAATACACATTAAATAGCACAGAATGCAAATTCAAGTGATGGAAAGTGATCAAGTTACATCACTGTGTGTAGATTCAAGGTTAGAGTGCAAGACATACAAGCACAGTGCGCAGATTGGAGCAGTGTGCTGTAAAGAAGGTACAAGCACAGTGCGCAGATTGGAGCAGTGTGCTATAAAGAAGGTACAAGCACAGTGCGCAGATTGGAGCAGTGTGCTTTTCAGAAAAGGGTACTCACCGAGGCCGAGATGCAGAGAGCGGCTCACTTTTGCGACTAAGCGCACTCCACCTCCTGGAGATGGGATAGAGGGTGGATGGCACAAAGAGGCACCAGCTACCGATAGGCTGAGCAGGACTTGCGAGAAGATCTCAGAGGACAGGTGCATGAACTGGTGGAGAACAGAACTCAGCTGGTATGGTGGTGCAAAAGTCCAGGACAGGCCGAGGGTCAAACACCCAAAAGGTGGAAAGTCCAAAGGCAAGCAGAGGGTCAAGTACTGGAGACTGGAGATAATCCGGGTCACAGGCTGGAAGGTCAGGTGCAGGAGGCTGGCAGCAAAGTCTGGGTCACAAGCAGGGGGTCAAACACAGGAGATAGCAGCGAAGTCCAATAAGCAAAGCCAAGAGTCAGGTAAAGAGAGATCAGAGTAGTCCAAAAGCAATCCGGGTCACAGCAGTAAATCAGGCAGGCAGGAAATAGGAACTCAGAATCACAGGAAGCTGAAGACAAAACAGCAATTTGCTTGGAGATTTTCTCAGCTTATATAGGCAGCCAGGATGTCATGTGTGAGTGTGAATCCGCGCAAGGGATTCTAATATGCCAATAGGAACACACAATAGGGGTGTATAAAAACGTCCTGTGATGAATAAGTAAGGAGCTGCCTCTACATAGTTAATCCACCTGGGTGGAGTAAATGAGTAGACTGAAGGGAGGTGTAGAATTGGCGCTAATTACAATTCATGGACTTCCTTGCTCTAAAGTACAAGTGAATAATTTAAATATAAATAGATACATAAATACCCCTTTCTTTTTCGTACATCACGGGACACAGAGCGACTTAGTCATTACTAATGGGTTATATAGTTTACCTTCAGGTGTTGGCACTGGCCAATTCCAAACCGGAAGTACCCTCCCCTATATAAGCCCCTCCCACCCGGGAGCACCTCAGTTTTTTGCCAGTGTCTAAGGTGTTGGCCAAAGAGTAACATGTGTTTTCACTGGGCTTGCGTACAGGTTCTTTTGGGCCTTAGTAAGCTGTTCCGGATCCCACCAAAAAAGCTTCATAGCTAAACGGTCGGTACCCGGGCCTTGCAGCAGAAGAGCAAGGTTTTGCCTGTAATGCTTCTCTTAGGAGGGCTGGACCCTGGGATCCAGAGCTCTGGTCATACCCACGACCAAGACGCTGTCTGTGCAGGGTGCTATACAGGTCCAGGGGAGTGGAATCCTTGGGAACCCGGTCCCTGAAGGTTTAATTACAATGCCTGCCGTGATAGGTGAAGTTTGGACTTTTGTGGACCAAACAAAGTCCTGCGGCGGGGATCAGGTAAGTGGGGGCCCTCAGGAACTTGGTTCTATTGGGGGACCCCCAAGCCTAATTTGTCTTTCTGTCTGTTACCTAACGGTATTCCCGCTAAATATCTGTGTTTGCCTATAACTACTGAAAATGTAAAATTTTAATAGTAGTCAAGAAAAAAAAAAAAAAAACAGGGACCGCGGTACCTGTGTTAAACCACTAGAGGCCGCTGTAGTCCATTTTTCTTGTAAATGTGGATCTTTGGTTTTCTCAACTCAAAAGATCCAGGCAGCTGGTAAGTTTCTCTGAGGGAATCCACTTCCTCTGCCCTGTTGCTGCGTTCATCCACCGCACAGGCCCTCCGGCAAAAAGGGCCCTGGCTCCTAGTCCTCTGTTGGTTTTCGAAAAGGGCGCCATTGGCGCACGGGCGCGCGCGCGGGCGCGTGCACGCGCCTCCTATGAAAAAAAAGGGGCGGGGCGGGTGGATGACGCTCGATGCGCGCCGCGGCGCTTCTGCGCATGTGCGGGCGTCCCAGCATGGTTAAAAGACACAGTACAAGTGTCAGCTGCATGCAAACAGAGCTAGCAACAAACAGTGGCACACAGAGGCGGTTGATGCAGGCATCCCCATAGAAAGGCACTTTAGTGGACACCAGCTGGTATATAGCAGCACCTGTGTTAGACTATTACCAGCAAAAATTGGTGTATGACGACGGGAATACCTCAGCTTTGTGCTTAAGGGATATGTCGTCCAGACGCTCCGGAAATAGATCTTCCAGGAAGCCAAAGGGGTCTCCATCGGGCTCTGAGGATATTGGGCATGCTTGCACTGCACCAATCTCCCCTGAGAATGCAGAGGTCAGTAGCCGTAGAAACCCCGCAGGAATGCCTGGTGCTGCGGCTGTCCCCAGTCCACCAGCTCCTGTATATATAACAGAGGAGGTTTTATCCTCAACTCTGGGAGGATTGGAAGAGAGATTAACAGCATTGATCGCTGCTTCCCTGTCACAGGAAAAGCGCGTCCGATCTCCGTCTCCTCCTTCAGAGTGCCTGTTAGTGGAGGAACAGTCCCACACAGAGATCGACCTACCTGAAGGGGATCAGGATGAGGTTGATTCACTTATAGAGGAATCAACAGTGGAAGAACCTTTCTCAGCTTCTCAGGCTGAAAGATTATGGGTTCAGTCTCTGACTAACATGGTCCGATCAGCATTTAAAATGCCTCTGGCGGAACCACCATCCACTACGGTTTCCTCACTGGGGTCGCTAAAAGCTCCCCAGGCGGTCTGTTCCTTCCCAATCCACCCTTTATTAGAAGGGCTTATTTACCAGGATTGGGAGCATCCTGATAAAATATTTGCTCCCCCCAAGAGATTTCCGGTGATCTATCCCATGGAGGATAAGTTCATAAGAAAATGGAGGGTCCCTATAGTGGACGCAGCCATCTCTTCTGTTAACAAATCACTGACATGTCCAGTAGATAATGTTCCAATGTTCAAAGACCCAATAGATAAAAAATTGGAGTCTTTACTAAAATCTGCTTTCTCTACAGCAAGTATGGTGACACAACCTGCGGTAGCAGCGATTGGAGTCTGCCAAGCAGTGAAAGATCAGTTGAAACAAGTCTTAAGGGACTTACCAGATCAGCAGGCTCATGCCCTAGCTGACCTGCCTAGAGCCTTGTGTTTTGCGGTGGACGCCATAAAGGATACAATCCAACAGGCCTCCCGCTTTACGCTGTCTATAGTACATATGCGTAGGCTTCTGTGGCTCAAAAACTGGTCTGCTGAAGCTCCCTGTAAAAAACTGCTGGTTAGCTTCCCATTTCATGGAGAACGCTTATTTGGAGAAGATCTGGACAAATATATCCAGAAAATTTCTGCCGGTAAAAGTTCACTCTTACCGGTTAAGAACAAGGGTAGAAGTCCTTCTTTTAAGAGGCCTACCTCTCCAGTCCCGGGCACATCGGCTGTGAAGCAGTTCCGACGGCCTCCGCGGTCAAATTCAGGGGGCAGAAATCAGGGACAATCACAGGGTAACAAGAAGCCCTGGATCAAGAGAGGTACAAAACCTCCCCCTAAGGCATGAAGTATTGCCCCCGCTCAATCGGGTGGGGGGAAGACTTCAGTTGTTCACAGAGACCTGGCGGGACACCATCAGAGACAGATGGGTGCTCTCCGCAGTAAGTCTGGGATACAAGCTGGAGTTAAAAGGCACTCCTCCTGCCCAATTTATGAGGTCAAACGTGCCAAGAGATCCCCAAAAGAGAGGATCCCTCCTTCTGGCACTAGAACAACTATTGCTCCAAGGGGTAATCATGAAGGTTCCCCTGGAAGAAAGCGGATTCGGGTTTTACTCGAACCTTTTCACAGTCCCCAAACCAAATGGGGACGTGAGGCCCATATTAAATCTAAAAGGGCTAAACAAGTTCCTAAATATCAGGACCTTTCGGATGGAGTCGATCCGATCAGTGGCCACCGCCCTACAAGGGCAGGAATGGCTAGCCTCGATCGACATAAGGGATGCTTATCTGCATATTCCCATCTTTCCGGCCCATCAGAAATTTCTACGCTTTGCAGTAGAAGGGCGCCATTTTCAGTTCAGAGCCTTACCTTTCGGTCTGGCCACAGCACCACGAGTGTTCACAAAAATTCTGGCCCCATTATTGGCCAATCTAAGAACACAGGGTGTAACGATAATGGCATATCTAGACGACCTGCTACTAATAGACCACTCAGTGGAAAAGCTGGAAGTAGCTATTCACAAGACAATCGAGTATCTGGAATATCACGGTTGGATTATCAACCGGGACAAGTCAGCTCTAAGACCAGTCAAAAGTCTGGAATACTTAGGGCTAAGGCTGGATTCAAATCAGAGAAAGATTTTCTTACCTCCAGAGAAGGTGTCGTCTTTAAGAAATTTGACCCACTTAGTGGGTACAAAAAGAAAACCATCCATACGTCTCTGCATGAGGCTGCTGGGAAAGATGGTGGCTTCATTCGAAGCGGTACCCTACGGTCAATTCCATTCAAGGAATTTGCAAAGGGCCATACTGTCAGCCTGGAACAAAAAAGTTCAGGCTTTAGACTTACCAATGTCCCTGTCCCCTTCCGTTCGCAAGAGCCTCCATTGGTGGTTGGTGCCCCAGAATCTGGAAAGAGGGAAACCCTTCAGTCCGGTTTCTTGGAAGGTGGTCACTACAGATGCCAGCCTCATCGGCTGGGGGGCAGTGCTGGAGCAATGGTCTCTCCAGGGCAGGTGGTCAGAAGCAGAAAAGGCCCTGCCCATCAATCTCTTAGAGATACGAGCAGCCCGGTATGCCCTAGTAGCATGGACATCCAAACTCCAGGGGTCCCCTGTCAGAATTCAATCAGACAATGCCACGGCAGTGGCATATATCAATCATCAGGGTGGCACCAAAAGTCGTGCAGCCCAGAAGGAAGCAAATTGCATCCTGGAGTGGGCAGAAAGATATGTCCCAGCCATATCCGCGGTTTTCATCCCAGGAGTGGAAAATTGGAGAGCGGACTTTCTAAGTCGCCAACAATTATGCCCGGGGGAATGGTCTCTTCACCCCGAGGTTTTCCAGGCAATATGCCAGCGGTGGGGAACACCGGATGTAGATCTGCTAGCATCCAGATTCAACGCAAAGGTGGACAGGTTTGTGTCTCGCACAAGGGATCCCCTAGCTTGCGGCTCGGATGCCCTAGTGTTCCCTTGGGATCGGTTCAAGCTGATATATGCATTCCCACCGCCACAATTGTTACCACGATTACTCCGCAGAATCAGGGTAGAAAAGAAACCAGTGATTCTGGTGGCTCCAGCGTGGCCCCGAAGGGCATGGTACGCGGAGATTGTAAAAATGTCAGTGAGGAGTCCTTGGACCCTCCCACTTCGTCCGGACCTGCTGTCGCAAGGACCGATATACCACCCTTCCTTACCAGCCCTAGGTTTGACGGCCTGGCTATTGAAGCCCACATTCTGAAAAAGAGAGGGCTCTCTAATTCTGTGGTATCTACCATGATCAATGCCAGGAAACCGGTATCCAGGCAGATCTATTATAGGATCTGGAAAGCGTACATTACGTGGTGTGAGACCAAGAAATGGCATCCACGTAAGTACATGATAGGGAGGATTCTGGACTTCCTACAGTGGGCTGTAGATAGGAAGCTGGCCTTGAGTACTATCAAGGGTCAGATTTCGGCCTTGTCAATATTTTTTCAAAGGCCCTTGGCTTCGCATTCACTAGTCAAAGCCTTTATACAAGGAGTGATGCGTATTAGCCCTCCGGTTAGTATTCCCATATGTCCTTGGGACTTAAACCTGGTTCTGTCGGTTCTACAGAAACAACCGTTTGAACCATTACAACACATTTCCTTGGTTCTTCTCACCAGGAAATTGGTTTTCTTAGTAGCCATTTGTTCGGCTAAAAGAGTGTCGGAATTAGCAGCTATGTCCTGTAAGGAGCCATATCTGGTTGTCCATAAGGACAGAGTAGTATTACGTCCTCATCCAGCCTTTCTTCCTAAGGTGGTATCGAGGTTTCATTTGAACCAAGATGTGGTTCTTCCTTCTTTTTTCCCCAAACCTAGCTCAGTAGAGGAAAAGTTATTACATTCTTTGGATGTGGTAAGAGCAGTTAAAGCTTATCTAAAAGCCGCTGCTCAGATTCGCAGAACGGATTCTTTGTTTGTTCTGCCGGAAGGCCCCAGAAGGGGTCAGGCAGCATCAAAATCTACTTTAGCCAAGTGGATTCGACAGGTCATAATACAAGCCTATGGCTTGAGAAAGAGACCGCCTCCGTTCAAAGTTAGGGCGCACTCCACAAGAGCGGTTGGAACTTCATGGGCAGTGCATCACCAGGCCTCCCTGGCTCAAGTATGTAAGGCCGCAACATGGTCTTCGGTACACACGTTTACTAGATTCTATCAGGTAGACGTTAGAAGTCAGGAGGATGTCGCCTTTGGGCGCAGTGTGTTGCAGGCCGCAAAAGATCCTCATGCCTGATGGCGCCCAGCTTATGTACCCCCCCCTCATTTGGCATTGCTTTGGGACGTCCCATTAGTAATGACTAAGTCGCTCTGTGTCCCGTGATGTACGAAAAAGAAAAAGGGATTTTTATAACAGCTTACCTGTAAAATCCTTTTCTTGGAGTACATCACGGGACACAGAGCTCCCACCCCTCTTTTTGGGACACTTATTGCTTGGCTACAAAACTGAGGTGCTCCCGGGTGGGAGGGGCTTATATAGGGGAGGGTACTTCCGGTTTGGAATTGGCCAGTGCCAACACCTGAAGGTAAACTATATAACCCATTAGTAATGACTAAGTCGCTCTGTGTCCCGTGATGTACTCCAAGAAAAGGATTTTACAGGTAAGCTGTTATAAAAATCCCTTTATATTATACTAGTGTCATTGGTGCCATAGTGTAACTCCTAAATTCTTTCACTGATATATATGAATACTTGATAAATATAGATTGATGCGGATATAAATAATGATGAGCATAAAATAATATATATAAAAAATAAAATAATAAAATGAATAAAAGCCCACGTTCACACTGGGGCTGCGGGTGTGAAGCCTGCGAGTTCAGCTGAACTCGCACGATTTCACTCCCGCTGGCAGTCCCGATTTCGGCCGCGATTTCAAAGACATCTGAAACAGATGTCAATGTAAATCGCGGCTGAAATCGCAAAAAGTAGTACAAAAACTACTTTTTGTAATCGGTGCAGCACCGCAGATGCGGCGTCGCACCGATTAGGACAGTGCCATTGGCCGCAATTTGCGGCAAATTTTGCCGATTTGACATGCGATTTGACATGTCAAATCGCATGTCAAATCGCACCAGTGTGAACCAGGGCAAATATTGTGAACAATTAAAGGTGATAACAGTGTAAAAAATTAATTAAACCAATTTATAAAACCGTGATAGTAATATGCATGCATGCAAAAATGTCCTGCGACTATGCGATAAAGTGCAAAAAAATGCAAAAAATGCAGAATTGTGCAAATTGATGTGATTGTCCAATGATTTGATGCTAGATGCCCAGCAACTTTGCTAGGCAAATAATCTTGCGACTGTGCAGAAAAGTGCAAATGCAACCTCATGCGATTTGGTTGAGCGACTATGCAATAAGGTGCAAATGCAACCTCATGCGATTTGATTGAGCAATATGATTGTCCAATGATTTTGTCGTTTTTTCAGATGCTAGGTGCCCAGTGCCTGGTGATGTGACCTTTTTTAATCTTCAAGACTGGTGCCCACAGCAGAACGTGCTCCAATAAAGACCGCACTCACCAGATGTTCACCCCCTCTTGGGGTGAAAAACGTTCACAGTATATGCCACTGTGCAGCACTCTGGCGGTGTCTCGTCTCCCTGGTCCTTTTGTGGTAATCCCAGTGTTATCTCAGAGTAAGAGGGAAAGGAAGGAATCCCAAATAGTGTAATTCCGTAAGAAAAAACACTTTTATTGAACTTATAGCAGTATTACTCACATTTAAGCTGTATTTAAGACAAAACAGCAATTTGGTTGGAGATTTTCTCAGCTTATATAGGCTGCCAGGATGTCATGTGACACACTGAATCAGATTGAGGCTGTTTACTTCCTGAAAGGCAGCCAGGATGTCATGTGACACGCTGAACAGATAGAAGCTGTTTATTTCCCTGACAGTGCCCCCCCCCCCCCCTGAGGGGCGGCCTATGGACGCCCAAGCTGGACATCAATTCCGGGTGTTCCCGATGGAAAGCCTGAATTAAACGTGGGGCATGCAGATTTTTTTAAAGTTGCCAGGAATTATTTTCAGGAGGATACCCCTTCCATTTGATCAAGTACTGTAGTTGCCTACCCCTCTTCCTGCAGTTCAGTATGACCTCCACTTCAAACTCATCCTCCCCATCCACCCGTCCGAGAGGGACAAGGTAATCTGAGGTTAGCTCCAGACAGCCACACTTTTTCACCAGCTTGAAAAGCTGGGTTCTCCTTCCTCCCCTTGTTGTAATGTTTCCTGTAACTGTCCTGGGCCTTCAGTAGCGTGTCCTGGATTTCCTGGAAGTTCCTTTGAATAGCGGTTAACCGGTCTTGTACAGAGGGAACCAAAGTTTCAGGGATGGAGTTAGGAAGAAAGGAAGGATGGAATCCAAAGTTCGACCAGAAAGGTGTTTGGTTAGTGGCGGTATGAACGTAATTGTTATACGCAAATTCTGCGCAGGGAAGTAGCGAGGCCAATCATCCTGGGAGCTGGAAGAGAAACAGCGGAGATACTGCTCCAGCGTTTGATTCGTTCTCTCCGTTTGGCCGTTGCTTTGAGGATGATATGCGGAAGAGAGACAGATCTTGATCTTTAGTGCTTTACAGAGTTCCCTCCAGAATTTAGATGTAAATTGAGTACCCCTATCAGAGGTAATACTGTCCGGTACTCCATGGAGCCTTATTATCTCTTTAATGAAAATTTTGGTTGTGTCCAAAGCAGAAGGAGTGCCCACCATGGGAAGGAAGTGTGCCATCTTGAACAAGCGGTCGACTACGACCAGAATAGTGGTGAACCCTTCTGAAGGAGGCAGATCAACAATAAAGTCCATGGAGACTTCAGCCCACGGCCGTTCTGGAATGGGTAAAGGCCTAAGTAAACCCCAGGGCTTGGTATTTGCCCCCTTGCTGCGTTGGCATGGAATACATGAAAAGACATAACTCTTGCAGTCCTGCCTCCAACCGGGCCACCAAAAGAAACGAGAAACAAGTTCTGACGTTTTTCGTGTACCGAAGTGACCCGCCAATTTATGGTCATGAAGCATCTTTAAGGTAGGGGGTCTTGCCTCTAGTGGAACAAAAAAAAATTCCCGGCCCAAATCAAGTCATCCTGTTTTCTCAAAGAGGAAATTTCAGGGTCAGTGCAGTGACTGGATGCTAGTTTAATGGTAGACATTAGGTCAGTATGTGCCAATAAAAGGAAATGTTGAGGAGCAAGAATGGTACTTGGTTCAGTAGATTGAGGAGATTCAGGGAACATCGGGGAGAGTGCGTCTGCTTTCCCGTTCTTGGAGCCAGGCCTGTAGGAGATATGAAAATTGAACCTATAAAAAAAAAAGAGCCCAGGGGGCGTGGCCTGGACGTGAGCAGTGGCGGACGTGTTCTGGAGAAGCTCCGGGTAACCCGAGTTCAATCCGCCACCATCTGAGGCTAAATTTGACAATCCACAGCCTGGGGTCACTCCTGCATGATCAGCGCAGCCCCCTGTAGTGCCCATCACAAGTATTTTGGGGCAATTCGGCCAGAGGACGCCCGAGTTTCGCCATCGGCGGATCCTGAGGCCGCCGCCATCTTGCAGGCCTGCGGCCTTCCTGAGGAACCAGATTCCAATGGCCCACAAGGTAAAGAAACCGGCACACTTCCTTCCCTACCACCCATCCACCCACCTAGAGCAGTCCAGAGCAAGATCTGAGCCTCGGGGACATACGTAGAGGCCGCCGCCGGCGCGGCCTAGTGGGGCCTTCGGATCCCCAGTGTTTCCTGAAGCTGTGCCCCGCTGGAGCGCTCCGGGACTCCCGAACTCCATCCACCGCCATCCGGGTTGATAAATCGACCATCCACGTCCCAATCTCATCCCAGCCCGTTCACCTTGCCCCACCGCAGTGTCCTGGGCCGTTATCGTGGAGCGATTCGACCGGGGAAGCCCAAAATCCGTAGCCGCCAGCTTCTGCAGCCGCCGCCATCTTGTAGGCCCAAGCTATCCCGGAGGAGCCAGACCCCGGCATTCTTGGAGGTGAGAGACCACCATCCATCCCCACCCGCCACCCATCCTCCTACCTGGAACAGCCCGAAGACAGGGACGACTCTCAGAGCCATCTGTGGTGGCCGCGACTCCACGCGGCCTTGTGAGGCCTTGAATCCCCGGTCTTTCCTGCGGACTGCACCCCCGCGAGAGCGCAGTGAGGCAGACCCGATCCGTCTCTGGGGGCCAGATCCCACACACAGCACCCGCCCGGTCCCCCATCCTGGGCCCTGTCTGTGCCAGGGGCACTTAAGGAACTTTTTGGGCCGATCCCATCCACGTGGGATCCGCCGCCATCTTGAGGCCTGTGGGCCCTCCGAGTCCCCGGGACTCGGGTAAGGCGGCTACGGGAGGAGCGGGGAACATCTCTGGCCACAGCTATCCCACCTCTCCTGGACAGTCAGGCTGGAGAGGGGGAGTTCTGAAGGCCGGTGGAGACACCCAATAGTGCTGTTTAAAGCAGGGGAATGGCGGCCATCTTGCTACACCTCAGGCCTACAGACAGCCTCTTCGTCCTCCCCTGCACTAACATCAAGGCTTAATCCTGACACCCCGCCTGCAAGAGGGGTGAACCGGGCTGCTATGCTCTGCTATGCTAGAAGACTTATTTAGGTGGGGATCTGCTCAGACGGCGGCCGGGATGGCGACATGAAGATGGGATTCCTGCATGACGGGGATGTGAAACGCTTTCTTTAGACACCACAATCAGCTGAATCATGGGGAAATCCACTAGAAGTTCCTCCACACCACGCACTCTCAAAGACTCAGGGGCACAATTGAGCAACAATATTCCGGAGATGTTCAAGAATCGGCCCCCAGGGGACCACGGGGAGATGCAGAATTCACAGAGCTCACAGGCCTCATCCTTGATCCCGCTTGAAAACACCGCTGGTCTGAGATCAGCCACAGACCCTAACCCGAGCCTACTCGACCTCCAAAGAGATCTGCAGAGAGTGGCACTGGACATCAAACATACTCTAACAACGGCCATTGCGGATCTGAAGTCGGACATTCACACAATGAACCACCGCCTTACCGAGGTGGAAGAAACCACCCAAACTCAGGCAGTAGCAATCAGGCAAGTACAAAAGACTTATGACTCACAACTGTCTCACATGTTTGAACTCCACAGACAGGTGGAGGATTTAGATAACAGGGGTCGCAGACATAATGTTAGGGTTCGGGGGGTCCCCGAGGGCATAGACCCGGCTACACTACCACAAACGGTCTGCTCCATTTTCAACGACCTCTTGGGCCGCCCGGCTGACTCCCCCATCGAGATGGAAAGACTGCATCGGGCCCTGAGACCCCCTCCCCGAGATTCTGAGCCCCCCAGGGACATTGTGTGCTGTATCATAAATTTTCCCCTCAAAGAGGAGATACTGAGGAAGGCAAGAGATAGAGGCCGAATTTTGTTTAATGGCACAGACATTAAATTATTCCAAGATCTCTCTCAAATAACTTTGCAGAATAGGCGCACTCTGCGTCCCCTCTTGGATACACTGCGGGCCCGCAATATACAGTATAGATGGAAGTTCCCGTTTTGCCTCTCAGCGTCCACCAGGGGCCGTACAGCCTTCTTACGGACCCCGGAAGATTTGCCTGTATTCTGCGAACAACTAGACATACCATTGATTGACCTGCCTGACTTGTACTCTTTCTACTTTCCCACGGAGCCTTGGAAACCTATCTCGCACAACTCCTCACCAAAAGCTCAGCGACAACGCTCCAGACGCCGTAGATTGGACCCGACATCGCCAGGAGACCGCTATGCCCGCCGTGACAACCTCCTGCAACATCCGGACCCGGCTGGAACCCCGAGAGGGGGACTTCAAGATGCTTAACTCTGCTCCTTTCTACATCAAGCCTCTACACTACCTAGTTGAGATTACACAGAAACGTTCTGTTGCTGTTTAAATTTGTTTGCGATTCTGGCACGGGGGAGGGGGGGGAAGGAGGAGAGAGGGGAAGATGTTTTTTTTTTTTTATTTCTCCTCTCTTTGCTGACCTCACCCCCCAAGCCCGATTGGAACTTACTGCCCCCTTTCATTCCAGCCAAATGAGTTTTCACCCTCACCTAGATGGTTATTTCTAAGCTATGGCCCTTTGATGCCCTCCAAAGCGCCAAAAGCACTCGGTGCCCCCCCTTTTTTTTTTTTTTTTCTCTTCCAGACATGACTAACTCTGATTTGCTCCTACAGTTTCTCTGGGGGGCCTTCTCGGGGTCCATTCCTTCCAGGGTCTAGGTGATGTATATTACCGAGAAGGTAACAGTTGCTCACACGCATGGTTTGCCAGGGATATGCCTTTGCCTACTTAGATCGCTTTGTTTTTATGCCTGCTGATTACTTTGGGGAGGTGGACTCGGCTCCTGACAGCTTGAGGAATGTCTCTACAATCTAGACATATTGTCTTTTATATTGACCCCTGTTGTAGGATTATGCTAAGGGATTCGCCAGGCCAGATTACCGTCTTTCACGGTGGGGACGGGTTCACTCCTCCACTTTCCCGTTTTTGATTTTTTATGGGTTGAACCTGCACTTATTCTGTAGCCTGTGATAAGCTCTTCATGCTAGGCATTTACTTCTTTCACAATAAGACCTAACTTGAACTACGCCCATGCTTAAGCGGGATGGCATTGGGTCTCAGGGGAAGAGTATACTCTTACCTTGAACACAACCCTGGGGTATCTCCTGAGACTGGTCCTAGACCTGGACAAGGGATTTTCAGATTGAGGCCCTACTGGATTGACACACAGTCCGAACCCCTTGGGGGGCGGGGGGAGCAGCGTTGCAATGTTTCAATGCCTGTTTATTTATTTGTTTATCTGTTTCTATGGTTCTGGTCGGTGGGTTCAGGGGCCTACATATTTGTGGGCTCAGGGACACATCGATCTCCACAAATGTGTGATAATGTTTAAGGATGAATATTGCCCATCCTAAGCCCTTGGTAGGGGGTCCGTTTAGATTCCGGTCACAATAGGTTTAGACTGGTCTATCATATAACTCGAATAGGCTTTTGGACCGCCCCTGTTATCATTATGCAACAGTATATCCCGAAGTAACAACCTGTGCAGGGGAATTCCACGTCTCAATATTCATTTATTCCTCCTCGATTCCCTTTTGTACTTTTCGTATTTTAATCCCATGATTCTCATTTACGCCATCCATTGTCTTTTAAGCACCTGTTTTATCTCCTTACGTCCACCGTTGTGCGGGATTCCAGTATCCCGTCCTGGTCTTTCTACCCCTCCACAGCCTCCCACTTGGCAGGAAGCTGACACTCCGGATTTTCCCTTATTAGGCGGTTAGATTTATATTTAACTGCCTCCGGTATTATCACGCACGCGCTGTAGACCCTCCCAGCGTTAGTGCATTGTTCTTCTCCGTGCGTTTCCCCCCCCCTGCTTCCTGACTTCCTTACTTACTCCCTCCCATCTTTCTCTAGATCCTACGTGTCCCTTCCCCCCTTTTTTTTTTTTTTCTCTCCTTTCTTTTCTTCATTTTCGTGGGGGCCGCTCTTCTTTCCTCTCTCCTGTCGGGGACAGTGCGGTGGCTCCTGATCACCGCGCTGACAATCAGACTTCGCTCATAAATATTATATTCTCCGTTGGATTACACCATGCAGAAGGAGAATATAATTAAACAACAGCTGTCATTGAAATGTCTCTCACTCAACGTCAAAGACCTAAATCTCCCTGAAAAGAGAACACAGGTATTGTCAGCATTGACTAAACACAATGCTCACTTTCTTATGCTCCAAGAAACTCATTTTAGAACTGATGCAATCCCCAAATTTGGGAACCATATTTACAAGCAGGTAATACATTCTACGAACCCAGAGTCCAAGACGAAGGGAGTTTCCATACTGATATCCAAACGCGCTGATTTTCGATTGTCGGACTCGATAATCGATCCGGAGGGCAGGTACATTTTTATTAAAGGTACCTTTGCCTCTAAACCAATCACACTAGCCAATGTGTACTGCCCAAACGAGCACCAAGTGTCGTTCTTTAGGAAAGTCTGTGACCTGCTTGCCACATTCCAGGAGGGTATTGCACTCTTGGGAGGGGACTTCAATGTTCCATTAAACCCAACTATAGACTCCTCTACTGGCACATCCATCCTCACACACCGGGAACTTCGCCAGATTAGACTCCAAATGCAATACCTAAAGCTCCATGACACATGGCGTACCATGTATCCTACCGATAAAGATTACACTTTTTTCTCTCCACCCCACCAGAAGTACTCTAGGATAGATTACTTTTTTCTCTCGCAGACTGACCTATCCTTTCTCTCGCAGGCCACTATAGAGCCAATGTTCTCATCAGACCACCACCCTATAACAGTAACTCTTACGTTTCCTGACGTCCATAAGACAACGAAAACCTGGAGACTGAATCCAACGCTATTCAAAGACCCTGAAATTGTTAGACAAGTGCGTACCCGAATTCAATTGTACTTTCAAGAAAACTCTACCCCGGATGTCTCTCCCATAACACTTTGGGAAGCACACAAATGTGTCCTAAGGGGAAAATTAATCTCTTTAGCCACGATAGCCAAAAAAAGACACCAGGAAGACGTTAAATCATTAATTGAAAAAATAAACCGCCTGGAAAGAGCCCATAAACAGTCATCCATGCAAGCTACACTGCAGGAGCTTTTACAGGCGCGTTCTGATTTGGTGGGTGAGTTGGGGAAGCGCACTAGAAAGTGATACGTCCTCAGACAGAAAGTGTTCTACGAACACGGTAACAAAAGTGGGAGACTGTTGGCTCGCACGATACAGGCAGATAAGGTCTCGTCAGTGATTCATCATATTCGTGACAGCCAAGGTACACTCCTTTCAAAGAACGAAGAAATAACCAAACACTTTGAAAAATTCTACTCCAAATTGTACAATTTGGCGCAAGATGGGGGAGGGGTGACCAATATGGCCGGGCGTTCCTCTCAAATATCGGACTTCTTGGCGGATTACTGCCCCAAACCTATCACCCCCCAACAGGCTGAAGCCATGGAGAGCCCTTTCTCCATGGAAGAACTTCACTTAGCAATCAAACAGATGAAGGTGGGGAAAAGCCCAGGCCCCGATGGCCTCCCGCTGTTGTACTACAAATGCTTTCGGGAGGACCTTACTCCCAAAATGCTAAACACATTTAACTCCCTTTCGTCCCCCCACACTTCCCTAGGCAGATTACTGGAAGCCCATATAGCAGTTATCCCGAAAGATGGGAAAGATACCACACAAGTTTCTAACTATAGGCCGATCTCCCTGCTTAACGTGGATATAAAACTCTACGCCAAGATGCTAGCAAATAGGTTACTCCCCTTGATCCCTGGCCTCATATCATCTGATCAGGTGGGCTTTATCCCGGGTAGGGAGGCTAGGGACAATACTATCCGCACTTTAAACCTGCAGCATTGGCTGGCCTCATCGAAGACCGAGGGATTCCTCCTCTCCCTTGATGCTGAGAAGGCGTTTGACAGGGTGTCATGGGATTACATGCGGGCGGTCTTGGAAGACATAGGCCTCCTGCCACGTATGCTTGCACATATCACTGCCCTCTATACTAACCCCTCCGCGAGGGTGAGGGCTAATGGCCTCCTGTCAGACGCCTTCTCGATTAGCAATGGTACCCGTCAGGGCTGCCCGTTATCTCCCCTGGTCATTTTTTTGACTCTGGAGCCCCTACTAAACAGACTGAGGTCCAACACGGATATCAAGGGAATCTCCATTGCCCACAGAGAATTTAAAGTTGCGGCCTTTGCTGACGATATCCTATTGTCCTTGCAATCCCCTCGGATATCGCTACCCAATCTTTTGAAAGACATAAAACACTTTGGCGAGCTATCAAATCTTAAAATCAATTATTCCAAATCGCATGCCCTAAATGTATCCCTTACCTCTCATGAAGTCACACATTGTCAGGAATCCTTTCCCTTTCATTGGCAGAAGACAGCCATTACCTATTTAGGCATCCAGATCACTAAGAACATAACGGATATTTATAGCCACAACTTCCTCCACGCCCTCTCTAAGCTCCAGGCAAATTTGAAGGATTGGGACAACCTTAAGGTTTCTTGGTTTGGGCGCTCGGCCCTCATTAAGATGGTTGTTCTCCCCCGCCTATTATATTTAATGCAGACAATCACGATTCATTTACCCCCTCATTCTTTGCGGCATATAAAAAAGCATGCACTAGCTTTATTTGGAAGAATAATGCCCCACGAATTAAATACTCACGGCTGACATGCTCCAAAGCAACCGGTGGGATTGGGTTACCAGACCTTTATAAATATTACCTGGCCTGCCACCTAACTAGAGTGGTGGATTGGAAACTTCACAAACTAAGGAAAGCATGGGTGACGCTAGAAAATTCTCTCACGCAAACTCCGATTGCCACATTACCTTGGCTGTCACCTCGATGCTGGCCCCTGATCCTCAAGACACACCCGCTCATTGCACCTTCCCTATCGGCCTTTAGGAAAGCGGTCGCTCTCTTTAACCTCTCCTCACAACCGGGTCCACTAACCCCTCTGAGAGGCAACCCTGAGTTCCCTCCGGGAGATTCTAATTCATTCCTCCACATGGAATGGCCACACGAGGAGGTTCTGGCGTGCCATTTCTTTCATAAGGGCCGAAGACGAACCTATGAGGAGCTTACTTCTGAATCACGTACTAACACTTTTCCTTTCTGGTCTTTTAGACAGCTGACTCACTTTCTTACCTCCAAAGATGCGAAGGCCACGTGGGATAGACAACTTACACCATTTGAAGTACTTTGTTCACGCAATGCACCACAACGACACCTCGTGTCACACATTTACGCCCTATTACAGGATGTCCCTGGTACTCCCACGATGCAGAATATACGTGCTTCTTGGGAAAGGGACCTGCAAATCACACTTGAGGACGATGACTGGGAATCCATATTCACTCTTGCGCATAAAGGCTCAATGAACGTTGCGATTCAAGAAAACGGTTATAAAATTATCACAAAATGGTATAGGACGCCATCTCGTCTACATAAATTCTCACCCTCTATTCCGGATACATGTTGGAGGTGTACAGAAGAGGTAGGATCTATGATCCACATTTGGTGGGAGTGTGCCTTGCTCCAACCTTTTTGGAGGGAGGTCCACTCCATCATTAAACGGGTCACCACTTTCACTCTAGACTACACTCCTGCTCAATACCTTCTACACCATACTACTCTACCCAAACGAAATTACCAAAAATCATTGGCTATGCATATGGTTAATGCAGCCAGGCTATGCGTCCCTACACATTGGCGTTCAAAGGATATCCTGACCATTCGAGAATGGTTGATCAGAGTCGCTAAGATAGAGGAGATGGAGGAATTGATACACACAGCCCATGACCGCTTACAGAAGTTTAGTTTGACCTGGTCCTGTTGGACGCATTTTAGGACTACGGATTACTATAAGTCCTTCTTCTAGAATGCTGTCCTGAAGTATTTGAAGTAAAAACAGTTCACACAGTAATCTTTCCTGCGTTTTGATCTGGTGCAGGGGCCTGGGATGGAGAGCGGCCCCCATCACCCCCCACCTCACGCTTCTCTTTTCGCCCCACTTCTCTCTATGTTCTATTCTTGACTGCTACCCTCTACCTACCTTTCTTCTTCTCCTTTTACCCCTTTCCCACGCCTATGTCAATGTAAACCTCTTCTCTGTCTGCTCCCCCCCCCCGATATGATTGTTATTTTTCTCTATTTGTCTTTCCCAATACCGAGTTAACCGACCAAAAGATAGCCTGGAGCCTTACTAGGGGCTCCCAATACCTATACAACCAGTGCAGTTTCCGATTTCAGAAGTTTTACCATGACCCCGGATAGGCCTGCTGATATTGGCCTATGGCGGGTCCTTGCACTCTTACACGGGTTTACTTGCTCTCTTTCAGTTACTGGTTATTGCTCTGTGTTAACGTTGGTTAGTCTTGAAATGTCCATGAGCCTGTATGTCTTGTATGTACATGTAACCTTACTTTTCTTTCAATAAAATCATTTATGGAAAAAAAAAAAAAGAGCCCATCGGGCCTGTCTGGGCCTTAGGCGTTTTGCAGTCCTGAGGTATTCTAAGTTCTTGTGATCCGTAAAGATCATGATGGGATGAGATGCACCCTCCAAAAAGGTATCTCCACTCCTCCAGGGCAAATTTGATGGCCAATAGTTTCTGGTCGCTTACGTCATAGTTCCTCTCCAGAGGACTTAATTTCCGAGAAGCAAAGGCTACAGGATGGAGGAGGGCCTTGGGACCCTGTCTTTGGGAGAGAATAGCTCCAGTGGCAGTTTCTGAAGCATCCACCTCTAATATGAATGGCAAAGCTGGATCTGGATGCTTTAGGATTGGTGCAGTAGTGAATAAGTCTTTGAATTTGATAAAGGCTTCTTGGGCTTCCTGAGACCACTGAAAATAGGGGGGGGGGTGGTGGGTGCGACAATAGAAGAAATGCCAGAAATAAACCTCCTGTAGAAATTGGCAAATCCAATAAACCGCTGTAGCCCCTTCTTATCGACTGGAGCCGGACACTCCTGGATAGCTTAGACCTTTTGAGGGTCCATTTCAACCCCATGGGTGGAGATGATGAAGCCAAGAAATTGTACCACAGTCTTTTCAAACTCACACTTTTCCTTTTGCTTTGAGATACAATTTGTGTTTCCTGAGGATGGTGAGAACAGTCTTAACATGGACCCGGTGCAATTCGGTGGTAGCGGAGAAGATGAGAATGTTGTCCAAATACACAACTAAAAAATTATCTAGGTATTTCCGAAAGATATCATTAACCAGGTGCTGGAAGGTGGCCGGGGCATTGCATAGCCCAAACGGCATCACCAGGTATTCATAGTGACCAAACCTGGATCTGAAGGAGATCTTTCATTCATCTCCTGGGCGGATTCGTATGAGGTTATAGGCACCTCGCAGATCCAATTTTGAAAAGATCCGAGTGGACCGGAAGCATTGGAACAGTTCTGGAATGAGTGGCAGAGGGTACAGATTCTTTATGGTTATTTTATTTAGTTCCCTATAATCGATACAGGGTCTAAGAGACCCATCTTTCTTTTCTACAAAGAAGATGCCGGCCCCGGCCGGAGAAGAAGGACGAATGAAGCCTTTATCCAGGTTCTCATTGATGTAGGCCTTGAGGGCCACCAATTCAGTCTCAGACAGAGGGAATATGCGCCCAAAAGGTACTTCGGAGCCAGGCAGCAACTCAATGGGGCAGTCATACGGCTGGTGAGGTGGTAGGCAATCAGCATTTTGTTTATCAAAACGTTCTTGAATTCAAAGCACTCTGTGGGGATGTGTTGGAGACTATCAGGCATTGGTGGTATAGTCAGACAGGTGGCCAGAACTGGAGAAAGGCAGTGCTGGGAGCTGAAAGGGGATGTGAAAAGGACCTCTCTTTTATTCCAGTGGATATTAGGTTCATGTGTCTGCAGCCAAGGGAGTCCTAAGATAATGGGGAACATGGGAGAAGGAATGATATCAAAACGTAGGACCTCTTGGTGACCAGAGTCTGTGGTCAACGGGATGGGGTTAGTCTCATGTGTAACAAGTCCAGAGTGCGGAAGGGAGCCATCAGCAAGGTGGACCTGAAGACTCTGTTTCTTGACCTGTAGTGGGATATGTAGTTTTTGAGCTAGTGATGAGTCCAGGAAGGTGCTGCAGGCTCCGGAGTCAATTATTGCTGGGAGGTGGATTACCTCTTCCGCTAGCTGCAGAGAAACAGAAAGGGTGACGTAAGTCTGAGAAAAGTCAATGGTTTGATAGTTCATAATAACCTGTGAGCGTGACTTACTGGGTCTCACAGGGCAGGTGCGAAGGAAGTGTCCTGTTCCCCCACAGTACAAGCAGAGGTTGGCTTGTCACCGTCACTGTCTTTCCTCCGGAGTTAGTGGAGCACGGATCATCCCTAGCTGCATGGGTTCGGCTTCAGGGATCGAGGAAACAGGAGGAACTGGAAAAGGCGCTTGCACAGAAGGCCTGGGGGGTGCCCAGCCAAACCGGGCTAACTCATCCTTTAAACCCTCTGACAGACCCTGGCGGTATTGGTATTTTAAGGCAGGTTAATTCCACCCAGTGTCAGCTGACCATTTGCGGAATTCTGCAGTGTAATCTTCAACTGGCCTTCTGCCCTGGGAGAGAGTGTGCAGGATGGCTTCAGCTGTTGCGGTGCGTTGGGGGTCGTCATTGAGTTGTGCCATACTATCAAAAAATGTATCAACAGAGTTCAATAAAGGACTTCTCTGCTCCATTAAGCCATGGGCCCAAGCTTGCGGTTCTTCAGCAAGGAGGGATATAATAAATCCTACTTTTACAACTTCAGATGAAAAAGTCCTGGGCTGGAGGGCTAGGTACAGGGAGCAAGCGTTCTTATAGGCCCGTAACTTTTTGCGATCGCCTGAAAATCGCTCCGGCGTGGGGACCCTGGGTTCAGGAGCAGCCATAATCACTGCAGGGCCGGAAGCAGCTTGAGAAGAGGAGGCCCGACTGGTCGGTGCCTGAGTTGCAGTTGTTGATGCAGGTGAGCCGGAGAGCTTCTGGAGGCGGCCGTCTATCTGGACGTAGCCCTCCTGTAATTTTTGTACTGCATCAGTGACAGCTGTGACTTGCTGGCATAAGACATCAAGGGGTGAGCGCGCTCTGTCAGCCTCTGACATGGCTGTTTTGTACTGTCAGAAAAGGGTACTCACCGAAGCTGAGATAAAGAGAGCGGCTCACTTTTGCGACTAAGCGCACTCCACCCCCTGGAGATGGGTCAGAGGGTGGATGGCACAAAGAGGCACCAGCTACCGATAGGCTGAGCAGGACTTGCGAGAAGATCTCAGAGGACAGGTGCAAGCAGAGGGTCAAGTACTGGAGACTGGAGATAATCCGGGTCACAGGCTGGAAGGTCAGGTGCAGGAGGCTGGCAGCAAAGTCCGGGTCACAAGCAGGGGGTCAAACACAGGAGATAGCAGCAAAGTTCAATAAGCAAAGCCAAGGGTCAGGTAAAGAGAGATAAGAGTAGTCCAAAGGCAATCCGGGTCACAGCAGTAAATCAGGCAGGCAGGAAACAGGAACTCAGAATCACAGGAAGCTGAAGACAAAACAGCAATTTGGTTGGAGATTTTCTCAGCTTATATAGGCAGCCAGGATGTCATGTGACACGCTGAATCAGATTGAGGCTGTTTACTTCCTGACAGGCAGCCAGGATGTCATGTGACACGCTGAACAGATAGAAGCTGTTTATTTCCCTGACAGTGCTATAAAGAAGGTACAAGCAAAGTGCGCAGATTGGAGCAGTATGCTGTAAAGAAGGTCTAAGCAAAGTGTACAGATTGGAGGAGTGTGCTATAAAGAAGGTACAAGCAAAGTGTGCAGATTAGAGCAGTGTGCTGTAAAGAAGGTACAAGCAAAGTGTACAGATTGGAGCAGTATGCTATAAATAAAGGGGATGTGAAAAGGACCTCTCTTTTATTCCAGTGGATATTAGGTTCATGTGTCTGCAGCCAAGGGAGTCCTAAGATAATGGGGAACATGGGAGAAGGAATGATATCAAAACGTAGGACCTCTTGGTGACCAGAGTCTGTGGTGACCGGGATGGGGTTAGTCTCATGTGTAACAAGTCCAGAGTGCGGAAGGGAGCCATCAGCAAGGTGGACCTGAAGACTCTGTTTCTTGACCTGTAGTGGGATATGTAGTTTTTGAGCTAGTGATGAGTCCAGGAAGGTGCTGCAGGCTCCGGAGTCAATTATTGCTGGGAGGTGGATTACCTCTTCCGCTAGCTGCAGAGAAACAGAAAGGGTGACGTAAGTCTGAGAAAAGTCAATGGTTTGATAGTTCATAATAACCTGTGAGTAGGGATGAGCTCGGTGTTCGAGTCGAACATACGTTCGACTCGAACATCGGCTGTTCGATCGTTCGACGAAGATCGAACGATTTGGGCCGTTCGCGCCTAATTCGAGTGACGCGAACGGCCCACAATGCACTACGCCATCGCAGTGTCATCCAGGCGCTGTGATTGGCCAAGCATGCACTGTGACCCCGCATGCTTGGCCAATCACAGCGCCGGCAGCGAGGAGAGCAATGATTGGCCACAGGCAGGATGCCTGTGGCCAATTATTGCTGAGGGTGTTTAGTACACGCCCCACACTATAAAAGGCCGCCAGCACGGCGGCCTAGTGTAGTGTGTTCCGGAGCAGGGAAAGAGAAGCATAGGCAGGGACAGTGACATTTATTTTTTCTTGCTTAACCTGGATTCCTTTAGTTTAGGGAAAGAGAAGGATAGGTAGGGAGAGTGTCAGTGTGTTTTACTGTGCGAATCCTTGTTTCTAGGGACAGGGAAGGACAGTGAGGGAAATTCTCCTTGTGCTATAGTGTGCTAAAGCATTGATCATCAATCAGCTTTAAAAAAACATTTTTTCTAGGGACAGAAAACTATAGGTAGGAAGAGTGTCAGTTTCTTTCACTGTGATAATCCTTGTTTCTAGGGACAGGGAAGGACAGTGAGGGAAATTCTACTTGTGCTATAGTGTGCTAAAGCATTGATTATCAATCAGCTTTAAAAAAACATTTTTTCTAGGGACAGAAAACTATAGGTAGGAAGAGTGTCAGTTTCTTTCACTGTGATAATCCTTGTTTCTAGGGACAGGGAAGGACAGTGAGGGAAATTCTCCTTGTGCTATAGTGTGCTAAAGCATTGATCATCAATCAGCTTTAAAAAAACATTTTTTCTAGGGACAGAAAACTATAGGTAGGAAGAGTGTCAGTTTCTTTCACTGTGATAATCCTTGTTTCTAGGGACAGGGAAGGACAGTGAGGGAAATTCTACTTGTGCTATAGTGTGCTAAAGCATTGATCATCAATCAGCTTTAAAAAAACATTTTTTCTAGGGACAGAAAACTATAGGTAGGAAGAGTGTCAGTTTCTTTCACTGTGATAATCCTTGTTTCTAGGGACAGGGAAGGACAGTGAGGGAAATTCTCCTTGTGCTATAGTGTGCTAAAGCATTGATCATCAATCAGCTTTAAAAAAACATTTTTTCTAGGGACAGAAAACTATAGGTAGGAAGAGTGTCAGTTTCTTTCACTGTGATAATCCTTGTTTCTAGGGACAGGGAAGGACAGTGAGGGAAATTCTACTTGTGCTATAGTGTGCTAAAGCATTGATCATCAATCAGCTTAAAAAAAACATTTTTTCTAGGGACAGAAAACTATAGGCAGGAAGAGTGTCAGTTTTTTTCACTGTGATAATCCTTGTTTCTAGGGACAGGGAAGAACAGTGAGGGAAATTCTCCTTGTGCTATAGTGTGCTAAAGCATTGATCATCAATCAGCTTTAAAAAAACATTTTTTCTAGGGACAGAAAACTATAGGTAGGAAGAGTGTCTGTTTCTTTCACTGTGATAATCCTTGTTTCTAGGGACAGGGAAGGACAGTGAGGGAAATTCTCCTTGTGCTATAGTGTGCTAAAGCATTGATCATCAATCAGCTTTAAAAAAACATTTTTTCTAGGGACAGAAAACTATAGGTAGGAAGAGTGTCCGTTTCTTTCACTGTGATAATCCTTGTTTCTAGGGACAGGGAAGGACAGTGAGGGAAATTCTCCTTGTGCTATAGTGTGCTAAAGCATTGATCATCAATCAGCTTTAAAAAAACATTTTTTCTAGGGACAGAAAACTATAGGTAGGAAGAGTGTCAGTTTCTTTCACTGTGATAATCCTTGTTTCTAGGGACAGGGAAGGACAGTGAGGGAAATTCTACTTGTGCTATAGTGTGCTAAAGCATTGATCATCAATCAGCTTTAAAAAAACATTTTTTCTAGGGACAGAAAACTATAGGTAGGAAGAGTGTCAGTTTCTTTCACTGTGATAATCCTTGTTTCTAGGGACAGGGAAGGACAGTGAGGGAAATTCTCCTTGTGCTATAGTGTGCTAAAGCATTGATCATCAATCAGCTTTAAAAAAACATTTTTTCTAGGGACAGAAAACTATAGGTAGGAAGAGTGTCAGTTTCTTTCACTGTGATAATCCTTGTTTCTAGGGACAGGGAAGGACAGTGAGGGAAATTCTACTTGTGCTATAGTGTGCTAAAGCATTGATCATCAATCAGCTTTAAAAAAACATTTTTTCTAGGGACAGAAAACTATAGGTAGGAAGAGTGTCAGTTTCTTTCACTGTGATAATCCTTGTTTCTAGGGACAGGGAAGGACAGTGAGGGAAATTCTACTTGTGCTATAGTGTGCTAAAGCATTGATCATCAATCAGCTTTAAAAAAACATTTTTTCTAGGGACAGAAAACTATAGGTAGGAAGAGTGTCAGTTTCTTTCACTGTGATAATTCTTGTTTCTAGGGACAGGGAAGGACAGTGAGGGAAATTCTCCTTGTGCTATAGTGTGCTAAAGCATTGATCATCAATCAGCTTTAAAAAAACATTTTTTCTAGGGACAGAAAACTATAGGTAGGAAGAGTGTCAGTTTCTTTCACTGTGATAATCCTTGTTTCTAGGGACAGGGAAGGACAGTGAGGGAAATTCTCCTTGTGCTATAGTGTGCTAAAGCATTCCTCATCAACCATCTTTGAAATCCTTGTTTTTTGGACAGTCAGGGAAATTGTCGTTGTGCTATTCTGTGCAAAAGCAATCATCCTCAACCATATTTAGAAATCCTTAAGTAAAGGGACAGAGAAGGACACCTGAAGGTAGCCCTTATTGCTTTTTTCCCATCTCCCTGCAGGCCATCTATTAGAATGTCTGGAAGGCAAACAAGGAGAGGCAGACAGTCAGGAGGCAATAAAAGAGGGCAAGCAGGCTCTGTGTCTGGGGGCAACAGTGCTGGTCGTGGACGCGGTGCATTGTCATCAGCACATGGCCATGGGACACGCTTGTCCTTCTTTTCGGCAGCTGGACATGTTGAGCCACATCATGCCGAAGACTTGGTAGAGTGGATGACCAAGCCCTCCTCCTCCTCCTCATCCTCTCTCACCCAGGCTCAGGGTACTGGCAAAGCAGCTGCCAAAGCGTCCTCTTCCCTGGTATCAATGTCAGACTCATCATCAGTCACTCCTTCCCTAGACCCACCATGTCCTCCTCCTGAGGAGTCCCCCGAACTGTTTGAGCACAGTGTTGGGTACATGCTCCAGGAGGATGCCCAGCGTTTCGAAGGGTCTGATGATGAAACCCAGCTACAGGAAGGCAGTAGCGTGAGAGCAGACAGAGGGGATGCTCAAGAAGGACACCAATCTGGCAGTCATGTTCCAGCAGCTGCAGCATACTGCCAGATTGGCTCCAGTGATGAGGAGGGAGGGGATGATGAGGTCACTGACTCCACGTGGGTGCCTAATAGGAGAGAGGAGGAGGAGGAGGATGAGGAGGAGGCACATCTCCAACGAGGCAGGATGCCCTTTGGTGGCCAGCGTAAGGGCAGTACACCGACGGAATCACACCGCAGAGCTCCGCCTGTGCAGGGCGCTGCCTCTGCCCGTCATTCAAAAAGTTCTTTGGTGTGGGCCTTTTTTGAGGCTAGTGCATCAGATCGCACAGCTGCTGTTTGCAACATATGTCTCAAGCGTATATCGCATGGCCAAAACATCAGCCGCTTGGGTACCACATGCCTGACCAGACATATGTTGACCTGCCATGCAGCTCGTTGGCAAGCCTACCTCAAAGACCCACACCAAAGAACAAAGCGGACCTCTCCTTGCACCGCATCAGCTGGGATCTCCAACCCCACTATAACTTCAGTCCTCTCTGAAACATGCACTGAGAGGAATGAAGGTGTAGAATTAGGTGTGTCACAGCCAAGTACTTGCGGCCACTCTGCTAGCAGTACACCGACGTCCGATTCTAGCAGGCAAATTTCCCTGCCCCAGCTGCTGGACCGTCGAAAGAAGTTCACTCCCAGCCATCCACATGCCCAGCGGTTGAATGCTAGCTTGGCTAAATTGCTAGCGCTTCAACTGCTGCCTTTTCAGTTGGTAGACTCGGCCCCCTTCCGTGAGTTTGTGCAATGTGCGGTTCCTCAGTGGCAGGTTCCCAAACGCCACTTTTTCTCACGGAAGGCTATTCCGGCTCTCTACCGGCATGTGGAAGGCAATGTCTTGGCCTCGCTGGACAGGGCAGTCAGCGGTAAGGTGCATATTACCGCTGACTCATGGTCCAGCAGGCATGGACAGGGACGTTACCTTTCTTTCACGGCCCATTGGGTCACTCTTTTGGCAGCTGGGAAGGATGCAGGACAAGGTGCAGTAGTGTTGGAGGTTGTTCCACCGCCACGCCTCCAAAATGCTACTACTGGTTGTGACACACCTCTCTCCTCCACCCCCTCCTCTTCTTCTTCCTCCATGGCCTCTTCCTGTGGTTTGTCCTCTGAACCAGCGGTGCTCCGTAGCCGTTCAAGGGGCTACGCAAGTACGCAGGCAAAAAGATGCCATGCCGTGCTTGCGCTGGTGTGTTTGGGGGACAGAAGCCACACTGGGGCAGAGGTCCTGTCTGCTCTGCAGGGCCAGGCCGAGAGGTGGTTGACACCACGCCAGCTTAAGCCAGGAATGGTGGTTTGCGACAATGGCACCAACCTCCTCTCCGCCCTCCGACAGGGACAACTGACCCATGTGCCCTGTGTGGCTCACGTCCTTAACCTGGTGGTGCAGCGGTTCTTGGGCAGGTACCCGGGCTTACAGGATGTCCTGAGGCAGGCCAGGAAAGTCTGTGTGCATTTCCGCAGATCTTATAATGCCAGTGCTCGCCTGGCTGAGCTGCAAAAGGAGTTGAACCTGCCCAAGAACCGCCTTATATGTGACATGCCCACCAGGTGGAACTCAACGTTGGCCATGCTGCAGCGGCTGCACACGCAGCAGAGGGCCATCAATGAGTACCTGTGCGACTACGGCACCAGGACAGGGTCAGGGGAGCTTGGTTTTTTTTCTCCACGCCAGTGGGGCATGATCAGGGATGCATGCACTGTCCTGGCACCATTTGAGGAGGCCACAAGGATGGTGAGCAGTGACAGTGCATGCATCAGTGACACTGTACCTCTTGTCCACCTGTTGGAGCACACGCTGCGTGGAATAATGGACAGGGCACTTGAGGCAGAACAGAGGCAGGAAGAGGAGGACTTCCTTGCCTCTCAAGGCCCCCTTTACCCAGACAGTGTTCCTTCTGTCCCACCCATCGCACAGGAAGAGGAGGAGGAGGAGGAGGAGGAGGATTGTGTCAGCATGGAGGTGGAGGCTGGCACTCAGCATCATCAGCAGCAGTCTTTTAGGGATGATTTACAGTCCCAAGAAACCAGTGGACTTGTACGTGGCTGGGAGGAGGTGGCTGCGGATCATGTCGTCCTTAGTGACCCAGAGGACTCCGGAGCGAATGCCTCAGCAAACCTACGCTGCATGGCCTCCCTGATCCTGCAAAGTCTGCGGAAGGATCCTCGTATTCTTCGGATCAAGGAGAGGGACCATTACTGGCTGGCCACTCTCCTTGATCCACGGTACAAGGGTAAGGTTGCGGACCTTATGTTACCGTCGCAGAGGGAGCAGAGGATTAGACAACTCCGGGAGGCCTTGCAGAAAGGTCTGTGCAACGCGTTCCCAGAGACTGGGAGGTTACAAACTCCTGGTCCTGGACAACGAGTTGCTGAGGCTTCGGCCAGTCAAAGAAGGAGCGGTGGGGAAGGTGGCCGTCTGACCAATGCGTTCAGACAATTCTTTAGTCCGCAGCCCCAAAGTATGATCGGTTCCAGCAACCATCGCCAGCGTCTGATAAACATGGTGCAGGAATATCTAGGGGAAAGGTCAGACTTGGACACCTTCCCCACCGAAAATCCTCTGGCTTACTGGGTCTTGAGGATGGATCACTGGCCAGAGCTTGCACAGTATGCAATTGAGCTACTGGCCTGTCCTGCATCCAGCGTTCTTTCGGAACGCACATTCAGTGCTGCTGAAGGATTTGTCACGGATCACAGGGTGCGCCTGTCCACCGACTCGGTTGATCGACTGACTTTCATCAAGATGAACCAGTCTTGGATCACCACCAGCTACCACACACCTGATGCTGATATAACAGACTAATTGATTTTAACATGTCACATCCCTTCAAGACTGATGCTGATGCTGAGTGCCTGTGCTGTTATGTTGACTGGCTATCCTCCTCCTCCGAGTCCTCAATGATACGATTGATGATGATAGCTTGGAAGATCATTTTTGTTTATGGGTGCCGCCACCAGTGGCTAAGGCCCAATTTTTCAGCCCCTGTTTTACAGGGGAGTGTAATTACAATTTTTTTAGCAATAATTTGCCATAGGGCTCATTGCTGTGCTCCAAGTGCAGTATCTGTGAGGGGTTGGAGTGTTGTGGCACCAGTGCCTAAGGCCCAATTTTTCAGCCCCTGTTTAACAGGGGCGTGTCATTACAATTTTTGAAGCAATACTTTGCAACAGGGCTCATTGCTGTGCTCCAAGTACAGTATCTGTGAGGGGTTGTAGTGTTGTGCCACCAGTGCCTAAGGCCCAATTTTTCAGCCCCTGTTCAACAGGGGCATGTAATTACAATTATTGATCTAATAATTCACAGCAGGGCCCATTCCTGCACCCACCAAGAGTAACTCTGAGGGCTTACAGTGTTGTCGCAACACCACCACCACCACCACCACCACAAAAGGCCCAATTTTTCAGCCCCTGTTCAACAGGGGCATGCAATTACAATTCTTGATCTAATAATTCACAGCAGGGCCCATTCCTGCACCCACCAAGAGTAACTCTGAGGGCTTACAGTGTTGTGGCAACACCACCACCACCACCACGAAAGGCCCAATTTTTCAGCCCCTGTTCAACAGGGGCATGCAATTACAATTCTTGATCTAATAATTCACAGCAGGGCCCATTGCTGCACCCACCAAGAGTAACTGTCAGGGCTTACAGTGTTGTGGCACCAGCACCACCATCAAAGGCCCAATTTTTACTACCACTGTTCAACAATTATATGTAATTAAAATACCAACCAAGAGTAACTGTGAGTGCTTACAGTGTTGTGCCAACACCAACAACTAAGGGGCCTATTTCTGCAGAGTATATACGGCAGGTCCCTACTTTCAAACATCCAACTTACAAACGACTCCTACTTGCAAACGCAAGAAGACAGCAGGAAGTGAGAGGAAATCTACCCCTTGGAAGGAAAATTCTCTCCTGTAAGAATTAATATGGGAGAAAGGTGTCTCCTCTGTACTGATGCTTTATCAGCAATCCTTGTTTCAAGAAAAACACCACATTTCAAAAACAGTTGTCATTGGGACGGAAAGTGAGGTGAAATGTTCTGAACAGGGGCACAGACAGCAAAACAAATGTTACAGGGGTGATAACCCTTACCTATGTTTTCCAAAAAGTTTAAAAATAGATTTTTGGGCTGGAGCTACACTTAAACAATGTACCTGTTCAAAATTACAAACAGATTCTACATAAGAACAAACCTACAGTCCCTGTCTTGTATGCACCGCCTGTATACGGCTGTTCAGAGTATATAGGGCCTTTTTTATTTTATGTGCGGGGTTCCCCTTAATATCCATACAAGACCCAATGGGGCTGGTAATGGGGTGGGGGGGGGGTCATGGGGTAGCTATGCCATTTTTCTTAAAGATTTTCATCCATATTACCGGGACCAGACATTAAATTAAAGCCGCAAGCAGTTTTAAATGGCTTTTTTTTCCTTTAGAAGTGTCATTTTGTGCAGGGACAGTTCTAAACACGGGAAACACGTGGCACTTCACAGGCATACTTTAGACACCCCCCAGGTACGATATTTAAAGGAATATTTGACTTTTTTTTTTCACTTTATGCATCATTAAAATGACTGCTCCCGAAAAACGACCGTTTTTAAAACTTCTTTTTGCATTGATACATGTCCCCTGGTGCAGAACCCGGGTTCCCAAACCCTTTTTAGGACAATAACATGCATAATAGTTGTTATAATTAGCACTTTAGAATTCGAACGTTCGCATCCATTGTATTTAATAGGGTTCTAATGTTCGTACGAACTTTCGGTCCGTTTGCGGGTTCTGGTGCGAACCGAACCCGGGGGTGTTCGGCTCATCACTACCTGTGAGCGTGACTTACTGGGTCTCACAGGGCAGGTGCGAAGGAAGTGTCCTGTTCCCCCACAGTACAAGCAAAGGTTGGCTTGTCGCCGTCACTGTCTTTCCTCCGGAGTTAGTGGCGCACGGATCATCCCTAGCTGCATGGGTTCGGCTTCAGGGATCGAGGAAACAGGAGGAACTGGAAAAGGCGCTTGCACAGAAGGCCTGGGGGGTGCCCAGCCAAACCGGGCTAACTCATCCTTTAAACCCTCTGACAGACCCTGGCGGTATTGGTATTTTAAGGCAGGTTAATTCCACCCAGTGTCAGCTGACCATTTGCGGAATTCTGCAGTGTAATCTTCAACTGGCCTTCTGCCCTGGGAGAGAGTGTGCAGGATGGCTTCAGCTGTTGCGGTGCGTTGGGGGTCGTCATTGAGTTGTGCCATACTATCAAAAAATGTATCAACAGAGTTCAATAAAGGACTTCTCTGCTCCATTAAGCCATGGGCCCAAGCTTGCGGTTCTTCAGCAAGGAGGGATATAATAAATCCTACTTTTACAACTTCAGATGAAAAAGTCCTGGGCTGGAGGGCTAGGTACAGGGAGCAAGCGTTCTTATAGGCCCGTAACTTTTTGCGATCGCCTGAAAATCGCTCCGGCGTGGGGACCCTGGGTTCAGGAGCAGCCATAATCACTGCAGGGCCGGAAGCAGCTTGAGAAGAGGAGGCCCGACTGGTCGGTGCCTGAGTTGCAGTTGTTGATGCAGGTGAGCCGGAGAGCTACTGGAGGCGGCCGTCTATCTGGACGTAGCCCTCCTGTAATTTTTGTACTGCATCAGTGACAGCTGTGACTTGCTGGCATAAGACATCAAGGGGTGAGCGCGCTCTGTCAGCCTCTGACATGGCTGTTTTGTACTGTCAGAAAAGGGTACTCACCGAAGCCGAGATGCAGAGAGCGGCTCACTTTTGCGACTAAGCGCACTCCACCCCCTGGAGATGGGTCAGAGGGTGGATGGCACAAAGAGGCACCAGCTACCGATAGGCTGAGCAGGACTTGCGAGAAGATCTCAGAGGACAGGTACAAGCAGAGGGTCAAGTACTGGAGACTGGAGATAATCCGGGTCACAGGCTGGAAGGTCAGGTGCAGGAGGCTGGCAGCAAAGTCCGGGTCACAAGCAGGGGGTCAAACACAGGAGATAGCAGCAAAGTTCAATAAGCAAAGCCAAGGGTCAGGTAAAGAGAGATCAGAGTAGTCCAAAGGCAATCCGGGTCACAGCAGTAAATCAGGCAGGCAGGAAACAGGAACTCAGAATCACAGGAAGCTGAAGACAAAACAGCAATTTGGTTGGAGATTTTCTCAGCTTATATAGGCAGCCAGGATGTCATGTGACACGCTGAATCAGATTGAGGCTGTTTACTTCCTGACAGGCAGCCAGGATGTCATGTGACACGCTGAACAGATAGAAGCTGTTTATTTCCCTGACAGTGCTATAAAGAAGGTACAAGCAAAGTGCGCAGATTGGAGCAGTATGCTGTAAAGAAGGTCTAAGCAAAGTGTACAGATTGGAGGAGTGTGCTATAAAGAAGGTACAAGCAAAGTGTGCAGATTAGAGCAGTATGCTGTAAAGAAGGTACAAGCAAAGTGTACAGATTGGAGCAGTATGCTATAAAGAAGGTACAAGCACAGTGCACAGATTGGAGCAGTGTGCTGTAATGAAGGTACAAGCAAAGTGTGCAGATTAGAGCAGTGTGCTATAAAGAAGGTACAAACTCAGTGCGCTGATTGGAGCAGTGTGCTGTAAAGAAGGTACAAGCACAGTGCACAGATTAGAGCAGTGTGTTGTAAAGAAGGTACTAGACATGTGCAAAAGGAAAAAATTTGTTTAGTTTTGTTTCGTTTTAATTCGTTAATTAATCAATTTTGTTTAGTTAGATTCGTTAAATCCGTTAAATTCGTTTTCGGATTTCGTTCCGTTTTCGACCGAATTCGAAAATATTTCGACCGGATTCGAAAATATTTCTACCGGATTCGAAATAATTTCAACATGATTCAAAATCATTTCAACCGCATTCGAAAACAATTAGAATAGAATCGAAAATATTGGAAATAATCAAATAGAAAAACAATAGAACAGAATAGAATAAAATACAATATATATATTATATTTTATTCTATTCTGTTCTATTTTTTTCTAGTCTATTTTCTATTTCTATTCTAATCTTTTCTAATTGGAATTCAAAAAATCGGTCGCATTCGAAAATATTTCAACCAAATTAGAAAAATATATCTACCGGATTCGATAATATTTCAACCAAATCCGATAATATTTCAACCGGATTTGAAATTATTTCAACCAAATAGAAAAGATTATAATAAAATAGAAAAACAGATAATAGACTAGAAAAACAATAGGACAGAATATATTATATTTTATTCTATTCTGTTCTATTTTTTTTCTAGTCTATTCTTTTATATTCTATTCAAATCTTTTCTAATAAAATCAAAATCATTATATACTGAATTCGAATTTCGGAAGATGGTTATATATATATATAATTTTTTTTTCCGACATTCTAATTTCGTATAGAATGAATTCTAATTTGAATAGAAAAGATTAGAATAGAAATAGAAAATAGACTAGAAAAACAATAGAACAGAATAGAGTATAGATACTATCTATTACATTTTTTATTTTTTTTGCAGATTACTATTTGTTTCCATAAGATCTCCTGCAGACTATTAGCATCTATTTTTTTTTTCAGATCTCCTGCAGACTATTAGTACTCTGCGAAAAAAATAAAAATAAAAAATTAAATAGATGCTAATAGTCTGCAGGAGATCTTATGGAAACAAATAGTAATCTGCAAAAAAAAAATAAAAAAATAAATAGATAGTATCTATACTCTATTCTGTTCTATTGTTTTTCTAGTCTATTTTCTATTTCTATTCTAATCTTTTTTATTCAAATTAGAATTCATTCTATAAGAAATTTGAATGTCGGAAAAAAATGATATATATATATATAACCATCTTCCGAAATTCGAATTTATTATATAATGATTTTGATTTTAATAGAAAAGATTTGAATAGAATATAAAAGAATAGACTAGAAAAAAATAGAACAGAATAGAATAAAATATAATATATTCTGTCCTATTGCTTTTCTAGTCTATTATCTGTTTTTCTATTTTATTATAATCTTTTCTATTTGGTTGAAATAATTTCAAATCCGGTTGAAATATCGAATTTGGTTGAAATATTATCGAATTTGGTAGATATATTTTCTAATTTGGTTGAAATATTTTCGAATGCGACCGTTTTTTCGAATTCCAATTAGAAAAGATTAGAATAGAAATAGAAAATAGACTAGAAAAAAAAATAGAACAGAATAGAATAAAATATAATATATATATATTGTATTTTATTCTATTCTGTTCTATTGTTTTTCTATTTGATTATTTCCAATATTTTCTATTCTATTCTATTCTATTCTAATTGTTTTTCAAATTCGATTGGACTAGAATTCTTTTTGAATTTGATTCGAATTTCGTCCGTGGTTTTTCGATTCGAAACGTTCAGATTCGGTTGAATTCGTTAGCATTGTAATTCGTTAATTCGGATGCATCCGAATGTCCGAATAATGAAAATTTGTCCGAATTTCGATTCGGAACTAAACGAAATGCACATGCCTAGAAGGTACATGCACAGTGCACAGATTAGAGCAGTGTGCTGTAAAGAAGGTACATGCACAGTGTACAGATTAGAGCAGTGTGCTGTAAAGAAGGTACAAGCACAGTGCACAGATTAGAGCAGTGTGCTGTAAAGAAGGTACAAGCACAGTGCACAGATTAGAGCAGTGTGCTGTAAAAAAGGTACAAGCACAGTGTGCAGATTAGAGCAGTTTGGGGTATAGAATATATAGCACAGAGTGCATTTGGGAACAGTAAGAAATATTGGATGTACTGTATAATGTGCAGCTTTAAAGCGGAGTTTCACTCAAAAGTGGAACTTCCGCTTTAAGTACTGCTTGCCCTTTTACATGCCCGGCCATGAAGTCACAAGCTGTCATGACCAGGTGCCCACAGTTTTAATGACGGCGCAGCTGAGAGGGAGAGGAGCGAGGCTTCGGACGCCCGTATCGCTGCACCGTGGGACAGGTAAGTGGCTGTTTATTAAAAGTCAGCACTTTTTGTAGCTGCTGACTTTTAATAAACGGAAAAAAGCCTGGAACTCCGCTTTAACAGTGAAAAGTCTATATCACAGAGGAGCAGTTGGCAGTTTGAAAACTACATCGTATGAAATATTACATTTATAAACTGTACAGCACTATGCACTGTGTGGTACAAAGTGCCATACAAATCACACAGCCCAAATTGGAGCACTGGGAAGTATGAAGACGTAAGAAAAAACTTAGGCGAAGGAGTGGTTTAGTATAGTTGGATTTTCCCCACAGATGACTTGTTTGTAAGTTAAAGCAGTGGCTGCATTCATTTTCTTTTCTTATGCCCCGTATACACGACCGGTTTTGCCGTCTGAAAAAAGTTGGATGGTTTTTCCGACGGAATTCCTCTCAAGCCTGCCTTGCATACACACGATCACACGGTGAACTTTTGACTGCCAAGAACGCGGTGACGTAAAAGACTACGACGAGCCGACAAAATTAAGTTCTATGCTTCCGAGCATGCAACGATTTGTTTCCGAGCATGAGTCAGAATTTAGTGCGTCAGGATTTGTACACACGATCGGAAATTCCGAACAGTTTTTTTCCCAACGGGAAAAAAGAGAACCAGCTCTCTTTTTTTTCCAGCAGTTTTTCTGTTGGAAAAAGTCTGATGGAGCATACACACGGTCGGGATTCCCGACCAAAAGCTCTCATCAGACTTTTTCCAACAGGAAAACCGATCGTGTGTACGGGGCATTAGGCCTTTTTCCCTCTGTCTTCCCCTGGTGATCTGGTCTTCTGTACACACCTCCTGTTTTAGATTGTCTACACCCTGGATGAATGACCACAGGGGGCACCTTTGAACAGCAGAATTGTCAGTCAAGTTAAGTTCGATGTGAGCTTTTGGTTGGAAATTCCGACCGTATGTAGGCTCCATCTGACTTTTTCTGTCGGAATTTCCGGCAACAAAAATTTGAGAGCTGGTTCTTAAATTTTCTGACAAGAAAATACCGATCTTCTATATGCAATTCCAACGCGCAAAAAAACAAGCATTGCTCAGAATCAAGCAGAAGAGCCAAACTGCCTATTGAACTTCATTGATCTCAGCCCGTCGTACGTCTTGTACGTCACCGCGTTCTTGACCTTCGGAATTTTGTGTGACCGTGGGTATGCAACAGAAGTTTGAGCCAACATTCCGTCGGAAAAAAATCCAAGTTTTTCTTGTCGGAGTTTCCGATCGTGTGTACAGGGGATAAGACCCCTTTCACACTGAGGCAGTTTTCAAAACTGCCTTCCATGTCGCCGGAATGTGAAAGCCAGAGTGCTTTCACACTGGGGTCGCTTGCAGGACGTTAGAAAAAGTCCTGTAAGCAGCATCTTTGGGGTAGTTTGGGAGCTTAGCCTGGCTGATACCGACTCTTACCTGTCTGACCACCCGAGATCCTGCATCTGCCTGCTTTCAAATCTGCGTGTTGTGAAACAAAATATAATGAGCGCAGTATTGGAAAAACTAAGCGCAAAATATATATATATATATATATATATATATATATACAGCCCTCAAAATTTTCACTCACCTGCTCGCATTTGGCGAGTGAAAAAATGAGGGTTGCGAGTGAGGACAGGGCTGTGGTGTCCCGGGAATGAATAGCCAGTACCCCCCCCCCCCCCCCCGCCGCCAACAGGCTCGCAGCGCGGCTTTTTCAATAGGAGTAAAACAGCCGCCTGAGAACTGCCCCCTCCACCTGCCTCCTGCCGCAAAACCCCGCCCTGCTCAGGCTCACATCGTGGACTTTCAATGGAAGTCAAACAGCCGCCTAGGAACGCCCCTCCTCCTCCCTCCTGCTGCACATCTGGCCCAGATTAGACTCACATTACGGGCTTTCAATGGGAGTCAAACAGCCGCCTGGGACCGCCCCCTCCACCTCCCTCCTGCCGCACATCCTCGCCCAGAATAGGCTAACATCACGGGCTTTTAATGGGAGTAAAACAGCCTCCTGGGACCACCCCCTCCACCTCTTTCCTGCCGCACAGCTAAGGAGTGGGGCGGTGTATATCTCTGCAGGGCAGTCCTAAGTGTGTGGGCTCGAACGCACTTGGTTCGCCCTCAGTGAGTACCATGCTTGACCCCCGTGGCAAAAGAAGGAAAATGGTAAATATTAAATATGACAGTGTGCTGTGATTGGAAGCAGCACGCGCTGGAGGCATTGGTATAATGGGAAATTAAACAAGATGTGCTGGGAGGAAGGGGGGGATTGAGAGCCTAGATGTGCTGGATTGGGGGGGGGGGGAGTTAATAGGAGTCATATGTATAATGGTTTTGGGGGAGGGGTGGAATTGAAGGCATAGGTCTGAATCATACCTAAGCCTCCAATTTCACCCCCAGCCCCACTTTATCATACATGTGCCTCCAATTCCACCCCCTCCCCAATCTGTTATATCTATGCCTCCAATTCCACCAAACCCCCCCCCCATAGTATTGTTTGCACTGAATATATATATATATATATATATATATATATATATATATATATATATATATACAGGGCTCAAAATTTCAAGTCCTGAGCTTCTAGCCAGGCCTTAGGAGTTACTCACCATCTCTGGACGATGCTGACCTCCTCTTGGGATCTCCATCAATTATGTGTGGCCATAGAATAACAAGGGGAAACCATACTGCTCTCTGCTTTGAATATTTATTAAAAACTGTACACAAGGATTGAAATACTCACGTAGATATCTGAAAAACATGCATATCATCAACTCTCCACGTTGATATAAAAGAGAAAAAAAAACGTCCTGAATAGCGGCACCTCACACCTGTACGCGTTACACTCTCTGTTGAGCTTCTCAAGCTGGTCAACACCTTGCGTGTTGCCTGCTGTTCTGTACCTGCTACAGTGCCTCTGCATCTGCCAGAGTATCCTACATTGGCCTGCTGCTCAGCACCTGCTGCAAGGTTCTTCCAACCAGGATTTCCTACAAGGCAATCGTGACACTCTGTGCCCTGTTATAATCTGACATCACCTCCAGGAGAAACGGGACAGAAGGTGTAAAGGGAAGCCCTCTCGTCAGTTCGGCCTTGGCCAGGTACGTGACAGGGGGGAAATGCTCTGTGTAGAAACCTACTGAAAACTGAGCATGTGCAGAGTTGCCACCACAGCTGCAAAATCCCTAGCTGAATTGGGTACATGAACAGAAGATGGAAATAGAGAGCAGCAAGATCAACCAGGTTTTTGCAAAATACAGAAAATAAATTGCATAGCGACTGCGTGAGTATAAACAGCAAGTAATACAGCATTTATTGATAGTTTTTTATGATGTGGGTTTATTGACACTTTAAGAGGCAAGTGTCCATTAAGACAAATAATCCACAAGAGGTAGTACAAGTCCATGAAGGCAATAAGTCCACAGCTGGCAGTTAAGAGTCCATAGAGTCCCCCATGTTTCCACCCCTCGGGGAACCCCGTCTGGCACAGACCAACAGAGTAACAGCTTACATCTTGGCAGTGTTTCACAGCAGCTCTCCCAGTGGATCTCTGGAAAATTGGCAGGAAAAGCTAGCCAATCTATTCCTCAGACCCACCACACCTGAAAGTGGTATAGACTCCAGAGAGGGAGACATCATTTTGCCCATGTACAAAGCATTAATAAGACACATCTGAAATATGCATTTTAATTTGGGCATCATTTAAAAAAAATTATGTTGAGGAACTGGGGAGAGTACAGAGAGGACAAGGAGGACCTCAGCTATAATGTAAGATTACCTGAACTGAATTTTTTGCTCCCTCAGTGGCAGGGGCGTAACTAGAAGTCACAGGGCCCCATAGCAAAATGTTTTATGCCCCCCCCCTGCAAACAGCCCCCCCCCCAAAAAACAAAATGAACTAATGCCATTGAACAACATATTACTACACCCATGTTGCACAGTACCGAGGCAACAGTTTACAGGTGAAACTCGAAAAATTTGAATATCGTGCAACAGTTACTTTATTTCACTAATGCAACTTAAAAGGTGAAACTAATATATGAGATAGACTCATTACATGCAAAGCAAGATAGTTTAAGCTGTGATTTGTCATAATTGTGATGATTATGGCTTACAGCTCATGAAAACCCCAAATCCACAATCTCAGAAAATTAGAATATTGTGAAAAGGTGCAATATTCTAGGCTCAAAGTGTCCCACTCTAATCAGCTAATTAAGCCATAACACCTGCAAAGGGTTCCTGAGCCTTTAAATGGTCTCTCAGTCTGGTTCAGTAGGAATTACAATCATGGGAAAGACTGCTGACCTGACAGTTGTGTAGAAAACTATCATTGACACCCTCCATAAGGAGGGAAAGCCTCAAAAAGGTAATTGCAAAAGAAGTTGGATGTTCCCAAAGTGCTGTATCAAAGCACATTAATAGAAAGTTATGTGGAAGGGAAAAGTGTGGAAGAAAAAGGTGCACAAGCAGCAGGGATGACTGCAGCCTGGAGAGGATTGTCAGGAAAAGGCCATTCAAAAGTGTTGGGGACTTTCACATGGAGTGGACTGAGGCTGGAGTCAGTGCATCAAGAGCCACCATACACAGACAAATCCTGGACATGGGCTTCAAACGTCGTATTCCTCTTGTCAAGACACTCCTGAGCAACAAACAAGGTCAGAAGCGTCTTACTTGGGCTAAAGAAAAACAGACCTGGTCTGTTGCTCAGTGGTCCAAAGTCCTTTTTTCTAAAGAGAGCAAATTTTGCATCTCATTTGGAAACCAAGGAGCCAGAGTATGGAGGAAGAATGGAGAGGCACACACTGCAAAGATGCTTGAAGTAGAGTGTGAAGTTTCCACAGTCTGTGTTGATTTGGGGAGCCATGTCATCTGCTGGTGTTGGTCCACTGTGCTTCATTAAGTCCAGGGTCAATGCAGCCATCTACCAGGAGATTTTGGAGCACTTCATGCTTCCTTCCACAGATGAGCTCTATGGGGATGCTGACTTCATGTTCCAGCAGGACTTGGCACCTGCCCACACTGCCAAAAGCACCAAAACCTGGTTCAATGACCGTGGGATTACTGTGCTTGATTGGCCAGCAAACTCGCCTGACCTGAACCCCATAGAGAATCTATGGGGCATTGCCAAGAGAAAGATGAGAGACATGAGGCCGAACAATGCAGAAGAGCTGAAGGCCGCTATGGAAGCATCCTGGTCTTCCATAACACTTCAGCAGTGCCACAGGCTGATAGCTTCCATGTCACGCCGCATTGAGGCAGTAATTGCTGCAAAAGGTGCCCAAACCAAGTACTAAGTACATATGCATGCTTATACTTTTCAGAGGTCCGATATTGTTCTATGTACAATCCTTGTTTTATTGATTGCATGTAATATTCTAATTTTCTGAGATTGTGGATTTGGGGTTTTCATGAGCTGTAAGCCATAATCATCACAATTATGACAAATCACGGCTTGAACTATCTTGCTTTGCATGTAATGAGTCTATCTCATATATTAGTTTCACCTTTTAAGTTGCATTAGTGAAATAAATGAACTTTTGCACAATATTAAAAATTTTCGAGTTTTACCTGTATATTAATTTTGAACAACAAAGTATGCAGTCCCTGAAGGACACACATTGCTGACCTCCATGCCTTCTAACCAATTTCTGTTCTGATTAAACTTATGTGTAAATACAAGACAAATAGGGGAGAAATAAGACAGCAATGATGGCCCTAATGGTAGTTTGATCAAGTTTATTCTTAAGGTCTTAGGAACATCTGCACCCTTGAACCTGGCATTGCTCCCCCTCTCTTTGTGCCAAAATTATCCTAATGAAAAAATATAGCAAACATTTTCTTCACAAAAATAGCAAAACAGATGACCGTCTCCCATTCACTTCCTACCTCCTGTCCAGACTCCAGAGCCTCCTCATGTCCCGAAAATGATGTCCCTTCACAGGCGCGCTCGAACATTCTGCCCCGCCCACTCTGCTCCCGCCCACTCTGCTCTCTCCTCCTGTCTCCTGCTGTATGCGGCTGCGTGTGTCGGGACACGGCCGGACTCGTGGGGCCTGGGAGGCTTAACAGTAAACTTACATTCCTCATTCTCACCGGGCCCCAGGGGCGTACCTAGAGCATTTGGCGGATCCTATATCTGTCACCCCCCACTTTAAAATGTAAAAACACCCCACTGTGCCCCCTGCATACCTCTGAATCCCCCAATATCTCTTTGTCACTACTTTGTACCGCCTCTTCACAACTGGACCCCTTTACATTACACAGCCCCCTGCACCTCTGGACCCCTGCGCAATACACAGCCCCCTGCACCTTTGGACCCCTTTACATTACACAGCACACTGCACCTCTGGACCCCTTAACATTACACAACCCCCTGCACCTCTGGACCCTTTTACATTACGCAGCACCCTGCACCTCTGGACTCCTTCACATTAGACAACCCCCTGCACCTCTGGACCCCTTTACATTACACAGCACACTGCACCTCTGGACCCCTTTACATTACACAACCCCCTGCGCCTCTGGACCCCTTTACTTTACACAACCCCTGCACCTCTGGACCCCTTTACATTTCACAACCCCCCGCAGCTCTAGACCCCTTTACATTACACAACCGTCTGCACCTCTGGATCCCTTTACATTGCACAGCACCCTGCACCCAAGGACCCCTTTTCATTACACAGCACACTGCACCTCTGGAACCCTTTACATTACACAGCACCCTGCACCTATTTTCTCATCAGGATTCTCAATTTTCTCGTCTGGTTTCTCATCGGCCTGGTTTGTGATGAGAAAACCGTTCGTGTGTATGCTTTTCCGAGTCTTAAAAAATCTCGCATGCTCAGAATCAAGTATGAAACGGGAGCGCTTCTTCTGGTAAGACACAGGTAAACGATGGGGTATAGCTCGACCACAACCGAAGGAGGCTTTCACGTAGCCGACCTTCCGCTTGGCCGGTGGGAGCGAAGACTCTGTAACAACCGAGGCAGCATCCTCCGGTTTCTCCGTCTCCCGTTCCTCAGCTACCGGAACATTCACATCAAGGACTTCCTCCGAAGTCTCGACAGTGCGCAAAGGGGTGACTGTAGAAGCGCTGGTTTCCTCCTCAAGAGTATAGTGGCACCCATAAGGCAATTCACCCAGAAGGCCTGAGGCTTTTCTGTGGGTTGTTCTACCTCGAACAAGAACTCTTTGCATCTCTCACATCTTCCAAAAGGCCGAAGGTGCACCACCAGTCCCTGGCATCCAGGACAAACCACTCAAGGGCCTCTGCATCTCTGTAAACGTAGAGGGCGAAGCGACCCAGAGGCTTCAGTCTGATCCCCGTATCCATCAAAGAAGCAGCAAATGAAGTAACGTTCATGGTAGAAGGAACTGGAATCCATGGGGCATTAGACGCCATGTTCTCTGCTTGCCGATTCATTGTGCACTGTCCTTTTTGCGCCAAAGTCACCACGTGCAACTCATCACATGGTGAGGCTCCTCCCATCTTCTGCAATGTTCACGGGCTTTCTCACTTTTGACATGCCCACGAAATACGCAGCTTGAGCTCTCCTCGTTGCGCAGTCACTTTCTCTCAAAGATGGCCGACCTCCACAGAGCCTCACAGGGGGAATAAAGTCCAAACTCTGGGGAGTTTTCTTCTTCTTTCCGGCTGCAGAAATCCTGAACTCGAGCCCCCACGTATAGCGCTTACCACCCTCTTCTCCTTGTCTTTTGGCTCCTCGCAGGAGGAAAGGGCACACCCAGCTCTATATGCCCGTACCCTCCTGTGTGAGGTGTAGGGATGAGCTCGGTGTTCGATCGTTCGACGAAGATCGAACGATTTGGGCCATTAGCGACAAATTCGAGTGACACGAACGGCCCACAATACACTGTGCCATTGCAGTGCAATCCCGGATGCCTATGGCCGATTATAGTTTAGGGGGGTTTAGTACACGCCCTACACTATAAAAGGCCGCCAGCGCGGCGGCCTTGTGTAGTGTGTTCCGGCGTGCAGGGAGAGAAAAGGATAGGCAGGGACAGTGTCTTTGCTATTTGTTCATTAACCTTGTGTGCAGGGAGAGAGAAGGATTGGCAGGGACAGTGTCAGTGATATTATTTGCTAAACCTTGTGTGCAGGGAGAGAGAAGGATAGACAGGGACAGTGTCAGTGATATTCTTTGCTAAACCTTGTGCATTTACAGTGTGTTGGCATGCAGGGATAGAGAAGGATAGGCAGGGGACAGTGTCAGTGTCATTTTTGCTAAGCCTCCTGCACAGAATACACCTGAAGCTAGCCCTTATTGCTGTGTTTTCCTGTTGTGTAACACAGGCAGGCATCTGCAGCACTTACAGCGGGGGTAGTGTGCCTCCTGCACAGTATACACCTGAAGCTACTTCTTATTGTTTGTGGTTTTTTTTCTTTTGTGTTACACTAACAGGCATCTGCAGCACTTACAGTGGGCATAGTGTGCCTCCTGCACAATATACACCTGAAGCTAGTCCTTATTGCTGTGTTTTCCTGTTGTGTAACACAGGCAGGCATCTGCAGCACTTACAGCGGGCGTAGTGTGCTTCCTGCACAATATACACCTGAAGCTAGCCCTTATTGATGTGTTTTCCCATCTCCCTGCAGGCCATTAGAATGTCTGGAAGGCCAACAAGTAGAGGCAGACAGTCAGGAGCCAATAAAAGAGGGCAAGCAGGCTCTGTGTCTAGAGACAACAGTGCTGGTCATGGACGCGGTGCATCGTCATCAGCACGTGGCCATGGGACACGCTTGTCCTTATTTTCGGCAGCTGGATGTGTTGAGCCGCATCATGCCGAAGACTTGGTAGAGTGGATGACCAAGCCCTTCTCATCCTCCTCATCCTCTCTCACCCAGGCTCAGGGTACTGGCAAAGCAGCTGCCAAAGCGGCCTCTTCCCTCGTATCAATGTCATCATCAGTCACTCCTTCCCTAGACCCACCATGTCCTCCTGAGGAGTCCCCCGAACTGTTTGAGCAAAGTGTTGGGTACATGCTCCACGAGGATGCCCAGCGTTTCGAAGGGTCTGATGATGATACCCAGCTAGAGGAAGGCAGTAGCGTGAGAGCAGAGAGAGGGGATGCTCAAGAAGGACAGCAAACTGGCAGTCATGTTCCAGCAGCTGCAGCATACTGCCAGATTGGCTCCAGTGATGAGGAGGGAGGGGATGATGAGGTCACTGACTCCACGTGGGTGCCTGGTAGGAGAGAGGAGGAGGAGGAGGATGAGGAGGAGGCACATCTCCAACGAGGCAGGATGCCCTCGGGGGGCCAGCGTAAGGGCAGCACACCGACTGAATCACACCGCAGAGCTCCGCCTGTGCAGGGCGCTGCCTCTGCCCATTATTCCAAAAGTTCTTTGGTGTGGGCCTTTTTTGAGTCAAGTGCATCAGATCGCACCGCTGCTGTTTGCAACATATGTCTCAAGCGTATCTCGCGTGGCCAAATCATCAGCCGCTTGGGCACCACATGCTTGACCAGACATATGTTGACCTGCCATGCAGCTCGTTGGCAAGCCTACCTTAAAGACTAACACCAAAGAACAAAGCGGACCTCTCCTTGCTCTGCATCAGCTGGGATCTCCAACCCCACTATACCTTCAGGCCTCTCTGAAACCTGCACTGAGAGGAATGAAGGTGTAGAATTAGGTGTGTCACAGCCAAGTACTTGCGGGCACTCTGCTAACAGTACACCGATGTCCGATTCTAGCAGGCAAATTACCCTCCCCCAGCTGCTGGACCTTTGAAAGAAGTTCACTCCCAGCCATCCACATGCCCAGCGGTTGAATGCTAGCTTGGCTAAATTGCTAGCAATTCAACTGCTGCCTTTTCAGTTGGGAGACTCGGCCCCCTTCCGTGAGTTTGTGCAATGTGCGGTTCCTCAGTGGCAGGTTCCCAAACGCCACTTTTTCTCACGGAAGGCGATTCCGGCTCTCTACCGGCATGTGGAAGGCAATGTCCATGCCTCGCTGGACAGGGCGGTCAGCGGTAAGGTGCATATTACCACTGACTCATGGTCCAGCAGGCATGGACAGGGACGTTACCTTTCTTTCACGGCCCATTGGGTCACTCTTTTGGCAGCTGGGAATGATGCAGGACAAGGTGCAGTAGTGTTGGAGGTTCAAAAGAAGATGTTGGGGGAATTGAGCAAAAAAGTGCTCTGGGATTTTTAAACGGTGTTCAAAGAAGTAGATCACAGAAAAATGTAGGTTAAAAACTTAACAAGGTTTATTAAATAATTCTTTAAAACAGGAGAAAGACAGACTTACACACGTAATAAAGAGACCATCCACATAGATATATGAAAAATTCACAAATTGTGGTAACATAGAAGAATAATTTCGAGACAGCATTTTATATTAATAATCAGCAGAATAGAACCTGGAAATAGGTATGGCAAAAATGCAGAAATTAATAAAGTAATCATAAGAACACAGTCTCCATGTCTGACCGAAGGTCATGAGACAACGAGCAAGGGTTCATTATATAGGGCAAAAAACATTAGATTTAATGATCTAGTCTCAATTCAACCAAATGTGTTTTATAACTTTAGGAAAACATCTTTCCTGATGTTTCTTATTTATTTTCCTCTCAACATGTTCAGCATGAGGTGTGTTTTCACCCACGCTGGATGTCCAGTTAGGGTTGGTCTATCCACAATTTAACCATCTGCCATATAAGCTGCTGATTGAGGCTGGCAATCTCTCATCAAAAACAACTACATTGGCATTTTCTATGGTGTACCTGTTCATTTCAGGTATGTGTTTCTTTACACTTTGGTTTTTTGCCCTATATAATAAACCCTTGCTCGTTGTCTCATGACCTTCGGTCAGACATGGAGACTGTGTTCTTAATGATTACTTTATTAATTTCTGCATTTTTGCCATACCTATTTCCAGGTTCTATTCTGCTTCACTATCTTTGCTCTCTATGGCGTTGATGCTCTCGATGGTCCTTTTTTCTACAGTGGCTGGTCCTGTTTACTCTTGTGAATTTTACTGTGTTCTGTGACCTTCTGCTTGTGTACGATTCTGAGTCCTGTGGTGAGTTATATTCTGTCACTCAGGTCGTGATTATTAATATAAAATGCTGTCTCGGAATTATTCTTCTATGTTACCACACTTTGTGAATATATATTTCTTTTTCAATCATTTTTGTATTTTGTATGAAATATATTGCTCTTTATGCCTTTTGTATAACAGACCTGCCTCCCATCCACCATTGTTTGATATATGCCAATCTTATCTTTTAGTATGACCTGCGTTCACTGTCAATAACTCCTGAAGAAGCTCTTAGTGAGCGAAACTAGTAGAGTGACTCTCGACGACAGGGCATCACATGCTGTGACTGCATTTTCATATATCTATGTGGATGGTCTCTTTATTACGTGAATGTCTGTCTTTCTCCTGTTTTAAATAATTATTTAATAAACCTCGTTAAGTTTTTAACCTACATTTTTCTGTGATCTACTTCTTTGAACACCGTTTAAAAATCCCAGAGCACTTTTTTGCTCAATTCCCCCAACATCTTCTTTTGATAATTAAACGGGATCAGGTGTTCTATATCTGTAAGAGTTGGGCCTCTGTTTCAAACACTAGTGTTGGAGGTTGTTCCGCCACGCCTCCAAAATGCTACTACTGGTTGTGACACACCCCTCTCCTCCACCCCCTCCTCTTCTTCTTCCTCCATGGCCTCTTCCTGTGCTTTATCCTCGGAACCAGCGGTGCTCCGTAGGCATTCAAGGGGCTACGCAAGTACGCAGGCAAAAAGATGCTGTGCTTGCGCTGGTGTGTTTGGGGGACAGGAGCCACACTAGGGCAGAGGTTCTGTCTGCTCTGCAGGGGCAGGCCGAGAGGTGGTTGACGCCACACCAGCTTAAGCCAGGAATGGTGGTTTGCGACAATGGCACCAACCTCCTCTCCGCCCTCCGACAGGGACAACGGACCCATGTGCCCTGTGTGGCTCACGTCCTTAACCTGTTGGTGCAGCGGTTCTTGGGCAGGTACCCGGGCTTACAGGATGTCCTGAGGCAGGCCAGGAAAGTCTGTGTGCATTTCCGCAGATCATATAATGCCAGTGCTCAGCTGGCTGAGCTGCAAAAGGAGTTGAACCTGCCCAAGAACCGCCTTATATGTGACATGCCCACCAGGTGGAACTCAACGTTGGCCATGCTGCAGCGGCTGCACACGCAGCAGAGGGCCATCAATGAATACCTGTGCGACTACGGCACCAGGACAGGGTCAGGGGAGCTCGGTTTTTTTTCACCACGCCAGTGGGTCATGATCAGGGATGCATGCACTGTCCTGGCACCATTTGAGGAGGCCACGAGGATGGTGAGCAGTGACAGTGCATGCATCAGTGACACTGTACCTCTTGTCCACCTGTTGGAGCATACGCTGCGTGGAATAATGGACAGGGCACTTGAGGCAGAACAGAGGCAGGAAGAGGAGGACTTCCTTGCCTCTCAAGGCCCCCTTTACCCAGACAGTGTTCCTTCTGTCCCACCCATCACACAGGAAGAGGACGAGGACGAGGAGGAGGAGGAGGAGGATTGTGTCAGCATGGAGGTGGAGCATGGCACTCAGCATCAACAGCAGCAGTCTTTTAGGGATGATTTACAGTCCCAACAAACCGGTGGACTTGTACGTGGCTGGGACGAGGTGGCTGCGGATCATGTCGTCCTTAGTGACCCAGAGGACTCCGGACCGAATGCCTCAGCTAACCTACGCTGCATGGCCTCCCTGATCCTGCAAAGTCTGCGGAAGGATCCTCGTATTCTTCGGATCAAGGAGAGGGACCATTACTGGCTGGCCACTCTCCTTGATCCACGGTACAAGGGTAAGTTTGCAGACCTTATCTTACCGTCGCAGAGGGAGCAGAGGATGAGACAACTCCGGGAGGCCTTGCAGAAAGGTCTGTGCAACGCGTTCCCAAAGACTGGGAGGTTACAAACTCCTGATCCTGGACAACGAGTTGCTGAGGCTTCGGTCAGTAGCAGAAGGAGCGGTGGAGAAGGTGGCCGTCTGACCGATGCGTTCAGACAATTTTTTAGCCTGCAGCCCCAAGGTATGATCGGTTCCAGCAACCATCGCCAGCGTCTGATATACATGGTGCAGGAATACCTAGGGGCAAGGTATGCAATTGAGCTACTGGCCTGTCCTGCATCCAGCGTTCTTTCGGAACGCACATTCAGTGCTGCTGGAGGCTTTGTCACGGATCACAGGGTGCGCCTGTCCACCGACTCGGTTGATCGACTGACCTTCATAAAGATGAACCAGTCTTGGATCACCACCAGCTACCAAGCACCTGAAGCTGATATAACAGAATAATTTATTTTCAAATGTCACATCCCTTCAAGACTGATGCTGATGCTGAGAGACTGTCCTGTTATGTTGACTGACTATCCTCCTCCTCCTCAAAGATCCGATTCTTGATGATAGCTTGGAAGAACTTTTTTGTTTCTGGGTGCCGCCACCAGTGGCTAAGGCCCAATTTTTCAGCCCCTGTTTAACAGGGGCATGTAATTACAATTTTTGATGCAATGCTTTGCAGCAGGGCTCATTCCTGCACTCCAACTAGAGTATCTGGGAGAGGTTGCAGTGTCGTGGCACCAGCACCAGTGCCTAAGGCCCAATTTTTCAGCCCCTGTTTAACAGGGGCGTGTAATTACAATTTTTGATGCAATACTTTGCAACAGGGCTCATTGCTGTGCTCCAAGTACAGTATCTGTGAGGGGTTGCAGTGTTGTGGCACCAGTGCCTAAGGCCCAATTTTTCAGCCCCTGTTTAACAGGGGCGTGTAATTACAATTTTTGATGCAATACTTTGCAACAGGGCTCATTGCTGTGCTCCAAGTACAGTATCTGTGAGGGGTTGCAGTGTTGTGGCACCAGTGCCTAAGGCCCAATTTTTCTGCCCCTGTTTAACAGGGGCATGTAATTACAATTCTTGATCTAATAATTTACAGCAGGGCCCATTCCTGCACCCACCAAGAGTAACTGTGAGGCCTTACAGTTTTGTGGCAACACCACCACCACCAAAGGCGCAATTTTTCAGCCCCTGTTCAACAGGGGCATGCAATTACATTTCTTGATCTAATAATTCACAGCAGGGCCCATTCATGCGCCCACCAAGAGTAACTGTGAGGGCTTACAGTGTTGTCGCACCAGCACCACCACCAAAGGCCCAATTTTTCCTACCACTGTTCAATAATGGCATGTAAATACAATTCCTGATATAATAGTTCACAGCAGGGCGTTCCAGCGCCCACCAAGAGTAACTGTGAGGGCTCACAGTGTTGTGGCAACACCAACATGTAAGGGGCAAATTTCAGCAGAGTATATACGGTAGGCCCCTACTTTCAAACATCCAACTTACAAACGACTCCTACTTGCAAACGAAAGGAGACAACAGGAAGTGAGAGGAAATATACCCCTAGGAAGGGAAATTCTCTCCTGTAAGAGTTCATATGGGAAAAAGGTGTTTCCTCTCTACTGATGCTTTATCACCAATCCTTGTTTCAATTAAAACCCCACTTTTCAAAAACATTTGTCATTGGGACGGAAAGTGAGGTTAAATGTTCTGAACAGGGGCACAGACAGCAAAACAAATGTTACAGGGGTGATAACCCTTCCCTATGTTTTCCCAAAAAGCTTAAAAATAGATTTTTGGGCTGGAGCTACACTTAAACAATGTACCTGTTCAAAATTACAAACAGATTCTACTTAAGAAAAAACCTACAGTCCCTGTCTTGTATGCACCGCCTGTATACTGCTGTTCAGAGTATATAGGGCCTTTTTTATTTTGTGTGCGGGGTTCCCCTTAATATCCATACAAGACCCAAAGGGGCTGATAATGGGGTGGGGTAGGGGGGGTGATAGGGTAGCCATGCCATTTTTCTCAAAGATTTCTATCCATATTGCCAGGACAGGACATGACATTAAAGCCGCAAGCAGTTTTAAATGGCTTTTTTTTCCTTTAGAAATGTCATTTTGTGCAGGGACAGTTCTAAACACGGGAAACATGTGCCACTTCACGGGCATACTTTAGACACCCCCCAGGTACGATATTTAAAGGAATATTTCACTTTTTTTTTCACTTTATGCATCATTAAAATGACTGCTCCCGAAAAAACTGCAGTTTTTAAAACTTCTTTTTGCATTGATACATGTCCCCTGGGGCAGAACCCGGGTCCCCAAACCCTTTTTAGGACAATAACATGTATATTAGCCGTTATAATTAGCACTTTAGATTTCGAACGTTCGTGTCCATTGTATTTATTGGGTTCTAACATTCGCGCAAACTTTCGGTCCGTTCAAAAGTTCTTGTGTGAACCGAACGGGGGGGTGTTCGGCTCATCCCTAGTGAGGTGTAGTGATGAGCCGAACACCCCCGGGTTCGGTTCGCACCAGAACCCGCGAACGGACCGAAAGTTTGCACGAACTTTAGAACCCTATTAAATACAATGGATGCGAAGGTTCGAAATCTAAAGTGCTAATTATAACGACTAATATGCATGTTATTGTCCTAAAAAGGGTTTGGGAACCCGGGTTCTGCACCAGGGGACATGTATCAATGCAAAAAGAAGTTTTAACCACTTAAGCCCCGGACCATTTGGTAGCTAAAGGACCAGAGGTGAATTCAGAATTTTGCACTGCGCTGCTTTAACTGTAAATTGTGCGGACATGCAATGTTGTACCCAAACGAAATTTGCGTCCTTTTCTTCCCACAAATAGAGCTTTCTTTTAATGGTATTTGATTGCCTCTGCGATTTTTATTTTTTGCAATATAAACGGAAAAAGACCGAAAATTTGGAAAAAAAAATGATATTTTCTAATTTTTGTTATAAGAAAAATCGAATAAACTCAATTGTAGTCATACATTTAGGCCAAAATGTATTCAGCCACATGTTTTTAGTAAAAAAAATGTCAATAAGCGTATATTTATTGATTTGCGCAAAAGTTATAGAGTTTACAAACTAGAGTACATTTTCTGAAATTTACACAGCTTTAAATTTATGACTGCCTATCTCATTTCTTGAGGTGCTAAAATGACAGGGCAGTACAAAAACCCCCCAAATGACCCCATTTTGGAAAGTAGACACCCCAAGGAAATTGCTGAGAGGCATGTTGAGCCCATTGAATTTTTTTTTTTTGTCCCAAGTGATTGAATAATGACTACAAAAAAAATTACAAAAAGTTGTCACTAAATGATATATTGCTCACACATGCCATGGTTATATGTGGAATTTCACCCCAAAATACATTTTGCTGCTTCTCCTGAGTACGGGGATACCACATGTGTGGGACTTTTTGGGAGCCTAGCTGCGTACGGGACCCCGGAAACCAAGCACCGCCTTCAGGATTTCTAAGGGCGCAAATTTTTGATTTCACTCCTCACTACCTATCACAGTTTCGAAGGCCATAAAATGCCAAAATAGCACAAAACCCCCCCAAATGACCCCATTTTAGAAAGTAGACACCCCAAGGAAATTGCTGAGAGGCCTGTTGAGCCCATTGAATATTTTTTTTTTGTCCCAAGTGATTAAATAATGACAAAAAAAAATAAAAAATTACAAAAAGTTGTCACTAAATGATATATTGCTCACACATGCCATGGTTATATGTGGCATTACACCCCAAAATAAATTTTTCTGCTTCTCCTGAGTACGGGGATACCACATGTGTGGGACTTTTTAGGAGCCTAGCCGCGTACGGGACCCCGAAAACCAAGCACCGCCTTCAGGATTTCTAGGCACAAATTTTTGATTTCACTCCTCACTACCTATCACAGTTTTGAAGGCCATAAAATGCCAAAATCGCACAAAACCCCCCCAAATGACCCCATTTTGGAATATAGACACCCCAAGCTATTTGCTGAGAGGAATGGCGAGTATTTTACAGCTCGCATTTGTTTTTGAAAATGAAGAAAGAAAATATATATATATATATTTTTTTTTTTCAATTTTCAAAACTTTGTGACAAAAAGCGAGATCTGCAAAATACTCACAATACCTCTCAGCAAATAGCTTGGGGTGTCTACTTTCCAAAATGGGGTCATTTGGGGGGGTTTTATGCTATCTGGGCATTCCATGGCCTCCGAAACTGTGATAGGCAATGAGAAGTGAAATCAAAAATTTACACCCTTAGAAAGCCTGAAGGCGGTGCTTGGTTTTTGGGGTCCCGTACGTGGCTAGGCTCCCAAAAAGTCTCACACATGTGATATCCCCGTACTCAGGAGAAGCAACAGAATGTATTTTGGGGTGTAATTCCACATATGCCCATGGCATGTTTGAGCAATATATCATTTAGTGACAACTTTGTGCAAAAAAAAAAAAATTGACGTTTTTCCGCAACTTGTGTCAACATATAAAATGTTCCATGGACTCGACATGCCTCTCAGTATATAGCTTGGGGTGTCTACTTTCCAAAATGGGGTCATTTTGGGGGGGTTTTGAACTGTTCTGGCATTTTATACACAACATTAGGAAGCTTACATCCACTCTTCTAACCACTTGAAGACAAAGCCCTTTTTGACACTTTTTGTTTACATGAAAAAATTTATTTTTTTGCAAGAAAATTATGTTGAACCCCCAAACATTATATATATTTTTAAAGCAAAGGCCCTACAGATTAAAATGGTGGGTGTTGCAATTTTTTTTTCTACACAGTATTTGCGCAGCGATTTTTCAAACGCATTTTTTGGGTTAAAAAATATACTTTTTTTAATTTTAATGCACTAAAACACACTATATTGCCCAAATGTTTGATGAAATAAAAAAGATGATCTTGGGCCGAGTACATAGATACCAAACACGACATGCTTTAAAATTTCGCACAAACGCGCATTGGCGACAAACTACATACATTTTTAAAAGCCTTTACAAGCCTTTACAGGTTACCCCAGTAGATTTACAGAGGAGGTCTACTGCTAAAATGATTGCCCTCGATCTGACCTTCGCGGTGATACCTCACATGCATGGTGCAATTGCTGTTTACATATGACGCCAGACCGACGCTTGCGTTCGCCATTGGGCAAGAGCAGGGCAGGACAGGGGTGCTTTTTTTTTTTTTCTTTTTTTTTTATTATTAATTTTGCTTTTTTATTTCATTTTTAAATTGTTCCTTCCAAGTATTATTTTTTTTATCATTTTTATTGTTATCTCAGGGAATGTAAATATCCCCTATGATAGCAATAGGTAGTGACAGGTACTCTTTTTTTGAAAAAACTGGGGTCTTCTAGACCCTAGATTTTTCCGCTGCCCTCAAAGCATCTGACCACACCAAGATCGGTGTGATAAAATGCTTTCCCAATTTCCCAATGGCGCTTTTTATATCCGGGGGGCATTCCCTCCCACTGCTTGTAAAAGCAGTCCAGAGGCTAATTAGCCGCTAGGATTGCTTTTACATGAAAGCTGGCCGCAGGCTGAAAAGAATGATACCAAGATGATACCTAAACCCACAGGCATCATTCTGGTATAAACATTCAAAGTCCAGCAACATACCTGTCCTTGTTGGACATGTATTGTATTCTTTTTTTTTCATGCAGCCAGTTGGCTGAACGAAAAAAGAGATTGATCGGTGGGTATGCCCACCATTAGAATACCGCCCTTCATCCACCCACTTCCAATGATGGGCATACACGCACCATTTATATATGCCGAAGCATGGGGGCATCCTCCCGCAAAAAAGTTATGCCGCACACACATGGTCGGACTTTTCCACGGGCAAGCCTCCGTCGGAATTTCGACCGTATGTACGCGGCATTAGGAGCAAAATCGCTCCTCCGCCCCTGCTGCCCCAATGCTTCGGCATATTTGCTTTTTTTTTTTAACTGTGGTGGTGAAATCACCTCCTACAGCACTGGAGTCGCAGGGATCAGGCCTGTCTCTGCGAACGCTGCAGTTATGTGTGTTGTGTTTTGTAAGTGACAGTGATCGATCGATACTGCACTTGGGTGGCCTGGGCTGGACGGAGGGGCAAAACGCAGGTGCCAGCAGGTATCTGGGCTGATCCCGCTAACACTGCGTTTTTGGGAACCCTAAATTGCTGGGGACGCTAGTATAGATCTGATCAGATCAGATATTGATCTGTTCAGATACTATACCACTAAGGGGGGTGTATGCTTCACGCGTGGGTGTTAGCGTTACTGGCACTAACCTGACGCTGCCTGGGGTGTGACTCAGACCCTCTCTGACGCTAAAACCTAATTGATATCACCCGCCGGGCGATCAGGGGGTTAAACCTTTATTGGGTTATATACACGGCGGGTGCCCTGACACTATAAAAAGCAAACTAACTAACCAGCGTCACCCGTAACACTTATATGGTGATCACTGGTGAAAGGGTTAACTAGGGGCAATCAGGGGGTTAAAACCTTTATTAGATAATATATGGGGGTACCTGACGCTATAAAAACCTGCGGCGAACCTAAAAAAAATTACCAGCTACCGATCTGCATCACCGACACTAAGACAGCGTTTAGAAAAACGATCGCTTAGCGACAGTGGTGATGGGGGTGAAAGGGTTACCTGGGGGGCGATCAAGGGGGTTAAACCTTTATTAGATAATATATTGGGGTACCTGACGCTATAAAAACATGCGGCGAACCTAAAAAAAATTACTGGCTACCGATCTGCATCACCGACACTAAGACAGCGTTTAGAAAAACGATCGCTTAGCGACAGTGGTGATAGGGGGTGAAAGGGTTACCTGGGGGGCGATCAAGGGGGTTAAACCTTTATTAGATAATATATTGGGGTACCTGACGCTATAAAAACCTGCGGCGAACCTAAAAAAAATTACCAGCTACCGATCTGCATCACCGACACTAAGACAGCGTTTAGAAAAACGATCGCTTAGCGACAGTGGTGATGGGGGTGAAAGGGTTACCTGGGGGGCGATCAAGGGGGTTAAACCTTTATTAGATAATATATTGGGGTACCTGACACTATAAAAACATGCGGCAAACCTAAAAAAAATTACTGCCTACCGATCTGCATCACCGACACTAAGACAGCGTTTAGAAAAACAATTGCTTAGCGACAGTGGTGATAGGGGGTGAAAGGGTTACCTGGGGGGCGATCAAGGGGGTTAAACCTTTATTAGATAATATATTGGGGTACCTGACGCTATAAAAACCTGCGGCGAACCTAAAAAAAATTACCGGCTACCGATCTGCATCACAGACACTAAGACAGCGTTTAGAAAAACGATCGCTTAGTGACAGTGGTGATAGGGGGTGAAAGGGTTACCTGGGGGGCGATCAAGGGGGTTAAACCTTTATTAGATAATATATTGGGGTACCTGACGCTATAAAAACATGCGGCGAACCTAAAAAAAATTACTGGCTACCGATCGGCATCACTGACGCTAAGACAGCGATCAGAAAAATGATCGCTTAGCGACAGTGGTGATAGGGGGTGAAAGAGTTATCTGGGGGGTGATCAGGGGGTTAAACCTTTATTAGGGGGGGTTAGGGGGCTACACTGGACCTAAGACTAAACTTTGGTGACACTTTTACAGTCACAAATGTCACTGATTGCAGTGATCACTAAATAAATGGTCACTGCAATCAGTGACACGGTGACTGGGGGCTGGGGGTGATCTGGGGGGTGATCTGTGGTGTCTGGGGGGGCCTGGGGGGGGGCGATTTATGTCCCTATGTGTCCTGGTGTCAGTGTAGTGTTGTGTGCACTGACCTGATGTCTTCTCTTGTACGGCGCTCGGTATATGTGAGCGCCGCACCAGAGATGACATCACTTCCTCCTGCTCCCTCTGTCTGACACAGACAGAGGGGGCATTTCCATTCGCCGGGAGCGATCGCGAGGGGGTGGCCAGAAACGAATGGCTGCCCCCTCATCCCGGAACGCTCCCGGACACTTAGCCACCGCTCACTGTATAGGAGGGGGGTCCGATTGGACCCCCCAACTATACAAAGGCAATCACGTATGCTCTACGTGATTGTGCCTGTCGGTGCCATTCTGCCGACGTATATATACAGTGAGCGGTCGTTAAGTGGTTAAAAACGGCCGTTTTTCTGGAGCAGTCATTTTAATGATGCATAAAGTGAAAAAAAAAAAGTCAAATATTCCTTGAAATATCGTACCTGGGGGGTGTCTAAAGTATGCCTGTGAAGTGCCACATGTTTCCCGTGTTTAGAACTGTCCCTGCACAAAATTACATTTCTAAAGGAAAAAAAGCCATTTAAAACTGCTTGCGGCTTTAATATAATGTCTGGTCCCGGTAATATGGATGAAAAGCTTTGAGAAAAATGGCATAGCTACCCCATCACCCCCCCCCCCCTACCCCAGCCCATTACCAGCCCCTTTGGGTCTTGTATGGATATTAAGGGGAACCCCGCACACAAAATAAAAAAGGCCCTATATACTCTGAACAGCCGTATACAGGCGGTGCATACAAGACAGGGACTGTAGGTTTGTTCTTATGTAGAATCTGTTTGTAATTTTGAACAGGTACATTGTTTAAGTGTAGCTCCAGGCAAAAAATCTATTTTTAAGCTTTTTGGAAAACATAGGGAAGGGTTATCACCCCTGTAACATTTGTTTTGCTGTCTGTGCAGTGTGCACCTGTTCAGAACAGTTCACCTCACTTTCCGTCCTAATGACAAATGTTTTTTGAAAATTTTGGGCTTTTATTGAAACAAGAATTGGTGATAAAGAATCAGTGGAGAGGAGACACTTTTTTTCCCATATTAACTCTTACAGGAGAGAATTTGCCTTCCTAGGGGTAGATTTCCTCTCACTTCCTTTTGTATCCTTCCGTTTGCAAGGAGGAGTCGTTTGTAAGCTGGATGTTTGAAAGTAGGGGCCTGCCGTATATACTCAGCTGAAATTTGCCCCTTACATGTTGCTGTTGCCACAACACTGTGAGCCCTCACAGTTACTCTTGGTGGGCGCATGAATGGGCCCTGCTGTGAATTATTAGATCAAGAATTGTAATTGCATGCCCCTGTTGAACAGGGGCTGAAAAATTGGGCCTTTGGTGGTGGTGGTGGTGGTGGTGGTGGTGTTGACACAACACTGTAAGGCCTCACCGTTAGTCTTGGTGGGCGCAGGAATGGGCCCTGCTGTGAATTATTAGATCAAGAATTGTAATTACATGCCCCTGTTAAACAGGGGCAGAAAAATTGGGCCTTAGGCACTGGTGCCACAACACTGCAACCCCTCACAGATACTGTACTTGGAGCACAGCAATGAGCCCTGTTGCAAAGTATTGCATCAAAAATTGTAATTACACGCTCCTGTTAAACAGGGGCTGAAAAATTGGGCCTTAGCCACTGGTGCTGGTGCCACGACACTGCAACCACTCCCAGATACTCTAGTTGGAGTGCAGGAATGAGCCCTGCTGCAAAGCATTGCATAAAAAATTGTAATAACACACCCCTGTTAAACAGGGGCTGAAAAATTGGGCCTTAGCCACTGGTGGCGGCACCCAGAAACAAAAATGTTCTTCCAAGCTATCATCGTCAATCGGATCATTGAGGAGGAGGAGGATAGTCAGTCAACATAACAGGACAGTCTCTCAGCATCAGCATCAGTCTTGAAGGGATGTGACATTTGAAAATAAATTAGTCTGTTATATCAGCTTCAGGTGTTTGGTAGCTGGTGGTGATCCAAGACTGGTTCATCTTTATGAGGGTCAGTCGATCAACAGAGTCGGTGGACAGGCGCACCCTGTGATCCGTGACAAATCCTCCAGCAGCACTGAATGTGCGTTCTGAAAGAACGCTGGATGCAGGACAGGCCAGTAGCTCAATTGCATACTGTGCAAGCTCTGGCCAGTGATCCATCCTCAAGACCCAGTAAGCCAGAAGATTTTCGGTGGGGAAGGTGTCCAAGTCTGACCTTGCCCCTAGGTATTCCTGCACCATGTATATCAGACGCTGGCGATGGTTGCTGGAACCGATCATACCTTGGGGCTGCGGACTAAAGAATTGTCTGAACGCTTCGGTCAGACGGCCACCTTCCCCACCGCTCCTTCTTTGACTGACCGAAGCCTCAGCAACTCGTTGTCCAGGACCAGGAGTTTGTAACCTCCCAGTCTCTGGGAACGCGTTGCACAGACCTTTCTGCAAGGCCTCCCGGAGTTGTCTCATCCTCTGCTCCCTCTGCGACGGTAAGATAAGGTCCGCAACCTTACCCTTGTACCGTGGATCAAGGAGAGTGGCCAGCCAGTAATGGTCCCTCTCCTTGATCCGAAGAATACGAGGATCCTTCCGCAGACTTTGCAGGATCAGGGAGGCCATGCAGCGTAGGTTAGCTGAGGCATTCAGTCCGAAGTCCTCTGGGTCACTAAGGACGACATGATCCGCAGCCACCTCCTCCCAGCCACGTACAAGTCCACTGGTTTCTTGGGACTGTAAATCATCCCTAAAAGACTGCTGCTGATGATGCTGAGTGCCAGGCTCCACCTTCATGCTGACACAATCCTCCTCCTCCTCCTCCTCCTCTTCTTCCTGTGCGATGGGTGGGACAGAAGGAACACTGTCTGGGTAAAGGGGGCCTTGAGAGGCAAGGAAGTCTTCCTCTTCCTGCCTCTGTTCTGCCTCAAGTGCCCTGTCCATTATTCCACGCAGCGTATGTTCCAACAGATGGACAAGAGGTACAGTGTCACTGATGCATGCACTGTCACTGCTCACCATCCTCGTGGCCTCCTCAAATGGTGCCAGGACAGTGTATGCATCCCTGATCATGCCCCACTGGCGTGGTGAAAAAAACCCGAGCTCCCCTGACCCTGTCCTGGTGCCATAGTCGCACAGGTACTCATTGATGGCCCTCTGCTGCTTGTGCAGCCGCTGCAGCATGGCCAACGTTGAGTTCCACCTGGTGGGCATGTCACATATAAGGCGGTTCTTGGGCAGGTTCAACTCCTTTTGCAGCTCAGCCAGGCGAGCACTGGCATTATAAGATCTGCGGAAATGCACACAGACTTTCCTGGCCTGCCTCAGGACATCCTGTAAGCCCGGGTACCTGCCCAAGAACCGCTGCACCACCAGGTTAAGGACGTGAGCCACACAGGGCACATGGGTCAGTTGTCCCTGTCGGAGAGCAGAGAGGAGGTTGGTGCCATTGTCGCAAACTACCATTCCTGGCTTAAGCTGGCGTGGCGTCAACCACCTCTCGGCCTGCCCCTGCAGAGCAGACAGAACCTCTGCCCCAGTGTGGCTCCTGTCCCCCAAACACACCAGCGCAAGCACGGCATGGCATCTTTTTGCCTGCGTACTTGCGTAGCCCCTTGAACGCCTACGGATCACCGCTGGTTCCGAGGACAAAGCACAGGAAGAGGCCACAGGGGAAGAAGAAGAGGAGGGGGTGGAGGACAGAGGTGTGTCACAACCAGTAGTAGAATTTTGGAGGCGTGGCGGTGGAACAACCTCCAACACTACTGCACCTTGTCCTGCATCCTTCCCAGCTGCCAAAAGAGTGACCCAATGGGCCGTGAAAGAAAGGTAACGTCCCTGTCCATGCCTGCTGGACCATGAGTCAGCGGTAATATGCACCTTACCGCTGACCGCCCTGTCCAGCGAGGCCAAGACATTGCCTTCCACATGCCGGTAGAGAGCCGGAATCGCCTTCCGTGAGAAAAAGTGGCATTTGGGAACCTGCCACTGAGGAACCGCACATTGCACAAACTCACGGAAGGGGGCCGAGTCCACCAACTGAAAAGGCAGCAGTTGAAGCGCTAGCAATTTAGCCAAGCTAGCATTCAACCGCTGGGCATGTGGATGGCTGGGAGTGAACTTCTTTCGACGGTCCAGCAGCTGGGGCAGGGAAATTTGCCTGCTAGAATCGGACATTGGTGTACTGCTAGCAGAGTGCCCGCAAGTACTTGGCTGTGACACACCTAATTCTACACCTTCATTCCTCTCAGAGCAGGTTTCAGAGAGGACTGAAGATATAGTGTAGTTTGAGATCCCAGCTGATGCGGTGCAAAAAGAGGTCAGCTTTGTTCTTTGGTGTGGGTCTTTAAGGTAGGCTTGCCAACGAGCTGCATGGCAGGTCAACATATGTCTGGTCAAGCATGTGGTGCCCAAGCGGGTGATGTTTTGGCCACGCGATATACGCTTGAGACATATGTTGCAAACAGCAGCTGTGCGATCTGATGCACTCGACTCAAAAAAGGCCCACACCAAAGAACTTTTTGAATAACGGGCAGAGGCAGCGCCCTGCACAGGCGGAGCTCTCGGTGTGATTCCGTCGGTGTGCTGCCCTTACGCTGGCCCCCGAGGGCATCCTGCCTCGTTGGAGATGTGCCTCCTCCTCCTCCTCTCTCCTATTAGGCACCCACGTGGAGTCAGTGACCTCATCATCCCCTCCCTCCTCATCACTGGAGCCAATCTGGCAGTATGCTGGAACATGACTGCCAGATTGGTGTCCTTCTTGAGGATCCCTTCTCTCTGCTCTCACGCTACTGCCTTCCTTTAGCTGGGTATCATCATCAGACCCTTTGAAACGCTGGGCATCCTCCTGGAGCATGTACCCAACACTGTGCTCAAACAGTTCGGGGGACTCCTCAGGAGGACATGGTTGGTCTAGGGAAGGAGTGACTGATGATGACATTGATACCAGGGAAGAGGACGCTTTGGCAGCTGCTTTGCCAGTACCCTGAGCCTGGGTGAGAGAGGATGAGGAGGATGAGGAGGGCTTGGTCATCCACTCTACCAAGTCTTTGGCATGATGCGGCTCAACACGTCTAGCTGCCGAAAAGAAGGACAAGCGTGTCCCATGGCCATGTGCTGATGGCGATGCACCGCGTCCACGACCAGCACTGTTGTCTCTAGACACAGAGCCTGCTTGCCCTCTTTTTTTGGCTCCTGACTGTCTGCCTCTCCTTGTTTGCCTTCCAGACATTCTAATGGCCTGCAGGGAAATGGGAAAAGCAGCAATACAGGCTAAGTTAAGGTGTAATATGGTCAGGAGGCACACTCCGCCCGCTGTAAGTGCCGCAAAATCCTGTTGGTGTAACACACCAGGAAAAAGCAGCAATACAGGCTAAGTTAAGGTGTAATATGGTCAGGAGGCACACTCCGCTCGCTGTAAGTGCCGCAAAATCCTGTTGGTGTAACACACCAGGAAAAAGCAGCAATACAGGCTAAGTTAAGGTGTAATATGGTCAGGAGGCACACTCCGCCCGCTGTAAGTGCCGCAAAATCCTGTTGGTGTAACACACCAGGAAAAAGCAGCAATACAGGCTAAGTTAAGGTGTAATATGGTCAGGAGGCACACTCCGCCCGCTGTAAGTGCCGCAAAATCCTGTTGGTGTAACACACCAGGAAAAAGCAGCAATACAGGCTAAGTTAAGGTGTAATATGGTCAGGAGGCACACTCCGCCCGCTGTAAGTGCCGCAAAATCCTGTTGGTGTAACACACCAGGAAAAAGCAGCAATACAGGCTAAGTTAAGGTGTAATATGGTCAGGAAGCACACTCCGCCCGCTGTAAGTGCCGCAAAATCCTGTTTGTGTAACACACCAGGAAAAAGCAGCAATACAGGCTAAGTTAAGGTGTAATATGGTCAGGAGGCACACTCCGCCCGCTGTAAGTGCCTCAAAATCCTGTTCGTGTAACACACCAGGAAAAAGCAGCAATACAGGCTAAGTTAAGGTGTAATATGGTCAGGAGGCACACTCCGCCCGCTGTAAGTGCCGCAAAATCCTGTTGGTGTAACACACCAGGAAAAAGCAGCAATACAGGCTAAGTTAAGGTGTAATATGGTCAGGAGGCACACTCCGCCCGCTGTAAGTGCCGCAAAATCCTGTTGGTGTAACACACCAGGAAAAAGCAGCAATACAGGCTAAGTTAAGGTGTAATATGGTCAGGAGGCACACTCCGCCTGCTTTAAGTGCCGCAAAATCCTGTTGGTGTAACACACCAGGAAAAAGCAGCAATACGGGCTAACTTCAGGTGTATAATGTGCAGGAGGCTTAGCAACAATGACACTGACACTGTCCCCTGCCTATCCTTCTCTCTCCCTGCACACAAGGTTTATCAAAGTATATGACACTGACACTCTCCCTGCCTATCCTTCTCTGTCCCTACACACAAGGTTTAGCAAAGAATAGATTTGACAAGATTTGACACTGTCCCTGCCTATCCTTCACTTTCCCTGCTCCGGAACACACTACACAAGGCCGCCTGTGGCCAATCATTGCTCTCCTCGCTGCCGGCGCTGTGATTGGCTAAGCATGCAGGGTCACAGTGCATGCTTGGCCAATCACAGCACCGGGATTACACTGCGATGGCGCAGTGTATTGTGGGCCGTTCGCGTCACTCGAATTTGGCGCGAACCGCCCAAATCGTTCGTTGTTCGCCGAACGCGCAAACACCGAGCTCATCCCTAGTGAGGTGTTGTGATGGGTCTCTGCAGCCAGATACTCCCTCCGAATGGTTCTTATCTCTATAGCCAATGAAGACAAGTCTCTATTTCCCCCAATGACTTCAATGTCCACACCAGCTGTAACTCCAATGTAGAGTTTATTTCTCTTAAACAACAGTCTCTGATAGGAAAGGTTGGAGAGAGAACAGGACAGCATAAGGTGTGGGAGAGGTCCAGGCACAAACGTAATACCCTTCACTGCTTGGCTTCTCAAGCAGACTTAGCTCATTTGGATAGTCTCCCTAGATAGGGACTAGCAGCCAAAATGGTACTCGAACTGACCGCTCAATCACTATACAAACTGGTACACTGGTCTCTACCACCGACCTGGTGAACTTGGTCTCTGCCACAGACCTGGTGAACTTGGTTTCTTTAAAGCTTGACCTCTTTGAAGGAGAAGACATCTCTCCAGAGAGTTACCGGGCCCCTTCCTTCACTGTGACTTCTCACCAGTCTAAGATGCGGGTCCCCTCGCAAGGCGGCTCGATTCCTCGATCCTTGATGGGCCCCAGCTGAAGGTGCTGGGCCCAAGGCCTTTAGTTTCAGCCCCAGGGCTAAAGGTGCCTGGGACTGATTCACCGACCTCCGCCCCTGGGTCAAAGGTGCCAATGGCGGACAGGAACACACACTCCCTGGGAGTAGGACTCCCGACGACGAACGACCCTGAACAGGCAGCGTCTGCCCCTTTTATATCCTCTCCCAGCATACACAGCAGGCCGACCACTCCCACTGTATGGTTGCCGAGAGGGGACACACAAGGCACAGCACCGTATCAGCAGTTCAACCCTGGCCTACCATGGCAGCAGCAGCTGCAGGCCACAGGGAACAGTATACCGATACTCTTCCTGCAGACAAAATGGTTGATAATATCCTACCAATTTAGGTGTTTGAGCATAACTACCACTCAAACACTACCCCTAAATTGAAGACCCCGCTACATATACAAAAAAAAAGATTAGTTAAACCTACAAGTGCTTTTACCACTGTTATTCCTTTACATTGGCTTTTGAAAATTACAAATGCAGCAATTTAGAAATTGGATGAAAGGTTTAGCACTAGGAAACACTTTTTGAAAGATAAAGAGTGCATGTGTATATACAATTATACAGATTACCAAAATGAGGGTCAAAGGAGGAGCAAAGAAGGACAGAGGGACTTTGTTCCAAATCAGGGACAGTCCCTCAAAATCAGGGACAGTCCCTCGGAATCAGGGACAGTTGGGAGCTTTGTAAAATGTCTGACAGGTCCAGTTTTATAACATCAGACAGATAAGTGCTTCTTAAAATATAGCACGTTTCCACTGATGCAGAAAGAGGTATGAAGACAAAAATCTGAGTTACAGCTGTTTTCCCAAGAAACCTTGGCCTAGTGGTGCTACCTCTGTATAGGACAACATGAACTTGATCAAATTAACACATGTCCCAGGCAATTCAGAGTTGTGGGCATTAGTTAGGACACATTCCTCAATGGCACATTTGTTGACAGTGATCATCTGCTGTACCAACAGAGAAATTTGGCTGTCACATGGACCATTGATCTGTGATTGCGGCTGCTGTGTGTGGCCGTTCATATACAACTACAAGAATACTTCAGTCTGTCTTTCTCCTGCTGTGGAAAAAGCCAAGAGATCATTTAGAGTGGGTTATGCTGATGAACAGTTTGTAAGGGGAAGTTTTATTTTGTACTGCAAATCGTATAAAAAATATTGCTTGAAATAAGACTGTTAATAAAAAAATAAGTCTATTATTGTATGGCTATAGCTGGTATTTTAGTACCTAAAATATAGTATGAACAAATAGAAAGTAAAACAGAACCAATCCATTCAGATACTGTAAATGATGACCTAAAAAAAAGCCAACTGTAGCAGTATAAAAGCTGAATACGCAATAAAACCTGAATTTATTGATCACATTAAAAATATTACAGTGGTTTATAAAGTTAACGAATGGACCTGTTTCCAATATATTGGGTAGTGCTATGAAAATTAATTTTATGAAATCACGCGGCAACTGTTGCAAAATATAACTTGCAAAATAACTAGCATCAGTAGGATAATTTTGTTGTCAAATGTGTCAATTGTTCGTAAGCTTGCTACAGGCTCCAGGTATAGTCATTTTTATTGTATGCTGTAGGGCTTTTTTTTTTTAGAGAATAGGTACAGGAACTCCCCGCTACTGAGTCAAGTCTTGTCTCCGCCCTGGGCCCCAGTAGCAACAACGGATCACCCAGCATCCACAATCAAACCCCTCCCTCAACAGTAGACCCCTTCCAGCAACAATTGACACTCTCCCCTAGCAACAATAGACCCACCAGCAACAACAGACCTCCCCAGCAACAATAGACCACCACACAACAATAGATCCCCCAGCATCCAACATCAATAGACCCTGAAGCACACCTCAGCACCCCTTGCCATTACATACAGTACATTCAGTGCAGGAGGTGCTGGAACTGCATTTCCCTGCATTCCCGCTGAAATAAAGCCCTGGAATGCTGTATGTGACTATGAAAGTTCAGTCGCAGCCCTGGGCCTTATAAAATCTAACCTACTTTTGTGGTAGGAACTGGACATCCTCCCACTCCCAGCGTTGTTAGTAAAATGAAAGGTGACCGGTCCTCTGAACAACATTTAACTCTGTAAGCATAAGTAGGTAAAACTAGTAGCACATGTCTTCACTGCACCATTATGGGTAGAGAAATATTCTTGCAGAAGGTAAAAAGTCCAATGGTTACGATTATAATAATAATGGCCCAAATCTCTAAAAGTATAAAATCCCTCCTTATCAATGCCTCATCTAGATCACCAACGTGACGGACCACCTAGGCTTTGAGGAAAGGGGTGCGCCCCAGAAACGCGTCAGTCATCTGGATGCTTTGGGGTATTGTCTGACCCTCTCTGTTGTTGAGTCCAGTCGGTGGATGCCAAGAATTCCAGTCCATTTGTCCGATAAGCCTCTACTTACGCTCCGTTTGTGAGTAGGATCACTGTGTTTTTTATTCATATTTTAATAAACTTTTAAGTGGTAATGCACTAGGTCGGTGCGCCCTCCTTTTTTCTTTTTTTTTTATTTCTAGCCGTATGAACACCCATTGTTCTGAGGAGGGCTGCAAGACTTTAGACTTTGCCTCTAGACGGAACCACACCACCCGTGTGTTGACGATACAGCGAGAGCGCAGGAGATTTTTGTCTTGCCTGACACTTTATCACAGTGGGTGCATGTTAAATGTGAGTGCAAGGGGTTTTATGAAGTCAATGTCATAGCATAGCAAAGCAAAACTATAAAAAAAAATCACATCTTTTCACCTGGTTTGACAGTTAAATACTAGGTATGGCGGCTGCAAAAACCTCAGAAAACTGTTGATCTCCCCAGATTTTAAACCCCATGGTCGTTATTGTGAATACACAGTGTCCAGTCTCAATGTTTCAGGTAAGGTGTAGGGAAAGATACGGAGAATGCTTTCTTGGCACACTATAGGCCCCCTAAGGTAGATTTAAACCTTTATGGTATACAAACAATTTACATGGGATTTGTTTTTTAAAATACTGCTTTTATCTTATTTATTTTTTTGCATTTTTTGGCATTTCAGTGCAGCTAATCTTCTCACACTTCTTTACAGCCACTACAGTAAATCACTCTAGCATCATTGCTCTGCACCGATTCCTGGATCATTCCTGTGCAATGTCTTCATGGTCTCTTGTAGGAAGTGGTAAGGAAGATCAGTGTGTACTAATATGAGAAGACCTTTGTATGCACATGCGCTTGTTTGCTAACATATAGGGTCAGTTCACCCCAAAATACAGTGCAGGAAAGATGCGTTTATACTAATTATCCACACCTCAGGTGATCGCATTGCCCTTCTGCATTTCCGTGCAAGCCAATGTGAAACGGCCCACTCACTGGGATGTTTGTGTGCATGCTCAGATTTAGCACCAGAAAGTCTATTTAAGTTGCAATGTTACATGGACAGATTGCTGAGTGCTCTTCCACTAGTCCCTGATTTACTTGTGACCTGACCTGCTACGTAGAACCTGGATTGCCTTTGACCTGGCTTTGCATTCTTACCTCCCTTTTGTGACCTTGGCCTGTGTTTTAGACTCTCTGTGAATTTACCTTTGTATCTTGTAGCATGCCTCTGCCTTATGTTCCTGTACCTTGCTGTCTGACTGTTGATGACTTTGGCCTGTATCCTGATGCTATCCCTGCCTTCTGATTCAATACTTTCTTACCCAGCTGTTGACAACTACCAGGTCGTGTCCTGGCTTTGTTCCTATCCACTAATCGGGTGCTACCATGTTCTTGGCTCTGGTCCTTATCCAGTGGTCCACAGTTGTCCTTGTCCTGCATCCAACAACTGGCATTGCCTATAACAATGGCAGTGGCATGCCACTTTGTGTTCTCACGTTTTCTGGCACCACTACTGGGGTGTTGGACAAGAGGTGCTAGAGAAGCACGATCCCCACCAGGTACATACCATCTAATCGTTCTCTTTGTTCTTCTCAAGACCTCCTGCTTGCTAGCTCCCTCATCACCTTCTCCCATGCTCGCCTCCAGGACTTTTCCAGAGCCTCTCCAATCCTATGGAACTCCTGTTAGATTATCTCCTACTCTATTAGCTTTTAGACGATCCCTGAAAACCCTCCTCTTTAGAGAAGCCTATCCTACCCACACCTAACAACTGTATTTTCATTTTCTCCATCTGATCATCCCCCACAGCTATTACCTTTTGTTCTACTTGACCCTCCCTTCTAGATTGTAAGCTCTAACAAGCAGGGCCCTCTGATCCCTCCTGTGTTGAATTGTATTGTAACTGCCCCCATGTTGTAAAGCTCTGCGCAAACTGTTGGCGCTATATAAATCCTGTATTATAATAATAATAATAGATGACAATTTCTGTGATTTAAAAATCAGCAAGTCCCGTCAGCGGCCCTCTCACCAACTCCCGGAGGTGGCAATAGGCTCTTGAGGTGGAAGACGCCTCTTTGGTCCTGTTCTGGTGCTTCTGCAACTCAAACGACTACAGTAAAGAAGTTGAAGGACTCTCCAATCTCTCAGCGGCAATCCCACAAGGTCAACAAGGCTGACAGTGCTGCTGGATCTCTCAACCCCAGACTCTTTAGGGCTAGCTCGGTCTCCTACTCACACAGATAGGTGTGTATGCATGGACTCTTGCGGTGCCAAGAGAGTGTGCTTTTCCCAGGCAATTGGGGAGTCTATTGGGGCCTGTAGTTAAGAGAGTCAGTTATACCAATAAATGGCTGCAGTCTCGGACTACATCTCCCAGGATTCCAGGTGCTCTGCAATGAAGTCTTTGGGCTCATGTGACTTGGATCTCAGAAATGCTGGGCAGAGGAGGGTCATGAGTTCCATGTTGAAGTCACAAACGGGGAAAATAAGTAGATAAAAAGCAATGGGGGTAATTTACTATAGCGCCATGGCGCTAATTAGCGCAAATTGCTGCGAATTCGCGCTAATTAGCGCAAATTGCCGCAAATTCGCACTAATTAGTGCAAATCACAGCAATTTGCGCTAATTAGCGCTAAAACGGTATTCACTATAGCTCTGGAGAAAAAATACTTACCAAAATCGAATTTACTATAGCTCACAGAATCAAAATAGTGCCCAAATCCTTACTCTACTAAAAGCTGGAGTTGTGCACATGGAAATATAATTGCCTAAATGATACTGAAATATGCAGTATATTATTTAAAGATAATCTGCTTTTAAACTGTGTGAAAAAGTGATTTCTACACTGAAATATCTTTAAAAGTCTGAGAAGTAAAAAAATGCCCGTTTTTGGACAACTATTTGCAAGCTAAACTGAGCATGCCCAGAGCTAATATAACTCAAATTTTAACTCAAGTGACTTTTTTCACAAGAGTTATAGTAAATACTGAAATGAGAGCTAATTAAAGAGCATGTTTTGGAAGTGAAAATATGAGCTTTTTTTAGTCCAATGCAAGTTTTAGCCATTGATTCTAATGATACAATTGTAACTTTCACAAATAAATCCTTTTAATGTTGAGATGAAATGTATCTTTCTCTGAAATAAATTTTCCTTTGCAACAATGTTGCTTCTAATTAAAATATTTTGTTTTTAAAGAAAGCTAGAATGTGAAATGTTTTGATAAAATATATTTTTCTCTGTCACTTTCACTAGTTACTCTCCATCTCACACCAATCTTTACCCAAACTCACACAGGTGTTTTTACAAAGCACAAACAATACTATTGCTGATGCAAATTTAAAATTATTAAAAAAATTTTGTGCTTATTATTATTTCTAAATAATCATAATTTGAGCCCCAAAAATCTGATATGTGTTCCAACATCAGAAATAAAAATGTAATTCCCCAAAATTTGAGAGTAATATCACTATTCTAAACTCACCCCCAAAAAAACACCAAATATCACAGAATAAATCAAGAAGAATAACTCTTAAGTAATGTAATTCCATCACCTGTATGTCCAAAGAAATGCAGTATTTATGTGTATTTACTTGTAGGAGGATTCCACATGTGGCAGCTCTGTGGCTTAGAGGTTAGAACTTCTGCTTAGCATCCCAGAATGTCTGGGTTCAAATCCCAAACATGCTGCTTCATGTAGAGAAGTTGTCTCATATCACAGGTCCTAAAACTATGTCTAAATCTTGTATTTATGTGTAGGAGGGTTCCACCACCACTGTAAATCTTGCCAGATACACAATTTAGCCCAAAGTATTGGGACGCCTGCCTTTACACACACATGAACTTTAATGGCAGCCCAGTCTTAGTCCGTAGGGTTAAAATTTGATTTGGCCCACCCTTTGCAACTAGAACAGCTTCTGGGAAGGCTGGGAAGGCTGTCCACAAGGTTTAGTGTGTCTATGGGAATGTTTGATCATTCTTCCAGAAGTGCATTTGTGAGGCCAGGCACTGATGTTGGATGAGAAGGCCTGGCTCGCAGTCTCTGCTCTAATTCAGCCAAAGGGAGTGCTATCGGGTTGAGGTCAGGACTCTGTGCAGGCCAGTCAAGTTTCTCCACCCCAAACTCACTCATCCATGTCTTTATGGACCTTGCTTTGTGCACTGGTGTGCAGTCATGTTGAAACAGGAAGGGGCCACCCCCAAACTGTTCCCACAAAGTTGGGAGCATGAAATTGTCCAAAATGTCTCAGTATGCTGATGCCTTAAGAGTTCCCTTCACTGGAACTAAGGGGCCAAGCCCAACCCCTGAAAAACAACCCCACACCATAATCCCCCTCCACCAAATGATTTGGACCAGTGCACAAAGCAAGGTCCATAAAGACATAGATGAGTGAGTTTGGGGTGGAGGAACTTGACTGGCCTGGACAGAGTCCTGACCTCAACACAACAGAACACCTTGGGGATGAATTAGAGCGGAGACTGCAGGCCAGGCCTTCTTGTCCAACATCAGTGCCTGACCTCACAAATGCACTTGGAAGAATGGTCAAACATTCCCATAGACACACTCCTAAACCTTGTGGACAGCCTTCCCAGAAGCCTTCCCAGAAGACTTGAAGCTGTTATAGCTGCAAAGGGTGGGCCAACTCAATATTGAACCCTACGGACTAAGACTGGGATGTGATTACAGTTCATGTGTGTTTAAAGGCAGGCGTCCCAATACTTAGGCCAATATATTGTATATTGCTTGGAGACACGGAACTTGGCTATGGACTTAGGGCTGGTTCACACCACAGAGATGCAGAGAACATGTGTGAGGCTGCCTGGTGGCTAAGTGGGCAGCAATTCCGTCTAGCAACACTGGGGTTGCTGGTTCAATTCCCCAACATGCTAATGTTTATGTTGAAGACATGCTGGTATTTTATTTGTCTCCTGTCAAAATAGTCTCTAATGTAAGAAAGTTTATTTTGGACTTTAGATTGGAAGCTCATTGGATTCAGGGCCTGATGTTAATGTTTGTTAGCACTAATCATACCCAGGGACTTGGACATTTAAAATTGTAGGGTTTACACTGCACAGGTACATATGCTTAGAAAACTGTTGCTTTGTTTATGTGCATGCAAATAGACTTGGATCTTTGGCCTGTAGTTGGAGATTTGATGCACATAGCCAAGGGCTAACACAGTTGCAAATAGTATTATTTGTTCCTGCCCATCAGGTGAAATGACTTTAGACATACATGAAGAGACAGATTGAAAGATACTGGTGGGCGTATACTTCTAGTGGGCGTGTACTTCTATTGGGCGTGTGTCAGTTTGCTAACAATACAACCTCTCTTATATAAAGGCCTGCAGTATGGGGGATCGTTTGGTCTGAGAAGGCCAGTTTTTTTGCTGTGATTTTGGGGGGGGGGGGGAGAGAGAAGGAATGATATTGTGCAGATTGACAAACCCCCCCCCCCCAACTAGTGTTATTTGCTGAAATTCTTGTGAATTTTTTCAATCAAAAATTGTGTGTGTATTGTTCCTGTCTGACCATGCAAAATCGTTTGGAAGCATCTGCTGACCTTCTACTCTTGGATCTCATTGCTTAATCATGTACACAGAAATGCAGCTTCCAGCAGAACATGGTCACCAATGTATCTATATGTGGATTGTGGGGTGGGGGTTTTGAACATGTGTCTTTTTTATTATTATGTTGGAATGCTTTGTAAGAATAATGACTTGAGTATGTTTCTATAATCTTGCAGATAAAAATGTGAGGTGTTGCCCGTTATACACTAAAAGTAAGGCTGTGTGCACTCTAAGGTTTTGACAAATTTTAGATTGTAAGCTCCTATGAGCAGGGCCCTTAAAATCCAATTGCTAAATGTAGCACCAAGTATCCTGTCCAAATTTTTTTGAAGCTAGTAAATGAATGTACCTAATTTTGTTTCTGCTAGCAAAATAAAAATACGTTATTGAGCTTTGGTGTGTGTGCTTTTTTTTTTTTTTTTTTTTTTGGCAAAGTGCAAAATCTTTAATATTTTATTTCTATATGAATTTGTGCACCAAAAATTGAATCTTTGCCCTGGTTCACATTGATGCTAATTTGAAATTGCGCTACTTCACTTAAGCTAGCGCGATTTTAGGTACTACTTGATAGACATCTGTGTGGCTTCATACACAAATGTCTATTGAAGTCGCACCTGAAATCGGCAAAAGTAGTGCAGGAACTACTTTTGGAAATCGGTGCGGCGCCACAAAATTGGGGTTGCATCGATTGGAACAGTGCCATTGCCACCAATAGACATGCGATTTGATTTCTGAAATTGCATGACAAATCGCCCCAATGTAAACCTAGGCTTCAGCACACCTGCAAGTAAATGATAAAGGTGGAATCTTTATATATAACAGCTGTGGAGAATTGCAGGTAATGAATTCAGCTGGAGGATAGGCAGTGTTGTATGTGTCAGCTCTGGTTCACATTGTTGCGATTTGACATGTCAGATCGGTGGCAATTGCGCTGTTCTAATTGGTGTGATTTGTATTGATATAAGTGCAGAAACCTGCACAGATGTCTCTGATGTCCCCCCCCCCCCTCCTGCAGTCGGGACTGACATGCGGGAATGAAAATCGTATGAGTTCAGCTGAACGATTTCCTCCCGCTGTCAGTGTGAAGCAGGGCTCAAACCGGGCCTTTTGCCTTTGTAATTCACCTGCTGCTATGGCAGAGACACCATTCCTTTTCAAACTCCCTTAAGTTTACCTTCAAATATCATATGTAGAAATACAGATTTGCATATCTGCAAATAATCAAAAATAATAAATTCTAAGTGTGATTGAGATCAAATATTCGCAGCTGCAATCAACAGAGTGTGGTTTCACCTCCTGACCTGGAAATGAGTCACTGTAATCACCTGGAAGTTCCTGTTCTGGGCAGGATCTCCATCTAGGTGGACATGGCGGGTCCCTCTTTAGCAAAGAGGAGGTACTGCTGATTTGCCGGGTAAGTGTAGGATATGTACTTTGTACTTACTCAAGGTGGGGGTGGATTTGGTGTGGGTGGGCTTCATTGATTTGTTTGGTATCACTACACATTTGCTTCTGGCCCATGTGCACACATCACTACTTCCTGCATTTGTTCTGCTGATGTAAATCAGTAAGGACTATGCAAGAATAAATGAGAGCTCCTTTCTATTAAAATATATATGACTTGATTCACAGTTGGGCGACTTTTCATGATTCTCAATGATAACCATTCATATCTGTGCTACTTTAAGTCAGACCAACTTCAAAGTAGTCCTTGTACTACTTTGGTGTGACTTTCAGGCTCGGTTTCCACTAGTGCGACTTGTCATGCAACTTGGGACTGCAAAGTCGCATGACATGTCATACCCTATGTTTTCCAATGAGTATGGTTCATATCTGTGCGACATCAAGTCGCAGTGACTTCAAAGTAGTCCCTGCACTACTTTGGACCCACTTTGATACAACTTGAGGTCCATAGACCTCAAGAATATACAGGCATTGCTCCAAGTCACATCAAAGTTGCGGCAAAAAATTGCGGCAAAATCATGCGAATTTAGGGTTGCAATAGTGGAAACAGAGCCTCATGTGACTTGAGGTACATAGGGCGCAATATTACACAGGCATTCCCAGAAGTTGGGGCCAAGTTGCAGCGGCAAAGTGGCAGCAAATTAGGGTGACTTTCAGGTCGCAGCAGTGTGAAAGAGATTCAAGGATATCTTTGAATTTGGCCCTATTGTCACTTGTGCATCCTGAAAGTGGGGAAAATTCTTCACTGCACTACCTTGGTTTGACTTTGATGCGATTTGAGGTCCATACACCACAAGATAACACAGACATTGCTTCAAGTCATGGCAAAGCTGTGCAATTTTAAGGTCGCACAAGTGCAAATGGGGCTTTATTCAAAGGTGTTATCATTTAATCTCATTAGGTTACTTTCACACTTATGTGACTTTTCATGCAGCTTTGGACCTCAGAGTCGCATTAAAAGTATCCCCCCCCCCCCCCCATGAGTTCCATTCATATCTATGCAACTTCACCCATCTTCACATAGCTCTGAATTGGCATGTCAAATTGCAGGCCAAATCGGCGCCTATTGACTGCAATAGAACTGTCCGAATTGGTGCGACGCCACACAGATTCCCAAAAGTATTTCCTACACTACTTTGGGCGACTTCAGGAGGCGATTTCTTACCTCCCAACTTTTTGAGATGGGTATAAGGGACAACTATTAGCAAAAGTATGTAGGCATAGTACACACCTCCTAAAACACCTTCTTAAAGGAGAATTATTAAAAAATATATATATATTAGTTAAACCCCCAAGTGCTTTTTTTTTAACAATAATATCCCTTTAGATTGGCTTTGGGAATTTACAAACAAAGCAATTTAGAAAATAGATCAAAGGTTTAGCGCTGGGAAACACTTTTTGAAAGATAAAAATTGCATTTTATATCAAACTATACAGATCCGAACAAAATGAGGGACAAATGAGGAGGAAAGAGGGACAGAGGGACTTTGATCCAAATCAGGGACAGTTGAGACCTATATGTGATTTCACTAGACATCTGTGCAGGAAAGTGCACTGATGTCTCTGAAATCGCTCACAAAGTCGGGCTGAGGCCCCTTTCACACTTGAGCGACTTTTCCTGCGACTTTGGTAATCAGAGTTGCATGACAAGTCATACCCCATGATTTTCAATGTGTACCATTTATATCTGTGAAACTTCAAGTCACACCGACTTCAAAGTAGTCCCTGTACTACTTTGGTCCGACTTTGATACGAGTTGACAGACAATCCCTGGGATCGCAGAAAAAATGCAGACGGAAGTTTGCGCGCCTTTCCCTGCGACTCCTGTGTCCATAGACCTCAAGATTACACAGTCATTACTTAAAGTCGCATCAAAATCACACAACTTTCAGGTCGCACAAGTGTGAAAGGGGCCTAAGTCACTGTGCTGAGTACTATTATACCTAGAATATAAAGTAGTCCCACCATCAAACACTCAGCAGCATATGCTGAAAAGAGGCGAATGCCTTATAGCCAATGCCACATCAGCATGAGCATGGTTGTTACAATAATATTAAAGTGGTTGTAAACCCACTTAGACAACTTGCAGCTATAGGTAAGCCTAGATTAAGGCTTACCTGTAGGTGCACGAAATATCTCCTTAACCTACACACACTAGGAGATGTTTGTGCTACGCTCAATAGGCTAGTGGTCAGCACTTCTACCTTGACAAACTCAGGCTTCGAAGCACTCATGAGTTCAAATCCCACAGAGAGATACTAAAAGATTGTATTGGTGAAAAAAGGCAAATGCCAATTAGCCAAAGCAGCATATGCTGAAAATAGGTGAATGCCAATTAGCCAATGCACTTTTATGCAATAATATTATGGTGCGGAATTCCAAACATCACACACTAGCTAACGGGCAGTTTACTTTTCTTTGTTTGTTTATTTTAATTTGGTTGTGCAAATAATAAACATAGCTGTTGGATGGTAGGTTGGCTGGTATTTGAACTTGTAACACAAGAGCTGTATAGACATGGGAGCAGACCACTAAGCCATTGTGCTAAGTACAAGACCTGCATAATACTGTAGTATGATTAAAGAATGAACATAAATAATTACCACTTTATAGCCACCTAAACGAAAAAATAAAAACATGAAAAAAACAACATACAACAAATAGGTAACCTAAATGTTTAATACATGTAATTTTACATAATAGCAGACATTACTATGTAATAATCATTCATAACTGCATTTGTTAGCAAAAGAAGGAAAACAACTAGGAATACTAAGGGCTCTTTCACACGGAGGTCCGTTCAGGTCCGCCTGTCAGTTTTTTAGGCAGACCTGAAACGGATCCTCCATGCACCCCTATGGAAGCACGGATGTCAGCGGTGACATGTCCGCTGACATCCGCTCCGAAAAAGTGTGACGGAGGAAAATCCTATTTTTCCTTCCGTCTGCGGAGCGGATCGGATGACAACGGACTCTATGGTCCGTCGTCATCCGATTCCCCATAGGGGAGAGCGGCGCTCTGACAGGGCGGTCCCTGCACAGTGTGCGGGGACCGCCCAGTCATCCGTCGGCTCAGCGGGGATCAACGGAGCGATCCCCGCTGAGCAAGCGGAGCTTCATGGGGCGGATCTTCACGGATCCGCCCCGTGTGAAAGAGGCCTAATTGCAATATACATCAATAGATAGAGCACATCTCATATAAAAATGTTTTTTTCACATACATGGATCATGTGCAGTGCAATATAAAAACTTAGTGGAAATTGGCATTTGCACGTACGCGGATTCGCTAATTAGCGCTGATTTCACATTTACTAACACTTGTTTGCTGCTAATAGCGCTCTTTTTCATTCGCAAATTGGCGCATGGAATTTTTAATTGTCAAAAATTGGAGCTATTTTTTTCGATGTGCTCAGTACTTCCTGGAGTTATAGTAAATCAGCCCCAATGTCTCCATACTGTCGTAGCCCAGTGTAGATGTAGTCAACAACAGATTTGTAATGCTATAGAGTTGGCAAAAGTCCCAGAGATTGTTTCTAGCATCTGCTCTGAAGATAAAAGTTAGATATGTTACTACATAGATGCCTAATGAAATACCCATTGAGTGTGTTGTGTCCACTCACAGTAGCCTTTTCTTTGCACCAATGTATCTTCTATAAAGTAAAAGGCCCACATTAACTGATTCTACCATTGTCCTAGGATAGTGATTTATGAGGTCTTGAATGAGATTTGTTCTTTTTATCAGTATCAGTAGTTCTCTAAACAGTTTTCTGGGAAACACCAAAGATCCTGATATATGCATTTTTCAATAAAAATTACAGCATTTAATTATGATTTCCCTACAAGGATACTCTGACATGAAGACTCCACTTATCTGGTTTACAAACTTCCTATCAGATTCTATTAACAGTGGTTTTGCAGCCCCTGTAAAGATCTGGCTTGTTTGCAAAGCTGTTAGTTTGGCATTTCAAGGTTTTAGATTCATGTGTTTCCAAAAGCCATGATTCATGTGGCCTTCATTAAACATTTCCTATTGTTCAACATGAGACATCCACTTATTTGGAAACATCTTTATTCTTCCTCCATCATTCTCTGCTAATTAAGATCATAAAGCATTTTGCAAGCAGAGGTCTAGGCAGGCAGACAGTGCTCTTAATCATGTGCTAATGGCATGCTCCTGGCGATAATTACAAGGTAACAGTGTTTGCAATCTGTAATCAGAACTGTTCGGCTAATTAAATCAGGCATACCATATATTTTACAAATCCATATAGATTTGCAGACTTGAAATGGCCACAAGTTCCAGCTATCAAACCAAATAAAAACTCTTAAACACTCCCCAAAAATGTGACTTTCACTTGGTTTTACTATAGTTTATTATTTTTGCAATAATAATATTTCTAGTGTTGACAAAAGTGACATAAGATCAATCAGGTTGGTTTTCTAGGCTGGATAGATAGGTCATCCAACACAATGAACACTAATATTACAGATATTAAATTGAACATGCCAGTCAATACATGGCTGTGAAGTTGTTGTTTTTAAACCCAAGATTCTGAAGGTTTATAAAACCTACATTGACAATTATGTTGTATGTTTATAGAATTTGAATGCTTTGATTCCAGTTTGCCCAGTTTTCTTAAATTAGATTTCCACTCAATATATAAAAATGAAATTTGTTGCAAGACTTTCTTTCTAGTAGTAGAGGACAGTTCCCATTTCCTATACTTCTGTTTTATATCATCATGATTTTCCTTATGTACTTTTAATATTGTTATTAGTGCACAGGCCTGCCTATATAATGTCCATCCTTTTAGTGTTTCCATAAATCTTTTCCATTGAGATAAAAAAAAGTCCACGTGTCCCATTTCATGTATTTAATCATTGCTTGACATAATGATTCATCTTTACTCAAGAACATATATCCTTATGGATTTAATATTAAGATATTTTCAAATTTAAACACAAAGTAGAAGCACTGCTGCTGGTCGGGGGTCCTTATTCAGCTCAAATCCACAAAGCGTGCAGGTCAAGCTCATGACTGTGTGCAAACAAAAGAGGAAAAACTCAGGTGACTGCAAAACAATATCACATGTAAAACATCTTTAGGCAAACTTTTAAAATCATCATACTGTCAGACAACATCACAGGAAGCCCCAGGGAAGCCTAATGACTGACTTTTTCCATTGGAAATTCCTACCGTGTGTGCCCCATCAGAGAAATTACAATGAATTACATCGGAGTTTAAATATAGAACATGTTCTATTTTACTCCGATGGAATTCCGTCGGAATTCCAATGTGAGTTTGGTCGGACAAAGGTCCAATCGTGTGTATGGGGCATAAGACATTAAATAATTAATTGAATATATATACCTGTATATACATTTTATGAATAAATAAGATGCTTTACATGTGATATTGGTGGGCAGTCATCTGATGTTTTCAAATTTGTTGTAATTTGTAGGAGATATGCTGTACCTTTCACATAAACAATCTAATCTCAGATGAAAAATGGTATATTAATTGGCTGCAACATCCCGCTGGATAACTCATAGGTGTTTACAGGCATATTAGAAGAGGAGCGTCTACAGGCTAAAAAAAAAACAAAACATAAAACGCTCATTTAGGAGAGGAGCTTTTGATTAGAAAAAACAATTGACATGCCTAAATTCATGCAAACATGTCTAACCACTTCAGCCCCGGAAGAATTTACCCCCTTCCTGACCAGAGCACTTTTTGCGATTCGGCACTGCGTCGCTTTAACTGACAATTGCGCGGTCTTGCGATGTGGCACCCAAAAAATTTTTTTTACACAAATAGAGCTTTCTTTTGGTGGTATTTGATCACCTCTGCAGTTTTTTTTTTTGCGCTATAAACAAAAAGAAGCTACAATTTTAAAAAAAAAGCAATTTTTTTTACTTTTTGCTACAATAAATATCCCCAAAAAAATATTTAAAAAAACATATTTTTTCCTCAGTTTAGGCTGATATGTATTTTTCTACATATTTTTGGTAAAAAAAATCACAATAAGCGTATATTGCAAAAGTTATAGCGTCTACAAAATAGGGGATAGTTTTATGGCATTTTTATTATTATAATTTTTTTTACTAATAATGGCGATTTTTATTGTGACTGCGACATTATAGCGGACACATCAGACACTTTTGATGCTATTTTCGGACCATTATCATTTATACAATGATCAGTGCTATAAAAATGCACTGATTACTGTGTAAATGACACTGGCAGGGAAGGGGTTAACCACTAGGGGGCGATGAAGGGGTTAAGTGTGTCCTAGGGAGTGATTCTAACTGTGGGGGGGCCATTCTGCCGATGTATATGTACATGCGGCAGTCGGCAAGTGGTTAAATATGTCAAAACACTATGCACATTTAGGCACATTTGAGCATTAATGCATTCCAATGGGCAGATTAAATTATTATTCTGGCCAATGAAATCAATTACCACCCAATCATTTGATGCACCTTAACACTCTTAAACGTGTGTGCAATATGCGACTTCAGGCACGTTTTTTTGTGTGACTTTTCTCCTGCCAGGATTTCTGCCGTTCAGAGGAGAAAAGCCAACACCCTATGTGCATGAGACCTAACTCTTCCATACTCTATTCAAAGCTAACACTTCAGAGAAAGAAGAACATTTCAGATGTTTCATTGGGTTTCAGCCCACCTTCTTTATTTAGAAGATGTGAGTCCCCCTGACCTAGCAGGTTGTTCTGCATTTCTAAAAATGTTTCTACTGTAAAGTAAGCAGGACCTCACTTCTAATGGTTTTACAAAAACTGAATGCAACTGAAAGCGAAGCTTCACCCAAAAGGGGAAGTTCCGCTTTAAGACCTCCTCCCCGCCCCTGTTTGTGAAATGGCACTTTTGGGGAGGGGGGGAGTGGGTACCTGATTGTGACAGCTCCCACCTCTGCTCCGACCACCTATGCGATCAGAAGTGAAAGTTCTCTTACCCTCCACCTCCCTGCAATCTTCTTTGACATGTAACAGTTCCTAGAAGACTGCGGGACCATTCACAATGCGCAGTGGGCCCCCGGCTGTGAAGCTGCAAGCTGTGACAGCCGGATGTCCACAGTTAAGATGCCAGCGACAGGAGGTGAAAAGGACTGGGGTGAGCCCATCAATGGAATGTAGGTCAGGTCAGTGGCTGTTAATTAAAAGTCAGCAGCCACAGTTTTTGTAGCTGCTGACTTTTAATTTTACACAGGAGACTGGTGCTCCTCTTTAAGCCTTGTTTTGGACTGAGCTCTTTTACGCACTCTGGTATTGTGTTCAAACAGGTTTATAACAATTTCTCCCTAAAGGCTATTCAGATGTATATTTTCAGTTATGCCTTTCTGCATGCTGTGTAAAACAGTAGTTTGTAATAACTGTAATGTAACCAGAGTTCAACAAATGTTATATAGCTGTGAAATACTGTACTGCAGGCTATTCCTTTGTGTCCACTTCTCTTTATCTTGTTGAAAAAAATATCCAAACCTTTTGGTTTTAGTAGAAAAGTGAATAATATATTTACAAGAAAACAAGCCATGTATACAAGCAGAGCTCATAATTTTCCCTTAAGCACCAAGCACCATGAACCAAACTCAAAGACAAGGGTGTATTTATACACAGAGACACAGAGGAGAAACTAGAAAGTCCTACCTGATAATACCTTCCAACAGCATGGCATTTAAGGTCCTACAGGCTGGATTAAATCATTTTGAGTCTCTTGCCACTTTTATCATGCCATACTTATGAATTTATATGACTATAGGCAAAGTGCAGTTATTAAAGGAAGCATATTAGAAAACTTAAAGTAAAACTAAAACTTTTTTTTGCTGTTTTGTATAGAGTAGATAAGGGTAAAAAAACCTCTATCGTGCTATTTTCTAGATGTCGCTATCCCTCTGGGGAGGTTTCCTTTCACTTCCTGCTCTAGAGGTATAACAGAAAATCTCCCCGAATAAGGGGAAATGCCATCTTAGATAGATGTCACTGGAACAAGTGTCCCTACTGTGTAATTTAACCTTTACTTTTGTTCTGGTGACAACTAAAACTTTGTTTCCCGACACTTTCAGTTTCGCTGATGGTAGTCATCAGAACAAAGAGCCATATGAAAAGTGTTTAAGAAAGAGCCATATGCAAAGGGGTTAATTTCCTTAGTGCAGCAATGAAAACTTGCTATAATCATTCCACACTCTATCAAAAATTAAAAAACAAAATCCTTCACATACAATTTAAATCTGATCCTTTGGTAAACGTATTGTGTGTATTTCTGCATTCATCACATAGACAATTTACTTTGCAATACAAAAATAAATAGGCATATTTACAAGAAATGGACATATTTTATTGGTACTTAGAATTATTTTTTTGGGTAATCTTGAACTACAAAATCAGTACAGTTGTACAGTCTGGAACTAGTGTGTAATATACCTTACCCCAGCCTCAGCATATGGCCTGATTAGAGATTGCATTGAACAAAATCAGGGTGCAGTAACCTCAACGACAGACATGCAAACTGTTTTTATTATTGTGAGCACTCATGTGTTTGGCTAATCAGATCAAGCACCGTAAGCCATCTACATGTTGTAGAAAGTTATTAATGCCACTTAAGTTTGAAAATAGAAAAAAAATATTATTTTCTAGGACCTTATATTTCATCGTTCATATTTTCTCAGCATCTGAAAGACAATTCAATTTATATACGTTTACAAAAAGTTTTAAAGAATAGCTTAAAGCGGAACTTCACTCTAAAGTTCCACTGTATGCTCTTCTCCCCCTCTACTATTTTTGCCACTTTTTGGCACATCCACCAGAAGTTCTCCTCCCCCCACAATAAATAGAGGGTGGTTTTTGGATTCCCTATATCCCCGTACTATCTTGTCTGTTCCTATGATTAGATAGTCTATCAAAGCTCTGATAATATAATAACAATTATAACTATAAAAATAAAACACAATGCTCAAAGAAGCAAAAGTCTTATTTATTTACAAAGAAAGTAGAACACTAACGTAGAAATCTAAAAAAATATTATAGAGCATATAGAAATAAAAGAGCAGAGATGATAAGTTATGTAAGTCTCTCTTCAATGTTCTGTATCTTAGTTGGGCTCAAGGAAAAAGAGAGAGCTATCATAGCTGGCTCTTGCATCTTATACCACTCACAAGCAATACTCATATCACCACACCCTGTGTATTACTGTGTCCAATGAGCAAAAAGCAGTAAACTATTAGGACTTATGTTGCTATCCCAATATCCTCCTGCAGAGGGCATTCATATACTGTGGGCAAATGCCTTGGCCCAGGTTTTAAGCAAAGCTCTCCTATTCCCATACCCCACCGCCAGGAGATATGCATGAATACTTTTTCCAGGTGAAGAATTTTGATATGCACTCTTCTGTTATATACACCCTGCTTGGTAATCCTGCTCAACTGGCATCCTAAGACTACCCCCTGCAGTTTCCAGGTGGCTTAAGTATAACCAGGTCTCAACAGAAAATTTCTGATATTAAAAACATATTGTGCCTTATAACACCCCTCTTGCCTGCAACCTTCTAGGAAATGTCACAGGTCCCAGAAGGTTGAAGGACCATTCACAAAGCCCAGTAAGGCATGCGCATGTGCAGTGGACAACCGGGTGTGACTCCACAAGGAATCATAGCCAGCTGCCCACAGTAAACATGCCGGCACAGGGGACCCAAAGACTGGTAAAGAACTGGTTTGGGTGAGGATGGCATTGGACCCCTGGACAGGTGATTGTTTATTTATTTTTTTACAAATTTTATTTTAATTATAAAAAGGCAGTATCCACAATGAACAAAGTAAAAAGCATTGTGTACAAGGGGGGGATATTGATCTGCTTGCTGAATACAAAGATCATCAAAAAACAATCATGCCAAAGGACATGAACAAAAAGATCAGCTACTGTGAACAACAGTATGGTCAAATGCCAGAGTATTGCTAGGTAGTTTCATGGCATCTGCCCATGAGTAGCTTTAGCACGACACAAAAAGAACATGTGGCTTTAGCCTCTTGGTAAAGAAGAGGGGTACTGCCCCAGTTATTTTTACAAAGAACAAAGAAGCGAGAAGTAGCGAGGGGAGAAAATTAATAGAAAGAGGAGGTTAGGAGAGGGAAGAAGAAGAAAGGGGACAAAGGGGTGGGAAGGATGGAATGGGAAAAAAAAGAGGGGGGTAAGAGGGTATTGCCGGTTTCGGTCCAAGGGAGGGCGCAAAAGTACCTTACTCAGCTGAGCCAAGATCAAAGAGGGCGTTGCCCTCCTCAAAACAGATGAACTTATTCCACAAGTTCCATGTTTAGGAATACACTTCATGTTTATGTTGTGAGCAAAGGACCAAGTGCTCCATCTTGTTTAAATCTTCCACTTTCTTGATCCAGAGCCTGATTGATGTGCTTTGCATACTTTTCCAGATAGGGGGAATACACGATTTAGTAGCATCAAGAAAATGGTGAAGTTTTGATTTTATATATATTTTGGTGGGTACGTTGGAGGCATGAAGCAAGAAAATGGCCGGGTCATCCAGGAAAACATAATTGGTACATTTTTGAGTCAACCTACAGACCTCTTTCCAAAAACCCATCAGTTTGGGGCAGATGTTTTTTGTTTTTTTTTGTAGCTGCAGACTTCAATTTTTCTCTTATCGTCCATGGACCGACGCAGCTCTCATACTGATTACATGTGGGTATATGTCCCTGCTCGCAGGAGAAGACCTAGGCAGAATGTTAGAGGTTAAAACATTCTAGAACAAGCCAGAGCTGAACAGCCCCGCCCAGGGGGGCGGTCCCTCCGGACATTACCCTTCCACCTGCAGCTAATCAGCCTCAGTTTTTTTTTTCTGCCTAGCAGAAGGAGAAGACATGGCTCTCTCAGGAGCCAGTCTCCTGTAAGATTTTACTTTTAAATTTTATTCCTTTGGGAATTTTATTATTTTATTTTTGAGACCTTCAATCAACTGTCGGCTGGGCAACAGGTTGGGTACACTGGTATCCTCGTAGTCTTCCCTGTCCGACCATCGAGCATGCTGATCCTCGCCTTGTGTGCGTGAGACTCAGTTCACGACATACCCCATGGCTCCAGGGGTGGCCGGGTTGCTTTCATGCTCCCGCGGTCCTCTCAAGATCGAACAGTACCTACTGTATCTTTCGCGGTGGACCGGGCCGACAGCTACGCAGTACGACTCTGTGATAGGTCTGTCAGAAACAAGCCAGTGGGTCCCTCTATTGGCACCGGGGGTATTCTCCAAGGTGCTTGCGGGACGGGTAAGTAGTCTCTCCTGCTGCAAGGTGAGTACATGCTGGCTGTGTTTCTGTGTGTGGGGGGTTCTCCCTGTCTCCCCCCTGTTATGCTGCTCTCTGCACCCTGTTGTGCTGTTGTGCTGTGTGGGGATGCTTGGGGGGTCACTCTGCCCTGGGGGGGCCGCTCCATGACTGTTATTTTGCTTGGGAAGTGTTCTGGGGGACTGGCTGTGTTTTTTTCTGTGCGCCATTGGCGCAGTGTTTTATTTTTAAAAAAGTGCGCCATTGGCGGCCATTTTGCTGGGGCCTAATACGCAGTTATACTGGTGCCCGGCGGCCATTTTCTTGTAGCCGCGGCACTTTTGGTTTCATTTTCGGCCTCTAGCAGCGCTGCTGAACGGCACGAAATGCACACATCCTCACAGATTCTTCACCTCAGGCTGCACCCGCACTACAGCGCGACTCATACAGCACTACAGCGCGACTCATACAGCGCTACAGCGCGGCTCATACAGCGGTACCGAGCGGTCCCTAGGGGTGGTGAGTACTCCAGGTATCCCCTCCTCAGCCCCAGCACGGCCTGTGGGTGGGCTGTATTATTCACTGTAATGGTGAATAAGGTCTCAGAGGGTGGCAATATTGGAGTCTGGTTCACCTGTTTCTTCACACTTTTAGAGACAACTGGCAGTGCTCCTGCACCTGCGGTCCTTAGGGACCAGTTGTCGGCAGTCCTGGAATCATTAATTTGACCAGGAGGAAGCAGTGTGTGAGCGCAAGGGAGCGAAAAAGCCCCGCTCCCCACTTTTTTTCCCACCACCCAAAAAAAAAAAGGAAAAAAAAAAAGGGGGGTGTGCGCTGATTCAGATATGGGCCTAGCCACTACCGCTCAGGACCCTAGCTCTGAATATATTTGATGGTTTTGAACAGGACATTCCTGGCAAGGAAGACTCCAGTTCTGTGTCAGTAAATGACAGGGCGCATGTTTTGTGAACTCATTGATGCAGTGAGGGACACTCGCAAGCTAAATGCTGCGGATGTAGAACCTCAGGTGGACAGTCTCCTCTGGTTCCTTAGGGCCAGGCCTTCTAAAAAGTTTTTTTTTCCATATGTTCCTTTCTTTGACCAGCTCATTGATAAGGTCGGGGGAAAAAGCCGCAGAAGACTTTTATGGTCCCGTGGCGTTTGTCTATCAGATACCCCTTGAAGATGCCCTACTTAAAACGTGGGCCTCTCCCCCAATGGTCGACATTGCAGTCGCCCGGTTGAACAAGGCCACCATTCTCCTGGTGGAGGGGGCTCCTGCATTTAAGGACCCCACTCACAGGAGGTCAGAAGTGGTGAGTAGAGCCATGTTTGCCTTGTTGGGGTCCGCCCTACGGCTTGTGGTAGCGGCGACCCTTGTGTCTCCAACACTTACAGGATGGGCAAAAAATGTTTGCACCAAACTGTACAGGAGCATGATCTTCTTCCAGACACTATTGCTCTGGCCCGCAGATGGTGCAGGGCCGGGTTTATGTGGCGACGCCACGTTTGACACGGCCCCTTATAACTCAGGGCCTCTGTCTTGACGGTGGCATTGCGTTGTCTGATCTGGTTGAAATGCTGGTCTGCTGACCTAGCTTCTAAAAAGCCTCTGAAGGATTTACCATTTAAAGGTGGTAGGCTTTTCGGTGCTGCGCTGGATGACATCATCAAGGATGTCACGGGAGGTAAGAGCACCGTTCTTCCTCAAGCTAGCAAGGAGACCGCCGTAAGCAGGGTTCTTCCTTTCCAGCAAAAAGGGTGTTTTTTCGTCAGTCAACGGGGAGGCCCTCCCAGACTGACAGCGGTACGGCTGGTGGACACGTGCGCCCCTGGGTGCGTATGCCGAAGAAGCCGGCTCCCTAGCCCACCTCCGCGTGAAGTCTTGCACCCACCCGACTCTGGGGTAGGGGGGAAGACTTTGCAGGTCCACGGATCAATGGACCTCCCGGATCTCCTACTGGTGGGTGTGCGAGGTGATCACCTCAGGTTACAGGATAGGTTCCGTTCCTAATACCAGACAGATTCTTCTCTCAAATCTTCCTCTCCTTCCTGCCCGTCGGGCGGCCCTATGGGGCCTATCCAGGTTTGAGGTCCGGAGTGATTGTGCCGGTTCCGTCACAGGAGAGGTTTCAGGGATTCTACTCGAATTCGTTTGTCGTCCCAAAAGAGGGACGGGGTTCGGCTTATCTTGGACCTCCAGGTCCTGAATGCCTTTGTGATGGTGCAAAAGTTCCGCATGGAATCCATTCGCACGGTGGTCAGTACACTCCGTAAAGGTTTTTTTTGGCAACCTTGGACATCAAGGACGCCTAATTGCATGTTCCGATCTGCGCTTGCGATCGGCGAAGTCCACTATCAATTTGTGGCTCTTCCTTTCGGCCTAGCCTCGGCACCGAGGGTGTTCACCAAGGTGCTTGTGCCGGTTCTAGCTTACTGAGACAGCAAGGCATTGGACTATCTTCTTCTCAGAGCAGGAAATGGCTCAGAATTGGAAGACAGGGTGACTATTGTCAGTCAGACCCTCAGGGACTTCGGGTGGCTCCTAAACATTCAGGAGTCAGTCCGGGTCCCGACTCAAGATTTGAAGTATCTCGATCTGATTCTGGACTCCTTGGAGGCAAAGGTATTCCTACCTCTGGGGAAGCTACTGACGCTTCAGTCTGCAGTGCGGATGCTGACATCCCAAAAAATGGTTGTCAATCCGTTTTTGCATGGGAGTCCTGGGACTCATGGTGACCTCTTTTCGAGGCCATTCTGTATGCCCAATCACACACCAGGGCATTGCAGAAGGAGATCTTGTTCCCTTGGGACAAATCCCCGTTGTCTTTGGATTTTCCGATCCAGGTGAGCCACCTGGTCAGGGCGTCTCTGACATGGTGGTTTGGGTCCCCGTCTCTTCGGTCCGGGAAGTCATTCCTCCCCGTCCAATGGACGGTGTTCACTATGGACGCCAGCCTGAAGGGCTGGGGTGTAGTCTGGGGAGTCCTGTTGGCCCAAGGGCTTGGACTCCGGACGAAGCCCGTTTGCCGAACAATGTTCTGGAAATACGGGCCATCAGACTGTGCCTCTCCTCGTGGTCTGAGAGATTGCAGGATCGCTCCATTAGGATCCAGTCGGACAAAGTCACGGTGGTGGTGTATGTCGACCATCAAGGGGGGACTCGGAGCTCAGCTGCAGCTTCCGAGGTCCCCCGTACCCTGAAGTGGGCTAAAAGAAGCGTGCCAGCTCTGTCGGCCGTTTACATTCCGGGCATAGACCTGGCGGACTATTTGAGTCGCCAGACGTTGGACCAGGGAGAGTGGTCCTTGCACCCGGAGGCATTTAAACTCCTTGCCACACAAACGGTGGGGCACGCCGGAGGTGGACCCGATGGCCTCTCGACTCAATCGCAAGTTGTCGAGATTTGTGGTCAGAATCCAGGGATCCTTGGGCGGATGCCTCAGAGGCGTCAGTGGCCCATGGGGTCATTATCACCTGATATACGTTTATCCTCCGCGGCAGTTGCTCCCTCGCCTGCTGCGCAGGGTGGCGACCGAGGGAATTCCGGTGATCCTCATTGCTCCGGATTGACCTCCGCTTCACTGGTACGCCGATCTGGTGCGCCTCGTCGCGGCCGCTCCCTGATGGTTGCCAATAAGGGAGGACTTTCTGTCTCAAAGTCATATATTTCATCCTGCCTTTACAGTCTCTGACCTTGTAGGCAGGGCTGTTAAAAGCCAGGTGTTGAGAGACCGAGGTCTCTCGGACTCGGTCATTTCGTCCATATTAAGGACACGGAAGTCTTCCTCCAGAACTATCTCTGTACCTGGAAAGCTTACATCGCCATGTGCGAAGAGCTGGGCTGACATCCTCGGACGTGTTCCGTCCCTAGAATCCTGCGTTTCCTACAGCATGGAGTGGCCCAAAGGCTCGCTTTGAGTATCATTAAGGGTCAGATTTCGGCCTTGGCTGTCTTCTTTCGGCGACCACTAGCGGGTCATTCCTTGGTTGGCACCCTTGTGCAGGGGGTTCGCCATGGGCTCCATCCTGTCAAGTCTCCTCTCCCCCCGTGGAATCGGAATTGGTACTCTTGGTTCTCCAGGAACCTCCTTTTCAGAATATCAGGGATATTCCCCTCTTCACTTTGTCTCAGAGGGTGGCCCTTTTTTAGTGGCGATCACTTCTGTTAGACGAGTATCTGAATTGGCGACCTTGTACTGCAAGTCGCCATATTTAGTCATCCATAAGGATAAGGCGGTATTGCATCCGCGACTTTCTCTTGTCAAGGGTGATCTCGTCTTTTCACCTAAATGGGGACATTGTCCTCCCGTCCTAGTGTCCTCGCCCTTCGCATCCCAGAGAGTGTGCGCGACACACTTTGGATGTGGTACGAGCCTTGCGGGTGTGCTTGTCTACTGCTTCTATTAGGAAGTCTACTCTCTGTTTGACTGTCTCTGGTCAGAAACAGGGCCAAGCGGCTTTGTCTGCCACCATTTTCTAGGTGGATCGGACAAAACTGTCTTTCAAGCCTATGCTCTCATAGGGCGGGCGCCTCCCTTCCCGGTTACGGCGCATTCCACCAGGGCAATGGTGCTTCCTGGGTTTTCCGACATCAAGCGTCAGTTGCACAAGTGTGCAAGGCGGCGACCTGGTCGTCCGTTCATACCTTTTCAAAGTTCTACAAGGTTGATGTGGCTGCATCTTCGGATGCTTCCTTCGGCCGCAAAGTGTTGCAGGCCGCTGTCTAATGTTGCAACTCCTCCGTTGAGGGGCTCTGCTGGTTTGGAGTGAAGTTTTGGTTGTTCTTTACCTTTTTTGCTCCCACCCCTTTCTTATACTGCTTTGGGACATCCCACATGTAATCAGTATGAGAGCTGCGTCGGTCCATGGACGATAAGAGAAAATAGGATTTTTGTACTCACCGTAAAATCCGTTTCTCTGACGTCCATGGACCGACGCAGCACCCACCCTTCCTTTTAAGTTTGTACTGCTTTGTTACGAACTGAGGCTGATTAGCTGCAGGTGGAAGGGTAATGTCCGGAGGGACCGCCCCCCTGGGTGGGGCTGTTCAGCTCTGGCTTGTTCTAGAATGTTTTAACCTCTAACATTCTGCCTATGTCTTCTCCTGCGAGCAGGGACATATACCCACATGTAATCAGTATGAGAGCTGCGTCGGTCCATGGACGTCAGAGAAACGGATTTTACAGTGAGTACAAAAATCCTATTTTTTAACAGGGTCAAGAACTGCTTTTAAAGAGTAAATCACGTATGACTTGTTTTATTATGCTTCTGAAATCGATTTTACATGTTAAAGGGAATGTATGATTATTTTAATTTCTCCCCCCCCCCCCCCTTCTTCTACTCCCAATCCTCTTCTACGCTTCCCCCTCTCTTCTACGCTCCCCCCCCCCCATTCTCTTCTACGCTCCCCCCTCTCTTCTACAAGCCTTTCAATCAAAGAGACAGTAGAAATGCAAAAAGTTCCTGCTGTGATCCCTCTTTAAAAAAATGCATAATGCTCTGTGATACCGGTGCCATGAGTGCACTCTGTATTAAATATTGGTTCATAAAATATTTTTTTTTTTTTTATATACATAGTGTAAAAAAAAAGATGAATTCATATAAAATGATTTGCAACATCTGTTTAAAAAAATAGAAGCTTAAAATTGCCCCAAAAGCATTAGAGATTCCCTATAAGTAATAACATTAATAAATCCAATGGCTCCATAGAGTGCTTAATCAAGCAGTACGATTTGTAGTATCTTCTATATGACTGCATTTAACAGCTGTTTTCATTCTATCATCTTGTCATAGTTTAGTACAGGCATACCCCGCTTTACGGACACTCACTTTACGTACACTCGCGAGTACGGACATACCCGCGAGTGTACATAAAGTGCCTCACAAGACAAACATTCCTGCACCATCAGCCGCAGTAGAAGGAACTTAAGCTCTGAGCATGTAGCCTACCCTATTCCAGTGTGCTCTTCCTGTTTCCTGGCCGCCGCCCCACCTCCTGTGCACAGCGCGATGTCTGGGGGATGGATTGGAGTGGGCCCCCCCTTGCATCAGATGAGCCTAATTACATGTGAGTGTTTCCCTGACACCCCCACTACAGCCCCTGACGCCCCATAACAGCCCCTAGCACCCCCACTACAGCCCCTGACTCCCTCACTACAGCCTAGAAGTGAAAAAATCTATTGCTTCACTTTAAGTACATTTTCGTTTTACATACATGCTCTGGTCCCGTTGTGTACTTAAAAGTGGGGTATGCCTGTACAACTAATAAGTATTTATGCTTATGTAGCGGCCTCCACTCTCCCCTCTCTCTCCAGCTCGTCTGTCTCTTGTCTAGGGGTACCTTAGAGGAGAGAGTGCGGGGTCACCACGCCAAGCCTTCACCACAGATGTTTGTGTGGTGTAAGCAAAGTTCTTGTTTTACCTTCGGGTCGGTGTTCTGCACTTGGAACCTCCAAAGAGAGTTACCTTGAACAATGTATGCCAGAAAACGAGCCCCACACCATTAAAGTCCAACACTCCTTTATTCTTCTCAATGCAAAAGTGATCACAATCAGTTGGACTCCTTAAAGAACAGAACAGACAAGGGGGTGTGGCTGCGAGTAGGCCCAGACACAATTGACTCTCCACTTTCCTTCCTGAAAGTGGGTTGCGGTCTCCCGGTGAAGGGGGATTTCCTTCCAGGCGGTCTCCGATGGAAGGGCTCACCTGTCATCGGAAATATGCTGCACCGGGTCTTCAAGCAAGTGTCTTCCATCGGTCCATTACGCCCTCCGGACTCGGGCACCCTCTCCCAGGGTCCCCTAGGATCTCCTTCCCTCGCGGAACTCAGTGTTGGGCACTGAGCTCCAGACCTCCATCCGAGTACACACCCCAGGCTAAAGGTGCCTGGAATGGAACACGACCTCCGAACGTCCTCTAGGCCTAGGCCGCCTAGAGGACCGACACGAACCACCGCCCACAGGCTGAAGTTGCCTGGGACTGGACCCCGTGACAAAGATGGCCGGCCCCTTTATACCCTCTCCCAGCAAGCACAGCGGGCTCCCCGCCCCACCATACCGCCGCCGAGGGAGGACAAAAAGGAAGCACAGCACACAGCAATGGTTCAACCCCAGCCCAAGGCGACAGCGCCACCCGCGGGGCCACAGGGAACTGCACATCACTGGTGTCTCTGCCAATTTTAAATACACAGAAAAGTGTATACCCGCTACACTTAAAATATCAGTAATTGCCCTAGTCACTGCCTAGAATGGTAAGCATTGACACGTGGGTGTGATACACAATCTAAGGTAGTATCATGATTGCTATGCCACCAAAAAAAAACAAATCCCTTTTCCAGCACCAGTCCAACACTTCCATAGATATTTACTAGGCCAGTGTTCAGGCAAAATACAGGAAAGATACATTACTGCTTCAGTGTCAGCCAACTCTGTCATAATTGTGAACTAGATATTTAATTAAAAAATGTAGGAGATCCTGGAATTAAGATGCACCCTATTTTCTGGATGGCATGAGAGCCATATTGGGAGCATGGGCAATGCTTTGGCTAAGATCCTTGTATTTCCCGCTCCTGTCCAGTACAGGCCTGAACATCATGGCTCTTTTACTGAGCTGCTGTATGGGAAGTGTCATCTTTCTCCAACAGTAGACTTCAGTAGCTAGTTTTCTACATATTCTGGATCATATGGCTCCACATCACACTCATACATCATGCATAGCTCCCAACTGTTCCTGATTTCGAGGGACTGTCCCTGATTTGTAACAAAGTCCTTCTGTCCCTCTTTTCCCCTCATTTTTTACTAGTAATGGTGGCAATCTGCGGTTTTTATTGTGAATGCGACATTGCGGCGGACAGATCGGACACTTTTGACACTATTTTGGGACCATTAAGACTTATACAGCGATCAGAGCTAAAGAATAGCCGCTGATTACTGTATAAATGTCACTGGCAGAGAAAGGGTTAAACACGAGGGGGCGATCAAGGGGTTAAGTGTGTTTCCTCAGTGTGTTCTAACTGTAGGGGGGATGGGCTCACTAGAACATGACAGAGATCACTGCTCCTGATCACTGGGAGCAGTAGATCTCTGTCATGTTGCTAGGCAGAACAGGGAAATGCCATGTTTACATAGGCATCTCCCCGTTCTGCCTCTCCTCCTTGCAATCGCGGGCCACTGGTGAAAATTGAGTTTGCTGGACCTGCGGGCACGCTCCCGCGGCGGGCGGACGCTAGGCGGAAATTACGAAGGGACGTACGGGTACGCCCCTTTTGCGCACCCGTGCCATTCTGCCGACGTAAATCAGCGTGCGGCAAGTGGTTAAACCCAAAGAATAGCCACTGATTTCTGTATAAATGTCACTGGCAGAGAAGGAGTTAAACACTAGGGGGCGTTTAAGGGGTTAAGTGTGTTTCCTCAGTGTGTTCTAACTGTAGGGGGGATGGGCTCACTAGAACATGACAGAGGTCACTGCTCCCGATCACTGGGAGTAGTAGATCTCTGTCATGTTGCTAGGCAGAACAGGGAAATGCCTTGTTTACATGTAGCGCCCTGCCCCCGATCATTGGGGCGCTATTGTAAATTTAGGGGGTGTCTGAGCCAATATTTGGGCTCAGACTTGTGTAATTATATTCAAATTGCCTCTGTCCGGGTTATGGTGGTGCCTGATAGCATTTTCACCTGTTGCCTGAAGATGGCGGTACCACCTCAGGCCCATGTTGGAACACAGGCAGACCATCGTGTATTGGATGTCCCTTCTCGGCAGCGGTTCAGTGGGAGGGGTGCCCCGCTGTGCATGCTGGGGAGGGATACTTAAGGGACAGATGCCATTGTGCGGGGTCGTTCGCCTCGTGGCCCTCCTGGCGCAAGGTATGTGTGTGTGTGCTCAGCCCGGGGCCACCTTGGCCCGAGGCTGCATCTCTGGCGAGTAGGCCTAGTTATGATGACTGGGGCCTACAATCCTAAAGGGGATTCCAAGCTGTCCACCAAGAGGGGGGAAGATGCTTAACGAAGGGAACCGGGGGAGGATCTGCCCTGGAGGAGACCAGCAAAGTGATAATGTCTCGGGATAGGCCTGGTGACTTCGTTAAGAAGGGATCCACTGCTTTAAAAGCCCAGCAGTTTGCCGGATCGGCTTAAAGGTTCTTTTACTGCACGGCTGGAAGTTCGGGACTGAAATCCTGTGGCAGAGGATTCCTGGCTATCCACAATTGTTCTCAAACGGTCTGTGGCAGAGACTGTTCTCATACTGGTTCGTGCATCATCCCGACTGCTAGGCCAGGTGAGAGGGATCTACCTGGGTGAGCGATACCCACTCAAGAGCGAGAGTGGTGAATGGCTTTAGACATTTTTGTGTGTTCTGCAATGGGTACCTGAACCTTCCCCTTCCTTCTCATACCTTCTACTTTCTATACAAGTTACTGCAGCAAAAATAAAACCCAACAGTTGAAGGTTTTATTTTTGTGTGGACATTGCAGTTTCTACAGACTTTCTTCCCCTGACAACGAACTCAGCGGTAACGTGCAAAGCCCAAAATCTAAACCAGCGGCCCGCTACGGGGGTATTGCTACATACATAGGCCTCTCCCGTTCTGCTTCTTCTCCTTGCAATCACAGGCCACCGGCGAAAATTGAGTTTGCTGGATCTGCGGGCACGCTCCCGCGGCGGGCACGCTCCCGCTGGGGGGCCCCCGCTAGGTGGGAATTACGAAAGGACGTACGGGTACGCCCCTTTGCGCACCCGTGCCATTCTGCCGACGTAAATCGGCGTGCGGCAAGTGGTTAAACCCCATTGAAAATATGTGAAATTACTTAAAGACTGAAGTCCACAAACGGTCACCATCAAATTTAACTGAACTTGAGCACATCTGCAAAGAAGAGTGGGCAAATATTGCAAAGTTAGTAGAGACATATCCCAACAGACTAAAGGCTGTAATTAAAGCAAAAGGTGGTTCAACAAAATACTGACACAAGGGGGTGATTCCTTTTCCAACTCGGTAGTTCTGTTTTTTTTTTTTTTTTTCTGACCTGTTGGTGTTATAGCTTTCACTTGAATGTTATAAGTTGCATTGAGTAATAGCAGCTGGATTAAACAAAAACTGTGTCTGTCTTCATTTCAGGCTGCAAGGCAACAAAATTTGATTATTTTCTATACCCACTGTATGCTTATTTGTGAATGTTGCTCTGACACCATTTTCGGCAGTGGTTTACCAACTGAACACTGTAAAGATGAGACATGTCATGAAGATTACAATATTCAGTCTTACTGAGCCACGTTTAATTGCCTCTAGAAGCCAATAAAGCCATGTATAATTGGCTTGTCTTTTTCTGATGAATATTAACACTTCTGAGGATTACAAAATTAGAGCTATAATAATGTGTATAATAACACTGCAGGGGAAATCTCTAGGTTGAATGTGACTATTGCAGCAAAAGCTATGTTTGTTGTTTTGTCTTTTTAATGGGCAATTCATTTTTATTTTGTTATTTTTTGGATGAAGTTCTGCTTTAATTATTTCAATATCAGAAAGTTTCACTGTGATCAGAAAATATGACTACATGCCAGACTATAAAGTGATTTCCACTTATAATGTAATTTCATCAATAAAGACTCACAATAGCAGCCTTGATTGAGGTTGTTAAGTTTCTGACTTTGCTGCACTGAAGTCGGAAATGGGCTGACTCCTTATCACCTATACTGGAAGACATGGGTTACTGGATTTTACACATTGTCAGTACTTTCTTTTGATTAAACACTTTGCATATGGCTCTTTGACTATTAATATAATTAGTGAAAATGCAGTGATTCATTCATAATCCTGATTGATCCTAGGGTGATGAATTGTTACATGGTAAGTATAACAACACAAAGAACTGTCTCTTGGCAAAAAGAAGGTCTAAACCAGGCAAATCTTCAGCACGTGTCAGTGGCAAAGCTGACTCCTGTGGCCAAGAGCCTCTCTTATTGAATGTGCTATATGAATCTGAATATTTAATCATAGTATGACGTGCATAGCCTAGAGCAAACATTTACTGGTTGCTGCATGCAGCACATTTGATATTCTTTCAACCATTGACCAGTAAAGTGCAGGTTATAATATCTCATAGCTTTTTTATAACCTAAATATTCTGGGCTGCAGTGCAGTAGCAAATTAGCTTGTTAAAATAACTTGCTGCATGTTACGTACTGACTATTATTTTACTCTATGTCCCTTTGTTACCTGACCGTATGTAAGGTAGCCATCAAAATTATTGGTTTACCCACTCTCCCTACAAAATATATGACATGGGCATTGTAAAAAGTATGTCCACACTGCCATCCAGTGGAAAAGCTAAGAACTGTCCACAGAATAGTTATCGTCTATTAACCCATGTACTGTATAGTAAAATCATTGGTATGTTAAAGTCTCATTGCATTTATGATGTCAAGCTCCTATAAGGTTTAATGTTCCAATTCAACAAAAATTGTATTCACAAAACTTAAGAAATAAATATAGCAGAAACGAATTTCAGCTTCAAGCTTTAATTACTGTATTATACAGTATAAAGTAGGGATGCACCGAATGTTTTTTTTGGTGCCGAAACCGATAGCAAAAACAAATCTTGATTGATCCCGAAAAACCGAAACGGATACCGAAACAGCAGCAAAACCGAAACATGCTTTTTTAATATATTACCCCAAAAAATTATTGGATATACAAAATTGTGTTACATTCGTATTCGTTATATTATTTATATTCAACTTAATCATTCATTTTATGAAGAAAAGAATACTACAATCCAGTAATGTCAAAAAGTACTTTAATAAAGTAAGTAACCCACATAAATTGGACAGTGGACACAGAAGATAAAAATAAAATAATTGCACCACCATACCAAATAAAACAGGCATAAAAAAATAATAATAATATATAATATTAATAAAATAATTAATATTAATATAATAATAATATAAACATGCCAAAGACTGACTTTTTATATATATTATTCATTTCCAACTTACATCAGAACTAGTAATTCAGTTCTCTCTCCCTAAGGTGTCAGCATGTGCGATAAGTGTATGTATGTAGCTGCGGGTTACATACATAGTCATACAGTAGACCGCACTGTGTTCCGGCCCCGGGTATGGGTGGAGACATCCTGGAACACAGACTAGTCTACATCAACTGTGCTCAACCAATCACAGCAAGCAATGTAGAATAGTCTGTGTTTATGGAAGTCTCCGCCCATACCCGGAACACAATGTGGTATAATACTGTTACTGTAGTATGTAGACAGCCACAGATACAGAACATACAGTTTTGCATTTGCACAAGCAGCGGGCTGACAGCTTAGGGAGAGACATAGTTTGGCCCAAGAGCAACAAACTATGGTACAGTAGTTCAAAAGCTGGAGTTCTCTCTTAAATTGAAGACAAGTGAAAAAAACTGTAGAAGAACTACAATGAACAACCAACAAATGGCACAACTAGACAATTGGAACATACTAGGTAGTCAGTCATACTATGTTGTATGTTCCAATTTTCCAATAGCACAGTCCAATACCAATTCATTTACTATGTTCAACATGGTAAATAAATTGGTCTGTGCTACGGATTTTTAAATCTATTTCAGTAAAAGTGGCAGATTTCCCTTTAAGAACCAAAGTTTTTTAGCTTTCTCACAGGAGAGACGGTTTCTCTTCTCATCAAGAATATGAGATGCTAGACTGAATAGTCTCTCACTCTCAGTACTGGTGCTTGGGGCAGATAAATATCTGCGTGCAATCTGTACAGGCAAGGGAAAACGTTCTTTGTTGATGCGCCAGTACTCAAGGGGATTGTCGCTTCTGGCAATAGGCTGTTCAGCTAAATAAATGTCCAGCTGTTGGGTAGCTGCACTTGTTGTGGCACCGCTATGGATTGGGGTGCATTTGTGTAAAATTTCTTCAAACATATCAGATATGGAGGGAGTGTGTTCCTCTTCAGTATGCGACCGTTTCTCACTTTCCTCTGTGCGACACCTCGAAACTCCTTCACTAGATGCTTCCACCACCTCCATTTGTGCCAGTATCATTTCATGTGCATGCTGCTTTTTCTCCACATTAAAGTAATGTTCTTTAAATCGAGGATCTAGAACTGTTGCAATGCAGTACAGAGGGTTGGACTCGGTGTCTTGAAACCGGTTGGTAACGGCCTCCAGTAGAGTGGTTTTAGCCGTTTTTACGCCATGGTCTGTTTCTACCTCTTTTCCAAGCAGACACTTCAGTGCAGCAATCAAGGGGATAACTTCAGCAATGGAAGCATTCGTTGAGATTATTTTGTTTGTTAACTGTTCAAATGGATATAGAAGAGACAAACGGTTTTCAACTAACGTCCACTGATGTGCACTTAGTGTTACTGGCAGCTCGTAATCTGCAATGTATGCAGCTAAAACACGCTTTTGTTCAAAAAGACTTTGTAGCATATAGTAGTGGCTGTTCCAACGAGTGGCTACATCTTGCTGCAGTCGTTTCGGTGCCATTCCAAACTGCATCTGCAAAGCTTGTAATCTGGAATAAGCAAGCGGAGAATGCTTAAAGTGACCCACAATTTTTCTTCCTTTTGATACGATATTAGATATGGAGCACTGACTCAGCAATCCTTCATTCACAGCCAATTGTAGCGTGTGTGCCATGCACGGTATGCTTTGAAGTTCACTGTCCTCCATTGCCTTTGCCATGTTCCACGCATTATCTCTGACAATCAAATGCACTTTAGACTTCTCAATGTGCCAAGTGTCAAGCATGGTTTTTAAAGCATCAGATATTGCTGCTGCAGTATGTGATCCAACTAACTCCCGTGCGTTAAGTAGGATGTTTTGCAATTCAATTTGTCATCTATCCACTGCGCTGTCAGGCTGAGCATGCTCGTTGGACTGACATCTGAACTCCAAATGTCGGTAGTAAAACTGATTGCTATGATGTCGGTAGTCATGAGCTCCTGAACGTGTTTTCCAACACTGCTAAACAATTCATGTAGACTGGTATCTGCAAAGTGGCGTCTACTTGGTAGTTAGTAACGCGGCTCAATATGTTGCATGAGCCTACGGAATCCAATGTCCTCCACAACAGAAAATGGCTGGTCGTCCAATGCAATACATTTCATAATTTTAGCTGTAATGGCACGAGCTTTGGGACTGTCACTTGCATATTTTTTAACCTTTTCAAAGACTGTGGCCACCGATGGTGTTAAGCCTGAGGCACTTTTTAAAAGTGGTGCTGTTTTCTTGTAATCTGAATGCTAAACTGGATGACGTGTTTTCAGGTGGTGTATCAAACCTGTTGTTGAAAAATTATTTGGCACTGTACCCCCTCTTGAAATTTCTGCTGAGCAAAGAGTACAGATTGCAAATTTGTGGTCTTTATCAGAAACTTTAAAACATTTCCACACTGCAGACATGGTCCACCTTTGCAGGTAACATAGAATAATGTCATAGAATGATTTATAGTGGGAGTGAAATCTGAGGGGGGGGGGGATCAATTTAAAAGCTAAACCCCAGGAGGCAGCTTTAAAAAATAAAATAAAAAATAAAACAATCCTTTTTTTTTATTTTTTTATGGTGCTGCTCTTGGCATGCAAGGTAGTTATGTCTGCACTGCAGTACATCTGACTTGTACCAAAAGAATATAATTTAACTGAATAAATTTGATTTGAAATGGAATGGATTGCTTGCAAATTGCAAATGCATGCTATTTTATTTTTTGGAGCTATTCTGTAGTATACTTCATGCACCTTGTTGTCATTGAATTGGTCACTATAGGGTTGATTTACTAAAACTTGAGAGTGAAAAATCTGGTACAGCTGTGCATGGTAGCCAATCAGCTTCTAACTTCAGTTTGTTTAATTAAGCTTTGACAAAAAAAAAAAACAGAAGCTGATTGATTTCTATGCACAGCTACACCAGATTTTGCACTCTCCAGTTTTAGCAAAATCAACCCCTTTGTCTCAGCGTAGTATTATAAGTTATACAGTTATACGACACTGACATGACAGCAAGCGCATGAATTTTTTAAACATGACAGTACACAATAAATATAATTATTAATATATTATATGTAGCACACCCCCGTAGGAGCTGCTGGATTAAGTTTTGGGCCTGTACTCTGCCTATCAACCCCTGTAATTAGGCTTGATTCCCCCTTGGCACAACTGAAAAATAATGTGATTGTGGGCCCCTAAAAGGCTATAGAGGGCCACAATGATACCACACAACAATAAACGTAATTGAATGTTGTTACCTTAATGTGGTTCGCCTGCCACACAGCTGCAAAAGACAGAGTCCCACACAAGACGTGATTCAACCAAAAAGGTAATATGTTTACTTGGTAGAGAAATTAGAATAGAGATTACACATGTAACATTTGACATAAACAGGTCCCTGTGAGAGTCAACCGACATACATATCCATAACAGTTTCAGGGTTTCACTATACGAAAAAGGACCCAAGTTACACAACCCAGAGTCAGACCTGAGGAAGTGCAGGGTGGAGGAATCTCCCAATGCAATGATAACTGCAGTGGGGAACTTCTCCACCAAGTCCCACCCAGTTCACTGAGATAGCACAATGACAGTAAAACAAATGCCAACGGTTAGCTTACACATGTGAGTTAAATAAACTATCTGGCTCCCCCTAGTGGGCATCTCAACTAGTGCGTGTCATGTTGTATCAATCTAAGCAATGTACTGAACTGATGATTGTTCCTAAAAGTTTCCAGTAATCTTCGGCTAGCTTTTGTTGGTGCACTTGTGTATTTGTAATCCAACAAACAAGGTGAAGAAAGAACGAATGCTTAAGATGTACAGTGTAAGGGCATGTGAAACGCTGATCTTCCCAAAGCGCTGTATCACTCCCGGGCGCAACGTGTCTCCACTTCATGCCCTGCAGTGGTTAGAAAATACAAGTGAAACTATGGCAGTCACAATCCTGCGACCCAGTTAGTTATATTGGTGGGCAGGTGCCCTCTCACCCCAGGAGGCCTCGCCTCGCCGGTATGCTTCGTCTGGACCCTCTTGGTTCACGGCCTCAGGGCAGGTCGTGGTCCCTGGTCCTCCACACAGCCGCTCACGAGGTGTCAGTGGATAGGTGACTCTGGATGCTGTGGAGTATAGAGCGGTCCCCTCTCCCAGGTCTGATCAGCAGGGCTGTAACAGGAATCCCTCCGTCAGGCGATCCAGTCTCCGTCACTTTAGGCCCAGGCTTCTCCGGCCTAAGCATGCTTGCTGCAGGCCTCTTGCCTGTTGTAGGATGGCGTCCCAAGAGACGGAACAAAAGCCCCGCCTTGCCTTAAATAAGTTCTCCCAGCAGGCTGTGTGTGGCGGCACAGTGGTCTTGTGGATAATGTAGTTTCAATTCTATCCACGCAAATAGAGTCTTTGTCTCTGATTCCACATTACCCATAATGCTTTATCATTGAATAACTGAACCAAACACTTTCAGTAGTCTAGCATAAACGGGCACCAGCGGGAGTCAACATTCTCATCTATATACAAAATGATAGTCTGTTAAGATGCATGCAATGGTAACACCTTGCTACATATATATTAAATAATATAACATATTATATTTATTGCATACTGTCATGTTTAAAAAATTCATGCGCTTGCTGTCATGTCAGTACTGTATAACTTATACTATGCTGTCAAAGTGACACATTCAATAACAGCAAGCGCATGAATTTTATACTGTATACTACAGAATAGCTAAAAAAAAAAAAATAGCTTACAATTTGCAACCCATTCCATTCCATTTCAAATCATATTTAATCACTCAGTTCAATTATATAATTTTTTTTTGCTACAAGTCAGATCAGATGTACTGCAGTGCAGACACACCGTCATTTTAAATAGTCAGACTCAGTGCTAGTACTATATAATCAAGAAATAAAATTACTAGTTTGTTTCTGTCAGTTTAAGAAGGCATCCAGGAGTGACAGTGCCCAGTCTTGTACATGAGTATGCTATGTGCAGCCCTCTATGAAGCCGTCTCTCGCTTTCCAGTACCGCCTCTCGCTTCCTAGTACCATCTCTTGCTTCCCAGTACCGTCTCTTGGGTCCCAGTACGGTTTATCGATTCCCAGCAGCGTCTCTCAGGTCCCAGCAGCGTCTCACAAGCACGAGGAGCGTCCGCAGGGAAGGAGCCAGCATCTCAGCAGGGAACGTGCTTACGAGTGCGGCGTTGCGGCGTCTTAACCGCAAGGAACGTGCACGTCGCCCACACGAGTGACGTCACTCGCTGGTTCTGCCGCCTCTACTGCACATGCGCGATTTTCGGCGCCAATATGGGCAAGAATTCTATTTTGGCTTTTTGCCGAAAGGGCCATTATCGGCCGATATGTTTCGGTGGCCGAAATTTCGGTGCATCCCTAGTATAAAGCACAATAGATTTAATAATAGCAACGAGGTTGATTTACTAAAACCTGGTACAGCTGTGCATGGTACCCAATCAGCTTCTAATGGCCAGTAAACACGATCCGAATATCGTGTAAAAATGTCGTCCGAGGAAGAATCGTACGATAATCGGATCATTAGTGCAGGGCTTCCGTAAGCCGATCATGACAGTTCATCCGATATTATTTTATCGGACATGCACGAAAATTTTCTGTCATCCTATTTTCGGATCGTGTGTATGGGGCATAACTCCAGCTTGTTTAAACTGCAGAGCTGCAGTTGGTTTCTCTGCAAAAGTGAGACTGATTTTGCACTCTCCAGCTTTAGTAAATAAACCCCTATGTGGCCATGCACACATATGCATTTGCAGGCATATTAGAAGAGGAACAATTACAGGCAGAAAAATTACAGGCAAAAAATAAATAAAAATCATCACATTCAGCAGAGGAGCTTTTGGCCACAGAGAATGCTTGATGCACATAAACGTATCTAAACTAGATGCTTTTAGTGCTTCAGTGTTTATACATGCCAATGGCCAGAATAAATACTTATTCTGGCTAATAGAATCCATACACACTCAAATGCTGGACATGCCTAAATGCATGTGGAAGACATGGCTTTGAGCACGTTTTTTAAACCACTATTTTCATGGCAGGAGTAAAAGGCATTCCGATGAGAAATTCAAACTCCCAGTGTGCATGAGGCCTTAACCACTTCAGCCCCGGAAGATTTGGCTGCTCAATGACCAGGCAATTTTTTTGCAATACGGCACTGCGCCGCTTTAACTGACAATTGCGTGGTCGTGCGACACTGTACCCAAACAAAATTTACATCCTTTTTTCCCTACAAATAGAGATTTCTTTTCATGGTATTTGATCACCTCTGTGGTTTTTATTTTTGCGCTATAAACAAAAGAAGAGCGACAATTTTGAAAAAAAACACAATGGGGGTTATTTACGAAAGGCAAATCCACTTTGCACTACAAGTGCGCTTGAAATTGCACTGAAAGTGCACTTGGAAGTGCAGTCGCTGTAAATCTGAGGGGTAGATCTGAAATGAGGGGGGAGCTCTGCTGATTTTATTATCCAATCATATGCAAGCTAAAATGCTGTTTTTTATTTTCCCTGCATGTCCCCCTCGGATCTACAGCAACTGCACTTCCAAGTGCACTTGCAGTGCAATTTCAAGTGCACTTTGCACTTGTAGTTTGCACTTGCAGTGCAAAGTGGATTTGTCCTTAGTAAATAAGCCCCAATATCTTTTACTTTTTGCTATAATAAATATCCAATTTTTTTTAAAACAAAAAAAAGTTTTTTTTCCTCAGTGTAGGCCGACATTTTTGGTAAAAACACACAGATCCCGGTTCTCGCTCTGTAACGAGTGATCGCGGGTGCCCGGCCGTCATCGCGCTCGTCATCGGTGATGGCGGCGATCCGCGGGAGCGGGCGCATGCTTTTCGTCGGCGCAAGCGTGCCCCCTAGTGAACAAAAGGAGAAAACCAATGTAAGGTAACGTCGTTTCGCCCAGGGGAGCCAACCTGCCGCAGTAAAACTGCAACGGCTGGTCGGGAAGGGGTTAAAATATAACTAAAGGCAAAACTTTTTTATTCATTTTAGATAGAGTGGAGAGGGATAAGAACATCTGTCATGTTTTTATTGCTATTGAAGAAAGAAAAGAAGGTCTTCTGGACGCAGCACTCCGGTTAAAAGGCCTTTATTCCAAAAAAAAGGGGTTTCAGGAAACCAAAAACACTCTGCACAACACAACAAACTGATCTAGTTTAGCTGACGTGTTTCACACGATTTAAAGTGCTTATTCATAGCTATGAATAAGCACTTTAAATAGTGTGAAACGCGTCAGCTAAACTAGATCAGTTTGTTGTGTTGTGCAGAGTGTTTTTGGTTTCCTGAAACCCCTTTTTTTTGGAATAAAGGCCTTTTAACCGGAGTGCTGCGTCCAGAAGACCTTCTTTTCTTTCTTCAATTGCATTTGCATTTGCCTGCACCCTTGGTTGCTGGGAGGAGGTAATTCCAGGGACTTCCACACCTGAGCGGCTCCCTTCCTCATGTTTTTATTGCTGTCTGTGCCCCCGTTAAGGAGAATTACTCTCTCTATTTCTCCTGTTTACCATTATCATTGAAAGTAAAAGTAATTGAAAATCACAAATTTTGGGTTGTCCCCAGAAAAGTAATAAAGGGGAAATTCATCTAATGGGGACACTGGTTCTGGTGACCTGGGAGTCCTCAAGGAATTCCCATAATTTGTAGGGATTTCCTCTCACTTCCTGTTTGGCTATGGGACAAGAAGTGGCAGGAAATCTCTGCAAAGGGACACAGATGGCGATTAAAAACACTCCCTTACTCGATCCAAAAAGATAAAAAAAAAGTTTTGCCTATAGTTCCACTTTAACCTCCCTTTTAACAACTGAAATCACTGTTTTTTGTATTTTTCCTGCTGATTAGTACTATACTTATAATTTACCTAATTGGTCTTATGACTAAACTATTCTGTGGAAAAAAAAATTCTGTTGCCATGATTACTAACTGGGTAACTTTTGCTCATAATAGGTTCTATTAATCCCAAAGACATCATTACCTGGATTGTAAAATACCTGCAAGGGCAGCTGCTGAGAGCCCAGTTGCTGCTGATATAGGCACGCTCGAGAACTACATCTTCCATGGGCCCATACCGCACACATAGTGTGTGGGTAGGGTCCAGTATTTTAAGGCAGCAGCTGGAGAAGAAATCAATTTTTGAATGTGAAGGGGTGGGGAAAGCTGAATTTCTGCAGTCAGGGCTAACAATGCTGGTTTGGATTTCATTGCAGCAGAAGTACAGTGCTGTCTGCACAAACAAGAACTCACAAAGCTAAATTACAAAAAAAAAAAAATGAAAGCTATTTTCAGATGAGTCCAATGAGATTTGAAATTTACACTCACGTGGCTGTAAATAAACCCTAAGCGCTCATTCACAAGGGAGTACTGATCGGCCCGCTGAGAGGCTGAGATGGGCATCAGTCCAGGCTCCTGGTGGATCCAGGCTTTATTGTGATGATGAAAGCCAGACTACCCAAGGGGTTTCTAGAACTAGTTGTCACTCTAGTGATATCCGTAAGTTTAAATTAACCTCACCCATGGCCCAGCATTTCACAGAAGCAAGTCATAGTGTATCACAAAATATATTAACAAAGGTTAATATACTAGCTATATAGTGCAATGATTTAATGCAATGATTTAATACAATATACTGTATAAAAGTCCATAGACTATTGTGCACATATAAAGTCCAAGAGAAAGAGAAGAATAATCCAAGTGTCAAAAATCATTCCCAACAACACAGAATGTTGAAACCTCAAATGCGCTTCTTCTTATTTTTTCCCACCATAAACTTCACCATGTCTGCTTAAAAAAAATGTGCCCTCACCACAAACATTGACCCCCAATTAAGGAAGGCTAAAACCGCTTAATTCCAATACATTTTCAACAACAGCGGGTCTGATAATCTTCCTTCACTTTCCAACAGCAATTCCCACTTTCTCCATACTCTGCCACAAACAGAGAAGAATGCCAGATATAATTATATCATTGTTCAGTATGTATTTTATAAAACCTTAATAAGTACAATATAAGTACAGCTCACTCATATGTAATGGTGCCCTTAAATTGGCACCGGTGCAAACAGTTTCATTTTTGGAAGTCTGCTCTGCTTGCATGGTCTGGTGCTCATTCCAATCACTGGAAATAAGGACCGGATTTGATGTCACGTATTACCCAGAAATGATGGCAACGTGCGCTTCGACACGTTTCACCAAATTGGCGTCTTCAGAAAGTCTGGTGCCGCCATTTTACCAGAGCTTCTATAATGCCAATATTTATCTGTTTGGTGGGCTTTGGCATCATGGCCGCTATAATGTATCACAGCTTTGGTTCAATGTTATTGAAAGACTATGCCCAGAAAAGAGAGGAGGAAGTCTTTTTGATAGACTGTTACAATATGAACACCACTGGATTTAGAAACTCAACACCCTTTACGTAAAGGGTATGAATGTGGAGTGCAAACTTTTGTTATTTTCAAAAAAATATTTGGTGAAAATGTCTGCTGTCTTTTGATATGTATAGTTGACTTTACATGACTATTGCATTTGTGCGGTTTTCATTATTATATATTTAATATCTGAGATTAAACCTATTAACCAAATAATATGTAAACAGGAAAAATAGTGGTGCTGAACAGTGATAAAACAATATAACAACAACTGTCAGTGATAACAATGATTGGTATTTATCGTGGATATAAAATATCACCCAGTGACAAGTGACAAATTAATAGTCCATAAATATATACCGTAATCAAGTGCTAGAATAAAAAAATTCTTAATGATGAATCTTCTTATAACTTGTATCTTCCACCACACCAACATGATTGTGACACCTCTCCCTCTGAAACTGCACTCACCAGCTTAAATTGTCTCACACTCTCGTGTTTGGCTCAGATGCTTTTTGAACCTCACAATGGGTTAAAACGATCATCCAATGTACAACCGTGTTTCAAATCAAAATCTCTCCACATGTGAAATGAAAAAAAGTGCTCCAATAGCGTGATATTGCTTCAACCAGTTTAATAAAATCACACAGACACTTCAATATATGCACTCACATCCCAAACTCATAAAATCAGCATGAAGTGAAAAACCACTGGAAAACAAAAGGCTCAGCGGTGCACTGCAGTCACGGCGGACCTGAAGTATGCGCTTGATGTATATCTCTCACCACTCCAAAGCCCCAAATCGCGGTGTCAGTGTCCTGCTACCAGCAACGGCGTCCCACGTCAGTATGGTTACTTGCCGTACAGCCACGCCCCCGACATGTTTCGTTACTTTGACCTCCTCATGGGATTGGCTGTACGGCCCGTCAATCACCCTCTTTATACTCTCCTCTAATCTGATCATATGGGTCACAATCTTGCGCCTGTGCACAATTCATGTTCCCGCGCCAGCAATTTTCGCTGATCGCGCTATCCAAACCAGGAGACATGACGTTATGTAAAAGGACCACATGTTAAAAGAGTGTATTTCACTACTATGCAAACTGTCTTGCTTACATGATTGCTCAAAATTGCACCGCCGCTTGTCAGTGGCGTGGTTTCTTGCATGCACATAACTTAAAAAGGGTTTCCCTTTGGGATAAGTCCCTCACTCTATTAGAACCCCTCCAAGATGGGTGAATACAGTCTATTCCGCAGAATTGAAGCAAAGAAGGGTCCTGGTTGTGGTTTTCTTTGAAGTGTAAAGATACACTATGAAACTGAAAGCCCTTTCTGATGTTTGCCAAATGCTCTGCTATGCGGACTCTTAAAAGTCTTTTAGTTCTTCCCACATAGAGCAGCCCACATGGACACCACATGAGGTAAACGACATGTGAGGAGTTACAAGTGATGAACTCCTTAATGTCAAAGGATTCACCCTCCCTGTTGGAGATCTCAGTCTTCCCCCTATTGCTAATATTCACAGTTCTGCAGCATATGCACTTTCTGCAAGAGAAGAAACCTTTCAGGTTGATCTTTAAGAACTGTTGGTCTGGGGGATCTAAGATTTTTTTCACTATCTGGCCTCCGAAGTTTGGGGCTCTCCTGTAAATGAACTTGGGCTAGTTGGTTATTATTTCCCCTAAATATCTGTCCCTACACACTATATGCCAGTGCTTCTGGTAAATGCTTTCAATGTCTTTGTACTGGCAATGGAAATTAGATATAAAACCCAGTTGGTGTTGGCTATTTGGTATTTGTATTTCAGATTTGTTCTTCAAGCACTGTTCTCTCGGAAACTCAGAAACTTCATGGATAATTCTATTTAAAGAGTCTTCTGTATACCCCTTCTGCAAGAATTTCTTCTTAAGTAGATGTGCTTGTTGATGATAGTCATCGACTGCAGTGCAGTTTCGTCGAACCCGCAACATTTGTCCCTTAGGAATATTTCTTATCCAAGCTGGATGATGTCTGCTTCTAATTGACAAGTAACTGTTGCGGCCCGTTGGCTTAAAGTATACTTTGGTGTTTCGTTTTTTGTTCTCTTTTTCAATGACTACATCCAAGAAGTTGATGCTTTTATCACTAATCTGATAGCTTGATGTTATTAGTGTTTTTTTTCAGATCTCCTAGGAACTCCATAGCTGATTCATATGATCCCTCCCAAATAAACAGGAGGTCATCTATAAATCTTCGATAGAACTTCAACTGGGGGCATCTTTTGCTGAAAACATGTCTATCCTCCCATTCTGCCATAAACAAGTTGGCTAGGCTGGGAGCATATTTGGCTCCCATAGCCATGCCAACCTGTTGCGAGAAGAATTGTCCATTCCACCAAAAGTAATTATGTGACATGCAATAGTCTAGTGCATGTCCCAAAAAGCGCTTCTGCATATGTGGAATGTCCTCCCTTCTACTAAGTGCCCAATTCAAAGCCAACGCTGCATCCTCATGTTGGATGATAGTGTACAAAGAGCACCCATCAGCGGTTACCAGCTGAGATTCAACAGTGGTGCTCAATTCTACTTCCTCCAATAGTTGCAGCAACTCTGAAGTGTCCTTCAGGTAGGCTCTGGTGGTTTTTACACTGGGTTGAAGAAACTTATCCAAATATTCCCCCAAGTGTGCTGTTACTGACCCAACGCCATTGACAATGGGGCGTGCTGGGGGAGTCTGGGTGTTCTTATGTATTTTCGGTAGCATGTAGATGATGGGGATCCTACACGCGCTAGGTACCAAATATTGTTTTTCCTTCGAATTCAGGGCGTTGATGCCATAGCCCCATTCCACCAATAAATTCAATTGGGTTCTGTATGATTCTGTGGGATCAGACGTGAGTTTTCTGTAGGTGATGTGATCTCCCAACAGTTCAGTAAGTTGATTAATATAGAAGGATTTTTCCATCACTACAACCCCCCCCCCCTATCTTATCAGCAGGGCGCACAATGATCACCCCCTAATGTTAACCCCTTCCCTGACAGTCATATTTATACAGTAATCAGTGCATATTTATAGCACTGTTCGCTGTATAAATGTGAATGGTCCCAAAATAGTGTCAAAAGTGTCCAATCTGTCTGCCGCAATATCACAGTCCTGACAAAAATCGCAGATAACCGCCATTACTAGTAAAAAAAATAAAAAATAAAAATGTCACAAAACTTTCCCCTATTTTGTAGGCGCTATAACTTTTGCGCAAACCAATCACTATACGCTTATTGCGATTTTTTTTTTTACCAAAAATATGTAGAAGAATACATATTGGTCTAAACTGAGAAAAAAAATATGTATATTTTTTAAATTGGGATATTTATTATAGCAAAAAGTAAAAAATATTGTGTTTTTTTCAAAATTATCAGTCTTTGCCCAAAGTACATCGTGGTTCCTATTTGACCCATTGAACGTAGGTTCTCTAGGGTTCAAACATTCTGGTAAGCCTCTTACCTGTGGGAGTGGTTCCCTTCACTTCATCACCTCTTCACTTGCACAGATTTGCATGGTTTGAAGTCGTCACCATATTTTGAACTTTGTCAATACCAAAGTTTGGTCACTTTTAAGGACAGATAGTCTTTGCATTTTTGCACTTGTTTTGATTTTCCTGCATATAGACATTCATTGTGTGCTTATGAGGACATTCTTATTCACATTGTTCACTATTATCATTTGAGCACTTTCATTTATCAAGTTTTTACGTATTTATTTATTCATTTATATATTCAGATTAGCGCTACACTTTTTTTGTTTCCACATTGTTGCAATTTGTCTACTTGGTGTGTTAGCAACTTATCCTTAAGGCAGCGCAGAATTATTTTGTATACCATTAATCTCAGATATTCAATGTTTTTTCATTAAGTGGCGGCTTTTTCACTATATATTTTATTCGTTTTATATCACATTGGCGCAGTGGTGGTAGAGGTTATCAGGAGCGGTCGAATATCTTTTACCAACAGTACATTATTAAATATTTACCTGTTTTGCACTATATGTGTGTATATATTGGAATTTTTGTATATATGGTAATTATATTCTACTTTTTTATAGTTCCCCACATGACCCATGCTGGAATGTGATTCCACAGCTCCTGTTGAGAACATCTGCTCTGCATCTTTACTTTCTGTTATTTGTGGGTTGGCAGCTGGGAGCTTGGGCTGCCTTACTTACTATGCAGTAGGTGCAGTCTGGGACCGCAGGTACACCAAAAGGGATGGCTTGTGATAACAGTTATGGTTCCTGAACAGAATGATGTCACTTCCACTGGAAATGACTCATTAAGGCGCTAGCCTGGAGGAGTTGGCAGGCATTTTAAAGGCTGTCAGGGTACATGACACTTAGGTCATCCTTAAAAGAGGGGTCTTAGCACCCTAAAATGTTGCACATCAATGACCTTATTTTCGTCACACTGTCTGACGAAGTTAATCCTTGGGCAATTATATTTAGTATAGTCTTTTACCTTATCCACTCTACTCCACTGCCACTGCCACTCGGTATGCTATGTTTTACTGCTTATCTATAACTGCAAAACCATGTATATATTTGTTATCTTTTATTCCATTTGTATAACACAATACTTATTTTGTGTATGTGGGTGTGCTTCCTTAATTTATGTTATATTTATTGTGATTAATGGGGTTGGTGGGATGGCCCCTGTGTACTTTATTATACTATATACTCACTTTTACAGGTGTGTAAGACACTATCTTTTACTATTACTAAAATCAATCTCCACCTTTACAATTAGTGGCACTGTCCAATAGTGCAAGAATACTGCATTAGAGTTTCAGAGGTAATCAATATTAGCAACATCACCAAGTCCTAACAGCAGTGGGTTTCTTAAATTTCCTATTCTCCTGGCAGTGCAGTGGACAATTGCCTCCTGGTTGTTAATGGACCATTTATCTGTATAGCAATTCATCACTAAAATTCAAAACATTAGGATTTACTAGAAAATAGCCTACACTCTAGAGAGTAGGGCTATCCATACATTCATAGATTTCTCTCGTTCTGCCCACAGACTGACAAAGATAAATCTAGAAGACTCCACCATCCCGTGTACACAATGTGGAGTAGTCTCTGCTACTTGAATATTGTATTCAAGCAGCTGCAATATTTGCATCTTGATTGGATGCAGTCACTGTTAGTCACTGTTTAACCAATAGTGTTCCACCAGGCTCCTTTAATTTTTCAGTTGAAATTTGTCCAGACAGGTGGTACTGTCAGGGCCAGACACAGCTCAAATTTTGGCTAGTTCAACAGGAATGCTTGCATGGATTATTTTTTTAAATCTAAAATCCATGGATTGATTCACACATACTTTGTCATTAACGTGTATTTCCTATTTGAATTGGCTACAGATTATTTGCTAACTTACTTCTAATGCTTACAAATGTATATTAGGTTAGCATCACCTATTACCGGTATGTGTTTCACTTTGGTGTAAATACTTATTTCATCATATTATTACTTATTTTTCCTTATTGTTACTTTATTTCATGTCTCATATTTCTAAATTATTCCTGTTCTATGCCAGGATGGCCATAACTATGAGTTGGAAAAAGTCAGCTCCTCCTTATATCCAATTTTGGAAGCAACTTGGGGGCTCAAATCTAGATAGATTCCTGCTCCAATAGAAACAGCCCAAAGAAGTTCACTAAAGTTTGGGCAAGGCGGCTTAAGGATGCCTCTAAGGCAGTGATGCCTAATCCCTAAGACTCCTTTCACACATAGCATCGGCGGTAAAACGCTGCTATTTTTAGCGGCGCTTTACCGTCGGATTTACAGCGCATTTCGGCCGCCAGCGGAGCGCTTTTAACCCCTGCTAGTGGCCGAGAAAGGGTTAAAGCCGCTCCTAATGCGCCGCTACAGCGGCGAATTGCTGGCGGTACGGCAGCGCTGCCCATTGATTTCAGTGGGCAGGAGTACGTTAGGAGCAGTGAGTTCACCGCTCCAAAGAAGCTGCTGGCAGGACTTTTTCTAACGCCCTGCCAGCGCACCGCTCCAGTGTGAAAGCCCTCTGGCTTTCACACTGGAGTGAATAGAGCAGCTGTTTAGGGGCAGATTGCAGGCACTATTTTTAATGCTATAGCGCCTGCAAAACGCCCTCAGTGTGAAAGGGGTTTTACTTATTCTGATGGTCAGCTGCTGTGAAAATAAGGGGACTTCTGCCTTTTCCTTCTACTTTCTCCTAATGGGGACTGGACTATAAATGGACAAGTTATCTTACTCCTGTAATTATTTATTTCATAACATGAGTCACACACACTTTATTGCACTTTGTTGTATGTGTAGCGCCTGCCCCTCTTCTCTCTCTGTGCGGCTCGCACTGTCTCTCGTCTAGGGGTATCTGGTAGGGTGGAGAGAGAGAGAGCGGGTGGGCTACGCCTAGCCTCCACCACATGGGAATGCCTGCAGTATCAGCAATGTCCTGTTTACCTTCGGGTCTGTGCCGTGCACCCGGATCCTCCCTCCAAGAGTCACCGTGAACTTCGTCCGCCAGGAAGTGAGCCTCACACCATTAAAGTCCAACACTCCTTTATTAGAACACACCATACAGGGACTTCCTTGATAGTTAGGACAGAAAAGGAGGTGTGAGTGTGAATAGGCCCAGACACAAATTCGCTCCTCCACTCTCCTCCTGGAGAGTGGGATATGGTCTCCGCACGAGAGGAAGGGGATCCTTCTGGACGGTCTCCGACAAGAGACTCACCCGTCACCGGCAGTCTGCTGCACCGGGTCTTCGAGTGAGGAGCTCTCCCCGGTCCATTGCGTCTTACTCAGATTCAGGCCTCCATCCCCGAAGTGCCTTAGGACCCTTCCCTCGCGGAACTCAGTGTTGGGCACTGAGCTCCGGACCTTCTTGCAAGTACCTCACCCCAGGGCTGAAGGTGCCTGGGGTGGAACACGATCTCCGTTGGTCCTCTAGGCCGAGGCCTCCTAGAGGACGAGCACAACCCCACGTCCGCAAGCTGAAGGTGCTTGGGACGAAGCCCACGTGACCAAAATGGCCGGCCCCTTTTATCCCCTCTCCCAGCAAGCACGGCGGGTTCCCCGCCCCACCATACCGCTACCGAAAGAGGACAAAAAGGAGACTCGACACACAGTGATATTCGTCCCTCCGGCCACGGCGGCAGCGCCACCTCGTGGACCGCCGGGAACATAGCACTGATGTCACAACTAGATTCAAAAAATGCACCCGGGAAAGTAAGTACCCGCTACACATTCCCCCCTGTCTTTTGACACTGGACCCCAGTGTCTGGAGTGAATCACGCCCTCAACGGCTGACATAATCCAATCCAGAAACTAACCATTTAAAAAAACAAAACATTTTTTTTTTTAGGAACTATCCTAATGGAGAAGTTGTGTCTGAGCCCCTGCAACAAAAGAGAAGTGAAAGACAACATTTAAAACATTATACTTTTCCCTCCCATCCTAACTAAGAACCACCCCAGGTTCCATAATCTTGACGGGACGCTCTCCTGCAGAGGGAAGAGAAAAGAAACAATAAAACCCTAACACGTGTATGTGTGAGAGGAAAAGAAACTCCTCCAAAGAGAAATATCTTTTCCTCCAGTGTGAGCATGTACAATGTGTAACGTTGCACAAGACTGCCACCTGGTGACAGCCTTGCGGTAACTGCACCCGTTGAACCATCTTTCTTTTCTTGCTGCTCGATTCCGGGCCCTATCTACCCCAAAGTCTGCAACTTCTCACCGGAGAGGAAAGAACAACAACTGGAACAGTTCTTCCTTGAAATGACACAAGCACCCCTCTTGCGGGGTAAAAGCACTGATGAAGGCACCAACAAGAAAGTCAAACAGCAAAGTTCAGGGGTGCAAAGTCCTTTCAAAAAAGCAAACAAATGGAGTCTTTTTTTTTTTTTTCTCAGAGGTAGAAGCGGGGATGCGGCAGAACGATAAGTTTTAGATGCCGATCCATGGTCTCCAAATGGTACTCCACATCCTCACCTTCTTTGCGTCGGACCAACACTTTATCCGCATGGATGTGTCTTCCCCTCATCCACTCTGCCTTGCAGTCCTTGAACCGCTGAGATGTCTTTGGAGAGCATGTCAAATACCTGCGGGCGTGTGGGACCTTAAGGTGGGTCCACACAAAGTCATTATACCAGCGCTCTCGGTACACCTCCACTTCGTAGAGTAACTCCTTGGGAAGGTACGGATATTCCCACCCGTAATCAGCAGCAACTTTCTGGCCGAAGAGTCTCTGAAGCCTTGACAGTGGAGGCATTGTGGCTTTGTCCCCTTCGCCGGGCAGAACTATAGAGTCCGGATGGCGAGGGGCCTTGACCACTTCTGGTTGGGGCATAGGTGCCCGTAGTATCAACTTCTGCTCCCCGGTCCCTGATGCAGGCGGCACCGGAGATGTAGAGGCGGGCTGGGGACAGGACCCCTGTCCAGGCACTGGTGCCTCCACCCGGGGTGTACTCTCCCCCGTGGACATGGGTGAATCTCGAGGCCTTCGGAAAGAAGCTAGCGGCACTTTGTCCCAGCCCTTTTCTGCAAACAGTTCGTCAATGGCTGTGTCATCTCCCACATCAGAGAGCGACTCCAGATCCGAAGTATCACACTCCTCTGCGGGTATGTAGCCCGTTGTAGAGACAGAGCTAACACCTCCCTCGGACATACTGGGCCATGCCTTCCCGGCATCTCCGCCCTTACACCAAGTCTCTTTGCCCGGCTTACCTCGGCCTTTACTTGAAGCAGGACGTCCGGAACACTCGTCAACGGATCCGTGTAGGCCTGGCGTAAGCTGGCGAGATGTTCCGCCACCACCACTGGTCGGGGCCACCATGCTGGTTCTCTTCTTCAGTGGCGGACGCTGTGAGACAGTGGTGACCGAGTCAGCATCCTCGGATTTCTCCCGTTGAGTTTTAACGACCTCCTTCTCGTTCACTGCAGTGCGTGCTGGGATGGCTTTTACAGCAGTAATTCCTCCTCTGTGAGTAGTGTTACCTAAAGCCCGGCCTGGGTAGATGGTTCTCGGCCTGTCTACTACCGGATCCACCTCGAACAGGAATTCCCCACAGGCTTCACATTGTCCGAAGGGCTTCAGGTGGCACACTAGTCCCAAGCACCCGGGACAAATTACACCCAGGGCCTCTACGTCCATGCACGAATACAGGGCGAATCGACCCCTTGGCTTCAGCCGGATCCCGGTATCCGTTATCGGAGCAGCAGCAGTCATCGTGGTAGTAGCAGGGTGAGCTGGAATCCATGAAGTATGTCCAAACCTGGTGACTTGTTGCTGGTCCATCACACACTGCAGAGTTTTCGCACCAATGTCCCACGTGTAGCCCTCTCACGTATTGGACTCCTCCCCTTTGCTCCAGTTCGCGGGCTTTTTTTCACTTTCTTTGGATGAGCCACGCCCACGAACTAAGCGGCGGGGGTTGTGTCTGTTGGCGCAGTGCAATTAGAAGCCCCCACGTGTAGTACCTCACACGGCTGGGCCTCCCTCCGTTCACCGCTCTTCCTGCGTGGGCCTTTCCCTTGTCTAGGGTCAATTCCACGACTTCGAGCAGGGCTGCACTTTGGCCTATTCAGTTAACTCATCCAGCAGACTTGTTCAATACTGTGATGCACAACACAATCCCGGACCCGAGCCCCCACGTGTAGCGCCTGCCCCTCTTCTCTCTCTGTGCGGCTCGCACTGTCTCTCGTCTAGGGGTATCTGGTAGGGTGGAGAGAGAGAGAGCGGGTGGGCTACGCCTAGCCTCCGCCACATGGGAATGCCTGCAGTATCAGCAATGCCCTGTTTACCTTCGGGTCTGTGCCGTGCACCCGGATCCTCCCTCCAAGAGTCACAGTGAACTTTGTCCGCCAGGAAGTGAGCCTCACACCATTAAAGTCCAACACTCCTTTATTAGAACACACCATACAGGGACTTCCTTGATAGTTAGGACAGAAAAGGAGGTGTGAGTGTGAATAGGCCCAGACACAAATTCGCTCCTCCACTCTCCTCCTGGAGAGTGGGATATGGTCTCCGCACGAGAGGAAGGGGATCCTTCTGGACGGTCTCTGACAAGAGACTCACCCGTCACCGGCAGTCTGCTGCACCGGTCTTCGAGTGAGGAGCTCTCCCCAGTCCATTGCGTCTTACTCAGATTCAGGCCTCCATCCCCGAAGTGCCTTAGGACCCTTCCCTCGCGGAACTCAGTGTTGGGCACTGAGCTCCGGACCTTCTTGCAAGTACCTCACCCCAGGGCTGAAGGTGCCTGGGGTGGAACATGATCTCCGTTGGTCCTCTAGGCCGAGGCCTCCTAGAGGACGAGCACAAACCAACGACCGCAAGCTGAAGGTGCTTGGGACGAAGCCCACGTGACCAAAATGGCCGGCCCCTTTTATCCCCTCTCCCAGCAAGCACGGCGGGTTCCCCGCCCCACCATACCGCTACCGAAAGAGGACAAAAAGGAGACTCGACACACAGTGACATTCGTCCCTCCGGCCACGGCGGCAGCGCCACCTCGTGGACCGCCGGGAACATAGCACTGATGTCACAGCTAGATTCAAAAAATGCACCCGGGAAAGTAAGTACCCGCTACATATGTTTGATGGTTTTTTTGTTTTGTTTTTATGTGTCTTGTTGAATAATCAGGTGGCGTGGCCCTTTGTGGGCTAAGTCAAATGGTCTATGTATAATCTCTTCTTAAAACTCCAATACAGATCAACAAAGAATACTTTATTGCTTAGGGCTCCATTGCTTTCTAATAACATACGGTATCTAATCTTAAGACTCTTTAAACTGTTGTAGTGGAGTGCCAAATTTAGTTCCCATGCTCTGATGTAGGTGCAGGCCCCTTACACTACTTTTACAACTCTCTTGGTTCCTGGATACACCCAGGGAAGATAAGTTTCTCTGCTTCCCTCCCTTAGCAGCTCATAGATGCGATACTTGATGAGGCATAGGTAGCTTGGCAAGTGATCTGCAGCCAGGACAGTGGGCCCTCCACTGTCAGAACCAGCATATGGGCAGATGAGCTGGATAGTAAAAGCACTCAGCTTCTTTAAAAGACCCAGCTACTGTGGGAATCTCCTCTCCCATTGCTGACAGAGAGTTTCAGTTTTAATGTGGTGACTAGTGATGAGCCGAACACCCCCGGGTTCGGTTCGCACCATGAACCCGCGAACGGACCGAAAGTTCGCACAAACTTTAAAACCCTATTTAATACAATGGATGCGAACATTCAAAATCTAAAGTGCTAATTATAACGACTATTATGCATGTTATTGTCCTAAAAAGGGTTTGGGAACCCGGGTTCTGCACCAGGGGACATGTATCAATCCAAAAAAAGTTTTAAAAACGGCCGTATTTCGGGAGCAGTCATTTTAATGATGCATAAAGTGAAAAAAAAAAGTCAAATATTCCTTTAAATATCGTACCTGGGGAGTGTCTAAAGTATGCCTGTGAAGTGCCACGTGTTTCCCGTGTTTAGAACTGTCCCTGCACAAAATTACATTTCTAAAGGAAAAAAAGCCATTTAAAACTGCTTGCGGCTTTAATGTAATGTCTGGTCTCGGTAATATGGATGAAAATCTTTAAGAAAAATGGCATAGCTACCCCATCACACCCCCCCCCCCTAACCCAGCCCATTACCAGCCCCTTTGGGTCTTGTATGGATATTAAGGGGAACCCCGCACACAAAATAAAAAAGGCCCTATATACTCTGAACAGCCGTATACAGGCGGTGCATACAAGACAGGGACTGTAGGTTTGTTCTTATGTAGAATCTGTTTGTAATTTTGAACAGGTACATTTTTTAAGTGTAGCTCCAGCCCAAAAATCTATTTTTAAGCTTTTTGGAAAACATAGGGAAGGGTTATCACCCCTGTAACATTTGTTTTGCTGTCTGTGCAGTGTGCACCTGTTCAGAACAGTTCACCTCACTTTCCGTCCTAATGACAAATGTTTTTTGAAAATTTGGGGTTTTTATTGAAAACAAGAATTGGTGATAAAGCATCAGTGGAGAGGAGACACTTTTTTTCCCATATTAACTCTTACAGGAGAGAATTTGCCTTCCTAGGGGTAGATTTCCTCTCACTTCCTGTTGTATCCTTCCGTTTGCAAGGAGGAGTCGTTTGTAAGTTGGATGTTTGAAAGTAGGGGCCTGCCGTATATACTCAGCTGAAATTTGCCCCTTACATGTTGGTGTTGCCACAACACTGTGAGCCCTCACAGTTCCTCTTGGTGGGCGCATGAATGGGCCCTGCTGTGAATTATTAGATCAAGAATTGTAATTGCATGCCCCTGTTGAACAGGGGCTGAAAAATTGGGCCTTTGGTGGTGGTGGTGTTGACACAACACTGTAAGGCCTCACAGTTACTCTCGGTGGGCGTAGGAATGGGCCCTGCTGTGAATTATTAGATCAAGAATTGTAATTACATGCCCCTGTTAAACAGGGGCAGAAAAATTGGGCCTTAGGCACTGGTGCCACAACACTGCAACCCCTCACAGATACTGTACTTGGAGCACAGCAATGAGCCCTGTTGCAAAGTATTGCATCAAAAATTGTAATTACACGCCCCTGTTAAACAGGGGCTGAAAAATTGGGCCTTAGCCATTGGTGCTGGTGCCACGACACTGCAACCTCTCCCAGATACTCTAGTTGGAGTGCAGGAATGAGCCCTGCTGCAAAGCATTGCATAAAAATTGTAATAACACGCCCCTGTTAAACAGGGGCTGAAAAATTGGGCCTTAGCCACTGGTGGCGGCACCCAGAAACAAAAATGTTCTTCCAAGCTATCATCATCAATCGGATCATTGAGGAGGAGGAGGATAGTCAGTCAACATAACAGGACAGTCTCTCAGCATCAGCATCAGTCTTGAAGGGATGTGACATTTGAAAATAAATTAGTCTGTTATATCAGCTTCAGGTGTTTGGTAGCTGGTGGTGATCCAAGACTGGTTCATCTTTATGAAGGTCAGTCGATCAACTGAGTCGGTGGACAGGCACACCCTGTGATCCGTGACAAATCCTCCAGCAGCACTGAATGTGCGTTCTGAAAGAACACTGGATGCAGGACAGGCCAGTAGCTCAATTGCATACTGTGCAAGCTCTGGCCAGTGATCCATCCTCAAGACCCAGTAAGCCAGAGGATTTTCGGTGGGGAAGGTGTCCAAATCTGACCTTGCCCCTAGGTATTCCTGCACCATGTATATCAGACGCTGGCGATGGTTGCTGGAACCGATCATACCTTGGGGCTGCGGACTAAAGAATTGTCTGAACGCATCGGTCAGACGGCCACCTTCCCCACTGCTCCTTCTTTGACTGACCGAAGCCTCAGCAACTCGTTGTCCAAGACCAGGAGTTTGTAACCTCCCAGTCTCTGGGAACGCATTGCACAGACCTTTCTGCAAGGCCTCCCGGAGTTGTCTCATCCTCTGCTCCCTCTGCGACGGTAAGATAAGGTCCGCAACCTTACCCTTGTACCGTGGATCAAGGAGAGTGGGCAGCCAGTAATGGTCCCTCTCCTTGATCAGAAGAATACGAGGATCCTTCCGCAGACTTTGCAGGATCAGGGAGGCCATGCAGCGTAGGTTAGCTGAGGCATTCGGTCCAGAGTCCTCTGGGTCACTAAGGACGACATGATCCGCAGCCACCTCCTCCCAGCCACGTACAAGTCCACTGGTTTCTTGGGACTGTAAATCATCCCTAAAAGACTGCTGCTGATGATGCTGAGTGCCAGGCTCCACCTCCTGGGTAAAGGTGGCCTTGAGAGGCAAGGAAGTCCTCCTCTTCCTGCCTCTGTTCTGCCTCAAGTGCCCTGTCCATTATTCCACGCAGCGTATGTTCCAACAGGTGGACAAGAGGTACAGTGTCACTGATGCATGCACTGTCACTGCTCACCATCATCGTGGCCTCCTCAAATGGTGCCAGGACAGTGCATGCATCCCTGATCATGCCCCACTGGCGTGGTGAAAAAAACCTGAGCTCCCCTGACCCTGTCCTGGTGCCGTAGTCGCACAGGTACTCATTGATGGCCCTCTGCTGCGTGTGCAGCCGCTGCAGCATGGCCAACGTTGAGTTCCACCTGGTGGGCATGTCACATATAAGGCAGTTCTTGGGCAGGTTCAACTCCTTTTGCAGCTCAGCCAGGCGAGCGCTGGCATTATAAGATCTGCGGAAATGCACACAGACTTTCCTGGCCTGCCTCAGGACATCCTGTAAGCCCAGGTACCTGCCCAAGAACCGCTGCACCACCAGGTTAAGGACGTGAGCCACACAGGGCACATGGGTCAGTTGTCCCTGTCAGAGGGCGGAGAGGAGGTTGGTGCCATTGTCGCAAACCACCATTCCTGGCTTAAGCTGGCGTGGCATCAACCACCTCTCGGCCTGCCCCTGCAGAGCAGACAGAACCTCTGCCCCAGTGTGGCTCCTGTCCCCCAAACACACCAGCACACTTGAACGCCTACGGAGCACCGCTGGTTCCGAGGACAAAGCACAGGAAGAGGCCATGGAGGAAGAAGAAGAGGAGGGGGTGGAGGAGAGAGGTGTGTCACAACCAGTAGTAGCATTTTGGAGGCGTGGCGGCGGAACAACCTCCAACACTACTGCACCTTGTCCTGCATCCTTCCTAGCTGCCAAAAGAGTGAGCCAATGGGCCGTGAAAGAAAGGTAACGTCCCTGTCCATGCCTGCTGGACCATGAGTCAGCAGTAATATGCACCTTACCGCTGACCGCCCTGTCCAGCGAGGCCAAGACATTGCCTTCCACATGCCGGTAGAGAGCCGGAATCGCCTTCCGTGAGAAAAAGTGGAGTTTGGGAACCTGCCACTGAGGAACCGCACATTGCACAAATTCACGGAAGGGGGCCGAGTCTACCAACTGAAAAGGCAGCAGTTGAAGCGCTAGCAATTTAGCCAAGCTAGCATTCAACCGCTGGGCATGTGGATGGCTGGGAGTGAACTTCTTTTGACGGTCCAGCAGCTGGGGCAGGGAAATTTGCCTGCTAGAATCGGACGTCGGTGTACTGCTAGCAGAGTGCCCGCAAGTACTTGGCTGTGACACACCTAATTCTACACCTTCATTCCTCTCAGTGCAGGTTTCAGAGAGGACTGAAGGTATAGTGGGGTTGGAGATCCCAGCTGATGCGGTGCAAGGAGAAGTCCGCTTTGTTCTTTGGTGTTGGTCTTTAAGGTAGGCTTGCCAACGAGCTGCATGGCAGGTCAACATATGTCTGGTCAAGCATGTGGTGCCCAAGCGGGTGATGTTTTGGCCACGCGATATACGCTTGAGACATATGTTGCAAACAGCAGCTGTGCGATCTGATGCACTTGACTCAAAAAAGGCCCACACCAAAGAACTTTTTGAATAACGGGCAGAGGCAGCGCCCTGCACAGGTGGAGCTCTGCGGTGTGATTCCGTCGGTGTGCTGCCCTTACGCTGGCCCCCGAGGGCATCCTGCCTCGTTGGAGATGTGCCTCCTCCTCATCCTCCTCCTCCTCCTCCTCTCTCCTATTAGGCACCCACGTGGAGTCAGTGACCTCATCATCCCCTCCCTCCTCATCACTGGAGCCAATCTGGCAGTATGCTGCAGCTGCTGGAACATGACTGCCAGATTGGTGTCCTTCTTGAGCATCCCCTCTCTCTGCTCTCACGCTACTGCCTTTCTCTAGCTGGGTATCATCATCAGACCCTTCGAAACGCTGGGCATCCTCCTGGAGCATGTACCCAACACTGTGCTCAAACAGTTCGGAGGACTCCTCAGGAGGACATGGTTGGTCTAGGGAAGGAGTGACTGATGATGACATTGATACCAGGGAAGAGGACGCTTTGGCAGCTGCTTTGCCAGTACCCTGAGCCTGGGTGAGAGAGGATGAGGAGGATGAGGAGGGCTTGGTCATCCACTCTACCAAGTCTTCGGCATGATGCGGCTCAACACGTCCAGCTGCCGAAAAGAAGGACAAGCGTGTCCCATGGCCACGTGCTGATGGGGATGCACCGCGTCCACGACCAGCACTGTTGTCTCTAGACACAGAGCCTGCTTGCCCTCTTTTATTGGCTCCTGACTGTCTGCCTCTCCTTGTTTGCCTTCCAGACATTCTAATGGCCTGCAGGGAAATGGGAAAACCAGCAATAAGGCCTAGCTTCAGGAGTATATTTTGCAGGAATCACACTACGCCTGCTGTAAGTGCTGCAAATGCCTGTTGGTGTAACACACCAGGAAAACACAGCAATACAGGCTAACTTCAGGTGTAATATGATCAGGAGGCACACTCCGCCCGCTGTAAGTGCTGCAAATGCCTGTTGGTGTAACACCAGGAAAACACAGCAATACAGGCTAACTTCAGGTGTATAATGTGCAGGAGGCACACTCCGCCCGCTGTAAGTGCTGCAAATGCCTGTTGGTGTAACACACCAGGAAAACACAGCAATACGGGCTAACTTCAGGTGTATAATGTGCAGGAGGCACACTCCGCCCGCTGTAAGTGCTGCAAATGCCTGTTGGTGTAACACACCAGGAAAACAGAGCAATACGGGCTAACTTCAGGTGTAATATGATCAGGAGGCACACTCTGCCCGCTGTAAGTGCTGCAAATGCCTGTTGGTGTAACACCAGGAAAACACAGCAATACAGGCTAACTTCAGGTGTATAATGTGCAGGAGGCACACTCCGCCCGCTGTAAGTGCTGCAAATGCCTGTTGGTGTAACACACCAGGAAAACACAGCAATACGGGCTATCTTCAGGTGTATAATGTGCAGGAGGCACACTCCGCCTGCTGTAAGTGCTGCAAATGCCTGTTGGTGTAACACACCAGGAAAACACAGCAATACAGGCTAACTTCAGGTGTAATATGATCAGGAGGCACACTCCGCCCGCTGTAAGTGCTGCAAATGCCTGTTGGTGTAACACCAGGAAAACACAGCAATACAGGATAACTTCAGGTGTATAATGTGCAGGAAGCACACTCCGCCCGCTGTAAGTGCTGCAAATGCCTGTTGGTGTAACACACCAGGAAAACACAGCAATACGGGCTAACTTCAGGTGTAATATGATCAGGAGGCACACTCCGCCTGCTGTAAGTGCTGCAAATGCCTGTTGGTGTAACACCAGGAAAACACAGCAATACAGGCTAACTTCAGGTGTATAATGTGCAGGAGGCACACTCCGCCCGCTGTAAGTGCTGCAAATGCCTGTTGGTGTAACACACCAGGAAAACACAGCAATACGGGCTAACTTCAGGTGTATAATGTGCAGGAGGCACACTCCACCCGCTGTAAGTGCTGCAAATGCCTGTTGGTGTAACACCAGGAAAACACAGCAATACAGGCTAACTTCAGGTGTATAATGTGCAGGAGGCACACTCTGCCCGCTGTAAGTGCTGCAAATGCCTGTTGGTGTAACACACCAGGAAAACACAGCAATACGGGCTAACTTCAGGTGTATAATGTGCAGGAGGCACACTCCACCCGCTGTAAGTGCTGCAAATGCCTGTTGGTGTAACACCAGGAAAACACAGCAATACAGGCTAACTTCAGGTGTATAATGTGCAGGAGGCACACTCCGCCCGCTGTAAGTGCTGCAAATGCCTGTTGGTGTAACACCAGGAAAACACAGCAATACAGGCTAACTTCAGGTGTATAATGTGCAGGAGGCACACTCCGCCCGCTGTAAGTGCTGCAAATGCCTGTTGGTGTAACACCAGGAAAACACAGCAATACAGGCTAACTTCAGGTGTATAATGTGCAGGAGGCACACTCCGCCCGCTGTAAGTGCTGCAAATGCCTGTTGGTGTCACACCAGGAAAACACAGCAATACAGGCTAACTTCAGGTGTATAATGTGCAGGAGGCACACTCCGCCCGCTGTAAGTGCTGCAAATGCCTGTTGGTGTAACACACCAGGAAAACACAGCAATACGGGCTAACTTCAGGTGTATAATGTGCAGGAGGCACACTCCGCCCGCTGTAAGTGCTGCAAATGCCTGTTGGTGTAACACACCAGGAAAACACAGCAATACGGGCTAACTTCAGGTGTATAATGTGCAGGAGGCACACTCCGCCCGCTGTAAGTGCTGCAAATGCCTGTTGGTGTAACACACCAGGAAAACACAGCAATACGGGCTAACTTCAGGTGTATAATGTGCAGGAGGCACACTCCGCCCGCTGTAAGTGCTGCAAATGCCTGTTGGTGTCACACCAGGAAAACACAGCAATACAGGCTAACTTCAGGTGTATAATGTGCAGGAGGCACACTCCGCCCGCTGTAAGTGCTGCAAATGCCTGTTGGTGTAACACACCAGGAAAACACAGCAATACGGGCTAACTTCAGGTGTATAATGTGCAGGAGGCACACTCCGCCCGCTGTAAGTGCTGCAAATGCCTGTTGGTGTAACACACCAGGAAAACACAGCAATACGGGCTAACTTCAGGTGTATAATGTGCAGGAGGCACACTCCGCCCGCTGTAAGTGCTGCAAATGCCTGTTGGTGTAACACACCAGGAAAACACAGCAATACAGGCTAACTTCAGGTGTATAATGTGCAGGAGGCTTAGCAACAATGACACTGACACTGTCCCCTGCCTATCCTTCTCTCTCCCTGCACACAAGGTTTATCAAAGAATATGACACTGACACTCTCCCTGCCTATCCTTCTCTCTCCCTGCACACAAGGTTTAGCAAAGAATGTGACACTGACACTGTCCCCTGCCTATCCTTCTCTCTCCCTGCACACAAGGTTTATCAAAGAATATGACACTGACACTCTCCCTGCCTATCCTTCTCTCTCCCTGCACACAAGGTTTAGCAAAGAATGTGACACTGACACTGTCCCCTGCCTATCCTTCTCTCTCCCTGCACACAAGGTTTAGCGAATAATATGACACTGACACTCTCCCTGCCTATCCTACTCTCTCCCTACACACAAGTTTGAGGTACAAATAGCACTAACACTGTCCCTGCCTATGTAACTCTTTCCCTGTGCCGGAACACACTACACAAGGCCGCCGCGCTGGCGGCCTTTTATAGTGTGGGGCGTGTGCTAAACCCCCAGAGCTATAATTGGCCACAGGCAACCTGCCTGTGGCCAATTATGGCTCTCCTAGCTGCCGGCGCTGTGATTGGCCAAGCATGCGGGGTCACAGTGCATGCTTGGCCAATCACAGCGCCGGGATTGCACTGCGATGGCGCAGTGTATTGTGGGCCGTTCGCGTCACTCGAATTTGGCGCGAACGGCCCAAATCGATCGATGTTCGCCGAACGGTCGAACAGCCGATGTTCGAGTCGAACTTATGTTCGACTCGAACACCGAGCTCATCCCTAGTGGTGACATCTTATCATTGGGCCTTTGATTCCTCCAGCTGTTCACCTGTGTTACCATGGACCTCATTGTTAGAGTCACTGTCTATGTGTATATTCACAAGCAGCGTGTTCTGTACTATTTAATTGAAGTAGTGATTTTCAGCTTGACTCTCTGCTGTTATAGAGTCTTACAAAGACTATGCTAAGCAGCCACACATTACCCTGACTGAGTCACAGAGACATTGCTGTTAAGAGTCCATGTTTGTGCAGCTTTTATTATTCTGAACCTGTTTTGAATTTTTCCTTCTAATTTTGCACTTGTTTAGTTAACTGCAAGTTATGGTTACCATCTATCTGATCATTCAACTAACTTCCCATTCTGTTAAACTGCCATGAGTACATTTATCTGGTCCAGTAGACAACCCAGAATTTCTTTGAATGTCATGCATTTCATACATGTTAAGCAATTCCATACTGGGCTGGAGTCCTATCACCAAAAAATTGGTAAAATGAATTGGAGTTACACAGACTGTTTCCTAGATGGAAATACTTTTTTTTTATTCTTTGTAAATGTCACTTTTGCTATAGCACATCCTATAGCAAAAATTAAGACATAAATTTGTGTAGAGTCTCTATCAAAATGCATACCAAAGTAAATGAGTAATAGTACCTCTACTCATTCACAAAAAAAGTGTAACCTAAAAATAAAGAAACCCAAACATTTGCCAAGTCCTTTATTAAAAAGATAAATAAATAAAAAGATAAAAATGTCAAAAAAAGTCTCTTATTGTAAAGCCATTGGTAAATGCTGCCGCCCACCAACTCACAGAAATTTAAAACCCAAATGGACCTGGCACATGTGACCAATCCCAATAGCCAAATGCAATCAATGTAAAAGGGAGGGAATAGAAATGACATCATTAACCGGTGACTATTTTTGAGCAGTCATGTCACTACTATCCCCATATCTTTGCTTATGTGGCTGGGGATTCCTGGCAAAGTAAGTACCGTATATACTCGAGTATAAGCTGAGTTTTTCAGCCCTTTTTTTAGGGCTGAAAATACACCCCTCGGCTTATACTCGAGTCAGTGTACCTGAAAATCTTCTTAGACTGTGGGCAGCATCCATTGTTTAAATATTGCGGCTACCTCCTGGTCCCGTTCCGTGATAGGCATTTCCAGCAAACACTGTGTTGAGTGTTCCGCCTATCACGGAGGTCCTCTCATTCTCGGACTCCGTTTCCCAGCAGACACTGTGTTCAGTGTTCCACCTATCATGGACGTTCGCTTGTCTGAGGATGAAAAGACGTCCGTGATTGGCAAAACACCGAACACAGTGCCTGCTGGGAAACAGAGTCCAAGAATGAGAGGACCTCCATGATAGGCGGAACACTCAACAGTGTTTGCTGGAAACGCCTATCACGGAACAAAACCAGTATATACTCGAGTATATACGGTAATGTGCCTGTGACGTTAGTGGCTGCATTTGACCATGGAACCACTGACAGTGGGAAACTGTCATTTTTAGAAGTAGTAGAAATATATGATGCTTGTTTACCCCCGAACAGGGCGTCAAGCAGGCAAAATAACAGCCAAAGTTCACACCAAACCGTCAGCTCATTTCTCCTGATAAGTCTACTACCGAATCTACTGATCTACTACAAAGAACTTAGCTCCAAAACATTTACTAATTTACATTTATTATTAGTTCTGCTACCCCTTATGTTTTGAAAGGGGCTCCACACATCACAATTGGTGTAGATGCCCTTTGTATCTAGCTTTTGGTCTGTGATTCTTAATTTATTGAAATAGATTTTCCCAAATAAACTTTAACCAGACAGCTATCGGTTTTCTTGTTAGGAAACAAATTTCTCGGTGTCTGAAATTTAGCATATTGCCTCGTACACACGATCAGTTTTCCCGACAAGAAAAGTGCGATGTGAGCTTTTTGTCAGGAATTTCGACCGTGTGTATGCTCCATCACACTTTTTCTGTGAGAATTCCTGCCAAGAAAAGATTGAGAACAGGATCTCAATTTTCGTGACAGGAAAAATTCCTATCGGGAATCGCGCTCGTCTGTATGCAATTACGACACGAAAAAAAACATGTATGCTCAGAATCAAGCAGAAGAGCCGAACTGCCTATTGAATTTCATTTTTCTCGGCTCGTCGTACGTGTTGTATGTCACCATGTTCTTGACATTCAGGAATTTCAGACAAGATCTGTGTGACCATGTGCATGCAACACAAGTTTGAGCAGTTTTCCTGCTGAAAAAAAAACCCACGGTTTTCCTGTCGGAAAAACTGATTCGTGTGTACGAGGCATATGAGTTATTTCACTATGTGGCAATGGCTGCATGGATTCATAAATAAAAGTCCCCTATTCTGTCAAATCTGAAAAAATAAAAGTGTTAACATTGTTTTTTCACAAAACAAAAATAATTATCTGCTCTGATAACAAGAATCATTTTAACAGAATTTGACATCTATAAATCGTATGTATAACACCCAAGTCTGCAATACTGCTATATCTTACTGTATATCTGTGCTAGTATACAACCACTATGTGTCCTGAGCAGGTACTGATTATTTCATAACGACACAACCTCAATATTATAAACATTTTCATTTTATATTTTGTTCTTTTACTTGTTAAACTTTAGGTTCTATGATCTTAGAGCTAACCATTTGCAATCCTAAAATCTGATATACTTTGCATTCTCTTAATCTGTTATCATTTATAAAACTCTCATTAAAACTACTTAAAACAAACAAATAATTTCGAAAGCTGGACTGCATTATTTCAAATAAAGGGGAGCAGCACTAAAAGTGATAATTCACTTTGTTTAGTTGGTCATTGGTGGAAGCTCTAATAGTAAGTTCTCCTAGGAGGCAGGCAGGCATGCGCATGTTTTTTTGTTTCCATTAGAAACTGAAGGGTCAAACTGTGCCACAGATGTAAACCAGGGGTGTGAGATATGTCTGTAAGGGGTGCAAGGTTTATGTTTCTAAACAGACTTCTTCCTTTGTGGTTGGAAAATTGAGACTTAAAGGAGAAGTATGGGATAGGCTAAACAATTGATAACTATTACCATAATCATAAATCACCTGTTATCTTTGCTCCCTCCTTTTGTTTTTCCAGCAGAGGCACTTCATCTATCATGTAGGTCCCTGTAATGGTCCATTTGCTGTTTAAAAGTTTAGAGGGGGTGGTTACAACTTCAGCAATCCACCCCCTCTTTCTGTCCCTCCTCTACTGGGAGATGGGGCTGCACCTACTGAACAAGCACACACCTGAATAGTAAACAAATTCAGGCAATGTGCTATTTCTGTGAATAGTGGAAAATACATAAGTGGAGGTCTGTGCCCCCTATCCTCTATGGAAGCTGTGCTCATTGGGCTCCTTCCTACATCCCGTACAGCACACAGTCTGAGCATGGGCAGCGCAGTTTCTCTCCCCTCCTACCCACCCCTCACACAGAAAACAGCTTAGATTGATTCTTTTACAGACCGCCTCTATCTGCAAACTGCTATGCTTCACAGCCGTTTTTATTTGGGAACTTCACCAGGTCAGAACGGCAACATAGCAAACAGCTACACAGTGTGGAGGTAGAGGCTGTCTGTAAGAGAATCTATCTGATCTGTGTGGCGTGTGAGAGGAGAAGGGAGGGGGAGAAGGGGGAGAGTAGGCAGCCCAGAGCTGATATCAGTCAAACAAAGAAGGAAAGGAGGTGAGTCCTGACAAGATTGTCAGCATAGGAGTCCAGAGAAGACTTTAGCCCCTCCCACAGGTATTTATCTTGATTTTAACAAAAAGGGTGCACTTCTCAGAGGGCTGTAAAAAGGTTTTTATGTATTAGCAGCTCACAGGGAACTGGATGAAGCTAAAAAAAAAGGAAACCCATATTAATTTTGTGGTGCGCTATGCTGAGTGAGGAACATTGAATGGCAACAGGCAAGAGTGGAGTTACCATGAGGACTCAGTATAAAATGGGATTTGTGCATGCATAGTCAATAAGAAGGCTATGAACATTGCTTCTGGAGTGTGGTGTGGATTGGTTTATGGTTAGCTGGGTGTAAATGAGGTAGGGGAAAAATTTAGTTGTTAGGGGAGAGAGTAACCTGTGATGGCGAGTCTGAGATGATAGATGGGTTTTGTAGTTATCTGTGACATCAGTACCTTTGATGGAACTAGAGAGGTCTTCCATTGAATGGATGTCTTTGATGCAGTGAAGCCATTGTTAGATTGTAGACTGGGATTTTTTGTAGCTGAATTCTTGCTACTTATTGCTGATGGAGCAGTTGTAAAAGAGTCTAAAATTATTCAAAACCTCAAATTTCAAAATAGTTTTCCAGTAAAAGAAAGCAAATTCTTAACTGAACAAGCAGTCAGACTCAAGGGCAAGGTTTTAAGGTAGTGCAAGAGTTAGAGAATTCACAGGGGTCCACGATGAGAAGCCTCATTGAAGCCCCAGAACCACTCTCAAAGTGTAATGATACCAATAAAAATTTAGTGCACTATAAATTGTGATAGTATATTACAATTGCCTTTTTTTTTAAATATATTATCACAAAATACATGCAAGGGGCTGTGTTTCCATTGCTTGATATCAGCTTCAGCAGAGAAATACATTCCCTGTCTATGTAGGCTGTGTCAGGCAGAGCAGAGCTGGGGAGGGGACTGAAGCTGACTATGGGAGATACAGGCACACTGTGGATTGGCATGGCATCCTGTAAATCCAAGAAGGAAAGATTGATACACAAACTGACCACACCAGGATGGATCTGCTTCCATGTCTGGTGTATCCAAATTACAACATGGATGAATTTGGACTGGCAGAATCACCAGATATTTTTCATGTAACGAAAATATGAAAAGAGAATAAGCTAAATTTTCAAACATCCACAAGGAAACACAGACTCATAGATAAAATATTTTTGAATTAATGTTACCCCAAACATTTTTGGATAACATTAATCCAACCCAGTTTACAGGCGCCCCATAAATATTAGACTACCAAATGTGTCTGTTAAAGTTTGCAATACTCCACAAATATCATACTATGACAAGATCCAGACAATTTTGGCAGGATTTAGTGACATACATCCAAGTGCCTATTAGAATGCTTAATCTAGTATTACTCATTCTGTAAAAGTAAAACTCACAGCAACCGCAGGAAAAACTACACCCCGACTTTGTTTTATTCTTCTCTTGCGTCAGAAATTCTTATTTTCTCAGTTATTTATAAAATAATCATTTACACAGATTTACATTTGGAGGAACATTAAAGTGATAGACATGGCACATGAGATTTGACATCTCAGGACTGATTGAAGGCAATTCATTGCTTAAAGCCATCCAAGGACAAGTTGAATATCTTCCATTGAAAAAAAATAATAAAATACAAACACACACATAAATTACAGTTTTACAAGCTCATGTGTCAGAAGTATTGTACCTTAAATTTAATTAGACTAAGTAGAAAAAGGAAAAATAATGTGAGGTAAATTTGAATAATGGACAATGTTAAGGAATATAATTGAACAATAAATCACAATGTTTGAAACTTTTGAAGACTAATAAAGAAAAAACCTATACCTCTAACCTCCATAAACACAGACATCTGGTGATTTATCTCTCACTAAAACGTCTTACCTTTTTCTAAGACACAAACATCAGTTCACTGAACACCCCCCTGATCCTTAATTCTAACATTGGGAGCCAGAGATCTCTATGTAGTATATATATATACACATTATCCCATCTCCACATGTGAAATTTAACAACACTACATAAGACATACACATTTCCAGAAATAGATACAAATACAGGCATACCCCACTTTTAAGTACACAATGGGGTTTATTTACTAAAGCTGGAAAGCGCAAAATCAGGCTCACTTCTGCATATAAACCAATGAGATTCTAAGCCCGGCTTGTTCAATTAAGCCTGGTAATAAAACCTGGAAGCTCGTTGGTTTATATGCAGAAGTGAGCCTGATTTTGCACTTTACAGCTTTAGTAAATAAACCCCATTGTGTACTTAAACGTGGGGTATGCCTGTACAGAGTTTAGAGTTTTAAATACAATAATCATCTTTTAGTTTCTTTACAAAAATGCAAGAAAACTGAATTAGCTATCACAGCAACCAAACATTTTTCTTGTGCAGGTTAGAAAACGAAAGTAACCTTTGATTGGTTACTAATGGGTTATCATTTTTTTATATGGCTCATGTTTGTTTGTTATATGACTAAGAGCCTTTGTCGACAGGCTTTGGACTTGTGTCAATGGCATTATGCTAACATCAGTTTGAGATGTTTCTGAGATCATTCGGAATTCATTGACAGGTGCATTTCGACCTGCAGGTGGCCTCTTTTTTACTCGCATTTGACCTACTTCTAGCGGGTTTTGTATTCCTATTGACTTGTATGGGTATTCAAAACCTGTCTGAAGTGAACAAAAGCCTTTGGACACAGGGCCTAAAAATGCATTTCTAAGGCATGTTTTACGTACAAAAGGGATGGTTTGCCTTTGTTAAAACAGTTATGCCTTTCACTATGAAGATCTTAAATGATATCATAAAATAGGCATAAGACTACAGTCAAACGGCTGAAAATGCAATTCCTTTAGGTCCCTTTCGCATGGGAGCAAGGGGGTATTAAAAACAAGTGGGTGATCTGTGTTTTTCCTGCACCCTCACCACCCAGCTAAAACCTCACCACAGCAATGAGCCAAACATTTGGCTCACAGCTGTCATCTTGTAATATCATGCAAAATCTCAGTTTGGTTGTAAAAAAAAAAGTGTCAGTATCATCTACTGAATGCCTGCATTCTATTTCACAGCCCACTCTCAGGCTGGGTTCACACTGCAGCATGGAGCGTCTCACAGCAGGGATCCGGTGCACCCCCATTCACCGTTTCAGGTCCGATCTCAACCCGAATGTTTGGCTGAATTCGGACCTGAAACAGACCAGAAGACGCACAGGACTCCTGTGCAATTTGCATCGGAGCCACTCCGGAGATGTGTGAACCGGTTCCACAGAGAGCCGGTCACAATCTCCTGACATGCGAATTGGATTCGGAGAAACCTGCATCCAATTGGCAATATTGTAAACCCAGCCTAAAACATATCTGTTCGTTCTGGGGGGGGGGGGGGTCAATTAATGTTATCCATGTGAAAAGGGGCCTCAGGCAGGCCATAGACAATGTGAATTTCTATACTGCAATCGTGGGTTGCAGGAAAGAAACTTGCACCATTCCCCCATCAACACAGACAGTGTTGACAGGGAAATCCCTCCTGCCAATCAATTGTCTTCTCCAGGGGGGGGGGGATTGGGTGGGGGAAGCCGTGTATTGCCAGCCTTAGGCTGGTGCTAAAGCTTTATAAATTTAGCCTCTTGGATGGAGTTTTTCACAAAACCAATTTTGCAATATGAGGGCAACATTTGTCTCAGGCACCAAATAACCACCACAAGATACAAACTAAATACATAGAATTTCTGCAGAAATGCAAAAATAAATAATTGGGGCATGCATAACAACACAAAGGACAGCATGAAAACACAAAGATACAAAGAGACAAACAAGAAACAGGCAACATACAAGCAGGAACAATACAAACTATAAGCACAGCATACAAAACGAAAAAAGCACAAACCATAAAAAGTGTGTGGATAACTATAAATGATCTGGTATTTGCACCAAATTGATTGCATCATCTACACACAAGATAGGTTTAACAGGGAAACACAAGACACATTTAACAGGGACCTGACGTGACATACAGTATAACACATTAAACAGAACAGGCAACACATACATCCTAAACACACAAGACTGTTATTTTAAGCATAAGCCGACAGTGGGGGTTATTTACGAAAGGCAAATCCACATTGCACTAAAAGTGCAAACTACAGGTGCAAAGTGCACTTGAAATTGCACTCAAAGTGCACTTGGAAGTGCAGTCGCTGTAAATCAGAGGGGTAGATCTGAAATGAGGGGAAGCTCTGCTGATTTTATTATCCAATCATGTGCAAGCTAAAATGCTGTTTTTTTTTTCTGGCATGTCCCCCTCGGATCTACAGAGACTGCACTTCCAAGTGAACTTTCAGTGCAATTTCAAGTGGATTTGCCTTTAGTAAATAACCCCCAGTATGTTGATGTCTTTACTACTAACAGGAAATACAAAACACAACACAGAAACATAAAAGGACATGCACAATACTACTGGGTCTTTTTTTAATAATAAAGAGTAAAGGGATATAATATACCGTAAGCTATAGCAAACAACCAGATGTTAACGTTCAATAGTTGAACTGTACAATACTGATAAATACAGATATCTGATTGGTTGCCAAGTTTCTGCCCACTATAGCTCTATGTTATCATATATAGACCTGTACAGCTCAAGAATAAAAAATTTTAGTAACAAAAACATGTAGTACATACATTACAAACAGGGCATATATTTCAAGATGGAGATGCCAAGAGCACACATCAGCCAGGAAAAGGTAATACATAACCGTAACATTGCCATGAACGCACATCACATTACATGGTAACAGGATAAGCACAAACCTCTGGCTAAAAAGTAAAAGGTCCAAACATAGGACAAAACATTAAGTTGCTACCATACACTTAGGACATGTAACAGAAATGCATACAAGTAAATTGTCTATGTTATTACATTGATATGCATAAAGCATCATTGATAAAGCATATCATTGGAACATTTTAAAACCCAATAGCTTGGGATTAACCTATCCCTCGCTTGAAACAGATTGGGCCAGTCCAGATATACTAAAGTACAAAGGGAGGTGATATGTGTAAAGTAAAGTTCACGCCAACCATCCAATCACGTGCATGAGATTTATAAAAAAAAAAATAGTGCATCTCCGAGTGGATGCTTGAAGTGAACCCATGTGTACTTCACTACAGTGTACTTCAACTCACTTTACTAATAAAGTCTATTAATTTTAATTTGCTGTAAATGAAACATTTGACAAGGTACTGAGCTATTAAAATGTTCCAGTATAGCTAAGGATGAAAAGTGCACATGCAAACAAGAAGCACAGACAGCACCAATCAAAGCAATATGATCACCTGTCTGCTATAGATTTACATAGCTAGAAAAGAAGCACATAGAGGAGGGACAAGACAACATGACATCAAGAACATATAGAACTCACACATAACACTAGCAGGATAGAAGGCAATAGTGACACACGTAAATCTCCTCTAGGTATCAATTTTTTGATTCACATTTTGGCATATATACAAAGCATCCTCTGCTAAAGACATAGTGCATGAAAGAGAAAAATTATTACATTTATATCCACCAATCAGACAAGTATTGGTTTCATTTTCAAACCTGCACTAGGAAAATGGCAATTTCTAATTACTTGTAGAAGGATAAAAACTCTTTGTCATGTTGTTCTAAATTCTAATAATACTTATGACACATTATGCTCATCATCAATTATCTTATTTGAAAATGTAGTACAAATAGCAGTGATGCATAATAACATGTAGCAACTAATCAGAAATTGCCGTTAAACGTTTTTTTGTACTTAAACAAATGAAAATTGAATTCTGTCTGGTTGCTGTGGGTTCTGCTCTTTATATTGATACTATAAAAACATGCTAGTTTTTTCAGGATCTGTGCAAAATGCAAACAAGTATATCTATTGTCATCTTTTTTAAAGATTGTGGGTCCCTTAAAATGACCTTTAAACCTTGGTCGATGGCTTTTACAATAATAAAAGGCATATGTCCTATGTGTGTTAGTGCTATCAATGATTGAACAACAACAAATATTGCATAGTAATTATAGTTATCCAGATACCAGGATGTGCTACAAAGTATCTGGAATCATAATGCATCATAGGACAGATCTTTATTACTCTATGAGAGTCCAAACCTGCACTTACAAAAAGCAAGATTGACCCAACAGTCAATATTTTAGGCCTGTAGCATAGTCACCCAGACTCAAATAACACAGAATTTATATTTTTGTTGACAACTATCTTTCAGGTCTTCTGTGACAGTTCCAGGACTTTATGTAGATATTTTGGCAATCTATAACATAACAGAGTAGAGTAATGCTTCACATGTCAGACATGGGTTCTGTCTTTTGCACAATATATTCTTCCAGGGCAATCAGGTGATTTTGCCAAAATTAAGTATATCAGAAAGGATGGTGCTGAGGTCAGTGTTTAGGAGGAAAGTGGTTGATTGCACATTGCCGACAATTTATGATGGCTTTTCTGAGTGTAAGAACATTTCTATTTTGTTCCTCCATTGGCCATGCCAAAGTTGATGGTTACCGTATATAATTCCCAATAACTTCCCTTGTATCAGAAAGACCCTTAGAATGGTGTACTTGGGGTGTGGGCCCTTATAGCAAGGAATAGGTTCCTTTTGATGTTATTTTTCATAATTCAGTCTTTTTGTCCTAGAAGTATTTAATAGGGTGAGTGGGATTTTTAACCTTTGACAACACCAGGCTCAGTCAGAGAAGCTGGAGCATATGCAGATGCTGCCAAACATGCTGCTGCCTCACAAAATCCAGGGAGACCTGCTGGACCAGGCAACCCAGGTCTGCCAGCCTCTCCTGCTGCTCCCTCTGGACCTCTTTCTCCATCTTTTCCATCAATGGCGTGACCAGGAATACCAGGGAAACCTGATGAAAAGACACATATATTAGTTGACATTACATACTGTATAATGGCATGGTTTCCTTAAACGCTCCTAGTTTTACAATTTGTCTATTTGTAAATGAGTATGACAGTTGACTCATGGGGGAAGATTTACTAAAGCTGAAGAATGGAAAATCCGGTGCAGCTTTGCATAGAAACCAATCAGCTTCCATGTTTTATTGTGAAAGCTTAATTGAAAAAGCTGAAGTTAGAAGCTGATTGGCTACTATGCACAGCTGTACCAGGTTCTGAGTGCTCCAATTTTAGTAAATAGGGTCAGGCTGAGAAGTGTATAGTTTAATGAATAGGTAACAATGAAAATTACGCTAACAGGATGCTTGATTACTCTGAAAGTCAAATGCAAACAGAAATCTGGAAAAAATTCAAACACTATAAGCCATCCAAAGCTTTTTTATAGAGTTGTAGGAGAAACTGAAACTTTCAGTAACAAAAATAATATCTTGACTATAACCAAGTGTTTATAATAAACTCACCTGGAATACCATGGGGTCCAGGCATACCCTGGTGGCCACGTCCTGTGTCGCCACGGTCTCCCTTTTCTCCTCGTCTTCCTGTCAATAAGAAAAGGATCACATACTGTATAAAAGCGTACACTAGAAATACTCAGTATGCTTTTGTTTAATGCCATTCCTCTAAACCAAGCTGAACCCCAGGCAGATATACTGTAAATGACACAGGTATTTTCTCCTTCTCAATCTGCATAGTAAAGCATCTTTTGTTCCCTTGAAAGCACATATAGCATTCTTTTTTTTGCCCACCAGGCCAGAACTAATAAAATCTATTGGGCCGGTGGCCCTGAATAGAGATACTTCACCATTCAGACATTGACCAGAGAGGTATCTGCAATCAGTAACACATGCTGGGCGCTATATAGATACCTTATTCTGACCTGCAATCACAGTGCTGGCAGAGGAAAGTCTTTCAGTACCAACTTCCTTTGTGGCTCTATGATACAATGTGTTTGAATGCCGAGAGCTGCAAAAGAGGCTGATGCTAGAAGGTGAAAAGGTGTGTCACAAGAAACTACATCCTTTAGGAACACCCACCTTTCACCATACTCACCAATCAATAAGACATAATTTTAAACTCTACTTGGGCCAAAAAAGCTGTCCCTGTCATGAAAAACCCCAGGCCAAAGGTTCCCAGTTCAAACAGTGGGGTAATATGGCGCACTCTGGATATGGCTATATATTACTTTCAGATGGGTATGGGGTAGGTTACTGAACTGGGCAATAAAACAAGTCCAAATAAATCAATAAATCTGTGTAAGGAAAACAATATGCTGTCCTTGGAAGGCTGCCAGCTCAAAAGTTAGAAGAGACTCTGGAACATAGAAAGGGAAAAAAAGCAGCGCCTTCTAAGTGTAGCAAGTTTACTATTTAATTAATAAAACTTAACAGAGAAATACTCACAAACGAGTGATATTATCCAGCATTGTGTATAATTTTATCTTCTGCACTCTCCCAAGATGATGCCTGGTGTCACTAGCTGATGGTAAAGGTCCGTGATCAGGCTGCGATCCAGCCGCACAGTTGGCTCCCAGCGCTTCCAGATAGCTGGATTGGAGATCCACAGTACACAGCGACGACGTCACTTCAAGGTCAGCAAGTGACGCCAGGCATCATTCCGGTAGTGCAGAAGATAACAATATACACAATGCTGGATAATATCGCTCGTTTGTGAGTGTTTCTATGTTCATTTTTATTAATTAAATAGTATACTTGCTACACTTAGACGGCATGCTTTTTGTCCCTTTCAAAGGTTCCCAGTTCGCCATTGCATCTTGCCATGGAGATTAGTGTTGAGCGGACCCGAACTGTAAAGTTCGGGTCCGTACCGAATTTTAGCGTTTTCCCGACCCCGGACCCGGACCCGGATTTTGCGCTAAAGTCCGGGTTCGGGTTCGGATTCGGGAATTTAATGGCGCAGTTAGAAATGCTTCAGGGGCCAGCCAATCACCATTTGATTAGCTGGTGTGCCCTTAGAAGCCATCATAGCCATGCCTACTAATGGCATGGCTGTAATTGGTCAGTGCAACATGTGACCCAGCATGTGACCAGCTTCTATATAAGAAAGAGGCACACAGCACAGATCGTCACTCTGCTTTTAGACAGTGTAGGGAAAGGATCCTGGCTGCTGTTGCTGTGAGGGAGAGAATAGGAGTTAGTCCTGATTCTGCAATCTACTGATAGAAAAGATAGGGAGACAGTGTAGTGTAGTGTAGTGTAGGGGCAGGATCCTGTTTGTGCTTTCAGGGAGAGAGATTTAGATAGGAGTCCAGATTGAGAGATATAATAGCTCAGCGATCTGCATAGGTTTATCTGTTTGTGTTGCAAGCTCAGTGCACCAGCACTGCATTACGTTGAGTGATACACCTATTCCATACTGTGGCTGTATTGTGCTCTTGCTAAAAGACCTATTTTGGTCATAAAAAAAAAAAAAAAAAAAGGCACTTTATTGTGCTTTTGCTAAAAAGACCCATTTTTGGGCCCCAAAAAAAAAAAAAGGCACTTTATTGTGCTGTTGCAAAAAAAAAAAACGGCACTTTGTTGTGCGCAAAAAAGACCTATTTTTGGGCAAAAAAAATATTTTGCAGTGTATATCTCTAGTTGTGTGAAATAACCAATTTCTATATATTTTTCTTGTACTATGCTATACTAAAAAAAAAAAAAAACACTTTTTTTTGAATAGCATTCTCTGCAGCTGTGCGATTCAGCGGTTATATACTGTGGTTGTGTTGTGCTCTTTCAAAAAACGCCATTTAGGGCCACAGAAAATATTTTGCAGTGTGAAATACACATGTGGAGGTGTGTAAAATAAACAATTTCTATATATTGTACAGTGCTATACTAAAAAAAACAACATTTTTTTTGAATAGCATTCTCTGCACTTCTATAGCTGTGCGATTCAGTGGTTAAATACTGTGGTTGTGTTGTGCTCTTTCAAAAAACGCCATTTAGGGCCACAGAAAATATTTTGCAGTGTGAAATACACATGTGGAGGTGTGTAAAATAAACAATTTCTATATATTGTACAGTGCTATACTAAAAAAAAAAAACATTTTTTTTGAATAGCATTCTCTGCACTTCTATAGCTGTGCGATTCAGTGGTTAAATACTGTGGTTGTGTTGTGCTCTTTCAAAAAACGCCATTTAGGGCCACAGAAAATATTTTGCAGTGTGAAATACACATGTGGAGGTGTGTAAAATAAACAATTTCTATATATTGTACAGTGCTATACTAAAAAAAAAAAACATTTTTTTTGAATAGCATTCTCTGCACTTCTATAGCTGTGCGATTCAGTGGTTAAATACTGTGGTTGTGTTGTGCTCTTGGAAAAAACGCCATTTAGGGCCACAGAAAATAAATTGCAGTGTGAAATACACATGTGGAGGTGTGTAAAATAAACAATTTCTATATATTTTCCTTGTACTGTGCTATACTAAAAAAAAACAACCTTTTTTTTTGAATAGCATTTTCTGTAGCTGTGCGATTCAGCGGTTACGTGCTGTGGGTGTGTTGTGGTCTGGCAAAAAACGCCATTTAGGGCCACAGAAAATATTTTGCAGTGTGAAATACACATCTGGAGGTGTGTGTAAAAAAACAATTTATATATATTTTCCTTGTACTGTGCTATACTAAAAAAAAAAACCTTTTTTTTTTAATAGCATTTTCTGCAGTTCTGTAGCTGTGCGTTTCAGCCATTACGTACTGTGGGTGTGTTGTGGTCTTCCAAAAAACGCCATTTAGGGCAAGATCCTAAATTTGGAAAATATGAGGGGAAGGTCAAAGGGACGTGGTGGCCCCGGTCGTGGTGCTGCTGGTGGAGCTCCTGTTGCAGGGAGAGGACGTGGTGGATCTGTGCCAGCTACACGCACAAGTGAAACACCTTCCTCAGGTGCGAGTAGGCGACCGAGCCTGCGGCGGTATTTTGTCATGCCTAATGAGGCTGTACCAATGTTTAGGCCAGGACAAGTACAGGCGATAGTAGATTGGGTTGCTGACAGTGCCTCGGGTTCCTTCACATTGTCTCCCACCCACTCTTCTGCTGAAAGATCAGAGTTGGCACCTGAAGCCCATGTCCATCAGTCTTTCACCTCACCCCCTTGCAAATCAGCCAAGCAGTCTGAGCCCCAAATCATGCAGCAGTCTCTTCTGCTTTTCGATGACTCTGTTAGCAGGGTTTCCCAGGGCCATCCACCTAGCCCTGCCCCAGAAGTGGAAGAGATTGAGTGCACCGATGCCCAACCACTTATGTTTCATGATGGGTACATGGGAGGACCATCGCAGCACGTCTCGGATGATGACGAAACACAGGTGCCAACTGCTGCTGCTTTCGCAATTGTGCAGACAGACATGGAGGGCAGGGGTGAAGACTGGGTGGAAGATGATGTGGAGGACGATGAGGTCCTCGACACCACATGGAATCAACGTTATGCAGGTGACCAGTGTAGTTCGGAGGAAGAGGCGGTGGTCGCACAGAGCCACCAGCACAGCAGAAGAGGGAGCAGGGTGCAAAAACGGAGCATTCGTCCCCTAGACAGTACATCTGCTACTGCCCAACGCAGCAAGGGACCGAGCACACCAAAGCCAGGTCCAAGGACTTCCCTAGCGTGGCAGTTCTTCACACAGTGTGTTGATGACAAGACACGAGTGGTTTGCACGCTGTGCAATCAGAGCCTGAAGCGAGGCATAAATGTTCTCAACCTGAGCACAAGCTGCATGACCAGGCATCTAAGTGCAAAGCACGAGCTGCAGTGGAGTAGACACCTCAGAAACCAAGAAAGGTCTCTGGCTCCTCCTGCTTCCTCTTCTGCTGCAGTCTCGGCCTCTTCATCCACCTCTGTAGTGACAGTGGCACCTGTCACCACGCAAACAGAGGATCTGCCAGCAACACTACCACCTGGGTCACCGACCATCTCCACAATGTCCCATGGAAGCGTTCAGCTCTCTATCTCCCAAACATTGGAGCGGAAGAGGAAGTACCCCCCTAGCCACCCGCGATCCCTGGCCCTGAATGCCAGCATTTCAAAACTCCTGGCCTTTGAAATGCTGTCATTCCGTCTGGTGGAGACGCAGAGTTTTAAAAGCCTGATGGCATTGGCTGTCCCGCAGTACGTCGTGCCCAGCCGCCACTACTTTTCCAGGCGAGCCATCCCTTCCCTGCACAACCAGGTGGGGGACAAAATCAGGTGTGCACTGCGCAACGCCATCTGTGGCAAGGTCCACCTAACTACGGATGCGTGGACCAGTAAGCACGGTCAGGGACGTTATATCTCCCTAACAGCACACTGGGTAAATGCAGTGGCTGCTGGGCCTGAGGCAGATAGCGGTTTGGCGCATGTCCTTCCACCACCGAGGATTGCAGGGCGCTTCAGTTTGCCTCCTGTTGCTAACTCCTCCTTCTCCGCTTCCTCATCCTCTACCGCCTCCTCATCCATTCAGCGTAACACCTTCACCACCAACTTCAGCACAGCCAGGGGTAAACGACAGCAGGCAGTTTTAAAACTTTCCTGTTTGGGGGAAAATCCCCACACCGCGCAGGAGTTGTGGAGGGACATGAAACAACAGACCGATGAGTGGTTGCTGTCAGTGAGCCTCAAGCCCGGCCTGGTGGTGTGCGATAATGGGCGAAATCTCGTAGCAGCTCTGGGTCTAGCCGGTTTGACGCACATCCCTTGCCTGGCGCATGTGCTGAACTTGGTGGTCCAGAGGTTCCTTAAAAATTACCCCAATATGCCAGAGCTGCTGCAGAAAGTGCGGGCTGTGTGTGCGTACTTTCGGCGTTCTCACCCTGCTGCTGCTCGCCTGTCAGCGCTGCAGCGTAACTTCGGCCTTCCAGCTCACCGCCTCATATGTGACGTGCCCACAAGGTGGAACTCCACCTTGCACATGCTGGCCAGACTGTGCGAGCAGCAGCAGGCAATAGTGGAGTTTCAGCTGCAGCAATCACGCGTGAGTCGCTCTGCGGAACAGCACCACTTCACCACCAATAACTGGGCCTCCATGCGAGACCTGTGTGCCTTGTTGCGCTGTTTCGAGTACTCCACCAACATGGCCAGTGCCAATGACGCCGTTCTCAGCGTTACTATCCCAGTTCTATGCCTCCTTGAAAAAACGCTTCGTGCGATGATGGAAGAGGATGTGGCACAGGAGGATGAGGAGGAGGAAGCGGGATCATTTCAAAGGCTTTCAGGGCAGTCTTTCACAAGTGGCTACGAGGGTGGGTTCCTGCACCAACAAACGCCAGGTACACAATTGTCCGGCAGAAAGGGCACAGTTCTGGAGGATGACGAGGTGGAGGAGGAGATGGAGGAGGAGGAGGAGGAGGAGCCATGTTCACAGCAGGGTGGCACTCAGACCAGCTCGTGGCCATTACTGGTGCGTGGCTGGGGGGATACAGAGGACACAGACGATACACCTCCCACAGAGGACAGCTTTTCTTTGCCTCTGGGCAGCCTGGCACACATGAGCGATTACATGCTGCAGTGTTTCCGCAACGACAGCCGAGTTGCCCACATTTTAACTGGTGCTGATTACTGGGTGGCCACCCTGCTGGATCCCCGTTACAAGGACAACGTACCGTCCTTAATTCCCTCACTGGAGCGGGATCGTAAGATGCGCGAGTACAAGCGCACGCTGGTAGACGCGCTGCTGGTGGCATTCCCACCTGACAGCGGGCGTACGGTGGAAGCACAAGGCGAAGGCAGAGGAGGAGGAAGAGGTCGCCAACGCAGCCGGGGCACCGGCAGCACCTCAGAAGGCAGGGTTAGCATGGCCGCAATGTGGAAAAGCTTTGTCAGCACGCCACAACAACCAGCACCACCAGCTGAGATGGAACGTCTTAGCAGGAGGCAGCATTTCACCAACATGGTTGAGCAGTATGTGTCCACAGGCCTACACGTACTGGATGACGGGTCTGCCCCCTTTAACTTCTGGGTCTCCAAATTGGGCACATGGCCTGAGCTTGCCGTTCATGCCTTGGAGGTGCTGGCCTGCCCTGCAGCCAGTGTATTATCTGAACGTGTATTTAGCACGGCAGGGGGCGTTATCACAGACAAGCGCAGCCGCCTGTCCAGAGCCAATGTGGACAAGCTCACGTTCATTAAAATGAACCAGGCATGGATCCCACAGGACTTGTCCGTACCTTGTGCAGAATAGACATGTATACCGGTGTTGTGACAAAAACTGTCCGGCCATCGGATTGTGCCCGGCCCGTACTGCGCAGGCGCAGCGCTTGCGCAGTACAGAGGACAAGGAGATTCACAAAATCTCCGAAGATGAACGGCGCCTGCGCTGTGAGTGCAGGTTCAAGCCCCACCATCCAAGAGGACATACGGTAGCACATAGTAACAGGGCCCCTCACGGGTTCGCTTCGATCGCGGCCTTGCTTGGCTCGGCTTGAACCACGGATGGTGTGGCCTTCACCTGAACTCAACACGCAGGCGCCGTTAGTCTTGGGAGATTTTTGAAATCCCCTTGTCCTACATACTCAGCAAGCGCAGTACAGGGCGGACACTATTCGACAGGGGACAGAATTCGACACATCACCGGCCTTACCCAGCCATTGTTGTATTTTTGAACCAGTGTTGGCTACCTCGTCCTCCTCCACCGCCGCTTCCACCTACACAGCCACATCCACCGCCACCTCAACCTCCTACTCCATATGGACCTCGTCCTGCTAGGCCAAGATTAAAATTTTTATTTTATTTTTTTGTAGCGCACAGATCCTTTCCCCCTTACCTGCCTTTATGTTGTTGGCTCTTCGCAGGAGGGAGAAAGGCACACCGCACTACCAGCCCGTATCATCCTATATAAAGAGGTTGAGCGGTGTACTTGACGGGCCGTGTCCACAGCCGGAGTCAAAACTCCTCCAGAGGATGATTCTCACCTCTACTGTAGGTAGAGGCAAGTCCTTTAATTGCCAGTAAAGTCAATGTCCACACCAGCTGAAACTCCAACTCTTATTCTCTCATGGCAAAATAAACTGTACTCAGATAGAAAAGGTTAGAGCAAAGAAACAGGACAGCTTAAGGTGTGGAGGAGGTCCAGGCACAAACGTAGCACATTCACTTCACTGCTTAGGTTTCTCAAACAGTTTTTGGCGCACGGTCTCTGCCACAGACATTGAGGTTGGTCTCTGCCACAGACCGGGTGTACAAGGCCCCTGCCACGGGCCTGGAGAACTTTGGTCTCAGCCACAGACCAGGGTGTATAAGGCCCCTGCCACGGGCCGGTTGAATAAGGCCTCTGATACAGTCAAGGTGACCTTGAGCTTCTCCTTCTACGAACCTAGCCCATATCAAGGGGAAGACATCTCTCCAGGGAGTCAACAGACCATTCCTTCACCGTGACTCCCGCATCGGTCCAGCAGAATGATCCTCCCTTCCCTGGAACAGGGTCCCCTACACGAGGCGGCTCTGGACTCCAGGCTTTACTCCCGCCCCTAGGCCTCCATACCCAGGGCAGCAAGAACTCCAGGATAGTACCTCAACCCGGGCTAAAGGTGCCCGAGATGGAACAGGAACACATGCACCCAGGCCGAAGGCACCTGGGCGCGGACCCCACTGGACATCAGCCCCCAGGCCAAAGGTCTGCCCCTTTTATATGCTCTCCCGGCATGCACAGCAGGTTCCCCGCCCCGCTGTACTACTGCCAAGAGGGGACACAAAAGGCGCCACCTGTAGGCCGCAGGGAACTGCACACCAATACTGTCCCCCGAGGACAAAATGGTCCATGAATCCTACAGAATTAGGGTATTTGAGCCTATTTACCACTCAAACACTTTCCTTAAATTTAGCACCCCGCTACATTTTTATTTCAAAGTATTTTATTTTCCCACTAGCTTATCCATTAAATTAAATAATTTATTCCAGAAAGGGCGTATTCTGGGGCATTCCCACCATATGTGTGGCATTGTGCCGTTGAGTTTCTGAGGTTCTTAATGACTTCCTGTACCTCTTCTGCTGAAAAGGGGGCCTCCAGCATATTTTTTTATTTTTTAATTTTTTTTATGTTCTTTTAAGTTATTTCCTATCCACATTTGTTTGCAGAGCACTTGCCATGTTCTTAACAACATTTTGCTGCCATTTGCAGCCCTCTAGCCCTTTCCATTACTTTTTTAGAGCCTTTTTAGTCGTCAGAAGTCCGGGTCCCCATTGATTTCAATGGGGTCCGGGTCCGGGTCCGGGTTCGGGTTAAAGTTCGGTCCCGAATCCGAACTTTTTTCCGAAGTTCGGCCGAACCCGCCGGACCCGAATATCCAGCTACCCGCTCAACACTAATGGAGATACTAGCCCCGATGTGTGGTGTGCAGGGAAGGTACTGGAGTAAAAGCTATATTTAAAACTTACTGTAAATGTGATATTTCAGCTCTTTACCAACTGTCATATATACCTAAATAGGGTGAATGTGGTTGTAGAATTTGAGTTGAATATCAGAGGGATGAATTTCTCAAAAAAAAAAATTCTGGCAAAGTTTTTATAAATATACAACATTTTGTTCCCTGAAATCTCCCAATTACGCTTTATGCCTTTTAAAGGGACACTTTGGTACTAATAAATTGGTAATGCAATGTTATTGCCTTCTGAATTGTCAATGAATCTATATATAGTTTGCTGAAAATGTCTGTACAAATCACATGATGTTCAATTAAACAATTTCTGGTTTGCTCTGAACTATCAACAAGCTAATTTGCAACTTTGATGCTGCTTAGTGGATGATGGCATCCAGCTAGCTTTTTCTATCTTTAAATAGAATTCTAAGTAAAGCTAGAATCGATTCAATAACGCTTATGAAATTGGTAGCTGATATCACAGAGGTATACTTTCATTATTTTATAATTAATAGTAGTATTGGAAACATATAGTAATATCAGCATGACTTAGGTTCTTTTTGTTTTACTTCAATATATCTGATCGATTTTCTACCTATATTACAGTATATCTTATCATTTACCTCTGGTTGTTTAATGATTTGAAACATTGTGCTACTACAGATATTTGTCTTTGTTTGCCTTATATTGGATCTCTACTGTATAATGAAGCATATATTTTGTTGGCAATCTCTGCAGATTATGACTTTATTATTATTATTATCATTATTATAGTTATTTTAATAGAGCAAATTTACACAGCACTTTTACATCAGTCCCTGTGACCATCTAAGATTTGTATCTCATACATACCCGCATACCCGATATAAGTCCAGAACATGCAAACTTCATGCAGATAGGGTTCTAACCAGGATTTGAAATGGGAACCCAAGTGCTGCAAGGTAGAAGTGCTAACCATTAAGCTGCCCCTTGTGCTGTATTAATATTGGTTACAGCAAGAAAACATAATGCATTGCATTATATTGTATTGTAAGGGGGACAGGCTCAGCTGGTAGTAGCAACAGTACACTATGCATGTGACAGTGGCACAAACTGGAGAGTTTGGAAAGAAATTTGTTTATTGAATCCATTAACACACACACACACAATGACAATATCTCTTCTCCTATGTTCAAATACAGTAATCCAACCTCCAGCACAAAATTAATCAGCTGATCGGACTGTAAGATTTACTCTGAGTTGACCTTTTGTTTCATTAGACCTTTAACGAATGAACGAATCATGTAGAATTCATTCGTTATTTTCGCTATAATTTCTTTCGTATTAGTTGAAATTCGTTACTTTTTTCTTCAGACATGCGGATACATCCAAATGTTTGAAAGATGCAAAATTCAGCTGAATTTCGATTCATTATGAAACGAATTGCACATGTCTACTGCTGATGAGAAAAGGTGTTTAGCAGTTTATACTTACTAAAATAATTGTATTTTCATGTTCTGTGTACTGTGGGAGACCAGATATAGTGAATGCAGTGTCCTGGGTTTAGTAACACTTTAAATGTCAATTGTGTAAGGTTTCTGTCATATCAGGTTGTCAGGGGAACAAAGTGTCTTGTCAGTAAATTTTCTCGGTTTTGTCAGTAAAAAATGTTGTGGGGGGTTGACAACCCTTCTCACTGCCTTCCAACTGCAGCTTTCAGCCTGTCTGGTGTTTAGTCTTGGAATTAGACGGGGCATGATCTCACGACTTCGACAATAAAACATCTCAAACGCTATTAAACCACACCCTTTTAAGCCATGCCCAAGTTTATTTGCAATTTAAACCACGCCCACTATTATCGTGGCGCGCTATGCACATCGCACTTACTTTTCCTCTAGATCTAGGGCCCACCGATTTCATAAAATGTCCCTGCATAAGAGTTGTTGTAGGTAAAATGTTCTGACTTTGCCATCTGCATGCTTGTTCCCAATCAGGAATTCAGAAAATATTGAGATCAAAGACAGCCACACAACTAGCATTTTTAGTAGAAGCTCAGAAATATCTTCCACATTTTTAACATGACCTGATAATATCTACCAGGATTCACTATTGACTAATGTCTGTAGTTGCCTTTTGACCACACAAATTGGACTAAAAGTGGAAGGTTTATAAAAATTTTTTTAAAATAAGGCATAATCTCATCCATTTTGACTCAACTATAAGTATGATCAAAATTTACATTTATTTCACTGTTGACTGTGGGTAATGAGCTGAAATTGTTTTCTTCAATAGCAATTATCAAAAAAATACCTAAATGTGTAGCTGCATACGAGGCCAATAGATAGGTCTGTGTAAATCTGAATTCACCAACCTTTGGGTCCTGTGTTTCCAATTTGACCCATCACGCCAAAAATTCCAGGGATGCCACGCGGTCCATGGTGTCCATGGGGTCCTTGCTCTCCAGGAGGTCCTGGTGGTCCTGGGGGTCCAGGTGGTCCCACAATGCCAGCTCCTCCTAGGGCAGCTCTCTTAGCGCTGACGGCCACCTCTGCTAGTTGCTCTTTTGTAGAAATTAGCAGCAAAATGTAGAAGATATACATGAAAAATAAATATGACAATAAACCAAGCTAAACTATTAATATATACTACTTATAATATAAAGTAAGTAAAAATTGAGAAGAAATACACTAGCATACAAAGATGTAGGCTGTTTGCTTATGATACTTTCTTATATAGCAGAGTATTCATCAGTTTCCTACTTTAGTGATTTGGGCTCACTGCTGACACTTGCAGCTATGTGTAATGCTAAATTCCGAAGTGACATAGCTTTAGTAACTCCTCTTTACAGTAATATACATACATATATATTGTAATTACTTTTGTTGCAATCATGCAATATAGTATAAATTGCTTCCAAAAGTGATCAGAAGCAGTTGCTTCAATATTCCTTAAAGCTACACAGAATATGCCAGAACAGCAGATTTCTTGTTCATATGCTAGAAACATTTTACAGTATATACATATGAATGCAGCTAAATGTTGCAGAAACAGCTATTAATGTGCAAAAAACACTTGGAGGTTAGAGATGGCCTTGCGGTTCGCCCCGTGGTCGGTTCGCGTTCGCTATTCGCCGAACCGGCGAACATATGGCGCTATTCGCGGCCGCCATATTCTTTTACATTCTGAAGAACTTTGACCCATGACACATCCATCATGTGGTACAGGACAGCCAATTGAGACATTTCAGCACATGGACATACCCCCACCTTATAAATAGACCTGATCTGGCTGCCATTTCACATTCTGTCTTTTGTCAGTGTAGGGAGAGGTTGCTGTGTGGAGCAAGGACAGACTGTAGTGACACAAATCGCTAACTAATAGGTCCACAAAAGTCCTTTTAAGGTCTGGTATAGGTGTACTATTGTTTGGTGTGCAGTATATAGGGGTGTAATACACTTATAATATACTTTCAAATATAGAAAGCATATTATAGTGGATTTGTATTGTGCAGCATTGTGACTGCTGAGCGGTTCTGCAGCGATACTACAACTACAAAAAGTGACAAACGCAATTAGAAAAAAGTATTATAACTGGTGTGATAGACCAGTGGCCCCCCAAAACGAAAGATTGAAGCGGGTGTTGTATACCTTCTTCCACATATACTGCGCTTTTCTAGAGACTTTTGTCACAGGGTCATTTGAAAAATGACAGGCAGAGGAAGAGGCAGGCCCTTCCGCAGGGGTGGTAGGGGTAGGGCAGGAGCACCAGGCCGGAGCCAAAGTGGGAAGTTGCAGAAGGTGCGTTCGATTACGTCAAAGGACGCACCAGACTTGGTTGAGTGGCTCACTCAGCCTTCCTCTTCTGCACCCTCCTCATCCTCTCTATCTGCACCCACTTCACTCTCTGCTGTGTGCACCCCCAAAGACACTACCACCAACACCACCACCACCACATACCCTCCGCTTGAGTCACAGGAATTATTTTCCGATCCATCACAAGACATTTCCGATGCGCAGCCATTCTTGGCATTGGATCAGGAAGAGGAGGTAGCAACAACCGCCACTCAGCAGTCTGACGACAGTACCCAGATCAGCCCAAGGAGGTTGGTCCCCGCTGTTGCTGCCTACTCCGAGATCTCTACTGTTAGTGGTGGGGAAGGTGATGTCGATGATGACGTGTCTATGGATGTCACGTGGGTGCCCACAAGAGAGGAAGAGGAGGGGAGTTCAGAGGGAGAGATGGACCAGCAGATAGGGAGGAGAAGCAGGCCGAACTTACATTGCACAGGAGGGACAAACCAGACTGCTAATATATCAGGAGCGAGCCATCAACCATGTATGGTCACATCTGGCGCTCCCAGGACGCCGGCACATGGCTCCGCAGTGTGGGCTTTTTTTAACGTGTCTGCTGCTGACAATAGTGTTGCCATCTGCAGCCTTTGCAGTCAACGCATAAGTCGTGGTAAGCCCAACACTCACCTAGGGACGACCGCCTTAAGAAGGCACATGAACTCCCATCACCGAGCCCAGTGGGAGCAACGCCGTCAGAACCCACAAAGCCACACTCCAGGCTCTCACCATCCAGCCTCTTCTACTTCTCCTTCTCCTCTCTCCTCACAACTGTCCTCCACTCCACCTTCCATCATGCCGTCCTCACGTTTTTCTGGAAAAAGGCAGGCTTCCGTGGGCCAAATGTTCGAGCGTAAAAAAATGATGACGCCAGATAACCCTCTTGCCCAACGGTTGACAGCTGTCTTGTCAGAACTGGTAGCCCGCCAACTACTGACATATAAACTGGTGGACTCGGAGGCCTTTCGAAAAATTGTGGCCATTGGAACACCACAATGAAAGGTCCCAGGAAGGAAATATTTTTCGCAGAAGGGCATCCCAGAGCTATATGGCCATGTTCAGCGGCAAGTGAATGTATCTCTGGCACACAGTGTCGGTGCAAAGATACATCTGACCACAGACATGTGGTCTAGCACACATGGGCAGGGAAGGTATATAACTTTTACTGCCCACTGGGTGAACCTTCTGTCGGCCGTCAAGCATGTAACCCGTGTAGATTTGGTTTTACCGCCACGGATTGCATGCAGGCCTGCCTCTTCTTCTGCTCCTCCTACTCCATTCTCCCTCTCCTCCTCGGCTGACTCCTCCTTTTCCGCTGCTACCATCTCTTCCGCTGTGCTGCCCAAGATCCCCAGAACCTATTCGACATGCCAGGTGAGACGTTGCCATGCTGTGCTGCGTCTGTTGTGCCTGGAAGCCAAGAGCCACACTGGCCCTGCACTCATTTCAGCTTTGCGTTCACAGGCAGATAAGTGGCTAACACTGCTCAATTTGACAGTTGGTAAAGTGGTGTGCGACAATGGTGCCAATCTGCTGAGCGTGTTGAAACAGGGCAAAATTACACACGTGCCATGCATGGCACACGTCTTGAACTTGGTCGTGCAGCGATTCGTTGTCAAATACCCTGGGGTCCAGGACGTCTTGCGGCAGGCAAGGAAAATCTCGGCCCATTTCAGAAGATCTTACACGGCCATGGCTCGCCTTGCTGACATTCAGCGGCGACACAATCTGCTCGTCAGACGTCTTATTTGTGACTGCCCGACACGATGGAACTCAACCTTGTATATGCTTGATAGGCTGCTCCAGCAGAAACGTGCAGTTAACGACTACCTGTACGAACTCTGCAGCAGGACAGGTTCTGGGAGCTTGGTTTTTTTTCACCGCGCCAGTGGCTGCTCATGTGTGACGCATGCAGACTTCTGCGGCCATTTGATGAGATCACCAAACTGGTCAGTGGCAGCCATGGCGCATTAAGTGACAGGACCAGTACTGGGTGGCAACGTACTTAGACCCCCGGTACAAACAAAAAAATGCCGGAAATGTTACCACCATCACAGAGGGCTGTCAGAATGGAGCACTTCTAGGCCTTGCTTAGATAAATGCTGCATTCTGTTTTTGCGTGCACTGGCAGAGGAATTTCCACTCACAGAGAAACAGTTGCAGGTTCCAATCCAACAGCGCCTGCAAGAAGAGGGCGGTTTGAAGATGTGTTGGTCACTTCTGATATGAGATCATTCTTTCAGCCGAGCCATCGACAGCTGTCATCCGGATCCAGCATCAGGGAACTCCTAGACCGAAAGGTGTCCGACTACATCGGGTTAACGGCTGATGTGGACGCTCTGAGAAGTGATGAACCCCTGGACTACTGGGTGGGCAGGCTTGACCTCTGGCCAGAGCTTGCACAGTTTGCAATGGAACTGTTGGCTTGCCCCTCATCCAGTGTCCTGTCCGAAAGGACGTTCAGCGCAGCAGGGGGGATCGTGACCGATAAGCGCACTCGCCTAGCTCACGACAGAGTTGACTACCTCACATTTCTAAAAATGAATGAGGCATGGATCTCAAAGGAATTCAACACATGTGACCAGTAGACCATGTTTGATTCAAATTCCTCATGACAGGCCACAAATATCCGCCACCACCCATAACAATTCATGGTCCCTGTCTTAGGTAAATACAGCGGCATAAAAGGCCTTTTATGTCCGTTGAATGCCTAATTTTTGGGGCCTGTAATGGCCGAAACGTATTTATCCTGTGAATGCCTAATGTACCTCCAGCCAGAGAATACAAAGTTCTTTGCTGTCAGGTGAACGCCTATTGGCAAATTTTTGGGGCCTGTACTGCCCGACACTTACTTCTTTATCCAGGCTGTGAATGCCTAATTTTTCAGACTGGAATTGAAAATCAATGGGTCTGTAAATGTTCCGCTAAATTGTGGAACGGTTGCAGACCCATTTTACAGACGTTTGAATGGACCCTATATGTATTTGTAATGTATTTACCGGCTGCTGTCAGTTCTGGCTGATTTAGGCCGAGCTATTACACTAAAACCGAGCAATAGTACAAAATACACGTTATAACTGTATAAACGATTTATAGAACTTATAAAAAAAAAATTGTATGGCAACTTTTCCAATAGCAGGATCATCCCCTGCACCCCCTTCATAGCCTGGCCTTGCCTCTCCTCCATGGCCTTCATGCGCTCCTGAATTGACAACATTTTGCAGATAAAGAATGCTTGTCAATCGCAGATTTTCTTAATACTTCTGGTATGTCAGTGTCCATGTTGTGGGACTATGTGTGCACAGCTAGTAAGTATTTTGTGGCTGCAAATATGACCTGGAGGTTTTTCATGTTCGCCTGCCATTAAAATGAATGGGACCCGCCGCCAACATTTGCGCGCGTTTGCGAACCGTCCCATCAGATGTTCGTCCATCACTATTGGAGGTTGATTTACTTAAGTTGCACCCTGCAAAGCGCAGTTACTCCAGAGCGTACTAAATGAGGTGAAACCTTCACTTTGTAAAGAATACCTAATACCCAATCACATGCAAGAACATGTTTGCACATGATTGGATGGTGGAAGTCAGCAGAGCTTCCCTTCATTTACTAAGCTCTGGAGCAACTGCAATTTGTAAAGTAAAGTCTGTTTGCCTTTAGTAAATGAGCCCCTTGATGTTTGCACCATTCAGAGTTTTTTTTGTTATAGAACCACTTCTTTCCATAGTTGATGTGCGTAAACATTTTAAGATGCAGATTCATAACCAGTCATTGGCCAATAATGTGATGTACTATGTATACTTCCAGTAAGAGTACTATATATATTTCCAAGTCTAATATTCAGGTGACCAATTATATTTCCAGGTTACAGTATTTTATAGCCTTCCATCTAATATGCTGCAATGCTGTGACTAGTGACTTCTAAAAGTCATATCTAGCATGAAATCTAATATCCAAAGCTACATGTTCTGACAGGGGTAAAAACCATAATACTGCTTCTATTCTCTGGAAATGAATAGTTGCCAGCTGATTAGAGTCTCTGGCAGTAATAAAAATACAATAAATAAAGGAGAGAACAAACAAAACTGAATGAGAAGGGGGTACATTACATCTAATACAACCTTTTGGGGTACAAATGTAGTCTAATGCCGCGTACACACGATCGGAATTTACGACAACAAATGTTCCATGTGAGCTTTTGGTCGGATATTCTGACCGTTTGTAGGCTCCATCGGACATTTGCTGTCGGAATTTCCGACAACAAATGATTGAGAGCTGGTTCTCAATTTTTACGACAACAAAAGTTCTTGTCGGAAATTCCGACCGCGTGTATCCAATTCCGACGCACAAAAATCCTACGCATGCTCTGAATCAATTTGTCGCATGCTCGGAATCATTGAACTTAATTTTTCTCAGCTCATTGTAGTGTTTTTCCAACAACATTTGTGTGACCGTGTGTATGCAAGACAAGTTTGAGCGAAAATCTGTAGAAAAAAATCCACGGTTTTGTTTTAGTTTTCAATTTCTCTTTATTAGTTTATACAAAATGTTTACAGTTATACAAGGTTCATTACAATACGCATCTGTTCCTTCTTGTTATGTATTAAAATAAAAAAGAACCTTGGTTAATATCTATTAGCTTCTTTATCATAAATAACTACTACATTCACACTAACTTATTCTTTCTCTCTACCATACCCATTCATACCCGATCATGTCAATCAAACAAACAAAAATAAATAAATACAAATGTATAAAATATTTCCCCAATCCCTCTTCTTTCCTCTTTCATTTTATATCCCCGTGGGGGGTTACTTGTTCTTTACCATTTATAGATATTCTATCATATTTGTCGAGGACCGAAATTCATCCCATTTTTGCCATATTCCTGGCATTTGATTCTTTATATATCCTTATTTTATTATCTGACTTTTCATATATTGTATTTTGTTCATTTCACATATCCATTCTGTTACTGTAGGGCTTTTAGTTTCTCTCCACTTACGAGCTATTATTGTTCTGGCTGCCATTGTCATGTGGTGAAGAATATCCGTTTTAACAATCTTTATTGATTCTGTCATCAGGGATAGCAGTGAGATCTCTATACTTGGAGTCCTCTCTACTCACGATACCTTCTGATGTATCTCAAATATTTTAATCCAAAAACTATTCAACAAATGACATCCATACCAGATGTGGTCTGTAGTCCCTCTTCCTGATATACATCTCCAACACGTCTCTGTATTACCATTATTTATTTTATTTAACGCTATTGGGCTCCAATACCATCTCATTACTATTTTATAATATCTCTCTTGATGTTTGATTGCTGTAGATGTTTTATGTATTTTTGCAAATATTTTCTCCCATTCTATCTCTCATATTGATCTCCCCATTTCCTTTTCCCCATTATTTCATTGCTGTTAACTCTCTAAGGGATCCGGAGGGGAATAATAATTCATATATCTTAGATAGTTTAGTTGGGTTTTGTTTATCTATTATTTTTGTTCAAATTTAGTTTTTGGTCTATTTATTAAAGATAAGTCTATTTTTGTTTCAATGTATGTCTTTAATTGATGATATTGTAGCCATTTATGTTTATGCTCAGATCCTAAATCTTGCGGTTTTGGCAGTTTACCGTCCACTAGGATCTGGGCCATCCTCTCGTTCTCCAATATGTTCCATTTTAAGTATTTTGTGGTTCCTAAAGCTGGCGGGAATTCTGGAGTGGAGAACAATGGGGTCATGGGTCCAATCATAGTGGATAGTTTCCCCCCTTTTAATATTGCGTCCCATGTCTTTAATGTGGCTCTTACAAAGATAGTTAATTTTTTATTTCCAGGTCTTAAATGGGGTTTTATCCAGGGGAGGGTTTTAAGTTGTGCTCCTATAATATCTTCCTCTATTTTAACCCATTGTTTGTCCTCTATGTTGTGATGCCAATCTATAATCCTAGCCAGAGAGGCTGCTTGTAGATATTTTGAAAAGTCAGGTAATGCTAAGCCTCCATTTTTCTTAGTTCTAATTAAAATTTCTATTTTTATTCTAGGTGTTTTTTGGGCCCAAATGAAGCTTCCTATTGCTTTTCTTCATTCATTTTTTTTAAAAAACAACTAGGGGTATTGTTTGAAAAATATATAGTAATTTTGGCAGTATATCCATTTATCCATTTTTTCAATATTAATACTTCCCATCCATGAATGCGTTGTTTTTTCATATTTATGTAATAATTTCATTACTTTTCGGATTGTCACATTGTAATTCATGTCTTGTAACTGGTTTAAGTTACTCGGTATGTATATTCCCAAATATTTAATTGATTCTTGTTGCCATTTAAACGGAAAGTCTTTTTGCAATAGTAACTGTGTTTTTTCTGTTAGTGACACATTTAACATTTATCATAATTAACTTTAAAGTTACTCAATTCTCTGAATCGTTTAAATTATTTTATTAAATTTGGTATTGTTATAATGGGGTTAGTCACGTATATTAGTAAAAGATGTCTATACTGCTGTTTTGTATTCTTTATCTTTGATACTAATCCCTTGTATATCCTTGTTTTTCCTTATTGCTTGTATAAGATGTTCCATTATTATTATATACAATAAGGGGGATAAGGGACATCCCTGTCAGGTTCCATTTGATATTTCTATATATTCCGATAACGTTCCAGGTAAAATGGGTGTCAATCTATTAGAAATAATCTTAGAGTATAGTCTTATGTCAATATTTGTCAGAGAAATTGGTCGGTAATTATTGCCCAATGTATGGTCTTTTTCAGGTTTTGGAATTAATGTGATGTGAGCTTCCATACTTTGTGGTGCAAAAGTTTGTGTGTTAGATATGGAGTTGTATGTTTTTTTAAGGATGGTTATTAATATATCTTGAAATGATTTATAAAATCTGGAAGTATATCCGTCTGGTCCAGGGCTTTTGCCCACGACCAGTTCGGAGATAGCTTGTTGAATTTCTTCCATTGAGATTTATTTTTCCAGCTCTTCCGTTATTTCTCTTGAAAATACAGGTAGTGCTGTTTCTTTTATATATTTACAACTCTCTTCCCCTTTTTTGTCTTTTCCTTTATTTTCATGTTGTATATTTATATTGTATAGCTTAGAATAATATGTATGAAAAGTTTTAGATATTTCTTTTGGATCATAAGTCAATTCTCCATTCATTTTTAAGATTTTGACTATGGGTTGTTGATTTTTTTATAGTTCTAGCTAATATTTTCCCTGTTTTATTTCCTTGTTGATACCATTGTGTTTTGTTTTTATCCCTCAAGCGGAGGGACTCTTCATCAAGCAAGGACTGTAACTGTTTATCTTTTAGAGCTAGTTTATCTCCTGATTTAAGGCTCTGTTTGTGTTTATTTTCTAAAATTATAATTTCAGTCATTAATTGAGATTTTTTCTGTTCTTTTTCCTTTTTTAGTCTTGATCCGTGCTTGATGAATAGTCCCCGCAAGATGCATTTAAGTGTTTCCCATTGTATGGGAATTGAGGTATCATCCTCATTGTATCCATTGTTTCGGTTAACAAAAATTCTCTCACTGCTTGTCGGATGTCTTTTTCACATTCTTTGTTTTTAATTAAGTTGTCAGTCTCCACGTTCCCCTTGGTTTTTTATATTCAATTATCCTGAGTTCCAAATATATCGGAGCATGATCCGACCAGAAGAAATTACCTATATCTGTTGAGGGTGTCATTACTGGATTGGTTAATAAAAAAATAATCTATTCTGTGATATGAGTTATGTATATTTGAATAATATGAATAGTTATTTTCCATCTGATGTTGAGCCCTCCATACATCTACCATTTGGTATCTTTCCAGTAGATGTTTGAACTCTTTTATTTGACTATTTTTTCTGTGGGGGTGAGTACTAGTTGTATCTATTTTTGTGTCCATTATAAAATTTTAATCTCCGCCCATGATTATTGTTCCTTCCGCCTTTTCCATTGCTTTCACAAAAGATTTTATTCCAACCTTAATTTGTTTGTAATTTGGTAAGTATAAATTTATGATTTTAAATTTTTTTCCATATAGCATGACCCTTATAATTAAGGATCTGCAATCTTTACTTTTCCAATTTTGCAATACTTGATGGGGTATATCTTTGTGGAACGCAATAGATACTCCTCTTGCTTTAGGATAAGGAAATGTATCATGAATCCAAGTAACGTAATTTCTAATATTTATTTTAGGAATGTGATCTGAACAAAAATGTGTTTCTTGAAACATAATAATTCTGATCTTTTGTTTGTGAAATGAATTTAGAATTTGAGATCTTTTAAAGGGTGAATTAAGGCCTCTTGCATTGAAAGAACAAAATTTTACCCCCTCCATTTAATAAAAAAGGGGGGTGGACAAATGAAACAGAAAAAAAAAAACGAATCAAAAACAAAATCCACGGTTTTGTTGTCGGAATTTCCGATCGTGTGTACGCGGCATTAGAATGTTTTTTTTTACCATACCTTTGTTATTTCTTTGTATGAGTCTGCAATAAATATTGTTCACTTATCTACGCCACTAAGAAAGTGGCCATTGTAAATGACCCAATGCTTCATTTGTCTTTGTCAAATTATTCCAATCCAAAGCCTAAAAGAAAAGCTCCTCACTTTTCTACAATAAGAAAACTGCTTAAAAAAATACAGTAATCTTCCCTGTAAACTGTATAGATGTTCATTAAAGATTTCTCACCTTGCAACATTTTTAGAACCACATCAATAATGTGTTGATCTCCAGCATCTCTGCCCTGCAAATAAAAAAACATTGTCAGGTAGGGCGCTGTGCATGATTCATAAATACTTTGAGGATTGATGCTGAATTGCCTTTTTGGAACATACTGTACATTACATTGTGCTGGTAAAAATGCTTTCCTTTATCATTCAAACTGATTCTGTAAACTTGCTAATGAATTCAAATGTTACATACTGGATTTCCTGGTCGTCCTGGCATTCCAGGGACTCCCCTCTCTCCGTTATGACCTCTTGGTCCAGGTAGTCCTGCTAGTCCTTGTACTCCAGGCTGGCCAGGATCTCCGGTTGGTCCTGTGTAGCCCAATGCTCCATATACACCTTGCTATGAAAAGAGAAGAGAAAAACTGAAATGAAGCTTTGTTAATAAAAACATACAGATAAAAAGTTGTATGTGAATCTTCACATACAATAATATTAATCTCACCTGGCCTTTAGGTCCTGGCTCACCAGAATCTCCCTGCAGAATACAAAATATATTTTTTTAGCATTATGCACTTTTCTGTGTAACCTGTAAACCCAACCTAAACACACCCTTTTTTTTCTCTTAAAATGGGGAACAGTATAAACCTTATTATTACTATGTTTTTATTACTATGTGCTTTTCAATGCTATTTGTGCCCCTGTTAGAGAGATTTCCTCTCATTTTCACAGTGTCACAAAGGCCAAAAGTAATAAGAAATTTCTCTAATGAACACAGAGACCAAAACCTAGAATAGAGATTATTTTGCCCATCCATAAAATGTATCAGATATAGGGGTTAATTTACTAAAGGAAAATCCACTTTGCACTTGAAAGTGCACATGGAAGTGCAGTCGCTGTAGATCGCTGTAAATCTGAGGGGAAGCTCTGCTGATTTTATCATCCAATCATGTGCAAGCTAAAATGCTGTTTTTTTTATTTTCCTTGCATGTCCCCCTCAGATGTACAGCATCTGCACTTCCATGTGCACTTTCAGTGCACTTTCAAGTGCAAAGTGGATTTTCCTTTAGTAAATCAACCCCACAGTGTCTTATATGGTAAGAGGTGCCAAACTCAAATATGAATCATATCAATGCCCATAGTTTTAGAATGGGATAGCTAACAAGCTAACACAGGTTTGATGGTCAAGTTATCTGTAAAGTTTAGTGTATGAGTATTGGTTCTTCATTTTAGATCCCGGTAATTTTTTAAAACAATTAAAATAAAGGACTACATATAATTGTTCATATAATTGCTAATTGTCTAACAAATTACAGAAGAGCCCTTGGCCAATCTTAAAATGTAAACAAATTCTGACTCTTAAAATCAGAATTCTGAGATTAAAAATCAGAATTCTGAGTTTCAAGGTCAGAATTCTGAGATTTAACAGGTCAGAATTCTGAGATTTAAAAGGTCAGAATTCTGAGATTCAAATTCAATTTCTGAGATTCAAAGTCAGAATTCTGAGTTTCAAAGTCAGAATTCTGTGATTAAAAATCTGAATTCTGAGCTTAAAAATCATAATTATATGATCAAAACTTAGACATCTGAGATAAACAGTGAAAATTATAAGTTTCCAAGTCATATATTTAATCTCAGAATTATGACTTTGATCTCAGAATTCAGATTTTTTAACTCAGAATTCTAGCTTTTAAACTCAGAATTTGGATATTTAAACATAGATTTCTGACATTAAAAGTCAGAATTTTGTTTAAAAAATTTATTTTAGGACGGCCTCAGGCCTCTTCCATAACTAAATAACTTCACTCTACAGCAATAAAGGCCTATTAGAGTTTCCTTCCTTCCCCACTATAGCCATATCTAAAATAAATCATGATGTGAACTTTGATGCATAATTATAAAAATGTGCCAGACATGTATGTGATGACTTGGTGACTGTGTAATTGTAAGGAACTGATTTTATATTTTCTGTTTCTTAGTATTTACTTAAAGCATTTTCCAAAAGTGAACCTGTAGTCAGGCTATGAACATATTACAATATTCTTAACAAGGCTGCATTCACACTTCAGCATTTTGAATCACAGGTAGATTTGCCAAAAATCTGCCCGCGAATTAAAAGCGCTGATGTGTGAATGGCAAATCACGGGACTCCCATTTGACATGGCATTCATTTGAATAACACCCCAAATCGCGGCGTGGGTCTGCCACATTTGACATGACATTCATTTGAATGACACCCCAAATCGCAGCATGGGTCTGCCACGATTGTCGCACGATAAATCGCGCTGTAATCGTAACAACACGCATCACAAGAAGCATGTCGCCCAAAAGTAGCTCCTGCACATTTTTTGGGCGACATGCTTCCCACGATGCGTGATGCTCGGATTGCAGCGCGATGCATCGCACCAGATCCGCGCCGTGATTTGAGGAGTCATTCAAATGAATGGCAAAAGTCCCACGATTTGCCATTCACACATCAGCGCTTTCAAATCGCGGGTAGATTCGCGGCAAATCACTGAAGTGTGAATGCAACTTAAGTGAGCTTTGAAACGAGCCCTAATTGACCTCTGGAGCTACTGGCACCGTGGATCAATCCATCCTCAAAATTCACAGCAGAAGCCCTGAAATGGTTTAAGTCCTTCTTTCAGTGGCTCAGCTCACCCTGATTTACTCTCCAAGAAGGAACTCAACAGCCGTCTAATCTCTGTAAGGACAGAGGGAGCCAGCTTAACAACTGGGCACTTTTACTAGGCACTTTCACCCCCTCCCTGACCAGGCCAATTTTCAGCTTTCAGTGCTGTCACAAAAAAACAAATGAAAAAGTACCAAAAATTTGGAAAAAATTAACTTTTTTTTTGTTTCTGTTATAAAATTTAGCAAATAAGTAATTTTTCTTCTTCACTGATGTGCGCTGATAAGGCCACACTGATGGGCATCGATATGCTGCACTGATGGGCAATGATAGGCTGCACTGATGGGCATTAATGGGCACTGATAAGCTGCACTGATGGGTACTGATGGGCATTGGTTGGTGGCACTGATATGCTGCACTGATGGGCACTGATATGCTGCACTAATGAACACTGATTGGCACTGTTGGGACTGCACTGGTAATCAGGGCACTAATGACCAGTGCCCTGATTATCAGTGTAAATGTGCCCTGTCACAGGATAGCCGGTTATCGGCTTTGCTTTCGTTACACAGTGACAGCACTGAGTAAAGAAATGCTGATGACCGGCATTTCTTTACATGGGGCCGCTGTGATTGGCTCTGTACCTCGATCTGTGATCAGCTATGTCCAAGGGACACAGCGATCACAGAGCGCAGCCTGATGCATGCCCCGAGGGCGTGCAAGGGGGTGGGATTCTGGGAGGTCATCAATAGATGCCCTCCCAGAACTGGGCGACCATGCTGTAGCCATATTTCGGCTATAGCGTGGTCGGCAAGTGGTTAAATTACTTCCGTTTTTTGCTGTTAGGATGAATGGGAATGAGTGAGTCTGCCAGGGTTAGGTTCACAAATATTTGTGAATTTTGCTCGAAGTTCCCAAACTTTGCAACAAACCCCACTGCAGTTTATGGGGGTGGGGAGAGTGCTTTTTGTTATTCAATTCTGCCCATTTGTAGGACTAATAAGCAAGCTTTAGCCAAAAAATACATGGGAAGTTAGACACTGCCATGGGTGATATGTACATATGCCAAAATAAAGAAATAAAGTAAAAAAATAAATAAAAAAACAGTATCTCTGCCTACACAGAACAGTTGGCTCTCCCTAACAGATCCAACACAAACTGGTAATATGGCTGCTCTGAGCTCATCCTTATATAGAAAGGAGGTTGGGTTATTCATTCATTCAAATTATTTGCTCTTGTGACTCAGCTGACCTGGGGCAAAGACAATGTATTGCTTTACAGGCTGTTTCTTATTTCTTGTGGGGAACGTGCAACCTTTTTGGGCACAAATGGGTAATTCCCAAACCTCATGAAACCATCATAACAGTAAAACTTCATACCTAAGGATGAATTGCTTCACAGTACCTGCAGCTACAGAGGTCATTGAGGGCTTGTTTTAAATCTAATTTACTGCTTGGTAGGGATATGCAAATACTTGAATATCCATAGCTTGGCCATAGATTCACTTTGAAGTGGAAAACCATACAACTTTTGTTGGTCACAGGTGACAATAACTACGGATGACAAAAGAGTATTTACTAGAGAAACCATTGAAGTAAAGTGGTCCTAAACCATATATATATTATTTTCCTTTTTTCTGCTTCCTGAATGAAAGTAAAAATAGTCCTGCAGCTACTCTCTGAGAAACTAAACAGTGTCTCTTCCTTAAACAGATTCAGCCCTGATTAAAGGAAGCCTCTGGTACTAGGAAGGAGCCCGAACCTGCTGAAAGCTATGTTTTGCAACTGTGCTAGACTAGTCCTGGATTAGTAAGTTTTCATGACTAGGTTCATTTCCAGGACTCATTAATGAACATTCCTGAAAATGCCACTGTAAATGTGACACAAGACAGCATGACACCAATACCACACAAGAGAATGATATATATTCTATAAGGACTATGATGACTGATCAGATCTACTAACCTTTTCTCCTTTCTCTCCAGCCAAACCTTCAACTCCCGGATCTCCCTGAAAAAGAAACAATAAATTGTGAGCAGGTGTGGTTAGGTAAAGATAAAAAAGGAGATAGTGTTTTAATAAAGGTATAAACCCCTTACCACGTCACCCTTTCCTCCAACCTTTCCTAGGAAACCCTGTAACGATAAGATGGATATATGAGTAAGTCTAGTGTAAGGGACAAAAGCATCCATATGCTACATAAGATAAAAACATAGCTTAAATTTCAGCAAATACTATACATTATGAGCTATAGCAACATTCAGCATGGTTTACACTCATGTGTCGTTCATTAATGCATTGATTCAATTTACAGGTGATGACAGAGGCTATAGCAGTGAACTAGTGTTCTAGAACTTCTAGCCAATGGTTAGATCCAATCAATGTTTTCATTCCTGGTTTCCCTGTAAATTGCGCATAAACTAAAAAATGGCAACACTCATGTTACCCATGCCAGGAACTCAGACTAAATAAACCATCTTCTGTTCAATCGGCTGAGAAATTTGTGACTGAACAATCTTTTCAGATGCAATGAATACATTTATTCGTACCATTATATTTAAGGGCACACTTTAGTCTACTGAGAAATAAAACAATAGTTGTATTGGGGTAGCTGATACAAAAAGTATTTTCAGTGTTTATACAGCTCCTACTCGCAATAAAAGTTTCAGTAATATGACTCATTGAAAATAATGCATTACTTATGTAGCTGTTAAGAGAGAAGTAGAGTAATTGCATTCTGTCACTTAGTGCAGAATGATAATAATCTATCCTCTATATTTATGACAAAAACAAAAATATGAAAGAACACACTTAAAAAAAAAAAAAGCTAAAAATTATATTAAAAACATGTTAAACACTGCATTGATAGTTTAAAGGGTATACAAACCCAAGTATAATAAGGCCCCTTTCACACTGGGGCGGGCAGGAGCGGTGGCGGTATAGCAGCGCGATTTGCAGCGCTGCTATACCGTCGTTCTTACCGCGGTATGCGGTCGCTAGGGGGGTGAATTTAACCCCCGCTAGCGGGCAAAAAAGGGTTAATACCACCCGCAAACCGCGGCTATTGCCGCGGTTTGCAGGCGGTATTACCGCGGTGTCCCATTGATTTCAATGGGCACCCGCGGTAAAGGAGCGGTGAACACACCACTCCTTTACCGCTGTAAAGAAGCAGCTAGCAGGACTTTTGGAGCGGTCCTGTTAGCGCACCGCTTCAGTGTGAAAGCCTTCGGGCTTTCACATTGAAGGCTACAGGGCAGGAATTTTTCATGCGGTATAATAGCGCTATTATTAGCGCTAAACCGCATGAAAAACGCCCCAGTGTGAAAGGGGCCTTAGGCCTTAAGTATAATAATTTAAAGGGTGTCTAAACCCAAGTACAAAAATAAAATAATAATATTTTGCAGCTTTCCAGTTCTAAGATGTGGTGGCTGCAATGGGTTCCTTTTTTGTAAACATTTTTTCCTTTATTTTCACCTAGTGATCCTGCCGGTAACATGCTTCCTGTCTCATGGTGACAACACTCACTCATCGTACTTTATCTATAGCAATATGTGTTGCCACCTTGGGACAGAATCACAGAACACCTTACCCTCTTCTCTTCTGAATAACATAAGGATAAGGTGTTTTGTAGTCTACAGAGGGATCTGGGAATAATGCCAATAAAAGCACAGTACAAGCAAAGAGCACAGGAAATGATTAGCTCACAAGATTTGGGCAGGATCAAAAACTATTTTTTCTTACACTAATCCAACAGATAAAAAAATTAAATAAAATTAAATAGCTTATTTAACAGACCAAAAGGGAGCACATAAAAGAAGTTGTATGATTTTTCATACGCTTTAAAATATGTGCTCTCTGAAATACAAAATACTTTCCCTTTAAATAATAAAGACTACATAACAAATACAATAAAATATGATTCTGAATAATACCAGATTACCATAACATTACCTTGTCTCCTTTTACTCCAGGAATACCCTGTGGTCCTGGTATTCCAGGAGGTCCTTGCTCACCCTTTACTCCCTGTATGAAAGAAAAATAGTTTTCATGTGAAATCAAATAAGTTATACCGATTTTCAATATCCTATGAAGCACAATATTTCCAATCCATGTAAGTAGTTTATATTATGTTATAATATCTTTAATGTAGTTTGCAGGCAAAAGAATTACGATCGGCTGATGACATTAAAGTGGTTGTAAACCTTTGAGGTTTTTTTTTTATAAAAAAAACAAACATGCCTATACTTACCTGCTTTGTGCAATATTTTTTCACAGAGCAGCCCTGATCCTCTTCAGAGGATAATTATGTGTGTCTGTATATATACTATGTATCTTTTTTTTGTGAATATGTATCCAAGGGTACTCAGTATCCCTTACTCATTTACAGGGGCAGGCTGGATATCTAAAGGCCCTCCTTATTATAAAAGGAGCATCGAGATTCCATTAGGCCCCCCCAAAGACCCCCACATCCACCAGGCCAAGGATGTGGGGAAAAGGTCATTGTCCCCATTAACATGGAAATAACGTGCTATGGGCATATGGTTCAGGATGGGGAGGCACACTTTGCTGCCCCTCCTTTTCTGGCCAACCAAGCTGCATGCTTGAATAAGAGTCAAGTATAGATTTGTAGGAAACACCAGGCAACCCCCTCAAAATCTATACTAGGCCCAAGAGGTGTGGTATTAGACATTTTGCATGGGGTACAGCCCCTTTTCCACTCCTGAACAACACCAGGCCATATGTCCTAAAGAAGAAAAAAATTACATTAGTTCCCCTTTAAAATCCATACCAGACCCTTATCCAAGTATGCATCCTGGCTGGACTTGGAAAGGGAGGGCCATGAAGCGTGCAACCCCCCTCTCTCCTGGAGCATACCAGACCACATGTTTCCAACATTGAGAGGGTACCTTGCTAGGGGTTGCCCTGGCAAAGTACTTTGCCCCCATGTCGCAGATTTGAGACAGGGTTTGGTGAACGTCATTTACAGCCAGTACACTCATCACAAGTAAAAAAAATCCTGCACAGGTCTCCTAACATCTTATGTTGGTATAAGACAGTGGTAGGCAACCTGGAGCCCTCCAGCTGTTGTGGAACTACATTTCACATGAGGTATTGCAAGGTTGGCAATTACAATTACTCCCAGAGGCATGATGGGACTTGTAGTTCTGCAACAGCTGAAGGGCCCCAGGTTGCCTACCCCTGGTATAAGGCATTTTTTTAAAGGCCATGTGCCCTCTAGTGCTATAAACCACAACAGCATCAAGTACTTCAATAATCCAATCTGAACGTTACTGTCTGTTAGTAAATTATTGTTTTTTTTCTAAATAAATATATATTTTTTAAAGTATCACAGGAAAACTGGATCACCTCTAAATTTTGTAAAGATCTGATCATTTTTGCTGCTGTTCTATTTCTACTCACCGATTTTCCTTCAACACCACCTGGTCCAACCTGTCCTCTTTCACCACGATCCCCCTATAATAAAAAAAAAATACATTATTACCTTTTGTAACAGTAATTATAGAGAATACTGAACATTTTAGGATATAAAACTTAGCGTATTAGCTATGTTTCATACACTCATAGTAAAATTCTAGGAAGCACAGATCAACATGCAAATTCTTGACTTTAATTATTAGGAATAGTAAACAGAGTCAAATATTAAACATACTTACTTTTATACCTACAATACCCCTGGGGCCAACTTCTCCTGGTGGACCTCTTTCTCCCTGAAAGACAACAATATTACTTACTAGAAGAGAAAAATACCATATGAAAACAGCATTGGGACATGCTTGTATGTTTTAAATTCTCCCTTTTTTAGGAATGATATTTGTTGTAGCAGTATTAGTAATGCAGATAATATAATACATATAATTCTGAATTCTGTAGACAATCAAATCCAATAAAAGCAGTGAATATAGTCACGTTAATTATTTTTTATTTTTCTATTAATCATTTAAGTGTTTTTCTTAGTGAGTAGCATGCTGCAATACAATATGATTCACTTTTCAAGCACAAAGTATGTTCTGCTTTTATAGAAAATAATTGTATGCACTGTATATATTATAGTCTCATTTCAACAATTAGTGCAAATAAAGCAACTAAGTTCAACTAAGGTCAGAATTATTTTACTAAGTATAACAATACAAAAGTTACTTAAAGGGGAACTGCAGTCTGCTCACATAATTTGTAATAAAAACATATTTGCTATTCTGTAGCTTCCCTCCAACCACTTTGCATATTATTTTATATATACTGTGATTCTGTACTTACCAAATATGCTGAAGAACTCTCCCTCCATTGATTGCAACCATTTTAATTGTGGGCAGCTGAAGCTGCTGCCTGTTCACTTCCTGGATTTACACAGACACACCTCCAGCTCTGCAGCTCTCATTGGCCCTCTTATGACTCATACCCCCTCCCTTCCTGGCAAACTCTCACAAGAGTGAGAGAGAGAGCTGTGTATGATGTCATAAGCCTAGGCTTTTACCAGACAAAAACAGGAAGTGAACTGTATAAGGTATTTACTGGCAGAAAGAAAATGTTTTACTATCCAAAGTTAAAACAACAAGGACAGAAGATTTAATAGATGGAAAGATGAAAAAATGACTGAAGTTCCGCTTTAAAAATCAATTCCATCTTCATTTTTAATAGGCTTAATACCCTGCTAGGCTAGCTTCTCATATCACTTAGTGTTGCTAAAGATGAGATTTTCTCACATTAGTTTGTATATTTACTCCCTCTCACAAGCCCATAATGAATGTGTCATTGAAACTGGATTCCCAACAATTTTATTTTATGTTATGAAGAATCCACTGAAGGAGCAAGATACAAATTTCCTGTTCTGTAAAGGTAGCATGTCATGTTTCAAACGTGAAATATTGATTTTGGATGTGAATGGCCTTTAAGCTGTACTGGTGTAAAAATATTTTAAAAAAAGAACATTTTTGTGAAACACTTACCAGTTTTCCTGGAGCTCCAGAGGACCCTGGCTCTCCACGTGAACCTGGTTCACCCTAAAAGAAGATGATTGGATAATTATTGAAATGTTGATGGTTCATATATGCAAGTATGTTATTTATAACCTGTATTTTAAATATGTGTCTTAGGGCCTTAAGTTTCTTGCTGCAGTGTATGTGGGTACTGTACATGCATAGATTTGAATGGGCCCATAGAGTTTTTCCTGTGCAGTGCATGGATGTGAATCAGCTACCTAGGAAAGAATGAGATTGCTACATGAATCGCTTTTACATGCAGGAAAATTCTTGTCCTTCATTGCGGGAATACATCTAGTGTAAACTGGCTACTCAGTTTCACAAAGCAGTCACAGTTCTAAGATTAAAGTGATAAACTCTTACACATACCCACTGAAATGACTAGCCTACTGTCCTAGCTGTATCCGTTTATCTGCAGCCCTCTCTTTTCTACAGTATTTCAAAGTACATAATTCAGACAGCATTACTTAACTCAACAAGGCAGGGGGTGATAATCTGATGTCACATACTGCACTGCACAGAGCACAGAGCTAAGTGTAATATGAGACCTGAGTGGACGTAAAAGACACACCCCTACAGTCTTGTAGCGAAACATGCATAGCTGAGGCTTTGGACCGCACACCTGCTGTGTGCTGGATAGGGGTGGAGCCATCTCTTTGGATTGCCTAGATCAGGGGTGTCCAACCTTTTCACCTTACTGGGTCACATTGGAAGGAGAGGAATTGTCATGGGCCACACATAAAATACACTAACAATAGGGACACCTGATGAGCAGAACAAATCTGGCAGGTCACAAGTTAAGGATCACTGATATAGATAATGTACCTATCTGAGTAATAACACTTTACTTTTTTGTAATATTTTTTAATATAAAAGTAAAAGAGAGCAGCAACAAACTAGTGCGATATTTGACACTGACTTTGATAAACTAACGCATCAATATCTGGTTCGATGGAAGTAGTAGCAATTGTCAATGAATTCTCAAGGTGTTTTTTTTTTTGTTCTAATTTTGGTTCTAATTTTGCCCTTTGTGTGCTTCATCTTTGAAAATAGTTTTCAAGGATGAAGCAAATAAAGGTGCTCCTAAAAACTGATGACATAAATAACATAAAAACTTATAAGGCTGCATTCACACCTGAGCGTTTTTAGCCCACAAAACGCTCATAAAACACTCATCTCAAAAGTTCCAAAACGAAAGCAAGCAAAAAAACAAGCAAAATTCCATTCATTTCAATGGCACTTGTTCACACAGGAGCGTTTAGTCGCTTGAAGCAAAAAGCCTGAAGCTCAAAAAAGTACATGAGCTTCTTTTTTGGTAGATTACAATTATTTTTGGCCTCATAGACTTCAATAGAAACGCTTCATAAAACACTTGAAAACGCCCGAAAAATAAGAATAGCATCCCTCCACCCCTAATTTCCTCTCCCTTTCCCTCCCTCTTGAAGCTGTGAAAACGCTTGTAATACACTTCACTAACGCTTTGAAAAAGCTTGAAAAAAAGCTGCAAAAAGCTTAAAAAACACCCAAAAAAAGGCCTGAAACCGATACGGTCAGATGTGAATGCAGCCTGAAAGCCCAGTAAAGAGACACTGTCAATGTTTTTTTTTCGTCGCATGTGTTCACTATATGTAAATGCATTTTTACAAAAAATTCCCCCTCAACATTTTTAAGTAAGTTCATGATTTTGTGTTGACCCGCATTTATAGCCATCTTGGGGCGCATGCGACCTTTGGGCTGCAGGTTGGACACCTCTTGCCTAGATAGACTGTAAGAAGTAACTCATGCATAAAGCAGAGGAAGGAAAGTAGATACTCTTATTCCGCGTACACACGCTCTGAATTTCCAACAACAAATGTTCGATGGGAGCTTGTTGTCGGAAATTCCAACCGTGTGTAGGCTCCATCGGACATTTGCTGTCGGAATTTCCGACAACAAAAATTTGAGAGCTGGTTCCAAGCGTGTGTACACAATTCCGACGCACTAAATTCCACGCATGCTCGGAATCAAGCAGAAGAGCCGCAGGAGGGATGGGCTGCTGCTGCTGATGGAGGAGGCGGAGAACGGGAGCAGCTGCTAGCTCCAGGAAGCCCGCGAAGCTCTGACAACCTGACAATGAGCGTGAATACAAGCGTGAACATTTGAAAGCGATGCCCCTTCTCTCTCCTTCTCTGGAATCTCTCCTGCAGGGCTCCCCGGGCTCCCCGATAAGTGGGTAAGGTGTGTGTGCATCGGGTGTGCATCAGGTGCATCAGGTGCATAGACCAGACCAGACCAGTGAAATTCTGGGGGATTCTGTGGGAACCACCCGGCTGCACCGAAACAACTGAACCACGGTAACATTTCTTGGAACTTCTTTTAGAACTTTCTCGGACATGCATAGAGGCATTAAGCGTTAAGCCCGGGAGGATCGCAGGAGGTCTTCGGGAGAGGAAACCGTAGGAAGGAGCTTGCGGGGAGTGTAGAGGGGGCAGGGCGTGATTTGCGGCTTAGTACCGCTACAACATCGCTACACTGTATAATATCGCAACATTGTGTACTTGTCTCACACTGCCTCACACTGTCTGTTACACTGGCTGCTACATTGCTTCATAGCCCTTATGCTGAGCTGATTGGTGGACGTTTCTCTTTTTTTTTTTTCTCTTCTCAGCTCTGGCGGCTCTGGTTGCCTGGGAAGGTGCAGTGTGGAGGTGCAGTCATAGTAGTAGATGCAGCAGTTTTCCCCAGCCTTCCACAATCTCCCTCAGATGATATAAACGCTCATGAGAAGTTATGCTAAATAATGTTATGGGGTCGTTATATGGTTGTACTGCTGTGTGACGGTCTCCCAGTCAGTCAGTCAGCCAGCCAGCTAGCCAGCCATGAGCTCATGAACTTTTTAGAATTAGAACTTGAACTTTTTAGGATACCTGCTGAACGCCTACTGGATGCCTATTGAATGCCTATTGAATGTACAGTGAAAAACGCTTGCTAAATACCTATTAAATAATTGCTAACCTGCTAAATAATCATAACCATATGATACGGAGTTTGAATCCGACATAGATGCAGGCGTGCTTGTTGCTTGTTGCTGAACATTCGGTTTGATTCATTATACGATACCTATATGGTCCATGGCCCCATGGTTCCATGGTTCTAGGCCAACTGTTTTCCCTAGTACAATCAGCTGAGAGAATCTGAATTTCTTGATATATTCTTGATATATGGACAAGTGACTGGGGGTGAATTGTTGGCTGCCAACCGTTAATCGCTTAAATCGTCAAGTCATCAAAGGGACTTGGCGGGGGCTGTTCTCGGAGCTGTATGCGGCAGGAGGTATAGGAGTGGGGGCACTTGTTGTTTCCCTCCTCTCTTCTCCCTCTATCGCTCCCTCCCTGTCCTTTTGTCCCTTGCCCTCCTTCCCCTCCTTCTCCTTGCCCCCCTTCCGCTGTCGCCATTCCCGCCTTTCTTTCCTCTCCTTTGGGCCTCTGGTCCTCTCTGGGGAAGCTTCAAGAAGTCGACGTCCTAGCAATAGGCCCAGGAGGGTTAGAACTTTATTGCAGAAAGATAAAACCGGGGAATTTGTGACCAAATTACCATTTCTAGCAAAATTTACTCAAATCTATTTAAACTTTCTAAGTTATAATATAACAGCACAACAGTTACGAGTAAAGTATGATGAGGGGGAGACAGTTGAGGGGCGCGACAGCAAAAACCCCAAAAATGAGTGATAGCCCGAGCACTATTAAAAAGTATATGACACAAGGAATACCAGAAAAGAGCCCAGCAAAAGGGGCACTAATAAATAGGAGGACATCGGAGGGCTCACAGAAATCGACTTCAAGAAGACACTCAGAATACACAGAATCTGAAATTCCTATTACAGCGGAAGAAGAAGAGGAAGAAGAGGTGACTGAGACTAGACAAAAGGATAAATTACCTACCAAGGGAGAAATAGCGGAGATGTTCGCTAGAATGGAAACCGTTATGTACAGAATTGAGAAATCGCTTAAAGGGGAAATGTCAATAATACAGGAGGATATGAACCATTTATTGAGAAGAGTGGAGGAAACGGAAGATAAAATATATGCGCAAGCAGTAGAAGTTATGGAACTAAAAGGGCAGCTGGTAAACATACAGAAAGAACAAATGTATATGAAATATAAACTCGAGGACCAGGAAAATCGAAACAGGAGAAAAAACCTGAGAATACGCGGATTACCAGATCAACAAATTGAAGATCTACAGGAAAAAATGGATAAAGTATTTGGTCACATGTTAAATAAAACGACCACAGAAAAGATAAAATTTGAAAGAATCCACAGGATTAGAAAACCTACAGGAATACCGGGAGAAATCCCAAGAGATGTAATAGTGCGTTTTCACAACTATCAAGACAAAGATCAGATACAACAAAGTTTAAAATCCAAGGTCCCCGCAAAGTACGACGATACTACGCTTCAGATATTTCCGGATCTAGCAGGAGAGACCTTGAATAGGAGAAGAATCCTGAAACCACTTCTAGCACAACTCCAGACCCAGGAGATCCAATACTCCTGGGGTTTCCCAGCGTGTTTAGTGGGTTGAAAGGGAGGACGATCAGCCACCCTGCGATTCCCTGATGAGACCCCTAATTTCTGTAAAAGACTAGACATACCGGAAATTGATATCCCAGGATGGTGGGAAAAAGAACAGCGGCAAAAGATATCAGATAAACAACCATGGTCCTCGAAATTGAGGAAAAAATAAAGTGGAGAGTCATCTGAGGAGGGATGGGGAGGATTGGGGGGAGGAGGAGATGGGGGGATACTTGATGGGTCACCAATTTGAAGATTTGAATACTCAGGGGAGCGGAACAGGCAAAGGAGATTTCCCCTCTGAGGGAGGTAGCTGTTTGTGTTACCGTCCCATCAGTCAGAGCTCAACCTCAAGGGGAGGGAATCCATAGGAGATGATGGAGTTGGAGGGCTACGGATTAAGGGGTCACATTGAGGCCTCATATCCCCATTTGGGAAGGAGGGGGGAGGGGGGAGGGGAGGAGGGGGGGTTGCTGAGGGGGAGGGAGTGGAGGGGACTTAGGGGGGTAGGGGGGGTAGGGTGGGGGGAAATCTCGGGACCTCTAGATAAGATCTTGGATAGTATTTCTAAGGCTCTATATAGTTTATCCAATTCTGGAACATCAAATGTCCAAAATAAGAATTATCTCATATAACGTAAGGGGACTCAATGCCCCGGTTAAAAGAGCAAATATAATCCAAGAATTAAGTTCATTGAAAGTGGATATTGCGTTTTTACAGGAGACTCACTTTACTAGAAGTATAAATCGTCATATTTTGTCAAAAGAATTCCCTCTGTGGTACTATGGGGACTCACCAATAAGTAGAGCAAAAGGAGTGGCCATTGGGTTTGCCAGGGGAAGAAGGAGGACCCAGAGGGGAGATTCCTGTTTATAAAAGGACAACTGAATGGAGCCGAGATCTCACTGGCAAACGTCTATTGCCCAAATAAAAAGCCGATCCAATTCTTGAATAAGACCATAACAGATCTTATGGATTTTAGTAAAGGGGGGGGCAAAAATAGCTGGAGATTTCAATTTTTGTTTGGGGCCATCGGTTGACAGTACGTCTCCTGCTAAGGGGGTAGGTATGGCCCAGAGAAATAAATGTAAATTTTTTTTTTTCAACACCAACTAGTGGATGCTTGGAGGATACAGCATATTAAGCAACGGGACTATACTTTTTATTCCCCTGTGCATGGGACGTATTCGAGAATCGACTACTTTTTAGTAGAAAACAGGCTATTGGATACACTGGAAACCGAAATCGGAATCACAACATTCTCCGACCACGCACCGGTTATACTTCAGTGGAATATTGGGGAAGCACAGGCAAGCAATACTAATTGGAGGTTGAATGAAGAACTATTATGGGATAAAAATACAAGGCAGAGAATAAAAGTGGAATTGGATCAATTTTTCAATGAGAATAGCACCGAAGGGATGTCAGAGGCCATAATTTGGGAAACCCACAAAGTATACATCAGAGGGATATTAATTAAGGAAGGAGCGATTAAAAAGAGAAAGAAGAAAGAAAAAAAAATATTATTAATGAGAGAGATTCTGGAGTTAGAACAACAACATAAGAAAACCAAGAAGAAAGAGATACTAATAAACCTCAATAGGAAAAGAGAAGAGCTAAGAGAGGTCTACGAACAAGATACGTCTACAACCAATTTAAGAAAGAGAGATATATATGGGGTAATAAACCAGGGAAATACTTAAAAAATTAAAAAAGGAAAAAAATATTAATTATATTGAGAAAATCCAAAATAAGATGGGAGAACTCAGATATAAAAACATCTGAGATTGCCAAGTCTTTCCAGGAATATTACACCCAGTTATACTCAATTAATGCTCAAGACACAAAGGAAGAGACTAAACAAAAAAAAGAGAAATGCAGAACTTATCTCAAAGAAATACTCCTAGACAAAATTTCGGAAGAGAAATTAGAACTTTTAGAAGCATCTATAAGAGAAGATGAGATTATAAAAACCATTCAAGCGTTACCAAATGGGAAAAGTCCCGGGCCAGACGGACTGACGACACTTTATTATAAAATGTTTATGAATCTTTTAGCTCCGAAAATGTGCTCTTATATGAACGGGATAGGTGAAAAGTGGGAGATGCGGAAGGAGGCATTAGAAGCTATAATAACAATAATTCCTAAGGAGGGTAAAGATAACACACTATGCTCCAGTTTTAGACCTATTTCACTTTTGAACATAGATGCCAAGATTTTTTCCAAGATCCTTGCAAATAGGCTCAAATCCATTATGAAAGATGTTATTCACCCGGATCAAGGGGGATTTATCTTAGGAAGGGAATGTAAAGATAATGGAATAAGATCACTTCTGGCAATTAAGGAAATAAAAGATAGTGGGGCCCCAGGATTACTCCTGTCAATTGACGCAGAGAAAGCCTTCGACCGGATGGATTGGGGCTTTATGTAATCCACGTTGGAGGCTATTGGTATAGGTCCCAGAATGAACAAATGGATTAACTCCTTGTACAATAATCCATCAGCAAGGGTGAAAGTTATTGGGACACTATCCGCACCAATTCAGATGACGAATGGCACCAGACAGGGTTGCCCCCTGTCACCATTACTTTTCGTGTTAGCGCTAGAACCCCTACTGAGGAAAATCAGGCTTGATCCGGAGATAAGTGGGATAAGGGTGGGCGAGGATGAGCATAAGCTTGCAGCTTATGCAGATGATGTTTTATTTTTTGTTACTCATCCTAAAATAAGTATATCCAAGATCTTAAAAACCCTTAACGAGTTTGGGGAGAGGTCCAATTTCAAAATTAATCGGACTAAATCAGAAATATTAAGCATGAATATAGATAAGGAAGATAAGATCTTTCTTCAAAAAACCTACTCATTTAAATGGGGAAATAGAACTTTACCCTATTTGGGGGTAAAACTAGCTGCAGATATTGAGATAATCTATAAAGAGAATTATATCCCACTACTTAACGAAATTAAAACCGAACTAAAAAAATTAATACGAGGGCAACTATCATGGATCGGGAGAATAGGAATTCTGAAGATGACCATTCTCCCTAAAATAACCTATATCATGCAGATGCTCCCGATTCCACTACCTAGAGTTTTCCTAAAAAAGATACAATCATTGTTCTCTGCCTTCACTTGGAGCGGGAAAAAACCACGCACCAAGTGGATGATACTCACAAAAGATAAAAGCCAAGGAGGATTAGGGGCACCCAATATTAGAAATTACTACAACGCAATAGTCTTAACACGAGTAATAGAATGGGCCAATGAGAATACGGCGAAGAGTTGGGTTAAAATGGAAAATAGAACTAGCAATATGAAATTAGGGAAGGTAATATGGATACCGGCACAATATCGAGAAATGGGCACAAAGACACATGAAATCACTTATAATTTGGGATAGGATACACAAAAAAGAAAATTTGGCAGTATAATTCACCTTTTATTCCATTAAAAGACACAGGCTATTTCACACCAGGAAGGGAAAAAAAATGTGGGAATTGGATTTTTAATGAAAACGCACGACTAAGGGACGTTATGGTTCAGAATAAATTAATTACTTATCAGGAACTAAAAAAAAGCATGGAGTGGAGATTGATTAATGAATGGCGGTATAAACAGCTAAATCATTTTTTTGAAAGTCTACCTAAACCCATCAGAGCAATAGACAACCTACGACCACTTGAGAAATTATGTGAGGCAAAGAGGACGAAAGGAGTAATGTCAAAGATTTACAAGATTCTAAATTCTACAAGAGAAAAAAAATTAGAGGAATTGACATTCATCAAGAAGTGGGAAGAAGAATTGGGATTACAACTACGAGAAAAGGAGATCAAACAAATAATTAATAGGGTCCATTCAACTTCTGTAAACTATAATATAGTTGAAACAAACTACAAATGTCTTGTCAGATGGTATTTTACGCCTGATAGGGTACATAGGTTCTCAACGGGAAAATCAAGGCTATGTTGGCGTGGGTGCCAGGAAATCGGAACAATGGCCCACATATGGTGGACGTGCCCAAAAATAAAAAAATATTGGTCAGAGATAAGGAGCATTATTAGGGTCATTACTAATATTGAAATCCGGGACGACCCATGGGGCTGTCTTTTACACGGAATACGGATGTCAGATAAAGACTACCATAATAGCCTGATCCCACATCTCTTAAATGCAGCTAAGTGGCAAATCCCTAAATATTGGCAAGCTATGGACAGTCCAAATCAGAGGGAATGGTGCAACAAAATAGATGAAATTTATAATCTGGAACACCTAAGATTCAGTGATAGGGAGTCAATGGATTCACTGGACACATTTGATGATAAGTGGAAGGGGTGGATAGCTTTTAAACATACATTGGGATACTCAGAGTTATTAGGTGAATAACATACAACCTAGAATTGGAGATCAAAGTAGTAAATACTATAGGAGAAAGAGATTCAAGGTCAGATAAGAGGTCAGGGGAGGGGGGGAAGGGAGGGGGGGAAGGGGGTGAAGGGGGGGGGGGAGGGTACACTAGGAAGGGAGACTCCTTATGTGTTCATATGTACGGATTAAAGAAACAAATTTTAATTGTTGGTAAACCACACATGATGCGAATCCAAGAAGAGACGACTTTAAGGAATAATACCATGAGATAGTCTCTCGGGGTGATTAAGTCTGAGTGAAAAAAAAAAAAAGAAGAGCCGCATTGGCTATTGAACATAATTTTTCTCGGCTCGTCGTACGTGTTGTACGTCACTGCGTTCTTGACGTTCGCAATTTCTGACAACATTTGTGTGACCGTGTGTATGCAAGACAAGTTTGAGCCAACATCCGTCGGAAACACGGTTTTGTTGTCAGAATGTACTCTCTTTGCTTACTCAGGTTGCCTTTAAGTGGTTATAAGCCCAAAACATTTTTTACCTTGATGCATTCCTTGCATAAGGGTAAAAAATGTGTAGGCATCAGTATCTCCCCTCCCATATGTGTGTAAACTATATAGTGACTAGTCACAGATTCTGTGTAATCATTTCCCTTTAAGCTCCTTCCACTGCAAAATCTGTCCTTTGTGACACTTACTACTGACCCCAAACTATAGAATCTCTAGAGTTCCATATTGAAGCCCCTTTACAAACCTGTTTGGCTTGTTTCCTTTTTTCCACATACATACTCTGTTTGGCTTTGGGAACCCAACCTATTATCAAGTTGAGTCGGTAATATACATATTATCCAAATTTTCAGCGTTGTTCTTTTCCCTATTTTATTTTTGAATGACCCCGAACTCTGCCTCATCTACTATTGGCCTTTGAACTCTACGTCACTTACTACTGACCTCTGTCCTCTGCCCTGATGACCCTGTACACTGCCCTATAAACTGCTAACCTCATCCTCTGCCCTAATGACCCCCTGTACACTGCCCTGCTGATATCCTATCATCTGCCCCCTTCCATTTTTTACTGCAACCCCACATTAGACAAGCTAGATTCAGCCCTGGCTCTGCCCATCTGCAGCTCTTCTCTCCCCTCACTTCCCGGTCTTACAGGCTTTGCTGAGGCAGTCATTGGCTCCCACTGCTGTCAATTAAAGCCAGTGACGAGGAAGCCAAGAGCATCAGTGGGGGACCAAGAAAAGGAGGTTTGTGGCCACTCTGTGCAATTCCATTGCACAGAGCAAGTAAGTATAAACCTGTTTGTTTAAAAAAAAAAAAGCAAGCATCTACAATCACTTTAAGTAACATCATGGGCAGAGCAAAGCTCTTCCCTTTTATTCTGCATATAGGAATAAACCAGAGTAGATACAAAAGTAACAATGTGACTTTATATCCCTTGATCTAGCACTGGAACAGTGTTTACAAACACTGTGGCAGATTTTACAGCAGAAGCTTCTACAACTGCTATATGTATTCAGCAATTCAAGGCTACCATTTTGACCATCTGTAATTGTCAGAAAGTGCGAGGGTGGTGCTGCAGTGGGGCTGAAGGATAGGGCGTACTACATATGACGTTTTTTGGGCATGTGTAGTTTGCCCAGTGTTCACCACTGGTTAAGAAACATTTTTGTTTGTAATATTTGTAATAATACATATGTAAATGTGGTTAGTCATATTTACTTATTACATTATCTCATTGCCAGAGTACTGGCCTCAGAATGTACTAAACCCTCTGGATTAGAGTAAAAGCCAAAAAAAGCAGTATTTTCAAAAGAAAGGTTTAATAATTCAATGTATCTGCTTTTCAGTATGTTTCTTTTTAGATGGCCACATGAGTTACATTGGAGTTCAATATATGTAAAGTCATAAAAGATCCAATTCAAAAAGAAAAACTGGACGAGGGTGAATGAAAGTATCTAGATGACCTGGATTTTTTTCATTAGCTCATTAGATTGTAATATGTGTGAGAAGATAGTACAGAATCTTTTTTAGAGCAGTAAGTTGGACTGCTCAAACTGAATATTTGTTTGTGTGGAAAGTAACCCTGCAATTCCCTTCTTACAACCATAGCTGATTAATGTTGTGTTTCTTACACTGTTTAATTATTATGTACAAAGTCTGATCCTAACTGTGTTGGAAGCAATTTCACACTTCCCTTCAAGCAGCATAAAAGCTATAAACACCTCTGAGAATACATTGAGTTACATTAAGAATGATCTAAAAATCCATTATTACTATCAATATGGTCAAGTTAAATAATGCTATCAAATACATACCTTTTGACCAAAACCTCCTTTGGTGCCTGGTTGTCCAGGTAACCCCTGCAAAAAGACAAGAAAGTCAGGATTTGTAGATGACATTTAAAATAGATTGCTAATAAATGCATCCTGTCTCATTAATGCATCAGTGAGTACTGGGAAAAGATTTCATTAGTGGCCAAACACTATTTTCAACAGAAATAGATGATTAAAGTAATACTCCACTAAGCTTTTGTGTACCTAAACTGAATACATATATTAGACTTAGAGATCTTAACAATTATTTGATGCTAAACATAATTTTTTACTTAGGAGTTATATAATAGCATGCATATACTTCTGTATATAGAAGATATTGTACGCTGTTAATTATGTCTACAGTAAATAAATAAATAAACTAAACAGACTCTACTTAATACCCTTAGAGGTTTAACAACTATTGTACATTTTGCTATGGAACAATTGCTATAAATCTGCAATTTCTAGGATGTGCAGCTGTCCAATTGTTCTTCATATCTTCACAGTTACGAGCTGAGCCCACTCTACTGTTTAATATTGTGGCATTTAAGTGTGGATTTATCTGGAGTCATGTTCCTACTTTATCATATTGTCTGTGGCTCTTAAAGGCAAACTATATCACCACTGCTAAAATCCTTTAGAAATATGCTGGTCCAATGGCCTTTATACGTGCGGTTCAAAAGTTCTGTCTTCATTTTAACTTTACTTGCTGCATGCATTTTTCTTATCACCAGGATAGGTATCCTAACCAGGGGATCAGCTTATCAAATTGCTAGCATCCATAACCAAAAATCTGTATCAGGTTAACTTTTTCCAACTAGAGTCATTTGAAAGCACTTGACTTGACAAGACCTCTATGTTGAAAGAAGTTTTCTATTTTTTACATTTATTTATTTAGCAGTTAAATACTTACAGCTAAGCCTTGATGACCAGGTGAACCAGGGATGCCATTTTGCCCAGTACTACCCTAGACAAGACAGAAATATGAATTAAGATGCAAGCATGGAAATAAACAGGCTGTATGGCATAGAATAGTAGAAAAAATTAGGTACTTACCTTTACCCCATTAACACCAGGAGTTCCATCCTTGCCATCAATGCCAGGGAGACCCTAAATTACAAAAAAAATGTAAGACTATATAGAGGAAACAACACTTTTTTTAAATTATAAATTCTAAAAATTATGATAAAGATGTTCATGGGTAGATATTACTACATATCACCAATTGGTCTATATATTTGCTAATCTGGAAATATGATTATTAATGTGGGCCAAGCCTATTTACACAAGGAAATTATGTGATGGTGAATAAATGATGGCTCCGAACAATATAAACACTTTACTCACACTGAATAAAAACTAACAAATGAACATTCATTTAGATGAGAAAGAGTGATGATTATTTATTGTCTAGGTTCAAACGGATCCGAAAACCAGAATATAAACAAAAAAGTCAGTACTACTACCCATACATCACATGGAAAGCAAAGCTCCCGGGTGCTCGATCCACAGTCGCCGGCTATGTACAGTAATGAGGAAAAGATTATCCGCACTTCGGTCGTTGCTCTTAAAAATTTGTAGTATTTATTAACAAGCCACGGTGGACAAAAGCAAAAATAAATGATTGGCCTTAGTCATAACCACATTACAGACATGAAACTTTGAAATAAGTAGTAATTAGACAATTAATGGGTGGAGCCAGTGATCCTTAGAGCTACTATTTATTTCAAAGTTTCATGTCTGTAATGTGGTTATGACTAAGGCCTTATAGGTTGAAACGTGTCAACTATTTTTTTTTGTGTTTGTCCACTGTGGCTTGTTAATAAATACCACAAATTTTTAAGAGCAATGACCGGAGTGCGGATCCTCTTTTCCTCAATACTAAAAGCAGGCCTGCAAGTACTATAATCCTCTGTAGAAACACAAATAATGGAAGGAGAAAGTATTTTACACATCAAGTGACGGCATCGAAAGCAGAAATGGAAACCATCTAGCTTCAGCCTGTTCACCATCCTGTAGTTGAGGCTACATTTCTTAACAAAGTGCTTCATTGATTGGAAAGACAGGAAAAATGATATACAAATATAAAACTGTGATAATGTGCCAATCCCTCCAGGGCCAGCTGATACTAATTCTATTTTGGGAACTGCCCAAAATGTATGGAAGGCTATGTATAATCCACAGTAAAAATTTGGATATAAACAAAGTAGAAAAGACCATGGTTGACCTATTATGTAAAAATAAATACATTTGTTAATACATCTGAGGAGCTATGAAAGACAGAAGAAGACATCAATCGTATTTCAGGGCCTCCTGCTTCCAAGCAAGAAAAGTGCATTGGTGCTTAGCATAGAATTAAGTTTTTGAGTGAAGTTAGTTAAAAAAACATAATTGTTATTTTCACTGCATCTATAATAGTCTTCCCATTTCCCATCACCCACTAACCCTTTCCTACTTTGGCATTCATTTCAATTTCTTGCCTCTTACCATTTTTTTGTAGCAAAACCGATACATTAATTTGTATATATCATTAAAACCCCAAAATTAAAACTTACATTGTTTCCCTTAGGACCCATCGCTCCCATTTGTCCAATGACACCTCGGGACCCCTGAAACAATATTTTGTTGGTTAGATAATTATAAGATTATTGAAAATGAATGACACAGTGTACATATAATGTTGGCTCAACTGGAGATACACATTTTACACATGTCACAAACTAATGTAATTTTTGCCATACATTATGTATAAATGTACGGTCCTTTCTATCAGAATGCTTGCAGCATTTAAACAAGAAGAGCTTACGTGTAGTGGGACCCATTGAGACCTTTGGAAACTGAATCTGTGAATATTCTGTACATTGGTGCTTGTAATCAGCAAAGACAATAGGATTTTTCCTATTTTTTACAGATATTCTTCTTGCAGGTTTCAATAGACGTTATTAACCACAGTTCTGTCTGACAGTGGCATGGCAATATAATGCAATGCCAGAGACCTCATTAATGACTGGGCACTAATGGATTCCTGGGACACACTATGAGCACCATTAATGCTATTTTCTTACCTTTTGTTCCCTGCTAGTTGCCAGAATGCACCCAGTGGTGGGGTTACTTAATTATGAAAGAATCTACTGTTAAGCTCTATGTATTTCTTTGTTAAGAGACATATATATTACCAATATTGTTGATAATTCTTTTAGGGCAAAAGGCATTTATATTACCAATACTATTAATAAATAATATAAGGCAAAAGATAAAAATATTATTGTCTGGCCCACACAAGTATCAGTACCAACAACCTTGGCTCTAGCTAACTGAACTTATAATGTTAATAACAACACCTCTATACTTTGACAGGATAAGAGATAAATGGATTTACAGTCAGGTCCATAAATATTGGGACATCGACACAATTCTAATCTTTTTGGCTCTATACACTACCACAATGGATTTGAAATGAAATGAACAAGGTGTGCTTTAACTGCAGACTTTCAGCTTTAATTTGAGGGTATTTACATCCAAATCAGGTGAACGGTGTAGGAATTGCAACAGTTTGTATATGTGCCTCCCACTTTTTAAGGGACCAAAAGTAATGGGACAGATTAACAATCATAAATCAAACTTTCACTTTTTAATACTTGGTTGCAAATCCTTTGCAGTCAATTACAGCCTGAAGTCTGGAACACATAGACATCATCAGACGCTGGGTTTCATCCCTGGTGATGATCTGCCAGGTCTCTACTGCAACTGTCTTCAGTTCCGGCTTGTTCTTGGGGCATTTTCCCCTCAGTTTTGTCTTCAGCAAGTGAAATGCATGCGCAATCGGATTCAGGTCAGGTGATTGACTTGGCCATTGCATAACATTCCACTTATTTCCCTTAAAAAACTCTTTGGTTGCTTTCGCAGTATGCTTTGGGTCATTGTCCATCTGCACTGTGAAGCGGCGCATTTGGCTGAATATGAGCAGATAATATTGCCTGAAACAATTCAGAATTCATCCTGCTGCTTTTGTTAGCAGTCACATCATCAATAAATACAAGAGAACCAGTTCCATTGGCAGCCATACATGCCCACGCAATGACACTACCACCACCATGCTTCACTGATGAGGTGGTATGCTTTGGATCATGAGCAGTTCCTTTCCTTCTCCATACTCTTCTCTTCCCATCACTCTGGTACAAGTTGATCTTGGTCTCATCTGTCCATAGGATGTTGTTCCAGAACTGTGAAGGCTTTTTTAGATGCTGTTTGGCAAACTCTAATCTGGCCTTCCTGTTTTTGAGGCTCACCAACGGTTTACATCTTGTGGTGAACCCTCTGTATTCACTCTGGTGAAGTCTTCTCTTGATTGTTGACTTTGACACACATACACCTACCTCCTGGAGAGTGTTCTTGATCTGGCCAACTGTTGTGAAGGGTGTTTTCTTCACCAGGGAAAGAATTCTTCGGTCATCCACCACAGTTGTTTTCCATGGTCTTCCGGGTCTTTTGGTGTTGCTGAGCTCACCGGTGCATTCTTTCTTTTTAAGGATGTTCCAAACAGTTGATTTGGCCACACCTAATGTTTTTGCTATCTCTCTGATGGGTTTGTTTAGTTTTTTCAGCCTAATGATGGCTTGCTTCACTGATAGTGACAGCTCTTTGGATCTCATATTGAGAGTTGACAGCAACAGATTCCAAATGCAAATAGCACACTTGAAATTAACTCTGGACCTTTTATCTGTTCCTTGTAAATGGGATAATGAGGGAATAACACACACCTGGCCATGGAACAGCTGAGCAGCCAATTGTCCCATTACTTTTGGTCCCTTAAAAAGTGGGAGGCAAACTGTTGTAAATTCCTACAACGTTCACCTGATTTGGATGTAAATACCCTCAAATTAAAGCTGAAAGTCTGCAGTTAAATCACATCTTGTTTGTTTCATTTCAAATCCATTGTGGTGGTATATAGAGCCAAAAAGATTAGAATTGTGTCGATGTCCCAATATTTATGGACCTGACTGTATATAACTGGACAATTTTCTATTCCTCTACTTGATCTGAGGAATAAGAAGCTCTGTTGGTTAATGGTATGGGCTAAACTTAGTGTAAACATGTGACTTTGCCTTCCCTCATATGAGCTAACTTTTTCTGTCACTAAAATGAGCTTGGGAAAGAGATCTTTTGGCATAATTGCAGTTAGGTTGCCAAAAGCACAAAGCCCCTAAACACATTTGTCTTTTAAGAAAATGTAAGCAAGATGCAATGTTTTTAAAAGGCTTAGGTTGTTTAGCCTGCAAGGAGGTCCAAACACTGGCAGTGACTAAATAGTATTGCTATCAGTGTACATATTAGGGTGTGGGTATAAGAACACAGTATATGTAGAATATAGTATACAAACACACTGGCATGTATGAGAACTATATGTAAATAGAATTCTTCCAATTAATCTCACTATAGACAAACTTCACATTTATAGAACACAATGCAGGGCAAGCATACCTTTTAATGTATGTTACATTTAGTCATTTGGTTTGAATATTAAATAGGAAAAAAATATTATTCACCTTATCTCCTTTCTCTCCCGGTTCTCCTGGGGGCCCCTTTGGCCCCTCCTCACCCTGAAAAAGACAGAGAAGTGAAAGCTCTGCAAGGCTGTGCTCATTAGTGATAATAACCACCCTAAGTGCAGTTTAATTAAATGCTCCTGCTCCCTAGGGGATTCTGTAATGAGGACTGAGAAATATGCACTAAGTCGATGGGGAATTTCACCTCTGTCACTTCCGACTGCATAAAATATAATCTTGCGCAGATGAACTCACTTCTGAATAGGGTCACAAAGTAGAATAAAATGTGCACGTCTCAAAAACTAATTTGTAAAGTCCAAAACAGCACTATTTACTTTAAACTAAAAGCAAACTAAAACAACTGTAAATAAAGTGTAAGCCTTTATGCACAACGGGAATTTTTTTATTGTTATGCACAAAAACCAACACTTTATTTACATTTGCTTTTGTTGCCTTTTGGTTCAATGTGAATAGAGCTACCTAATGCCGCGTACACACGATCAGACATTCCGCCAACAAAACTGTGTTTTTTTTCCCGACGGATTTTCGCTCAAACATGTCTTGCATACACACGTTCACCAAGAACGCGGTGACGTACAACACTACAACGAGCCGAGAAAAATGAAGTTCAATGATTCTGAGCATGCATCGAATTGATTCCGAGTATGCGTAGGATTTTTGTGCGTCTGAATTGGATACACACGGTCGGAATTTCCGACAAGAACTTTTGTTGTCGGAAAAATTGAGAACCAGCTCTTAATCATTTGTTGTTGGAAATTCCAACAGCAAATGTCCGATGGAGCCTATATCCGACCAAAAGCTCACATCAAACATTTGTTGTCGGAAATTCCGATCGTGTGTACGCGGCATTAGACTTTACAAATTTACTTTTGTAATGTGCACATTTTTCCATGTTGTTATCATTGTTTAAAATATAGCTGCTATACAAAAGTATTCTTTATAGTTTTAATAGATTTTAGTTTTGAGTTGGCGCAGCACAGAGTTCACTTTAAGAAAAGCAATATGTTTACAGAGGATCATAAGTTTAATACACCAAATCCACCACTGCAGAACTACTGTGCTACTCCGACAGATAGAATGAACAGTGGAACACTGACTGACAAACTAGATGGGGGTAAGGGTTTTAAGACAGATTGAAGAAAAATCATTCATAAACCTACTATATACTGTATACTCTTTTAAATTATGCTATTAACACCCCTTTCCAACATGATAAAAAAAGTGTTTAGTTTTATATTAACTTACAGGTTTCCCGGCTGCACCAACTGATCCAATCATCCCTTTATATCCTGTTGGTCCCTGTGAAATTCAGACAACATCTTTTAGAATAACAGTTACAGAAGAGTATGAAAATGTACATATTGTTACACTGCTTACTTGCTTTACCTGGGATCTTCCTTCCTTTTACATATGTCTATAAGCACAGTAGACACTGTGCATCAAGATAGATTATTATTATTATTATTATACAGGTGTAGCGAACTCACCCCTCTCACCCCTTCTCATTCTCGGCTTGTCTTTCTTTGTCTAGGGGTGTTAGTGCTGGGGGGAGGGATAAGATACACCACGGCCCATGTCCTCCATAGTGAAGAGATGAAGGCCAGAAAGATCGGGCTTTGTGTAGGTGTCCTAGAGTCAAGTCCTGTACTTCGTCCCTGACTCCTTTGCTCCTAGTAACCAGAGTTCCACACAGTGAATAGGTCCAACACAGTTTTATTCTTCTCAGCAAATAAACACACAGCACGGTTAAGTTGGATTCTTTTGCAACAACTTAGTCTTAATGGGAATAGGTCGAGCCACAATCCTTTCCCTTCTCTTGCCAACCACTGTGGTATCACCAGTGGTGAATAGTCACTGCCACTGACTATGTGAAATAGAACGTGAATTACCTTCGCTAGCAAGGCCCCTGTCAGGGGAAGGATATCCGTCCAAGGGAGATACCGGAGGCCTCTCTGTCACCAGCGATGCTGCGCCGGACTCTCCAGAGAAGTTCTGCACACCAGACCTCACGAACTCAGACACGGGCACCCAAGGAGTTAGGGCCCCATCGGATTCCTCCACCCTCGCGGAACTCAGTCGAAGGTACTGAGCCCCAGGCATCCGCCATAGTACCTCACCCCAGGCTAAAGGTGCCTGAGATGGACTCCATCTCCGCTCCGGCCAGGTCAAAGGCACCTGGGCCCGGAACACCGGGATGCCAGCACCCAAGCTGAAGGTGCCTGGGTGCGGCCACGTCCTCCGACTCTGCACTCTGAACCCCGTGGTAAGGGCGTCCGCCCCCTTTATCTCCTCTCCCTTCGCGCCACAGCGGGTTCCCTGCCCCGCCGTACCAGCTCCAGGGGAGGACAAAAAGGCACAGTCTTGCGGTGTGAGTTCACCTCCGGCCCCCGGCAACAACGCCACCTATAGGCCCAGGGAACCTCACACCACCAGAGTCCTCCAAGAACCATAAAAGGGCCTCAGATCCCCTAGCAATCAGTGCATCTGGGTTACACTTCCACCCAGATGCTTCCCCTAAATTCAAATACCCGCTACACAGGATTTTTGTAGCGTCTACAGTTTGTGCAGCACTTTACAACATGAGGGCAGACAGTACATTTACAATACAACTCAATACAGGATTAGAACAAGCAAGTGAATTTCAAAAGGTAATAGCTTATTGTAATAAGCATGCACTATCTTTACACAGGCACACTCTCTTTCTCTCTACTGATATCATAAAGGGATATCAAACACATAGCTGATATATGACTAAATGGGAAAATCCAAAAGGCATACAAGAGGCCTTTCTGTGACCCAAGGTACAATCCTCTCCTGTTGTGCATATCTTAGTGAGAACGTCTGCTAGAATGTGCTATTGGAGGCAACATGTGGTCTCCTTTATGGGCAGGACTACTTTTCTACTGCTTAGACCACCAAAAAAGAGAAGATGGTTTGATGTTTCCTTATAATATAAAGAGCTTTCAGGATCCTCTCAATAATCCCTGTACCCATTCCCCCTATAGACGTCTTGCTGAATTTAGCCATAAATGTCCAGAGGTAGCAAGAAGAGGAAAACATATAAGGAAAAAAAAGCTATCACAGTTTGTAAATCTAAGCCTTGGTGCAGCCTATCCCTCACTGTCCTACCTGGGATTTTCCTGCCTTTTAGATATGTAGATGCTAAGAATCATGATGGATTAGAATGAGAATATAAATTGCAAATGGTAATTATCTTTTTATAATGCTTATGCATACATTGTCCATATGTTGCACACATACTGTACATGCAATTATAATATCTTATGTACTAATAACAAATCATAATTTTTCAAGCTGACCACAAAATTTCAAAGATCTATCTCAAATGTCCACATTTATAGATACTTACAGTTTCTCCTTTGGGTCCAGCGAGCCCTGGGTAACCACGGACTCCCCGAGGGCCCTGTATCACAAATAATAATATAATTATTAGAACAATTATTAAAGCACATTATAATGTTACAAGTAAAACAATGTTGTAATAACCAGTGTTTAATAATACTATAAACTACAAAAAACAAAAGGTTTGTTTTTTGAAGTTCCCAGGGATGGCATCTTGTGGACTGGAGAAAAGCCCCGGGAACCTTATGAGTGCATTCTAGAAACAAATAGATTTCTCTGTTTTAAAGAACAAACACAATGAGTATTGTGGCCCTAGGCTATTATGTACTGGATGGATATTGGGAGCTATAGCTATAGTTATTGTTAGTCTAGTGCAGACCTGGGCATTTTACAACCCCCTTTGAATGGACTGCGTGAGATCAATCGGAAATTGAAAATCAAATGTAAGTAAGGGTACGTCATGCATGCAATACAATTACAACGCTTTTTTTTAAGGTGACTGCTATTTTTTTTCCAATTTACATATGTGCATGCAAGCCGATGCACCTTAACAGTATTACCCCCCAGGCATGCCCACCAAGCATGTGACACTGCTTTATGGCTCTGGGTGAGGAGTGTGGGTTCCCTGAATCTAGGCTGGTCAGTCAACAAGATGGTGACAGCTATGCTTCCACCATTGTTGGTCCTCAATTCGCCATCATGGCAGCAGTCGCACTACTGCCTTTTCTGAGCGACTTCGGCTGTGTAGGAGGCACCGCACTGCCCCTCAAATATCTGGGATGGACCATGTGAGGTTAGCAACAAGGATATAAAAAAAGGTGAGGGCATGTGGGAGGGTGTTGCCAAGGCCCACTCTCCAGCCTACAAGTAAGAGGCAGAACCTACACTCCCAATAGTCAGCCTTAACTTCCTATTTGATGTGGAAGTGACGTCACACACCAAGGATGTACTGTATATAAATACTCTCATAGGGTTCCCATAGACAGGATGCTCTGTTAACTCTATGTATGTTTGGTCCAATGAGGTGCTAGCTTACCATATTACATAATATCATCATATGTAATGGTATGTGGTAATCCTATATTGATTTGTATTATAAATTAGTTTTAAGTGGGATTTAATGTCCAGTTATGTGCACCATATACAGTGCCTGTGATAATTAAGAACAGCCTATTGGTTTGTCCCTCTAAAACAGCCCCAGTTTCTCATGTGGCCCCGTAATTGCCCATCCCTGGTGTAGCAGTAGCATGTTGCACTAACTGTAATTGGCTGTAGGTAGTTTTTGTAGTTATGCAAGTTAGGAAATTCCGACGGAGTTAGAAAGAGACCATGTTCTCTTTTTTTTCAGACGAAAAAAAATTCTATCTGAAATTCCGTTCGTCTGTATGGAACTCAGACGGAGAAAAAAACACGCATGCTCAGAATCAAGTCGACGCATGCTCGGAAGCATTGAACTTCATTTTTCTCGGCTCGTCATAGTGTTGTACGTCTTGCGTTCTTGACGGTCGGAATTTGGTGTGACAGTGTGTATGCAAGACAGCTTGAATGGAATTCCGTCGGAAAAATCTGTCAGAGTTTACCCCGACGGAAAATCCGATCATGTGTACAAGGCATTAGGTGCTACACTTAAACCAAGCGTTACCCCATCATTTATAAAGATGTAAATTTTTACAACTAAAACAGCATACTTTCAATTTATTTGAAAGAGCATGATACAGGTAAAAATGCTTTAACTGCTTAAGGACCGCTGCACGCCTATTTGCGTCGACAGAATGGCACGGACAGGCATATAAGGGCGTACAGGTACGTCCCCTTTAAGATGCCGCCATGTGGTCGCGCGTGCGCTGCTGACGGCACGTTTGCGACCCTGCCGCAAGCTCCGTGAGCCCGACCGTGGGTCCCGCTGACTCGATCGCCGCGGGGATACCCGCGATCGTCTCACAGAGAGATAGAGCGGGGAGATGCTAATGTAAACAAGCATCTCCCCGCTCTGCCTAGTGACAATGACACTGATCTCTGCTCCATGTAATCGGAGCGGAGATCAGTGTCATGTCACACACAGCCCATCCCCCCTACAGTAAGAATCACTCACTAGAGCACACTTAACCCCTACAGCGCCAGCTAGTGGTTAACCCCTTCACTGCCAGTGTAATTTTCACAGTAATCAGTGCATTTTTATAGCACTGATTGCTGTAAAAATGACAATGGTGTCAAAAGGGTCCGATGTGTCCGCCATAATGTCGCAGTCACGATAAAAAAATCGCTGATCGCCGCCATTACTAGTAAAAAAAAAATATTAATAAAAATGCCATAAAACTATCCCCTATTTTGTAGACGCTATAACTTTTGCGCAAACCAATCAATAAACGCTTATTGCTATTTTTTTTTTACCAAAAATATGTCGAAGAATATCGGCCTAAACTGAGGAAAAAATATATTTTTATATTTTTTTCGGGGATATTTATTATAGCAAAAAGTAAAAAATGTTGCATTTTTTTCAAAATTGTCGCTCTATTTTTGTTTATAGCGCAAAAAATAAAAACCGCAGAGGTGATCAAATACCACCAAAAAAAAGCTCTATTTGTGGGAAAAAAAAGAACGTCAATTTTGTTTGGGAGCCCCGTCGCACGACCGCACAATTGTCAGTTAAAGCGACAAAGTGCTGAATCGCAAAAAGTAGCCTGGTCTTTGACCAGCGAAATGGTCCGGGGCTGAAGTGGTTAAACTTTGAAAAAAATAAGTTAAACTCCTTTTATAAACTATATTTTTGAGGATTCCTTATTTCTCCCCATATACAGTATACAGTATTTCATTTTTTGCTTGGCAGATAGCAATTTGTTTTTGTGAGATCAGTGAAAGCTATATGAAGCTCTGTGCAGATTGCAGGGAAGGGAATGATGCATTTTTACCAATATATATTATATTAAAAATTTTGAAGTAAATGTTACTATTTCCATAACAACTTTTTTGACTGCAACATTTTGTATAAAATGGACCAAACAAATTGCTCAGACTCCATTCACACAGGGGCAACACGACTTCCAGCACGACTTTGGGAGGCAACTTGGACACGACTTGCGTATGAATCACAGCGCGACCTGGAGCTACTTACAAGGCAACTTCAAGTTGCCTCCAGGACAGGAGACATTGCAATGGCCAATAAAACAAGAATCAGCTCTGTGGGAGGGAGGGGGGAGGGAGAGGTTTGCCTGAGAAATGTATGTTCTCTTCCTGGAAAGTTGCTTCTGTTAAGACAGGGGATCCGACTTCTGAGCGACTTCCATTGAAATCAATGGGTACAGGTCGCCTAGCAGTCGCCTAGAAGTCGGATTGAAGTAGTACAGGAACCTTTTTTGAAGTCGGAGCGACTGCAGTAGTGTACATTAGGACGGCTCCATTCACTTACATTGATTTTCTCATGCAGCGCGACTTGAGGTGACTAGGGGCAACCTGGGGCGACTTGAAGTCGGATCCAAAGTTTCCCCTGTGTGAATGGGCTCTAATGTAGGACTATACAAAAAATTCAAGGCATACAAAAAGATGTTCTGTGACTAAAGTCTTTCTTTTTGTAAAAGCTCTGCCTGTCATGTCATGAACTTACTTCTGTAAGAACTTCTATTCAGATGTGCTATTGCAAGCAGCATGCCGTTTCCATTATAGCCAGGACTACTAGTTAAAGTGGTTGTAAACCTCAGAAATGAAATAGGAACAAAGCACATCCTTCTATACTGTGTAGTTGTCTCTATCCAAAGCAGTGAGTGTGGTTTTTCTCTTCTGCCTTGTTCCTCTGCTATCAGTATGTATCACTTCTGAAAGGTTTTCCGACACCATGAGATAAAAAAGGTGTATTGGGGAGGGTGCTCCAGCACACAGCCTGTGACTGATATCCATAGCTCTGCATGTTCTCTATGTACAGTAAGGGGAGTGGGAGTGTCTCTCTCATCCAAGCAGGGCTCAGACCTGTCTTCACTAAGATCTGCACTGTGAGGCTTCAGTTCCCCGACCCCTGCTGCTAGAGCTGAGAAATCCTGTATAAATTCTGTATTTTTATCTGATGTAGAGAACAAATGGCTGCAAATAAATAGGTACAACCTATGTAAGAGGTTTTGTTTCATCTCTGTGTTTAGCCTGATGCTAGTTACTTCACTGGGTATATGTGAGGGTTTTCAACCACTTTAATGAGTCAGACTATCAAACAAGAGAAGATGGTTTGATATTTCCTGGACTATAAAGTAGACATGTGCGCCGTCAATAAATTTGTTTTGTTTCGTTCCGTTTCGTATTAGCCGTTAATTCGTATTTTGGGGGCCGAAATTAAATTTGGATTCGTACGAAATACGAATTTTCGTTAGGTTCGTTAACTTTTCGAAACAATTACGAACGTTCATTATGATGAATTTAAAAAGCAAAAAATACCTTTCTCAATATGGCAGTCATCGACTCATTATGAGGGGCTCCCACCATCCCTGTGCTGTGCTGACTTCCTCCTGGGGCTGTACCCCTGCTGTGCTCATTATGAGGGGCTCCCACCATCCCTGTGCTGTGCTCATTATGAGGGGCTCCCACCATCCCTGTGCTGTGCTGACTTCCTTCTGGGGCTGTACCCCTGCTGTGCTCATTATGAGGGGCTCCCACCATCTCTGTGCTGTGCTGACTTCCTGGGTTTTTAACTTCATCATAACGAATAATCGTAATTATTATGACAATAATAAAACGATATTAATGAACATTCTTATTTTGTCCGATTCTGAATCTCCCATCGACTACCAGTACCAGTCTCCCACTCCCATATTAAAAAAGGTAATTTTCCCAACCCTTACTCAGCAGCAGAAGAAAACCTCTGATTGGTCAACAAAACACCAGTCACGTTTCCGTTGTAACGGAATTTGGATCCGAAATTCGTCAACGAAATTTCGTATTTCGTATACAATTAGGAAGCATAGAAATTCGTATTTCGAATGCTTCCGAATGTACGAATTTTCATAAATTCGTACGAAACGAACCGCACATGTCTACTATAAAGAGCTGAATCCGGTCAACATTCTCTGTATACTCCTTTTCCTACATGTAGGTAGACATGTGCATTCGTTTTTGTCCGAATGCATTTTCGTCCGAATTTCAGGTATTTTCGTTATCATTTTAACAAACGAAAAAGAAAGCACAGAATCCGAAAGATCCGACATAAACAAATGCTTTATTTTCGTTTTCGTTGCAACAACAGTTCGATATAGATAGGATATTCGACGTGACGCTGACAATAACAATCTGTGTCTATCGAACCTGCGGTCGAATGTGCCTAACCTTAAAGCGGAGCTCCGACCGAAAATAAAAATATTAAAAGCCAGCAGCTGCTGACTTTTAATATTTGGACACTTACCTGTCCTGGAGTCCAGCGACGTCCGCAGCAGAGGACGAGCGATCGCTCGTCACTCTGCTGCCCCCTCCGCCATCCTCGCTGAGGGAACCAGGATGTGAAGCCTTGCGGCTTCACTGCCCGGTTCCCTACGGCGCATGCGCGAGTCGCGCTGCGCCGTTCTGATTCGTCCTCCTGTGTTCTGGGAGCCGAGTGTCTCCCAGAACACTACGGGAAGTCTGGGGGAAGTGACGTGACTCCCGCAGATTTCCTGCAGAGAGGACTCCCGGATGTGGGTGAAAATACCTGTCTTAGACAGGTATCTTCACCCCCTCCCCCCTGAAAGGTGTCAATTGTGACACCGGAGGGGGGGAGGGTTCCGATGAGCAGAAGTTGAAATTTAGGGGGGAGCTCCACTTTAACTCTATTAGTCCAAGATTATTCGACATGGAGAGAAAAGATTTGACATAGAGAGAAAAGATTCAACATTATAGAGAGAAAAGATTCAACATTATAGAGAGAAAAGATTTGACATTATAGAGAGAAAAGATTTGACATTATAGAGAGAAAAGATCGCTGCTGGAATTGGGTGGGGGAAGTAAAATAAAAATAATGATGATGATGAATGTTATTGGCTGATTGTAACCAAAGAGGAGGAGCAGTAAATTAGCTAGAACTAACTTGACAATTCAACATGAACGACGAAGATTCGACAAAGCATCGAAAAACATACAAACGTCAAATCTGTCATTGAAGGCTTAGGTGTCTGTCGAAAGTTTGAAGATTCGACGGAGCAGCTAAACTGTACGACGCTGCAATCGTACATTTCCGGTCAAATGCATCCACCCATAGGCTATAGAAGAATTCTAATGTTGGTTGACTAGTAATAGTAATTAATAAATATAATTATTACTAGTCATACAACATTAGAATTCTACTATAGCTTGTAGGCGGAAGATTCAACCGGAAATATATGATTGCAGCTTCGCACAGTTTCGCTGCTCCGTCAAATCTTCTTTGAACATTCGACAGACACCATAAGCCTTCAATGACAGATTCGACCTTAATTAATTCAGATTTTCAGGTGAATGCAATTTCCAACGAAAAACTACCGTAAATAAATAAAAATGAATTTCGGGAGTAACTAAATACATTTATTTTTCGGACGAAAACGAAATTCCGAAATGAAATATTTCAGTGTGCACATGTCTACATGTAGGTAGTGAGAATCAATAAACAGAGGAAAGAAATTGTCATCACAGTTTGTAAATGTGAGTCTTTCTCATTGTGTGCTACGACACTGAAAGAGGGGACACCATAAGAATGAGATGCTACTATTACCTGTATCCTACTCTATAGTGATATTGGCTATGCTGACATTTATTTGTAAGAATGGGTGGTTGTACATTACCGCAGGTCCTGGAATTCCTTGTTCCCCTGAAATGCCCACATCTCCCTTTGTGCCCTGTAATTGGAAAAAAGGTCTACTGAACCAAGATATATACAATGTTGCTTTAATTTTACTGAATTTGTTTTATTGTTTTTAATATTGAAATACAAATTTCTGAAGTTACGAGAAAATAAAACTAGAAATAAATATTACGGCACACAGAAACAATTACTTTCTTTACATGTCCAGGGGTGATCTGTTCCTTTGTTAGTGCAGAGATCCCTATTGCAAGGCTTTATATATATATATTTTTATTTTTATTTTTTCGGTTGGCTTGAAAGTGTTTTGGCATAATATAGCAGACTGTGCCCCTTGACAGAAAGAAACCCAGGGAGGCTGACTTCCGTGAAAGCAGTGTTTAGGAAATACTTCTTATTCCCTTAATTACAGTCAAATGCTTATAATCACCAGGCAGGCTTCGGTATGTTCAACTACCAGACCCTTCACTTTGAGCAGCTAGTTGAGTTGAGCTGCTAGCTGCAGTAATATCCTGGTCACAGCTACTTAAATACAGTACAATAAAATGCATGTTTATGTGCATATTTGTGTGTACCCTTCAGTGCAAGTTTACATGCGAGTACTTTTGTGAATGTATGTACATGTGCAGGTACACACAGAATACACGGTAGGCAGTAACTAGAGCAGATCTACATCCTAGTGCAATACGATTTGGATGCATCCGGTTAGTGCTACACTGTGTATCTGATCTTGGCATAGTACAGGTTAGTTAAGGTGTTATTAAAGTGCTCAGTTGAAGGGATCAGAGCCATGAGGTGATGTAGATTGGGCACAATCTTATGGTGTCATCTAAGAACTTACAGAAGTGTAATTGTGTGCCTTTAACAAGAATTGTATTTATAGAAGAAGCGGCACTGGCCCTTCATTTGAACTTTAGTTTAGGAATAGGTTGTTTTGTGCAAATGCAAATAACAGACTTCATGGCAAGTGTTGATTTGCTTCATTTGTGTGATACTTGTTAGAATTATTTCCCCTACACCTATTTCTGTTTAGAAGGTTCTTTGTCTCGTACTATATATACTTATTTAAAAAAAAATCATAATCAGTCTTAGGATATACATACAGTTTTGCCTTGTGGTCCTGGCTCACCAAGGGGACCTGGACGCCCTTTATGGCCCTTAAAAGAAAATAATATTTTATTATAATACAATTTCTTCCTATCTCGTATGGTTTAGCATGTATGATAGCAAACATTTACCTGAGGAAACAAAGGCATAAGAAGATACCATCAATCTATCCACAAGAATATAAAAATGTAATTGAGATATTTTGACAACAAAACTCAAAAGGTTTCTGTAAATTAGTGAGTATCCATCCTAAGCGTTATTCAAAAATATTTGCAGAGAATACTGTTACGTGGCAAATTCACCTTCTGTGACCAAGTCTTGATAAGTGCCATCTTATTTATTTATTGTTGGTAATCAGGCACACTAGTTGGTGAGTTCACTTGCCACAGCTGGCAAGTAGAGATGGACTGAACATCCCTTGTTCGGTTCGCACCAGAACTCCCAAACATATCAAAAGTTCAGGCCCGAACATCTAACCCCTGTGGGACCCGAATTAAATCAAAAGTGAACATTTTGAAGGCTTCTAGGCAAGTTATTGGCCATAAGGCTCGATACTAGTGATGAGCCGAACACCCCCGTGTTCGGTTCGCACCAGAACCCGCGAACGGACCGTAAGTTTTCACGAACTTTAGAACCCTATTAAATACAATGGATGCGAACGTTCAAAATCTAAAGTGCTAATTATAACGACTAATATGCATGTTATTGTCCTAAAAAGGGTTTGGGAACCCGGGTTCTGCACCAGGGGACATGTATCAATCCAAAAAAAAGTTTTAAAAACGGCAGTTTTTCGGGAGCAGTCATTTTAACCACTTAAGCCCCGGACCATTTGGTAGCTAAAGGACCAGAGGTGAATTCAGAATTTTGCACTGCGCTGCTTTAACTGTAAATTGTGCGGACATGCAATGTTGTACCCAAACGAAATTTGCGTCCTTTTCTTCCCACAAATAGAGCTTTCTTTTAATGGTATTTGATTGCCTCTGCGATTTTTATTTTTTGCGATATAAACGGAAAAAGACCGAAAATTTTGAAAAAAAATGATATTTTCTACTTTTTGTTATAAGAAAAATCGAATAAACTCAATTTTAGTCATACATTTAGGCCAAAATGTATTCAGCCACATGTCTTTAGTAAAAAAAATGTCAATAAGCGTATATTTATCGGTTTGCGCAAAAGTTATAGCGTTTACAAACTAGGGTACATTTTCTGGAATTTACACAGCTTTAAATTTATGACTGCCTATCTCATTTCTTGAGGAAAAGTAGACACCCCAAGGAAATTGCTGAGAGGCATGTTGAGCCCATTGAATATTTTTTTTTTTTGTCCCAAGTGATTGAATAATGACAAAAAAAAAAAATTACAAAAAGTTGTCACTAAATGATATATTGCTCACACATGCCATGGTTATATGTGGAATTGCACCCCAAAATACATTCTGCTGCTTCTCCTGAGTATGGGGATACCACATGTGTGGGACTTTTTAGGAGCCTAGCCACGTACGGGACCCCGAAAACCAAGCACTGCCTTCAGGATTTCTAAGGGTGTAAATTTTTGATTTCACTCCTCACTACCTATCACAGTTTTGAAGGCCATAAAATGCCAAAATAGCACAAAACCCCCCCAAATGACCCCATTTTAGAAAGTAGACACCCAAGGAAATTGCTGAGAGGCCTGTTGAGCCCATTGAATATTTTTTTTTTGTCCCAAGTGATTGAATAATGACAAAAAAAAAAAAATTACAAAAAGTTGTCACTAAATGATATATTGCTCACACATGCCATGGTTATATGTGGAATTGCACCCCAAAATAAATTTTGCTGCTTCTCCTGAGTACGGGGATACCACATGTGTGGGACTTTTTAGGAGCCTAGCCGCGTACGGGACCCCGAAAACCAATCACCGCCTTCAGGATTTCTAGGCACAAATTTTTGATTTGACTCCTCACTACCTATCACAGTTTCGAAGGCCATAAAATGCCAAAATAGCACAAAACCCCCCCAAATGACCCCATTTTGGAAAGTAGACACCCCAAGCTGTTTGCCGAGAGGCATGGTGAGTATTTTACAGCTCTCATTTGTTTTTGAAAATGAAGAAAGAACATTTTTTTTTTTCTTTTTTTTTTTCAATTTTCAAAACTTTGTGACAAAAAGCGAGATCTGCAAAATACTCACAATACCTCTCAGCAAATAGCTTGGGGTGTCTACTTTCCAAAATGGGGTCATTTGGGGGGGTTTTGTGCCATCTGGGCATTCCATGGCCTCCGAAACTGTGATAGGCAGTGAGAAGTGAAATCAAAAATTTACACCCTTAGAAAGCCTGAAGGCGGTGATTGGTTTTTGGGGTCCCGTACGCGGCTAGGCTCCCAAAAAGTCTCACACATGTGGTATCCCCGTACTCAGGAGAAGCAACAGAATGTATTTTGGGGTGTAATTCCACATATGCCCATGGCATGTTTGAGCAATATATCATTTAGTGACAACTTTGTGCAAAAAAAAAAAAGAATTTTCTTTTTTCCGCAACTTGTGTCAACATATAAAATATTCCATGGACTCGACATGCCTCTCAGTATATAGCTTGGGGTGTCTACTTTCCAAAATAGGGTCATTTGGGGGGGTTTTGAACTGTTCTGGCATTTTATACACAACATTAGGAAGCTTACATCCACTCTTCTAACCACTTGAAGACAAAGCCCTTTTTGACACTTTTTGTTTACATGAAAACATATTTTTTTGTGCAAGAAAATTATGTTGAACCCCCAAACATTATATATATTTTTAAAGCAAAGGCCCTACAGAATAAAATGATGGGTGTTGCATTTTTTTTTCTACACAGTATTTGCGCAGCGATTTTTCAAATGCATTTTTTGGGGAAAAAATACACTTTTTTTAATTTTAATGCACTAAAACACACTATATTGCCCAAATGTTTGATGAAATAAAAAAGATGATCTTAGGCCGAGTACATAGATACCAAACACGACATGCTTTAAAATTTCGCACAAACGCGCATTGGCGACAAACTACATACATTTTTAAAAGCCTTTAAAAGCCTTTACAGGTTACCCCGTTAGATTTACAGAGGAGGTCTACTGCTAAAATTACTGCCCTCGATCTGACCTTCGCGGTGATACCTCACATGCATGGTGCAATTGCTGTTTACATATGACGCCAGACCGACGCTTGCGTTCGCCATTGGGCAAGAGCAGGGCAGGACAGGGGTGCTTTTTTTTTCTTATTTTTTTTTTATTATTAATTTTGCTTTTTATTTTATTTTTAAACTGTTGCTTCCATATTTTTTTTTTTTATCATTTTTATTGTTATCTCAGGGAATGTAAATATGATAGCTATAGGTAATGACAGGTACTCTTTTTTGAAACAACTGGGGTCTATTGGACCCTAGATCTTTCCTCTGCCCTCAAAGCATCTGACCACACCAAGATCGGTGTGATAAAATGCTTTCCCAATTTCCCAATGGCGCTTTTTATATCGGGGGGGGGGGTCATTCCCTCCCACTGCTTGTAAAAATAGGATTTTTATAACAGCTTACCTGTAAAATCCTTTTCTTGGAGTACATCACGGGACACAGAGTGGCATAGTCATTACTATGTGGGTTATATAGATACCTTCAGGTGCTGGCACTGGCAACTTCCAAAACCGGAAGTACCCTCCCCTATATAAGCCCCTCCCATCCGGGAGTACCTCAGTTTTGTAGCAAAGCAATAAGTGTCCCCAAAAGAGGGGTGGGAGCTCTGTGTCCCGTGATGTACTCCAAGAAAAGGATTTTACAGGTAAGCTGTTATAAAAATCCTATTTTCTTTCTCGTACATCACGGGACACAGAGCGGCATAGTCATTACTATGTGGGATGTCCTAAAGCAATGCCCAATGAGGGGGGGGATACACCATACATAAGCTGAGCGCTATCAGACATGAGGATCTTTTGCGGCCTGCAACACACTGCGCCCAAAGGCGACATCCTCCTGACTTCTAACGTCCACCTGGTAGAACCTAGTAAACGTGTGTACTGAAGACCATGTTGCGGCCTTACAGATTTGAGCCAAGGAGGCCTGGTGATGCACTGCCCATGAAGTTCCAACTGCTCTCGTGGAGTGCGCCCTAACTTTGAACGGAGGCGGTCTCCTTCTCAAGCCATAGGCTTGCATTATGACCTGTCGAATCCACTTGGCTAAAGTAGATTTTGACGCTGCCTGACCCCTCCTGGGGCCTTCCGGCAGAATAAACAAAGTATCCGTTCTGTGAATCTGAGCAGTGGCTTTTAGATAAGCTTTAACTGCTCTTACTACATCCAAAGAATGTAATAATTTTTCCTCTACTGAACTAGGTTTGGGGAAAAAAGAAGGAAGAACCACATCTTGGTTCAAATGAAACCTCAATACCACCTTCGGAAGAAAGGTTGGATGAGGACGTAACACTACTCTGTCCTTATGGATAACCAGATATGGCTCCCTACAGGACATAGCGGCTAATTCCGACACTCTTTTAGCCGAACAAATGGCTACTAGAAAAATCAATTTCCTGGTGAGAAGAACCAGGGAAATATGCTGTAATGGTTCAAATGGTTGTTTCTGTAGAACCGACAGAACCAGGTTTAAGTCCCATGGACATATGGGAATATTAACCGGAGGGCTAATACGTATCACTCCTTGTATAAAGGCTTTGACTAGTGAATGCGAAGCCAAGGGCCTCTGAAAAAATATTGACAAGGCCGAAATCTGACCCTTGATAGTACTCAAGGCAAGCTTCCTATCTACAGCCCACTGTAGGAAGTCCAGAATCCTACCTATTACGTACTTTCGTGGATGCCATTTCTTGGCCTCACACCAGGCGATGTACGCCTTCCAGATTCTATAGTAGATCTGCCTGGATACCGGCTTCCTGGCATTGATCATGGTAGATACCACAGGATTAGAGAGACCTCTCTTTTTTAGAATGTGGGCTTTAATAGCCAGGCCGTCAAACCTAGGGCTGGTAAGGAAGGGTGGTATATCGGTCCTTGCGAAAGTAGGTCCGGACGATGTGGGAGGGTCCAAGGACTCCCCACAGACATTTTTACAATCTCCGCGTACCATGCTCTTCGGGGCCACGCTGGAGCCACCAGAATCACTGGTTTCTTTTCTACCCTGATTCTGCGGAGCAATCGAGGTAACAATTGTGGCGGTGGGAATGCATATATCAGCTTGAACTGATCCCAAGGGAACACTAGGGCATCCGAGCCGCAAGCTAGGGGATCCCTTGTCCAAGAGACAAACCTGTCCACCTTTGCGTTGAATCTGGATGCTAGCAGATCTACATCCGGTGTTCCCCACCGCTGACATATTGTCCGAAAAACCTCGGGGTGAAGGGACCATTCCCCTGGGCATAATTGTTGGCGACTTAGAAAGTCCGCCTTCCAATTCTCCACTCCTGGAATGAATACCGCGGATATGGCTGGGACATATCTTTCTGCCCATTTCAGGATGCAATTTACTTCCCTCTGGGCTGCACGACTCCTGGTGCCACCCTGATGATTGATATATGCCACTGCCGTGGCATTGTCTGATTGAATTCTGACAGGGGACCCTTGGAGTTTGGATGTCCATGCTACTAGGGCATACCGGGCTGCTCGTATCTCTAAGAGATTGATGGGCAGGGCCTTTTCCGCATCCGACCATCTGCCCTGGAGAGACCATTGCTCCAGTACTGCTCCCCAGCCTATAAGGCTGGCATCTGTAGTGACCACCTTCCACGAAATCGGACTGAAGGATTTCCCTTTTTCCAGATTCTGGGGAACCAACCACCAACGGAGGCTCTTGCGAACGGAAGGGGACAAGGACATTGGTAAGTCTAGGGCCTGAACTTTCTTGTTCCAGGCTGACAGTATGGCCCTTTGCAAATTCCTTGAATGGAATTGACCGTAGGGTACTGCTTCGAATGATGCCACCATTTTTCCCAGCAGCCTCATGCACAGGCGTATGGACGGCTGTCTTTTTGTACCCACTAAGTGGATCAAATCTCTCAAAGACAACACCTTTTTTCGAGGCAAGAATATTTTCCTCTGGCCTGAATCTAGCCTTAGCCCCAAGTATTCCAGACTTTTGACTGGTTTTAGGGCTGACTTGTCTCGGTTGATAATCCAACCGTGAGATTCCAGATACTTGATTGTCTTGTGAACGACCACTTCTAGTTTTTTCACTGAGTGGTCTATCAGCAACAAGTCGTCTAGATATGCCATTATCGTTACACCTTGCGTTCTTAGATTGGCCAATAATGGGGCCAGAATTTTTGTGAACACTCGTGGTGCTGTGGCCAGACCGAAGGGTAAGGCTCTGAACTGAAAATGGCGCCCTTCTACTGCAAAGCGTAGAAATTTTTGGTGGACTGGAAAGATGGGAATGTGCAAATAAGCATCTTTGATGTCGATCGAGGCTAACCATTCCTCCCCTTGTAGGGCAGTGGCCACCGATCGGATCGACTCCATCCGGAAAGTCCTGATATGCAGGAATTTGTTTAGCCCTTTTAGATTTAATATGGGCCTCACGTCCCCGTTTGGCTTCGGGATTGTAAAGAGGTTTGAGTAAAACCCGAACCCCCATTCTTCCAGGGGAACCTCCATAATTACTCCTTGGAGCAATAGTTGTTCTAGTGCCAACAGGAGGGACTCTCTCTTCCGGGGATCCCTTGGCACGTTTGACCTCATAAAATGGGAAGGAGGAGAGTCTTTTAACTCCAATCTGTATCCCAGACTTACTGCAGAGAGCACCCATCTGTCTCTGATCGTGTCCCGCCAGGTCTCTGCGAACAACTGGAGTCTTCCCCCCACCCGATTGAGTGGGGGCAACCCTTCATGCATTTGACTTTTGGGGAGGTTTTGTACCTCTCCTGACCCAGGGTTTCTTATTACCCTGCGATTGTCCCTGATTTTTACCCCCGGGATTTGACCGAGGAGGCCGTCGGAACTGTTTCACAACCGATGCCCCAGGGACTGGAGAAGCAGGCCTCTTAAAAGAGGGACCTCTAACTCTGTTTTTAACCGGCAAGAGTGTACTTTTACCGTTGGAAATTTTCTGGATATATTTGTCCAGGTCTTCCCCGAATAAGCGTTCACCATGAAATGGGAAGCTAACCAGCAATTTTTTACAGGGAGCTTCAGCAGACCAGTTTTTGAGCCATAGAAGCCTGCGCATATGTACTACAGACAGCGTAAGGCGGGAGGCCTGATGGATTGAATCCTTTATGGCGTCAACCGCAAAGCATAAGGCTCTAGGTAGATCAGCTAGGGCAAGGGCCTGCTGATCTGGCAAGTCCCTTAAGACCTGTTTCAACTGATCCTTCACTGCTTGGCAGACCCCAATAGCTGCCACTGCTGGTTGTGTCACCAAGCCTGCTGTAGAAAAAGCAGATTTTAATAAGGACTCCAATTTTTTATCTATTGGGTCCTTGAACATTTGGACATTATCCACTGGACATGTCAGTGATTTATTCACACAAGAGATGGCTGCGTCCACTGTAGGGACCCTCCATTTTTGATGAACTTATCCTCCATGGGATAGACCACCGGAAATCTCTTGGGGGGAGTAAATATTTTATCAGGATGTTCCCAATCCTGGTACATGAGCCCTTCCAATAAAGGGTGAAGTGGAAAGGAACAGACAGTCTGGGGGGCTTTTAGCGACCCCAGCGAGGAGACAGTAGTGGTTGATGGTTCCGCAAGGTGCATTTTAAATGCTGATCGGACCATGTTAGTCAAAGACTGAACCCATAATCTTTCAGCTTGAGATGCTGAGAAAGGTTCCTCCACAGTTGATTCCTCTATAACAGAATCAACCTCCTCCTGATCCCCTTCAGGCAGGTCGATCCCTGTATGGGACTGTTGCTCCGCTAACAGGTACTCTGAAGGAGGAGACGGAGATCGGGTGTGCTTTCCCTGTGACAGGGAGGCAGTGATTAATGTTGACAATCTCTCTTCTAATCCTCCCAGAGCTGAGGAAAAAACCTCCTGTTACATACACAGGAGCAGGTGAACTGAGGACAGCCACAGTACCAGGTACTCCTGCGGGGTCTCTACGGTCACTAACCTCTGAATTTTCAGGGGAGACTGGTGCAGCAGAAGCATGCCCAAGATCCTCAGAGCCCGATGGAGACCCCTTTCGCTTCCTGGAAGATTTAGTTCCAGAACTTCTGGACGGCATATTCCTAAGCCCAAAGCTGAGGTATTCCATCCGTAATACACCACTTTTACTGAGAATAGTCTAGCACAATTGCTGCTATATAACAGTTGGTGTCTACTAAAGTGCCTTTCTAGGGGATGCCTGCATCAACCGCCTCTGTGTGCCTTTTTACTGTTGCTAGCTCTGTCTGTGCACTTCAATAGCCAGCTGTGATTGCCTTTAAACATGATGGACGCCCGCACATGCGCAGTAGCGCCGCGGCGCACACCGAGCGTCATCCACCCGCTCCGCCCCTTTTTCCAGATCGCCTCTATATAGAGAGGCGCGTGCACATGCCTTCGGCGCCTTTTTTGAAAAAATAAGGAGCTAGATGGGAGCCAGGGTCCCTGCCGCAGGGCCCGGGGATGGATGAGCGCAGCAACAGGGCAGAGGAGACAGCTTCCCAAAGAGAACTTACCAACTGCCTGGATTTGACTTCGGAAGAAAAAAATCCACATTACAAGAAAAAGAACCCTAGCGGCCTCTAGTGTTTAACACAGGTACCGCGGTCTTACATTTTATTTTTTTTTATTTTTTCTTGCCTACTATTAAAATTTTTACATTTTCTCAGTAGTAACAGGCATGCACAGAATATTAGCGGGAATACCTTAGGTAACAGGCAGAAAGACAAAATAGGCTTGGGGGTCCCCCAATAGAACCAAGTTCACCTATCATGGCAGGCATTGTAATTAAACCTTCAGGGACCATGTACCCAAGGATTCCACTCCCCTGGACCTGTATAGCACCCTGCACAGAAAACATCTTGGTCGTGGGTATGACCAGAGCTCTGGATCCCAGGGTCCAGCCCTCCTAAGAGAGGCATTACAGGCAAAACCTTGCTCTTCTCTTGCAAGGCCCGGGTACCGACCGTTTAGCTATGAAGCTTTTTTGGTCGGATCCGGAATAGCTTACTGAGGCCCAAAAGAACCTGTACGCAAGCTCAGTGAAAAACACATGTTACTTCTTGGCCAACACCTTAGACACTGGCAAAAAACTGAGGTACTCCCGGATGGGAGGGGCTTATATAGGGGAGGGTACTTCCGGTTTTGGAAGTTGCCAGTGCCAGCACCTGAAGGTATCTATATAACCCACATAGTAATGACTATGCCGCTCTGTGTCCCGTGATGTACGAGAAAGAAAGCAGTCCAGAGGCTAATTAGCCACTAGGATTGCTTTTACATGAAAGCCGGCCGCTGGCTGAAAAGAATGATACCAAGATGATACCTAAACCCGCAGGCATCATTCTGGTATAAACATTCAAAGTCCAGCAACATACCAGTACGTTGCTGGTCCTTGTTGGACATGTATTGTAATCTTTTTTTTCATGCAGCCTGTTGGCTGAACGAAAAAAAAAGATTGATCGGTGGGTATGCCCACCATTAGAATACCGCCCTTCATCCACCCACTTCTAATGATGGGCATACATGCACCATTTATATATGCCGAAGCATGGGGGCATCTTCCCGCAAAAGTTATGCCGCGTACACATGGTCAGACTTTTCCACGGGCAAGCCTCCGTCGGAATTTCGACTGTATGTACGCGGCATTAGGAGCAAAATCGCTCCTCCGCCCCTGCTGCCCCAATGCTTTGGCATATATGCTTCTTTTTTTTTTAACTGTGGTGGCGAAATCACCTCCTACAGGACTGGAGTCGCAGGGTTTAGGCCTGTCTCTGCGAACGCTGCAGTTATGTGTGTTGTGTTTTGCAAGTGACAGTGATCGATCGATACTGCACTTGGGTGGCCTGGGCTGGACGGAGGGGCAAAACGCAGGTGCTAGCAGGTATCTGGGCTGATTCCGCTAACACTGCGTTTTTGGGAACCCTAAACTGCTGGGGACGCTAGTATAGATCTGATCAGATCAGATATTGATCTGTTCAGATACTATACCACTAAGGGGGGTGTATGCTTCACGCGTGGGTGTTAGCATTACTGGCACTAACCTGACGCTGCCTGGGGTGTGACGCAGACCCTCTCTGACGCTAAAACCTAATTGATATCACCCGCCGGGCGATCAGGGGGTTAAACCTTTATTGGGTTATATACGGCGGGTGCCCTGACACTATAAAAAGCAAACTAACTAACCAGCGTCACCCGTAACACTTATATGGTGATTACTGGTGAAAGGGTTAACTAGGGGCAATTAGGGGGTTAAAACCTTTATTAGGTAATATATGGGGGTACCTGACGCTATATAAAAACCTGACGGCGAACCTAAAAAAAAATTACTGGCTACCGATCTGCATCACCGACACTAAGACAACGATCATAAAAACGATCGCTTAGCGACAGTGGTGATAGGGGGTGAAAGGGTTACCTGGGGGGCGATCAGGGGGTTAAACCTTTATTAGATAATTTATGGGGGTACCTGACGCTATAAAAACCTGCGGCGAACCTAAAAAAAATTACTGGCTACCGATCTGCATCACCGACGCTAAGACAGCGATCAGAAAAATGATCGCTTAGCGACAGTGGTGATAGGGGGTGAAAGGGTTACCTGGGGGCGATCAAGGGGGTTAAACCTTTATTAGGTAATATATTGGGGTACCTGACGCTATAAAAACCTGCGGCAAACCTAAAAAAAATTACTGGCTACCGATCTGCATCACCGACGCTAAGACAGCGATCAGAAAAATGATCGCTTAGTGACCGTGGTGATAGGGGGTGAAAGGGTTACCTGGGGGGCGATCAAGAGGGTTAAACCTTGTTATGTAATATATGGGGGTACCCGACGCTATAAAAACCTGCGGCGAACCTAAAAAAAATTACTGGCTACCGATCAGCATCACCGACGCTAAGACATCGATCAGAAAAATGATCGCTTAGCGACGGCGGTACTAGGGGGTGAAAGGGTTATCTGGGGGGTGATCAGGGGGTTAAACCTTTATTAGGGGGGGGGTTAGGGGGCTACACTGGACCTAAAACTAAATGTACTGACACTTTTACAGTCACAAATGTCACTGATTGCAGTGATCACTAAATAAATGGTCACTGCAATCAGTGACACTGTGACTGGGGGCTGGGGGGTGATCTGGGGGTGTCTGGGGGGGCCTGGGGGGGTGATTTATGTACCTATGTGTCCTGGTGTCAGTGTAGTGTTGTGTGCACTAACCTGCATCTTCTCCTGTACGGCGCTCGGTATATGTGAGCGCCGTAGGAGAGATGACATCACTTCCTCCAGCCTGTGTAAACAAGTACACAGACAGGGGAAGCTCTCATTCGCCGGGAGCGATCGAGAGGGGGTGGCCGGAATCGAACGGCCGTCCCCTCATGCCGGATCGCTCCCGAAGGTAAAACGACCGCTCACTGTAAAGAAGGGGGGTCCGATCGGACCCCCCAACTATACAAAGGCAATCACGTACATATACGTGATTCTGCCTGTCGGTGCCATTCTGCCGACGTATATTTACAGTGGGCGGTCGTTAAGTGGTTAATGATGCATAAAGTTAAAAAAAACAAGTCAAATATTCCTTTAAATATCGTACCTGGGGGGTGTCTAAAGTAAGCCTGTGAAGTGGCACGTGTTTCCCGTGTTTAGAACTGTCCCTGCACAAAATTACATTTCTAAAGGAAAAAAAGCCATTTAAAACTGCTTGCGGCTTTAATGTAATGTCTGGTCCCGGTAATATGGATGAAAATCTTTAAGAAAAATGGCATAGCTACCCCATCACAGCCCCCCCCCTACCCCAGCCCATTACCAGCCCCTTTGGGTCTTGTATGGATATTAAGGGGAACCCCGCACACAAAATAAAAAAGGCCCTATATACTCTGAACAGCCGTATACAGGCGGTGCATACAAGACAGGGACTGTAGGCTTATGTAGAATCTGTTTGTAATTTTGAACAGGTACATTGTTTAAGTGTAGCTCCAGCTAAAAAATCTATTTTTGAGCTTTTTGGAAAACATAGGGAAGGGTTATCACCCCTGTAACATTTGTTTTGCAGTGTGCACCTGTTCAGAACAGTTCGCCTCACTTTCCGTCCTAATGACAAATGTTTTTTGAAAATTTGGGGTTTTTATTGAAACAAGAATTGGTGATAAAGCATCAGTGGAGAGGAGACACTTTTTTTCCCATATTAACTGTTACAGGAGAGAATTTGCACAGTGTGCACCTGTTCAGAACAGTTCGCCTCACTTTCCGTCCTAATGACAAATGTTTTTTGAAAATTTGGGGTTTTTATTGAAACAAGAATTGGTGATAAAGCATCAGTGGAGAGGAGACACTTTTTTTCCCATATTAACTGTTACAGGAGAGAATTTGCCTTTCTAGGGGTAGATTTCCTCTCACTTCCTGTTGTATCCTTCCGTTTGCAAGGAGGAGTCGTTTGTAAGTTGGATGTTTGAAAGTAGGGGCCTGCCGTATATACTCAGCTGAAATTTGCCCCTTACATGTTGGTGTTGCCACAACACTGTGAGCCCTCACAGTTACTCTTGGTGGGAGCATGAATGGGCCCTGCTGTGAATTATTGGATCAAGAATTGTAATTGCATGCCCCTGTTGAACAGGGGCTGAAAAATTGGGCCTTTGGTGGTGGTGGTGGTGTTGACACAACACTGTAAGGCCTCACAGTTACTCTTGGTGGGCGCAGGAATGGGCCCTGCTGTGAATTATTAGATCAAGAATTGTAATTACATGCCCCTGTTAAACAGGGGCAGAAAAATTGGGCCTTAGGCACTGGTGCCACAACACTGCAACCCCTCACAGATACTGTACTTGGAGCACAGCAATGAGCCCTGTTGCAAAGTATTGCATCAAAAATTGTAATTACACGCCCCTGTTAAACAGGGGCTGAAAAATTGGGCCTTAGCCACTGGTGCTGGTGCCACGACACTGCAACCTCTCCCAGATACTCTAGTTGGAGTGCAGGAATGAGCCCTGCTGCAAAGCATTGCATAAAAAATTGTAATAACACGCCCCAGTTAAACAGGGGCTGAAAAATTGGGCCTTAGCCACTGGTGCTGGTGCCACGACACTGCAACCTCTCCCAGATACTCTAGTTGGAGTGCAGGAATGAGCCATGCTGCAAAGCATTGCATGAAAAATTGTAATTACATGCCCCTGTTAAACAAAATTAAACAAAATTGTAATTACATGCCCCTGCCTTAGCCACTGGTGGCAGCACCCAGAAACAAAAATGTTCTTCCAAGCTATCATCATCAATCGGATCATTGAGGAGGAGGAGGATAGTCAGTCAACATAACAGGACAGTCTCTCAGCATCAGCATCAGTCTTGAAGGGATGTGACATTTGAAAATAAATTAGTCTGTTATATCAGCTTCAGGTGTTTGGTAGCTGGTGGTGATCCAAGACTGGTTCATCTTTATGAAGGTCAGTCGATCAACAGAGTCGGTGGACAGGCGCACCCTGTGATCCGTGACAAATCCTCCAGCAGCACTGAATGTGCGTTCTGAAAGAACGCTGGATCCAGGACAGGCCAGTAGCTCAATTGCATACTGTGCAAGCTCTGGCCAGTGATCCATCCTCAAGACCCAGTAAGCCAGAGGATTTTCGGTGGGGAAGGTGTCCAAGTCTGACCTTGCCCCTAGGTATTCCTGCACCATGTATATCAGACGCTGGCGATGGTTGCTGGAACCGATCATACCTTGGGGCTGCGGACTAAAGAATTGTCTGAACGCATCGGTCAGACGGCCACCTTCCCCACCGCTCCTTCTTTGACTGACCGAAGCCTCAGCAACTCGTTGTCCAGGACCAGGAGTTTGTAACCTCCCAGTCTCTGGGAACGCGTTGCACAGACCTTTCTGCAAGGCCTCCCGGAGTTGTCTCATCTTCTGCTCCCTCTGCGACGGTAAGATAAGGTCAGCAACCTTACCCTTGTACCGTGGATCAAGGAGAGTGGCCAGCCAGTAATGATCCCTCTCCTTGGTCCGAAGAATACGAGGATCCTTCCGCAGACTTTGCAGGATCAGGGAGGCCTTGCAGCGTAGGTTAGCTGAGGCATTCGGTCCGGAGTCCTCTGGGTCACTAAGGACGACATGATCCGCAGCCACCTCCTCCCAGCCACGTACAAGTCCACTGGTTTCTTGGGACTGTAAATCATCCCTAAAAGACTGCTGCTGATGATGCTGAGTGCCAGGCTCCACCTCCATGCTGACACAATCCTCCTCCTCCTCCTCCTCCTCTTCTTCCTGTGCGATGGGTGGGACAGAAGGAACACTGTCTGGGTAAAGGGAGCCTTGAGAGGCAAGGAAGTCCTCCTCTTCCTGCCTCTGTTCTGCCTCAAGTGCCCTGTCCATTATTCCACGCAGCGTATGTTCCAACAGGTGGACAAGAGGTACAGTGTCACTGATGCATGCACTGTCACTGCTCACCATCCTCGTGGCCTCCTCAAATGGTGCCAGGACAGTGCATGCATCCCTGATCATGCCCCACTGGCGTGGTGAAAAAAATCCGAGCTCCCCTGACCCTGTCCTGGTGCCGTAGTCGCACAGGTACTCATTGATGGCCCTCTGCTGCGTGTGCAGCCGCTGCAGCATGGCCAATGTTGAGTTCCACCTGGTGGGCATGTCACATATAAGGCGGTTCTTGGGCAGGTTCAACTCCTTTTGCAGCTCAGCCAGGCGAGCACTGGCATTATAAGATCTGCGGAAATGCACACAGACTTTCCTGGCCTGCCTCAGGACATCCTGTAAGCCCGGGTACCTGCCCAAGAACCGCTGCACCACCAGGTTAAGGACGTGAGCCATACAGGGCACATGGGTCAGTTGTCCCTGTCGGAGAGCGGAGAGGAGGTTGGTGCCATTGTCGCAAACTACAATTCCTGGCTTAAGCTGGCGTGGCGTCAACCACCTCTCGGCCTGCCCCTGCAGAGCAGACAGAACCTCTGCCCCAGTGTGGCTCCTGTCCCCCAAACACACCAGCGCAAGCACGGCATGGCATCTTTTTGCCTGCGTACTTGCGTAGCCCCTTGAATGCCTACGGAGCACCGCTGGTTCCGAGGACAAAGCACAGGAAGGGGCCATGGAGGAAGAAGAAGAGGAGGGGGTGGAGGACAGAGGTGTGTCACAACCAGTAGTAGCATTTTGGAGGTGTGGCGGTGGAACAACCTCCAACACTACTGCACCTTGTCCTGCATCCTTCCCAGCTGCCAAAAGAGTGACCCAATGGGCCGTGAAAGAAAGGTAACGTCCCTGTCCATGCCTGCTGGACCATGAGTCAGCGGTAATATGCACCTTACCGCTGACCGCCCTGTCCAGCGAGGCCAAGACATTGCCTTCCACATGCCGGTAGAGAGCCGGAATCGCCTTCCGTGAGAAAAAGTGGCGTTTGGGAACCTGCCACTGAGGAACCGCACATTGCACAAACTCACGGAAGGGGGCCGAGTCTACCAACTGAAAAGGCAGCAGTTGAAGCGCTAGCAATTTAGCCAAGCTAGCATTCAACCGCTGGGCATGTGGATGGCTGGGAGTGAACTTCTTTCGACGGTCCAGCAGCTGGGGCAGGGAAATTTGCCTGCTAGAATCAGACGTCGGTGTACTGCTAGCAGAGTGCCCGCAAGTACTTGGCTGTGACACACCTAATTCTACACCTTCATTCCGCTCAGTGCAGGTTTCAGAGAGGACTGAAGGTATAGTGGGGTTGGAGATCCCAGCTGATGCGGTGCAAGAAGAGGTCCGCTTTGTTCTTTGGTGTGGGTCTTTAAGGTAGGCTTGCCAACGAGCTGCATGGCAGGTCAACATATGTCTGGTCAAGCATGTGGTGCCCAAGCGGGTGATGTTTTGGCCACGCGATATACGCTTGAGACATATGTTGCAAACAGCAGCTGTGCGATCTGATGCACTCGACTCAAAAAAGGCCCACACCAAATAACTTTTTGAATAACGGGCAGAGGCAGCGCCCTGCACAGGCGGAGCTCTGCGGTGTGATTCCGTCGGTGTGCTGCCCTTACGCTGGCCCCCCGAGGGCATCCTGCCTCATTGGAGATGTGCCTCCTCCTCATCCTCCTCCTCTCTCTTATTAGGAAGCCACGTGGAGTCAGTGACCTCATCATCCCCTCCCTCCTCATCACTGGAGCCAATCTGGCAGTATGCTGCAGCTGCTGGAACATGACTGCCAGATTGGTGTCCTTTTTGAGCATCCCCTCTCTCTGCGCTCACGCTACTGCCTTCCTCTAGCTGGGTATCATCATCAGACCCTTCGAAACGCTGGGCAAACTCCTGGAGCATGTACCCAACACTGTGCTCAAACAGTTCGGGGGACTCCTCAGGAGGACATGGTTGGTCTAGGGAAGGAGTGACTGATGATGACATTGATACCAGGGAAGAGGACGCTTTGGCAGCTGCTTTGCCAGTACCCTGAGCCTGGGTGAGAGAGGATGAGGAGGATGAGGAGGGCTTGGTCATCCACTCTACCAAGTCTTCGGCATGATGCGGCTCAACACGTCCAGCTGGCGAAAAGAAGGACAAGCGTGTCCCATGGCCACGTGCTGATGGCGATGCACCGCGTCCACGACCAGCACTGTTGTCTCTAGACACAGAGCCTGCTTGCCCTCTTTTATTGGCTCCTGACTGTCTGCCTCTCCTTGTTTGCCTTCCAGACATTCTAATGGCCTGCAGGGAAATGGGAAAACCAGCAATAAGGCCTAGCTTCAGGAGTATATTTTGCAGGAATCACACTACGACTGCTGTAGGTGCTGCAAATGCCTGTTGGTGTAACACACCAGGAAAAAGCAGCAATACAGGCTAACTTCAGGTGTAATATGATCAGGAGGCACACTCCGCCTGCTGTAAGTGCCACAAATGCCTGTTGGTGTAACACACCAGGAAAAAGCAGCAATACAGGCTAACTTCAGGTGTAATATGATCAGGAGGCACACTCCGCCCGCTGTAAGTGCCGCAAATGCCTGTTGGTGTAACACACCAGGAAAAAGCAGCAATACGGGCTAACTTCAGGTGTAATATGATCAGGAGGCACACTCCGCCCGCTGTAAGTGCCGCAAATGCCTGTTGGTGTAACACACCAGGAAAAAGCAGCAATACAGGCTAACTTCAGGTGTAATATGATCAGGAGGCACACTCCGCCCGCTGTAAGTGCCGCAAATGCCTGTTGGTGTAACACACCAGGAAAAAGCAGCAATACAGGCTAACTTCAGGTGTAATATGATCAGGAGGCACACTCCGCCCACTGTAAGTGCCGCAAATGCCTGTTGGTGTAACACACCAGGAAAAAGCAGCAATACAGGCTAACTTCAGGTGTAATATGATCAGGAGGCACACTCCGCCCGCTGTAAGTGCTGCAAATGCCTGTTGGTGTAACACACCAGGAAAAAGCAGCAATACAGGCTAACTTCAGGTGTAATATGATCAGGAGGCACACTCCGCCCGCTGTAAGTGCCGCAAATGCCTGTTGGTGTAACACACCAGGAAAAAGCAGCAATACAGGCTAACTTCAGGTGTAATATGATCAGGAGGCACACTCCGCCCACTGTAAGTGCCGCAAATGCCTGTTGGTGTAACACACCAGGAAAAAGCAGCAATACAGGCTAACTTCAGGTGTAATATGATCAGGAGGCACACTCCGCCCGCTGTAAGTGCTGCAAATGCCTGTTGGTGTAACACACCAGGAAAAAGCAGCAATACAGGCTAACTTCAGGTGTAATATGATCAGGAGGCACACTCCGCCCGCTGTAAGTGCCGCAAATGCCTGTTGGTGTAACACACCAGGAAAAAGCAGCAATACAGGCTAACTTCAGGTGTAATATGATCAGGAGGCACACTCCGCCCGCTGTAAGTGCCGCAAATGCCTGTTGGTGTAACACACCAGGAAAAAGCAGCAATACAGGCTAACTTCAGGTGTAATATGATCAGGAGGCACACTCCGCCCGCTGTAAGTGCCGCAAATGCCTGTTGGTGTAACACACCAGGAAAAAGCAGCAATACAGGCTAACTTCAGGTGTAATATGATCAGGAGGCACACTCCGCCCGCTGTAAGTGCCGCAAATGCCTGTTGGTGTAACACACCAGGAAAAAGCAGCAATACAGGCTAACTTCAGGTGTAATATGATCAGGAGGCACACTCCGCCCGCTGTAAGTGCTGCAAATGCCTGTTGGTGTAACACACCAGGAAAAAGCAGCAATACAGGCTAACTTCAGGTGTAATATGATCAGGAGGCACACTCCGCCCGCTGTAAGTGCCGCAAATACCTGTTGGTGTAACACACCAGGAAAAAGCAGCAATACAGGCTAACTTCAGGTGTAATATGATCAGGAGGCACACTCCGCCCGCTGTAAGTGCCGCAAATGCCTGTTGGTGTAACACACCAGGAAAAAGCAGCAATACAGGCTAACTTCAGGTGTAATATGATCAGGAGGCACACTCCGCCCACTGTAAGTGCCGCAAATGCCTGTTGGTGTAACACACCAGGAAAAAGCAGCAATACAGGCTAACTTCAGGTGTAATATGATCAGGAGGCACACTCCGCCCGCTGTAAGTGCTGCAAATGCCTGTTGGTGTAACACACCAGGAAAAAGCAGCAATACAGGCTAACTTCAGGTGTAATATGATCAGGAGGCACACTCCGCCCGCTGTAAGTGCCGCAAATGCCTGTTGGTGTAACACACCAGGAAAAAGCAGCAATACAGGCTAACTTCAGGTGTAATATGATCAGGAGGCACACTCCGCCCACTGTAAGTGCCGCAAATGCCTGTTGGTGTAACACACCAGGAAAAAGCAGCAATACAGGCTAACTTCAGGTGTAATATGATCAGGAGGCACACTCCGCCCGCTGTAAGTGCTGCAAATGCCTGTTGGTGTAACACACCAGGAAAAAGCAGCAATACAGGCTAACTTCAGGTGTAATATGATCAGGAGGCACACTCCGCCCGCTGTAAGTGCCGCAAATGCCTGTTGGTGTAACACACCAGGAAAAAGCAGCAATACAGGCTAACTTCAGGTGTAATATGATCAGGAGGCACACTCCGCCCGCTGTAAGTGCCGCAAATGCCTGTTGGTGTAACACACCAGGAAAAAGCAGCAATACAGGCTAACTTCAGGTGTATAATGTGCAGGAGGCTTAGCAACAATGACACTGACACTGTCCGCTGCCTATCCTCTCTCCCTGCACACAAGGTTTATCAAAGTATATGACACTGACACTCTCCCTGCCTATCCTTCTCTCTCCCTGCACACAAGGTTTTTCTAAGTATATGACACTGACACTCTCCCTGCCTATCCTTCTCTCTCCCTGCACACAAGGTTTAGCAAAGAATGTGACACTGACACTGTCCCCTGCCTATCCTTCTCTCTCCCTGCACACAAGGTTTAGCAAAGAATATGACACTGACACTGTCCCCTGCCTATCCTTCTCTCTCCCTGCACACAAGGTTTATCAAAGTATATGACACTGACACTCTCCCTGCCTATCCGTCTCTCTCCCTGCACACAAGGTTTAGCAAAGAATGTGACACTGACACTGTCCCCTGCCTATCCTTCTCTCTCCCTGCACACAAGGTTTAGCAAAGAATATGACACTGACACTCTCCCTGCCTATCCTTCTCTCTCCCTACACACAAGTTTGAGGTACAAATAGCACTGACACTGTCCCTGCCTATGTAACTATTTCCCTGCGCTGGAACACACTACACAAGGCCGCCGCGCTGGCGGCCTTTTATAGTGTGGGGCGTGTGCTAAACCCCTAGAGCTATAATTGGCCACAGGCAACCTGCCTGTGGCCAATTATGGCTCTCCTAGCTGCCGGCGCTGTTATTGGCCAAGCATGCAGGGTCACAGTGCATGGTTGGCCAATCACAGCGCCGGGATTGCACTGCGATGGCGCAGTGTATTGTGGGCCGTTCACGTCACTCGAATTTGGCGCGAACGGCCCAAATCGTTCGATGTTCTCCGAACGGTAGAACAGCCGATGTTCGAGTCGAACTTATGTTCGACTCGAACACCGAGCTCATCCCTACTCGATTCACATCTATGCATGTTGCTTTTGAGCATTTTTGCAGTGCTTTCTGCATTGTTTTACCACGTTATACCACGTTTTTGCCACGATTTGCTTTTTGCGTGTTTTGGGTTTTTTTTGCTTTACATTTACTGTATATAGCCAGTAGCTAAGGAGCGGGCTGGGAAGCTGGTCGTCACGTCCTTAACAACCGTTGAGTCATCAGCTGTCAGTTCCGTGTTGACAGCGGAATGTAAAAAAAAGATTTACAGACTAAAAAAAAAATCAAGAAAAAAATGGCGTGGGGTCCCCCCCAAAATCAATACCGGACCCTTATCTGAGCATACAGCCTGGCAGGCCAGGAAAGGGGGGGTGAGCAAGGGCCTTTTCCCCACAACCCTGGCCGGTGGTTGTGGAGGTCTGCAGGCGGGGAGCATATCAGAATCTGAAAGATTACCGCCCCCCCCCCCATGTGAATGAGTATGGGTACATTTTACCCCTACCCATTCACCAAAAAGTAGTGTAGCGTGACAAAAGACAAGAGACAGTTTTTGACAAGTCCTTTATTAAAAATGTCTTCTTACTCCATCTTCTTCTTTCCTGCTTCTTCCTCTGGTCTTCTTGTTCTTCCTCCGGTCTTCTTCTTCTTCCTCCGGTCTTCTTCTTCTTCCTCCGGTCTTCTTCTTCCTCCGGTCTTCTTCTTCTTCCTCCGGTCTTATTCTTCTTCTTCCTCCGGTCTTATTCTTCTTCTTCCTCCGGTCTTATTCTTCTTCTTCCTCCGGTCTTATTCTTCTTCTTCCTCCGGTCTTATTCTTCTTCTTCCTCCGGTCTTCTTCTTCTTCTTCCTCCGGTCTTCTTCTTCTTCTTCCTCCGGTCTTCTTCTTCTTCCTCCGGTCTTCTTCTTCTTCCTCCGGTCTTCTTCTTTCTCTGGTGTTCTTCTTCCTCTTCCGCCACTGCTGCCACTGCCACCCTGCTGGAAAAAACAATTGACCCTCCTCCAACGCTGTGTCCCCCCGATCTGTCCTCTCTGATGTCGCACATTTCTTATATAACTATGGGGCGTTGCCATCGAATGACATCATCCAGAGACTCCGTCCCTTGTGATGTCACTGCCCGGGGCATGATGTGTCTGTGGCTTCACAAGGGGATGGGGTCTCCGGATGATGCCATCTGATGGCCACGCCCCATGGATATATAAGAAATGTCTGACATCGGAGCGGACAGATCGGTGGGACCCAGTGTTGGAGGAGGATATTTTTTTTTTATTTTCAGCGGGTCGGCATTGGCGGAGGTAGAAGAACACCGGAGAAAGAAGAAGGTTCTTTTTGATTACAGACAATCTTTACTATCTATCTTTCACAGACCTCTCTATATCCAGAGGGGTCTATTATCCAGCCTGGTACCTTTCTCATCTTATACGCCTATTATTTCTGGGATGATTCTGGATGTGTCCTCCTAGGAGGTTAGTTATATTTATGTTTACATCATAGAGACTACCACCCACCCCATTCATTAGTCTTTATTTGGCCTCCCTTTCCTTTGGTCTGGTCTGGCCAATTTTGGGATGATTTTTGACAAAATTTCTTTGATTACCCTAGACTATTTCCTCCTGGATACCTGTGTCTCTGGTGGGGTCCCATGTCCCCGTGGACACACCTGGATCCTTGATCCACGTCTCGGCCGTTGGGCCCAGCTCCCATGGTGAAAATTTAGGTGCAATCTGGGTTTATGGTTCAGATGATGTTTTGTTTATTCATTTTTTCTATTGTGAAATTCATTATTTTTGATTTTATATTAACCATGTCCTTTTTTATTTATAGTCACGTGACAACTCATGCTTTTATCCATTGAAAATAGTATTTGTATCTAGCTCCTGAAGAAGCAGATTCAATTGGAATCATTAACGCAAAACATGTTGAGCACTGCATACTATGTAACTATATCTGTATGATTTCCCATTGTTTCACAATAGTATGAATTGTCGATTGTCACAAAACTATTTATCTATAAATGTGTACATGGTGAAAACTTTTTCCTCAATACTTTTGTAATAAAAAAACGTTTTATACTTACACCTTGAACTGTCTATCAGTTTTACATATGGTGCCGATATAGTCCATTGAAGCCTCCCTTTTTCCCCATACAACAATTGATGGGACGAAGGCACCGACTTATAATTCTTGATACTTATAGCACTTCTAACACATCCTTAACAACATATTGAACACCTGAACGGGCATTCGCCCAACACTACTGGCAAGCAAAGAAGACAAATTGACTGTGTGGCAATATTTTGCCATTGTGCACAAAAAGAGCTGTCTTCTAGGGCCACTTTGACACTTTGTAACTTGTTATTAATAAAAGACTAAATATTTCACATAACTGCACATGTAGAGGAGTAAATGCAACCTTTGACAATGCAATGCTGAAACGTATAGATCAATAAACAAGCACACTTTTATAAAGAAAAATTATATTTTACAGAAAGACTCACCTTTACTCCCTGCAGTCCTTGGGGTCCTTTAGGGCCAGCTGGACAGTTTGTTGGACACTAAAAAATATAATTACATTGCACTGATTTATGGTGTAGGAAATAACAACTAAATTTAAACATCAAAATAGGTAATGGTGGTGTCAACCTTGCCTTGGTGAGGTTTTTTTTCTAAACATTCGTAGTTTTGTCAGATAAAAAAATAAAATTTAAATTCACTATACAGCCCTCACAATTGTCCCAACCAATGGTCCTATTGAAAGAATTTTAAGAAAACGCACCTTGCCACTTTTTATAGCATGGACCACTAAGCATCCCTTTACTCAATGTTGGCTCATGTTTACCATTTAGCTTTGTATCATCTTGTGCCACTCCATAATATAAACTTTATTCACATTTGTGTATGTCATATACTGTATGTATGTAATCAGATTTCAGTAAAATAAAGTACATATAATCATTGCAAGCAAAGTTGTGTTTATTTGAATATCTCTGGAAAGCTTCTGGTTTCTTAAAGGGGTCCATGACTCAAAAAAGCTTAAGAACCACTGCTCTAAGTTTATATTAAATAAGCGATGAAAAAGCACAACAGTGGCATATGGTTAAAATCTACCCTAATGTTGATGGACTAAATCCAGTGGTGTAGCATTGTGAACCCTGCTGCAGTGAAGATGCACTAGGTTATGCGGGATAAAAACTGCAATGCTATCTCTGTGGATACAGCAGTTATGATTAGGATCTTCAAATGAACCCAAGGATACTGAGCTACATATCTGCATACAGTTATACAGTACATATTTTACTTAGCTCTTGGCAGAACCTAAAAATACCTACATGTTTGTAGCTCAGATTCAAACATAATTCACTCCTGTATAAATTCCTCTATATAGTAGCACAACACCCATTTAATAATTATTCTACAACAATTATAATGGAATGGAGAGCTACAGTATGAATTTTCACCTACAGCTCTATTGCAGACAAACCATGATATCATAATCACACTATGGATACTTTATGATGCATGTTGATAGAGTTGAGCAGCTTGTCAGATGGTACCTTAAATTAAATTTCTCAGTCTATTTAGTTGTGCTGAGAGATTATAAAATATTATATAATTTTGTTATGGACCTGTTTTGCTAGGTACCACAGAACAATGGTAAGAGGCCCGGAAGAAGGTAGCATCGATCCTTGGGTTCCTAACAAAATAAAATTTTTGGTCACCTTAGGCCAATAGATGCCATTGCATAGCACAAGTTAGATATACGGTATATTCTATTTCTTCAACAACAATAAAAGGTAGGAATCTGCAACAAAGTTTGTTAAAATCCTTGCAATGTACAGTACATAGGTCACCTAGAGAGTACATTTTTTTTCTCAACAAAAATGGAGTTACTCACATCGTCCGCCAGGCCTGCTAATTGGCTCCCCCTGTGGCCAATTAGCGTGCAATCCCGGCTCCGGCGGGACACACACGCTCGCCACCCAGTGGCCATTAAGAAAATCATGTACAGGTACATGATTATGCCTAATAGAGCCACCTTGCTGGAGTATATGTACGTCAGGTGGTCGGGAAGTGGTTAAAGCACCTTGTAAGTTGTGTATTCTGTAATACATCTAGACTTGCACATAAGTATTACTTTTTGAAGTTCAGCAATATCTCTAAAATGTCTTTAGCATCTAACTCAACTTCCACTCGCAACTCATTTAGAATTATCCATGTACCATCACTGAGTTCTGGTAGCTGACTACCTTATTTATGGAGATTGTAAAGTACATTTTTTCTTAACTAACAAACAAGTTATAATTACCTGCTATGTGCACTGGTTTTGCACAGAGTGGACCCGAACCCCCTCTTCTTGGGTCCCTCACCTTTTCTCCTGGCCCCTCCTCTTCTTGATGATACCTCATAGGAAGCCACTTCCTATAGGGTACCACCTATAGGCTTGCTTCACACTGCATCCATAGACACAGACAGCATGGCTTGGCCCCACCTCCTGCTCCCTCATCACAGAATTTGACTGAGAGTAGAAGGAGCCAATGGCTCCCGCTGTCGCAACAAAGTCTGTGAGAGCAGAGAGAGCCCCTACAGATAGGCACAGCACTGGATCAAGTGAGCACTCAGGTAGGTATATGGGGGAGGGGGCAATACTGTTACCTAAATATTGTTTTACCTTAATGCATTTCCTGCAAAAATAATTTAGCCTTTAGAACCACTTTAACCCCTTGACGCCGACAGTACACAGATATGCAGCCTCACTGGACTGAGCTTTTTTCTGTGGGGAAGCTGCATATCTGCGTATCAGTCTTTGTGCTGGGAGGGAGCCGCACAGTATGTTCCCAGTATAGAGACCGAGTTCTCACTGAACAATTCTGGGTTATCTGTTCGCTGTGAAGCCCTGATTGGCTACCACAGTGATCAGTCACTGTGAAGCCTGCCCCTGTGTTTCTCACTCTGTGAATTGAGAGGAAAGATACATTGCATCTTTCTCTCTCCTTGCAGAGAGAAAAAAAAAACAAGTGTGTGTAAAAAAAAGAAAAATAATAATATTAAGGGGGAAAAAAAAGAAAGAATACCTAGATTAAGTTTGGCTCTAGGTCAGTGCCAGGGTTAGTGTTTGGTTTAAGTAAGGGTCAAAGGTCAAGGACAGAGTCAAAAGTCATGGTCAGTATATTTTGGGCAGGATTTAAAAAAAGAAAAATTAGTGTCAGTGTGTTTTAGGTAGGATAAAAAAAAAAAAGCAAAATGTGCACTATTGTTTCTGGGCTGTACTATGGGTGCAAACAACAGATAACATATGTGGTATCGCTACAATCGTCAGGAGCAGGAGAATTTATTTTGGGTTGTTCTTCGGTGGAAGGTTATGGTAGTAACAAGAAATATACAGCTACATTTAGAAAAAAATATTTATTTTCTATTTTGGGCCTGTTTTCCTTTGATAATTAAAAAAAAATCATGAGATATCCAATATTATTAACCACCAAATGAAAGCCCAATGTGTCCTAAAAAAACAAGGTATAATGCACCTGGATGCACAAGTAGGTGTGATATTATGTACGGTTTTACAAACACATGTCAAAGTTGCAAAACTGTGCTTAGGCATTAACTTCTTCACGCCCTAAAGAAGTTAATGCCCGGCCCTTTAAGAGGTTTATGATGCCGGGAGGCGGGGCAGGGCAGGGCTTAAGAGCACATGACCGCTGTGATTGGCTGTCACGGCGGTCAAGTGATCCGAAAAAGCCTTTGGTTAGGAGCCAGTAACTATGTTGGGAGCACACACCGCACGTGCTCTTGGCAATTTTGCGTGTGGCCGGTGCCAAGGGGTTAACATTTGTTTTACCTTTAGGCACAAAGGGGTTAAGATACAGATGGACATTAGATGATCATTGACTGATCCAGTTGATTAGAGCTGTATCAGGAAATATAATTAGTATAAATAAATCCCTGTGCTGCTCTAATCCTCTAGAAGGTGTTATGGCTACAAACAGCTACTTACACCCGTGTTGACTCACCGACCCAGGGTTTCTTAACCTGGGTTCCATCCAGAGGTTGCTAGGGGTTCCTTGAGCAATGAGCAATTTTTGCCTCTCAGATAGGTTCTCACTGACACCATTGATCTTTTTTAGCTATTTATAAGGGGGAAATTCTTCCCAATCACCACAAGTGTAAGGGAAATTCTTCCCACTGACCACACCAATGTATCATGAGATGTAATTATAGTAATTTTTAGCAGGGGATCCCTGAGACCCCCTTGAGAGACCAGAGTGAAGCAAACTTATGCTGTGGATGGAAATCTGTGTTATAAGCCCTTCTGACTTAACAATGGAGGTCCATTAACTAATTTGAGGGCACACCTATACTATTTGCACACGGTGGAATACATTCTGAGATCTTGATGCACTTGCTACAGTTTGAGCTTTATTGTCACCTTTGGTGAATGTTGAAAGAAAAAGTAAAGTTTGGGTTTTGGCACAAAATAATTTTCATGGTGTTTCTTGTTGAAAAAAAAATATTTTTGGACTGGCACATGAAATATGATTTACACGTGGACTGAATTTTCTTATTATTTATGCTGAGTATAATTAATTGTTAATCAATCACTATACAGTAATTTGATGCATTCATACAATGCACATATATTCACTTTATGGTTATTAAAGATAATATTTATATGTATCAGGAAATCACTTTATGTCCATGGCATGGTTGCCACTAGATTGTGAAATTATTATACTGTATGTCTGTCTAAGGCATAGTTACGAGCTCAATGTTAAATACTAAATTAAATTAAATGATTTGGCTAATTAAAAACATCAGTTCATAAACTGTATGTGTTCAACCAGAAAACCTGTGTAACTCATTTTTTTTTTGCAATTAAAATATTAGCTGGTATACAAAGGGGATAATTTACTAAAACTGGAGAGTGCAAAATCTGGTGCAGCTGTGCATAGTAGTCAATCAGCTTCTAACTTCAGCTTGTTCAATTAAGCTTCGACAAGAAAAACCTGGAAGCTGACTGGTTTCTATGCAGAGCTGCAACAGATTTTGCACTCTTCAATTTTAGTAAATTAACCCCATAGTCTATAATGTACACCATCTACAGACACCTCCTGGCTGAACAATTTCAGTGAGAAGAATCAGAAGTCCATGATGGATTTTCCAGGGGGCTGCATCTGTTCCTTGCAGATATGGCTGGTGTTAGTTTTGTCTGTCTACATAAACATTTAGGCTCGGTTCACTCTGTCGCCGCATCCGTCGCACAGCAGGAGTCCGGTGCGTGCTGGTTCACCATTTTAGGTCTGATTTCAGCCCGAATTTTGGGCTGAATTCGAACCTAAAACGCACCAAAAAAGGCACACATTTTTCCTGCACACCGCACCGGACCCACTGTGGAGATATGTGAACCGGCTCCATAGAGAGCCAGTCACATTCTCCTGCTATGCGAATTGGATGCGCATTCAATTTGCATAGGTGTAAACCGAGTAGGGCTGGGCCATTTTCCTCCCAAAAAAAATCTGCGATTTTTTTATAAAAAAACTTGATTTACGATTCGATTTTTTTTTTATATTAATTAAAGTGCATCAACAAACAAAATTGCAAAAGCAAACCCTTTCTCTAACTGCAAAGTCAGTGTGCAACAAAGATTGTTAAACATCCAAATTATTAATACTGTATTTGGATTTAGCTAACAAAACAACAAAAAATCCTGAGGTTACTCTTAGTTGAATTGAACTGTGCCCATGCCTTACTGTGCCCATGCCTCACTGTGCCCGTGTCTCACTGTGCCCATTCTTCACTGTGCCCATGTCTCACTGTGCCCATTTTTCACTGTGCCCGTGTCTCACTGTGTCCATGCTTCACGGTGCTCAATGACTCACTGTGCCCGTGTCTCACTGTGCCCGTGCTTCACTGTGCCCGTGCTTCAATCACTGTGCCCGTACCTGATGCAGATTTTCATGGGATACAGATTTTACTGCTACACTGGCGGCCATTCCAGTATTCAAAAGCCGCCCCTCCTCCTCGTCTGTGATAGGCGGAACACTCAATTTCCCAGCATTCAGTGTTCCGCCTATCATGGACAGCCGCTCATCCTCATAACACAGACGAGTATGAGAAGATGTCCGTGATAGGCTGAACACTGCCTGTTGTGAAATTGAGTGTTCCGCCTATCACAGACGACGAGGACTCGGGAGGCGCGGCTTTTGAACACTGCAATGGCCGCTGTCTGTCTGCATGACACGCTGATCAGGTAGGCAGACGGCGGCTTGCGGTTAGTTAGTGTTACATTACATCTACTCGCGGCGGCTGCGGCGAGTAGATGTAATTGGGGTAACGCCACCCAGTGCCATTCCGGATACGCCCCCTGCAGCCCTGCTACGGAAACTTTGAAGGGAAAATAAATAAATCGATTTTCTTCAAATCTGAATCGATTTCAACTCAAAACTCGATTCAAGATTAAAATCGATTTTTTTCCCAGCCCTAAAACCAAGCCTAAAGCATGGGCAACATATGTTTGCTTGTTTATGCCATAGTCATCTAGTGGTCTATCTTCAGACTATGGGTATCTTAAGGCTGGCCATACAATTTTTCTTATGCAATTTCTTTAACATTCACCATCAACTATGTAGTGCAAGAGCCTGACTGATTGCATACAAATGAAAGTATTTGGGTTTGACCTCATATTAATGGTCTTGGTAAATCTAAAGGTAAGTTGTACAGGAAAATTGTATAATGTATGGCCAGCTTAAGAGTCTTTCAGTACAGTAGTAGTTCTCCATTACCCAGTTTATTTCGAGAATCAGGTAACACCTCCTTCATACAGAGCCAGCAATGGCATTTAGGTCCATTGCAAAAGACCCTCATAATGCTTTGTGCAAAAATATAGCAGACACAGGTAAGGGTAAGAGCAAATCACACGTAGTTTAAACCTTTTCTTTCCAGATAAGACAATCAAATTCTTTAATAATACATTTTAGAAGCAATAAACATAGTTCACAGATCTATTACCACCATAAGAATGTATTGCTTTATCTCAGCTGGTTTTCAAATATTTATTTGAGAAATATAATACATTTCACATCAATACACCTAAACTTAACAGATTGTTGACCCACATGGAGATAGCCAATGACTGACTTGGACTATAAATATAGACAGAGACCCTGGTTCAGATACAGTGGACTGAATTGCCCCAGATGTGCACTTACCAAAAAGTCAGCACTGCCTTCTAGTCCTTGGATGTTCCCAGAGGGGCCCTGAAATACAAAAGAATGAGACCTTACACTAAATTTAATTTACTCGGTCTGCTGACTGAATCCACAGTACTAGCTTAGCAGCTATTTCTGCAGCCTGCTTATATATTCCCATAATTAGATAGACCCAGCATTTACTGTTCATTGTAAGATTTAAGAACTGTACAGGGACAGCATGTTACACAGACAATACAGTGTTACAGCTCAGAGGAGAGAAAAGAGAAAGTACATGATAATGCATTTCACATAATGTATGTCAATGCAAATAGCAAAATACAGTAGGGAAGACTTCAGACAGGAAACGAGATTCTCTGGAACAAACTGATCATACCCTGGAGGTAAATGAGAAAAGTGACAGCTTCAGAGAAGTAAGCTAAAATAAGTCTCCATGGAGGTCATTCATTAATGGCAAATTCAGCAACTAATTTTCCCCACACAAGCAGTGAATTACAATGGAAGTCAGACAAAACCAAAACACACTGATGAATAGTTAAAGAGGAGAAGTTCATATTGTGAAACCTATAGAGAATTATAGTAAAGAAAAAGCAGAGGACATAATATATTTATATATAAAAATCTGCAAGCATTGAAATGCAACAAAGGGTATTTTTATTCGGTTGACGTAAGGTGCATTCCAAATATACTATATAAGCATTGTTAGCTAATGTTCATTTGCATATGATAGTGGAAAATAAACAAAACAATCCCATATTTTCAATTTTACAAACGCAGCACCATTATAGTTCTACTGTTTAGGAGACAGTAAAACGTTTATTATTCCACATGTGACTGCGGCTTTGGTTGGAGAGTTCTTCTATCATACTTGTAAATATCTTAATGGCATCAAGTACAGAATCATCAAATAAATTCAGCTTGATGCCATGGTACAGCATTTCTGCTGTGATGTGTCCTGACAATTATAGAACACTTTCCTAGCTTGACAAAGATATGTTTTTTTTAGTTGTCAAAATCTATAGAATTGCAGAGGCATGCTGTTTTTATTTATCAAAATCAATTCAACCTACGAGGCAAATGGTAGTCCTTCTATGCCTGCCTATGCACATAAATGCACTAATCATTGGCATAAAAGTGCATGCGTTTGGCATGGGTCTTTACAATAGATACCGAGATCCAAAAGAAATGGAACAATTCTTACTCCATGCATATTTAAGAAAAAATGCACATCAGTACTGAAATGGTCATGTGTATAGATGTATGTTCAAAGTGTTTATTGTAGCTTTTCCATCTTTAATAAGGGACTGATCTCTTCAAGTCTACAGTATTCAAACATAATACACCAGTAGGAAACAATTCCACCTGATTCAGCTGCTTACGAGATAATATCATACAAAAGTCACCAGGAGCAAATAATAAATTTGACACACTCTTTTGTTTGTGCAGGATCCAGGGTCTTAACAATAAAAAGTAAAACCTATAGGTTATGTATTGTGCTTATATGTGTAATGGAATTGATTTACGTTTAGGGTAAATATTCACACACTTTAGCGACTACGGCGAAACAAAGTGAGAATTCACTTTACCAAGAATACTCAGTCATTTGCAAGAAAAATAAAAAAACAGGATTTTTGCTCACAGGATGGGATGATTGAAGTCAGCACAACTTCACCTTATTCACTGCACTTAGCTTAGTTAATGAAGTGACTTCAAAAATCCAATCATATACAAGAAAAAAATCCTGTTTTTTTTTTTTTTTGTTAATTTATTTTTATTTCTCTTGCACGTTATAGAGTATGTTTTTATGCATAGTGGATTTTTACTTTACATCACCCCATTCATCAAGATAAGTGAAATTTCACTATGCAAAGTAATCAGCTTTCAAAGTGAAAATACTTTAATAAATATGGTTCAATTTATTTATTTATTTTTTTGTCTATAATGGTCATGGATAAGTTTAACAAATTTTTTTCTTCTTTTTTTTTTTTTTAACCAGATAAATATAAAATATTGCATATTGACATTGTGCAGTTTTCCATCTAGCCATCAGGTGGAGCCATAGTCTTCCCTTTAACATCATTGGTATGATTATTTTTTCAGCTGTGCTGAAAGAAGCCCATTGTAATGGGTCAAAGATCAGGCTGCTCCGTCTGAGCTTTCTATCAGACAAAGGGAGCTACAAGGCAAGTTGCTGTGCTTTGTAAAACATATTTAAAAAACATAGTTATGTAGTATAATTTCAACAATTTGCCCATATTTAATCTGGGGTCCTCAGTAATTTTTTAAAATGTTAAATTAGCAAAACCCATAAGAGGGAAGATCATTTTAATGCAACTACAGGACTTCACATTCTGATTATCCGTGTTTTCTTATGGAATCAAAATACACAATTATTTTTAATCAGAAATATTTAAAAAATGGTAAAAATACATACAGGTTTTCCAGGTGGTCCTGGTGGTCCAGAGGGCCCAACAGGTCCTTTCTCACCCTTAAAAAACAGGAAACAAAGTTAACATTAGGCACCAACATCAAGGTTCAAGTTAGTATTTTCAAACTACACTGTTTTGATATTCACATGGTATTACAATACCTACTGATTAACTCATCAGGATACAGTGGCACTGCTCATATATACCACAAAAGTAAGAGATATAGTGCATGACATTCGTTTAATTAGTCTGGGATTGTGCTGTGTTAATTGAAATTGTGGGAAGAGTTGCCATGCAATAACCAATAGAAGGTTCTAGTGGCACATTACCATTAAATACAAAATATTCTTTACAGCAAACAAAGATCTATCATAAAAGCAACACAGAAGGGTCACTGTTGCTATTAAAATGGCTTACCTATGCTTTTAGATCATGTGCATATTTTTAATTTTACTCACTACTTCAGTCAAACAGAAAAAATATGCATTTACCCAGCCCAACTACTCTTACATCACTCTTCCGCCTCTAGATCAGCATATCTTAGGTCTCTGGCTATGCATATGGTAAATGCAGCTAAGATGTGCATTCCTGCTTGTTGGAGATCACCCAACCCTCCTAAAATAAAGGCTTGAATCAACCGCATAAATAAGATTGCTGAGATGGAGGAACTTGTTCATTCAGCCAAGGAGACAACTTCTAAATTTTTTAAAATTTGGTCTTGCTGGCACCATTTTACAACAACCAAATACACCCAGCTGATGACCTGATTAGATGCCATAAAGATCTGCCTCAAGCCGGAGGAGGAGGATAAAGCCACCCTAACCCCTTTCCCCTACGTCCAGGGGGTCTTCCCCCAATTGTTCCTTCTCATCCCTTTTACTCCATTCTCTATGATCCCTTTTCATCCTCTTTTGTTTTTCTTTATTTCTGTTTATGGTTTTATTATTTTTCACTATCGCAATACATTTTCTGGCCAGCCAATGCACCGGATCCCCCCCGGAACCCACCTTTACCCTTCTAAGTGCTAGGGGCCCGTTGGCCGCAACTGCATGTGGAGAGACTGTTCCCCACAAAGCAGGATGACCGATCTGGATAAGAAAGCCCACGTAGGCAAAGTTGGGCTGAGGCCATCCCTATGAGTTACCACACTGTTACACGCGCTACCAAACTAGAGTATCCTTGCATACTTAGACTATATTTCTACAATGTTATGAATAGGTTAATGTTCCTTAAATAATGCAAATAAGATTTAGGTTTTCTATACTAGTATGTTATTTTCTTTTGTGGTAATATTACGTTAGAGCTTTGAGATGTAATATTCTTTTATGTTATGTACTTTAGCTCTACCTGTTTATTGTTGTACCAGTTATGTACAATTTCTAACTTTCAAATAAAGCTCTTTGAAATAAAATAAAATCAAAATTATGCATTTAAAAAGGTGCAATTAACTAGTTGCCATTTACATGCTGGCATTTTGCCTTCTGCAACAGGTTGCTTAGTTAGCTAACTCCATTTAGTTAGCCATGTTTTCTGAATTCACAACACTATAACATGACAGTCTGTTTTATTGTTTAAACAATAGTCTATCTTTGTGACCATGTCCCTACATTGGATTATGAGAGGGAGGATACATGCACAGAATTGTGTGAGAGAGACTGCAGTCTACAGCATAATCCTTTCAGAAATCCTGCTAAATGTGGCTGTACTAAATTATATACAACACAGAGTAAGATAAATTTTCCCAAGTGCATTTTATTTTTTTTTGCTTGGAGCTATTCATGAGCATGACATAAAGATTGGGGTGGCATCCAGAGAAGGTTAATTTTTCTTTATTTTTTTCCTTTTCTATTTTTTTTTTTATTCATTTATGTATTATATTTTTGTATTAAAAATATAAAGATTCAATAAAAATTGTCAATTATAAAAAAAAAAAGATTGGAGTGGCAGTTAAAGAAGAACTATGGGCAAAACTTTTTTCCCCCTTTGGATAGAGGGGGGGGGTTAATAGCCCCTGACGTTTTTTTTTTTCTCTTATCCGTATCCCATTGCGAAGATTTCCCTTCACTTCCTGCCCCATAGCCAAACAGGAAGTGAGAAGAAATCCTGTTAAATTAAGGGAATTATTTTGGGACCCCCAGGTCACCGGAACTAGTAACCCCATTGGAGTTCCCCTCTATTACTTTTCTGGGGACAACACAAATTTTTTGGGTTTTCTTTTACTTTCAATGATAATGGTAAACAGGACAAATGGAGAGGGTGAATCTCCTTAATGGGTGCACAGACAGCAATAAAAACAAACAAGCGTTCTAATCCCTTTCCACTCTATCCAAAACAAAGAAAAAAAAAAATTTTGCCTTTAGTTATACTTTCAGAAACAGATAGGGATATAATAGAAATGCTGTTTACATTAAACAAGGTTTCAAAAAGTTTTTCACATTTGCAGTAAGCCCCTCCGCACTATTAATGTTCTGTTTGCTTCCATGTATGGTCAATTGTAATGTGGCCTCCAAGCATTCATAATTCATGGGAACGATGATGTGTTGGCTGCAACATTACTCATTTTGGTTCCTGGTCCCACAGGAGACACTGAGGGCAGCGGGAGCAATAAGGCTCCTGCTGGTGTAAGACTAACTCCTGTGTGGAGAGAGTGGGGGCCTGGCTTACTGGTGCTGTGTGTCTGTGGATGCACACAGCATGACTTGGAAGTGCATGCACACAGGTGCCTCCTTAGTACCCAGCTTGCTAAGGAGGAGGGTGAAGTGGACAGTGCTGGCAAGAGTCTTTATTATCACTTTAAGTTTTCTACTCTAGCCCAGGTCATTACAGTTAGAATGGTTGTACAACCAACTGGACTAGCAGTCTTAGTGAGATTCTATGCACACAACTTTAAGAATGCTCAAACGGGTTACGATCAGCTTTTGATAAAGTCTGTGGTCCTGCTGTAATGAGGTAACTTTTCTGACCTATACCTAAAACAATTCTAATGGGGCTTGGGCACTCCCAGATGGGCACCCATGAGCATTAACCTTTTAAAGGGGTTATAATTATTATCATATGCATGTGCAAGTAACAAAGTCAACATATAATTCCCTACCTTTGATCCTGTGGCACCAATTTCTCCAGGAAGTCCAACTGGTCCTGAGTTTCCCTGCATGAAAATTTTATATTTTCAGCCTTGTTTTATTTATTATGTATTTTGTAATATATAAATAATAGAAAAATACAGCAGAACACAAATGGTTTAGCAATAACCCACTTACAGGAAGTCCAGCAACACCAGGACCCTATTAGGAAAAAGAAACAAATGTTTATAATAATGTTAAAAAGCAGACAAAAGGTGAATGATGTACAGCAATAATACTCACTGGCTTTCCTGGAGGCCCTGACAGCCCCAGCTGACCCTATAAAACAATAAAACCAAGTTATATATTAATATAAATAAATAAAAACAAACTTGTAGTTATGCCTTTTTCTAAACAGACATATTTATTACAGTAGGTGGGCTGAAGAGTTAAACTCTATAGAACCTGAATTAAAGGTCACAGGATAATCGCTTTTTAATTTGCGTTGCTGATCCTACACCACAGTTTTGGATAAAATAGGAAAGAATAAGACTCCTCTCAGATTTTTAATTTATGTCTATGTATGAGATTCACCCTCTTTATTGGTCCTGGTAACCATTGTCACCAAGAAAGAAAGTAAGTAGTGATAGTTCTGTCTATTTTCCCTTTTGGTCTGGTATGGATTTAAATGCCAAATCCTCCCCCTCCCTCCATGCAAAAATCAAGAGCAAAAGCACAAGGTCCCCCCGAAAAACTCATACCAGACCCTTATTTGAGCAGGAAGCCTAGCAGGCCAGGAAAGAAAGGAACAAGCGGGCACCCCCCCAAACTATACCAGGTCATATGGCCTCAACATTGAGGGTACCTTGCCAGGGAGGGACCCAGCTGGCAAGCACCTAGTCCCCATGTTTATGAGGGCAAGGGCTTGTTCCTCACAACCCTGTCCCAGTGGTTGTGGAAGTCTAAAGACAGGTGCATATCGCAATCTGGAAGTCCCCTATGTGAATGATTAAGGGGTACATACCATAACTATTCACCAAAAAATGCAATAAAATTATTATTATTTTTTTTAAATCCTTTAATAAAATAAAACCCAAAAGAGCCCCACTGGAAATTGTGCAACTTTGAGTTGCACAAGTGTGAATAGACCCTTAGGGTGTATTTGGGTGCATTTTCTTTTAATATTTGCAAAAGGTAGAATATGTCTCTAATAGTTAATGAGAAGTGAAATGCGGCATGAGAAGTGAAATACAGCATTTGGGGAAAAAAAGAAGAGATGCACGAAATGTATCAGCGGCAAGTCTTAGTCTTGGACTTAAGCCCTGTACACATGGGTGGGAATCCCGTCTATTTGAAAACCGTTGGTTTTCTCGACGGGATTCCTGGCCAGACGGCCATTCAAAAGAACCGCCGTTCTTTTGAATGGCAAGAACGCGGTGACGTCATCGACTACGACGAGCCAGCGCTCGTCACATTCAATGCCGTTCCCGCAATCTTGCTACACCCTACTCTACCCTTGTATGCTACCGCGCATGCGTAGAAGTCTCATCGAGCATGCGCGGGCTTACCTGGGACAGGTAAGCATACTCACAAACGTTTTTCTCGGCAGGAAAACTCTACAGAGAATCCCGACGAGAAAAATAGAGAGCAGGTTCTCTATTTTTCTCATCGAGATTCCCAGCAGTTTTCCTGATGAGAAACCATACACACAAACGGTTTTCTCGGCAAAAAGCTCTCCCAGCAGTTTTCTTGCAGAGAAAACTGGTCGTGTGTAAGAGGCTTTAGTCTTTTGTAATAGAGCTTCACCTACATACAAGCAGCCCCTGAGTTACAAACATCTGACTCACACTTAAGAAAGAAGGCAACGTGACGTCACAATGGTCCTGGAAACTGCCAGGCAACCATCTTGCTGCTCAACGCTAGGGATGAGCTTCGTGTTCGAGTCGAACATACGTTCGACTCGAACATCGGCTGTTCGATCGTTTGACGAAGATCGAACGATTTGGGCCGTTCGCGCCAAATTCGAGTGACGCGAACGGCCCACAATGCACTACGCCATCGCAGTGTCATCCAGGCGCTGTGATTGGCCAAGCATGCACTGTGACCCCGCATGCTTGGCCAATCACAGCGCCGGCAGCGAGGAGAGCAATGATTGGCCACAGGCAGGATGCCTGTGGCCAATTATTGCTGAGGGTGTTTAGTACACGCCCCACACTATAAAAGGCCGCCAGCACGGCGGCCTAGTGTAGTGTGTTCCGGAGCAGGGAAAGACAAGCATAGGCAGGGACAGTGACATTTATTTCTTTCTTGCTTAACCTGGATTCCTTTAGTTTAGGGAAAGAGAAGGATAGGTAGGGAGAGTGTCAGTGTGTTTTACTGTGCGAGTCCTTGTTTCTAGGGACAAAGAAGGAAAGTGAGGGGAATTCTCCTTGTGCTATAGTGTGCTTTAAAAAAAAAAAATTTCTAGGGACAGAAAACTCTAGGTAGGGAGAGTGTCAGTTTCTTTCACTGTGCGAGTCCTTGTTTCTAGGAAAAAAGAAGGAAAGTGAGGGGAATTCTCCTTGTGCTATAGTGTGCTTTAAAAAAACATTTTTTCTAGGGACAGAAAACTCTAGGTAGGGAGAGTGTCAGTTTCTTTCACTGTGCGAGTCCTTGTTTCTAGGAAAAAAGAAGGAAAGTGAGGGGAATTCTCCTTGTGCTATAGTGTGCTTTAAAAAAAAAAAAATTCTAGGGACAGAAAACTCTAGGTAGGGAGAGTGTCAGTTTCTTTCACTGTGCGAGTCCTTGTTTCTAGGAAAAAAGAAGGAAAGTGTGGGGAATTCTCCTTGTGCTATAGTGTGCTTTAAAAAAAAAAAAATTCTAGGGACAGAAAACTCTAGGTAGGGAGAGTGTCAGTTTCTTTCACTGTGCGAGTCCTTGTTTCTAGGGACAAAGAAGGAAAGTGAGGGGAATTCTCCTTGTGCTATAGTGTGCTTTAAAAAAACATTTTTTCTAGGGACAGAAAACTCTAGGTAGGGAGAGTGTCAGTTTCTTTCACTGTGCGAGTCCTTGTTTCTAGGGACAAAGAAGGAAAGTGAGGGGAATTCTCCTTGTGCTATAGTGTGCTTTAAAAAAACATTTTTTCTAGGGACAGAAAACTCTAGGTAGGGAGAGTGTCAGTTTCTTTCACTGTGCGAGTCCTTGTTTCTAGGAAAAAAGAAGGAAAATGAGGGGAATTCTCCTTGTGCTATAGTGTGCTTTAAAAAAACATTTTTTCTAGGGACAGAAAACTCTAGGTAGGGAGAGTGTCAGTTTCTTTCACTGTGCGAGTCCTTGTTTCTAGGAAAAAAGAAGGAAAGTGAGGGGAATTCTCCTTGTGCTATAGTGTGCTTTAAAAAAAAAAAAATTCTAGGGACAGAAAACTCTAGGTAGGGAGAGTGTCAGTTTCTTTCACTGTGCGAGTCCTTGTTTCTATGAAAAAAGAAGGAAAGTGAGGGGAATTCTCCTTGTGCTATAGTGTGCTTTAAAAAAAAAAATTTCTAGGGACAGAAAACTCTAGGTAGGGAGAGTGTCAGTTTCTTTCACTGTGCGAGTCCTTGTTTCTAGGGACAAAGAAGGAAAGTGAGGGGAATTCTCCTTGTGCTATAGTGTGCTTTAAAAAAACATTTTTTCTAGGGACAGAAAACTCTAGGTAGGGAGAGTGTCAGTTTCTTTCACTGTGCGAGTCCTTGTTTCTAGGAAAAAAGAAGGAAAGTGAGGGGAATTCTCCTTGTGCTATAGTGTGCTTTAAAAAAAAAAAAATTCTAGGGACAGAAAACTCTAGGTAGGGAGAGTGTCAGTTTCTTTCACTGTGCGAGTCCTTGTTTCTAGGAAAAAAGAAGGAAAGTGAGGGGAATTCTCCTTGTGCTATAGTGTGCTTTAAAAAAAAAAATTTCTAGGGACAGAAAACTCTAGATAGGGAGAGTGTCAGTTTCTTTCACTGTGCGAGTCCTTGTTTCTAGGAAAAAAGAACGAAAGTGAGGGGAATTCTCCTTGTGCTATAGTGTGCTTTAAAAAAACATTTTTTCTAGGGACAGAAAACTCTAGGTAGGGAGAGTGTCAGTTTCTTTCACTGTGCGAGTCCTTGTTTCTAGGAAAAAAGAAGGAAAGTGAGGGGAATTCTCCTTGTGCTATAGTGTGCTTTAAAAAAAAAATTTTTCTAGGGACAGAAAACTCTAGGTAGGGAGAGTGTCAGTTTCTTTCACTGTGCGAGTCCTTGTTTCTAGGGACAAAGAAGGAAAGTGAGGGGAATTCTCCTTGTGCTATAGTGTGCTTTAAAAAAACATTTTTTCTAGGGACAGAAAACTCTAGGTAGGGAGAGTGTCAGTTTCTTTCACTGTGCGAGTCCTTGTTTCTAGGGACAAAGAAGGAAAGTGAGGGGAATTCTCCTTGTGCTATAGTGTGCTTTAAAAAAACATTTTTTCTAGGGACAGAAAACTCTAGGTAGGGAGAGTGTCAGTTTCTTTCACTGTGCGAGTCCTTGTTTCTAGGAAAAAAGAAGGAAAATGAGGGGAATTCTCCTTGTGCTATAGTGTGCTTTAAAAAAACATTTTTTCTAGGGACAGAAAACTCTAGGTAGGGAGAGTGTCAGTTTCTTTCACTGTGCGAGTCCTTGTTTCTAGGAAAAAAGAAGGAAAGTGAGGGGGAATTCTCCTTGTGCTATAGTGTGCTTTAAAAAAAAAAAAATTCTAGGGACAGAAAACTCTAGGTAGGGAGAGTGTCAGTTTCTTTCACTGTGCGAGTCCTTGTTTCTAGGAAAAAAGAAGGAAAGTGAGGGGAATTCTCCTTGTGCTATAGTGTGCTTTAAAAAAAAAAAAATTTCTAGGGACAGAAAACTCTAGGTTGGGAGAGTGTCAGTTTCTTTCACTGTGCGAGTCCTTGTTTCTAGGAAAAAAGAAGGAAAGTGAGGGGAATTCTCCTTGTGCTATAGTGTGCTTTAAAAAAAAAAAATTCTAGGGACAGAAAACTCTAGGTAGGGAGAGTGTCAGTTTCTTTCACTGTGCGAGTCCTTGTTTCTAGGAAAAAAGAAGGAAAGTGAGGGGAATTCTCCTTGTGCTATAGTGTGCTTTAAAAAAACATTTTTTCTAGGGACAGAAAACTCTAGGTAGGGAGAGTGTCAGTTTCTTTCACTGTGCGAGTCCTTGTTTCTAGGGACAAAGAAGGAAAGTGAGGGGAATTCTCCTTGTGCTATAGTGTGCTTTAAAAAAACATTTTTTCTAGGGACAGAAAACTCTATGTAGGGAGAGTGTCAGTTTCTTTCACTGTGCGAGTCCTTGTTTCTAGGAAAAAAGAAGGAAAGTGAGGGGAATTCTCCTTGTGCTATAGTGTGCTTTAAAAAAAAAAAATTCTAGGGACAGAAAACTCTAGGTAGGGAGAGTGTCAGTTTCTTTCACTGTGCGAGTCCTTGTTTCTAGGGACAAAGAAGGAAAGTGAGGGAAATTCTCCTTGTGCTATAGTGTGCTAAAGCATTCCTCATCAACCATCTTTGAAATCCTTGTTTTTTGGACAGTCAGGGAAATTGTCGTTGTGCTATTCTGTGCAAAAGCAATCATCCTCAACCATATTTAGAAATCCTTAAGTAAAGGGACAGAGAAGGACACCTGAAGGTAGCCCTTATTGCTTTTTTCCCATCTCCCTGCAGGCCATCTATTAGAATGTCTGGAAGGCAAACAAGGAGAGGCAGACAGTCAGGAGGCAATAAAAGAGGGCAAGCAGGCTCTGTGTCTGGGGGCAACAGTGCTGGTCGTGGACGCGGTGCATTGTCATCAGCACATGGCCATGGGACACGCTTGTCCTTCTTTTCGGCAGCTGGACATGTTGAGCCACATCATGACGAAGACTTGGTAGAGTGGATGACCAAGCCCTCCTCCTCCTCCTCATCCTCTCTCACCCAGGCTCAGGGTACTGGCAAAGCAGCTGCCAAAGCGTCCTCTTCCCTGGTATCAATGTCAGACTCATCATCAGTCACTCCTTCCCTAGACCCACCATGTCCTCCTCCTGAGGAGTCCCCCGAACTGTTTGAGCACAGTGTTGGGTACATGCTCCAGGAGGATGCCCAGCGTTTCGAAGGGTCTGATGATGAAACCCAGCTACAGGAAGGCAGTAGCGTGAGAGCAGACAGAGGGGATGCTCAAGAAGGACACCAATCTGGCAGTCATGTACCAGCAGCTGCAGCATACTGCCAGATTGGCTCCAGTGATGAGGAGGGAGGGGATGATGAGGTCACTGACTCCACGTGGGTGCCTAATAGGAGAGAGGAGGAGGAGGAGGAGGAGGATGAGGAGGAGGCACATCTCCAACGAGGCAGGATGCCCTTTGGTGGCCAGCGTAAGGGCAGTACACTGACGGAATCACACCGCAGAGCTCCGCCTGTGCAGGGCGCTGCCTCTGCCCGTCATTCAAAAAGTTCCTTGGTGTGGGCCTTTTTTGAGGCTAGTGCATCAGATCGCACAGCTGCTGTTTGCAACATATGTCTCAAGCGTATATCGCGTGGCCAAAACATCAGCCGCTTGGGTGCCACATGCCTGACCAGACATATGTTGACCTGCCATGCAGCTCGTTGGCAAGCCTACCTCAAAGACCCACACCAAAGAACAAAGCGGACCTCTCCTTGCACCGCATCAGCTGGGATCTCCAACCCCACTATAACTTCAGTCCTCTCTGAAACATGCACTGAGAGGAATGAAGGTGTAGAATTAGGTGTGTCACAGCCAAGTACTTGCGGCCACTCTGCTAGCAGTACACCGACGTCCGATTCTAGCAGGCAAATTTCCCTGCCCCAGCTGCTGGACCGTCGAAAGAAGTTCACTCCCAGCCATCCACATGCCCAGCGGTTGAATGCTAGCTTGGCTAAATTGCTAGTGCTTCAACTGCTGCCTTTTCAGTTGGTAGACTCGGCCCCCTTCCGTGAGTTTGTGCAATGTGCGGTTCCTCAGTGGCAGGTTCCCAAACGCCACTTTTTCTCACGGAAGGCTATTCCGGCTCTCTACCGGCATGTGGAAGGCAATGTCTTGGCCTCGCTGGACAGGGCGGTCAGCGGTAAGGTGCATATTACCGCTGACTCATGGTCCAGCAGGCATGGACAGGGACGTTACCTTTCTTTCACGGCCCATTGGGTCACTCTTTTGGCAGCTGGGAAGGATGAAGGACAAGGTGCAGTAGTGTTGGAGGTTGTTCCACCGCCACGCCTCCAAAATGCTACTACTGGTTGTGACACACCTCTCTCCTCCACCCCCTCCTCTTCTTCTTCCTCCATGGCCTCTTCCTGTGGTTTGTCCTATGAACCAGCGGTGCTCCGTAGCCGTTCACGGGGCTACGCAAGTACGCAGGCAAAAAGATGCCATGCCGTGCTTGCGCTGGTGTGTTTGGGGGACAGAAGCCACACTGGGGCAGAGGTCCTGTCTGCTCTGCAGGGCCAGGCCGAGAGGTGGTTGACGCCACGCCAGCTTAAGCCAGGAATGGTGGTTTGCGACAATGGCACCAACCTCCTCTCCGCCCTCCGACAGGGACAACTGACCCATGTGCCCTGTGTGGCTCACGTCCTTAACCTGGTGGTGCAGCGGTTCTTGGGCAGGTACCCGGGCTTACAGGATGTCCTGAGGCAGGCCAGGAAAGTCTGTGTGCATTTCCGCAGATCTTATAATGCCAGTGCTCGCCTGGCTGAGCTGCAAAAGGAGTTGAACCTGCCCAAGAACCGCCTTATATGTGACATGCCCACCAGGTGGAACTCAACGTTGGCCATGCTGCAGCGGCTGCACACGCAGCAGAGGGCCATCAATGAGTACCTGTGCGACTACGGCACCAGGACAGGGTCAGGGGAGCTTGGTTTTTTTTCTCCACGCCAGTGGGGCATGATCAGGGATGCATGCACTGTCCTGGCACCATTTGAGGAGGCCACGAGGATGGTGAGCAGTGACAGTGCATGCATCAGTGACACTGTACCTCTTGTCCACCTGTTGGAGCACACGCTGCGTGGAATAATGGACAGGGCACTTGAGGCAGAACAGAGGCAGGAAGAGGAGGACTTCCTTGCCTCTCAAGGCCCCCTTTACCCAGACAGTGTTCCTTCTGTCCCACCCATCGCACAGGAAGAGGAGGAGGAGGAGGAGGATTGTGTCAGCATGGAGGTGGAGGCTGGCACTCAGCATCATCAGCAGCAGTCTTTTAGGGATGATTTACAGTCCCAAGAAACCAGTGGACTTGTACGTGGCTGGGAGGAGGTGGCTGCGGATCATGTCGTCCTTAGTGACCCAGAGGACTCCGGAGCGAATGCCTCAGCAAACCTACGCTGCATGGCCTCCCTGATCCTGCAAAGTCTGCGGAAGGATCCTCGTATTCTTCGGATCAAGGAGAGGGACCATTACTGGCTGGCCACTCTCCTTGATCCACGGTACAAGGGTAAGGTTGCGGACCTTATGTTACCGTCGCAGAGGGAGCAGAGGATGAGACAACTCCGGGAGGCCTTGCAGAAAGGTCTGTGCAACGCGTTCCCAGAGACTGGGAGGTTACAAACTCCTGGTCCTGGACAACGAGTTGCTGAGGCTTCGGCCAGTCAAAGAAGGAGCGGTGGGGAAGGTGGCCGTCTGACCGATGCGTTCAGACAATTCTTTAGTCCGCAGCCCCAAAGTATGATCGGTTCCAGCAACCATCGCCAGCGTCTGATAAACATGGTGCAGGAATATCTAGGGGCAAGGTCAGACTTGGACACCTTCCCCACCGAAAATCCTCTGGCTTACTGGGTCTTGAGGATGGATCACTGGCCAGAGCTTGCACAGTATGCAATTGAGCTACTGGCCTGTCCTGCATCCAGCGTTCTTTCGGAACGCACATTCAGTGCTGCTGGAGGATTTGTCACGGATCACAGGGTGCGCCTGTCCACCGACTCGGTTGATCGACTGACTTTCATCAAGATGAACCAGTCTTGGATCACCACCAGCTACCACACACCTGATGCTGATATAACAGACTAATTGATTTTAACATGTCACATCCCTTCAAGACTGATGCTGATGCTGAGTGCCTGTGCTGTTATGTTGACTGGCTATCCTCCTCCTCCGAGTCCTCAATGATACGATTGATGATGATAGCTTGGAAGATCATTTTTGTTTATGGGTGCCGCCACCAGTGGCTAAGGCCCAATTTTTCAGCCCCTGTTTTACAGGGGCGTGTAATTACAATTTTTTTAGCAATAATTTGCCATAGGGCTCATTGCTGTGCTCCAAGTACAGTATCTGTGAGGGGTTGGAGTGTTGTGGCACCAGTGCCTAAGGCCCAATTTTTCAGCCCCTGTTTAAAAGGGGCGTGTCATTACAATTTTTGAAGCAATACTTTGCAACAGGGCTCATTGCTGTGCTCCAAGTACAGTATCTGTGAGGGGTTGTAGTGTTGTGCCACCAGTGCCTAAGGCCCAATTTTTCAGCCCCTGTTTAACAGGGGCGTGTCATTACAATTTTTGAAGCAATACTTTGCAACAGGGCTCATTGCTGTGCTCCAAGTACAGTATCTGTGAGGGGTTGTAGTGTTGTGCCACCAGTGCCTAAGGCCCAATTTTTCAGCCCCTGTTCAACAGGGGCATGCAATTACAATTCTTGATCTAATAATTCACAGCAGGGCCCATTGCTGCACCCACCAAGAGTAACTGTCAGGGCTTACAGTGTTGTGGCACCAGCACCACCATCAAAGGCCCAATTTTTACTACCACTGTTCAACAATTATATGTAATTAAAATTCCTGATATAATAGTTGACAGCAGGGCGTTCCAGCACCAACCAAGAGTAACTGTGAGTGCTTACAGTGTTGTGCCAACACCAACAACTAAGGGGCCTATTTCTGCAGAGTATATACGGCAGGTCCCTACTTTCAAACATCCAACTTACAAACGACTCCTACTTGCAAACGCAAGAAGACAACAGGAAGTGAGAGGAAATCTACCACTAGGAAGGAAAATTCTCTCCTGTAAGAATAAATATGGGAGAAAGGTGTCTCCTCTGTACTGATGCTTTATCAGCAATCCTTGTTTCAAGAAAAACACCACATTTCAAAAACAGTTGTCATTGGGACGGAAAGTGAGGTGAAATGTTCTGAACAGGGGCACAGACAGCAAAACAAATGTTACAGGGGTGATAACCCTTACCTATGTTTTCCAAAAAGTTTAAAAATAGATTTTTGGGCTGGAGCTACACTTCAACAATGTACCTGTTCAAAATTACAAACACATTCTACATAAGAACAAACCTACAGTCCCTGTCTTGTATGCACCGCCTGTATACGGCTGTTCAGAGTATATAGGGCCTTTTTTATTTTATGTGCGGGGTTCCCCTTAATATCCATACAAGACCCAAAGGGGCTGGTAATGGGCTGGGGTAGGGGGGGGGGGTCATGGGGTAGCTATGCCATTTTTCTTAAAGATTTTCATCCATATTACCGGGACCAGACATTACATTAAAGCCGCAAGCAGTTTTAAATGGCTTTTTTTTCCTTTAGAAGTATCATTTTGTGCAGGGACAGTTCTAAACACGGGAAACACGTGGCACTTCACAGGCATACTTTAGACACCCCCCAGGTACGATATTTAAAGGAATATTTGACTTTTTTTTTTCACTTTATGCATCATTAAAATGACTGCTCCCGAAAAACGACCGCTTTTAAAACTTCTTTTTGCATTGATACATGTCCCCTGGTGCAGAACCCGGGTTCCCAAACCCTTTTTAGGACAATAACATGCATAATAGTTGTTATAATTAGCACTTTAGAATTCGAACGTTCGCATCCATTGTATTTAATAGGGTTCTAATGTTCGTACGAACTTTCGGTCCGTTCGCGGGTTCTGGTGCGAACCGAACCCGGGGGTGTTCGGCTCATCACTACTCAACGCATTCCCTCACCTTCTGTTCCGCGGACCCGTCAGCAATCCCACATCACTGCATGTCCAGTTAACCATTTCCTATGCTATCCAAAACTTAAAAATATTTTTTGGCTGGAGTTACACTTAAAAAATGCAGCTGTTCCAACGTACATACAAATTACATTTTAATGTGATACTAAAGTCTCATTTTATGTTTGTTTTTTTTAGTGCAAAATAACAAACATATCATACTTACCTTCTCTGTGCAGTGGTTTTGCACAGAACAGCTCAGATCCTCCTCTTCTCAGGTCCCTCTTCGGTGCTCTTGGCCCCTCCCTCCTATTAAGTGCCCACACAGCAAGCAGCTTGCAATGGTGACACCCGAGCCGAGCCACAGCTCCCTATGTCCATTCAGACATGGAGCCGTGCCCTGGCCCCACCCCTTTCACTCCTCATTGGCTCACTTTTTTGATTGACAGCAGCGGGAGCCAATGGCGTCACACTGCTGTCTCAGCCAATGAGGAGGGGGGTCCTGGACATCCGAGTGTCTCGTGCAACATTTCTGGATTGAGAGGGGGCTCAGTTAAGTATAAGGTGGGCTGCTGCACACAGGAGTTTTTTTTATCTAAATGCATAGAATGCATTAGGATAAAAAACCTTCTGCCATTACAACCACTTTAAGAACAAACCTACAGAAGATATTTTGTTTGTTACCTGGTGACTGCCTGTATTTAAAATGTCAGTCAGTAGCGAAAAACTCACCCATCCTACTAAATCCTTGCTTTTTATAGATGATAACTACAGAAACCTGTCCTGTCATGATACAGTATATAGTTGATGGGCTACTTGTATAGAAACTGGCATGACTATAAAATAGGAGATCCAGTTTACCCCTGTGTGTCCAATGCCCGATGATTATGATATTTAGCATAGCATGATGGTAAGAGGTAAAGTAGTACCATTAAGAAAGAGAAGAAGTAGCATTTAAAGAATTTAGTGACACTTACTTTGGCACCTGGTCGTCCTGGAGGTCCAGGATCTCCCTTGGCTCCTTCTAATCCCTGGGAAGAGATGACAATATATGGTCAGTACACAATACTTTTCTTTTTTGTTTGCTGTCTTTTTAAGAGTGCAACTCTTAGTACTTGCCTTTTAAAAGTACTAGCTTTTAAAACTGACAGATGCATTTTAGGACCCTACAGGAATGGGCTTAGCACTAGAATAGAGACCCCCCCCCCCCCCCACATCAGAACTGTACCCTATGACTGGGGTAGTCATAAAAAATACTTCCCTCTATGACTAGATGCTCTCATCCCCAACCTTAAAAATCTTTTCAAAAGCGGCTTACCACTGAAAGCACCTTTTGATGCTGTGGGCAGCTCTCTTATGATATGTTGTGAAATATACTGAATTTCTCAAAAGATGGAGTAACTGCTCACTGTCAGCTTCTGAATGACTGCCTATGCAGACTATGGCTATGGCTCTACTCAGTCACTGCCACTTTTAAAGTATGTAATAAAGAAATGTGGGAGAAAAAAAAATTGGAAGAAAGCTGCCTAGAGTATCCTAAATTGCTTTTAGCAATAAGTGTTTTTTGGAAGTATTGCCAGGTTAATGATTGGGCTAAAATGAGAATTTAGGGAGGGGACTGCCAGGTACAGAAAGAAAAGCATTACATTTTGCTATATGCTTATTAATATGGTGAACGGCCAACTCTCCCTTCTTATTTTTTTTAGTGAGGGCACTGCTTGCTTGTAAAAATTACTATGCACACTGGGCTTAAAAAAAAAACGTCAGTTCCCTTGGCAAAAAAAAAAACGCTCATATGGAGCGTTTTGTACACAGTTTAGACCAGTTTTGGAGAGTTTAGCTTTTTTTCTGCAATAGAGCTCCAATCAAAAACGCATGCCAGAAGGGTCTTTTTTTCTGCCTCTAATCGCTGAGCTCAAAATTTGCCTTTAATTGTTCTAATGTGCATGGACACATAGGGGGTTATTTACTAAAGGCAAATGCACTTTGCACTACAAGTGCAAAGTGTACTTGAAATTGCACTGAAAGTGCACTTGGAAGTGCAGTCGCTGTAGATCCGAGGGGGACATGCAAGGAAAATAAAAAACAGCATTTTAGCTTGCACATGAATGGATAATAAAATCAGCAGAGCTTCCCCTCAGATTTACAGCGACTGCACTTCCAAGCGCACTTTGCCCTTGTAGTGCAAAGTGGATTTGCCTTTCGTAAATAACCCACATAGGATAGCATTAAGCTGCCTCTACAAAAACAGCGGTTTTCAAGCCAGTGTGCATGGAGCCTAAATGTAAGTAATTGTAATACCTGAAGGGTAGAGGAGGCCATACAAGAAAACACTGTCATTCAATCTCATAACAGTTTCATTGAGAGTGATAAAGGTAAGCCAAACTGTGGGTTACTGCTTTATAGACTGCTTGACATGCACTGAATGGTGTATATGCATGCTTGGTAATTAGCAAATCATTGAAAGTATGATAATTCATTTCCAAATACGCATACTTCCTACATCGAAAGGTTAAATGGTTTTGGACCCTCGCTATTATTTTTATTTGGAAGAACAGACTGAATGTATCAACTTTCTTTAATACATATATACTATATGTAACAATTTAAACTGTATACTTTTTTGTTAATGTGAAATTTTGAGGTAAGACTCACAATGAAACTATGTCTAAAAATGGTTTGTAACATTTCCAGATTTTGCCAGAGCTAAAGATAATTGAAGTTGAATTTGTTCAGCGAGGTAAGCAATATTCCAGCACACTCCTGATTTCCTGTTACACAGAACAATGCAAGGCTATTAAAGGACACAGCAAGCAGTCATCCAAGACTGGGAAAGCAGAGAACAAAATAAAATTACTTTCACCCAGCTTGTGTAACTAAAGCTCATAAAATGTAATTACAGAAAATATTTTAAGCATCAATGTTTTTCCCACATACAGTATATTTCTGCATCATGTTTTTATTAAATCTTTCTTTTCCTTTATGCCTGAGCGACACAGGTGAATTATATTTAAATAAGTCAGAGTGCAGTGGCATAGTCAGAGGTGTTGTCACAGTGATTACAGCCGTGACCAGCTTTGTGTTCTTGTATGAGAGACTCAAGCACCATCTCCATATAAAATGTTTAGCCTGATGCTAGGACCTTTGATCATTATAACTAATTGGGCTCTAATCTCTACATACCATTGCATATAAGTGATGAAATTTGTTCTTCACATGCATCAGTGTTGCTGGGTTTGCGATACAACATCAAGTCTCCAAAGCAACCTTTCTCAAGCATTTTACCATGGAAGAGTCCTCTAAATAATTTTCAGGTCTCAGGAAACGCCTACTATAAATGATTCTATCCATAACTTACAGTACGTTATCATGATAAGTAAACTGTAGATATAATAATAAGTAGAATAAAAAAGAAACTGACAGCCACGGTGAATAATTTTTCAACTCCCTTCTGCTCTAAAACAACAAAATTATTGTCAGTGCTAATCATGAAACACGTAATAATTATGGCCACAAAAGTAGTACAGAGAGTGAAAACGAATTCTTCACTTTACACCAGTAGTTGGCTGTTTTGTACCTTACATTTTTTCCCAATATAAATATATTGAAAGTGAAAATGCCCCTTACATTGATGGATAAATGTTCTACATTGGTGGTCAGTGTAATGCACTCTCACCTTGGTGATTATTGGAGAAGTTCTCCCCGACATAAGTTGTAAGTGGAAAAATATACGGTACTCTTATATTGGTGGTCAGTGTAAGAGAACACTATAGTTTAAACAGTCTGTACTTCTTTTCTGGCCATTATTATTATTTGTCATTTTATGATTATTACTGTCATATAGAGCATAGGAGTGTTGTAAAATAATCTCCTCTGGGCGGGAAACCCGTTAGGTTTGCCATATTCTTTTCCTTTTATTTAAAACTTTCTGAAACTCACTGTTTAGTGAACTGTAATAATCATTATATTTAACAACTGCTTCCTGGCATGTTAACATTTTTTAGAGGGGTTTCTCCAGGCTAAAGCTGGTCATAGATGGTTCAAATCTCCACTGGTTTAGCAGGGACTGGCCTATTTTCGAACCATGTATATGCAGGCTGAATGTTTCCAAGTTGATTGATCATTTAACTTGGGTACAACCAGTCTGTTGGATTTTTACATGTGTTTAATGCTAGTGGCTTTTAAAGCCACTAACAGTAATAGCTGTGTTCTCCCGGCATGGACCTCTCCTCCCTGGGAGAACACAATTGCTCCACGGTAGACATTTTCCCATCAACACTGACTGTGGAAAAATCGTTCTATATCTATGGCCGGCTTAAAAGGGTGTTTTTTCCTGTTATTACATGCACTAGGTAAATGACCTTCCGCTACTGCAGGCATTTCCCTTTACACACATATATTTATGCAGTAAAATATTTATAATCATCAATCAGTACATTTCACTATCCCACACTTTGCACTTTATATAGTAAATTAAAAGTTTACAATCACAGTTACACATTTTCTAATATGTACATAATTAAAATTTTAATTGGGTAGTTAGCCTAGATTTTGTGTATAATTAAAGCCCAATTCAAGGCACAATACTGAAAGCCTACTGATTTTTAATTAGTTGAATCCTCTGTTTCCTCTAAAGCAGAGGTAGGCAACCTTAAGGCTCTATTCACACTAATGCGTTTTTTGATGCATTTTTCATTTTGTAGAAATGCAGGGAAACTTTTTAACGTGGGTTCCTATGGAACATGTTCACATCAATGCATTTTTGTGCCTCTGCTTTTTTGGAAAGGGTTGGGGACTTTTTTTCCCGCAAAAAGCAGCGTTTTGCATGTAATAGAATTCAATGGACCCGCATTCAAAACGTTGCGTTTTTTTTATTTCTTTTTTTTACACTGTATATAGCTAGTTGCTAAGGAGAGGGCCGGGAAGCCGGCCGCCACGTCCTTAACAACCGATGAGTCAACAGTTGTCGGTGGGCTTGCCGCTGAATGTAAAAAAAAAAAAAAGAATTACCGACTAAACAAAAAAAAAAAATAGAGAAAAAAAACAGCGTGTTGTCCCCCCCCCCCAGGTCCATACCAGGCCCTTATCCGAGCATGCAGCCCAGCAGGTCAGTAAAGGGAGGGGTCGAGCGAGCGCCCCCCCTCCTGAACCATACCAGGCTGCATGCCCTAAACATGGGGGGATGGGTGCTTTGGGGCAGGGGGGGCTCTGCGCCCCCCCATTCCAAAGCGCCTTGCCCCCATGTTGATGGGGACAAGGGCCTTTTCCTGACAACCCTTGCCCGGTGGTTGTCGGGGTCTGCGGCCCCCCCTATGTGAATGAGTATGGGGTACATTGTACCCCTACCTATTCACTAAAAAAAAGTAGTGTAGTGTTAAAAAATACAGTAGACAGTTTTTGACAAGTCTTTTATTAAAAATCTTCTTCTTCTCCGCTTCTTCCTCCATCTTCTCTCGCATTTTCATCCTCCGGTCTTCTCCTTCTCCCCCTGCTTCTTCTTCCGCTCTTCTTCTGTCTTCTTTGTTCCGGTGTTCTTCTTCCTCTGCTGCCGCTGACGACCCTCCTCCGATGCTGCGTCCCACTGATCTGTCAGCGCCGATGTCCTGCATTTCTTAAATAACGACGGGGGCGTGGCAACCGGATTACATAATTCGGAGGTCACGCCCCCTTGTGACGTCACCGCCCGGGGCATGATGTGTCCGTGGCCTCCGAATTATGTAATTCGATTGCCACGCCCCCGTCATTATTTAAGAAATGCAGGACATCGGCGCTGACAGATCAGTGGGACGCAGCATCGGAGGAGGGTCATCGGTGGGAGCGGCGGCAGAGGAAGAAGAACACCAGACAAAGAAGACAGGAGAAGAATGGAAGAAGAAGCAGGGGGAGAAGGAAAAGACCGGAGGATGAAGATGCGGGAGAAGATGAAGGAAGACCAGAGGAAGAAGCAGAGAAGAAGAAAGAAGATTTTTAATAAAAGACTTGTCAAAAACTGTCTACTGTATTTTTTAACACTACACTACTTTTTTTTTTAGTGAATGGGTAGGGGTACAATGTACCCCATACTCATTCACATAGGGGGGCGAGATCTGGGGGCCCCTTGTTAAAGGGGGCTTCCAGATTCCGATAACCCCCCGCCTGCAGACCTCGACAACCACCGGGCAGAGGTTGTTGGGAAGAGGCCCTTGTCCCCACCAACATGGGGGCAAGGTGCTTTGGGGTGGGGGGCGCAGAGCCCCCCCTGCCCCAAAGCACCCATCCCCCCATGTTGAGGGCATGCAGACTGGTATGGTTCAGGGGGAGGGGCGCTCGCTCGTCCCCTCCCTTTCCTGACCTTCCGGGCTGCATGCTCGGATAAGGGTCTGGTGTGGATATTGGGGGGACCCCCACACCATTTTTTTTTATTTTGGTGTGGGGGGGATCCCCTCTGAATCCATACTAGACCCAAGGGCCTGGTATGGACCTGGGGGGGACCCCACGCTGTTTTTTTACTCGATTTTTTTTTTACTCATCAGTTGTTAAGGACACGGCGGCCGGCTTCCCGGCCCGCTCCTTAGCAACCAGCTACATACAGTGTAAAAAAACACAAATAGCGTCAAAATCGTGGTAAAATCACGGTAAAAACACGTGTTGAAAAACGCGGCAAGCACCGCAAAAAGCACTGCACAAACGCTCAAAAGCAACATTCATAGGTGTGAATCAAGCCTAAAGAGGTGGACATCTACCTGAACAACATGGGAGAAGTCAAAGATCAGCCAGCACAGTGTCTCCTCCTCACACCCGATTTATACCTCTAATTGCCACAACCGTGTCGCAATCGTGTGCATTGCACTGCAATCATATGGACTCTTCACCACCTGTCAAACACACTGGGATCGCTTTTCAGAGTGCCTGCTGCACTTGTGAATGAGCTCTTAGTTGCACCCTTAGGGCTCATTCGCACGTAAAATTGGGGGTAGGGGAAACCCCTGCAGTTGTGACATGGTTTTACCGCCCCCAATCCCTACCTCATTTAGCTGCTGAGGCAGCAGCCAAAGGTGTACATATGCTGCAGCAGGAATTAAACCCACTGTTGCTTTTGTTGGGGGCTACCACCTGCTAATTGCCACTCATTCAAGTAAATGGGACCACTCTGCAAGCGCCCCACAACTGAAGGGTCCAAAGGGTTGGTTGCAGGGCACTTGCAGAGTGGTTGCATTCACTGGAATGGGCCATGATTGCCAGGTGCTACAACCGCCAACCATGACAAGGTGTAGAACTCCTGCTGTGGCTGCAACATGTCTATACCCCTGGACACTGCAACTAAAGGGGGTTAGGGCAGGGGTGATAAAAACACAGTTTATCTATGGGGTTTACCACCCCCCAAACTGCAAATGTAAATAAACCCTTACTATTCTGAGCCCCCTATAAGACTGCTTTCACACTGATGTGGTGCAGCGGAGTGCATCTGCAATTTTCCTGGGTTAGCTGCACTTTGCCATAGACTTCTATTATATCCTGTGGATGTGGTGCACTTTCTGAAAACGCATCAAAACTCCTGCATTCAGCAGTTTTAATGCGCTTTCAGAAAGTGCACCTAACCCACAGAATATAATAGAAGTCTATGGCTAAGAGCAGAAAACCCGCAGGAAAGCTACTGGTACACTGCTTTGCACCTATGGTGTGGGTAAACCACAGCACATCAGTGTAAGAGCAGCCCTATACTATTATGTCCAGCGTATTGCTTTACACTGACCTGAAGATCTGTTCTTTCCTGCTGCTGGCACCACTCTGGAGACTGCTAGCCTGGATATCACTCCGCATGTAACAGGAGCCAGCACTACAGAGGAGGCATCAGCATATGTGGCTTATGCCTACTACAGCTCCAACTCTACAAGTAGTCCCTCTACATTGCACTTTGCTTGATGCTCTGGAATGGGGGGTCAGCAAGCCCAGACCGCGATCTACCAGTCAATAAACCGTGATCTACTGACCCCTGCTCTAAAGCCATCTTCCAAAAGAATATACACTTCCTTTTTTACCCTTTAAATTTTCTTGTTTATGTGTGGGTGGTAGTACAGTTTCCAATGTACACCCATGCCTGCTCCAGAGACCCCATGCTATGGTCACATCTCAATTTCCCTATCCTTCTGGCCATTTACAAAATGAAGCCAGAGGTGTGATTTTGTAAAGGGTAAGGAGGAGAAGGAGGAAGCGATGCAACTGTAGCATTAGGATCTAGTGAGTAAAGCGGGAGCTGTACATCCACCCCTATAAAAACAACAAAATTTGAAGGGTGGAGAAGGAGATATACATTATAGTAAGTCTTAAAAGAAAAGGAATGTTTAACTCTGATTTGCTTACCTTAGAGGCAGAAAGGGGTGAAGGCAAAGAACAGACCCTTTCTACACTTAAAAAAAAAATCACCTAAGCGATTTAAAGAAAATGTATGGTGTTTTCTATTTATTTTCTTTATTTATTAGGTTCAAGGCTAAAAAAAAGTAATCTTTTACCCAGATCAACACCAGCCTTAGAAAATCTACCACTTAGGCCACTTATACATGATTGGACCGATCGGGTCCGCCTATCCGTTTTTTAGGCGGACCCGATCAAGTCACCCATTGTCCTCTATGGGGAGGCGGATGTCAGCGGACATGTGTCCATTGACTGCCTGGCATTCGATCTGACAAAATCCACTGAAAACAGATGTATGACGATATGTTCGCCATCTGTTCAGCAGGTCAGATCGGATGATAATCAGATGGAAAAGGACATGCAGTCCTTTTCCATCCGACCTCCTCATAGAAGAGTGCGGGCTCTGTCCTTGTCTGCTATGCATAGTGGCAGGGACAGGACTTGTCACCCGCCTGCTCAGCGGGAATCAGTGGAGAGATCCCCCGCTGAGCAGGCGGATTCCGCTTGGATGGATCTGCCCCGTGTGAAAGGGGCCTTAGGGTCTACAGCTCTACATATAATTAACAAGTGACAAAGGAATGTTCTTTTTTCTCTCATTTTACTTTTTCTGTATAACAGTTCGCTACCTTTGTATAGAAGATATTCATAAATACTGCACTGAGAAAGGGAACTCTATAATTAGTAATGCTTTGGACATCACCTAGCTTTATCTACTCACATCAATTCCAGATTCACCGTTGGGACCATCAGGTCCAGGAAGTCCTGGTTCTCCTTTTGCGCCCTGAAAGAATAAGACAAGGATAAAAAATGCAGCATGATATTAAAACAATTTACTATTTAATAGATCTTAATGTCTGATATTTATAACACACAAATGTGCCATTGTAGTATTTACTACAAGGGCAGAAATTGAGGTTGATTTTTTTTTACATAAGAGTATGGTCTATATGGGATATAAAAAAAGTTGCAAAACCACAAAATTAAATGTCTTGCGAAGTATCAAGGAGTATCAAAATATTTATTAACTTAAGACCAGGAACATAAAACAAAAAAAAAGAAAAGAAAAAGAAAGTATGAGTACTATATAAGGTAATATTAAAGTGGTATTAAGGCCAAAACAAATGTTATATTGCAGTTTACCAATCCTTAGATATGGTGGCAGAATTATTTTTAATTTTGGGCTTTTTTTCCCTTTATTAACACCTGGTGATCTGGCCAGTGAGTATGTTATTTTTTAACTTCCTTTAACAGACCAAGCTGTCCAGCAGAAGTGCAGTTATAGTATTAAGGCAAACCATGTAACACTAACAGGGATGCATACAATGATTAGCTTTTATTCATTTATGTAAAAAATGTATCCCAAAAGGGGAAAAATGTAGCTAAAACTGCTTAAAAACACAAGTCCATTTAAATCAGCTAGTATTTCTAACTCTGCCCTCTCACCAGACTGACTATGCTGCTGTCCAAGAGTGGTTTTGTTGCTCCTTGATAGAGTGAAGCCACCCTAAAACAGGAAGTACGTTACTGGCCAGATCATCAGGTGAAAGTAAAGGGGAAAAAAAAGACTAGACAAAATAACTAATGCAGATGAAGATAGCTCATTACCAATCAATCTAAAACTTGGTAAGCTGCAATATGTTACATTTTTGTTTTGGGGTTTAATACCACTTTAAAGCGGTTGTATAGTTATTTTTTTAACTTTTACCTACAGGTAAACCTATAATAAGGCTTACCTGTAGGTAAAAAAATATCTCCTAAACCTTTACGGTTTAGGAGATATTCCCCTCGCAAACCGCCGCTGAATGCAGCGGCGCATGCGCACAGGGGATTTTCGGCTTAAGGCCCGGCAGACGCCGGACGTTGCCGGAAAGAAGTCTCCCGCGCGCATGCGCGGGAGTGACGACTTAGAGCGCTGGAGCCGCGATACCTGGAAGACACAGCGAGGCAAGATGTCATCTCCCTCGGCGTGGACCAGGTAAGTTATGCCTCCTTCTAAGGTAAGTATTTCATAATGAGCTAGTATGCGGTGCATACTAACTCATTATGCCTTTTGCTTTACAGGGTTAAAAAAAAAAAACTGTTCAGCGGGTATACAACCACTTTAATGATATCCAACGCATCAAAAAGATGGACAGAAAACATGACTCTTCAAGAAAAAAAAATAATACATGACTCATTCAAAAGTAATACTCTATTAGATTTGTACAGTTATACAAATATTAGACCCATTTAACTAATCAGGTACAATTGGTTGATATGATATTGTGAGTTTTCGGACCCCTTGGCACTATACTTTCGCCTCAAACAGTAAAAAAAGGAGAAGTCATAAAGGCATGGACATGTGTTGGTCTGAACTACCAATACACACCCACAGTAAAAAAAACAAAAAAAACATGCAGTGTAATCAGTATATTCTGTACTGTCAGTTTATCTGCTTGGGGATCCTCACTTGACTCCCATCAGTCCCATAATGGCTGGTACTGTAGTAGTGAATTTGCTAAATTTCAATCGTAACTATATTACCTGAATATTCAAAACATAACTGTAAAACTATACTAACATTTTAAAGGAAAACGTTGCGCTTCTGCCGATGTTTTAAATATGATCCAACTACAGCCTTAAAGAGAATATACTGTATAGGGGTTTATTTACTAAAACTGGAGTGCAAAATCTGGTGCAGCTGTGCATGGTGGCCATTTAATTTATAACTTCAGCTTGTTCAGTAAAGCTTTGACAAAAAAAAAAACTGGAAGCTGATTGGTTTCTATGCAGAGCTGCGCCAGATTTTTCACTCTACAGTTTTAGTAAATCAACCCTATAGTGTTTTTACCAGTGGCAGGTGGTGCTGTATATTTTTGTGGGGTCGGCAAACAAGACATTCTGCTGCCACTCCAGAATCCAGAAAACAGGCCGTGTCATATCCAATATGACAGCAGCAACAAAAAGGGGTGGCCCAGGTAGGTACTCACTCAGCTCCCCCGCTCTCCGCACCAGTTCCTGCTCGTCCGATCAGGCTCTCCGCTCTCTGCAACGGCTCCCTTTTGTCTGATTGGGTTCTCTGCATCAGCTCCTGCTCGCTCGCTCTGTCTCTTCCAACCCATTACAGTCATTGCTTCTCCTCCTGGCTGAACAGGAGGCGGGTCCTGAAACCCGTCCTAAGACTCCCTGACCAATTGGGTCTCAAGAACTGCTTCCTGATTGGCCGGGAGGAGAATCAGGAAGACATTAGCGAATATTAATTTGCTAATGTCACACAACTCGGTGGGCTCCGTGCACAGTGCTCTGCGCCCCGAGCCCACCCTTTTTTGAAGTCAATTAGAGCCTCAGGCTCTAATCGTTTTCTTAAAAAATAATAAAAAAATAAACCCCATTGGAATCCATGCGTCTGGCAGGGTGCAACATGTAGATTAGGGACCGGGCGCATGGATTAGGGAGGCGGCACCATCACTGTTTTTTACACTTTTTTTTTATTTATTTTGGTCAGGACTACAAATATTTTTATCAATGACTTTATTTTACTGTAGTCAAGTAAGTATTCAATACTACATATGAATATTATGCATTCTTATACCCAGCCAGCAGGTGGATCTTCAGGCTCTTGTTCATGTTTTCCAGTCTCTCCATACCTCCTTATGTAAAATACCTGTTTCCACAGCTCAGTAGTGAAAACCACAATTTGCACATACAAGTGAATGAATCAGTGCAATGACTCCACTCACTCCCTTCTCCTCCTCCATCTTTATGGATCTGTCGTTTCAGTCAGAGAGAGCAAGCAATTGCTACCTATTTAGAAAACCTAAAGTGCTCTGGGAATCATTAAATGTTTATTTGTGAAAAAAAACACACACACACACACACACATACACATTAGTTAAAAAGTCTTACAATGCAAACATGTTTATTTAAATTTGACTCAAATCTATTATAGTTTCCTATTAATACAAGATCTGAAAATTATCTTGTATTTTAGCTAGACTATTAAGCAAATAATTAATAACATTAAAAAGAAAATAATTCCCAGGTATGACAATGTTTATGAACAGACAGGATTTAATGAATGGGTTTTCTTTCTATGTACTAAAGGATTAGACCTTTAATTGGTACTCACCGCAGGACCAATTCCTGGAGGCCCTCTGTCACCCTGCAGAAACAGAAATAGAGTTCAATTAACAAATGATCTACTAATGCATCCTGATGGTTCTCACGTTAGAAAAAAAAAATCATTACTTATCCAAAGGGGGATGAACATTTTCTACTGTGAAATTATACATTAAAAAGAAAATGTAGCAAATTGTAACAGTAATTTCAAAACTTGAAATTGTACAAAAAAAAAAGTCTTATTTACATTTTATAATGATTGATGTTTAAACCAATAGTTGTTCACCTGAAGGGTTATTTTAGTCTATGAAAGCAATATTTTTTAAAGGAAACACATTTTCATTTTTCAACAGCTGTCGTTAATTATTGTCAACGTTAGAAAGTTCTCTCAACTTGATGCGACAGTGAAAGATTGGTTTACCTTTAGAATTACCAGTTTGTTAAGTCTGAATGCCATTAGAATGAATGATTTCTGTTTATACTCCATGTTTGTGTGTCCACACACCATGTGTCAGGTTGGTAGCATATATAAACAAGACCCATGAAATAAACAGTATACCCTATGACTCTAAGATTAAAGGAAATACATCAAAGGCTTCTACATCTCATTCGCTAATAAAGAAGAACCATCTGTGCAATCAGTGCTTATATTTTTGTCCTAAGTATTTCAGTTATTACACTGTAGGGGGGGCTTGGGAAGCAAAGGATGCTCTAATTAAGAAATGTGTTTATGATAGGAAGCTGTATTAACAACTCTTGTTTTGGCCGTTTTAAAATTAAGGTTACTTTTAATTATGGTGTTGAACTCCAAAAAATTTCATATTTGATGACATTTTGACAGACAAATATTGGATTGCAGATTTTATCGCTACCCAGCTTTTCACCTCGCTAGCACAAGAAGTTGAAACACAAGTGTCCCTGATGTGCCATCATCCAGCGGGCACCATCAAGCTCCATAATGTAATTCTAATGTACACAATCACACTCAGTGAATGAGGCTGAGTAGGTTCTAATGGGATGATTTTAGAGTATATTCAGTCTGGATTGTCCAACTTGGCACATAATGTTTGTATGGTAAGAAAAATAATTTTAAGGATTTAAAAATATATTGAAAATAAAGTGTGTTGCCTTCATACATCAGTGTGTGCAAGAACATTTTGTATAATACCTAATATAGTGAGTGTAATGGACAAAATACACTTTTGAATCTGTCAATCGAAACACATGCATTGATGCAGAAATCATGCATGTTCATGCATGCCGACACGTGTTATAAGTGCATTTTGATGCTTTTCCATCACAACAGATGATATGCGCTTTGAAGTGTTTCCATTGATTTCAAAAACATGCAGGTGTTTTTACATAGGCCAAAAGTAGAAAAGGGTGCACGAGTCACCAAAAATTGAGAATTAAGATAAAGTACTGCTGATTTTCAAAGAAAAAAACAATTGAAAGCAAATGAACAAACTGGGAAATCATCACAGACCATACAATTATTGTATGCAATTGCTTCTATTTCAAAATTGAATGCACTGCCCCTTTATGTTATGACAGATTTTCATAACTACTGGTATGTAACTAATACATTTTGCATACAGTTCTAAGGATATCATTAAATCATATTAGCATGTGCAATTTTTCTATTAAACTAATTTGGCACACTGTGTAATTATAAACTCCCATACTGTGTTTTACAGCAGGATTGCTCAATACTTATTTTCAAAAGCCGTGTTTCCATAACTGAAGAGCCTCAAACTCTTTGCTGAGTTCTGATCTATATTATAGTACAGTGACATGTTAACAGTGGATCAATATTATATTTGAACATCAAGTTCTGGGTTAGCGGGAATACTCAATATAACTATTGCTGTATTTTAAAAAAGAAAATTTTAAGCTGCATTGTGTGTCTCCTATTTTCTAAAATAAGATATGTTCCTTGGATGCCCTAGAATTTTCACCCCACTGGCTCTAGAATGGTGTGAGGGGTGCAGAATGTGCTGCTAAATGCCATCACTGATAGCAAAGTGGTTTTAAAGGAAACCTGTCCAGGAAGAAACTGTTGCCTCCGTGTCTCTGGCTTCATTACTTCTTGATTCACTGACTCAGAACATGAACGCAGTAAGTTAAGTCACAATAAAGTCAGAACATACTTGTTGTTGCTTAAAGCCTAAAAAAGTTTTGATGCTGATGGATCTGCATGACATCAAAATATCTAGAAATTTCAAGAAATCTGCATATCTTTCTCAGCAAATGTGTCCATTAAAGCTGAAGTTTAGGTATGGTGTTTTTTACATTAATTGGTCAAGCTTGGACCAATAGAAGTATTTATGTGCTATACCTGTAGGACCCCCCTCAAGGAAACTGGAAATCATTGTATTAGGCACTAATACTATATTATAAAAAAAATACATAAACTGCGCTGTCAATCAACTTATGGTAAGTGCAAAACTTCATTAAGTGAATGTCCATTCCCAGTATATACCTATTTAGGGAAAACGCGTTGGATAAGGAGCTAGTAGTGTGACATTTGGAGCATGGACTCCACTGCAGGCAGCCATGCTCATACTGTTTTTCTGTTTTTTACCCAATTTTTGTAAGTGCAACTTTTTATTAAAACGTAATTAATTTTTAAAGAGTTAATGCACTATGAGTTGAGTTTTTTTTACCTCTTCCACACGGTATCAACTGAGCACATGAAATCAGTACTCTATTTATATCCCGGTGACTGATCATCAGGAACCTATTTGCCTTGGTGAGGACACACGTCTGATGACCTGTTTGAAATGTCTATACCTACGGGTGGAGCTGGAGTCCAGCTTGAGTCTCACAGCTGATTTCCCTTTGTGGAGACACACGTATTTAGGTCCTAGGATCTGGGGAGCTGCCATCTATTACTTTAAACACGCTGGTGAAGGATGGCTGGATAAGGTTGCCTGGAATTTCACTGTTTCTTTCAGTTTTGGATGCTGTTGATTCATGGATGAACTAACATATTTCTGTAGCACCCTGTTACTTTCAAACTGGCGCTATGTGTAAATTTAGGTGTATCTGAGCTGTAAATAGCTCAAAGTGATTATGTAAAGTGTTGAGTTCTGTTTCAGCTTTGGCTGAGTTGTGTGCATTTCCCACTATTGCCAGTAGGTGTCACTGTTGTCACAGGCCAGTGTGAGAAATACACAGAGTTGAAGTGCATTGGATATTCTTTCCCCAGAAACAGCCCAATCAGGAGCTTCTTTGTAGCTGGGCATGCTGGGGAAGGATATTTAAGGGGCAGTGCCATGTGCTTTGGGGAGTTCCTGCCTCATGGCCCTCCAGGCCTGAGGCTACGATGCTGTGTTTGCTGCAAGTGGGCCCAGAGGCCTGTCTGGGGCCTACTTGGCTAGAGGTGGTCCTGTGCTGTCTGTCCTGCGGGGAGAGGCCACTCGAACGGAGGGGATTCCGGGGGAGGACCTTGCTGGAGAGAGCTGGGCTGGGGGCTGGTTTCTCAGGACAGGCCTGGTGACTTGTTTGGAGGATGCACTGAAGTTGATCTGCCTCACGGTGCTGCCGGATGGCTTGGGGGCTCGGGTGCTGTGCAGCTGACCTAACTGATTGACTGCTGGCTGAACGGTCCTGTGGCGGAGGATTGTCCAGGAGTCTCCACTTGTCATTCAGGTCTGTGGCGGAGACTTTGTCCGTGCTTCATGCCAGCTGCTGGGTCGGTGTGGGAGGCCTATCCAGTTGTCGCAGTATCCAGTGACAGAGGCTGTTGTCTTCTGGATTCAAGAACCGCATTAGTGATCTGCAAAACCAAGGTGTCTGAGCTTCCCCTGACCCTCTATCCTTCTGCCTGAAGTTGGTTAGTAAAGCAATTGAGAAAAATAATGGCAATCACATCTTTCAAAACTACTTAGCATAGACTCTTAAGTTCTGGGATGGTGAGATGTGGGGTAACGGCAGGACCCAAATTGATCCAGCAGCCCTCTAGCGGGTATCGCTACATTTCATTCTGCCTGAAGTTGGTTAGTAAAGCAATTGAGAAAAATAATGGCAATCACATCTTTCAAAACTACTTAGCATAGACTCTTAAGTTCTGGGACGGTGAGATGTGGGGTAACGGCAGGACCCAAATTGATCCAGCAGCCCTCTAGCGGGTATCGCTACATTTCATTCACACATTTTTTGTTTTTTAACACCTTTGATTTTTACATTAAACGTTTTTTATTTCAGGACTTTTGTTTTTCAGACTTTGTTCCACTGGTTTGTTTCAAATTTTTGTCACATTGTATCCATTTGTTTATATACATAGGGTATTTAAACATTAACTTCATGAGGTTTTGCACTTAAGTTAATTGACAGCGCACTTTATGTATTTTTTTATTCTTTAGTATCCCAACTTTCTAGGGATTTTATGGTGCAGCAGTATTTTTAACACAGAGACCAAGCACACCCTTTTTAAGTCTAACTAATACTATATTGATTGCTACATGGCAGATTGCTGCTAGCTTCCAGGTCCTGTGCCAGGTGGCTGACCTGCTGCTTATTAAAGGAGATCACTTACTCAGCATTGACACTATTCAGAGAACACTTTGTATTTTTTTTAGTGAATGCAATGTGTTCTCTGACTGTATGAGGTGTAGATCATGACATCATCACCCTGGTTTCTCACATTGTCCAATCAGAGAATGTTTTGCATTCATTGATAGAATGCAAAGTGTTCCCTGAAGTGCTGAGCAAGCATCCTCCTGTGTTTACAACAAGGCAGGACAACCGCTTGGCAAGGGGATCAGAAGCTAGTGGAGAACACTGTAGTAGTGGTGCCTACTACAGTAATTTCCAGCCTCTATTGGGATCCAACAGGTACATGTATACTTACATTGGTCCATGCTGAAGTAAGAATTGACCAGTGGCGTGCAGAGGTTTGGTGATGCTCAGGGGAAAAACTCCTTGATTTTAAAGGAAAGCCAATGAGGAGGGAGTTGCAGTAGTCGAGGTGAGAGATAACCAGGGAGTGACTTAGAAAGTTTGTGGTGTTGTTAGTTAAGAAGGGGCATATTTTGAAAATGCTGGTTTTGAAGGCATGATTTGCATAGCAATTGGATGTGGAGATAAAAGGAGAGTTCAGAGTTCAGGGTTACACCTATCACCCTGACATGCAGGGACGAACTGGTAGTTGTGCCATCAACCTCAACAGAGAAATTTGGGGAAGAGGCACGTGTGGAGAGAAATATTCTGAGTTCCGTTTTGGATATACTGAGTTTAAGGAAGTGGTGTGACATCTAGACTGAGATGTCTGTTAGTAAATTAGTGATACATGAGGTGATTGATGGAGTGAGCTGAGGGGTAGAAAGATAGATTTGGGTGTCATCAGCATAGAAATGGTATTGGAAGCCATAGGAGTTCATGCAGTTTGTAATCTGTGTGGTTCCAAATGTCTATGATTTCCAGGCAGAGGCTTTACCAGGTTTATAAGTTTTGCCCTTACTCATTGTGTGGAAATGATGGTCCTGTTCTCCATATGATGATGTCAGTCAAACTGTAAGACAGACATTTAGAGAACAGGACCATCGTTTCCACACAATGAGTAAGGGCAAAACTTCTGAACCTAGTAAAATCTCTGGCTGAAAATCATAGACACCTGGCCCTGTGGGTTAGAAATGAAACTGTAGCCATGAACTGTATCAGGTCTGAGTCTGACTGACATCAACATATAGAGAACAGGACTGTCATTTCCAGAATTAGTAGTGGCAAAACTTATAAACCTCATAAATTCTCAAGAAATCATAGACACTTCGCACTGTGGGTTAGAAATTAAAGTGGGAGTAAACTCCCATCTCTGACTTGTACCTGTAGGTAAGCCTATAATAAGGCTTACCTACAGGTACTGTAAATATTTCCTAAACGTGCTCCGTTTAGGAGATGTTTACTGTATATGCAGCCAATGACGTTACCAGGGCAGGCACCCTGAAGGAACGGCTCGGGAATGTGTGAGAGTGACGTCATCGCGGATTTGGCCAGTCACACAGCCGAAGTCCACGGACCCGAAAGAAAGACGGGTAAAGATGGAAGCGGCCTCCAGGGGTGACAGCGCATCGCTGGAAAACTTAAAAGAGAGTTTTGTTTTTTTCCTCCATCATACTCACCTAGGTGAATGCAGCATAGTTCCGATGCTGCATCTGTCCCGCAGCACCTCTGCACTGTGAACCGAGCGATCGAACATCGCTGATCACTCGGTTGTCACAGCTCTGTGAACACAGAGCTGTAGACTTTCGGTCACAGCTCTCTGCTTTTCTTCCTCCTCACTCACTGGAGTCCACCGTACATGCAGACATGGATACCTGACACAGGTGAGCATCAGCTTGTTTTATACTTACATTTTTTTTTTAAAGTGAACTTATCCTTTAAAAGAGTTTGTATTTCGTTTTCAGCTTAATATATTAATGTGCATTTTTTTTCTTAGGAGCATGAAGAGCATTGCACCCATGATCAACAGAATCGCAGGTGCAATGTCAGGCTTCTGCAGACTGTCAGTACAGGCTGTCTGCCTGTAACTCCGGTATGGGCAGACAGTTACTGATGTCCAGGAAGATTAATTAATTTCATGAGTGCTCATCAGAACCCTCACAGTTCCTTGAGAACTACAAGCCGTCTGCCACGGTGGCAGCCGGTACTTGTAGTTCATTAATTCACAGATTGCTGTAAATGAATGAGACTGTTGTGTGGGTGGAGCCCTGACACACTGTTTTTGAATTGTGAAAGCGGGTGCAGAGAGAGGTGTGGGCAGATGCTTAAGTAACATGTTACACTCTGAATATGGGTGTAACATGTTACTAAAGATGAAGTTATCCTTTATAGCAGAGTATCATCCCACTTAAAAATTAACTCCTGAAATCTTTTATTAGTGTGTTGTTCATCTAATTTTTAATGTACATGCAGTTTAAAGAAGAATTACACCTTTTGAAAAAATAAATAAATAAATGCACCCATAAATAAATAAATGCACCCAGTGTACAGAGGGCATTAGTTTGTAGGACAGTGTACAGGGGTCAGCAGAGCTGAGAACAGGGGACAGCAGAGCTGAGGACAGGGGACAGCAGAGCTGAGGACAGGGGACAGCAGGGTGGATGACAGGGGACAGCAGGGTGGATGACAGGGGACAGCAGGGTGGATGACAGGGGACAGCAGGGTGGATGACAGGGGTCACAACTTACAGGGCAGAAGACAGGAGTCACTGCAGTGATAGTGGCAGGTTAGGACAGTATATTGGCAGTATAGTAGCAGGTTAGGGCAGTATAGTGGCAGATTAAAGCAGTATAGTGTCAGGGTAGGGCAGTATAGTGGCAGTATAGTAGCAGGTTACGGCAGTAAAGAGGCAGGTTAGAGCAGTATAGTGGCAGGTTAAGGTAGTATAGTCGCAGGTTAGGACAGTAAAGTAGCAGGTTAGGGAAGTATAGTAGCAGGTTAGGGAAGTATAGTAGCAGGTTAGGGAAGTATAGTAGCAGGTTAGGACAGTAAAGTAGCAGGTAGGGAAGTATAGTGGCAGGTTGGAACAGTAAAATAACAGGTTAGGGCAGTGTAGTGGCAGGTTACGGTAGCATAGTGGCAGGTTAGGGTAGTATACTAGCAGGTTAGGGCAGTATAGTGGCAGGTTAGGGTAGTATAGTGGGAGGTTAGGGTAGTAGAGCAGAAGGTTAGGGAAGTATAGTGGCAGGTTAGGGTAGTACAGTGGGAGGTTAGGGTAGTATAGTGGAAGGTTAGGGCAGTATAGTGGCAGGTTAGGGTAGTATAGTGGCAGGGTAGAGTAGTATAGTGGCAGGGTAGAGTAGTATAGTGGCGGGTTAGAGCAGTAAAGTGGGAGGGTAGGGTAGTATAGTGGCAGGTTAGGGTAGTATAGTGGGAGGTTAGGATAGTATAGTGGCAGATTAGGGTAGTATAGTAGCAGGTTAGGGTAGTATAGTGATACAAAAAAGAAGCCACTGCCCCCCACCTATAACTGGCAATTGCAGCAAGCAAAATTGGAAGGCAACATATGTTAGAAAAAAGGCCAAGGATAAATTCAAGGAAAACTCCAAGCTCACTTACCAACCAGCCCACGGACAACTGAATTAACCTGTCTGCGTTAGTATGCGTTAAAAACAGGGGTTTAGTCTGCACACATGTGCAAATACATACGTAAGCTATAGAGCCCCGCCAAGGCACCCTGGTATCTGTAGTCCTATCACTAACTGATGAGTGACTCCACAGTGGAAGCACATGCATTAACCCAACAAGCTTTAACCAGACACTGATAGAAGTCACAAGACTGCTCTAACAGTATGCGTTAACCACTTGCCGACCCCTTCACGGAGATATACGTCGGCAGAATGGCACATACAGGCACAATCACGTACATGTACGTGGCCCTTTAACTGCCGATGTCGGGGTCGCGCGCGCACCGCCGGCGGCGCGCTCGTGACCCCCCTGCCTTCCCCGTGAGTGGGACTGCGGGTCCCGCGGACTCGATCGCCGCGGGGATCTCCGCGATCGTGTCACGGAGGCTCGGAGCGGGGAGATGTGTGTGTAAACACAACATCTCCCCGCTCCTCTACTGACAATGTCAGCGATCTCCGCTCTGTGTAATCAGAGCTGAGATTGGTGATGTGTCAGTCGTAGCCACACCCCCCTCAGTTAGTAACACGCCCCTAGGCACACTTAACCCCTCCAGCGCCCCTAGTGGTTAACCCCTTCACTGCCAGTGTCATTTTCATAGTAACCAGTGCATTTTTATTGCACTGATCGCTGTGAAAATGACAATGGTCCCAAAAATGTGTCAAAAGTGTCCGATGTGTCCGCCATAATGTCGCAGTCATGAAAAAAATCGCTGATCGCCGCCATAACTAGTAAAAAAAAAAATTAATAAAAATGCCTTAAAACTATCCCCTATTTTGTAAATGCTATAATTTTTGCTCAAACCAATCAATAAACGCAGATTGCGATTTTTTTTACCAAAAATATGTAGAAGAATACGTATCGGCCGAAACTGAGGAAAAAAAATGTTTTTTTATATATTTTTTGGGGATACTTATTATAGCAAAAAGTAAAAAATATGTCATTTTTTTCAAAATTTTCGCTCTATTTTTGTTTACAGCGCAAAAAATAAAAACCGCAGAGGTGATCAAATACCACCAAAAGAAAGCTCTATTTGTGGGAAAAAAAGGACGCCAATTTTGTTTGGGAGCCACGTCGCACGACCGCGCAATTGTCAGTTAAAGCGACGCAGTGCCGAATCGCAAAAAGGGGCCTGGTCATAATGGCCCGTATTGGTCCGGGGCTTAAGTGGTTAAAAACAGGGGTTTAATCTGCACACATTTGCAAATACATGCGTAAGCTACAGAGCCCCGTCAAGGCACCCTGGTATCTGTAGTCCTATCACTAGCTCATGAGGGACTCCACAATGGAAGCACATGCATTCTGATGGATAGATGGAGGGCAGGTGGACTGAAGGGAGCCCACCCCTTCTTAAAGTTACAGGGGCACACTGAAAACCCAGCACATAGCACAATGGCTGCAAAGGTGTCAGTGAGTTGCCTGACCAGAGTGCCTTGGCGGGGCTCTGTAGCTTACGCATGTATTTGCAAATGTGTGCAGACTAAACCCCCGTTTTTAACACATGCTGTTAGACAGGTCAATTCTGTTGTCTGCGGGCTGGTCGGTAAGTGAGCTTGGAGTTTTCCTTGGTTTTATCCTTGGCTTTTTTTCTAATATATGTTGCCTTCCAATGCTGATTGCTGCAATGGCCAGTTATAGGTGGGGGAAGTGGCTTCTTTTTTGTTTTACTGTTATATTGGTCAGGCAACGCACTGACACCTTTGCAGCCATTGTGCTATGTGCTGGGTGTTCAGTGTGCCCCTGTAACTTTAAGAAGGGGTGGGCTCCCTTCAGTCCACCTGCCCTCCATCTATCCATCAGAATGCATGTGCTTCCATTGTGGAGTCCCTCATGAGCTAGTGATAGGACTACAGATACCAGGGTGCCTTGACGGGGCTCTGTAGCTTACGCATGTATTTGCAAATGTGTGTGGATTAAACCCCTGTTTTTAACGCATACTGTTAGAGCAGTCTTGTGAATTCTATCAGTGTCTGGTTAAAGCTTGTTGGGGGAGTTTTCATTCTCTAATGATTGTCGTATGAAGCTGCAGGACCCCTGACCCTCTGTCTGGACAGTGCTAATCGGCCCTTTGCTGATCACATGCACTCTCCCAAGAAAAAAAGCAATACACACCAAACTGAGCATGTGCAGCTTGCCCCCAAGGTGTTTTATCAGGAGATGGTTTGGGGACTGTGGAAGAAAGAGAGACTCAAAGAACACAGGATCAAACAGCCTTTTTACACAATGCAGAGGATTAACCCCTCAAGTTCCACAGCAGGTATAACAACCATATTTGACTGCATTTACAGACTGATTTTACTGTTGTGGGTTTAGCAACACTTTAACCACTTGAGTCTTAGGTGCTGTGTTAAAACAGAATTGGGATTCAGCAGCTCTGTCAGGTCCTGGCTATCCTGCAGTGTAAGCTAAAGCTGCTGGCTGTCAGTGATAGCTGGCCTCCAGCACTAAGCCTGGGAGATGAAATGATCAGCTCCTGGACTTTTGATTATGCTACACAGCCCTCTATAGGAGCACTTGTGGCAGATCATCGTGAGCACAATGTTCACATATTGTACTTACTGTATATACTCAAATATAAGCCAAGTTTTTCAGCACATTTTTTGTGCTGAAAATGCCCCCCTCGGCTTATACTAGAGTCACCTTTTTGTGCCTGATCTCCCAGATTTGGGGACCCGGTACCCGCCGGCCGTAGGTCCCCTGGACCCCAAACTTGGCACACATGTAACCCCACTCTTCCTCTACAAGTGTGCAAAGGTTGTTGTCCGGGGGACCTATGGCCGGGGAGCACCGATTTTTCAAAGCCGGGAACCCCTTCCATAGACTCCCATGTTAAACGTCAGTGAGGCATGGGCACAGTGAGGCATGCACATGGACACAGTGAGGCAAAGTGAGGCATGCAAATGGACACCCTAGGCTTATACTCGAGTCAATACGTTTTCCCAGTTTTTTGTGGTAAAATTAGGTGCCTCGGCTTATATTCGGGTCGGCTTATACTCGAGTATATACGGTACATTTGAAGTGGGGTAAAATGTAAAATGATGTCTGTAGGTGGGTACAGTGTGGTTCGGTGGTAATAGGTCACTCAGTCAGATGCAGTATAAAACTGGAATTGAGGAAATGCAGCAACAGTTCACAACAAACCCAGTGGGCAGAAAACTCAACCGGGTGGAGTTTTTCACAGTTTTTCCAGCAATGTTTTCAGAGAAGAATTCGGCCGGACTAACAGCGTTTGTTGAGAGGGGCATAATGCGGCCAGGCCATCTTGTGCCCAATCTTGAAGGTATCCAGAAAAGCTGCGACCCTACACTTTCCCTCCTCATCAGGAACCTTTCCCTATCACTAGTGCTGCGGAAAGCACCACCTGCAGTAGAGAAAGTAGATTGCGCCTGCCTACGCGTCATGGAACTTCCTTTTGTACATAGGCTTGGGGAGAGCTGAAGCAGCCTTTACTTGCTCCTCCCCACAGCATCACATTACTCTAATTGTAATCTAGTGATTAGAAGTAATGTGTTGCTGCACAGCTGCATGGGGAGGCTAGAACAGGTCTCCAAAAATAAAAGTGTGAAAAAATTGATTAAATAAAGATATATGACTTATTTTTGTTTATTTAGGACATTGAACATTTTGTTATGTTACACAAAATACACACTCATGTGATATTCTGAATCAGCAGACTGGCGGTTATGTTTTGTGGTACATGCCTGGAGTTACACTAATCACTTGATCATTGTGTTGGAAATAATTATAGGAGAATAAAAAAAATTCAAATATTTCACTATTTGATCCTAAAAAAAAAAAATAGAAAATAAAAATATACGTGTCAAAATTTACCTCCCAAAAAATGTATGATACGTATTGCCGCGTACACACGATCAGAAATTCCGACAACAAAACCGTGGATTTTTTTCCTGACGGAACGTCAAGAACGCGGTGACGTACAAGACATACGATGAGCCAAGATCAATGAAGTTCAATAGGCAGTTTGGCTCTTCTGCTTGATTCTGAGCATGCGTGTTTTTTTGTGCGTTGGAATTGCATACAGACGATCGGAATTTCCGACAGGAACTTTTCTTGTCGGAAAATTTGAGAACCAGCTCTCAAATTTTTGTTGTCGGAAATTCCGACAGAAAATGTCCGATGGAGCCTACACACAGTCGGAATTTCCGACAAAAAGCTCACATCGAACATTTGTTGTCGGAATTTCCGATCGTGTGTACGCGGCATTAGAGTAAACTAAGAAACGTAAAAATACAGGGTGTTGAAGCCCACAGACAGTGATGCAACTTTAACTTCAAAAAGTTTAGAATCCCTGTCTGATTCTACTGCTATCTGATTCCTTCTCACTTCCTGTTCTGGGAACAGTCTTTTATCATGCAGGAAGTGGAGAAAAATCTGAAACAGGGACATAGACAACACTAAAAAATGGATACAAGTTCTAGCATTCCCCTACTTCACTAGAGGTAGCTCTGTGTTTCACTGTGATAGCTCTGCTTTCTTGGTTATAGCAGGCCTTCACTCTCCACATCTACTTTCTCTAATATGAATCCTTCCCCAATCCTTTCACAAAACAAAAAAATAAAAATTGAAATACCTTTTTTTCCATGCTGCCAACACACTTCAGCATTTCGAAGTGAGAATGATGTAGTCCCTGAGGTCATGTAGCTACCTGGGATACTCAGGTCACGCATCTCCGTAGGCTTCAGATAAGCAATCGAAGATGTGCATCTGCTGCTGCATGGGGCTAGCTGTCTCTTCCTGGTTGTTGCGGCCAACCCCCTAATGCTAAGCAATGGCACACGAACATCAACCGAGGGCTGGCTGTGAGAACAAGGAATACACAGCTGATAAGCCATGGCACACGAACATCAACAGAGGGCTGGCTGTGAGAACAAGGAATACACAGCTGATAAGCCATGGCACACGAACATCAACAGAGCGCTGGCTGTGAGAACAAGGAATACACAGCTGATAAGCCATGGCACACGAACATCAACAGAGGGCTGGCTGTGAGAACAAGGAATACACAGCCCAGTGGTGTTATAGAGCAAGATGGCTAGAAAATCCAAATGGATAGAGTGAGAGCAGCAGATCATTATATGATGCCACTTAAATCGCCAAGAGTGTATGCTTACCGAGTCTAACCCTGCAAACCAGGTTAGAGGTGAACAGAAAAAAAAGAGGAGTAAAGTTCCTCTTCCTGCGATAGGATGCCATCAACTGGAATGTCTTGTAGGCAGGTGCAGTCTACTTTCTCAACTGCAGGTGGCGCTGAACCACAGCAGCATTGTAGGGGGAGAGGAAGTCAAGAGGAACATGGTTTCTCTATGGTTTCCTGGGTCATTGGGGAGGCTATCCAGTTAGAGGATGTTGCCGCCCCATGTGACTCTGCCATCTTGGGTTAGTCTATATAAGCTCCCAGACTTGGTAATCACAGGTTATCTGTCTATCAGGGTCAGTGATTAGCGTCAGGGAGCTGTTACAGACAAGTAGGGAAAGGATAGGGACACGCCATCCTTGTAAGAAACCTCCCCATTTGGGTACAGACCGGCCAGACCACATTCCTCCCCTTAAGACAGGCGCTGTTATATACTGTGAGTGTTTCTGTTCGGTGCCTTCCCACCAGGTTTGTTGTGAACTACTGGATTCTGCATTAATTCAAGTTCTGTACTCTGCAACCGGGGTGTTTACTACCACCACACCACGCTGCACCTCCCCACAGGCTCACTAAAGACCTCATAGAACCTCATGTTTACCATCACCCACCTTGTTCTTGCCATTCCCCAAAATTCAGTGCTATTTTTTTGCACAGAGAAAACTAATGCAATAATTTAAGTGAATTTACTTTTTAAATGCAGATTAAAGCTGAACTCCAGGAATAGTATATTTTACCTTCTTACATTAGGCCAGCTTGGCCTAATGTAAGTAAGCATATTTGATACCTGATCAGTCAAAGTAATCTCAGGGGGTCACTTACTCAGCGTGGCTATCATTCAGAAAACATAAAACACACAAGTGAGATTAAAAGGTGTAAGTGGTCAATATTAAAGCCAAATGACCGCAAAAAGTTCATATAACTATTAAAGTGAACAGTCCAACATAAAGTGCATATGTGCTGAGGCAATTGCAAAAAAGTTCCAATGACAATCCAAAGTGCCCAGTGCTTGCAAAAATATCCAGGTGACTTTTCGTGCTCCCCCTCAAGGGTCCCCACTCACCAGCTCTCATCGCCCCTACAGGGGTAATTCACATATGAGATATAAGTACTGCTCAGCTGTTAGTGTCTTCTCCCTTCTCTCGGTCACGAATCCCTTCAGGCTTTCCATATGGTTTATTTCGCTGTCCCAGTATATGGCAATACTCATTCGCTTATAATGATAATCCTCATAAAAAAGAGCTATGGGCTCCCATAGTGTAGTATCCAAAAAAAAGACATAATTTATTTAAAATAATTAAAAACAACGTACTAAGCACAAAAATAAAGTCCAAGCATTAGCCTCAGACGACGTCGATGACGAAATGCGTAAGGCAGAGCCACGCACACACGTCACTTCCGGGAACGATAGCCGAGACGGTTGGAATGCAGTTGGAACGCACGCTGCATCCACGGCTTTAGCTATTCATCATCTTTGCAGCAGCTAGTTTAGGCTAATGCTTGCACTTTATTTTTGTGCTTAGTACGTTGTTTTTAATTATTTGAAATAAAATACGGCTTTTTTTGGATACTACACTATGGGAGCCCATAGCTCTTTTTTATGAGTTGTCACCAGAACAGCGCTAGAGGGTAAATCTGTTAATGGGGACATTTTCTCCAGTTACAGCTATCCAAGATTACCTTCTCTTGGAGGAATTCCAGTCATGGTATAAGTTTACATAGTTACATTGCTCTAGCTTTGACCAATGTAACTATGTTTATACCATACTTGACAATTGTCCCTGGAAGCTGGAAATCACTGGAGTAGACACCGCTACTCCAGTGATCTCCACTTGCTTCTAAATCTCAAGCCTAGCGGCAGTCCTGCTGCATTGTAAACACATGAGATTGGCTGCTCAGCACTGCCACCATTCAGAGAAAGGTTTGTATTTTCTGAATAAATGCAAAGCATACTCTGATTGGACAAGGTGAAGAGGCAGGGAGGTGACATCACGCTTTCCACCTCATCCAATTAAAAAATTGCTTAGAATTTTCTGAATGAATGCTATGCATTCTTTAAATGGTGCCGGTGCTAAGCAGCCAATCTCCTGTATTCACAATGCATCATGCCAGCCACTCAGCACTGGACCTGGCAGCAAGAGGAGATTACTGGAGTAGCAGTGTCTAGCTTCCAGGGTCATCGGCCATATATGGCATATACATAGTTACATTGATCCAAGCTGGAACAGTGTAAATATGTATAATATAGCCATGCCTGGAATTCATCTTTAAGATCATTTACCATTCACTTGCTTTCTTGTCACACTGACCTACACCTGGAGACTGGGCAGAGTGTCTAGGTACAAGCAAGCACAAGACACCTATCCTGCCTCACAAGAATATGGCTGCAGTTGGTAGGTGTTTGGGAGGTGATTCTGCTGCCTTCTGAACTTCTTTTTTTTTCAATCCCCCAAGGAGGAGTTTGTAGTAAAAAAAAAATCACAACTGTGAGCTGAACTCGTGGTTGTGGTGCACTCCCACTAAACTCAATGGTGCCTGTCAAATTCCACAGCCTGAGTTAAAAAAGCAATGGCATTTGTACAGCCCTGTCAGGCTGCAATGTTAGCAGTAGGGTGGGCAGCTGGGCAGTAGAAACAGAGCCCAGTCACCTGTTTTTACCGCTTCCCAGCCACCTATGTGAAAGAGCCCTACCAGATGTCCGAGCAGGCAATCACAGTGCCCAATCACTGTGCCCAATCACTATCACATGGAAATAGGGTGAATACGCTTAGCCTGGGTAAGATTCAAGTTAGGCCCCTTTCACACGATCCGTGTCCGTGTGCGGGCTCCACTTTGCTCAGCGGGGATCACTCCGTTGATCCCCGCTGAGCAGGCAGATGACAGATGACAGGTCTGTCTCCGCACACTGTGCAGGGACCGACCTGTCAGAGCGCCGCTCTCCCCTATGGGGAATCTGATGACGACGGACCGTAGAGTCCATTGTCATCCGATCCGATCCGCAGACGGATGGAAAAATAGGGTTTTCCTCCGTCACACTTTGGCGGATCGGAGCGGGTCGGATGTCAGCGGACATGTCACCGCTGACATCTGTGGCTCCATAGGGGTACATGGAGTATCCGTTCAGGTCTGCCTAAAAAACTGACAGGCGGACCTGAACGGTCCGTCCGTGTGAAAGAGCCCTAAGGCAAAACATGGGACAGCAAGGTAGTGAGGTACTCTGTCAGTGGGCTGTGGTGAGGGGGAATGATTAAAAGCACTTACAACAAGTTGAGTTTGATGCAGTGGGTACATCTTAAGAATTCCAGGCAAGGTATATTAAATGTATAGGTACATTGGGCTAGCTTGGTACTATACCTGGTTAGTGTTCCTGGAAGCTGAAAATCACTGAACTAGACCTCACCACTCCAGGGATCTCCACTTGCCTCCAGATCCCATGCTAAACGGCTATGCTGATGCATTGTGAACACAGGAGGTCAGCTGCTCAGCAAGGGCACCATTTAGAGAATGCTTTAGATTTTCTGAATGAATGCAAAGTGTTCTCTGATTGGACAAGGTAGAGAGGCTGGCACAACCACACTTCCTCTCCACATTTTTTTTCCATTGTGATAATTCTTGTACTGAAAAGGTTAAGGTTAAAGTAGAACTTTAGAAGTATCTGTTTCTCTCTACATGCATGCACTGTAGCACTGGTTGCATGTCATTTCTGAAGATGGATTTTCTGATGGTAAGACCAGCGAGGTCCATGGTTGTGCAAAGTGTTGAAACAGCCAGTTAAAGCTTCCATTGGAAGGCTGTATAACAGAGGAGTGACAGTGCAGGACCACAATTAGGGAACAGAGACAGATCGTTGACACCCTAGGCACTGGCCTGAACGAGAATGTGGCATGACAGAATAACCACAATATTTGAGACAGGGACATGGCAGGATTGCCGAATAGTATTTTAATAAAAGGAGCAGATTTAAAATAATATTGAAAATTATTTTTGACATTAGTTTAACTTGTCACAGTGGCCTAGTGGCTAGCACTGGGTTCTTAAGTTTAAATCTCAGTCAGGACACTACCTGTATGGTGTTTGCATGTTCTCCCTGTGCTTGTATGGGTTTCCTCCCACACTTCAAACACATGCTAAAAGGTCAATTGGCCCAAAAATGTGCGTATGAGATATATGGACCTTAGATTGTAAGCTCATTGGGGGGAGGGACTGATGTGAATGGAAAAGTATGTTAAGAATTTAAAGGAGAGCTCACAGAAAACATTACAAGGAGGCAGAAAAACACAGTTATGCCTCGTACACACAACCGGTTTTCCCGTCGGGAAAACTGCCATGACATCTTTTGGCTGGGAAAACCGGCCGTGTGTATGCTCCATCGTAGTTTTCCCGACGAGAAAACTGCGGCAAAAAAAGAGAGAACTTGCTCTCTTTTTGCCCGCCGGGATTCCCGGCGGTCTTTTTCCCGTCGTGAAATCCCGTCGGGATGCTTTCCCGAGGGGGAAAAAAACGCACATGCTCGTAAACAATTTGACGCATGCGCGGAAGCATAGAACGTCATTTTGTCGGCTCGTCGTAGTCTTTGACGTCACCGCGTTCTTGGCAGTCAAAAGTTCAGCGATATTTGGCCTGAACGTGTGTATGCAAGGCAGGCTTGAGAGGAATCCCTTCGGGAAAAGCGTAGTTTTTTTGCCTGCCGGGAAAACCGGTCGTGTGTATGAGGCATAAGAAACATTTCCAGGAAAAATAGAATACAGGACCATTAAGTAGTATATGTGTATTTTTGCAGAATAAGGGTAGTGTCACTTTAGGAGTGGCTTAATGGTGTTTTAGGTTTATGTTGTTAGGTATTGGGTTAGATTTAGGGTCATTGGTTAGCTTATAGTTAAGTGTATATTTATAAGTTAATTATACCTGTTCATTTAAAGAAATTGTCGTAATCATTTTTTTTGCAAGTTTGTTTTAAAAATTCACTGCACTAAAAAAAAAAAAATTCTGTTAAATTCATAATTTCAAACATCTGATTACCTGATTTAGATTGAATTGAAAGTTTTTAAAGTATATATTGTGTAAAATGTTATGATCCTAATATACTGTATTTATAAATGAGTAAGCTAAACTATTTCCAGTACAGTTGTGGTAAAAAAAAAATCCAAAGAGGTATGGCTTTTGCAATGAAAGAGTAAATGTAAGCTTTATAATGACCTTTTATGCTATATGATTTTTGTAAAAAAAAAAAAAAAACTTGTAAGACTGAACCTTATTTTATAAAAAGTAGACTATGCGGTGAACAACAGCGAGAAGGTATGCTATGATACTGCATTAGGTCGCCATCTAGTGTTTTTTTTGCAAAAGTGCTCAACCTCTCAGTCTGGTACACACAGAGCCTCTTTGTTTCTGGATTGTGTACTCACATCTATGCCATCTGATCCTGGGATACCTGGTGTGCCTGCTGGACCGGGAGGCCCTGGTGGACCCGGAGGACCTCTCTAAAAAAATAAAGAAAATTTAATTAAGTTAGCAAACTTTATAAATTATAAATAACATATTAATCAATGGCTAGATATAGGTAGAAGCATAAGCTTGTTATGGTGTTTAAAAATGTATATTTCATTGTTCTTTAAAAAAAAAAATACACACAGGCTTATACGCTATAACTGCTCATAAATAAAAAAAAAAAAATGTACAATATAAACATTACTTAAATACCGTAATGGGCAAAATAAGGACACTAGTAAATAATATAGATATTTAGGTTTCTGTTATCTTCAATAAATGAAAAACAGAGTGCAAATGTCATAAATACATAATCTTCCCTCTACATGACCATTGGCATGTGGAAACTTAAGTGAAAGCAGCTGTTGGTGCATTAAAACTTCTAAGGCCACAAGTGGCTAATACCAATAAGACCTGCCTTGGAGTAAATGCTTATCCATATAGAAAATGTAGTAACATGTTATAGTAATACAGTATGTGTGATCTAAATTATTTATAAATAAAAATGTATTTTAGGTTTTTAAATCTTTTGTGTTCGAAACACTATTTGGCTAATAATACATTTTACATTTAACCTTAAATGGTTTCCTCCTGCTGGAAAAGTCTATAATTTAGCACATGACAGAAAAATACCAGTTTATATGTCAAAGAACAGTACACATAATGCAGTAATCAATGCCTTCCAATCATAATTCAACTTAGGGTACACAGATGAAAGGTAAAATTTGATTGGCTGCTTTGCAATGCACTCCAGGTACAGCATACTTTGCAATGGCTTCCTTACAGAAGGAATGGAACCTACCAATGAAGGCAGCCTAAATTATGGTTATTATATTTGTCGCACTATTTCTCTGCTAAAAGACTTCAATGTGTGACTGTCTGGGCATGAAAAGTGGTTTCTAAGAGAGGTGTTAAAACAGTGTGAAAAACCTGAAGGGAATCTGGCTAAATGAGGCAAAAACAATTATGTCTCCTTTCAAAATTGGCCCTATTATGTGGAGGTATTCATGTGAGATAGGGACCTTAGATTGTTAGATCTTTGAGGGCAGAAACTGATGTGAATGTACTGTATATAAAGTGATGCATAAATTCTTGGCACTGTATAAATGCTTGTAATAACTAAATAGAAATACCACCTTGAACAGCCTCCTACAGCATACAAGGACTATATTGGGTCATTTAAAGGCCAATAGTCTTTACGGATTGCAGAAATCTACTAGAAAACTAGATATTGCCATCTTATTTTCACCTTTGTCAATTTATGGTAAAAAAATTAGTACAAGTTGATTTATGGTAAAAAAAATAGTAAGAAACAAATCTATCAGAATTGATACAGATACCAGTTTCCACCTCTTTTAATCAAGCTCCAATGTGTTGTAGTAAAAAAAACTAGCACAGGCTAAGGCCTTGTTCAGGCAAAGCCATGCAAAAAGGGTCCCCTTGACCTCCTCTATAAATGTAGGCCACTATACTTAAGCCCTGTACACACGATCGGATTTCCTATGGATTCAAATCCGATGGATTTTTCCATCGGAATTCCGATGAAGCTGACTTCCATCAGTCTTGCCTACACACCATCAGTCAAAAATCTGACCGTCCCAAACTCCGTGACGTAAAACACTTTGACGAGCCGAGAAAAATGAAGTTCAATGCTTCTGAGCATGCGTCGACTTGATTCTGAGCATGCGTGGGTTTTTTCTCCGATGGAGTTCCACACAGACGATCGTTTTTTTTTTCAATCGGATAAATTTAAAACATGTTCTATTTTTTCTGGAAAAAAGACCGATGGGGCCCATACACGATCAGTTTGTCCGATGAAAAAAGTCCATCGGACTGTTTTCATTGGTAAAACCGATCGTGTGTACAGGGCATAACAATGTGCTTTTGTAAATATTCCATTTCCATCTACTAAATTTTGTCTTGATATGTGGACATTGTTTGGTTATCTATTCATTATTGCCACTATGCTTCTGCATGGAAGAGAGACACCAGACAGAACATAACAGGCCCCCGTTATTTAACCTAGAGCAGGGGATAAAGCACTGCTATCTGGACCCAAAGATTGCATTATCACTAAATAATATTCAATATTTATAGAAAAATAAAAGACAAAGGACAACTCAAAAAGAATGAAACCAGGGCATACTACAGACTGAAAGCCCCTTGGCTGGTCCTGTGTTCTATTAATACCACAGACTTGGCAAATAGGGTTGCCACCTCATCCCTTTAAAACCAAACACATTAATTACACAGGTTTTGTGGCTGATTAAGATGGCAATTAAACTCACTTGGTGCCTTACCTGCATTAAATTAGCCTCAGAACCTGTGTAATTCATATGTGTTCAGGTTTAAAGGGATGAAGTGGTGACCCTATTGGCACAGTCTGCCCATGTTTATCAAGTATTTACAAACCAGGGAGTTCTGCTTTCCTCTCACACCATAATCTTTGCAAAAGACAGACAGATTTGTTTCTGAGAACGTAGGCCATAAGGGGAGCTTGTTATAAGGTGATTATTCTATGGGTGGTAGATTGCCATCTTCACTGGGGCAAGGGTGACCAAATAATGATTTAGTACCCTCTGTTAAACGCCAAAGGATATGCCAATATTATTTAAAGTGAATAGTAATAATAGTGACACATTGTACAATGATATAATTACCAAGTTGCAAATGGTAATGCTTTGTTTTGGCAGAATATGCATAGCCAAGGCCTTGTGTAATGGGTGGACGTGGACCTCTGATGACTAGGCCATTGACAATATTCATTATTACTGCCCAAAAGCATGTCACATTGTATATAGGGATAATCACTAATATTCCATGTTTTTAAACAATATATTGCAACAATTAATATAATTATAGTGTGGATAGATCCCGCTGTGTGAAAATAGAAAGTTATGCAATGAAAGCGAGCAGTCCAATCTTTAAAAAAACAGCTTTAAATATGTTTTTAAAGAGAATTACTGCTACAAGAAGCGTCTAAATTTAGCCAATTGAACATATGCCGTGAAATTCTTCACACTGTTTGTTGTTTGAACACTAGCAAAAATGTATAAACAAGGGAGTGTTTGTCTGAAAAGCTAACAATTACTGGTATGGGGCCTCCTCTGCAGGATAGTGTAAAAAAATGCCTAAACAAGCCGCAAGCACGGTGTCCTTTCATTTATTTGTGTTTGGGGGCTCTGTGAGTGTGTGGGGAACAGGATCAGACTCCTGACTCCTGAATGGCAAACTTTGTTCTCACATATGAATGCCAAATGTCTCAGGACGCTGCATTCCTCCAGCCTCCTCACCTACAGACACCTTCCCTCTCCACTCCAAAAATGTTTACTGCATCCTGACTTAAGTTCTAAGTAAGTACTTCTTTAGTGCTTCTTTACTCTATTGTTATTTTGTTATTATAGATTCTGTATTTTATTCATAGAAGATGGAAAGGAGCTATTTTTTTATTTATTTTTTTACCACTTTTTAAAGAAAAAGAAAATTCCAGACATTTATGCTTTTTTATGTGTGATACAATTTTTGGAAATAAAATAGTACCTCGTGAATCATAGTGTGTTGAAATTTCAGCCATATAATTGAACCAAAAGAATTCGTTTTGGAAAGACTGTGAGGTTTATGCCTGAATAGTATACTAGAAAAAAAAGTCTAGTTGCCCATAGCAAATAGTCAGTTTCCAGCTGTCATTCCTACACTGCAGAGTTAAAAAGGGAAAAAAGGGGTTTCTGATTGGTGGCAATGGGCAACATAGCATTTTTTTGTTAGCACAGTTTTTATATATAAGCCCATAAAATGTATCAAATGAATTATGTAGAAAGCATGTCACACCATCCTCATCATTTATCTAAATTCTGCCATTTAGGAACACATTAACAATATATATATATATATATATATATATATATATATATATATATATATATATAATTATAATAATTATACAGTATTTATATAGCGCCAACAGTTGGCGCAGCGCTTTACAACATAAGGGGGAAAAAAGTACAGTTACAATACAATTCAATACAGGAGGGAATAGGTGGTCCTGCTCATTAGAGCTTACACTCTAGAACAGTGTTTCTCAAGTTCAGTCCTCAAGGCGCCCCAACAGGTCATGTATTTAGGATTTCCTTCAGATGAAATGGCTGTGGTAATTACTAAGGCAGTGAAACTGATCAAATAACCTGTGCAAAATAATGGAAAGCCTGAAAACATGACCTGTTGGGGCGCCTTGAGGACTGGAGTTGAGAAACACTGGTCTAGAAGATATATCCTAAAGCTTATTAAGTTCATTAAATGAAATGGTGTAAAATATACCATGTAACCCAGATACCAGACTGGTTGCTATGGGTCACACAGTTTTTTTTTACCTACAGCACATCTACTAGCTGTACCTAGGATGTTGTACACAACCCTGGGCCACAGTTCCGTGCTGTGGTTCCTGAAAGACAAACAGTCTATCCCTGGGTCATTCTACTCCTTGGATATAAAAACTTTCTACCAAACCTAGTGTAAAATAAAAAGACACCTTGAATAAATCCAAAAGCACATCAACCTGTTAAACAAAAAAGATCACTTTAAACAAAACCATCACAAAAAAAAAAAAAAAAAATGATTTACACATCAAAACACATCTGCCGAAAGTTTACTTTTGATACATTCACATAACGATGAAGCGAGAAAGTAAAAGAGACTTACAAACTGTGCCAGGGACAAGCAGATGAGCTGTAGGATCACAGAGAGCTGCAGGCTGACCATGGTGCCAGGTCCTGGTTGCCAGAGGACCTACAAGGAGGGGAGGGGGGAAGCTGCACAGGGCTTGTGCAAAAATCCTGCTAGCAAGGCAAGAGCTCCAGCTAGCCCTGTGTTACCAGACCCCAAATATAGGATGATGTGGGATGCAGCTCCCTGACACACTGAGACTGAGCTAAGGTTGGAGAAGGGAGGGGAGGCCATGAATATGTAATTAGCTGCCATCCGCAGAGTCTATGTCATTGGATGTTGGGATAGGCAGGAGCCAGCCTCCTACTGACTATTTAAATGAACATTCCAGGTATGACAATTTAATTCCCACAGCCCTCTCCTGACTTCCTAATATAATATGAATTAATAATTTCAATTTCAATTGTATGAGAGTTAAGAATAAAAAAAATGTACTTTACAATGGCATTTACATAGGAGCTACAGCTTTTCTGTGAAAAAAAAGTATAGTATTAAATATTATCAATCTTTATTTATAAATCATAGACATCAAAATAATAATGGTTAGACAAGATTATTCAAGTAAGTAATTTTTCCTGTTTTTATAAAAAAAAAATAAGAAAATATTTTTATTACACACAGAAATTAAAGTTTAATGCAGGACATGTAAAATGACTTTGCACAAGTTTCAAGTGGCCATCCTCAGCAGGAGTCACAGAGCAGTGAATAGGCTGTTGTTCGGAGCAGACAGATATTCCTCTATCCATAACATGCTCTTTCCCTCATACCGTTCAAAGATTTCCTGTTATAATAACACCGGCTTGCTTTCATAATAAGCTCCATTGTAAGCTTCCACTACAGAGGAGATTGGCTAGGAGGAAAAAAAAATAGTAACCATGTCTTTGCTGGAAGAGAACATGACAGAATGTGAAGTTGAACAAGATCTTAGAAATAGAAAAAGCTCCTGTTAGGTGAGTCTTGTATTTTTTGTGAAGGAGCAGTAGAGGGCAGTAAAGCACCCTGAAACTGCATGTTAATTTGCTCTGATAATGCAACTATAAACTGGCACCAGAAGGGCACAGGGCATTATATTTGTATTGGGTGGGCACCCTTACTATAAAAGAAATAATAAGAAATTATATATGAAGGATATGCAAGATAGACACATACAGGTATTTTTTGGGGGGATTATCTAAATAACTGATTTTAATATCAATATGCCCCCTTCTTTTTTATCACACTATGCCAATTGAATGCGGGTTTCCACACATCCAATTCGCATGACAGGCAAGTGTGACCGGCTCTCAATGAAGCCTTTTCACACATGTCCAGGGCAGCCACACTCCGGATTGAAAAAGGGTCCGGTGCGTCTTTGGGTCTGGTTTTTGGAGAAACGTGTCACGCTTCAAAGTTGTGCCCGCTCGTTGAATGGCGACAAACTTTTACCATTAAAAATCTCATAGGGGACGTTTAAATAAATTCTACAGGTTGCAGGTTTTGAGTTACAGAGGAGGTCTAGGGCTAGAATTATTGCTCTCACTCTAACTATCGCGGCCGATACCTCACATGTGTGGTTTGAACACCATTTTCATATGCGTTCGCTGCTCACGTATGTGTTCGCTTCTGCGCGCAAGCTTGCCGGGACGGGGCATTTAAAAAAATAAAAAATAAACTTATTTATTTTACTTTTATTTTTTGATTTTGACACAGTTTTTTTTTTTTTTTTAAATGTTTGGGTCACTTTTATTCCTATTACAAGGAATGTAAACATCCTTGTAATAGAAAAAAGCATGACAGGACCTTTTAAATATGAGATCTGGGGTAATTTGAAAAAAAAAATGTTCCTTTAAGAACTATGGGCGGAAGTGAAGTTTTGGCGCAATGATATGGAGTTGGGTGGGTGCCATCTTCCCCTCACTCGTCTCCATACCCAGCCAGGGACAGCATCCGATCGCCCTCGACGCTGCCGACGGCTCCGGTAAGCGGCGGAGGGCACCGGAGAGTGGCAGGAGGGGGGCCCTCTCCCGCCGCCGATAAAAGTGATCTTCCGGCGACTCCGCCCCAGAGACCACTTTTATCTGAAAGCGAACCGCCCACTCTTGAAGAGGGTACTGGGGTTATGGTAGCTAGCTGCTACCATAACAACGGTATTCTTCATCAAAGTAGCAACGTATTCTTGCGGTGGGTGGCCCGTAAGTGGTTAAAATCACCACTGCAAGAGTTAATATGAGCAGCTTCACCTGTGACAGGCACTCAGTAAAAAGTACGGACTTCGCCTGCTCTTTCTGACCCCTCCTTCATTCATAAAAGCTGTACTATCACTTCCCACAAAAATTGCTGTATAAAGGAAGGATGGAGGGATAAATGAAAGGTCCGCCTTCTTTATTCAGCAAAGGAAGTTTACAACTGCGAGGGTTCCTGGGGGGCAGAGGATGAAAGATTTCAAAGCAAATAGCAGCCACCAGCACAAGGGACATGTAAATACTATCCTTGGTGCTGAATAAAAAAAAAAAATGTATCAATAAACTTAAAGGGGTTGCAAACCCTCATGTTTTTTCACCCTAATGCATTCTATGCATTAAGGTGAAAAACCTTCTGTCACTCAGCAGCCCCCCCCCAAGCCCCCGTTATACTTACCTGAGCCCTGTGTTTCCCATGACGGGAACGAGCAAACTAGCTCCGGCTGGTGTCTCGTGTCCTGACTGGATAGATTGATAGCAGCGCAGCCTTGGCTCCTGCTGCTGTCAATCAAGTCCAATAACACGGGCGCCGGGCCGAGTCCTGCTTTCTGTATCAATAGACGCAGAAGCAGAACACGGGAGCACGCCCGCACAAGTGTCCACAAAGGAGAGTGCTTCTCCGACGGGCCACTCGAGAAGAGGAGGAGCCAGGAGCGCCGCTGAGGGACCCCAGAAGAGGAGGATCGGGGCCACTCTGTGCAAAACCAACTGCATAGCAGGGGTAAGTATGACATATTTGTTTTTGTTTTATTTTTAAACCCTGAACCTTTACAACCCCTTTAAAGCGGAGCTCCGCCGGAAAAAAATAATAATTAAAAGCCAGCAGCTACAGCTACAGCAGCTGCTGGCTTTTAATATTTGGACACTTAACTGTCCTGGAGTCCAGCGACGTCCGCAGCAGAGGACGAGCGATCGCTCATCACTCTGCTGCCCCCTCCGCCATCCTCGCTGAGGGAACCAGGAAGTGAAGCCTTGCGGCTTCATGCCCGGTTCCCTACGGCGCATGCGCGAGTAGCGCTGCGCTGTTCTGATTCATCCTCCTGCGTTCTGGGAGCCGAGTGTCTCCCAGAACACTACGGAAAGTCTGGGGGAAGTGACGTGTCTCCTGCAGATTTCCCGGAGAGAGAGGACTCCCGGATGTGGGTGAAAATACCTGTCTTAGACAGGTATCTTCACCCCCCTCCCCCCTGAAAGGTGTCAATTGTGAGGGTTCTGTTTAGCAGAAGTTAAAATTTAGGGTGGAGCTCCACTTTAAGCTGTAAAGAAGTTAATTCTCCAATTTCCCTCCTGTAAAAATCAGTGGCATAGGAACTAGTGTTAAAGTTGTGACCAGGGAGCACCAACCTGATCTGGATTCATAGCTCCCAAATGTGTCTTATAGGGAAAGACCAGGGCTTTCTGGCACCATGTATGTGGGGAGGTGCAGCATGGTGCAGCAGTCTGATTGTGACTCCAGGGTCGCAGTTGGATGGCGGTCAACTGGGTCCTCCATACCCTCTTCACCCGGGCCCCAGACAGACAAGTTTGGACAGTCTGTTATGTTCACAGGGGCTGCTGGACTGTCCTCAGCCACTGTACTGGGGCTTCCTGCTTCTAAGTCTGTAGAGGCCAGAGGCTCAAGCACAAGAGGAGGCAGGTACCATTCATTGGGAACCTCCTGCACTGGTGGCATATCCAAAGGGTCGAGCACCTCTCTGCCTCTGGCTGGTTTGGAGGAGTATTGGCCACTTAGCACACAGGGTCTCACCAGATTGAGGTGGAGACAACTCTTGATGGGAATGGGTCTCTCTCAGATTATGTTGAAGGAAAGGGCGGTTTCTCAACTTGATAAGGTGTATCCTCCCACTTGGGCTCCAGTTTACTGCCCCTTTCATTTTTGGTATTTTTCATCAACACCCAGTAGCTCAACATGGTCCTCGAAGGTTTTGGAGAAAATGATTATATTGTCTAAGTAGACCAGCACAATCTCAAAGTTGAAGTTCCCCAGGCATCTCTCTATTAAGTGTTGGAACATGCTGGGGGCAATACTTAGCCCAAAGGGCAAAGCGGTTAAACTCGAATAGTCCCAGGGGTGTGATAAAGGTAGTCTTTTCATGATATTGGTCTCTCACTGGGACTTGCCAGTAGCCACTCATCAAATCAAGGGTGGATAAATACTTGGCTTTGCCCAGTGCCATAAGTGACTCCTCCACCTGGGGTAATGGGTAAGCATTCCAGTGTGTACAGGCATTTAGCTTGCAGTAGTCCACACAGAATCGCAGACTTTCATCTTTTTTTGCACCAGGACAACATGGGGCAGCCCACAGGCTATGACTCTCCCGAATCACCTCGCTCTGTAGCATATTGCAGAACAAGTCCTTAACCTCCTGGCATAGAGCTGTGACAGTGCTGCTCCCAGATGTGTGGAGCATCCCCCGTATGGATCGGGTGGTCGATGACCTCTGTGTAGCCTTAGTCTTCTGGGCTGGTGGCGAATGTTTCTTTAGCAGTTGGTGAAGCAGCCCTTGCTGTGATAGAGTATAGTCCTGGAAGGGGATGCCCTGCTGTTCCAGCAGTAGCTTGTATTGTGACTTTTCTAACCAGGCCATGGCTGCCTGTAGAGGGGCACATACGGCTTTTACACAGGGTTGGGCCACCAAGATACAGTGAGGGCACACAATGTAAAGGTCTGCTATGGTGGCATGGTTTGGGAGTGAAATCAGGGTTGCCCTCAGGTTGATGAGCTGCACCAGGACCTTCCCCTTGTGGACCTTGGATAAGCTGCAAGCAACTAGCCACTAACCTGGCGTCACCAAGTCCTTGTGGGGTTTCACCATTACTGTGACCCCTTGAAGCTTTCTGTGAGTCCCGAAGGGTAGAGACCAGACTACCTCTTGGAGGGGTGCTAGGAGTAATTTTTGTTTGGGAGGCGTGCGAACAACCCCCACCTGTTCGGGCTGTTTACTTGCTGCCCTCTGGTGAGCCTCATAGGCCAGTATCATGTTTGGCCACACAGCCTGCAGCCCTGTGCATGCCAGCTGGAATGCTCGGATTTGACCAGCAAGTGGAGTAACTCCAAGTCATTCAGCACGTTCATGCCCAGAACAATAGGTACCACTTAACGTATTGGGCCGTGAGTCACCACTATACCTACTCGTTCCCCCACCTGGTTGTCTATCTGAATTTTCACCCAGGTGACACCTTTAACCAAGATAGGCAAGTTATGGCCTCCTTGAGAGATAGCCAAGAGGGATCCAACTGGTCTTGCATCCAAAACCGCTGGGTGTAGAAGTCATACTCCATGACAGTGATCTCAGAACCTTTGTCAATCAGGCATGGGACCTCTTGTCCATTAATGAGGGCATTCACTATTGGATTTGGCATGACCATAGTATCAGGCGAGTACTCACCGAGGCCGAGATGCCGAGAGTGGTTCACCCTTGCACCCAAGCACACTCCGCCCCCTGGAGGTGAGACAGGGAGAGGACGGCACAAGGGAGCACTGGCTACCAGCAGGTAGAGGTGTCTTGCTGGAAGGTCTAGTGGTGATGGGTAGACTGAGAGCAGGCCGAGGGTCAAACAACAGGAGTAGACAAGTTCAGGCAGGAACCAGCAGCAAGTGAACAAAGTCCAGGCAAGAACTAGCAGCAGGTAAACAAGTCCAGGCAGAGACTAGAAGCAGGCTGAGCAAAGAAGTTCCAGGTACAGGCAGGGGGTCAAGGGCTGGAGACAACAGCAGATCCGAGTCACAGGCCGAGGGTCAAACACTGGGAGAGAGGTAGAAGTCCGTAGAGCAAGCCAGGGGGTCAGGTGCAGGAGAGGTAGTAGAGTAGTCAATCCGGTCCGGGTCACAGCAGGAGATCAAACGTATACTTTTCAGGTACTAGGAACACAGGAACGCTGACAAACCAGCAACCAGACTGTGCACTGAGCTTGTTTAAGTAGGCCCGCCTGTCATCCTATTGGCGTGCCATTGCGCACGTGCATTGCGCATGCGCCGTTGCTCCATTGCGCGCACCCGTGAACGCCGGAGCGACGTTCCACCGTGCACGTGCATGCGCCGAAGCGTCGTTCCGCCGTGCATGCGCGCTGGGCGCAGATTGGTGACACTAGGTGGGGAATTTCCCTGACACATAGACTCTGGTTTCCTGGGATCTTGTACTGACTGTGGTCGTCCCTCTGCCCTGGGGGCCACTTGTTTAACAGCGGCCTGAGCGCGCTTTTGAATTTAAGGCTGGCCACAATTCTTAACAACATGTCCAAAGTGGCCACACCACCAGCACTTCTGGTCCTCCTCCAGGGTCCTTCCATAACAGATTCTTGCTCTTAGAGGGAGGGGCCAAGTCCCATTTAAACAAGGACATTTCTTGTTTCTGGGAGGCAACTTCCTGGACAAGTACCCTTAACGCTGTATGTATGGCTGACATAGGTGAAGGAGCTAAGGCCTCCTCCTTAAGGTGCAAAGGGTCATACCTTCTTGCCACTGCCACAGTTGCTTCTGCATCTTCTTGTTTCTGTGCATCCGCATTCACTACCGTATCATGGAAAGAAATGGTGGGTTGTACTCTGATTCCCTCCTGTAGGGCCCTCTTGACTGGACCAGCTTTTATTCCTACCACAAACTGGTCCCTCAGTAGATGGCCTAAGACAGTAATATCGGCTCAGCCGTGCACATCCCTTTTCTCTGGGCGTTTCCAGAGATTCTGGACGTTCCACCGCGCACGCGCATGCGCCGAAGTGTCGTTCCGCCGTGCATGTGCGCTGGGCGCAGATTGGTGACACTAGGTGGGGAATTTCCCTGACAGTGCCCCCCCCCCGACGGGCGGACTCCGGACGCCCAGACTGGCCATCAACTCCGGATGTTCCTGGTGAAAGGCTCTGATTAAGCGGGGAGCATGCAGATTCCTGGATGGCTCCCAAGAGTTGTCTTCCAGGGGGTACCCCTTCCACTTTACCAGATATTGCAACTGTCTGCCTCTTTTCCTGCAGCCCATGATGGATTCCACCTCATATTCTTTTTCCCCATCCACCTCAACTGGTGGGGGAGGAGGCTCATCTCTTCCAGGAAAGGAGCTGGGAGTAACAGGTTTTAACAGAGATGAGTGGAACACTGGGTGAATCCTGTAGGAAGCAGGCAATGCCAGTTCAAAGGCCACGGGGTTGATTGCCCATTTGATCTTGAAGGGTCCGATGAATCTAGGTTCTAGCTTCCGTGAGGGAATAGGCAATCGGAGATTGGTGGCAGAAAGCCATACTTCCTCCCCCACCTTGAAAGCTGGGTTTTCCTTCCTTCCTCGGTCATAGAATTTCTTATAGGACTCTTGGGCATTCTGCATCATTCCCCGGAGTCTTTGAAAATTCTCCTGAGCAGAGGTTACTCGATCCTGGACCGCGGGGACAGAACTCTCTGGGATGTTTTCAGGGAGATAGGAGGGATGGAAGCCCGAGTTGGCCCAAAAGGGGGTCTGATTAGTAGTGGAATGCACTGAATTATTGTAGGCAAATTCTGCATATGGGAGCAGGGATGACCAATCGTCCTGAGAAGCGGAGCAGAAGCAACGGAGGTATTGCTCCAGAGTTTGATTAGTTCTTTCCGTCTGGCCGTTGCTCTGGGGGTGGTAGGCTGACGAAAGGCAGGTTTTGATTTCCAGGGACTTGCAGAGTTCCCTCCAGAATTTAGACGTGAACTGGACACCCCTATCGGAGGTGATGCTTTTCGGTACTTTGTGAAGCCTGGTTATCTCTTTGAAGAAGATTCTGGCGGTATCCGCTGCAGAAGGAGTCCCGATCATAGGTAAGAAGTGTGCCATCTTGGAGAGGCGGTCGAGAACGACCAGAATCGTGGTAAATCCTCCGGAAGGAGGCAAGTCAACGATGAAATCCATGGACACGTCTGCCCATGGACGTTCAGGGATGGGTAAAGGCTTGAGTAGACCCCAGCTGTTGGTGTTCGGCCCCTTATTACGCTGACACTGAGTGCAGGAGGCGACGTATGTCTTACAATCCTGCCTCCAGCCTGGCCACCAGAAGGAGCGCGAGACTAGTTCCGTGGACTTACGTACGCCGAAATGACCGGCCAGCTTGAGGTCATGAAAAGTTCTCAAGACCAGGGGTCTTGTTTCCAAAGGGACGAAGATCTTGTCTCGGGACCAGAACAAACCATCGCGCTTCTCCAGGGATGAAGTGACAGGATCAGAACAGTGCCCGGAGGCGGCTTTGATGGAGGTTAGCAGGTCAGCCTGAGGAATCAACAGGAAGTTCTGAGCTGACAGGATGGTACCTGGTTGTGCTGACTGAGGGGTTTCAGGAAACATCCTGGATAGCGCGTCCGCCTTCCCATTTTTGGAACCGGGTCTGTAGGAAATATGGAAGTTAAGCCGGGTAAAAAAGAGAGCCCAACGGGCCTGCCTGGGTCGTAGGCGTTTAGCTGTTCTTAAATACTCCAAATTTTTATGATCTGTGAAGATCATGATGGGGTGGACTGCCCCCTCCAGAAGGTACCGCCATTCCTCCAGAGCGAATTTTATGGCCAGTAATTCTCTGCCTCCTACATCATAATTCCGTTCCGGAGGAGTCAATTTTTGAGAAGCAAAGGCTACTGGGTGCAGAAGGGCCTTGGGGCCTTGTCTTTGGGAGAGAATGGCCCCTATGGCTGTCTCGGAGGCGTCCACTTCCAAGGTAAATGGCAGTAAAGGATCTGGGTGCAGAAGTACCGGTGCTGAGGTAAAGGCGTCTTTTAAGCGGGTGAAGGCTTCCTGGGCTTCCTGCGACCAGTAGAAATGGTTGCCCTGCCGAGTAAGTTGAGTGATTGGTGCTACAATGGAGGAAAACCCCACAATGAATCTCCTATAAAAATTGGCAAAGCCTATGAACCGCTGTACCCCCTTTTTGTCAGTTGGAGCTGGCCATTCTTGAATTGCCTTCACTTTCTGTGGGTCCATCGCGACCCCTCCGATGGAAATGATAAAGCCGAGAAATTGCACAGTGGTTTTTTCAGTCACATTTCTCGGCTTTGAGGTAGAGTTGATGCTCTCTAAGGATGGTGAGGACCTTCATGACATGAGTCCGGTGAAGTTCAATAGAAGCTGAAAAAACAAGGATATCATCCAAGTATACTACTAAAAAGTCGTCAAGATGTTGTCTGAAAATGTCGTTGACCAGATGTTGGAAGGTGGCTGGAGCATTACAAAGTCCGAATGGCATAACCAGGTATTCGTAATGTCCGAAACGAGATCTAAAGGCGGTCTTCCACTCGTCCCCAGCCCTGATCCGGATGAGGTTATAGGCTCCCCGCAGATCCAATTTAGAAAAGATCCGAGCAGATCGGAAGCGCTGAAACAACTCCGGGATAAGGGGTAATGGGTATCTGTTTTTGATGGTTATTTTGTTCAGCTCCCGATAATCGATGCAGGGTCGTAGGGAACCGTCTTTCTTTCCTACAAAGAAGATCCCGGCACCGGCTGGAGAGGAAGAAGGGCGAATAAATTTCTTCTCAAGGTTTTCATCAATATAGGCCTTGAGGGCCTTCAACTCGGTTTCAGACAGAGGGAAGATACGTCCGAACGGAATTTCTGAGCCAGGCAGGAGATCGATGGGACAATCGTAGGGCCAATGGGGTGGTAGATGATTGGCTTGCTGCTTATCGAAGACGTCCCGAAACTCCAGATAAACTGGGGGAACATGCTGCAAATTATCTGGTTTGGCGATCATGGAAGCACAGGTGGTAGAGGCTGAGGCAAGACAGTGCTGGGAACAGTAGGACGAGGTAAAGCTAACTTCTCTTTTTGCCCAATTTATGAGGGGCTCGTGCGCCTGCAGCCAGGGGAGACCCAGAATGATGGGGAACATTGGAGAAGGGATGAGGTTTAACCGGAGGAACTCTTGGTGGCCTGAGTCAGAAACAGCAAGGATGGGTTTGGTTTCCTGTGTAACAAGCCCCGAGCGGGGTAGGGACCCATCTGCCAGGTGTATCTGGAGGCAGTGGTCCTTAGGTTGAATAGGGACATGAAGACTTGAGGCCAGTGAAGAGTCCAGGAAACAGCTGCAGGCTCCAGAGTCAATAATTGCCGGGAGGCGGATTGCCCCTTCCGGCAGCTGTAGAGAAATAAAGAGAATGACATAAATCTGAGGATTGCCAGAAACTTGATAATTCAGAATGTCTTTAGAAGTAGACTTACTGGGTCTCACTGGGCAGCTACGAAGAAAGTGGCCGGTACCCCTGCAGTAGAGGCACAGGTTGGCTTGGCGCCTGCGCAGTCTTTCTTCGGGAGTAAGGGGAGGCCGCACCAACCCAAGCTGCATAGGTTCTGGTTCGGGAAGGGGTGCTGCTGTGGGAGTAGCGGTAGGTGGGTAATGAGGAGCAGTTCTGGAAGGAGGCCAGCTGGGACGAGGAAGCTGAAAGCGCTCCGCGCGCCGCTCACGTAGGCGCCTGTCAAGCTGGGTAGCTGACTGAATCAAGTTCTCCAAGGAAGTGGGGGTTTCTATTCTGGCCAGCTCGTCCTTGAGAACCTCGGACAGTCCTTGCCGGTATTGGTATCTGAGGGCCGCCTCATTCCATCCGGTATCGGCTGACCACTTCCTGAACTCTGCCGTGTAATCTTCCACCGGCCTTCTCCCTTGGGACAGGCTATGAAGAACGGATTCAGCTGTAGCTGAACGCTGAGGGTCATCGTACAGTTGCGCCATGCTTGTAAAGAACGTATCCACAGAGTCCAGTATGGGGCTTTACTGCTCCATCAACCCATGGGCCCAGGCTTGAGGGTCATCAGTCAGGAGGGAGATGATGAACCCTACTTTGACTGCTTCGGAAGAGAAAGTTCTTGGTTGAAGGGCGAGATAAAGGGAACAAGCATTCTTAAAAGCCCGATATTTTTTGCGGACCCGCGAGAATCGTTTCGGGATAGGGACCCTGGGTTCAGGGGTAGCCATTACTACGGTTGAACTTGTTGGTACTTGAGAGGTGGTGGCAACATTGGCGGAGGTAGTAGCCTGGGGTGCAGGTCCTAACAGACCGGTGAGCTGTTGAAGGCGGCCATCTATTTGGGCATAGCCATCTTGTAATTTTTGAACTGTGTCCGTTAAGGTGGATACCTGCTGGCAGAGGGTGTCAAACGGGGAACGCACCCTGTCGGCCTCAGACATCTGGCTGGTTTGTACTATCAGGCGAGTACTCACCGAGGCCGAGATGCCGAGAGTGGTTCACCCTTGCACCCAAGCGCACTCCGCCCCCTGGAGGTGAGACAGGGAGAGGACGGCACAAGGGAGCACTGGCTACCAGCAGGTAGAGGTGTCTTGCTGGAAGGTCTAGTGGTGATGGGTAGACTGAGAGCAGGCCGAGGGTCAAACACCAGGAGTAGACAAGTTCAGGCAGGAACCAGCAGCAAGTGAACAAAGTCCAGGCAAGAACTAGCAGCGGGTAAACAAGTCCAGGCAGAGACTAGAAGCAGGCTGAGCAAAGAAGTTCCAGGTACAGGCAGGGGGTCAAGGGCTGGAGACAACAGCAGATCCGAGTCACAGGCCGAGGGTCAAACACTGGGAGAGAGGTAGAAGTCCGTAGAGCAAGCCAGGGGGTCAGGTGCAGGAGAGGTAGTAGAGTAGTCAATCCGGTCCGGGTCACGGCAGGAGATCAAATGTATACTTTTCAGGTACTAGGAACACAGGAACGCTGACAAACCAGCAACCAGACTGTGTCACTGAGCTTGTTTAAATAGGCCCGCCTGTCATCCTATTGGCCCGCAATTGCGCACGCGCATTGCGCCATTGCGCATGCGCCATTGCGCCATGGCGCGCACACGTGAACGCCGGAGCGACGTTCCACCACGCACGCGCATGCGCCGAAGCGTCGTTCCGCCGTGCATGCGCGCTGGGCGCAGATTGGTGACACTAGGTGGGGAATTTCCCTGACACATAGACTCTGGTTTCCTGGGATCTTGTACTGACTGTGGTCGTCCCTCTGCCCTGGGGGCCACTTGTTTAACAGCGGCCTGAGCGCGCTTTTGAATTTAAGGCTGGCCACAATTCTTAACAACATGTCCAAAGTGGCCACACCACCAGCACTTCTGGTCCTCCTCCAGGGTCCTTCCATAACAGATTCTTGCTCTTAGAGGGAGGGGCCAAGTCCCATTTAAACAAGGACATTTCTTGTTTCTGGGAGGCAACTTCCTGGGCAAGTACCCTTAACGCTGTATGTATGGCTGACATTGGTGAAGGAGCTAAGGCCTCCTCCTTAAGGTGCAAATGGTCATACCTTCTTGCCACTGCCACAGTTGCTTCTGCATCTTCTTGTTTCTGTGCATCCGCATTCACTACCGTATCATGGAAAGAAATGGTGGGTTGTACTCTGATTCCCTCCTGTAGGGCCCTCTTGACTGGACCAGCTTTTATTCCTACCACAAACTGGTCCCTCAGTAGATGGCCTAAGACAGTAATATCGGCTCAGCCGTGCACATCCCTTTTCTCCGGGCGTTTCCAGAGATTCTGGAGTGCTACCCCAAAGTGAGTGAAGCTCTTGTCCTTCTGGTGCTTCTGGACAAAGCACCTCTGCCTCCATTCTGGGACTGTCACGTTCTCTCCTAACAGGCCCTCCAGGCATGCCTCAATCTGTTCCAGTCTGACCAGGTCCTCTCACAGCAGTGTCATCAACACTTGGTGGGCATCATCCTCCAAGGAGTTGATAGCCAGCTCAGCGATCAGCCTGATACAGGCATGCAGCACTTTCTAGTCTCTTCTCCCCCTCAGCCAGAGGAATATTGGAGCCATAAAACTTAGGCATCAGAGCCAGGGCCAATCCTAACAGTGCCATGATGGTTCCTGCTCCGTCTTCCGTACCCGCTGAAGGGACATATTCTGACGACTGTCACCGTGTGTGTGGACCCAAGGGGGAGATATCCCGACTGGGTGCACTCACAGAATGTTTTAGTAAAGAGTATAGCAGTAGATCTCGGGGGCGAAATGCAGCCTGGCAAGTCCGTTCCCAAACGGGAGGCTTCCAGGAAGGATGGCGTGTCCCTGCACTTTCGTTTCTCATCTAGAACCTCCCCCTGCTGATAATAACTGTCCCTGACAGACTGGTGATCTGTTCCTACACTACCCACACGTGAAATGCACGTCAAGCCTGGGAGCCAGGGTCTTAAAGCGGAACTTCCCAGAAAAAGGGAAGTTCCGCTTGTTTGCATCCTCCCAACCTCCACTGCCACATTTAACAGGTACCCGCTGCCACTTTTGGTCAGATTAGCCGCAGAAATCTGAGCCGGAAGCTCGGCCCCCCTCCTTCCCCTGCAGTCTTCTGCAACACATCAGAGGTCCCAGAAGCCAATGGGACCATTCACAAGGCGCAGAGTGGCTCACGCATATGCAGTAGGAAATCGGCTGTGAAGCCGCAAGGCTTCACTGTCGGTTTCCTTTACTTAAGATTTTGACTCCTGCAACCGAAGCCGATTAAAGAATTGGCTGGGGTGAGGACATCACTGGATCCCCGGACAGGTAAGTGTCTTTATATTAAAAGTCAGCAGCTACATTGTTTGTAGCTTTTTAAATAGATTGCCCAACATAAGATGGTTCAGAGTTACAAAGGGCACCAGCATTCAATCATATAGATATTTTATTTACAACCCCTAGTCTCTAAAATGCCATCACATATTAAGGATTCACGTCAAGTGATTAACACATTGGCCGAGCATATTCCAACGCCTGGGATGTGGCTAGTGACGGCCGATGTCACATCACTTTATATGGTCATACCACATGACCTGGGCCTTTTTGCCGTTGAGTACTATCTGAGACGTGACTTCGGATTGGTCGACGAGCAGATTGTGTTTATCTTAGAACTGTTGTCTTTCGCGGCTTCACACAGCTATTTTTGGTTTGACCAAAAGTTTTATAGACAAGATAGAGGGGTCGCCATGGGGGCCAAATATGCCCCCAGTCTGGCGAATTTGTTTATGGCCCTATGGGAGGAGGATGTCGTCTATGCCCAACAGCGACCCCAGGTGGTGCTGTGGGCCAGGTATATAGACGACATCCTCCTCCTATGGGATGGTGATCGTTGTGATCTCGATAATTTCATTGCCGGGCTCAACCAGAACACCAGGGGTATTTTTCTCAATTTCGAGGCTAGCCAGACTAAGATTAACTTCTTAGATCTATGTATTGGCATTGTGGATAATCAGTTTACCACTTCTACCTTTTTCAAAAGCACCGACAGGAATTCCTATATTCCTGTCGGTAGCTGTCATCATAAGAACTGGCTTGATTCAGTACCTAAGAGCCAGTATCTCCGCCTGAAGAGGAACTGCTCAGATAATAGAGAGTTCCTGTCTCAGGTCGAGGTTTTGACCCAACGTTTTTTGGATAAGGGATATACTCACAACTCCCTAATACAGACCCTTAGTAGTGTGACTGATCTCGATAGAAGTGAGCTACTTAAGGACAGGCCACCAAAAGTTGGTGGGCCCCCTCCTATTCCGTTCATTTCAACCTTTTCTATCCAGCACCAGGACGTTAAGAACCTTGTAGCCAAGCATTGGCATATTCTTACTAACGACTGGGTCTTGGGTTCCACCATTCCGGAAAGACCTTGGGTCATTTATAAGGGGGCTCCATGACTTAGAGGGAGAGTGGCTCCTAATATTCTGGATCCTCCCCCTATTAGGAGAGGTTTCTTTGAATTTCTGTTAGGTTTCTATCAGTGCAGGAAATGTAGGGTGTGCTCTTTGAGTGGCTGTTTACATAGACGCACCCACACATTTATATCCACCAGCACTAGGTCTGAATTTACTATTAAGTCCTTTATAACGTGTTCCACTGAGGGGGTCGTTTATCTCCTGCAGTGCCCATGTGGGCTCCAATATGTGGGCAGGACTAAGCGACCCCTAAAAGTGAGACTCAATGAACACGTTACGAACATTTTGACAGGGTTCCCCAAGCACCCTGTGTCTCGCCACTACCTAGAGGTACATAACAAAAACCCTGCCAAGACCTTGTTTCTTGGCATTGATAGATACACCTTTCAGTGGAGGGGGGATTCCCTAGTGCGGAGTATCTCTAGGTTAGAGATGTCTTGGATACATAGAATAAAATGCTATGCCCCTTTCGGGTTAAATGTGGATACAGATTTAAATGCTTTTATAGATAATTCCTGAATGATATCTTTTATTATCTATTCTGCATTGTGGATTTTTTTATTCCTTTTGTGTTTTTTCTTTATTTCTTATTTTTATTTTTGTTTCTCGGTTGATCGGGGAATCTAGTTCAATTCGCATTTACATTTATATGAGTAATGTTAGTATTGTCTTTTTCAGAATTTGACATCCGGTCTGAGTCCCGGGCAGCATATAAGGTTTTTGCCATCTGTTTTGGGTCTTTAGATTGAGCCCTATGATTATTTATTGAGTTTATACACATCTCCTTGTTTTTATTTAGGAGTGAGATGTTGTTGGTGACTAATTCATTTAATCTGTGGCTGTTCTGCTTTTTGGCCACAAGATGGTGCTGTTTTTCGTCCTGATTATTTGGGATTTCCTGACTATCTGGAATTATTTAGTTCTCTGTTCCCGTGACACTTCCTCCCAGCAGTGTCTTTTAATTATTTTAATTCATGTTCAATTCTTTTTTAATTATATAAATGAACATTTTTGTAAATACCAACCAGCATTTAAATTAGTATTTTATGTGCTTTGTATTGTATTTATTATGGTTCCACTTCGCGACCTTCACAAGTTCCTGTTCCGGGTCGTGGGGCTGCCCGTGACTCAGACAGAGGCGTGGTTCCAAGTGCATAAATTTGCGATGAGTCAGTGCGTCGCCCGTTCCCCAGACGACGCTACCTATAGCAAAACGTACATCGGGAGGTTGACGCGCTGATGTCATCGCTGAACGGGAGACTGCATGCCGGTCGGCTCTTCCTATGTTTTTATGCCTGAATTTTACCTACTTGATGTAAGTTACCACTCTTTTATTTGAATAAATGCTGTTTGGACGATATACACTATGTGGTTTCCCCATCTCATTTTTATGACTGGTGAATACTGAGTTTCAATATCGCAAGAGTTCTTCTCCATCATTGGATATCTATCTACTGCAAGGAAGCGAGTGATTCATAGTTTGGCATTCCAATAGCTTGCCTCTGGTAAGCACATTATTTTGGTGGTGGTGCACGTGTGCATTTTTTTGGTGCAATTTAGGAGTTCACCCTTCTTCCAATTTGCATTGCAATTCTTTTATGTTCAGTATTTATATGGACTCTTATATGGACATTTATATGATTAACCGTTATTCCTGTAGTGGGGTCTTCAATTTAGTGGGGTACACTTGGGGAGTAGTGTGACCCAAGTGTGTAATTATGTTAGGGTTCAGACCCCTTTTTCTTATTCGTGGAGGATTGGGTGGTGTAATATTCTCTTCGACCAGTAGGTGTCAGTGTACCTACTGGCTCGGGGTAGAATCACTACCACAGTGCTACCCTTCTTTGTCTCTTCCGAGAGATAGTACGGCCGGGGCGGGGAACCCGCCGTGGTGTCGACGGGAGGGGATAAAAGGGGGAGACGCCCTCGCCACGAGGTCTTCGGGGATCATCTCTTCACGCACCCAGGCACCTTCAGCCTGGGTGCGGGCGGTTCAGGGTTCCGGCCCAGGTGCCCTAGGCCTGGCCGGGACGAAGATGGAGTCCATCCCAGGCACCTTCAGCCTGGGATGAGGTACTATTGAGGAGGCCTGGGACCCGGTGACTCCGACTGGGTCCCGCGAGGGTGGAGTTGCTCCAGGGTGCCCCTCGCGAGGGGACCCGCATCTGAGGTGAGGAGGCTGGGGAGGTCACTCGTTCGAAGACCCGGTGTAGTGTCAACCCGGTGACGGATGGGCCTGCAGTAACTCCCTTAGAGGACATCTTCCCCTGATAGAGGCCCGCAGCGCAACGTAGGTATTCATGTCGAGACTCCTACAACCCTTGATCATAGTATAGGGGGCGTAGGGACCCAGATCAGTATAGTGCCTCGACCTGCTCATTCCACCGTATCATGCCATCGCATTACTTTGTAACTGAAGATACGGACTAAATCTAACTGTTGGACTGTGATCGGTGTATGGACTCTGTTAATGGGAGCAAAGGGAGGTTTCTGCACAACTGACTCGGTATATGCTCAAGACACCGGCCCGAGGAAACATTAGGTATTGGCCTTCACCTCGCCCGCAAGTAGTGGGGAGGACATGGGCCGTAGCGCACCCTCACCCCTGTCACGTGACATACCCCTAGGCGAAAGAGGACAGGGTGAGGGGGTGGCCGCTACATTCCTTTGGGGTCAAACTCGATTAATGTGTCGGTTTATCATATCATACCATACATTATATAAAAAAAAAATTGTCACTATATTTTTTTTGTCACTATATTAAGTTATAGTTATTGCACAATATTTCCAGATTATTGTTAGATTGTATATTCACTGTATACAGGTTTGCGCAGCTCTTTTTTCCTTTTTTTCCTTTTAATCAGATAGATCCCCCAGTGACCCAGGAAACCATAGAGGAACCATGTTGCTCTTGACTTCCTCTCCCCATGCAATGCCACTACGGTTGAGTGCTACCTGCAGTGGAGAGAGTAGACTGCAGCTACCTACATGTGCAGAGGCACAGTGACCAAGTTTTAAAGCTAAGTGGGCAGAGCCTGAGGGAGTCCCTTGTGATTGACAGCAGGTAGTGGGTGGACCTATAGCAGATAGACATCCTGGTATTGACTATAGAATCCTTCCACTGCTTGCTGTCAATCACAAGGAGATACTGAACTGTCAGTGTTGCTGATTACTAGGAGCCTGTTGGCTGTGAAGCCGACTATCATTGACAACCAGTGACACGTGGGGAGGGAGAAGCTACACAGTAGAGTTGGGTGACCAGTTCGAGCCGAGCAAAAGTTCAGCCCAAACATTGCCTGTCCACCCATTCTGTAAATACCTGAATTTGCAGGGCACTCGGCGGGAAGTGCACCCGCTGAGAGCCCCACAATGCACTGCTCGCTGCACAGTGCATTCTAGGACCCTAGTTGGATAAAGCAATGCACCCGACTGCTGGTCAGGTGCAAGGCTTTGCCCAATCAGGGCACAGAGCACAGTCAGAGCCTTGACTGGACAAAGTTGGGACTTTGCCAAATCATGGCTCAGTGCTCTTAGTCCCACCCCACACTATAAAAGGTTCCTTCCCACAGGAACCTTTTGCAGTGTGTTGTTAGAGTGGATATAGATAGAGCAGGGCTCTGTTTGCTACTAGCGAGTTAGTGTGTTATTTTGATTCTGAGTGTTGTGTGAGTATAGTGTAGTGCAGTGTGAATATAGTGTAGTGTGTCAGTGTAGTGCCAGTATAGTGTGAGTATAGTGTGACAGCAGGAAGGTAAAGTCACCTGGTTGCATCCAGGGGGGTAGATATATTTCGCCCAGATTCAGGCTTTACGCCGACTTATACAACTAGGTGGAGAGTTGTATAAGCCCAGCTGAGGCTAGTGGGCTCATGGATGACTCATACCTCTAGGGAGAGTGTGGGGCGTCGTGCAGACAGGGAGTTGATGAGACCAGCTGAAGCTTGTCAGCTCATTTAGGCCTCTATAAGAACTCCCAGCTTCATTAGATGTTAGCTCATGCCTGGAACCAGACCTGTGTGGACTGTCTAGGGAGAGTGAACCCCTGTGCGGTGAGACAAAGCCTGTGTGGCTATTTGCTTGGACATTTAAAACCAGGGACATAGGGACTAGGACAGCACTAGGCTGATCCCAGTTGTTAGTTAGGAAACCTGTATGTTTAGTCAGAGGTCAAGTTGACCAGGATTTATTTTGTTTATGTTTCTTTTGCTTTGCTGTGTTTTGTCACTGTAAATAGAAAATAAACCGCACCTTTTTGATTTTGAAAACCACAACCTCCGTTTGCTGGGCCTGTTTTTGTGTGGGGAGCCCATCTCGGGGGTCACACACACCCGCTGCCGAGCTAACCCCCTCACAGTTGGTGGAGAATGCGGGCAGTTTTTTTTTAAGCCAGCATGGAGGAGATACTGAAGCAGCTGGCTCTAGCAAATGCCAATCAACAGCAGACAAATGCAGGTTTGCAAAAGAGCCTTGCAGCTCAACAACAGAACTTCGCAGCCCAGCAGCAAGCTCATCAACAGAGCCTTGCAGCCCAGCAGCAGACAAACGCAACTTTGCAACAGAGTCTGGAGGCTCAGCAACAAGCCCAGCAGCAATCTGAGGCCCGCTTCATAGACCTGTTGCAGAAGCAAGAGCAGAGACTACAACAACAGATGGAAGCAGCAATGCAGCAACGTCCGCAGACCAGTGAGGAAAGCCGTCCCACTAATACCGCGTCCTTTGGGGTGAGTCGTTTATTGACAAAAATGACTGGAGAGGATGATCCAGAGGTATTTTTGACCACATTTGAAAGGACCGCTGAAAGAGAAAAGTGGCCTGAGGAGCAGTGGGCTGGACTGGTGGCTCCTCTGTTAACTGGTGAATCGCAGAAAGCTTACTATGACCTAGAGCCTAACCAAGCAAAAGACTATGCGATGCTAAAAGCTGAAATATTGGCAAGGCTGGGTGTCACCCAGGCTGTCCAGGCTCAGCGTGTGCATAACTGGACTTTCCAGCTTGGAAAACCCCCCAGGTCTCAAATGTATGATCTCATTCACCTGAGCAGAAAGTGGCTACAGCCAGAGACTTTGTCCGCACCAAAGATTGTGGAACGTGTTGTAATGGATCGGTTTTTGAGAGCTCTTCCTACTGCCATCCAAAAGTGGGTAAGCCATGGAGACCCAGAGACCGCCGATGGTCTTGTGGATCGTGTGGAGAAATACTTGGCTACAGAGAACCTGACGGCCTCTTCCAGAGACACTCGGACTTTCCACCCTAAGACCAGACCATCCCCAGGGGCGGATAAGAGGATTCCAAGGGGTGAGGGTGGAGAGAGTGAGAGGGTGGGAGCTCTACCCCAAGTTTGGCGAGAACAGCCTGGGAAATCAGCGGCTCAAGAGGCCGCAAGAAGGATCGTTTGCTACCGCTGCCGGCAAGCGGGACATATTGCAGCCAATTGCCCGGTTGTGGAGGAACCCATGCAGTGTGACTTTCTGACGGGCAGACGTCAGTCGCTGTGTGCGACAGTCGCATGCACTGCCATTCGAGGAACTGAGAAACATTTATGCAAAATGTGTGTTAATGGTAGAAATGTTGTGGTATTGCTGGATTCAGGTAGCCTTGTGACCCTGATAAAGGCTGAGTTAGTTAAAACAGAGGTCTCTGGGAATAGCAAGGTAGCTGTTATTTGTGTGCATGGGGACACCCGAGAGTATCCAGTGACTACAGTGTGTTTCGAGACCCCCAAAGTTACCCTCTCTCATCCAGTGGGCTTAGTATCTCAGTTACCGCATGACGCCATTGTGGGAAGGGATTTTCCGAAGTTCTGGGAACTGTGGGATGATCCTGAGCCCCCCACTGGTGCCCCTATGTACCAGGAATGTGATAGCCAGAACTCCCCTGAGAGTGGTGAGGACTCTCCGGAATTTCCCTTATCAGTATTGGCAGGGGAGACTCAAGAAACTGGAGAGGAGCCCACCTCCTCAGACGAAAACCTACCGTCTGTGGAGTTTTCTGATCTTGAGGTTCACAGGGAAAACTTTGCCACAGAACAGTTGAAAGACCCCGCCCTAATAAAGGCACGGGAAAACGTAGTGGAAATAGATGGCGAGTTAGTGAACCCAGATAATACCTGCACTTACCCATACTTCAGCGTAGAGAAGGACCTACTGTATCGGGTGGCAAAAAGGGCAGAAGAAACCGTTGAGCAGCTTGTGGTGCCCAAACCTTACAGGAAGTTGGTGTTGGAGTTGGCCCATGGGCACATTCTTGGAGGTCATCTGGGGACAGAGAAAACCCGAGAGAGGGTATTACAGAGATTCTATTGGCCGGGGGTGATGAAGGACATAGAAAATTATTGTTCCTCCTGCCCTGTGTGTCAGAGGTCGGCCCCGATGCCACATTTCCGTAGCCCGCTGGTCCCTCTACCCATCATTGAGGTCCCGTTTGAGAGGATCGCCATGGATTTGGTAGGTCCTATAATCAAGTCCGCTAGGGGGCACCAGTACATATTAGTTATAATGGACTATGCCACCCGTTATCCAGAAGCGATCCCTCTCCGAAATACCTCGGCCAAAACCATAGCCAAAGAGCTATCTCTTGTGTTTAGCCGGGTGGGTATTTGTAAAGAACTGCTTACGGACCAAGGTACACCCTTTATGTCCCGGGTTATGAAGGAGCTGTGTAAATTGTTCAAAGTGACGCAATTACGTACATCTGTGTATCACCCCCAAACCGATGGGCTGGTTGAAAGGTTCAACAAAACCCTAAAACAAATGTTGAAGAAAGTGGTGGATAGAGATGGAAAGGATTGGGACTGTCTACTTCCTTATCTGATGTTTGCTATTAGGGAGGTGCCCCAATCCTCTACGGGATTCTCCCCCTTTGAGTTACTGTATGGGAGACACCCAAGAGGGCTGTTGGATATTGCCAAGGAAACTTGGGAAAGTGAGAGTTCTCCCCACAGGAGTGTGATTGAGCATGTCGCCCTGATGCAAGACCGAATTGCACAGGTAATGCCCATCGTGAAGGAACATTTGGCCCAAGCGCAGTTAGCACAGCAGAGAGTGTACAACCGTGGAGCCAAGACCCGTACCTTTTCCCCGGGGGATAGGATACTGGTACTTGTCCCTACGGTTGAAAGTAAATTCCTTGCCAAATGGCAAGGCCCCTACGAGATAATGGAAAAAGTGAGCGAAGTGAATTACAAGGTCAGACAACCAGGAAGGCGAAAGCCCGAACAGATCTATCACGTTAATCTGTTGAAAGCCTGGAGGGATAGAGAGTCCCTAGTCGCAGACACTTGGTCACCAGCTCAAACTGGTTGCGTGATTCCTGAGGTTGGAATAGCAGCCACCTTGTCACAACCCCAACAACAGGAGGTTAAGGAGTTTGTGCTTCGCAACAAGGAGGTATTCTCTGAGCTGCCGGGACAAACATCTGGGGTAGAGCATGACATCATTACCCCGCCCGGTGAAAGGGTGAAGTTAAAACCCTATCGGATCCCAGAGGCCCGACGGGAGGCAATACGGGAGGAAGTACAGAAAATGCTGAACTTAGGGGTGATAGAGGAGTCCCAAAGTGATTGGTCTAGTCCCATTGTGTTGGTGCCTAAACCGGATGGGAGCTGGCGATTTTGTAATGATTTTCGTCAGTTGAACAAAGTTACAAAATTTGACACCTACCCCATGCCACGTATAGATGAGTTGATCGACCGGCTGGGAACAGCCCGATACATGACGACTCTTGACCTCACAAAAGGGTATTGGCAAATCCCCCTGGCCAAGTCGGCCAAAGAGAAAACCGCATTTGTAACCCCAGACGGGGCGTTCCAATATAAAAGAATGCCGTTCGGGTTACAGAATGCGCCGGCCACATTCCAGCGGAAAATGGACCAGATGCTGAGGCCCCATCGGAAGTATGCTGCGGCTTACCTGGATGACATAATTGTCCATAGCACAGATTGGGCCTCACATCTGCCAAAAGTGCAAGCAGTCCTGGACTCTGTTCGGGAAGCGGGGTTTACGGCTAACCCCAAGAAGTGTACCATTGGGCAGGAGGAGGCCAAATATCTTGGGTACACCATTGGGAGGGGAGTAATAAAACCCCAACTCAACAAAGTCGAGGCCATCCAGAGTTGGCCACGTCCCAACAGCAAGAAGCAGGTACGAGCCTTTCTGGGAATCGCTGGGTATTATCGGCGATTCATTCCCCACTTTGCTTCTAAGGCTGTGCCCCTAACCAACCTGACGAAGGGGAAAGGGTCGGTCATTTTTAAATGGACCCCCGAGGCTGAGGCAGCATTCCAATTCTTGAAACAAGCCTTATGTAGCCAGCCAGTGTTGTACTCACCCGACTTCTCTAAAGACTTTGTCGTACAAAGTGATGCGTCAGATGTGGGGTTAGGAGCAGTATTGTCCCAGGTCTGGAACGGGGAAGAGCACCCAGTCATTTACCTCAGCAGGAAGTTGAAGTCCCATGAGGTAAATTACGCCACCGTTGAAAAGGAGTGTTTAGCGGTGAAGTGGGCTCTAGATTCCCTTCGGTACTACCTGCTAGGTAGGCACTTTGACATGGTTACGGATCACGCTCCGTTAAAGTGGATGGCTCAAAACAAGGAAACAAATAGAAGAGTGAATAGGTGGTTCCTGGCCCTCCAGGAATTCAACTTCACAGTAAAGCATCGCCCTGGCGTTCAAATGGGGAATGTGGATGCTTTGTCTCGAGTACATGAATGCCTGATTGCTGGTGTTCCAACCCCGAGGTTAAAACAAGAGGGGGGGGTATGTGACAGCAGGAAGGTAAAGTCACCTGGTTGCATCCAGGGGGGTAGATATATTTTGCCCAGATTCAGGCTTTACGCCGACTTATACAACTAGGTGGAGAGTTGTATAAGCCCAGCTGAGGCTAGTGGGCTCATGGATGACTCATACCTCTAGGGAGAGTGTGGGGCGTCGTGCAGACAGGGAGTTGATGAGACCAGCTGAAGCTTGTCAGCTCATTTAGGCCTCTATAAGAACTCCCAGCTTCATTAGATGTTAGCTCATGCCTGGAACCAGACCTGTGTGGACTGTCTAGGGAGAGTGAACCCCTGTGCGGTGAGACAAAGCCTGTGTGGCTATTTGCTTGGACATTTAAAACCAGGGACTTAGGGACTAGGACAGCACTAGGCTGATCCCAGTTGTTAGTTAGGAAACCTGTATGTTTAGTCAGAGGTCAAGTTGACCAGGATTTATTTTGTTTATGTTTCTTTTGCTTTGCTGTGTTTTGTCACTGTAAATAGAAAATAAACCGCACCTTTTTGATTTTGAAAACCACAACCTCCGTTTGTTGGGCCTGTTTTTGTGTGGGGAGCCCATCTCGGGGGTCACACACACCCGCTGCCGAGCTAACCCCCTCACAATAGTTATAGTGTAGTGCAGTGTTTAACACAGCACTACATACCATTGAGGGTACTTTCACACTGAGGCGCTTGGTGCGCTGGCGGTAAAGGTTTCAACCCCCGCTAGCGGCTGAAAAAGGGTTAAACCCGCCCGCAAAACGCCAGAGATATGGCTTTTTCAGGAGACTCGTACAAAAGACCTGTACAAAACATCACTATAAACAAATGAAAAAAAGTACACATTATAAATTCAATTTGGTACAAAGCAGAATAAAAAACAATGAATATATGCATCAAAAATGCAAACATCATCTTATATAAACATATGAAACATGAAACCATCAAACATATAAAAACACAGTTCCATAAAAATGTTAACACCTGGTAGACTGTTTTGTTGGGGAGTATCAGGCCTCGTACACACGACCGGTTTTCTCTGCAAGAAACGACAAGAAAACTGTTAGGAGTGCTTTCTTGCCGAGAAAACCGTTCGTGTGTATGGTTTCTCGTCGAGAAAACTGTTGTGAATCTCGACGAGAAAAAAAGAAAACCTGCTTTCTTTTTTCTCGTCGGGAGTCTAATTTTTCTCGTCGTGATTCTCGTCAGACTGTTTTTGGACGAGAAAACCGTTCGTGTGTATGCTTTTCCAAGTCTTCAAAAACCGTGCATGGTCAGAATCAAGTATGAGACGGGAGCGAACCTTCTTGTAAAACTAGCGTTCGTAATGGAGATAGCACATTCGTCACGCTGTAACGAACTGAAAGCACGAAGACTGAAAAGCGCAAATCATCTCTCACTAAACTTTTACTAACACGCAGTAACACGAGATAAGCAAAAGCAGCCCAAGGGGTGGCGCCATGAGAATGGAACTTCCCCTTTATACTGCCATTGTACGTGTTGTACGTCACCGCGCTTTAGACCGACGAGATTTTGGATTGACAGTGTGTATGCAAGGAAAACTTGACAAGAAGCTCGTCAAGCTTGACAAGAAACCCGTCGAGAAAAACAACGTTTTTTTGCGCCAAGATTCTCGGCCGTGTGTACTAGGCTTCAGTGTGTCATAGAAGGATTATGCCCATTAGGGAGCCTAGTGTGTAACAAAACCAACTGCATTTATAAGCAGAAAATAGGACCTTGGATATAATATATTTTGTGTAAGTATAGGCACACATAACATACAGTATCTCACAAAAGTGAGTACACCCCTCACATTTTTGTAAATATTTTATTATATCTTTTCATGTGACAACACTGAAGAAATTACACTTTGCTACAATGTAAAGTAGTGAGTTGTATAACAGTGTAAATTTGCTGTCCCCTCAAAATAACTCAACACACAGCCATTAATGTCTAAATCGCTGGCAAAAAAGTAAGTACACCCCTAAGTAAAAATGTCCAAATTGGGCCCAAAGGGTCAATATTTTGTGTGGCCACCATTATTTTCCAGCACTGCCTTAACCCTATTGGGCATGCAGTTAACCAGAACTTCACAGGTTGCCACTGGAGTCCTCTTCCACTCCTCCATGATGACATCCCGGAGGTGGTGGATGTTAAAGACCTTGCGTTCCTCCACTGGAGACATGCTTGGCCAATTTATTACTTTTACCCTCAGCTTCTTTAGCAAGTCAGTGGTTGTCTTGGAGGTGTGTTTGGGGTCGTTATGTTGGAATACTGCTCTGCTTCAGTATGTCACAGTACAGGTTGGCATTTATGGTTCCCTCAATGAACTGTAGCTCCCCAGTGGCGGCAGCACTCATGCAGTCCCAGACCATGACACTCCCACCACCATGCTTGACTGTAGGCAAGACACACTTGTCTTTGTACTCCTCACCTGGTTGCCGCCACACACGCTTGACACCCTCTGAACCAAATAAGTTTATCTTGGTCTCATCAGACCACAGGACATAATTCCTGTAATCCATGTCCTTAGTCTGCTTGTCTTCAGTGAACTGTTTGTGGGCTTTCTTGTGCAATCATCTTAAGAAGAGGCTTCCTTCTGGGACAACAGCCATGCAGACCAATTTAATGCAGTTTGCGGCGTATTTTTATATACCTTTTCATGTGACAACACTGAAGAAATGACACTTTGCTACAATGTAAAGTAGTAAGTGTATAGCTTGCATAACAGTGCAAATTTGCTGTCCCCTCAAAATAACTCATCAAACAGCCATTAATGTCTAAACTGCTGGCAACAAAAGTGAGTACACCCCTAAGTGAAAATGTCCAAATTGGGCCCAAAGTGACAATATTTTGTGTGGCCACCATTATTTTCCAGCACCATCTTAACCCTCTTGGGCATGGAGTTCACCAGAGCTTCACCTTTACCCTCAGCTTCTTTAGCAAGGCAGTGGTAATCTTGGAGGTGTGTTTGGGGTCGTTATCATGTTGGAATACTGCCCTGCGGCCCAGTCTCTGAAGGGAGGGGATCATGCTCTGCTTCAGTATGTCACAGTACATGTTGTCATTCATGGTTCCCTCGATGAACTGTAGCTCTCCAGTGCTGGCAGCACTCATGCAGCCCCATACCATGACACTCTTACCACCATGCTTGACTGTAGGCAGACACACTTGTCTTTGTACTCCTCACCTGATTGCCACTACACACGCTTGACACCATCTGAGCCAAATAAGTTTATCTTGGTCTCATCAGACCACAGGACATAGTTCCAGTAATCCATGTCCTTAGTCTGCTTGTCTTCAGCAAACTATTTGAGGACTTTCTTGTGCATCATCTTTAGAAGAGGCTTCCTTCTGGGACAACAGCCATGCTGACCAATTTAATGCAGTGTGCGGCGTATGGTCTGAGCACTGAAAGGCTGCCCACCCCTTCAACCTCTGCAGCAATGCTGGCAGCACTCATACATCTATTTCCCAAAGACAACCTCTGGATATGACACTGAGCACGTGCACTCAACTTCTTTGGTTGACCATGTCGAGGCCTGTTCTGAGTGGAATCTGTCCTGTTAAACCGCTGTATGATCTTGACCACCGTGCTGCAGCTCAGTTTCAGTGTATTGGCAATCTTCTTATAGCCTAGGACATCTTCATGTAGAGCAATAATTATTTTTTCAGATCCTCAGAGAGTTCTTTGCCATGAGGTGCCATGTTGAACTTCCAGTGACCAGTATGAGAGAGCGTCAGTGAGAGCGATAACGCCAAATTTAACACACCTGCTCCCCATTCACACCTGAGACCTTGGAACACTAACAAATCACATGACACTGGGAGGGAAAATGACTAATTGGGCCCAATTTGGACATTTTCACTCAGGGGTGTACACACTTTTGTTGCCAGTGGTTTAGACATTAATGGCTGTGTGTTGAGTTAATTTGAGGGGGCAGCAAATTTACACTGTTATACAAGCTGTACACTCACTACTTTACATTGTAGCAAAGTGTAATTTCTTCAGTGTTGTCACATGAAAAGATATAATAAAATATTTACAAAAATGTGAGGGGTGTACTCACTTTTGTGAGATACTGTACATGCACCTCCATACTGATCCAAACAACACTGAATTTGAACCCACCCTTTTTGCTGTACTGCTAAAGGAGACTCTTTAAAAGTAAATTGTAAGGATCCACGGCTGTACAGAATGATAAACTAATTTTAGATGAACAGGAACTATATAGCATGTGACAACTCACACTGTCACAGGGAGCTCTGTTGGACATATAGACAAAAACATTATAGGTTCTTAGGAACTGAATCATCAACTTCAATAGAATATCTTAGTGCTCAAGATATGCTTCTCTTACCTCAACAGGGTCACTGAGGAATATCACATGGCAGCAGAGAGGAAATCCTAATCCAATTACTGTACACAATTTTCTCCATTTGGCCAAACAAGTGCTGAAAATTTCCCAAATGACATGTAGGATCTGCTCCACAATCAGAGACTAGGGCAATCTACAGAGGTAAATACATAGACCACCATGTAAGTATGTAACTAAAAGAAATCCACAGCAATTCCTCCTTTTCAACAAGAGCAATCACCTACCCCACAGAGGTGACACCGCTAGATCTCCAGGCTTCCAAACGAGGTGACGGGCTGCAGCAAGGAGGCCACCCCCATTTGGGTCCCTTTATACCCCTTTCATCCTCCAGCGCCAGACATCACCAGGAGGATGCTGACCCCCATTGGATGCCCATCGCGCATGCACAATTCCAAAAACCCGGAAGTGACATCCCGCGCATGTGCTGACCCATCACGGCCATCTTTGAAAATATAGGTTGTTTACTACAGGGCAAATGCAAGCCCATAAAGTAAGAGGGGGGACGCAGAGGGGACACAAAGGTGCAAAATCCGCTCCCACACTCAACTCCACCAAGAGAAACAGCCCTCCAGAAATCAAAAGGGCCCTCTACATCCCTCCAGGTGAAACCGCCCACACACTTAGGCAATTTAAGGCGCCGCCCACTAGCACTGATGGGTGGCACCTCACTCACCCTAGGCCCCCAACCTAGACGGCACCCTTGGCGCCCGTATGACCACCCACTCTATACAAATATCGCCTACGTGACAAACAGGATCAACATACAGTATAGTGGCTGCACATGGAGCAGAGGGTCATCGAGTACCTGTGGGAGTATGGCAAAAAAGACAGGCTCAGGGGAGCTTGGCTTTTTTTCCCCATGCCAATGACTGCTGATAAAGGATGCATGCAGTGTACTGTCACCATTTGAGGAGGCGACAAGGATGGTGAGCCGTGACAATGCATGCATCAGTGACACTATCCCTCTTGTGTTCCTGCTGAAACATACTCTGTGTGGCATTATGGACAGGACACTCAAGGCAGAGCAGCAAGAGGAGAACTTCCTTTCTTCACAAGGCCCGCTTTATGCAGACACCATTCTTGCGACACCACAGAACACAGAGGAGAGGGAGGAGGAGGATTCTGACAGCTTTGGAGGCATTGAAGCAAAGGAAGACATACATCAAACCTTAAGAGATGGTTTTCAGTCTCCAGAAACCTTGGGAGTAGTATGTGACTGGGAGGAGGCAGTTCCAGATAGTGTAATCCTCAGTGACCCCAAAGACTCTGCTTCTCAGGACGCCACAAACTTGCGGTGCATAGGCTCCCTTATTCTTCAAAGCCTGCGAAAGGACCCGAGAATTTGTGGCATCAAGGAGAAGGATTATTATTGCTTCGCAACCCTCCTTGATCACTGTTACAAGGAGAAAGTCTTGGAACTCATCCTGCCCTTGCAGAAGGAGCACAAGATAGAATATTTTGAGGACGCCTTAAAGAGAAGTTTAGTAACACTTTTCCAGACTCTGGTAGGTTACAATCTCATGGAAAAGGTCATTTTGAGGAGCGGTGGAGAAGGGGGTAACCTAAGTGACGTATTAAAAAAAAAAATTGTCCTTGGCACCCAGGGCTGCCAGCTTTCACATACCAACAGCAGTGTCTGCATCATATGGTGGAAGATTATCTAGGGGTGAAAACAGACATAGAGAGTTTTCCAGTAGACGATCCACTGGTTACTGGGTCATGAGAATAGACCACTGGCCAGAACTTGCCCAGTATGCAATTGAGTTGCTGGGCTGCCCTGCATCCAGCGTGCATTCCGAATAGGTATTCAGTGCTTCTGGAGGTTTTGTGACAGATAAAAGAGCGTGTCTGTCCACAGACTCCGTTGACCGGCTGACATTTGTTAAAATGAATCAGTGCTGGATTAGCAGCAGCTATCAAGCCCCTGATGCCGATGTCACTGATTTTTTTAATTTGGTGAGCCACAGTGCCACTTTGTAAACGTTGAGCTATTAAGAACTACCTGAATCTGCTGCATGTGTTAGTACAGTTATTGAAACTGGCAGCATTTTTTAAACTGGTGCAGGAGAATTAAAAGTATTATATTGCCAGAAAAGTATTGTAGGTGCTTTATTGAATTCTCCTTTTATGCAATAATTACTGTGCCAAATGCAAGAGTCTTACAGACACATTCAACACTGAGTGCGATCATTTAAAAAAAATGGCACAGGCATAAGCAGTGCATAACGCACAGGGTGCAGAGCTTAGAAGTGTTTAGCGCAAAGAGCATAGGGCTGAGGACTTGGTATTGCACATGATCGGGTAGGTGTATCATATGGGGTGCAGGGTGTATCACGCAGGGAGTGTGAAGTGGTGAGTCTGGTACTACTGCTGTCCAGCCCTGCCCTGTTAATGTGTACAGTGTCTACAGACAATTCAAATGCAGATTGCATCATTAATTCATTCACTTGTAAGTGTAAAGCTCTCATCTCATCTTACATTGGTGGTCAGTGTAAGGCTACATTCACACTACAACGGAAACTTGCCAGAGCACTTTACCGATCTCCATTGCCAGCTGCGGTAGGGGGCAGTGTGGTGCACAATTCAGCATATCACATGGCTCCTATTATTACTTTTTTTTTGTTTTGTACAGACTTTATTTGAAGTGTACAAAATGTACATTTCATTCATTTGCGATTTGGCAGCATGTCTGAATTTTATTACAGCACACTGCAGCACAGCCTTAGGTTGCATTGCAGTGTGAATGGGACACATAGGAAAAAATTGTTTATTTTGTGTCATTGCGGTGACAGGGGTTTTACAATGTGGTAAAACGCCCATTACTTTACATTGGGGTTTAGTGTAGAATCTTTTCATTACACTAGTTGTCAGTGTAATTGTCCCTCTTACATTGGTGATGAGTGTAAATCCCCTGTGAGAGAAACCCGGGTAACAAGCGTGCATTGGCGCACAGGCACGGGCATACCAGGATGTGCACAAAAAGGGCATGCACTGGCGCATGCGCGCATTGGCGCCTATTTTAACCAGGCAATGGCATACACACTTTGCTGAGTAGTTTTTCAGCTTGTTTCCTGTTACCAGACCTGTTCCTGTTCCTTGTATCTGACCCGGCTTCCTCTGTACCTGTCTTGGATCTCCGCCTGCCTACCTGTGACCTCAGCTTGTGTTGACTCTGGTCCTGCCTTATGTTCCTGTACCTCGCTGCCCGACTATGTACCAGACCCGGCCTGTATCCTGACTTAGTCTCTGCCTCACGTCTCGGTACCTGCTCTGCTCGGCTGATGATGAAACCCTGGCTTCCGTCCCAGCTACGCTTACGCCTGCTGTTCCAGCAATACAGAGTTCCTGTCTTCAGTATCTGCCCAGTGATCTCCAGCCATCAGGTCTCTGCCAAGGCCCAGCCGGAGCCATCTACTACATCGGCCCTTGTGCCACTCTGTGTCCTTCACTCCCTGTCATCTCTACCAGGGGCGTTGGACAGGAGGTGCAAGAGAAGCCCTCTCTACTGCTCGATCTCCACCAGGTACGTGACATCCTCCTTTACTTTAGTGTTTAGTGGGAATGTTCCTAATACATTAGTGGCCAGTGTAAATCCCTTTATACTGTTGACAAAAAAATCCCCACTTATATTCGTGGTCAGTGTCAAATCCTCCTTTAGGCTGAGTTCACATATAAGCGAATTGCATGCGTTAACTGCATTCAATTTCTATAACATGTGAATGTGACCGGCTTTCAATGGAGCCGGTTCACATATGTCTGGGGCTGCTGCGGTGCGGTTTTGAAAAGGGTCCTGTGCATTTTTGTGTCCGGTTTAGGTGCGATTACACGGAAAAATTTGTACCTGAGCTGGTGAACAGAAACGCACAGGACACCAGACAGCAAACTGCAGCCGCATATACACTATATTAACCTCCCTAGCGGTATGATTCTGTCAGATTTTAGGTGCTGAAAGCGGTACAATTATTTTGTATGGAAATTTGGCATTTTTATATTGTAGGCCTGCAATTCTTAGGAATAACTCACTTAAATCTGTCCAAACCAGAGTCTTTATTGGGTATGATAAAGTTTGAAACACAAAATCATAAATTATAATATAATAAATAACTATAAATAATTATAACAAATAAAAATATAATAATAATAAAAATTATTCAATAATGTAATCAAATCAAAAAACACTGAAATTTGCTCAGTTGCAGAATTGTCGCTGTCATTAGATTTAGTGTTTGATGACGAATTTCCCCACAAATCGCTATCGCTCAATTCTGCAAGTGATTCTAATTTATTATCATCGCTGTTTTCTAGCTGGTCTAAAACCACTTTTGACATAAAGGAACACTTTTTGGTTGCTATGGACAATCTCCAAATTCCAGGCAGAAAAAACAGTATTTATAATATAAAAGTGCATGCAGGGCACTTGACAGACCACTAGGGACAAGGGAATGTGTAATTTTTTTATACAGTACTGTAATCAGTAAGATTACAGTATACTGTATGTGTATTGTGTTTTTACTTTTTTGAATTTGGCGCCGATCTCCGCGCCGTGCGCCGCAACGTCGCAGGGAACGGAGCTCGGCGGCACTGTGTGTGAATCGAGCAAGGAGACAGCTCGCACACACTGCATGGAGACATCGCAGGATCCAGGGGATAAGGTAAGTAACTCTCCCTGTATCCTGCGATGCAGCCCGAGTCTGGCTCGGGGTTACCGCTTATGGTACTGAAATTCCACCCCGAGCCAGACTCGGGAATATTGCCAGGGAGGTTAACAAAAGTATTGGGACACCTAGTGCCTTTACACGCACATGATCTTTAATGGCATCCCAGTCATAGTCCATAGGATTCAATAATAGTAAACAGGACAAATAGAGAGCATGAGACTCCCTGATGGGGTGTAGACATGGAGCTCAAAGCTGGAAGATAACAGGTGTCCCTACCAGTATTCAGAAAGTGGGAATAGGCACCGGGCACTAATTCAGAAACGTAGACATATGTGGGGGTAGAACTCTGCTCAAACCGACCCCGTGCTTCAGATGTGAACATGGCTGTGTATGGCCTCAGCTAGTGCTGCTCCGGCCACGACCCCTGACATATTTTGCCCTGCCTACTAGGTGGGGTCTACCGGTAGGCAGGGTGAAACATGTCAGGGGGCATGGCCAAAGCACACTTCCCATGTTGAGGGCAAGCGTCCTGGTATGGTTCAGGAGGAGGGGGGGTGCTCGCTTGCCGATTTTTTTTTTTCATTGATTTTTCATCTATATTGCCAGGATCCGGCAATACATTACAGCCGTGAGCAAGTTTTAATACATTTTTTTACTTTTGAAATGTAATTTTGCTGCGGCACTGTTCTACACATCAAACAGAGGCGCAACTTTACAGGCAGACTAAGGGGACCCCCCCGGGCACGATATTTAAAGGAATCTTTTATTTTTATTGTTTCACTTTAAGCATTATTAAAATCACTGCTCCTGAAAAAATCGTAGTTTTAAAAACTTTTTTTTGCATTGATACATTCCCATACACTTTTTATGGCAATAACTTGCATATAAGCCTTTAAAATTAGCACTTTTAAGTACATACGATAACATACTTCAAAGACAGCTTTTCAATGCCTCCTATTGAGGTATTCCAATACAACCAAATCTCCTCATTCATTAATTCTAAACTTAAACAGGCCCCGTTACACTTACCACATTTGAACTAACTTGCCAACACAGAAGCACACAAAGGGGCAGGATCTCTACTATATATTCTTCTATAACTGAGCCAGATACTAAACTCGCCTATATGACCCAATGGGAGAGAGATTTGAACCTCTCCCTTGAACTATCAGACTGGCAAGATATTGCCTACCAACTATCAAAAATCTCTATTAACACTACCCTTACGCTGCTGCGCTGGTACTTAGTCCCCACGAGAATAGCTAAATTGCATCCTTCCTCTTCGCCTAACTGTTTCCGACAATGTGGACAGATGGGCACAATGCACCATATTTGGTGGCAATGTCCACTAGTAACCAGGTTTTGGATAAGGATATTTAATCTGATCAATTCAGTGACAGGTATCAATGTCCGTCGGTCCCCAGAGAGCGCGCTTTTCCATAGACTACCCGACGGGGTCCCCAAAAAGTCAACACGCCTCATAACCTATAGGCTTGTGCAATTCGTTTCGTAACGAATCAAAATTCGTCCGAATTTAGCAACTTTCGGACATTCGGAAGCATTCGAATTTCCGAACAGAGCAATTACGAATAAAACCGAATCCGAAGTAAATTATACCGCAAAATAGCGAATGCCCGAAGGTCTTCGGCATAATTCGTTATGAAAAAAGTTACGAATGTACGAATCCATTCGAAGCACAATAACACGCACTCTGCTCTCTGCTTCTCCCTCACCATGCTGAACTCCCTCTCAAAATGGTGTACAGGGGCGGAGGCTATAGCCGCATGAAAAAACGAAAGTAAAATACGAGATTTCAAATCCATTCGAAGCACAATAACACTCACTCTGCTCTGCTCTCTGCTTCTCCCTCACCGTGCTGAACCCTCTCAAAATGGTGTACAGGGGCGGAGCCTATAGCCGCATGTAAAAAACGAAAGTAAAATACGAGATTTCGAATCGTTACAAATAACCGCTATGTATTTAGAAAAGTACAAATCCATTCGAAGCACATTAGGCATAATAGGCAGCGTCGTTGTGAGAGAGACACGGAAAATTACGAATCAACGAACCCAAAAAAAGTTACGAAAGTAGGAGTTGTGTCCAGAATCAACGAAAAACAACGTACTCTACCGAAAGTACGAATTATAAAGCAACAAAAAATTCAACGAAAAATGTCGCTTGCAAAAATACGAATGAGTCCGAACACGAAAAATCCCGTCTAGCAAAATTACGAATGATTACGAATCAACAGGACCGGAAAGAAACGAACCGAAACGGAACGAATTTTTCCGTTGTGCACAAGTCTAATAACCTATATCTTGTTGGCAGCAAGAATAACAATTGCAAGGAACTGGAAACACTCAAGAATACCCCTGGAACAAGTTAAGGATAAACTTAACTGGATTGTGATTAATGATAAGCTCACTCACACACTTCATAACAAAGCAGAGATGTTTAACAAGATCTGGGATCCATGGATCGAGTATATCTCCACCTAATGAGGAGCTCCGGGTGACCCTCTCTCTCTCTCTCTCTCTCTCTCTCCTCTCTCTCTCCCTTCCCTCTTTTCTCTTTCACTTTTCTGCTCCTTTCCTCTCTCCTTTGTTCTTCCTTTCCTTTTATTTTTGGTAATATACCTTTTTGTATAACTTGGTTATCGATATACCGTGATAGAGCGTTACTGATAAGGCAGGAAACCTTATCATAGTAGGGATCCACAGCTAACCCCGTATTGTATTTACCGTATTGTATTTACCTCAATAAAAATTATTGCAATATAACATTAGCACTTTTGATTTTTCATGTACGTGTCCCATAGACTTTAATAGGATTTGCATGTTCGCTCAAACTTTTTGCCTGTTCGTATGTTTTGGTGCAAACCGAACCGGGGGGTGTTCGGGCCATCCCTAACAAGGAGGAACACTGCATAGTTGCCAACAGTCCCGAATTTCCCGGGACAAGCACGATTTTTGGACCCTTGTCCCGAATTGGGCTTGTCCCGATTCGGGACAAGCCCAATTCTTTTTGTCCCGTTTTGTCCCGGTAAATTCGGGAATGTTTAGGGCTTAAAACGGCGGCGGCTACACCAAAATGGCCGCCGCCGTCGCCACAAGTGCTATTTTCTCTGACCTCTAGTGTGAGGAGAGGGGCAGCCAATCGCGGCTCTCTCTCTTTCGGCGGCCCCTCCCTTCCTTCACACAGAGACCAGACTGTGATCCTCTTCCCGCCACTCAGCTGCTGCCGACGCCGCTCTTCCCCTCTCTCTTACTATGAGCCGGGGCTGCCTTTACCTTGCCGCCTGCAGTGTCGGATGTCCTCAGAGTGGAATGAGCTCAGGTTAGGAGAGGAGGATCCCACTACAAGCACAGCACCACCAGCCTCGTCCACAAAGTAAGTCCAGCAGCAGCTCATCGCACACCAACTAAGTGCTTCTGTGTCCTCCGCACACACACAACATGCCGGGGGCAATGGCTGCAGATCACTTACTCCATAGTCCTGCAATGTATGCTGCCTGGGCTCATCTGAAAGGGGGTGGGTGCTGGGAGGCTTTACTTTGCACTCAATCCCATGGCAGGCTCATCATGCTGGAAGGCTGTGGGGTGGTTTTCTCTCCTCTGATCTCCAGGTAGGGAGGGGGTGTAACCCATGGAAGTCCCTTCACATGGAGGGGGTCCTTCACTCCTGCTGGCCCTGGGACCCAGATCAGGTAGATTTCGCAATGTCCCCCCCCCCCCCACCTCCCTCTTCCAGACTTTTTTTTAGCAGTGCCCTATAGGGCCAACCCTCCCCATCCTCGGCGATCGTCCATCTTCTGTCACAAAAATCTGTAATATAAGAATAAATAGAAACATCCCATTCAATTTGCATTTAACTACTTGCCCTCTGACTTCTGTGTCCCCATGATGAGCCCCCACCACACTTCTGTCAGAAGTGTGGTGGGGTCTCATCATGGGGACACAGAAGTGTGGTGGGGTCTCATCATTGGGTCACAGAAGTGTGGTGGGGGCTCTGATGGGGTCACAGAAGTGTGGTGGGGGCTCAGATGGGGTCACAGAAGTGTGGAGGGGGCTCTGCTGGGGGCACCTGATGTAAGGAGGGACTCCGCTGGGGAGGCCATCTGGTGGCAGGTGACACGCTTCCACTGATTCGGCTTTATGGTGAGTTGAATGATTTAATTTTATATTACAATGTAATAATAGGAATAATGCGCTTCAATCATCCTGACACCATAACAACCATGGTGCCGGGATGATTGAAGCGTCAACATCAGGTGTTTTGGAGTATCTTTATCTGCCGATTTTGTTAAACTTTCTGGAATACACACATTTCTATTGTGGTGTAGGATCTGGCTTCTTCCTTTCTTCCTCTCGGACTCAAACCACACCCCTTCTGAGCCACTCCCATTTAAGCCACGCCCACCATCATGCGTAAACCACGCCCATTTCTCACAGCGCCACATTTTATGATTCAGGTATGACACGCCTACAAGCGAATGCCCCGCCCCCTAATTATGACAAGGCTCCGCCTCCATGCAAAAAAAGTGTCCCCGATTTTTTTTTTTCCAATGTTGGCAACTATGACACTGCTATGTTTTAAGAGAAATTCCAGACAAAAGGTAGATTTTGTTATACTACTGCTTAGGCACATTTAGAATTTCTATATATTCTCTAAACATAGCAAACCTACACTTTTTGAGTTCAGTTTCAATTTATAGCCCTCTGCCAGAAAGTTGTCAATGGGAAGAAAGGTTTAACTTCCAACATGACAATGACCCAAAGCACACAGCAAAAATGACCACACAGTGGTTGAAGGAGGAAAAGGTGAATGTCCTTGCATGGTCTAGTCAGAGCCCAAACTTAACTCATTGAAAATCTGTGGAATGATTTGAAGACCGGAGTCCACAAATGGTCACCATCAAATTTAACTGAACTTGAGCAGTTCTGCAAAGAAGAGTGGGCAAATATTGCGAAGTCTAGATGTGCAAAGTTAGCAGAGACATATCCCAACAGACTAAAGGCTGTGATTAAAGCAAAAGGTGGGTCAACAAAATACTGACATAAAAGGGGTGATCCTTTTTCCAACTCAGTGAATCTGTTTTTTTATTAATATTTTTTTCTGACATGGTGTTATATCTTTCACTTGGATGTTATAAGTTGCACTGAGTAAATACAGCTGGATAAAACAAAAACTGTCTTCATTTCAGAATGCAAAGCAACAAAATGTGGTTATTTTAAATGGGGGTTATTCGTTTCTATACCTATTGTATGTTGTTACATGTTACCTATTCATATTTTTTGTAGTGCAGCACATATATTGAAATATTTGTACTGATAACTAAAGAGAAAATGTTTTTTGTAGTTTTGGATCTTAAAAAATAGTGTATTTTGTCGCTCCACACTTTTTCTTACGATTATTTATACGTTTGGTATGTTACTTATCTGTCAGCTGCCACCCCACTACAGCGCAGAGATACACCCTTTTTTATTTCAGTAGTTTTGGATAGCGTGGAGATGGATTAGAACACCTGTCAGGTTTTTATCGCTATCTGTATCCCCTAACGACTTTTGTTATCTCCATTTGTCCTGTTTATCGTTATCGCCAAGCGAGAAAGTGAAAAAAATCCCAAATTTTGGGTTGTCACTAGAACTGGAATTGAGGAGAAATCTTCCAATGGGGACACTAATTCTGGTGACAACCAGGGATTCCTTCACTTTAGAGAGACATTTTCTCTCACTTCCTGTTTTAGCTATTGGACAAGAAAAAAGGGGAAAGCTAACCATTGGGATAAAAATGGCAGAAAAAAAACCTGACGTAGTTATAACCCTCTCTTACTCTGTCCAAAATGTTATAACACGTTTTGCCTTTAGTCCTACTGTAAAGCAAAAATAAAGTCCACAAAAGTTATCTTAGCTACCAATGGTTTGATGCCTGTGAGGTCCCTCACAGACATCTTATCTCCTCAGCTTCCGATCTTTGGCCATTTTGAGTGGCTGGCCCAGGATGATGTGGCTCCTACACATGTGAAGGAGTGTTGGTAACATTTCCTGTGTGGCTACTAGGTGGTGACCTCTCCATAGATAAACAGTGGGTTATGTTCAGGGATGACTGGCCATCGGGAGTACCGGGAGTTTCCCGGTGGGCCGATGGCTCAGTGGGCCGTTTAACCACTTAACGACCGCTCACTGTATATATACGTCGGCAGAATGGCACCGACAGGCACAATCACGTAGAGCATACGTGATCACCTTTGTACAGTTGGGGGGTCCGATCGGACCCCCCTCCTATACAGTGAGCAGCCGTTTATCGTTGGGGAGCGATCAGAGATGAGGGGGTGACCATTCGATTTCGGCCACCCCCTCGCGATCGCTCCTGGCGAATGAAAATGCTTCCTCCGCCGTGTGATGTAAACACAGGCAGGAGGAAGTGATGTCATCTCCCTCGCGGCGGTCTTTTCGATTCCGGCGCCGAGGAGAGAAGAAACAGGTTAGTGCACCAACAGTCCACTGACACATAGGTACACATAGGCACACATTTCACCCCCCAGTCACCCCCAGATCACCCCCCAGCCCCCAATCACAGTGTCACTGATTGCAGTGATCATTTATTTTACTGATCACTGCATTTAGTGTCATCTGTGATAGTAAAAAGTTGCAGGGCAGTTAGGATTAGGCCCCTTTAGGTCCAGGGTAGCCCCCTAACCCCCCCCTAATAAAGGTTTAACCCCTTGATCGCCCCCCAGGTAACCCTTTCACCCCCTAACGCCAGCGTCACTAAGCGATCGTATTTTCGATCGCTGTATTTAGTGCCGGTGGTGCCCTAGATAGCCAGTTATTTATTTTTAGTTTCGCCGCAGGTTTTTAGAGCGTCAGGTACCCCAATATATTATTTTAACCCCCTGATTGCCCCTAGAATTAACCCTTTCACCAGTGATCACCGTATAAGCGTCACTGGTGACACTGGTTACCCAGTTAGTTATTTTGTTATTTAGGTAACCCGTCAGGTTTTTATATAGCGTCGGGTACCCCCATATTTAACCTAATAAAGGTTTTAACCCCCTGATTGCCCCTAGTTAACCCTTTCACCAGTGATCACCATATAAAGGTTACGGGTGACGCTGGTTGGTTAGTTTGCTTTTTATAGCATCAGGGCACCCGCCGTATATAACCCAATAAAGGTTTAACCCCCTGATCGCCCGGCGGGTGAGATCAATTAGGTTTTAGCGCCAGAGAGGGTCTGCGTCGCCCCAGGCAGCGTTAGGTTAGTGCCAGTAACGCTAACACCCACGCGCAAAGCATACACCTCCCTTAGTGGTATAGTATCTGATCAGATCTATACTAGCGTCCCCAGCGGTTTAGGGTTCCCAAAAACGCAGTGTTAGCGGGATCAGCCCAGATACCTGCTAGCACCTGCGTTTAGCCCCTCCGCCCAGCCAAGCCCAGCCCAGCCCACCCAAGTGCAGTATCGATCGATCACTGTCACTTACCAAACACAAAACACATAACTGCGGCGTTCGCAGAGACAGTCCTGATCCCTGCGACCGCTAACAGTTTTTTTTGTAGCGTTTGATATATTTTCTGACGACAGTCAGGTGCTTTTTTTCCTGTGAATCTTACTAGTGTACCCCTAAATTTAGAGCCCAAAATGGCAAGTCGAAGGTACACTAGTAAAGAGGCCTACGAGATTCTGAGCATGACAGATAGTGAAGAGGAGGTCACGTATCTGTCAGATTCAGGCTCAGAATATCTTCCCGTAGAAGACAGTGACGTCAGCGGCCCCACGTCAGATAGCTCTGACGACGAAGTTGAGGTCCCTGCTAAGGTCAGGCGTACCCGATCCCGATCTTCTGAGGTTGTTGAGGAGCAAGAACCGCAGGGCTCTCGTATCATGGAGCAGAGTAGTACTAGCGCCGCTATTCCTTCTGGTGAATTGGCAAGCACCAGCGGCCTAGTACAGCCTGGGCGTACATCCAGCACTGCAGTATCACGTGGTGACGTGGCGAGTCCCATAAGTGCAGTTCAAGCTGGCGAGGTGGCAAGCACAAGTAGTGTCCCGCTGCCACCAATAAGAAGACAAAGGCAGGCCCGTCGTACCCATAGTGCTCTTCCTGCAGAATTCGCCTATCCTGATTGGGTCCCCACCACTTCTGCAGAACCCGTACTTCCCCCATTCACTGCCCAACCCGGTATTCAGGTGGAATTTATGCCAATCGATTTTTATTCGCTGTTTTTCACGGAAGATCTCTATAGATCTATTGTGGACCAGAGTAATTTATATGCTGGTCAATTCATCGCCGCTAATCCCCAGTTGCCTTCCATTGCCAAAGATTGGAAACCAATTACGGTTTCCAAATTTAAGACCTTTCTGGGCCTTTCCCTCAACATGGGCACACATAAATTCCCGTCATTGTGTGCTTATTGGTCCACGCACCCAATTGACCACATGCCCGTGTTCTCTGCCTCCATGCCCAGGAAACGATATGAGCAGATATTGCGGTTCATGCACTTCAACGACAACGAACTTTGTCGTCCACGTAGGGACCCTGAATATGACCGGCTCTATAAAATTCGGCCCCTCATAAACCACTTCAATGAACGTTTTGCAGCCTTGTTTATTCCCGATCAAGCTGTCTGCGTTGATGAGTCCCTGATTAAATTTTCTGGCCACTTGGATTTCAAGCAGTACCTTCCCAGCAAGCGTGCCAGATACGGGGTCAAGCTCTATAAGTGCTGTGACAGGGCAACAGGCTATGTATGGAGCTTTATGGTTTGAGGGAAAAGATAGTCAGGTTGAGCCGGTCAACTGCCCGGATTACATAGGGAGCGCTGGCAAGATAGTGTGGAACTTGGTGTCACCCTTATTCGGAAAGGGGTACCACTTGTATGTGGACAATTATTACACGAGCGTGCCACTGTTTAGTCACTTGTTTGATCATCAGATTGGAGCATGTGGCACCGTGCGACCTAATCGCCGGGGCTTTCCCCAGCGGCTTGTAGATGCCCGTCTTGGGCTGGGGGAGAGAGCCTGCGTAAAGTGTAATAACTTGCTCGCTATGAAGTGGAGGGACAATAAGAATGTTTTCCTTCTTACCTCCCTTCATGCAGACACGACAGTCCAAATTCGTACGGCGACTGGTGTTATGGAGAAACCCCTCTGTGTCCACGAATATAACAAAAATATGGGAGGGGTGGACCTCAACGACCAGTTGATGGCGCCGTATCTAACTGACCGTAAGGCGAGACGCTGGTACAAAAAAGTGTCTCTATCCTTATTCCAATTGGCTTTGCTGAACGCTCATGTGCTATACAGAGCTTCAGGCGGGACTTTATCTCTTCTAAAATTCCAGAATGAGATAGTCACAGAACTCCTGTATCCAGGCGGTTCTGCACCTCACCATCCCCTACCAAATGCAGTAAGCCGGCTGCATGAGAGGCATTATACGCATCTCCTCCCGAGTACCCCTACCCAACGAACCCCCCAAAAAAGATGTTGTGTCTGTAGCAAGCGCGGATTTAGGCGTGACACCTGTTATTATTGTCCACTCTGTCCTGACAAACCTGGTCTTTGCCTTGGTGAATGTTTTGAACGCTACCACTCAAAAGTGAAGTTTTAGCATAGGGTACAGCATTTCACAGACTAGGACACACTTACACAGGGTCTCCCAAGATGCCATTACATTTTGAGAGACCCGAACCATTACAGTTGTTAAAGTTTTAAAAAAAAAGTGTAAAAAAGAAAAGAAAAAAAACGTAAAAAAAAAAACACAAAAAAAAAAAATAGTTGTCGTTTTATTGTTCTCTCTCTCTCTCTCTCTCTCTCTCTCTCTCTCTCTCTCTATTTTCTCTCTATTGTTCTGCTCTTTTTTACTGTATTCCATTCTGCAATGTTTTATCATGCTTGCTTTTCAGGTATGTAATTTTTTTGTTTTCAGGTGCGCCATTCAACTGCAGCGCGGAATTATTTATCTTGACAGCAACAGCGTTTGCTCCCACGATACATAAAGCCGTGACTCCAGTGCTGTAGGAGGTGATTTCACCACCACAGTTAAAAAAAAAGAGCATATATGCCGAAGCATGGGGGCAGCAGAGGCGGAGGAGTGATTTTGCTCCTAATGCCGCGTATATACGGTCGAAATTCCGACGGAGGCTTGCCCGTGGAAAAGTTTGACCGTGTGTACGCGGCATAACCTTTTATGCCGCGTACATACGGTCAAAATTCCGACGAAGGCTTGCCCGTGGAAAAGTCCGACCGTGTGTACGCGGCATAACTTTTTTGCGGGAGGATGCCCCCATGCTTCGGCATATATGCCCATCATTAGAAGTGGGTGGATGAAGGGAGGTATTCTAATGGTGGGCATACCCACCGATCAATCTCTTTTTTTCGTTCAGCCAACAGGCTGCATGAAAAAAAAGATTACAATACATGTCCAACAAGGACCAGCAACGTACTGGTATGTTGCTGGACTTTGAATGTTTATACCAGAATGATGCCTGCAGGTTTAGGTATCATTCTTTTCAGCCAGTGGCCGGCTTTCATGTAAAAGCAATTTTAGCAGATAATTAGCCTCTAGACTGCTTTTACAAGCAGTGGGAGGGAATGCCCTCCCCCCCCCCGGATATAAACAGCGCCATTGGGAAATTGGGAAAGCATTTTATCACACCGATCTTGGTGTGGTCAGATGCTTTGAGGGCAGAGGAAAGATCTAGGGTCTAACCCCCCATTTTTTTTCAAAAAAAGAGTACCTGTCACTACTTATTGCTATCATAGGGGATATTTACATTCCCTGAGATAACAATAAAAATGATAAAAAAAAAAAATATATGGAAGGAACAGTTTAAAAAAAAAAAAAAAAAAAAAAAAAGCACCGCTGTCCCCCCTGCTCTTGCGCAAAGGCGAACGCAAGCGTCGGTCTAGCGTCATATGTAAACAGCAATTGCATCATGCATGTGAGGTATCACCGCGAAGGTCAGATGGAGGGCAGTAATTTTAGCAGTAGACCTCATGTCGTGTTTGGTATCCATGTACTCGGCCTAAGATCATCTTTTTTATTTCATCAAACATTTGGGCAATATAGTGTTTTTTAGTGCATTAAAAATAAAAAAAGTGTGTTTTTCCCCCAAAAAATGCGTTTGAAAAATCGCTGCGCAAATACTGTGTGGAAAAAAAAATGCAACACCCACTATTTTAATCTGTAGGGCCTTTGCTTTAAAAATATATATAATGTTTGGGGGTTCAACATAATTTTCTTGCAAAAAAAAAATATGTTTTCATGTAAACAAAAAGTGTCAGAAAGGGCTTTGTCTTCAAGTGGTTAGAAGAGTGGATGATGTGTGATATAAGCTTCCTAATGTTGTGCATAAAATGCCAGGACAGTTCAAAACCCCCCCAAATGACCCCATTTTGGAAAGTAGACACCTCAAGCTATTTGCTGAGAGGCATGTTGAGCACATTGAATATTTTTTTTTTTTTTGTCCCAAGTGATTGAATAATGACAAAAAGAAAAAAAAAATGTACAAAAAGTTGTCACTAAATTATATATTGCTCAAACATGCCATGGTTATATGTGGAATTGCACCCCAAAATACATTCTGTAGCTTCTCCTGAGTACGGGGATACCACATGTGTGGGACTTTTTGGGAGCCTAGCCGGGTAAGGGGCCCCAAAAACCAAGCACCGCCTTCAGGATTTCTAAGGGCATAAATTTTTGATTTCACTCCTCACTGCCTATCACAGTTTCAGAGGCCATGGAATGCCCAGATGGCACAAACCCCCCCAAATGACCCCATTTTGGAAAGTAGACACCCCGAGCTATTTGCTGAGAGGTATGTTGAGTATTTTGCAGATCTCGCTTTTTGTCACAAAGTTTTAAAAATTGAAAAAAAAAAAAATATGTCTTTCTTCATTTTCAAAAACAAATGAGAGCTGTAAAATACTCACCATGCCTCTCGGCAAATAGCTTGGTGTGTCTACTTTCCAAAATGGGGTCATTTGTGGGGGTTTTGGGCTATCTTGGCATTTTATGGCCTTCAAAACTGTGATAGGTAGTGAGGAGTGAAATCAAAAATTTGTGCCCTTAGAAATCCTGAAGGCGGTGCTTGGTTTTCGGGGGCCCGTACGCGGCTAGGCTCTCAAAAAGTCCCACACATGTGGTATCCCCGTACTCAGGCGAAGCAGCCAAATGTATTTTGGGGTGCAATTCCGCATATAACCATGGCATGTGTGAGCAATATATCATTTAGTGACAACTTTTTGTACATTTTTTTTTTCTTTTTGTCATTATTCAATCACTTGGGACAAAAAAAAAATATTCAATGGGCTCAACATGCCTCTCAGCAATTTCCTTGGGGTGTCTACTTTTCAAAATGGGGTCATTTTGGGGGGTTTTGTGCTATCTTGGCATTTTATGGCCTTCAAAATTGTGATAGGTAGTGAAATCAAAAATGTATGCCCTTAGAAACCTTGAAGGCGGTGCTTGGTTTTTGGGGTCCCGTACCCGGCTAGGCTCCCAAAAAATCCCACACATGTGGTATCCCCGTACTTAGGAGAAGCAGCAGAATGTATTTTGGGGTGTAATTTCACATATGCCCATGGCATGTGTGAGCAATATATCATTTAGTGACAACTTTGTGCAAAAAAAACAAAGTTTGTCATATTCCCACAACTTGTGGCAAAATATAAAATATTCCATGGACTGAACATGCCTTTCAGTAAATAGCTTGGGGTGTCTACTTTCCAAAATGGGGTCATTTGGGGGGGTTTTGTGCTATTTTGGCATTTTATGGCCTTCGAAACTGTGATAGGTAGTGAGGAGTGAAATCAAAAATTTATGCCCTTAGAAATCCTGAAGGCGGTGCTTGGTTTTTGGGGCCCCTTACCCGGCTAGGCTCCCAAAAAGTCCCACACATGTGGTATCCCCGTACTCAGGAGAAGCAGCAGAATGTATTTTGGGGTGCAATTCCACATATAACCATGGCATGTGTGAGCAATATATCATTTAGTGACAACTTTTTGTACATTTTTTCTTTTTGTCATTATTCAATCATTTGGGACAAAAAAAAATATTCAATGGGCTCAACATGCCTCTCAGCAAATAGCTTGGGGTGTCTACTTTCCAAAATGGGGTCATTTGGGGGGGTTTGTGCCATCTTGGCATTTTATGGCCTTCAAAACTGTGATAGGTAGTGATAGGTAGTGAGGAGTGAAATCAAAAATTTATGCCCTTAGAAACCTTGAAGGCGGTGCTTGGTTTTTGGGGTCCGTACGCGACTAGGCTCCCAAAAAGTCCCACACATGTGGTATCCCCGTACTCAGGAGAAGCAGCAGAATGTATTTTGGGGTGTAATTTCACATATGCCCATGGCATGTGTGAGCAATATATCATTTAGTGACAACTTTTTGTAATTTTTTTTTTTTTTTGTCATTATTCAATCACTTGGGACAAAAAAAAAAAAATATTCAATGGGCTCAACATGCCTCTCAGCAATTTCCTTGGGGTGTCTACTTTCCAAAATGGGGTCATTTGGGGGGGGGGTTTGTACTGCCCTGCCATTTTAGCACCTCAAGAAATGAGATAGGCAGTCATAAATTAAAAGCTGTGTAAATTCCAGAAAATGTACCCTAGTTTGTAGACGCTATAACTTTTGCGCAAACCAATAAATATACGCTTATTGACATTTTTTTTACTAAAGACATGGCTGAATACATTTTGGCCTAAATGTATGACTACAATTGAGTCTATTCAATTTTTCTTATAACAAAAAGTAGAAAATATCATTTTTTTTCAAAATTTTCAGTTTTTTCCGTTTATATCGCAAAAAATAAAAATCGCAGAGGCAATCAAATACCATTAAAAGAAAGCTCTATTTGTGGGAAGAAAAGGACGCAAATTTCGTTTGGGTACAACATTGCATGTCCGCACAATTTACAGTTAAAGCAGCGCAGTGCAAAATTCTGAATTCACCTCTGGTCCTTTAGCTACCAAATGGTCCGGGGCTTAAGTGGTTAAAAAAGAAAAAAAAAATATTTTTTTTGTGGGCCGTTTTTTTATGCAGTTCGGCATCAGCAGGAGCGTGGCAGCAAACAGCGGCCCACAAAAAATAATTATTATTATTTTTTTTTTTTTTGTGGGCTGTTTTTTTATGCAGTTTGGTGGCAGTAAACAGCAGCGGGGATTCGGGGAAGGTGGCCAGCGAGGAGGGCAGTTGGATGTAAAAGCCGAGGAGGGAGAAGAGCTCCACCCCCTCCCTGACCACCGAAGAGGCGAACAGAAGCGAGCACGGCCACCCCGGCGCTCCCAGAACCTCGATTCCTCCACCTCCTCTCTGCTCCAGGAACAATGCGGCCTGGGCCAGAGGGCAGGCTGACTGGGAGCCCTCAGGAAGAGAACATGCGCCTCTGTAAGGAGCAGAGCAGCGAGAGCACCCCCCGGATCAAGAGGGAGACTCGGCGCTGCCGCTGCTGGCCACCAGATACCCGGCATCCTACACAAACATGCCAGAACACAGACAGCGGGGAGGTGAGCAGAGGAGGGACTGCAGAAAGGGACAGTGCTATGTGGTCTGTTTCAGCTCCCCCCCCTCTGTCTCTCAGCTCCCCCCCTCTGTCTCTCAGCTCCCCCCCTCTGTCTCTCAGCTCCCCTCCTCTGTCTCTCAGCTCCCTTCCTCTGTCTCTCAGCTCCCCTCCTCTGTCTCTCAGCTCCCCTCCTCTGTCTCTCAGCTCCCCTCCTCTGTCTCTCAGCTCCCCTCCTCTGTCTCTTAGCTCCCCCCTCTGTCTCTAAGCACCCCCCCCTCTGTCTCTAAGCACCCCCCCCTCTGTCTCTCAGCACCCCCTCTCTCTCTCTCTCTCAGCACCCCCCCTTCTGTCTCTCAGCTGCCCCCTCCTCTGTCTCATTCACTCCCTGACTTTTAGGCTGCTTTCACACTGGGGCGGGCATTGACGGTAAAATGCTGCTCGTTTTAGCAGCACTTTACTGTCGTTTTAGCTGCGCTATTCGGCTTCTAGCAGGCGCTTTTAACCCCCGCTAGCAGCCAAATTAAAGGTTAAATGCGCCCCGGTAGCGCTGCTGCCGAAGTGCTTTGGAGCTCTTCAGCAGCGGTGGCCATTCCTTTCAATAGGCACGAGCGGTGTGTACACCGCTCCTCCACCGCCCCAAAGATGCTGCTTGGAGGACTTTTAACGCCCTGGCAGTGCCCCAGTGTAAAAGCAATCGGACTTTCACACTGGGACTGCAGCGGAGGAATTTTTTAGGCGCTTTACAGGCGCTATTTTTAGCCCAAAAGCGCCTGAAAAACACCTCAGCGTGAAAGGGGTCCTACACTCACCCCCTCTCTTTTACACTCACTCCCTCTCTCTTACACTCAACCCCCTCTCTCATGCACCCCCTCTCACCTCCTTTCCCTCAACCCTCCCTCTCTCTCTCACCCTCTCATGATATACAATAATGGATGTAGGGGCCTTTTGGTGGGCGTGATTTTTTGGGGGGGTGGGGAGCAGCATTTTATTGAATTAAAGTATTCTACAGTGATGAAGTTGTAGCACCCCTCTGACACCCCAAAGGCAGAATAGCACCTCTAGGCAGGGGGCAGGCTAGAATTTCACCACAGGGCTAAATGAATTGCTAAAATAGGGGGACAGAGAAAGGATACTGGGCGCCAGTCACTTTTGTGCTTTTAAAATTTTATTGCAGAACTGTTTAGGAGGTGGGGGTTAGGAATCCGAAATACCATAGCAGATCACTTATAGGCTCTCTAGATGCAGATCAATGTCTAGCTTCACAGTGTTAGAACCTTTAAGCCGACCCAACAATACTGTAAGCATGTTCCCAAATTCCAGTGTCTCCTCCAAGTGAATCACCAGGCCCTTCTGACAGACCAGCCTTCTTCCTGTCTCTCTCCAGCAAGGGACCTCCCCTGGGTATAGCTTCCACTGGATCAGGCATGACAGGTTCAAGACCAATTCAACACATATGAGGCCTGCCAACAGGCAACAGCAGAGCTCCATCCACTAACACCTTCCTAGACCTCAGCCCAGGGAAAGAGAGCGAGCACATGGCCTGTACCGAATACTTATATCCTCCCCCAGCATGCACCAGTGGGCTAAACTTTCTACCAGAATGGCTGAAGAAAATATAGATATTCGTAACTCGTTTTTTTTTTTTAAATCTCATACTATGACCAGTGGTATGTACTGTCATAAAAGGATGGACATGGTAAGCAACAATACTCAATTGGTACTAAGGAGGAAGTAAAGTCTTATTTTTTAATTGTACCTACAGGTACGCCTATAATAAAGCTTAACTGTAGGTACTGTGAATATCTCCTAAACTTGCACAGTTTAGGAGACATTCAGAGTGCATGCAGCCAATGATGTCATTGTCACGTACCTGATGGTTGTGAGCCCGAATTGCAGAGGACGGCCTCCCTTACGGCTCCCACTCGCGGCCCCCCGGTAAGGTAACAGTAGGCACAGGAGTAAGGAGTGGCACGGGTGCCTGGCAGGATCAACAGAGGTGAGGAAGTGGATCAGACACCCGGAAACTTCCTTGCAGGAACTGGGATACAGGAACTGGATCAGCTTAGCAGACTGGATCAGCTTAGCAGGCTGGATCAGCTTAGCAGGCTGGATCAGTTTAGCAGACTGGATCAGGATCAGCTTAGCAGACTGGATCAGAAGCAGCTCAGCAGACTGGATCAGAATCAGCTCAGCAGACTGGATCAGCTTGGCAGACTGGATCAGGAACAGCTCAGCAGACTGGATCAGAAGCAGCTCAGCAGACTGGTTTAGCTTAGCAGACTGGATCAGCTTAGCAGACTGGATCAGGAGCAGCTCAGCAGACTGGATCGCTCAGCAGGCTGGATCAGGAACAGCTCAGCAGACTGGATCGGCTCGGCAGACTGGATCAGGAACAGCTCAGCAGACTGGATCAGAAGCAGCTCAGCAGACTGGATCAGCTTAGCAGACTGGATCAGGAACAGCTCAGCAGACTCGATCAGCTTAGCAGACTGGATAAGGAACAACTCAGCAGACTGGATCAGCTTAGCAGGCTGGATCGGAACCAGGAACAGATAGGACCAACACAGGGATAGTCAGACAGGCCAGGTCAGGTATCAGGCAGGCAGCAAAGGTACAGGGGTGCAGGCAAAGAGTAGTCACAAACAGGCCGACGTCAGATGCAGGCAGATAACTGGATGGTCAAAGGTAAGCCGGGTCTTTAATACAGGTAACAGTCTCAGATCAGGTTTTAAGGCACACAACGCTGTAGAGCAGACAGCGGGGACTGTATGTGACAGGCAGGCTTAAATAGCCCGCCTGGCAGAAACAGAGGTGCGCGCGCGTGCGCGGTTGCACCCGCGATTGGAAACAGAAGAGTCTGAGGTGCCTGTTTCTGGCAGGATCTTCATGACAGTTATCGACGCATGCATTCTGAAGGTCCGACTTACCGTGCCGGACCTTCAGAGCCTTTGCCATAAACAGCGGCTTCCGCGTGCAAGAGCAAGAGTGACGTCATCGCGGCTCCGGCCACTCACAGTGCCGGAGCCTGTGAACCCAGAAGAAACACCTGGGAAGATGTCAGTTGTCCCAGCGGTGTGGGGGCGCCACTGGAGGGCTTTGTTCTAAGGTAAGTATTTCATATTGAGCTAGTAGGTGATGCATACTAGCTCATTATGCCTTTGTCTTACAGTTTTTTTTCCCCAGAGTTTAGAACCTTTTAAAAGGCTCAAAGTGTTCCAAGAAAATATCCCCCACACCATTACACCACCACCAACCTTACCCATTGATACAAGACAGGATGGATCCATGCTTTCATGTTTACAAATTCTGACCAAATCATCCGAATGTCACAGCTCAGACCAGGCAACGTTTTTCCAATCTTCTATTGTCCAACGTTGGTGAGCCTGTGTGAATTGTAGCCTCAATTTCCTGTTCTTAGCTGACAGGAGTGGCACCTGGTGTGGTCTTCTGCTGCTGTAGCCCATCTGCTTCAAGGTTCGATGTGTTGTAAATTCAGAGATTGTATTCTGAATACCTTGGTTGTAACGAGTGGGTATGTAAGTTGCTGTTGCCTTTCTATCATCTCAAACCAATCTGCCCATTCTCCTCTGACAAGGCATTTTCCTCTACACAACTGCCGCTCACTGAATATTTTCTCTTTTTCAGACCATTCTCTGTAAACCCTAATGATGGTTGTGTGTGAAAATCCCAGATCGGCAGTTTTTGAAATACTCAGACTAGCCTGTCTGGCACCAACAACAACCATGCCACATTCAATGTCACTTAAAGCGGAGTTCCACCCAAAAATTTAACTTCTGCTTTTCGGAACCCTCCCCCCCTCCGGTGTCACATTTGGCACCTTTCAGAGGGAGCAGATACCTGTGTAATACAGGTATTTTGCTCCCACTTCCTAGCACAGATACCCGAACCACCCGCGGGTATCTACACCACTTCCGGTGCCTTCTCCGTCTTCTGGGAGACACACAGGTCCCAGAAGACAGCAGGGACCAGTGGGATAGCGCAGCGTGAGTCGCGCATGCGCAGTAGGGAACCAGGAAGTGAAGCCGCAGCACCCGAGAGCCGCAGCACCCGAGAGCCGAGTTATAGATAGGCTTCGGGTGCCGACATCGCAGGCACCCTGGACAGGTAAGTGTCCTTATTTTAAAAGTCAGCAGCTGCAGTATTTGTAGCTGCCGACTTTTAAAAAAAAAAAAAAAAACGGCGGACCTCCGCTTTAAAGTCTTCCCCATTCTGATGCTCGGTTTGAACTTTGAGCAAATCGTTTTCACCACGTCTAGATGCCTAAATGCATTGAGCGGCTGCCATGTGATTGGCTGATTAGCAATTTGTGTTACCAAGCAATTGTGTGCCTAATAAAGTGGTCGGTGAGTGTGCATACATACACACTTCCACTTTAAAGCGGAGTTCCACTCAAAAGTGTTCCACTTGTTTGCTTCCTCCCCCAACGCTGCCACATTTGGCACCCTTGGGGGGGGGGGGGGACTCTTTTTATGACAGGTACCCATCCCCACTTCCAGGAGACCTCGCTGCAGGGAGGTCCCCAGAAGTTTGTCCCCCATTCTCCTTTCTCTGCCACTGGGCCAGTTAGAAAGCACAGTGCACTTTGGGCATGCGCAGTAGGGAACTGGCTGTGAAGCCGAAAGGTTTCCCTCACCATGAATGGCGGCGGCAGCACCCGAGAGCTGATCGGAAAATCGGTCAGGGTGCCGACATGGCTGGATCCCTGGACAGGTAAGTGTGTCTAGCAGCTACAGTAAAAGGAACTCCTCTTTAACCTTTCCAAATTTAAAAAGTGACAGTTACCCCTCTGTCATGTCACATGAACTGCAACTGCACAGACGTAACTGAAATGTGTAATAATTGTACCACAAGCAGATGCCTTTGCATAGTTACCAACAGTCCCGAATTTCCCGGGACAAGCACGATTTTTGGACCCTTGTCCCGAATTGGGCTTGTCCCGATTCGGGACAAGCCCAGTTCTTTTTGTCCCGTTTTGTCCCGGTAAATTCGGGAATGCTTTAGCTAAAAACGGCAGCGGCTACACAAAAATGGCCGCTGCCGCCACCATATTTGTTTACGTTTTCCCCTTGTGTTCAGTGCAGAGCCTGGGGCAGCCAATCGGCTTCGGATTGGCGACTCCTCCCCGCTCTCCACTGAACGCAAGGAGAGGCACAAGGAAGCAGCATGCTTCACCCGCCGCCGCCGCCGCTAACGACCCTCTGCCCAGCCCCCGTGTGTCCGACAAGGAGCGGGGACACGGATGTAAGGACCGGGGCTCCACTGGCTGGGGACACTGGCGCCTATCAGCACCCGGGGCCGCCGCTGCCAACAACCCTCCGCCCCGCCCCCGTGTGTCCGACGAGTGGGGACACTGATGGAAGGACCGGGGCACCGCTGGCTGGGGACACTGTGATGGTCCTGGCTCACTCCATTTGGCAGACCCCTCGGACCACCAGCACATCCTCACGCACCGCAGGTACCGTACTATTGCACTGTAGTGTAGTGGGTGGTGGGGTAATTGTAGTGTAGTGGGTGGTGGGGTAATTAGTGTAGTGTAGTGGTTGGCGGGGTAATTTAGTGTAGTGGGTGGCGGGGTAATCACAGTGTAGTGTAGTGGGTGGCGGGGGTAATTAGTGTAGTGGGTGGCGGGGTAATTAGTGTAGTGGGTGGTGGGGTAATCACAGTGTAGTGTAGTGGGTGGCGGGGTAATCAGTGTAGTGGGTGGCGGGGGAATCAGTGTAGTGTAGTGGGTGGCGGGGTAATTAGTGTAGTGGGTGGCGGGGTAATCAGTGTAGTGTAGTGGGTGGCGGGGTAATTAGTGTAGTGTAGTGGGTGGCGGGGTAATTAGTGTAGTGGGTGGCAGGGTAATCTGTGTAGTGTAGTGGGTGGTGGGGTAATCAGTGTAGTGGGTGGCAGGGTAATCAGTGTAGTGTAGTGGGTGGCGGGTTAATCAGTGTAGTGGGTGGCGGGTTAATCAGTGTAGTGTAGTGAGTAGCGGGGTAATCAGTGTAGTGGGTGGCGGGGTAATCAGTGTAGTGTAGTGAGTAGCGGGGTAATCAGTGTAGTGGGTGGCGGGGTAATCAGTGTAGTGGGTGGCGGGGTAATCAGTGTAGTGCATAGTTGCCAAACAGTCCCGAATTTCCCGGGACAATCATGATTTTTGGACCCTTGTCCACAAGTGTGGAGGGGGCTCTGCTGGGGAGGCACCTGATGCAAGGACGGACTGCTGGGGAGGCACCTGATGCAAGGACGGACTGCTGGGGAGGCACCTGATGCAAGGACGGACTGCTGGGGAGGCCATCTGGTGGCAGGCGACGTGGCAGGTAACACGCTCAGGGCTTCCACTGATTCGGCATTATGGTGAGTTGAATGATTTCATTTTATATTACAATGTAAAAATAGAAATAATGCACTTCAATCATCCTGACACCGTAACAACCATGGTGCCGGGATGATTGAAGCGCCAACAGGTGTTTTGGAGTATCCTTATCTGCCAATTTTGTTACACATTTCTATTGTGGTGTAGGATCTGGCTTCTTTCTTTCTATTTCTTTCTCTCTCTTTCTCTCACCTCGGACTCTAGCCACACCCCTTTGAACCACGCCCATTTAAAACCACACCCACTATCGTGCGTAAACCACGCCCATTTTTTGCCGCGGCGCGCTTCGTGCGCCGCATTTTTCACTCCAGCATGACACGCCTACAAACGAATGCCCCGCCCCCTGATTATAGCAAGGCTCTGCCTCAATACAAAAAAAGTGTCCCAGATGTTTTTTTTGCAATGTTGGCAACTATGGAACTGGCTGTGAAGCCGAAAGGTTTCCCTCACCATGAATGGCGGCGGCAGCACCCGAGAGCTGATCGGAAAATCGGTCAGGGTGCCGACATGGCTGGATCCCTGGACAGGTAAGTGTGTCTAGCAGCTACAGTAAAAGGAACTCCAAATTTAAAAAGTGACAGTTACCCCTCTGTCATGTCACATGAACTGCAACTGCACAGACGTAACTGAAATGTGTAATAATTGTACCACAAGCAGATGCCTTTGATGTCTATAATTCCTGTTCTTGTTGAACTTCATTTGGTGCACCCATGCAGCATTAACAAGGACATATACAATAGTAGGCGAGGTGACACACTGACTGATCTGTACTCAAGTACACTAACATCTAATGTAAATGAGCCCACTCTCAGTTGAAGACAGATGCCTGCTGACTACCAATGAGCACAATGTCGTCATTCTAGCCGACTTCCAGGTTGCCACATGACGTCAATGTCCATTCATAATTTTTTCAATGTGGGCGTGATCCTCTCCGCCCCGGTGACCGTGCTTGTGTATGGGTATGGCAAGAGGCGTGGCTACGTGACGTGCTCGCAGTAGGGGAAAGGGTGGGAGGAGACTTTCGTAACACCGGAAACAGGAACTGAGCCGTAGCACGGGGAAGCCATCTTACTGTCTCCCGGGAAGATGACCGGGAAGTCGGTTCGGGACGTGGAGCGGTACCAAGCTGTGCTGTCTGAGCTGCTGCTGCGGGAGGAGAACAAGTTTTGCGCGGACTGCCAAGCGAAAGGTAATAGTGGAGTATAAGGCACCTGTTTGTCCGGCAGACAGGGAGGCAGCACCCTTCCTACCTTCCCTGAGCGTTACAACCTCTGCCTTCACCTTACAACTTCTACCAGTGTGTTCCCATAGCTCCAGAGTGTGTGTGTGTTCAGAGGGGAGGATGGAGTGTACACAAGAGACCTTCCTGTGTTCTTATACCTGGGCTTCCTATACACATCATGTGCCTGGGCTCCCTCACATGTACACACCTGAACTGACAGCCTCATCGCATGACTGCTGTCATCTACTCATCACTCTCCCTCACATGTACACACCTGAACTGACAGCCTCATCACATGACTGCTGTCATCTGCTCCTCGCTCTCATCCCTCACATGTACACACCTGAACTGACAGCCTCATCACATGACTGTTGTCATCTGCTCCTCGCTCTCATCCCTCCATGTACACACCTGGCCTGACAGCCTCATCACATGACTGCTGTCATCTGCTTATCACTCTCACCCCTCCATGTACACACCTGAACTGACAGCCTCATCACATGACTGCTGTCATCTGCTCATCACTCTCACCCCTCCATGTACACACCTGAACTGACAGCCTCATCACATGACTGCTGTCATCTGCTCCTCGCTCTCATCCCTCCATGTACACACCTGAACTGACAGCCTCATCACATGACTGCTGTCATCTGCTTATCACTCTCACCCCTCACCCCTCCATGTACACACCTGAACTGACAGCCTCATCACATGACTGCTGTCATCTGCTCATCACTCTCACCCCTCCATGTACACACCTGAACTGACAGCCTCATCACATGACTGCTGTCATCTGCTCCTCGCTCTCATCCCTCCATGTACACACCTGAACTGACAGCCTCATCACATGACTGCTGTCATCTGCTCCTCGCTCTCATCCCTCCATGTACACACCTGAACTGACAGCCTCATCACATGACTGCTGTCATCTACTCCTCGCTCTCATCCCTCACATGTACACACCTGGGCTGACAGCCTCATCACATGACTGCTGTCATCTACTCCTCGCTCTCATCCCTCCGAGTACACACCTGGACTGACAGCCTCATCACATAACTGCTGTCATCTACTATTCGCTCTCATCCCTCCATGTACACACCTGGACTGACAGCCTCATCACATGACTGCTGTCATCTACTCATCACTCTCATCCCTCCATGTACACACCTGAACTGACAGCCTCATCACATGACTGCTGTCATCTGCTCCTCGCTCTCATCCCTCCATGTACACACCTGGCCTGACAGCCTCATCACATGACTGCTGTCATCTGCTCCTCGCTCTCATCCCTCCATGTACACACCTGGCCTGACAGCCTCATCACATGACTGCTGTCATCTGCTCATCACTCTCACCCCTCACCCCTCCATGTACACACCTGGACTGACAGCCTCATCACATGACTGCTGTCATCTGCTCCTCGCTCTCATCCCTCCATGTACATACCTGGCTTCTTTCCTCCTATGGATCAGTGTTAATTTCTTCAAACAAAACGTTTTCAGCAGAGGCTTTTTTACAGTGACGAAAACTAAACTAAAAGTACAGCACATTTTCGTCAACTGATGAAAACTATGACGAAAATAGAATCAGTTTTTGTTAAGGAACGAAAATGGGATGTTAATGGCAAGGAGGGATGTTTACCCTCATGAATTTTGCTGAATATATCGGTGTACAACACAGTGTATGCGTGTTTTACGCCAATATTTGTTTTTTTACTAATAGGGGGCGGGGATCGGGCGTTCCGCCCCCGGGTGCCACACATTGGGGGGTGGTCAAGCCAGCCGCCTCTCCTGGCCCTTGCACAGCCAGCAAAGTCCATCATTAAAAAAAATCATTGCCAGCCCCTTCTCCTATACTGCTCCTTCTCCTCCTGTGTCACTCATTGTAAGCTGAAGCTTCTAACCGCAATTGCTTCGTTCCCGTTGGCCGCTCTCCTCCGAGTGTTGCTTTAGATTGGAGGAGGAGAGCGGTCACATGACCATCCTTGAATCTTCAGAGGAGAGCAGCCATGTGACCGAGTCCATGCAAGAATGAAGCTATGAGGTAAGTTTAGAGACTTTGATTTACAATGAGAGTGACACAGGAGGAGCTGTGTATGAGAAAGGGCAGGCAGTGATTTATTCTTAACCTTAAGCCCCGTACACACGGTCGGATTTCCATCAGACTTTTCCGTGGTTTTTTGTCCGAACGGAATTGGTCGGGAACACCCATAGCATACACACGCTCTGACTTTTCTGCAAACTTTCCCAAAACTTTTTGCAACATCACGTGGTTTTTCTGCTCTTTACAGCCACCCTTTGGTCAACGTCTGCTATTGTTGGTTGATTTTAACATTAGTTGTTTTGTCCATCGGACTGGGGGTCTCCTGGGAATGCAGGGGGGGCTGTGTTGGGTACTGTGGGGGGGCTTTGTATTGTGCAGAGGGCGGGGGCTGTGTTGTGTGCTGTGTGAGGGTTTTTTATTGTGCAGCGGGTGGGGGCTGTGTACTGTGTACATTCAATTTTAGTTGACTAAAATTATTATATTAGACTAAAATGTACTGGAGATTTTAGTCGACTAAAATACAATGACTAAAATGGGACTAAAACTAAAATGGCATTTTAGTCCTAAGACCCCTTTCACGCTGAGGAGTTTTTCAGGCGGTTTAGCGCTAAAAATAGCGCCTAAATACGGCCTGAAAACTCCTGCCCCTGCAGTCTCAATGTGAAAGCCCGAGGGCTTTCACCCTGAGGCGGTGCGCTAGCAGGACCGCTCCAAAAGCTTTGGAGCGTTGTCTTTACCGCTCCTTCCCATTGAAAGTAATGGGAAACCGCGGTAATACCGCCGACAATGCGCCTCTGCAGAGGCGCATTGCGGGCGGTATTAACCCTTTTTCGGCCGCTAGCGGGGGTTAATACCACACCGCTAGCGGCCCAATACCGCCGCAATTCTGACAGTATAGCGCCGCTAAAAATAGCGGCGCTATACCGCCACTGCCCCAGTGTTAAAGGGAACTAAGACTTAAACTAAATCGAAATCTGCTGCCAAAATTAACACTGCTATGGATGTACGCATTGATCTCTGTCTCCACAACCATTCAGATCCCCTGAGATGTCACTTTTCCATCTCTTATGTAGAAAAGTAAGGAAAGTCAAGGTAGTAATAATCAGTTTGGAGTCTTTTTATCCAGAACTTAGGCTACACCTTTATGGCCCTTACACGCTATCAGAAAATTGTACGAAAAATAACGCTTTTGAAGCAATCGTATGATAATCTGATCGTTAATACACAGCTTTCATGAGTCGATCATGACAGCTCATCTGATTTTATCCAATGGGATAAGCACAAAATGTTCTCGTACGATACCAGATTGTACGACCTTATGTTTATCCAGTACAGTCGTCCAAAAATACAAAAAAATGCACTACAACACATTACATCACTCCTGCATTTTTATTCTGTCGTATGAAAATTTTAATAAGCCCCCAAAAAACAGATGATCATTTGTCTGGTAGTCTCATACATGTGTACCAGGCATTACTGGTTGTTTGTGGTAGCCCTCTGAAACCTGATCTACAATGGATCGCTTTTCAGAGGATGTCTGGGAGGCAGATGGGACTTGTATTTCGTTCATTCACAGAACTCTGTGAATGAATAACGGAGTCCCACAAAGTCGCACTGTTTTTAAATTATGACAGTGGGTGCATGGAGAAGATCCCCTTCCCACTGCCACAGTGGGGAATTTACAGATTCGCTGCTCTGTGTTGCTGGCTGTGGTAGGTCGCAGTGTGGTGCTCAATTCAGCGCATCACTTGCTCCCCCCATATATGTGTGTGTGTGTGTGTGTGTGTGTATGTATGTGTGTATATATATATATATATATATATATATATATATATATATATATGTGTGTGTAATATATATATATATATATATATATATATATATATATATATATATATATATTAAAAAAACTTTATGCTAAGTGTACAAAACTTACACTACATTTACTGCAATGTTGGGCAGCATGATGTGCTGTGCTGCCTTACAATACAGTGCAATTTGGCACGGAGTTCTGCGATAAAACACAGCATATCTGCATTTTACTGCAGCACAAGGCTGTGTTGCAGTGTGAATAGAACACACAGGAAACAATTGTTTCCTATGTGTGACTGCAGTGACCGATGTTTTACAATGTGATAAAGTGTCTGTCACTGCATAAAGTGTGAATTAGCCAGAAGGCCCCATGCATACTAGGATAAATAAACGCTGGTTAGAAAAACTGGTATGGATTGGGTGGGGGGATGGACCCCCACGCTGTTTATTTTTTCTCCAATTTTTTTTTTTTTTGACAGCTGATGACTCATCCGTTGTTAAGAATGTGACGTCCGGCTTCCCGACCCACTCATTAACAACCAGCTATTCACTGGTTGTTGAGGATGGTGGCGGCCTATGCTTTGAAGAAACTAAAATGCTGGGCACCGGCGTTAAGCAGAGTTTAGGAGCGGTCAGCATTTTTTTCTGCCAATGCACAGCCTCTTCAGATTGCACTGGCAGTGAGTTTTTTTTTTTCTGCCACAAAACGCTGCTAAAAGCCTATGTGGGCATGAACACACAGGATAACATACAGGGGAGTTTAGATGTAGGAAAAAACTGTCTGACGCCCTTAAAGAGGAAGTAAACCCTTTTTTTTTTTTTTATCTTCCCAAGATAGACTCTGTTTATTGAAAAAACATTGCAACTTTTATACACACAGAGGGGAGTTTCTTATTTTCTTCTCGCCATACATCTTTGACCAGAGCTAATTTCCATGATCTACTTAACTACAGCTTGATGACTCAGACATATGACCTTTTAGGCTAGCTTTTGTCTCCCAATCCACATTTCAGTTTAAATGATTATGCATGACCTTTTAGGCTAGCCGTACTGTCTCCCATTTCTCAAAAGATGTCACACAATAGATACATAACAAGCTCCCAATACACATCTCACAATGAAAGGATCTGTAGCATAATTGAGGTTCATTAACATTACACAAGCAGACAGGTGACACATCAGCATCTCTTAATTTAACCTGTTGAGTTCAGGATCAACAAAATAGTTATTTACAGATCCTGGGAAATATTGGGGAATAATATTAGGTCCTCCCGTTACAAACCTACACTATATTATTTTCTTTGAGGCTGGGTTCACACCATTTTCTCCGCATCCAATTCGCATGACAGGAGATTGTGACCGGCTCTCTTTTTTTTTTTTTTATTCTTTATTTTGTTTTATCAAGATTTCAATTATGTTACATCAATACATTTCCATTGATCCAGCCAAGATAATAAGCATACAAAAATAATACTGAGTACTAAGAGATTCCTGGCTCTCTCCTTATACTCACATTTCTAAAATCTCTATTTCACCCCCCCCCCCTTTCCCCTTTTATATCCCCCTCCCCCCTTCTACCTCTTATTTTCTACCATTTCTCTACTACTTTCTCAGATTTTCTACATAGCTCCATGTTTTCTTAAAATCTTTCCAACATTCCCACTTGTTTTTAAATCCTTTTTTTTTCCTCCTCTACGCCGTACTTCAGTCCCTCCATACTGTATGTTTCTTCCACGGAATCTACCCACTCCCATATAGATGGACTTTCCACTTTTCGCCATTTTTTTGGGATCAACCTTTTGGCCGCGTTTAATAAATGTGGGATCAGTGACTCTTTATACTGTTTCATTCCTCCATCCCCTCCGTGGAATAAAACTATCCAAGGATCTTTTTTAATCTCCTTCTCTGTAATTATTTTTATCATTTCCAGTATCTTTTCCCAGTAAGTTTTAATTTTAGGACATTGCCACCATATGTGGGCCATTGTTCCCCTCCCCCCACATTCTCTCCAGCATTCTGCCTTCTGTTCTTCTTGAAATTTACTCAATTTATCTGGTGTGGCATACCAGCCTGTAATACATTTATAGTTCATCTCTGCGGTCCTGCTGTCCATGGCAGACGAGTGGGCCAATTTTATTATTTTCTCTATAGTCCTTTTATCCCTACATGTTCCCAATTCTCTTTCCCATTTCTTTATAAATGGGGGCATCGCCAGTTCATCCACTGTCATCAGTAATTTGTAGAGTTTTGATATAGTTCCTGTTAAGTTATCGGCCATACAAAGCCGTTCCAACGTCGTAAGTTCCTCCCCAGACCTAATTGGCTGGGGAAGGCTTTGTACAAAGTGGGTCAACTGGTGGTACCTCATTCATCTACTATCATTAATTCCCTATTGTGTCTCAATTCTTGAAGTGGTATAATTTTCCCTTTTTTTATTATATCTCTTAACTGTGCTCTCTCTTTTTTAATCCAATTTCCTCCCACTATTTTTTTTCCCGGTGCAAAATATTTGTTTTCTTTTAATTCTATAAGGGGAGAGTTATATTCCCTATCTATTTGTTTATGTAATCTATCCCAAATTTTCAGTGCTATTCGTGTCATGACGTGAGTGTTTTCTCCTAGTGCTCTAAACTGGGGGGGGGTTCCATATTACACCTCCTAATTGTGTTTTTGCCATTGCCTTTTCAATATTTACCCACCTTTTTTCGTGCCTATCTTTGGCCCACTCCACTACCCGGGACAACACCACCGCATCATAATATTTTTTAATGTCTGGCACTGCCAGCCCTCCATGCTTTTTTTCCTGTTTTAATACAGAGAAGGAGATTCTATGTTTTTTATTATTCCATACAAAGTTCATTAGCATCTTTTTTTAACACTCTGAAGTACGGTTGAGGTATTGCAACTGGTAACATCTGGAACTTATACAAGATTTTCGGCAGCACAACCATCTTTAAGATGTTAATTCTTCCTATCCATGATATCGGGCGGTTTATCATTTTTCTAATTTCGCTTTTTATTTCATTTAACAGAGGGATATAATTTATCTTGTATATTTTTTTATTGAGTTGGCCAGTTTTACCCCTAAGTACTTAAGTTCCTTTTGCCAAGGGAAGTTGTACTCTTTTCTTAAGCTCTGTTCTTCTGCCTTTCCAATATTGACATTTAGAATCTCAGTTTTAGCTACCGTTTATACTCGAGTATAAGCCAAGTTTTTAAGCACAATTTTGTGTGCTGAAAATGCCCCCCTCGGCTTATACTCGAGTCACCTTTTTGTGCCTGATCGCCCGGACTTTGGGGAGCCGGTCCCCTGGACCCCAAACTTTGCACACATGCAGCCCCACTCTTTCTCTACAGGTTTGCAAAGTTTCTTGTCCGGGGGACCTACGGCTGGGGAGCACCGATTTTTCAAACCTGGGCACCCCTTCCATAGACTCCCATGTTAAATGTCAGTCTAGTCATGGACAAAGTGAGGCACACCCTAGGCTTATACTCGAGCCAATATGTTTTCCCAGTTTTTGTGGTAAAATAAGGTGCCTCGGCTTATATTCGGGTCGGCTTATACTCGAGTATATACGGTATATTGATTTTAAAATTTGATATTTCTCCATATTGTTTAAGTGTTTTGAGTAAGTTCGGTAATGTGGTCCTGGGATTGTTAATAAAGAACAAGACATCGTCCGCAAAAGCTGCGAGTTTGTGTTCGTCTTCCTCCAATCTAATCAATTTAATGTCTGGATTATTCCGTACCGTCGCAAGTAAGGGTTCTAGGGACAGGACAAATAAGAGGGGGGACAGGGGGCATCCCTGCCTTGTCCCATTTTTCATTTCAAAAGCTTGAGACAGTGTGCCATTTATTTTAACCCTACCCATAGGATGTTGGTACAATGTTTTAATCCACTGTATCATCCTGGCTCCTAGGCCCATAGTTTCCAGGGTTTGTATCATGAGTCCCCAGTCTACCCTGTCGAATGCCTTCTCTGCATCTACCGACAGGAGTAGACTTGGGGACTCATTCTCTTTTATTTTCTGGAGAAGGAGCAATGCTCTCACACCATTGTCCCTCCCCTCCCTACCTGGGATGAATCCCACCTGATCCGGATGTACCAGTGATGGCATCCATCCCTTCATTCTTTCTGCCAGGACTTTCGCATATAATTTTACATCCGCATTTAATAGCGAGATTGGTCTATATCCGGAACATAAGCTTTCATCTTTCCCCTCTTTTGGTATGACCGTTATTATGGCCACTAAGGCTTCCCTTCCCATTTCATAGTCCATCCCTAATCCGTTCATGTAGTTGCATATCCTGGGTACCAGTATCTCCTTACATTTTTTAAAGTATAGAGCTGTAAACCCGTCAGGGCCGGGACTTTTCCCTAGGGCTGAGTCTTTTAGTGCCTTACTTATTTCTTCTTCCGTTATGGGTTTGTCTAATGCTGTTCTTTCCTCTTCATTAATCCTATGCAATCCTGCCTTGTTTAAAAATTCTTTAATTTTCAGTTTTCTCTCCTACTCTCCATCTGTTCTGCTCCACTGAATACACAGCCCCTCATGGTAGTTTTTAAATGCATCTGCTATATCCTTAGTTCTATATACTTCCTCTCCGTTCTTTTTTTTTTTTTAATCTTTTCTATGAAATTTCTAGTCTTTTTTTATTTTATACCATTCTTGCAAGGTGTTTACTAGACTTATTCCCCCACTTATATCTTTCTTTTGCTATGCAATGTAGTTTTATTTTTGTCTCTTGTTCCATTAGTTCTTTAAGTTCATCCCTTTTCATCACTAGTTCATGATATAACTCTTGTTGTTGTCCCTGTTTTTTGTGTTCTTGCTCAATTTTGAATATTTCTTCTATTAACACATTACATTTTCTGTTTCTCTCTTTTTTTTTCCCTTGCCCCTTCCGAGACCAAAATCCCCCTGATATAGGCTTTATGTGCCTCCCATAGAGTTGCCCCCAATATCCCTTCCGTGTCGTTTACCTGGAAGTAGTGCTGTAATTCCTCTTTCACCCTCTTTAATCCTCCCTCATCCCGGAGCAATTCCTCGTTTAAACGCCAAGTGTAGGGTTGTCTATGATATTCGGGTACTTTAAGTTTCATGCTTACTGGGGCATGGTCAGAGAGTGAGGCAATTCCTATATTTGATTCCATGACCATATCTAGCATTCTATGTTCGACCATTATGTGGTCTATCCTCGAGTACGTCCCGTGCACAGGGGAGAAAAACGTATAATCCTTTGATTTTGGATGCATAATCCTCCATATATCAACCATCTGACTGCTATGCATTTTTTGTTTTATCCTTGTTAATTGTACGTTATTTGTCCCCTGTGTCCGGGACGTACTGTCCACGGCCGGATCCAAACAAAAGTTCATATCTCCCATCAATATTATATATCCCTCCCCAAAATCCTTCAGTTTCCCCAGAGTCTCAATAAGGTAATTAATGGGGTTCACATTAGGGGCGTATATATTTGCCAGGGTACATTTCATTTCCCCCAACTTCCCTTTTAGAAAAATATATCTACCATCTTTATCCATCATTCTTTCCTCCAATGTGAACTTCATTTCCCTTGAAAACCCTATTGCGACCCCCCCCCCTTGCCCTTTTTGAGATAGTATCTCCATAGAACCAATTCGGAAAATTGGGTGAGTGTAGTCTAATATTTGATTCTAGGGTCAGATGGGTCTCCTGTAGGAAAACTACATCTGCTCTATGATATTTAAGCTCTCTTAGGACCTTATGTCTTTTGGTAGGTATATTGAGCCCTCTCACATTATAGGACAGGAAATTTATTGCTGTCATATCTGTCTTTCATCCCCTTTTCCCTTTCTTTTTTGTAGAGTCAAAAAGGTAGAATCCCCTCCTTTCTCCCCATTACAAAACCCCTCTCCCTCCCCCCCTAATCCCTCCCTCCCCCCGCCTTTCCCATTGCTAATCCCTTCCCTCCTCCCCCCATTTCCCTTTTGGCCCATTATTGGCCTTAGAACCATCAATGATCTTTTCTCCTGGTTCTCCCATTTTAGAGGTGCCACTCTAACCCTGCCGCTCAGCCCCCCTCCTCCTCCCTTTAAATTTAGGGAGAATGAGGGAGGTCCGGAGGCGCTGCATGGTGGGCCGGTCTACCCTTTCCCACCTCCTACACCTCTGTGATGCTCTCAACAGCACAGTATACAGTAAATATCTCCTAAACGGTGCATGTTTAGGAGATATTTCCACTACCTAATAGGTAAGCCTAGAATAAGGCTTACCTATAGGTAAAAGTCACAATCGGAGGTTTACAACCACTTTAACAGAAGTGTCAAAAACGCCCGGTGTGCATGAGACCTTAGGCTTTGTGTGCATGACTTCACAGAGCCCACGTAATTACATTCCCAGGATCCACTGCTGCCACGTATAGGTTCTCATTGAGATACAATAGAAGACGCAGTTGTACATGTTGGTGCGCTGAAAGATAACAAACATAAAAAAAGAAACACATGGGGTTTAACCCTTTCCTAATTTACCTAAAACCAAAAAGGAAAAAAAAAAAGTCTCCGGGTATACATGCACTTTTTAAGACCCAGAATTCAAATTTCTTTCTGTGCAATATAAATTATTTCATGAGTGATAATGACTGATACTGATCACACTTCATATACAATATGGTTGTTTACTAAAGAATTTGAGACTGTTCACACTTGGCAAAGTGAATGTTTATAAGATAAACCAGTGTGCCAAAGACAGGAGAAGAGGGTTTGTCTACATTGGTGTGCAGGTGAAAAACATTGTTGACGTGATGCATCCAATTATTTTCTACTTCAAGAGACAAAAAAAAAAGTGATTACTTTGTCCTTACTGTGAGAAAAATCTTTCTACTCTGTAAAGCCCCATACACACTATCAGATTTTCTGCTGATTTTTGTCATCAGATTTACCAAAACCATCTAATATGAGGTCAAACCTTAAGATTTTCAATTTGTATGCAATCAGGCAGGCCCTTGCACTACATGGTTTTGGTAAATCTGATGACAAAAATCAGCAGAAAATCTGATAGTGTGTATGGGGCTTTAGTTCAGAGGTTCCATATTTTTCAGGGATAGACTTCCTGCTTGGTGTAGATGTATTGATTGCACTGTGTTGACAGTGTACACAACTGTTGTGTAGTTGCAGCAAAAAACTTGCATTTTTTTAGCTGCATCTAAAATGGGTTAACCTTTTACATAGATAACAAGCCTGGCGAGGAGGAAGTCATGGTTTTTTTTTTTTTTTTTTTTTTTTTTTTTTTTATATAATGTTGTTGAACATATGTAGAAAATTCTACATGATTGCTTTGTCAACTATCATTCCTAGTTATATTTGGCTACAAAGGACAAAGAGCCATATACCTGATCATTTGTAGCAATGTCAAGGGTTTACGTTTCAGTTTGAGCAGGACATAGGCAGTAAACCTATAGTGTGTAAAAGAACTCTACCACATTAGTCACATATAGACCTGTATGTAATTGCTTGATCTCTTTACAAAGGAAAGTGGCCATTTTTTATTTTTCTGGTCATTGCAGTCTTTACCAGTATGGGCATATCCACATAAAGAGCCAGCACTAACAATAAATACAATGTTGCAAAATCCGTAATCTTTCTGTGTAGCTGGGTTTCATTCACCATACAAAAAATGTCCTCCTAAATGTATCCACCGCTTATAGGGCCCATTCACAGAAACTGTACTTTGGCACGCGATTGACATGCATTTTTAAATCTCATTTACTTGCCTTTTGTGGTGCATTTTTTCTTAAGGGCAGTACACACGTGCCGAATATTGGGTGGCATCAGCCGCTTCAATAGAAACCGGCCCATGTGCACAACAGCCAGTCCGAACTTCTGATGAAGGGACATGAATAAAAAAAGTCTGCCGATCGGCGACCTATCCCCCCTGTCAGAACACAGCTCAGCAGGAGAGATCACTGTACTAACATCACTTAGTACAGCGAGTTCCTCCCAAGTTCTTCAGTCTTTTTTTCATTCAGCCCCAAGTTCTCCAGTATTTTTTTCATTCAGCCTGCTGGGTTAAACGGAAAAAAAAAACTAGTAGTGTGTACCAGGCTTAAAGTGTAAGTAAACCCCCCCCCCCCCCCATCATTTTCAGCCAAGGAAGCTGCCATCTTTGCCTCTGTTTAATCTACAACTGCCATGATGCTGCACATGTGATCAGTTATGACACCAGCCATTGGATGGTTTGACGGTTTGGTTGAGAGCACAACCAATGGGAGTGTTACATTTCCGGCACGTGCCGGAAATGAAACTGTTTTATGGATGTGTTTATTTCTGCTTTAAGGTGCTTGCTTGCTCTTCTTCTTTTGAGGTCACTTCCAAACAAAGCCATAACTGGGTAAATTTCTCCACATTACCCCATGCTGTTTATTATAATGCTTGGTGCACTTACGTAATGTACTAAAGAAGCGGCCTTGGAATAATGGGAACTAGATCTTTTATGAAATATTTGTGTATTTCTATCTGGATGCTTTTTTTTTTCCTATGAGAGATCTGGGGATATTGGTGAAACTGTGCATCCGACCTTTAATAATTTGAGGTCCGGTCCATCTGGTGAGTGAGCCTTTTTGAAGGCGGTTGTGGATAACACAGTTGGAGCTCATTTGATGTGGAGTTCAGAACACATACAATCCTGTGAATAATTTAAGCGGTTAAAGGTGATGGATCCCTTTTGCAAGGACATTTTTTGTGTAATGAATAAAACCGTGTCACACACAGACAACATATTTATTTTTAGAACATATTGAAAGCAGTATTAAACCCAAAAGCAAACCTTTTATTATATTGTTTATTTATACCTGGTTATTCGACCATTAAGGCCCCTTTCACACGGAGGGTACGTTCAGGTCCGCCTGTCAGTTTTTTAGGCTGACCTGGACGGACGCTCCATGTAGCCCAGTGTTGCCAACCCCCTGAAGTGAAATTTACTGGCAAGGATGCCAAAATTTCTGAACGGCACCAATTTCTTACTGGCAAAAATAATGAAGATTACTGGCAGAGCCGCATTTTTTACTGACGCTACAATTACTGTTTTTAGTGCTAAACAGTGCAAATATCAATATTTCAACTATAAACACACAGCTAATGCTATTATCAATGTGTTTAAGTTAAACAAGTAAAAAAACATATTTCTCAATTTACATGAGTTAGGTTACTATAACCCAGCCAGCACAGAGTTCCCTCTTACATCAGAGTCTGCAGGATGCCCCCTTACAGTGCAAGGGAACTCCTATGTAAAGGGGAACGCTGCAGATCATGATGTAAGGGGGAACTCTGATGTGGAGGGGGCTCTGGTGAATAGAGACCACCTTCCACAGAGTGAATACACTAAGGTAAGGGGGGGGTACTAATATAAGGGGGAAACCTTTATATGAGTGCCCCTTACATTATTGTATTCATTCACATCCTTACATCAGTGACCCCCCCCCCCTCAGAATGGCCTGGCGGCACTGTCACTGACCTCCTCTCAGGTGCACAGTGCAGGGCTCAGTCAGACGGCTCCAGCTTGGTGGCTCTGATCTTCTCTCCCCAGTCCACACGTCTGTTTCTTCCTGGGCCGTAACCCCCATCCCGGCGGAACTCCCACTCTTGACTCCTTTCTAGGATCCCCTCAGAGACTGTAGACATGACAAGAGATGGTCAGAGACTGCGGACATACTACAGGTAGACAGAGGCTGCGGACATACTACAGGTAGACAGAGGCTGCGGACATACTACAGGTAGACAGAGGCTGCGGACACAGTACAGGAGGTGGACAGAGGCTGCGGACACAGTACAGGAGGTGGACAGAGGCTGCGGACACAGTACAGGAGGTGGACAGAGGCTGCGGACACAGTACAGGAGGTGGACAGAGGCTGCGGACACAGTACAGGAGGTGGACAGAGGCTGCGGACACAGTACAGGAGGTGGACAGAGGCTGCGGACACAGTACAGGAGGTGGACAGAGGCTGCGGACACAGTACAGGAGGTGGACAGAGGCTGCGGACACAGTACAGGAGGTGGACAGAGGCTGCGGACACAGTACAGGAGGTGGACAGAGGCTGCGCACACAGTACAGGAGGTGGACAGAGGCTGCGCACACAGTACAGGAGGTGGACAGAGGCTGCGGACACAGTACAGGAGGTGGACAGAGGCTGCGGACACAGTACAGGAGGTGGACAGAGGCTGCGGACACAGTACAGGAGGTGGACAGAGGCTGCGGACACAGTACAGGAGGTGGACAGAGGCTGCGGACACACTACAGGAGGTGCCGGTGGTGGAGACACTCTGCGGACATGATGGTGCCCTCCTCACCCCCTCACAGTAGCCTCCTCCTCTGTCCACCACCATATTACTTCTCCACATCATCAGTGTGCTGTGTCCTCCTCCTGTGCCCCTTTCACCTCTCCACAGGTCAGGGCAGCACTGTGCTGCCCTGACCTGTGGAGAGGTGAAAGGTGCACAGGAGCCAGAGGAGGACACAGCACACTGATGATTTAGATAAGTAATATGGTGGACAGAGCACATCAGTCTCTGTGTCCCCCTGCATGGCACGCACAGCTTCACGCTCCCAGTATGTCCAGGCTCACTCACTGACCTCATTTCACACACCTCGAGTCTGTCTGTCCTCCCCAGGAGTCCCCACCCCTGTCAGTGCTCCGCCGCTCGCTCCTCCACCTATGATGATGATGAGTGCATGCACTCACTGCAGGAGTCGCGGCTCGCGCCAGCCACTGTGGTCACGCTGTGTATTCAAAAATGGCGCCAGCGGCGCCATGATCACGTTACTGCGCGTGCGTCGCCCGGCCGAGCGTGAACAAATTTCTCTGCGCTCGGCCGGCTTCGGAACGGCGCATGCGCAGTTGTATGGCCGGCTCGTCGTGGCCATCTTTTTTATGGGCGCCGGTGCCCATAACGGACATTAACGCACACCCCGAAAATGGGGTTAAATTCACGTGCCGTACGTAAATCTACGTACGGTTGGCAACACTGATGTAGCCCTATGGAGCCACGGATGTCAGCGGTGACGTGTCCGCTGACATCCGCCAAAGTGTGACGAAGGAAAACCCTATTTTTCCTTCCGTCAGTGGAGCGGATTGGATGAACACGGACAGACGGTCCGTGTTCATCTGATCTCCCCATAGGGGAGAGCAGCGCTCTGACAGGGCGGTCCCTGCACAGTGTGCGGGGACCGCCCTGTCATCCGCCGGCTCAGCGGGGATCAACTGAGCGATCCCCACTGAGCAAGCGGAGCTTTACGGGGCGGATCGTGACTGATCCCCATTTGTGGGTAGCTTGCCCCTACTTCCCCAACAGCCTTCTGGGACACATCACAGGTCCCAGAAGAGTGCGGGACCATTCACAAAGCACAGAGTAGCTGTAAGGCTTCACTGCCTGTTTCCAGATGCCATGCTTGGACCCAGAGCCGATCTGAAGAATCATCTCGGGTGAGGGCAAAGTTGGATCTTTAGACAGGTAAGAGTCCATATATGAAAAGTCAGCAGCTACAGTATTTGTTACTTTAAAGAGGAACTGCAGTCTGCTCACATAACTTGGAATAAAAACATCTTTACCATTCTGAAGCTTCCCTCCAACCACTTTGCATATTATTTTATATATACTGTGATTCTGCACTTGCCAAATATGCTGCAGAAATCTCCCTCCACCGAGTCTGGCTGCATCCATTTTAACTGTGGGCAGCTAAAGCTGCTGCTGCTGGCTATTCACTTCCTGGTTTTACACACACACATAGGCACACTTCCAGCTCTGCAGCTGTCATTGGCTTTCTTTGACTCCTCCCCCCCTTCCTTCCTTCCTAGCAAACTCTCACAAGAGTTAGAGAGAAAGCTGTGCATGATGTCATAAGCCTAGGCTTTTTACCAGACAAGAAACAGGAAAGTATAAGGTATTTACTAGCAGAAAAACAAGTTTTACTATCCAAAGTTAAAGCAACAAGGGCAGAAAATTGAATAGATGAAAAAATGCTGAAGGTCCTCTAAGTATAGGAAGTACAGTAGACCTCTCAAATAATAATTTCAGCCAGGGCATATGAATTATGCAAACTCTGATATCAAACCTTATGAGGACAACATCACGTAGCAGATGTTAGGATATTTGTGAGCATCTGTTAAAATTTAAGCCTTAAGCGCCATTTAAAAAAACTGTAGGTCATGTGTGTACCACTGGTTGGGGATATAAGAATTTCACATTTTTATTATATTTACAGTTTATTGAAGTTGAAAGGTAGGCAGTTGAAAAATGGTTTTGTAATTAGACTGACTTAGGCAGCCTTTCCTTGAATTTTACACTGCATACAGTATTTATTCAAGGCCAGTGAAGCTAAACCTGGTGAAATTACTAGACAGCACTGGGCTATAGTAATATGACGGCCGCAGAAACCCTCTGTCCCTCCGGGCGGCCGTCATATGACGTCCTCGGTTTTCCGAGCCTCTAGGGTGCATGCGCACGCCGCAGCGTCACTTGGGAGCCGATGCGCGTGCCCGGCGGCCACGATGTCCGCCGGGCACCCGCGATTGCCTGTCACACAGCAGGGACATGGATCTGTGTTCCACGTCCTGTCAGGTGAGAGGAGACCGATCCGTGTGTTCCCAGTACAGAGGAATACCGATCGGTCTCCTCCCCTTGTGGGTCCCCTACAGTTAGAATCACTCCCTAGGTAACACATTTAACCCCTTGATCACCCCCTAGTGTTAACCCCTTCCCTGCCAATGACATTTATACAGTAATCAGTGCATTTTTATAGCACTGATCGTGGTATAAATGTGACTGGTCCCAAAATGGTGTCAAAATTGTCTGATATGTCCGCCATAATGTTAGTCACGATAAAAATTGCAGATCGCCGCCATTACTAGTAAAAGATATAATAATAATAATAATAATAATAAAAATGTCAAAATCTTCTCAATTTGCTGTCCATAGCAACAGGCAGGGTGCGCCTGGGATGACCTGGACTAACAGGATGTTGGTTCAGGGACATCGGCCATCAGACTGAGCACATCTAGTTGTAGAAAAAAAAATGTACTGGGGCGGTAATCTCTGTATTGAAGGGGTAATGTTGGAGCAAAAGCTATTTTATTTTTTGGCTGGAGTTCTGCTTTAATGTTGAGAGAGCCCCCCCCCCCCTGCAGTGCTCGGAGCAGGGAAGGGAGCTCAATCGAGCCATGGAAGTGCCGAGCAGCACTCAGCTGATCCCACACTGCTCTCCTCTTCTGTCAGTGGGGGATCTGGGGGCCCTCCCTCTGCAATGCTTGGAGCGTGCCCTGGACTGCATCAGAAAATTAAGGTCAGTGCTGGAAGAGAGGATCGGCGGATCACAGAAAAATGCACAGTTTACATTATATATAATACAGGGCATTTTAGAATTTTTTTGGGGGGGGATTTCTGATAGGCAGGGGGATGGGGAGAGAAGACCGCACATATCAAAACAGACTTGATTTGCGGGGAAACACTGTATGTTCCATTGGCTTCTAAATGGAAGCTGTGCAATATATCTTCTAGATAGAGAGTGGGAATCTTGAGAGCTAAGAGAAGTTTGCAGACCCTTCTGAAGCTTGCATATTAGCAGCAGTCATTATGGATTCTTGAAGCTACTTGAGGAACAAACCAAGTCTTTGCTGGCATATTGGCCCAATGCTGACCGACAGGATGATTATTTGCTAGTAGACTTGGTACATTTCACTATTGACTATCGGATTAGCACAGTAGGTGTGAATGACTGAAACCTGTCTCATTAGCTGACTCTCACAAATTCTCTGGAAAGCAATTTGTGATGTTATTTCTTAGCAGCACTGTGGGTTATTTAGAGCTACTGGATTAACAGTGTTCATTTACAAGTTTTGCTAATTATCTTTACGTCATTGTGCTGTATTGGTACTACAAATGCATGCTTTCATTGATTCAGAACAATGACTTTTAGCCAAATGAAATTGAGGTAAATTTTTGCCAAATTTTCTTTTAGTTGTGGAATTAGAACTCTTCTGATTGCCATTGGATATTGTTTTTTCATTTAGTAGTATCAGAGCAACACATTGTGTAAGTGACTCTAGGTTTCTATACCGAGTCTTCATCCTCTTTTTATTGAAGAGCTCCCACTGATTTAGATTTTTTTTAAACAGGGTTTTCATGCCTTACAGGTTGTGAAAAACAAAACTTCCTGTTAATTTATGCCATTAGTCCATATTTAAAGGGGAACTGAATTCAGGAAGCTGTGCCCAAAAGAAAGCAGGAAGGTAGCAAAAGACTAGTTTAGATCTTTCTCCATTACAGACTTACTGTGCTTCTTTAGGTCAGACTCTAGCAGACAGAACAATGATCAGCACAGTACCTAGTGATATTACCAGATCTCCTAAAACTAAAGCAGACCATTCCATATACTTCCTTTTTTTTCGTTCAACCGGCAAGTTTAACGAAAAAAAAAGTGCCGATTCCCCCATCCATACATTCAATGTGGATCGGGGAAACACTCCTGCTGTTCTGTTGTGTTCTCACAGCAGGGAGCCTTCCCCGCCATCAGGATTCAATGATCAGCCAACAGGCTGGTTTTACAGAAGTGGATCTACTGATCCACTTCTGTAAAACAAGCCTGTTGGGCATTTCCTGAATGGTCAGCGACACTGATCCACTTCTGTACAGTCAGGGTGTCCATACATGGATCAAAATTTGTGCTGTCCCTTCTAAAGTGGACAAATTTTGATCCATGTATGGCCAGCTAAACAGTCGGAGGCAGCGGCTTTAGACCCCATACACACTATTAGATTTTCTGCAGATTTTTGTCTTCAGATTTACCAAAACCATATAATATGAGGTCAAACATTAAAGTGACACTAAAGGTTCACTTTACTTTATCGTACATCACGGGACACAGAGGCTTAATCATTACATAATGGGTTATATTCACCATCAGGTGCTGGACACTGGCGTAATCAATTAGACAGGAAGTTTCCTCCCTATATAACCCCTCCCCTACTGGGAGCTCCGTGTCTAAGGTGTTGGTCACGTTTAAGGATGTGCTAAGAAGAAGCTCTATTAAGAATCCCTCCGGGGGTTAGGGAGCTACACACGGATCCATCCAAACCGCTTATTAATTACGCCCAATGGATGGTACCCAGGCCTCGCAGAAGACCGAGGTGTTGCCTGTAATGTCTCTCTCCGGAGGACTGGGATCCAGTACTTTCGCTATACGCAAAAGTTTCTGGCAGAGTCTTTTACAAGCTCCAGGGAAGAGGTCTCCTTTAAGTAGGAACCCATATCCCTGAAGGTTGGCACAACATACCCGCCATGATGGGTAAAGATTGGTACTGTCTGGTTTTCAGCAGGCCTGGGAAAAGTCCTAAAAATTATCTTAAAGGAGAGTTCCAGCCTTTTTTTATGTTTATTAAAAGTCAGCAGCTACAAAAAGTGTAGCTGCTGGCTTTTTAATAAACATACACTTACCTGTTCCACTGTCCAGCGACGCGACGCCCGGTGCTTCGCTGCTCCTCCCCCCCTTCTCCGCCAGTGCCTCCATTCATAGTGTGGGCACCCGACCGTGACAGCTTTCGTCTTCACGGCTGGCCACTCACTGCGCATGCGCAAATGGCACAGTGCTCTCTGAGTGGACAGGTGATCGCCTGGGACCTGTCACGTGTCCCAGGTGATCGCCTACAGGGAGGGGCCGCCTTAGGCGATATGACGAGTCGCCTAGGCGGTCCCTGGGCGGAAGGAGGACAGGAAGTCCCACTCCTACTGAAGCCCCCACTCCCCTCCCCCAAAAAATTACATGCCAAAGCTGGTCTATGTGGTCAAGGCAAGGAAGAGTTCCTTACATTCACCTATTTCTTAAAGCGGAGGTGCAGTCAAAAAAAAAAAAAAATCAGCAGCTACTAACAGTGTAGCTGCTGACTTTTAATAAGGACACTTACCTGTCCTACTCGCCCGCGATGTTGATCCCGCCACGGCGATCGATCGCTGCTGGCAGGTCCCGGCTCCTCCATCCTGAGTAAGGGAAACAGGCAGTGAAGCCGTAAGGCTTCACTGCCCGTTTCCTACTGCGCATGTGCCACTCGCACGGCGCTTTGTAAATGGGCGGCTTGCCTCATGGGATACATACAGTTCCCAGAAGGCAGCGCGCCCCATTCACAAGAAGAGGAAGCGGAAGGAGACCCACCGCGGACAAGAAGAGGAACATTAGAGCAGTGTTTCTCAACTCCAGTCCTCAAGGCGCCCCAACAGGTCATGTATTCCGGTTTTCCATTATTTTGCACAGGTGATTTGATCAGTTTCATCTGAGGGAAATCCTGAAAACATTACCTGTTGGGGCGCCTTGAGGACTGGAGTTGAGAAACACTGCATTAGAGGCAGATTAGGGGACTTCCGCATAGCAACAGGCATTTAGGGTGAGTATAAAAAATAGATTTTTGCTATTTTAATTTTTTATTTTTTTTTTACGATTTTTAATGTAAACATTTATTCAGGGTGGACCTCCGCTTTAAGGTGCTAGGGATCGTGGCTTCATTAGATTCCTTTTGCTCAGCTTCATTTTAGGCTACTAGATCCTAACCTGGCATTATCCAAAGGGTCTGATCCCACGGATACGATGGAGTCTCAGTTGGTGGTTCCTGACCAAAAAGTTTGGCAGAAAAAGAAGATCCTTCATGCCAATTACCTGAGAGGTAGTGGCTACAAAGGCTGGCCTCTAGGGATGGAGTTCAGTCCAGGAAGAAACCACTGCCCTGGAGAGGTGGTCTAGCTACAAGAGAAACTTGTCCGTCTGCCTGGGCGTTTAGGTTGCAGGTTTGTTCTGTCAGAGTAAAATCCGATCATGCCACACCTCTGGTTGACTTTGTTTACCAAGGAGATGCTAGAAGTCAGGCAGCCAGAAGGAAATTAAGCCATGTTCTTGCTTAGGCAGAGGGATTTTGTGCCTTGCCTATCCTCAGTCTTCATTGCATGGAATGGAGATTTGTCAGACGGTTCTCAGGAATCGTCAACATATGTTCCCGGGTGTATGGCCTCTACTCCCTAATCTTCTTTCTGATCAGAGGCCGGAGAAAGGGTACCCCTGGCAAAAGATTCATGGGCGTACAGGTTCAACAAGAAGTTGAAACAACAACAAAACAAAAATCTCCTGCGCTCTCGGTGTATCGTCAAAACATAGGTGGCGTGGTTCTGTCTAGAGGCAAAGTCTAAAATCTTGCAGCCCTCCTCAGAACAATGGGTGTTCATATGGCTAAAAGAAAAAAGAAAACAGGAGGGCGCACCGACCTAGTGCATTACCACTTACAGGTTTATTAAAATATAATTAAAAAAGCAATAGTCCTACTCACAGACAGAGCTTATATATAAGCTTATCGGAAACAATAGCTGGAGATCTTGACATTCACCGACAGGACCTGATGACAAAGAGGGTCAAACGATACCCCAAAAAACATCCAGATGGCTGACGCGTTTCAGGGGCGCACCCCTTTCATCAGAGCCTAAGTGGTTCATCCATCTATTGTTTCCGATAAGCTTATATATAAGCTCTGTCTGTGAGTAGGACTATTGCTTTTTTAATTATATTTTAATAAACCTGTAAGTGGTAATGCACTAGGTCGGTGCGCCCTCCTGTTTTCTTTTTTCAACAAGAAGTTGAACAGCTTTATGTCTAGGACAAAGGATCCACTCTCACACGGGACAGGAGGCAATGTAACCCCGTGGGACCAGTTGTCACTGGGTTATGCGTTCTCTTTCCCCAGCGCCGCGGCCTCTAGGCTACATCAGAGGGGGAACGGAAGCCGGCTTAATAGCTCCGGCATGACCCAGATGACCTTGCTGTGCAGGGATCGCAAGGGTGGTAGTGGAGGACCCAGGGTCCCTTGCATCTTGCCTAGATCTACCTTCCGAGGGCCGGTATTCCATCCTATCTTGCAAACATGGGAATTTAATGGTTTACTTGGTTTAGCCCGCATTCTTGAAGATCGCGGCTTTTTAGAATCGGGGACGACTACCCTGATTCATACAAGAGAGCGGGCCTCCAGGACCATGTATTATAGGATCTGAAAGGCCCATATTCCTGGTGTGAAACCAAGGGGTGCCATCCTCAGAAGTATGTCATAGGTAGAATTCTTACCTTCCTACACTAAGGAAGGGATCGAGCTAGCCTTAAGTTCCATCAAAAGTCGCGTCTCGACCTTGTCAGTGTTTTCAAGGTCGCTTGCTTCGCACGCTTTGATCCGGGTTTTTCTACAATGGGTAACGCGTATAAGTCCTCCAGTTAGTTGGCCCTTGTGCCCGGGGGATTTGAGTCTGGTTTGTCGGCTTGCAGGGACAGCTCCTTGGCACCATATTTCCCTTCATCCTCCTTCAAGGGAGTTGGTATTCTTGGTTGCGGTAGCCTCTGCAAGAGATTTTCAGTATTGGCAACTTTCTTTGTATAGAGCCATACTTATTTATTAGGGTGATGTTGAAACCTCACCCAGCCTTTTTTTCCAAAGGATCTAGTTTCTCTTTTAATCAAAACACTTCTTGCCTCTTCCTTTTTTTTTTTTTTTCTTCCTGAAACTTGTTTTACAGAAGGAAAATTATTACTTTTCTCTAAATATAGATGAGAACAGTTGAGGTCTATCTGAAAGCTTCAGATACAGGAAACTGACATTTTGTTATGCTGCCAGAAGACCCTAGAAAGGGGTAGGCAGTGTTCTAACCAGCTATTATAATGATTGCTCTCTCGTTGGATTGAGAGTAGTCAAAGCCTATCTGAAGTGGTTGCTCAGTTACGGAAAACTGATGTTTGTTACGCTACCAGGAGGCCCCGGAAAGGGCAGGCAGCGTCTAAATCAACTGTTTCAATGTTGATTCCTCAGGCTATTATTCAGGCTTGTGGTTAATTAGAGGGTTCCCCTGTTTCTTTTAGAATGCACTCTACCAGAACAGTAAGCGTTTCTTGCGTGGTGCATTACCAAGCCTTTATGACTCAGATTTGCTAGGCCGCAACTTGGTTGTCGCTTGCTCTCACTGAATTTATCAGGTGAATGTAACACGGTTAGAGGATGACGCTTTTTTGCGCAGTATGCTGCAGGCAGCAGTATAAGTCCTCACGTCTGCGTTATTTGCGTCTCCCTCCCCTCAAGTTGAGCATTGCTCTGGGGTGTCCCATTATATAATGATTAAGCCTCTGTGTCCCGTGATGTACGATAAAGAAAACAGGATTTTTATTGCATATTACCTGTGAAATCCTTTTCTTGGAGTACATCACGGGACACAGAGCTCCCACCCCTCTTATTTGGGGATATTGGGACACTTATTGCTTTGCTACAAAAACTGAGGCACTCCCAGGATGTGAGGGGTTATATAGGGAGGAAACTTCCTGTCTAATTGATTACACCAGTGTCCAGCACCTGATGGTGGATATAACCCATTATGTAATGATTAAGCTTCTGTGTCCCATGATGTACTCCAAGAAAAGGATTTTACAGGTAATCTGCAATAAAAATCCTGTGTTTTTTTTGTTTTTTGTTTTTTGTTTTGTTTTTGTTTGTTTTTTGACAAACATGTCCTACTTGCCTCCACTGTGCAGTTTGTTTTGCACAGAGTGGCCCAGATTGTTCTCTTCTGGCTTCCCACGGTGGCTCCTCCCCGCAAGAGCTAACTCCTTCTGGGAAGCTCTCTCCCAAGGGGGTTGTTTTGCAGGTGCGCTCCCTTGTCATATGATCGGTGTCCACAGCCGCCGATTATATGACTCGCCCCCCCCCCCAGCGGCCACGTCATTGGATTTGATTGACAGCAGCGGGAGCCAATGTCTGCACTGCTATCAATCTATCCAATGAAGAGTTGATCAGCCATGGGGAGAACGACATGGGATCGCGCCCTCGGAAATTCGGGGCTCAGGTAAGTAAAACGGGGGCGGACACAGCAAGGTGTTTTTTCACCTTAATGCATAGGATGCAGGTGAAAAAACTGGAAGGTTTACAACCCCTCAACCCCTTTAAGACTTTCAATTTGTATGCAATCAGGCAGGCCCTTGTATTGCATGGTTTTGGAAAATATGAAGACAAAAAACTGCAGAAAATCTAATGGTGTGTATGATTGACACTTCATATATGCAGTTATGTGGCTGTGAGCACAGAAGTGTCTAGGCACCCTCGCATACCAAGAAGTGCTCTATTCTTTCAGAAGAAATTCCAGATAAAAAGTAAAATTTTTAGAGTAATACTCAGGCACAATTAAAGTGCTTATAAAGCCTAAACATTTTTATCTCAATAATTTCCTTGAAGTAAGGTGAAAAATGTATAGATGGTAGTATCCCCCAACACCCCAGTGTGAATATCCAAGTGGACAAAAATAGTTGCTGAGTTCTTATTCTGAGGCTGTCACAAGAATCTGTATCGTACTTTTCCTCTTCATGCTTTTGATAACTGACATCTTTAATGTAATCTTCCCACTAATGAGATAACAACAGTAAAAGTAGAGGACATCCTGCACATCCTTTTGGAATATAGGCCCTTTCCTGTTCAAGCAATACCCGGATTGCTTTGGGATGTGATAAAAAGCCACACGTTACTTTTACTGAAGCAGCATGATCATCTTGGTGCACTCTTCCGCCCTCTGGTTTCCGTTTGTTTGCATCTGTCAGTAGTGTGGTCACAAGATGCCTCACTTCCTCCATGTGAAGCAACATTCCAAATGCAAGATAGGTCAGCAAAGGGGAATAGCCACAGAATAAAAAAAAGTTGCTGCTGCTAAGCAATGTACAATTTACGTTGCCCATACTGTCTGTGTCTAATTTTTTATTTGTTTTTGGTTGTATTTTAGGACCAAGATGGGCCTCTTGGAATATTGGGGTATTTGTGTGTATTCGCTGTGCTGGTGTCCACAGGAATCTGGGTGTCCATATATCCCGGGTAAAGTCTGTGAATTTGGATCAGTGGACACAGGAACAAATACAGGTAAGAGAATATCTAACAGCTACATTTTGTTTAATGAGAAGAGTTGGAATGTATATGATCACTTATTATTTCTTGTTCATACATCACGGGACACAGAGCAGCATAGTCATTACTATGTGGGTTATATAGAATTACCTTCAGGTGCTGGCACTGGCAACTTCCAAAACAGGAAGTACCCTCCCCTATATAAGCCCCTCCCATCCGGGAGTACCTCAGTTTTTTGCCAGTGTCTAAGGTGTTGGCCAAGGTTAACATGTATTCATCTGGGCTTGTGTACAGGTTCTCTGGGCCTTAGCAAGCTATTCCGGATCCGACCAAAAAAGCTTCATAGCTAAACGGTCGGTACCCGGGCCTTGCAGAGAAGAGCAAGGTTTTGCCTGTAATGCCTCTCTTAGGAGGGCTGGACCCTGGGATCCAGAGCTCTGGTCATACCCAAAACCAAGAGGCTATCTGTGCAGGGTGCTATACAGGTCCAGGGGAGTGGAATCCTTGGGAACCCGGTCCCTGAAGGTCTAGTACAATGCCTGCCGTGAAAGGTGAAGTTTGGGCTTCTGTGGACCAAACAAAGTCCTGCGGCGGGGAAAAGGTAAGTGGGGACCCCTCAGGAACTTGGTTCTATTGAGGGGACCCCCAAGCCTAATATGTCTTTCTGCCTGTTACCTAAAAGGTATTCCCGCTAATAGCTGTATATGCCTAAGAAATCCTAGAAATGTTTTTAAAACTTCCTTTATGAAAAAACTGTAAACCTGGAAATGTTTTTCATAAAGGAGGTTTTAAAAAAAAAAAAAGACAAAAGTGCGGTACCTGTGTTTGTCCACTAGAGGCCGCTGTGGAACGTCTTTTTTTCTTGGGACTATTCCTTCCATGGTGAAAGTCCAGGCAGATGAGTGAGCTCTCTATCAGGGAAGCTGCATTCCTCTGTCATGCTGCCAAGTAGTTTCCTTCCATCCCCGAGTCCTGGTGAAACAGGGACCCTGGCTCCTCTCCCTACAGGGCGCCAAGAGCGCACACGTGCATGCTGCGCGCGCGCGCGCGCACACACGCTTTCTTTTTATAGATTTAGCTTCAAAAAGTGGGCGGAGCCTGGCGGATGACGCGCTCTGTGCGCCCAGCGCTTCTGCGCATGTGCGGGCGTCCCAGCAAGATAAAAGGACTCAGTCCACGCTGCTTGCTATGGACACAGAGCATGAAAAGGAGCTGGTAGCATGGTATAGGGGCTTACAGCGGGCGGTTGATACAGGCATCCCCAGAAAGACGCATTAGTAGACACCCACTGATGTACATAGCAGCAGATTGCATTAGACTATTTCAGTAAGGGGTGTATTGCGGCTGGAATACCTCAGCTTTGAACTAAGGAATATGCCGCCTAAAAAACTCCGAGATATACCTCTCAGGAAGTGTAGGGGGTCTCCATCGGGCTCTGAGGATCTGGAGCAGTCATCTGCACCCTCCTCCCCCTGAGAAATCAGAGGTTAATACCCATAAGGAACCCCCGGGAGTGCCAGGTACTGTGGCTGTCCTCAGTCCACCTGCTCCTGCATATATAACAGAGGAGGTTTTTTCCTCAACTCTGGAGGGATTGGAGCAGAGATTGGCAGCATTGATCGCTTCTTCTCTACAGGAAAGAAAGCGCGCCAGATCTCCATCACCTCCATTAGAGTGCCTGTTGGCAGAGCAACAGTCCCAGGAAGGGACCGACCTACCTGAAGGGGATCAGGAGGAAGTTAACTCTGTTTTTGAGGAATCGACAGTAGATGAACCATTTTCAGCATCACAGACTGAAAGATTGTGGGTCCAGACCCTAACTGACATGGTTCGATCTGCATTTAAAATGCCTCTTGTTGAACCATCAACTACTGCTGTCTCCTCATTGGGGTCGCTAAAAGCTCCCCAGGTTAATTGCTCCTTTCCAATACATCCATTATTGGAAGGACTTATATACCAGGACTGGGAACATCCTGATAAACTATTTGTTCCGCCTAAGAAATTTCCGGTGATCTATCCCATGGAGAAAAAGTTCACCCAGAGATGGAATGTTCCTACGGTGGATGCAGCCATCTCTTCTGTGAACAAATCACTGACATGTCCAGTAGATAATGTTCAAATGTTCAAAGATCCAGTAGATAAAAAATTGGAATCTTTATTAAAATCTGCTTTTTCCACAGCAGGGGCTGTTACACAGCCAGCAGTGGCAGCTATTGGGGTCTGCCAAGCTTTAAAGGATCAAATGAAAATGGTCCTGAGGGATTTGCCAGACCAGCAGGCCCAGGCTCTGGCTGATCTGCCTAGAGCATTATGCTTTGCGGTTGACGCCATCAAGGATTCTATCCATCAGGCCTCACGCTGTCTTTGGTACATATGCGTAGGCTTCTGTGGCTCAAAAACTGGTCTGCTGAAGCTCCCTGTAAGAAGCTCTTAGTTAGCTTCCCATTTCATGGGGAACGCCTTTTTGGCGAGGACCTGGATAAGTATATCCAGAAGATTTCCAGTGGTAAAAGTACTCTCTTACCGAGTAAGAAGAGGTCTAGGGATCCATCTTTTAAGAGGACTACCTCTCCTATCCCTGCGACGTCTGCTACTAAGCAATTCCTACGGCCTCCTCGGTCAAACTCAGGGGGTAAAAATCAGGGACAGTCACAGGGTAATAAGAAACCCTGGATCCGAAGGGGTACTAAACCAGCCTCCAAGTCAAGCCTATGAAGGGCTGCCCCCACTCAAACGGGTGGGGGGAAGACTTCAGTTGTTCGCAGAGACCTGGCGGGAGACGATCAAAGACAGATGGGTGCTCTCCGCAGTAACTCTGGGATACAAGTTGGAGTTAAAAGAGTCTCCTCCGTCCCATTTTATGTGGTCAGGCATGCCAAGAGACCCTCTGAAAAGAGGGTCTCTCCTATTGGCGTTAGAACAACTATTGCTCCAAGGAGTAATTATGGAGGTTCCTATGGAAGAGTGGGGGTTGGGTTTCTACTCAAACCTTTTCACAGTCCCGAAGCCAAACGGGGACATAAGACCCATATTGGACCTAAAGAGTCTAAACAAATTTCTAAACGTCCGGTCTTTCCGGATGGAGTCGATCCGATCGGTCACCGCTGCCCTACAAGGGGAGGAATGGTTAGCCTCGATCGACATCAAAGATGCTTACTTGCATGTTCCCATCTTTCCAGGTCATCAAAAATTTCTACGCTTTGCAGTAGAAGGGCGCCATTTTCAGTTCAGAGCCTTACCATTCGGTCTGGCCACAGCACCACGAGTGTTCACAAAAATTCTGGCCCCACTGTTGGCCGATCTAAGAACACGAGGTGTAACGATAATGGCATACCTAGACGACCTGTTGTTGATGGACCACTCAGTTGCCAAGCTAGAAGTGGTAATTGTCGATACAATCAAGTATCTAGAATCTCGCGGTTGGGTCATCAACCTGGACAAGTCAGCCCTACAGCCAGTGAAAAACCTGGTATATCTAGGGCTACGGCTGGATTCAGACCAGAGGAAGATTTTCTTGCCTCTAGACAAGGTATCCTCTTTGAGGGGCTTGGTCCGTCTGCTTTGTGCAAAAAGACAGCCGTCCATACGCCTGTGCATGAGGCTGCTAGGAAAGATGGTAGCATCATTCGAAGCTGTGCCATACGCCCAATTCCACTCAAGGAATTTACAGAGGGCCATATTGTCAGCCTGGAACGGAAAAATTCAAGCTCTAGACTTCCCGATGGCTTTGTCCCCTTCCGTTCGGAAGAGTCTCTGCTGGTGGTTGATCCCCCAGAATCTCCAGAAGGGAAAACCCTTCAGTCCGATATCTTGGAAGGTGGTCACTACAGATGCCAGCCTTATAGGCTGGGGGGCAGTACTGGAGCAATGGTCTCTCCAGGGCAGATGGTCAAATGTAGTAAAAACCCTGCCCATCAATCTCTTAGAGATACGAGCAGCCCGGTATACCCTAGTAGCCTGGACATCCAGACTCCAAGGGTCCCCTGTCAGAATTCAATCAGACAATGCCACAGCAGTGGCATATATCAATCATCAGGGAGGCACCAGGAGTCGTGCAGCCCAGAGGGAAGTAAGTCGCATCCTGGAATGGGCAGAAAAGCATGTCCCATGTATATCAGCTGTCTTCATTCCAGGGGTGGAGAATTGGAAGGCGGACTTTCTGAGTCGCCAACAGTTATGCCCAGGGGAATGGTCCCCTCATCCCGAGGTCTTCCGAGCAATATGTCAGCGGTGGGGAACACCGGATGTAGATCTGCTAGCATCCAGATTCAACGCAAAGGTGGACAGATTTGTCTCCCGGACAAGGGATCCCCTCGCTTGCGGCTCGGATGCATTCCCTCCGCTACAATTGTTGCCTCGACTCCTTCGCAGAGTCAGGTTGGAGAAGAAGCCGGTGATCCTGGTGGCTCCAGCGTGGCCCCGAAGGGCCTGGTACGCGGAGATCATCAAAATGTCTGTGGGGAGTCCTTGGACCCTTCCACGTCGTCCGGACCTGCTTTCGCAAGGACCGATATACCACCCTTCCTTACTAACTCTAAGTTTAACGGCCTGGCTATTGAATCCCACATCCTAAAGAAGAGAGGTCTCTATAACTCTGTGGTATCAACTATAATCAATGCCAGGAAGCCTGTATCCAGGCAGATCTACTATAGAGTTTGGAAGGCGTACATCACTTGGTGCGAGGCCAGAAAATGGCATCCACGTAAGTACGTTATAGGCAGAATTCTGGACTTCCTGCAGTGGGCTGTAGACAGGAAGTTTGCCTTAAGTACTATCAAGGGCCAGGTTTCGGCCTTATCAATACTATTTCAAAGGCCCCTGGCTATGCATTCACTTGTCAAATCCTTTATGCAAGGGGTAACTCGTATTATTCCACCGATTAAGGCTCCCATATGCCCATGGGATCTAAATTTGGTTCTGTCGGTTCTGCAGAAGCAGCCGTTTGAACCTTTGCGGCACATTTCCTTGGTTCTACTCACCAGAAAATTGATATTTTTAGTAGCCATATGCTCGGCTAGAAGAGTGTCGGAATTAGCCGCCATGTCCTGTAAAGAGCCATATCTGGTTATCCATAAGGACAGAGTAGTATTACGCCCTCACCCAGCCTTTCTTCCTAAGGTGGTATCGAGGTTTCACTTGAACCAGGATGTGGTTCTTCCTTCTTTTTTTTCCCCAAACCAAGCTCGGTAGAGGAAAAGTTATTGCATTCTTTGGATGTAGTAAGAGCAGTTAAAGCTTATCTAAAAGCCACTGCTCAGATTCGTAGAACGGATTCTTTGTTTGTTCTGCCGGAAGGCCCCAGAAAGGGTCAGGCAGCATCAAAATCTACTTTAGCCAAGTGGATTCGACAGGTCATAATACAAACCTATGGCTTGAGAAGTAGACCGCCTCCGTTCAAAGTTAGGGCGCACTCCACGAGAGCAGTTGGAACTTCATGGGCAGTGCATCACCAGGCCTCCCTGGCTCAAATTTGTAAGGCCGCAACATGGTCTTCAGTACACACGTTTACTAGGTTCTACCAGGTGGACGTTAGAAGTCAGGAGGATGTCGCCTTTGGGCGCAGTGTGTTGCAAGCCGCAAAAGATCCTCATGCCTGATGGCGCCCAGCTTATGTATGGTGTATCCCCCCCCTCATTTGGCATTGCTTTGGGACGTCCCACATAGTAATGACTATGCTGCTCTGTGTCCCGTGATGTATGAACAAGAAAGTAGGATTTTTAAAACAGCTTACCTGTAAAATCCTTTTCTTGGAGTACATCACGGGACACAGAGCTCCCACCCCTCTTTTGGGGCCACGTATTGCTTTGCTACAAAACTGAGGTACTCCCGGATGGGAGGGGCTTATATAGGGGAGGGTACTTCCTGTTTTGGAAGTTGCCAGTGCCAGCACCTGAAGGTAATTCTATATAACCCACATAGTAATGACTATGCTGCTCTGTGTCCCGTGATGTACTCCAAGAAAAGGATTTTACAGGTAAGCTGTTTTAAAAATCCTACTTTTTTCATGCTTTTTTTTTTTTTTTTCCTAGTGTATGGAAGAGATGGGAAATGGGAAAGCAAAAAGACTGTATGAAGCATTTTTACCTGAAAACTTTGTCCGGCCGCAGACGGACCAGTATCCTTTGTTTTAGAAGCTAAACCGAACGTGATGATTACATGACGTGATGGGACCTGCTGACATCATTACTAAGAAATTTTGTGCGTTTTGTGATCCAATGGTGCCACCATTGATTTTCAAAATTCAACCAACCAAGCCTTCAATTTCGCCTCATGTTGCTACAGAAAATAATTTTCGTGTCTGGGAATCTTCTTTTCTTTCTGGGAATTTTCTATTCTAGCACTCATGTGAATTCCTTTTTCAATTATATTTCTCACACGATTCTCCCATCATTGAATAGAAAATCGTTTGTTTTTCAAAAAATAACCAACATGTCCGATTACTCAAATTCGATGGGTGCACAAAAATCGGCCGTTGTGCGAAATTCGAACAACAAGTCTTTGAAAAGATTTTCAAAGAAAATTTGTTCGGAATTCGAACCATGTATGGCCTGCCTAAAGCCTTGTACACACGATCCAATTGTTGGCCAAATGAGCGTCAGATTTTTGTCTTAAGGGCGTGTGCCTGTATCTTGTCTTGCATACTAACTGTACACAATTTTCGTGCAACAAACACAAACGTAGTGACGTACTACGAGGAATTTCAGCTCTTGAGCGCCACCCTTTGGGCCCCTTCTGCTAATTTTGTTTGAGCATTGATTCCGAGCATGTGTGTTTGTACTTTTCAACTTTTGTGTACTGACCATCAGAAAATCTGATAACCAACCGTTGTCCAGCGAAAATTTACTAGCATGTCATCCAACATTTGTTGGCAGCAAGTTGGACAACAATTGTCAAAAGGAGTGTACTAACGGTCAGATTTTAGGACAACAGTCTGTCAACAGGCAATCCCCTGCTAACGATTCGATCGTGTGTCCGAGGCTTTAGATTTACCAGCTTACAACCAAATATATATACCAATTAGGCCAATTGTGGCAGGAAGTCTTGGCACTCTTAAAGGGTAAGTTTTATCTTTGTACACTTTTTTTATTTATTTTTTAATTCCACCTCTCCTGTGCACCAATATAGAATTCATGTACTTTTTTTGCAAAAATATCAAAGCTTTCCATTAAATCTACAGACACTTACTTTTTCTTGTCCTAATCCACATTTCCATTAGTAATGTCTTTCTTCCTGATCAGACTTTAGGTCATGACACAGGAAGGAGTTGACCAGCTGACCTAATTGGCACACACCCTGCATCATCCATTCACCCATTCCCAGGTGCATGGTTTTTAAATTAAATTAAATGCAATCAATCAGTGATCACCCTTCTCACTAAATACACAATCAGATTGCATAGTATATGGCCATCTTTATACAAGCACATAGGAGGGAGTAGACAAACACTCAGCTGTTAAGCCCTGTTCACAGCTCTGCATAGCAGGAACTCACATTCCCAAATGCGTTTTTTTTTTTTTTTTTTTAAGCAAGGGGGGAGCCGTTTTGGAGCATTTTTACTCATCACGCATAGGGCAGCCCATCCACCTGAATGGGCTGCCCTACACACAGCAATCGCCCCAAAAGAAGCTTCAGGACTTTTTTTAATAGAGTGGAGCTTGGTGCATTTTTTTGGTGCAGCGCATTTCTGAAATGCAAGGAAACGCACAGATGTGAATGAAGCCTCGTTATTCTTGTGTTACTGCACCATTTTCACTTTCAGGCCCTAACCACATCTAGCATAGTGGGGAGCGCACATTTTGTCTTTTCCTGTGACACACATAGGGCAGCCTGTTGATTTCAATTGGCTGCACTACATGTGGTTAATGGGACATTTTGGCGTTTTGTGGGTTGCATATGTTTTACTGTGCGTTTTTGCAGCATTTACCCCTCGTTTTTTCACATGGCAAAATGTGTGTTTGCGTCTGTTTGGTGTGCCATTATTAATGGCACTGAAAGCGCAACTAGTAATTTTAGGTGTATAAACATGCCCATACACTTAACAATCTGATTGCATTTAGTGAGAAGGGTGAACCCTGATTGCATTTCATTTAAAAAAAACATGCACCTGGGAGTGGGTGGGTGTGTGCTAATGAGGTCAGCTGGTCAACGCCTTCCTGTGTCATGACCTATAGTCTGATCAGGAAGACAGACATTACTAATGGAAACGTGGATTACGACAAGAAAAAGTAAGTGTCTGTAGATTTAAAGGAAAGCTTTGATATTTTTGCAAAAAAAGTACATGAATGCTCTATTGGTACATAGGGGAGCTGGAATTTAGAAAAAAAAAAGTGTACAAAGGTGAACTACCCTTTAATTCTCAGTGGGCGAGAATTGATGATCTGTTGTGTAGAAAAGTGACCCGATTTAAATCTGTATGGCGGTCAGCTCATAACCTTGCCTCTTTACATAAACCACTCCCACCTCTTGCGTCAGTGATGGCCTTAGTGATGTCTGGTTCGAATTGCTAGGATTTAAGGTGACTGGACATCCAGTATGTAGTAGGGATGGTTGTTTTCTTCATGTTCTGCAGCCACTAGTACACTTTGCAGGCAGCATTTACAGGAGTGCTAAAATATTGAGCAAGAAAAGTTTTTACAAAGGGTATTTATAAAAAGAGTATTTATAGGTAAACTTGCTTTTAGTTTTGAATAAATTACAGTGCCTTGATAAAGTATTCATACCCCTTGAAATGTTCCACATTTTGCCATGTTGCAACCAAAAACGTAAATGTATTTTTATTGAGGTTTTATGTTCTAGACCAACACAAAGTGGCACATAATTGTGAAGCGGAAGGAAAATTATACAGTAGAATAAGGTAAACCCCCTATATGTGTGTTTTTTGTTTTTTTGTTTTTTTTTTGCTTTTCAGTCCCACTGGGAAGATTGCCCTTCACTTTTGGAAAAGCATTGGTAAATACGAGGAAATCTTCCCAAAGTAAGTGGGATCCTCAACTTAGACAGTTGTTACAAAGTTTTTTTCCCCCGATGAGTATACCTTCATGTGTCTCTCTGGTGACAGTTCCAACATTTTGGATTCCTTTAGATTTGTCTTGGTGGCAATAGAAAATGTTCTATTTTTTTTGCATATTTCTTTATGCAGTACAAGTGTTTATGATCACTCCACTGTATACATGAGTACAGCAATGCACAGTCATTCATGTAAATGGAAGGCTGTGTGCTGTACCTGGTCTGCCTGGACGGAGAAGATCCGCTGGCAGTTATGCTGAATAGGCTCAGCCGACCTGGGTGCAATACCCGGATTGGTGTGTATCAAAAACTAGCAAAAATGTGCCCAGGAAGGAAGGGCTAACAAAATCCAGCATTTATAACATAGATAATAATAGTAAGGCTCCATTCATATGACTCCTGTGTCCTGCTACTTTGCTGCAACTTTGGATGAATGTGACTTTGGTCAATGATAATGGACAACTTTTTGCATGTATAACATTTAGGTGCAACTTTTGAGGGTTTACATTGCAGTCTGTGGCACTCAAGTTGCATAAAAGTTGACCAAAGTAGTGCAGGAACCTTTTTAAAGTTGCTGCAACTTTAAATTACACATGTTTGAGCAGTTGTCATTAAAAAACATGGTGAGACTTGTCATGCAACTTTAGCACCAAAGTCGCATGACGAGTCCCAAGTGTGAATGGAGCCTAAAGACCAATGTGATTGAAATGCCAGTGTGTTTATACACAGTAGATTAGATCATTTCTCCAAAGCATACTTTGAGCACAGTACCTTATAACAATAAATGGGAATAAAAGCATCCTCCCCACATGGCTCCTTGATGTTTTGGAAAGTTATGAGAACATCTAGGTCTCCTGCATGTCTTATCAGAGAATTATCTATGATCTAATTTCATTAGCAAGGTTCTTTTGATGCAGGCTTTTCAGTGTTATGAATGCATTGCAGGGATCTTGTAGTACCACCTAATTCATTTTATTTCGCGATAGGCACACTTATTTATTTTTTTTAGTTATTGCTGTGAGTTCTACACCTCTGTTTCTACCCTTAACATGCAATCTACAGAGCAGTAGAGACCTTTATTAGAGAGAAGTATGAAAAGAAGAAATACATGGATCGCAGTATAGACCTCAATGCATTTAGAGTGAGTATTGATGCAAAACATGCACAGTTTAGTCTGAAGCTCAGTAGTTATTTACTCAGTGGCGTTGGTAAACCTAATAGATATACCTAGTGTTACTGAGGTTACAGAGTAGCTGCAAAGCTGTATGCTGTTGACTGCTTTCAAATAGCTTTTAGCAACTAGTTGAATTGGTATACTTAAATTTAGTTGTAAAAGTTACATTTGCCATTTTCAGAACATACACTGCATGTTGATGAAGTCTGTTTTACATTCTTATACTTGAGGGTAACAAATACACTACAGTAGAATCCACGAATGCCACACCACGGTCTAAGTTAAAGCTGAACTCCGACCACAAACTTCATTTATATGCCATATTCCTCAACCACCATGGATATAAATTCACCAAATGCATTTGAAAACCCACCTATTACCTTGTAAAAGTAGCAGTGACAACATCACTGTGTTTTACATAGCCTGTGCAAAGAGCAGAGCTGTGGAAGTGGGGTCCAGAAGGTACAAGTGGGGGTGGAGACTAGACCAGTCACCATGCACAAGGATAGAGCAGCAGTGACTGGTCTTAATTACAGGAAGCTCCTGCACAGATGTAAAGTTTCACACTGGGTTACTGCACAGATCTGGAAGAAATACACAAAGCACACCAAGATTCAAGTAAGAATACACGTCTCTTGTATTTAGGCAATCTTTGCTTGTACTGGAGTTTGACTTTAACATGGTCAGCCTGGGTTGCATCCAGGAGCCTTGGCTGGACTCTTGGAGCAACCGAAGGGCCAATTAGAATTCAGCAACTGCTCTATTGATTTATTCAGATATTTATAGGTGTATGTTTTATACAGTGTAGTAAGAATAAATATCTTTTGGTATTGAGCAATCAACTCTCATGTAATTTAACAGTCCATAAGATCATTATGTGTATACTGGGTGGCGTTGACCCTATCAATAGATTTTTTCAGTACTTTAGCTGGGTCTTTGGTATGCTAATGTCACTTTTTTTTATTTAAGAGGAACCTGTCAGGGTAGAAAAAACAGAAGCTGCTATCACTGATGTGGTGTGTCTTGCATATTTCACCTGGCTACATGTTTTTTTATAGTCCAGTGACTTGTTAGCAGTGAGAGAAGTGACAGCCTCGGAGAGTAAACAACGTTGGGTCCATGGTTTATTTATTCTGACAGGTTTCCTTTAAAGGGGTTGTAAAGGTACAAGTTTTTTCACCTTAATGCGTTTAAGGTGAAAAAACATCTGAGGATTAGCGCCCCCCCCCGAGCCCCCGTTTACTTACCTGACCCCCTCGAAAGTCCCGCGCGCCATGAACGGGCTGGCTTCTCGGCCGGCTTCTCGGCTCATTCATTGGTTGATTGAAAGCAGCGCAGCCATTGGCTCGCACTGCTGTCAATCACATCCAATGACCCGGGGGGCGGGGCTGAGTGATAAAATGAGCCGCTATAGCCGCTGGCTGTATCACAGGAGCGCACCCGCAAGAACCTACCACCATGCAAGCTCGCTCGCATGAAGGTGGTGAATTCTTGTGGGGAGGAGCTGAGACAGCCGCCGAGGGACCCCAGAAGACCAGGTTCGGGCCACTCTGTGCAAAACGAGCTGCACGGTGGAGGTAAGTATAACATGTTTTCTATTTTTTTTTTGTGTTCCTTTTTAAAAGCTAAGGTATGGCCAAAAATATTTTGTACATTTGCACAGTATAGCTCCACACACACTGGGATTAAAAAAATCCAGAAAAAAATGCTGATATAGAACGTTTTTGTACAGGCGTCAGGAGCGTTTAGCTTTTTTTTTTTTTTTTTTTTTTTTTCTCTTCTTCTCCCCCCCAGAAAACTCCACTCAAACACAAACCAGAGGTTTTTTTTTTTGTTTTTTAAACTCTAATTGCTAAGCTCAATTTATGCCTGAAATCGTCCTAATGTGCACGGACACATAGGATAACTATTTGAGCTGCTTCGACAGGCAAAACAAGCAATTTTTTAAGCCTAGTGTGCATGGAGCCTAATAGTTACATAGTTAATCTGGTTGAAAAAAGACACAAGTCCAATGATGTGTGCCCCATCTGACTGCCACAATGCTTTTAAATGTATTTAGCCCTCAGTGTCCTGCCTGCTCCGAATGTGAGACTTGTAGTTCTGACTGCAGTACAGATATCACAGGTTACTAGCTCAGCACCTCCCCCCTATCAGAAAAATGCAGATGGGAGATTATTTGATAAATATAAAGCTTGATGAACAGTTATAGTAAATAAAAGAATGTTATGATGTTAATGTAATTCACTGTAATTTCTGATGATTTTAAAGAGACCCTGTCACTAGATTAGTTACAGTTAACCAATTACATATGTGCGATGTTTAAAGTATCTACATACAGGACCCCAGCTGCTAAGCAGATTTAGTTATGTTGCTCATTTCTGAAAATACTTCCTGGAGTGTCAAAAGCAGTGACTTCCAGACCAGCTAATGTCATTCCCCCTCCTAGCCCTTCACTGTACACTGCAGCTGCCAAACTTCTTTTTAGGAGCTGTTGGGAGTTTTTTTTTTTTTTCTGAACTCTCCTCTGTTATCCTATGTGTCCATGTACACAGTTGTTTAGAAGAATTTTCAGGCAGCCGAGTTTAATGGCATTTCTCTAAAAGCACAAAAACCACATTCAGGACAAGAGTTTACCAGCATTTCAAACGCGCCTAAGCGCTAGGCACCTTTAGGCCCCTTTCACACGGGACGGATCCGTGAAGATCCGCCCCGTGAACCTCCGCTTGCTCAGCGGGGATCGCTCCGCTGATCCCTCGCTGAGCCGGCGGATGACAGGGCGGTCCCCGTCAGATCTCCGCTCTCCCCTATGGGGGGATCGGATGAACACGGACCGTCTGTCCGTGATCATCCGATCCGCTCTGCAGACGGATAGAAAAATAGGATTTTCCTCCGTCTGCAGAATCGGAGAATTGCGGGCCCGTATGAGATGTTCATCCGCCGACACCCGCGATCTCATAGGAACCAATGTATGTCCCTTTTTCATCCGTAAACGGATGGATGAAAAGGCAGACTTACGGTCCGCTGGTGTGAACATTTCAGTGGCCAGAATTTTAACTCTGTGAAATTAAATAAATACCAAATTCTTCTAAACACGCTTAAACTGGTTTGAACAATTGCAGCTTAGGTGAGTTTTTCTACTGCTTTACTCCTGCTGTCAGAAAAATCTCAAAGCATGGGAAGTGAATGTAACTATGAGTGCACCATGGCCTACAATAGGACAGCAGCTTTACTAGTTGCTATCACTTCTGATCTCATGAGATTAGTAGATACGTTGATGCATTACATATGGCACAAATGCAATTAGTGAACCATGTCAGTTTGGTGACAGGGTCTCTTCAATTGTACCTTTTTATTGACTACAATTATCAATTGCTATCAATCAAATGATTGCAAATTTGAAAGCCAGTATTCTTATGGAGAGACAAACACTTGGTCAAGAATTCGGTATAGCAAAAATACTTGTATTTTAAAACAGAAAGAGAGAGAAAGCAAGTGGAAGAAATCTGAGTCTGCTCCTGAAATAAAGTCAGAGCCCATCATATTTGAGAAGGTTAAACTGGTAAGTATGTCTTCTATGCCCTGTATTAAAAATTGAAAGTTGACATCAGCTGTATTTATAATAATAAGGTGGTCTGGTGTGGAGTGATGTAATCGATCATAAAAATGCATTGGGGTTGATTTTTCAACTGAATAAAGCTTGGCAAATGAGGTAAAAAATACCTAATCACATGCTAGGAAAATAAAAGGATAAGTTCACCTTTGAAAAATAATAATAATAAATTCATGTCTTGTTGGAAAAAAAAAAGGTGTTGCGTTTCTCTTTTTTTTTTTTCCCCATAGGTGCCTGCAATGCAGTAAGACCCCTTTTAACACTGAGGTGCTTTGCAGGTGCTATAACACAAAAAAATAGCGCCCTGAAAGAGCCGCTCCTCACGCTCCAGTGTGAAAGCCTGAGGGATTTCACTGGAGTGGTGCGCTGGTAGGACGCTAAAAAAAAGTCCTGCTAGCAGCATCTTTGGAGCGGTGAAGGAGCGGTGTGTATAGCGCTCCTGCCCATTGAAATGAATGGGCACCGTGGCTATACCGCCGGCAAAGCGCTGCTGCAGTGGTGCTTTGCGGGTGGTTTTAACCCTTTTACGGCTGCTAGTGGGGGTTAAAAGCGCCCTGCTAGCAGCAGATTGCCCCCGCAAATACGACCGGAAAAAATAGTAGCGCTTTACTGCCGACACCCCAGTGTGCAAGGGGCCTAAGTGAAATTCAGTGAGTGTGTCCTGACTGAAATGGCACACCCTATTTCCTTATCTGCTACATTCTTACTCTAAACCAGGGATCTCCAAACTATGGCCCTCCAGCTGTTGTGGAACTACACGTCCCATGAGGCATTGTAAAACTCTGACATTCACAGACATGACTAGGCATGATGGGAATTGTAGTTCCTGAACAACTGGATGGCCATAGTTTGCAGATCCTGGCGCTAAACTTACATGTTGCATCAGGTGGGCTTCTGTAAACTTTTTTTTGTCTTTTCTGCATTTTGCAAGATAGGCAAAATTAATATCAACTCTTATCCCACCTAGATATTTGTACCAAGGTTCTCACGTGTACTCTTAAAACTAAGCTATATCTGAGCACCACAAATTTTAAACGCTGTTTAATACATTTTTAACATTCAAAACAAACTTGCCCATCCATCAGTGTCTCCATGCTTTATTTTGTTGAGAAATCGCTTTGAAAAACACCCCTAGCATTTTTAGCCACGGCCATCTTGAGTGAGGGAAGATTTATGTAGCATTTACTTCCTGGAATGCATGCAGGTAGGAGGGCATGCTTAGCCAAGAGTCCCTCCCCCCTCTTTTCAGATGAAAGGGAAAAAAAACTAAAGCAACTGAAGAAATGTAAGAAGAAAATTGTAAAAACAAAAAGTACAGTATACCTTCCTGTCTGTTTTACTAATGCTAGCAGCATCAGGATTACAAATATTTTATGTTTCAGAGATTAGCTTCACTTTAAAGTAGATCTAACCTGATCACTAAAATATTAAGCAAGCTTGCACATTCGGTGCAATTTCAAAAGTTGATTTTCATTTTTCAACTCCCCAGCTTTCCTTAAAATAATACCTGGTGGTATTGTCATGGGTCCTTCTTCTGGCATATCCTATTTTGTTGTGACAGCTGTGTCTCAACTGTACTCTTACATTGTCACTGTCAGAGTTTATCCTGGTGGTACCTACAGGTGGCTGTGCTGACATGCATTGTGCAAATACAGCTTCTTGTTTGGCCAAAAATAGTTTGTAGCAATGGTTTAGGACTATATCCTCAACCGGGGCCCTCTAGAAGTTCCTTTTAGCAATGAGCAATTTTTGACTCTCAAATACTGTACACAACCACTGACACCATTATTTTTATTTTAACCATCTGTAAGGGGATTGTTTCCACTGACCACCAGTATAATGGGCATTCTTCCTAATGGCCACCAATGTAAGGGGGAACATTTTCGCCAACCATTAGTGTAATCAGACACTTCTCCGCTGGCCGTAAATGCAAGGGAATACAATTTTCACAATTTGCCTTTTTTTTTTTCCTCTCCATCGTTGTTTGCTTTCTTTTTATTTTTAATTTTTTTGCATTTCTTCTGAAATAAAAATACACTGGTGGCTGCTCTATACAGTAATGTATTGCCAGCTTTATATGCATAGTATGTATTTTTTTGCACCAAAAAAATTCCCCAAAAAATTAATAACTCTTGCAGTGGGTATGTTTGTCATATTGGATTGGATTGGCACAGAAAAGCCAACCTGCCCAACAGAATTGATATCGGACATCCAGGAAGAGTAGGGGTACACAGACATACGATGTGATTTAAACCAGATGGGGCAAGAGTCAGCCACCCTATGTCTATAGACAACTATTTAAGTGCTTTAATTAGTAAAGGTCTTGATTTAGTCATTTGATGTAAAATTGTAAGAGATGCATTTTGAGGTGGTAAAGCAAAGGTAAGCATTTTGCTCTTTGAATCAGTCAGTACTACAGGTCATTATTGCAGACATTATTACAGTTTAATCCATGTAGTATTCATTGCTGCTGTTTAGTACATTATGGTGAAATGGTTCACTGTGTAAACTTGACTATTGCCCTGTGTCTTTTAGCCACAGAAAAAGGATGAAGCTCAGGCTCCTAAGGTGTCTCCCCAGAAGGCAGCAGAACCTGTCGTAGATCTGTTAGGCCTTGGTGAGAAACTATTAGATAATTTCTCTCTTCTGTCTGTTGTGTTAATATTTTAAAGTATACATAAACCTAAAGATAGACTGTAATTATAATACTCTAAGGCAGGGATATGCAATTAGCGGACCTCCAGCTGTTGCCAAACTACAAGTCCCATGAGGCATAGCGAGACTCTGACAGCAGCAAGCATGACACCCAGAGGCAGAGGCATGATGGGACTTGTAGTTTTGCAACAGCTGGAGGTCCGCTAATTGCATATCCATGCTCTAAGGAAAATAAATCAGAATTGGCATATTTTGCAAAGTTGTGTGTTTATATATATATATATATATATATATATATATATATATATATATATATATATATATATATATATATATATATATATATATAGTAGAGCCTGAAAATAGGTAGCATTGGACATCTTAAAGAAGTTTACAAGCATCTGGCATAAAAAGCATTTATTTCAGTTCGACATAATTCATATGATCATCCAGTATTTACCTTTTCTACCCAGCCAGTGAAGAAATAGTCCCTTACCAACATGTTTACCAGACCATCCATAGGCCCCATTGACACCTATGTGTTTTGTGTGTTTTAGGCACGGTGCTCTAAAGAAAAAAATCCTACTTGCACCATCTTTGATATTTCATGAAATTGCACATTACATAGTGGTAACATGTCTAAAATGTAACGCACGACACAGATGTGAACTGGCTCTTCAAGAGGAACTGCAGTCTGCTCACATAATAAAAACATCTTTGCCCTTCTGAAGCTTCCCTCCAAGCACTTTGCATATTATTTTATATATACTGTGATTCTGTACTTGCCAAATATGCTGCAGAAATCTCCCTCCTCTCAAGTCTGGCTGCAGCCTTTTTAACTGTGGGCAGCTGAAGCTGCTGCCTGTTGAATTCCTGGATTTACCCAGATGCACGCCTCCAGCTCTGCAGCTCTTATTGGCCCTCTTATGACCCACCCCCCTCCATTCTTGGCAAACTCTCAGAGTTGGAGAGCTGTGCATGACGTCATAAACCTAGGCTTTTTACCAGACAAGAAACAGGAAGTGGGCTGTATAAGGTATTTACTGGCAGAAAAATGTTTAACTATCCAAAGTTAAAACAAGGGCAGAAGATTTAATAGATGGAAAGGTAAAAAATGACTGAAGGTCCGCTTTAAAACGCAGCTCCCCAATTAAATGCATTCAAAATGCAGCAAGAATACATCAAAAATTGACCTGTTGCGTTTATGCTGCATTTTTTGAGTCGCATGACCTATGAAATACGCATCATAAGCAAGGTAAAATTGTGTCAAAATCGGGGGTGTTTTTGGCAGTAATTATCTGCGCTTTTTTTTTTTTTTTCGGCACAACGCTGAAAGCCCTGAAGACCCTATTTTCGTCCGATAATCGGCGGCGGCCAAAATTTCAGTGCATCACTATTTCGTCTGTATGCAAATAATTCTAAACAAGCAGTGCAGTTCACCTCTGTAGCTTTGGGCATTGTGGCAAAATTTTTCTTCAAAGTTTGCAACCGCTCCACTGTTTGTTCTTTTACTGATTATTTTTTATTTCAACAGAATATTGCCAGTCTTCTAATGTAAACACCATGCAGGTGTTGGCAAGTTCTGTTTTGGTCTTTGAGTTTTGTTTTAAAGCTTTTGGTGCTGCTTAAAAATATGTAAGGGCTCTTTCACACGGAGGTCCGTTCAGGTCCGCCTGTCAGTTTTTTAGGCGGACCTGAAACGGATCCTCCATGTACCCCTATGGAGGCACGGATGTCAGCGGAGACATGTCCGCTGACATCCGCTCCGCCAAAGTGTGACGGAGGAAAACCCTATTTTTCCTTCCGTCGGCGGAGCGGATCGGATGACAACGGACTCTACGGTCCGTCGTCATCCGATTCCCCATAGGGGAGAGCGGCGCTCTGACAGGGCGGTCCCTGCACAGTGTGCGGGGACCGCCCAGTCATCCGTCGGCTCAGCGGGGATCAACGGAGCGATCCCCGCTGAGCAAGCGGAGCTTCACGGGGCGGATCTGCACGGATCCGCCCCGTGTGAAAGGACCCTTAATAGTTTAATATCTGTAGTCGACCCAGGTGCAGTTTTAAACTGCGTATGTACTCTTGTAATAAATACCTTGTATGGGTTCTCCCATCCCCCACTCCTGTCTTTTGTACCCAAACACAGACTTTGGATGCAACTCAGACCTGCTCCATACTGCGTTGGTCAGTGTTTATCTCTGCTTTCCTAACCTAGTGCCTGTGCTGCATTGCTGCTACTGCTGTAATCCCTTTATAAAACCTAAATAAAATATAGAATCATAACTTGTAAATTTGGAAATTTGAAAGTACAATTAAACCCAAACAATTACATTTCCATTTAAGAGCCAATTCACACCTGAATCGCACAGGATTGAGGTCTGCCTTTGAGTCTATGACCTGCATTTGCTGTTATGTGATGTTATTACAGGAGATGCCAAGTGGAGTCAACAACCAGACGCCTAAAAGCTGAGCATCCTGCTGTTTCATCATGTTTTTGGGTTGTATTCGATATGTTTAAAGGAAGATCACACAAATACTTATAAGTATAACCTTTATTAAAATTAATGACAGATACAGATAATAGAAAATGTAACAATAATACTTAACTAAAGATGCTGTTCTCGCCATGGGTCTCTCCCATGATGGCGTGGCGCAGGTGGCCCCAGACGCATGCTTAATTGCAAGCTGTGATTTGACACACGTATTATATAGAGAAAATGGCCAACCCGTCCCCCTCTGCAAGCAATGATATGACCTTCTAAGGAAGATAACACATTCCTGAAAGGAGATTAGTGGGCTGGCTTGTCCATATATTTAGTTTACAATGACATTCCTATCACATTAGTGCGCTTAAAGCATATGTAAAGGTTTGTTTCTCTTGTCATCCATGGACTGACACAGCGTGTCTTATACACCTTTACACGTGGGTTATGTCCCTGCTTGCAGGAGAAGACCTAGGCAGAATGTGAGATGTTATACATACATTCTAAACAGCCAGAGCTGAACAGCCCCGCCCAGGGGGGCAGTCCCTCCGGACATAACCCTCCCACTGCAGTCAGAAGACCTCAGTTTTTTTTCTGCCTAGCAGAAGGAGAAGACGTGGCTCTCTCAGGAGCCAGTCTCCTGACCTATTTTTATTCCTTTGGGAATTTTTTTCCTATTTTATTCTTTTGAGATCTTCTATCAACTGTCGGCTGGGCAACAGGTTGGGTACAAGATATCCTCGTAGTCTTCCCTGTCCGACCATCGAGCGTGCTGATCCTCGCCTTGTGTGCGTGAGACTCAGTTCACGACATGCCCCACGACTCCAGGGGTGGCCGGTGGGCTTCCAGCTCCGCGGTCCTCTCAAGATCGAACAGTCCGGCTGTATCTTTCGCGGTTGACCGGGCCGACAGCTACTCAGTACCGCACTGTGATAGTTCTGTCAGAAACACACCAGCGGGTCCCTCAGGGGACGGGTAAGTAGTCTCTCCTGGCTGCAGGTGAGTACATGCTGTGTGTTTCTTGTGTGGGGGGATTTCCCTGTCTCCCCCTGTGTTTTTTTTTTAATGTCACTCTCTGTTCACTAGTGCTGGCGCTGTACTGTGGGGGGTGCCTGGGGGCCATACTGTCCTGGGGGGGGGCTCATGCTGCTCTGCATTCGCTGGGGCTGTTTTGTTTTTGGATGTGAGGGGCCTGGGCGCCGTTCGGCGCCATGTTTTGTGTGTGTGCTGATTTTTACATTGGCGGCCATCTTGCCGGGGCCCGCCGGAGCACATTGCGGCGGCCATTTTCTTGTAGCCGCACGTTTTTCTGGCACTAGTTTGGCCTCTAGCGCCGCTGGGAACGGCGCGAATCTCCTCACACTCTCTCCTCTCAGCTCACTCACGCTGAGCAGCGCGGCGCAGTGAGACAGAGCGGCGGAACCGAGCGGTCCTGGTCAGGTTGGTGGGTTCCCTGGGCATTCCCCTACTTCAGTCAGCACAGCCTGTGGGTGGTCTCAGAGGGGGACATTATGGAGTCAGAGTCACCAGCTTCCCCTAACATGCCAGAGGCAGCAGCCAGTGCTCCAGCACCTGCGGTCCCTATGGACCAGTTGTCGGCAGTCCTGGAATCGTTTCTGACCAGGATGGAAGCTGTGTGTGAGCACAAGGGAGCAAAAAAGCGCCCTCTCCCCACTTTATCTCCACAAGGGGAGTGCTCTGATTCAGATATGGGCCTAGCTATTGCTGCTCAGGACCCTAGCTCTGAATATTTGGATGGTTTTGAACAGGACATTCCTTGTGAGGAAGACACCAGTTCTGAGTCAGTAAATGACAGGGCGCTTGTTAGTGAACTCATTGATGCTGTGAGGGACACTCTCAAGCTAAATGCTGCGACCGCAGAACCTCAGGCGGATACAGTCTCCTTTGGTTCTTTTAAGACCAAGCCTTCTAAAAAGGTTTTTCCATATGTACCTTTCTTTGACCAGGTCTGGGAAAAGCCGCAGAAGACTTTCATGGTCCCGCGGCGTTTGTCTATTAGATACCCCTTTGAAGACGCCCTGCTTAAACAGTGGGCTTCTCCCCCGGTGGTCGACCCTCCAGTCGCCCGTTTAAACAAGGCCACCACTCTCCCGATGGAGGGGACTCCTGCGTTTAAGGACCCCACTGACAGGAGGTCAGAAGTGGTGAGTAGAGCCATGTTCGCCTTGTTGGGATCCGCCCTACGGCCCGTAGTAGCGGCGACCCTTGTGTCTAAGACACTCACGGAATGGGCAAAAATTTTGCACCAAACTGTGCAGGAGTATAACCTTCCTCCAGACACTATTGCTCTGGCCCACCAGATGGTGCAGGGTCTGATATATGTGTGCGACGCCACGTTGGACGCGGCCCCTTTAATATCCAGGGCCTCTGTCTCGGCGGTGGTATTGCGTCGTCTCATCTGGTTGAAATGCTGGTCTGCTGACCTAGCCTCTAAGAAGCTCCTGACGGATCTACCTTTTAAGGGTGGTAGACTTTTTGGTGCTGCTCTGGATGACATCATCAAGGATGTCACGGGAGGTAAAAGCACTCTCCTTCCTCAAACTATCAAGGGTAAGGAGGCCCGACGTAAACCGGGTCCTTCCTTTCCAGCAAAAAAGGTTTTTTTTTCGTCCGTCAGAGTCCACGGGTAAGCCATCCCAGATTGACAACAGTGCGGCTGGCGGGCACAAGCGCCCCTGGGTGCGTAAGCCGAACAAGCCGGCTCCCAAGCCCGCCTCCGCGTGAAGTCTTGCCCCCGCCCGTCTCTGGGGTGGGGGGACGACTTCGCAGGTTCACGGATCGGTGGACCTCCCGGATCTCCGACCGGTGGGTGTGCTAGGTGGTCACCTCAGGATACAGAATAGAGTTCCGCTCCTGGCCCCCAGACAGATTCTTTCCCTCAAATCTCCCTCTCCTTCCTGCCGTCGGGCAGCCCTCTTGGGGGCTGTACAGGATTTGATCGGGTCCGGAGTAATTGTGCCGGTTCCGTCCCAGGAGAGGTTTCAGGGGTTCTACTCGAATCTGTTTGTTGTTCCAAAAAAGGACGGGGTTCGGCCAATCCTGGACCTCAAGGCCCTGAATGCCTTCGTGAAGGTGCAAAAATTCTGCATGGAATCCATTCGCACGGTGGTCGCTACACTCCATCAAGGGGATTTTCTGACATCCTTGGACATCAAGGACGCCTACTTGCATGTTCCGATCTGCGCAAGCCACCAGAAGTTTCTGCGCTTTGCGGTCGGCGAAGTCCACTATCAATTTGTGGCTCTTCCCTTCGGCCTAGCCTCGGCACCGAGGGTGTTCACCAAGGTGCTTGCTCCGGTCCTAGCTTTGCTGAGACAGCGAGGCATTGCTATCGTGGGCTATCTGGACGATTTTCTTCTAAGAGCAGACAGTGGCTCAGAATTGGAAGAAAGTGTGACTATCGTCAGTCAGACCCTCAGGGAGTTTGGGTGGCTCCTGAACGTTCAGAAGTCGGTTCTAGTCCCGACTCAGCGTCTGGAGTATCTAGGTCTGATTCTGGACTCCTTGGAGGCAAGAGTCTTCCTACCTCCAGACAAACTACTGACACTTCAGTCTGCAGTACGGGTGCTGACGTCCCGAAAATGGTCGTCAATCCGCTTTTGCATGAGAGTCCTGGGACTCATGGTGGCCTCCTTCGAGGCCGTTCCTTATGCCCAAGCGCATACCAGGGCTTTACAGAAAGAGATCTTGTCCACTTGGGACAAATCCCCGTTGTCCTTGGATCTTCAGATCCAGGTGAGTCACCTGGTCAGGGCGTCCCTGACGTGGTGGTTGAGGTCCCCGGCTCTTCGGTCCGGGAAGTCGTTCCTCCCCATCCAATGGACGGTGATCACGACGGACGCCAGCCTGACGGGCTGGGGGGGAGTCTGGGGAGTCCTGTCGGCCCAGGGGCTTTGGACTCCGGACGAAGCCCTCTTACCGATCAATGTGCTGGAGATACGGGCAATCAGACTGTGCCTCTCCTCATGGTCGGAGAAACTACAGGGTCACTCCATCAGGATACAATCGGACAACGCCACAGCAGTGGCGTATGTCAACCATCAAGGGGGGACTCGGAGCTCAGCTGCGGCTTCCGAGGTCGCCCGCATCCTGAGGTGGGCCGAAAGAAGCGTGCCGGCTCTGTCGGCCGTCTACATTCCGGGCGTAGACAATTGGCAGGCGGACTATCTAAGTCGCCAGACGCTGGACCAAGGAGAGTGGTCCTTGCACCCGGAGGTCTTTCAACTCCTTTGCAGACGGTGGGGCACACCGGATGTGGACCTGATGGCCTCTCGACTCAATCGCAAGGTGTCGAGGTTTGTGGCCAGATCCAGGGATCCCTGGGCGGATGCCTCGGATGCGTTGGTGGCCCCATGGGGTCAGTATCACCTGATATACGTTTATCCTCCGCTGCAGTTGCTCCCTCACCTGCTCCGCAGGGTAGCGACCGAGGGAATTCCGGTGATCCTCATTGCTCTGGATTGGCCTCGGCGTCACTGGTACGTCTCGTCGCAGACGTTCCCTGGCGGTTACCAATACGGGGGGACCTTCTGTCTCAAGGTCCTATATTTCATCCTGCTTTACAGTCTCTGGTTTTAACGGCATGGTTATTGAAAGCCAGGCGCTGAGAGACCGAGGTCTCTCGGATTCGGTCATTTCGACCATGTTAAGGGCACGGAAGTCTTCCTCCAGAAAGATCTATCACCGTACTTGGAGAGCTTACATCGCCATGTGCGAAGAGCTGGACTGGCGCCCACAAACTTATTCCGTTCCCAGAATCCTGCATTTTCTGCAGCGTGGCGTGACCCAAAAGCTCGCTTTGAGTACCATTAAGGGTCAGATTTCGGCCTTGGCCATCTTCTTTCAGCGACCGCTGGCGGGTCATCCCTTGGTTAGCACCTTTGTGCAGGGGGTTCGCCATGTGCTCCCCCCTGTCAAGCCTCCTCTCCCCCCGTGGGATCTGAATTTGGTGCTCTCGGTCCTCCAGGAACCTCCCTTTGAAAATATTAGAGATAATCCCCTCTTGACTTTGTCTCAGAAGGTGGCCTTCTTGGTGGCCATTACTTCCATTAGACGAGTGTCTGAATTGGCGGCCTTGTCCTGCAAGTCGCCCTTTTTGGTCATCCATAAGGATAAGGCGGTGTTACGTCCGCGACCTTCCTTTCTGCCAAAGGTGGTCTCGGCCTTCCACTTAAACGAGGACATTGTCCTCCCGTCCTTGTGTCCTCACCCATCGCATCCCAGAGAGTTTGCGCTTCACACTTTGGATGTGGTACGAGCCTTGCGGGTGTACCTGTCTGCTACTGCCTCTATTCGGAAGTCTGACTCACTATTTGTGGCTGTCTCTGGTCCAAAACAGGGCCAAGCGGTTTCGTCTGCCACCATTTCTAGGTGGATCAGACAAACCGTCATTCAAGCTTATGCTCTCAAGGGGCGGGCGCCTCCCTTTCCGGTTACGGCACATTCCACCAGGGCAATTGGTGCTTCCTGGGCTTTCCGACATCAAGCGTCGGTTGCACAAGTGTGCAAGGCGGCGACCTGGTCGTCTGTTCATACCTTTTCTAAGTTTTATAAGGTTGATGTGGCTGCATCTTCGGATGCTTCCTTCGGCCGCAAGGTGTTGCAGGCCGCTGTTTGATGTTGCAACTCCTCCGTTGAGGAGCTCTGCCTTGTTTGGAGTGAAGTTTTTGGTTTTCCATTTATACTGCTCCCATCCCTCTTGACACTGCTTTGGGACATCCCACGTGTAAAGGTGTATAAGACACGCTGTGTCAGTCCATGGATGACAAGAGAAAATAGGATTTTTGTACTCACCGTAAAATCCGTTTCTCTGGCATCCATGGACTGACACAGCACCCACCGTTCTTTTTAAGTTTGTACTGCTTTGTTACGAACTGAGGTCTGCTGACTGCAGTGGGAGGGTTATGTCCGGAGGGACCGCCCCCCTGGGCGGGGCTGTTCAGCTCTGGCTGTTTAGAATGTATGTATAACTTCTCACATTCTGCCTAGGTCTTCTCCTGCAAGCAGGGACATAACCCACGTGTAAAGGTGTATAAGACACGCTGTGTCAGTCTATGGATGCCAGAGAAATGGATTTTACGGTGAGTACAAAAATCCTATTTTTTTATAAAAATAAAAAGTCATTCTTCCTCTGTTCAGTTGGTTTTGCACAGAGTGGTCCTGATTCTCCTCCTTCTGGGGTCCTTTAACGACGCTACTGGCTCCTCCTCTTTTTGAGTGCCCCGTTGGAGAGCCGCTCTCCCTCAGGGCACTCGTGCGGGCACGCGCCTGTTTTCTGCTTCTGAGTTCATTGACACTGACAGGAGGACTTGGCCCCGCCCACTGGCTCCTGCATCATTGGATTTAATTGACAGTCAATGGCTGCGCTGCTATCGATCCAGTGAGGACCCAAGACATCGGCTGGAGCTGGTGTGCTCGTTCTCGTTGCTGGAAAGACCAGGTTCAGGTAAGTAAAAGGGGGGCTGCTGCATCACAGGAGGTTTTTCACCTTAATGCATTGGGGTGAAAAACCTTGAGTGTTTACAACCCCATTAAGTAACCAGACTCTGTACTGTATAGTCAAGGCTTGGAGGCATGCTTAAATATTGTGAGACATTTTAGATAACTTTAAGTAAATATGTAATATGCATTTCCCTGGTCACCTGCACCAGTAAAAGATGTGGTGCAGCTGATGTAAGAGAGAGGGGGGGGTGATCCACAGGGCAGGCAAGTTTGCTAAATTGGGTTGAGCTTAAGATATTTGGTGATAAGCTATACATTGCTAAAGGTGATTTCTGAAGGTGTGGATCTTGAAAATCCTATATTGTCTAATTTTCCTGGATGGTAATGGTAAATGATCTGCAGAGTTGCCATTTTAATGCATTTGCTTGTAGATACTCCAGTGGCTGCAACTGTTACCAATGGGAAGTCAAACACCAGTTTGGAGAAGGAATTGGACCTTTTTGGGCCTACATCAGGCCCTAAACACAGCCAGGTAAGCAAGTTTGCTCTTGCCTTTTGTTTTGCATTGCAAACATCTAGCTAATGTCTTAAAGGGACATTAAAGGTTGTTGTTTGTTTAAAAAAAAATAAAAAAAAATAAAAAAAAATGTCATACTTGCCTTCACTGTGCAGTTCGTTTTGCACAGAGTGGCCCCGAACGTCCTCTTCTGGGGTCCCACGACGGCTCTCTTGGCTCCTCCCTGCAAGAGCTAACTTCCTCTGGGAAGCTCTCTCCCGAGGGGGTTACCTTGCGGGCGCGCTCCCGTGTTATACGCTCGGCGTGCATAGCCGCCGAGTGTGTGACTCGGCCCTGGCGGCCGCGTCACTGCATTTGATTGACAGGAGCCAATGGCTGCGCTGCTATCAATCTATCCAACGAGGAGCCGATCAGCCATGGAGAGAACGAAGCGGGATCGTGCCCACGGAGATTTGGGGGCTCAGGTAAGTAAAATGGGGGCTCGGGGGGCGGAGAGTGTAAGGTGTTTTTCTCTTTCGTTCATGGATGGACACAGCACTCTCTTGACAAAGTGAGTATTGAGCCTTCCATCAGGAGAGGACTAGGCAGAAAACAGGTTAATGTTTTAACACATCAAAAAATCTGTACAGTACCGCCCTCGGGGGCGGTCCCACTAGGTACAACCCCTCTCTGTATCTTGCAGCTCCAGTTTTTTTCTGCCTAGTGTAGGACATGGCTCCCTTCGGGCCCATGGGTTCTGGAGTTTTTTTCCATTTTTTTTGTTCTTGTGATCTACTAGCAACTGCCGACTAGGTGACAGGCTGGATCCCAGATCCTTGTAGTCTCCCCAGTTTCGGTCATTGAGCGTGTGCCGACCTCTAGCTACGCACTGGGTTGTTCACGACATGCCCCGTCGTTCCTGGGATGGCCGGTGAGCTACGTGCTCCGGGGTACACGTATATGACCGGGCTCTATGTTCGAGTCACAGTGTGCCAGGCTGACAGTCACCTCCGTCACCATGCGGAAGATGGTCTGTCAGGGATGCTCCCAGCGGGTCCACGCAGAAGGGGTAAGTAGCAATTTCCCTGCTTCGGTGGGAGGACATAGCTGGGCATTCCTGGGGAGGTTTACAATGGAAAAGGTAACTGTTGGCGCAAACACAGTGCATGAGTAAATGGGGATATAGCAATGAGTCTGTTTAAAATAATAATGGTAACAGGCAGTTCAAGGGTTAAAAGACAGCTAATATGGCTGGTGGATGGCGGCTGCTGTCCTCAGAGCTGACTCTGTGGTAGACAAAAAAGGGTAGAGAAAAAGGAAGCGCCACCTAAGTGCAGTATTAAAAGATTCTTTTAATGACACAAATATCAAATCACACTTACAGGAAAGGAAGCAAAGGAAGGCTCATCTGTAAAGATCCTGTAGTCCTCATCCCGGGTCCATGGGCTGCACAGATGTAGAAGATGCAGAGTAGGAAACAGGAAATACAAAGTCTTATCTGTGTGTCGGTGGTCCGTAGGGAAGCTTCAGATCCGGATCCGTTTTTCTATGCAGAGATGGTAAGCTGCAGTCGTTGCTGCTCAGCCTGGAGCAGATCCTGTGGCCATCAGGAAGAAGCTGGGGCTGAGGTCACGGGATCACTTCCGGGGGAGGACTCCACAGAGTGAGAAGGGTTGGATAAGCAGGCAGGACTCCTGATATGGCTGAAGTGTTGGTCGGCGGACCAATCTTCCAAGAAGGCCCTAATGGATTTGCCCTTCAAGGGCGACAGACTTTTTGGTGCCTCTCTAGATGACATTATCAAGGATGCCACAGGCGGTAAGAGCACGCTGCTTCCACAATCCAAGAAGGGTCAGGAGCCACGCCGTAGGTACGGCCCCTCCTTCCCCACGCACAAGCGTTTTTTTCATCCGGACAGTGCTGCAGGTAAGAGCCCCCAGGCCGATAAAGCGCCTGCTGAGGGTCAGAGAAGGCCCTGGGTGCGCAAACCAAACAAGCCTGCGGCAAAACCACCGTCCGGATGAAGGTCTGCCCCACCCATTTCTCGGGTGGGGGGACGTCTTTGCGAATTCCCGACTCTGTGGTGGTCTCTGATCTCCGACAGGTGGGTTTGCGAAGTAGTTTCGTCGGGGTACAAGATAGAGTTCTTCTCTTGTCCACCGAAAAGTTTTTTTTTTTTTTTTGCCTCCAACCTCCAGCTTCAGCTGGCACGTCTGGAAGCCCTGTTTGGTGCGGTTCAGGATCTGCTGGCACGAGGGGTGATGGTACCTGTCCCGTCGCAGGGACGGTTTCAGAGGTTTTACTTGAACCTATTCGTAGTACCAAAGAAGGAAGGGGTCCGTTCAAACCTGGATCTCAAAGCCCTCAATTTCTTTGTGAGTACAAAGGTTCAGGATGGAGTCAGTTCGCTCTGTTGTCGCGGCTCTCCATCCGGGGGACTTCTTGGTGTCCCTGGACATCAGGGACGCGTACTTGCTTGTCTCCATCTGCGCCAGACATCAGAGGTTTCTGCGCTTTGCGGTCGGGGAGGACCACTATCAGTTTGTGGCTCTCCCCTTCGGATTGGCTTCGGCACCAAGGTGCTGGCTCTGATCCTGGCCTTGCTACGACAGCGTGGCATCGCTATCGTGGACTACTTGGACGACCTTCTTCTGAGGGCCACTTCAAACTCAGAATTAGAGGAGGGTGTGTTTATAGCCTGTCAGACTCTCCTGAGAATTTGGTTGGGTGTTGAACACCCAGAAATCAGTCTTGGTACCGACTCAATGCCTGGAGTACCTGGGGTTGATTTTGGACTCCTCAGTGGCGAGGGTTTTTCTCCTGGTGGAAAAGCTGCAGACTCTTCGGACTGCAGTGCGGCGGTTGACCTCCCACAACTGGTCGTCACTCCGTTTTTGCATGAGGGTCCTGGGTCTCATGGTACCCTCCTTCAAGGCGGTACTGTATGCTCAAGCTCACACTCGGGTGTTGCAGAGGGAAATTCTGTTCAGATGAGACAAGTGCCCATCTTCCCTGGATCTCCAAATCCGGGTGAGCCACCGGGTCAGGGCTTCTCTGGTTTGGTGGCTGACATCACCGGCACTTCTGTCCGGGAAGTTGTTCCTCCCTTTTCACTGGTCGGTGATCATGACGGACGCCAGTCTTACCGGCTGGGGGGGGCGTCTGGGGGGTTCAGTCGGCCCAGGGTCGCTGGACTCCGGAGGAATCCCGCCTGCCGATCAATGTCCTGGAACTCCGGGCAATCAAGCTTTGCCTCTTCCAGTGGTCTCGAAGGCTACAGGGGCGTCCAGTCAGGATCCAGTCGGACAACGCCACGGCAGTGGCGTATGTCAATCCTCAAGGAGGAACAAGAAGCGCAGCGGCAGCCTCAGGAGTCGATCACATCCTGAGGTGGGCGGAACGGAGTGTGCCGGCCGTGTACATTCCGGGCGTGGAAAACTGGCAGACTGACTACCTGAGTCGTCAGATGCTGGACCAGGGGGAGTGGTCTCTACACCCGGAAGTGTTTAGTCTCATTTGCCAGAGGTGGGGCGCGCCAGACGTGGATCTCATGGCTTCTCGTCTCAATCAGAAAGTATTGAGGTTTGTGGCCTGGTCAAAGGACCCCTGGGCGGACGTGACAGACATGTTGGTGGCACCGTGGGGTCAGTATCAGCTCATTAATGCCTTTTCCTCCTCAAAAAATTCTCCCACATCTGCTTCGCAGAGCGGAGTTAGAAGGGATTCCGATGATCCTAGTTGCTCCGGATTGGCGGTAGACATTCCCTGGCGTCTACCGCTGTGAGAGAACCTTCTGTCGCAAGGTCCCATATTTCATCCTGCTTTACGGTCGCTGGCTTTAACGGCATTGCTATTGAAAGCCAGGTGTTAAGGGACCGAGGCCTGACGGATTCAGTGATTTCTACCATGTTGAGAGCGCGGAAGTCGTCCTCGAAAGATCTACCATCGCACCTGAAAGGCTTACATCTCTGTGTGAAGAGATGAAGTGGCATCCGCCTACTTATGTGGTTTCCAGGGTCTTACTGTTCCTGCAGCGTGGGATGGACCAAAAACTTGCCTTAAGTACTATTAAGGGGCAGATTTCGGATTTGGCTGTTTTCTTTCAAAGACCTTTGAAATTTCTCTCTGGTGAGTACATTTGTACAGGGGGTTCGACATGTGGCCCCTCCGGTCCATCCTCTACTTCCTCCGTGGGACTTGAACCTGGTCCTCTCGGTGGTTCAGAAACCACCGTTTGAGAACATTAGAGATATTCCCTTACTGACGCTTTCTCAGAAGGTGGTCTTCTTGGTGGCTATTACGTCAGTTAGATGCGTTTCTAAACTGGCAGCCTTGTCTTGCAAGGCTCCATATCTGGTCTTCCACAAAGATAAGGTGGTGCTGCGTCCGCAGCCTACTTTTTCTTCCGAAGGTCGTTTCGGCTTTTCATCTTAATGAGGACATTGTACTTTCTTCCTTGTGTCCTCGCCGTTGCATCATAAAAAGGCGGGGCTGCATTCCTTGGACGTTGTCCGGGCTCTGTGGGTGTACCTGTCTGCTACGGCTCCGATACAGAGGTCGGACTCATGTACTGTTTGTTTCGGTGGCTGGTCCCGGTGGATCAGACAGGTCGTGATTCAGGCTTATGCCCTAAAAGGGCGGGCGCCTCTCTTTCCTGTCACGGCGCATTCAACCAAGGCAATAGGTGCCTCTTGGGATTTCCGACATAAAGTGTCTGTTTCCCAGGTGTGTAAGGCGGCGACCTGGTCGTCCGTTCACACTTTCACTAAGTTTTTCAAGGTTGATGTGAGTGCATCTGCGGATGCTTCCTTCGGCCGCAAAGTCTGTTTGAAGGTTGCGACTCCTCCGTTGAGCTCTGGTTTTGTTTTTGGGGTCAAGTTTTGTTTTATGCTCTTCTCACCTCTCGTTTTTTTGACACTGCTTTGGGACGTCCCACTTTGTCAAGAGTGCTGTGTCCATCCATGAACGAAAGAGAAAATAGGATTTTGTACTCACCGTAAAATCCTTTTCTCTGAGTTCATGGACGGACACAGCACCCGCCCCTTCTTTTTATGTTTTGTACTGCTTTTTGACGAACTGAGCTGCGAGATGCAGGGAGAGGGGTTGTACCTAGAGGGACCGCCCCCGGGGGCGGTACTGTACAGTTTTTTTTTTGATGTGTTAAAACATTAACCTGTTTTCTGCCTAGTCCTCTCCTGATGGAAGGCTGAATACTAGGGTTGTCCCGATACCGATGCTAGTATCGGTACCGATACCGAGCATTTGCCTGAGTACTTGTACTCGGGCAAATGCTCCCGATGCTTCACCCGATACTTGTGATCAGTGGTGATCAGTGCGGTGGGGGAAGTTACCAGCACCGATCACCGCTGTATATATTTACAAGTAGTTTCTCTGCTTCTCTCTCCCCCCCCCCCCCCCGCACGGCTTTCAGTTGCTTTAAAATCAGCGGTGATCGGTGCTTGTAGCTCCCCCACACACGATCACCGCTGATTGTCCCCGTATACTCCTCCAGCCCCCTCCGTTTTGCTGCTTTCTCCATGCCGCTGTCCCCCTCCATGCCGCCGTCCCCCTCCGTGTGTCCTTCCGTGCTGCCGTCCCAATCCGTGTCCCCCCTCCGTGCTGCCGTCCCCCTCCGTGCTGCCATCCCCCTCCGTTCTCCTCCATCCCCTCGATCTGTCAGGATCATAGGCGTGCGCACAGGGTGTGCCGGGTGTGCCTAGGCAAACCCTAATCACCCCATGTGCATTAGCATTATCCAGGAGCAGCACCAGGTGGGTGGTTGGGGGTGCCAGTGGCCATTGTAAATGCCCCCATTATATTAAAATCTAGGTTCATCTTTAGGAACACGTTACACCCGTATTTAGGGTGTATAGTAATATGCTCCCAATCAACTGGCTCCCACCACCAGCGCCCCTTCCTGTGACAGCAGGTGGCGTTCATGTGTGTTTGAGCTTTGGGGTGCACACCCTAATGCAATAGGCTGCGCACACCTATGGTCAGGATGGAGAGCGGAGGTAGGAGCCGGTAAATCCGGCTCCTTACTTGTCGGAATGTACGGAGTCAGTGATCACTGACTCTGTCCATTCACATAACTGAAATTTCAGCTTATGAATGAAGAGAATAGAAGCCGCTGTCTTCTCTCCATTCATTTTCATTGTAAAAAAGAAAAAAAAAAAAGAAAACACACACTGACACTGTCCACACCCCCCCCCCCCCCCCCCCATTAAAAAAGAAAGCATTGTAAAAAAATAAAAGATAAATAAATAAAATAAATTGTAAAAAAATAAACATTGTAAAAAAATAAAAATAATAATTACTGACACATGTGCCAATTTCACATGAGATTAAAAAAAAGTATCGATATCAGCGAGTACTTGAAAAAAAGTATCGGTACTTGTACTCGGTCTTAAAAAAGTGGTATCGGGACAACCCTACTGAATACCCACTTTGTCAAGAGAGTGCTGTGTCCGTCCATGAACTCAGAGAAAAGGATTTTACAGTGAGTACAAAAATCCTATTTTTTCACCTTAATGCATAGGATGCATTAAGGTGAAAAAACACAAAGCTTTACAACCCCTTTAATTAACCACTTGCCGACCAGCCGCCGTCTTTATACGGCTGCAAGTCGGCTCGTTCCTGTGAATCGCCGTAGCTGTACAGTGGTCCCTTTTAACAGTTACGATGCACATGGCTGGCGGTCGCGATGTCCGCTGGCCACCCACGATTGCTCCACAGAGCCAGAATGGGGATCTTTCAATGTAAACAAACTGACATGGGAGTTCAGAGTGATCGTCTGTTCCTAGTGATTAGGAACAGCGATCTCTCTGTACTTCCAGTCAGTCCCCTCCCCCCAACAGTTAGAAACACCTCCCAGGGAATGCATTTAACCCCTTGATCGCCTCCTAGTGTTAACCCCTTCCTGCGAGTGACATATATACAGTAATCGGTGCATTTTTATAGCGCTGATCGCTAGAGGTGCCCTTCTTCGCTGGTCAACGATTCGATTCCGTGATGCATAGCGATTACTGACTAGCTTCCGCTTGGGCCGCCTAGGCGGCCCTTCCTCCCTGCAATCTTCTGGGACACATCACAGGTCCCAGAAGATTGCCCGACTATGCAGGACAGCGCAGTGAGATATGCGCACCCGGCTGTGAAGCTGCAAGCTGTCACAGCCAGATGCCCACAGTAGTATTGCCAGCGCCGTGGACAGGCGGGGGAGATAATGGAGGGTTCGGGTGGCCACGTCACTGGATTGTGGGACAAGTGAGTGTCTTTTTGCGCACACTCGTGGAAAGGCGACAAACTATGGTACCTAAATATCTCTATAGGCGACGCTTTAAAAAAAATTAACGGTTACCAGGTTAGAGTTAGAGAGGAGGTCTAGTTCTAGAATTATTTCTCTCGCTCTGACGATCGCGACGATACCTCACATGTGTGACTTGAACACCGTTTACGTATGCGGACGCGACTTGCGTATGCGTATTTCTTTGCTTCATGCGGACAGGGGCGCTTTAAAAAAAACAACCTTTTTTTAATTTTTTTTCTTTATTTTTATTTTTTTACATTGTGTTTTTAAAAAAAAAAAAATTTAGATTTTTTTTGCTGTCACAAGGCATGTAAACATGCCTTGTGACAGTAATAGGAGGTGTCAGGTACTCTTTATGGAGGGACCTGGGGTTGTTGTTTTTTTAATTGTTGGGCATTTTTTGTTTATAGTGCAAAAAATAAAAACCACAGATGTGATCAAATGCCACTAAAAGGAAGCTCTATTCGTGGGGGAAAAAAGAACATCAATTTTGTTTTGGTACAGCGTTGCATAACTGTGCAATTGTCAGTTAAAATGACGCAGTGCCGTATCGCAAAAATGGCCTGGTCATTAAGGGGGCAAATCTTCCGGTGGTTAATATTGCTTTTCTAGCTAGTATGTCTTTAAAGTCGTTGTAAACGCTTAGGCCTAGTTCACACTACCACGACTTCAAAGTCGCGCGATTTTTACAGCGATTTCAGGGAAACTCGCATCAAAGTCAGACCAGAGTAGTACAGGGACTACTTTGAAGTTGGTGCGAATTGAAGACGCACTGATATGAATGGTACTCATTGGAAATCATGGGGTACGACTGGTCATGCGACTTTGCCATCCCAAGTCGCAGGACAAGTCGCATATGTGAAAGGGGCCTTACATATACCCAGCGAATAATGATGAGCTTAGGCGTGTTCGCAACTTGCATGTGCAGAGCCCGCCAGGAAGTCGGCACGGCACAGCGCTAATGGGCACTGTACTCAAATAATAAAAAAAATTTTATCCTTTTTTCCCCATAAATAGAGCTTTCTTTTAGTGGTATTTAATTACCATTGTTTTTCTTGGGGGTTTTTTTTGCTAAAAAAAAACAATTACTGAAAAATTTTGTATATAAAAAAAAAAAAAAATATATATATGTATATATGTATATATATATATATATATATATATATATATATATATATATATATATATATATATATATATATATATATATATAATTTATTTATATTTTTTTTCGTTTCTGTCTGAAAAGTTTGTAAATAAGTCTTTCTTTTGTAGCACTGATGGGCCCTGATGATCAGTACAGGTCTCCCTTGTTAGGAGATGCCGCTGATCGGCGCTTCTCTCCTCACACTCTGTCAGTGTGAGGCGAGGAGAGCCAATTACCGGCATTTCAGTGTTTTACATGTGATTGGATTCAGCCAATCATATGGGTAAAGAGCCATGCCATCAGCTCTTTACCGAGATCGGGGACGTGCTGTGTCCCAGGGACAAAGAGGGCCCATGATCGGCACGCTGCACGCCCCCCCCCGGGCGTGTGATCACTTTGAGACTGGGCAAGGTCATATGGCGTCGGCCCAGAACAGGATGGGATCCCGCCCGCTGTCATTTGTCTATGCGGGAGGCGGTTAAAGTAATAACTGTCATAACAGAAGTATAGAGACTGCTGCTTAGAGTTAAATTCACATATTTCATTTTGGCACTGCAAGACTCGAAACAAAGTGTCAAGCACTGGCCTCCTGGCGTTAAAAACTGTACTAAGGACAAAGATAAATGATAATTTGCAAAGGGAGAAGTAACTCACAGAAATTAACCTCCAATTTAATTTACTGGAGTCGGATCAATGGCTGACTGGTGGCTGTAGGTTAACACAACTAAGCCAATTTTAATAGGCTCTTACACGCCTTCTGAAAAAGCTAGAGGCCGGACTGTCAGACATGAGTATGTTTCACATTCCTGGAACACATTCTGTAAATGAGTGCCAGAGCTACTTATCTGTTATACTTGTTCCAGGTTAGAGATTTAGACAACACTACAGTCAAAGCATAAGAATGGGGAGGAAACGAGAATGAAAGACTGCTGAAGGAACATTTATTATGTAGGGAGAAAAGAAAAGTAGGACAGGTGCCAGGGAGGAGTAAAAAAAAAAAAAAAAAAAGTATATTTTTAAGTGTTTTTTTACCTCCCTGATATAATCTCCTTTCTACCTTGGGCAGCCTGTGAACATTGGCGCTGTAAAGCTTGTCAGTCTGTCTTTCCCTCTAGCTGAGCCAAGACATGCAATCGGGACTGGAAATGCACACATTGTAATTACAAAAAGTGACACATTTTTTGAGATGGTGAGAGTTTCCAATAATAAAGTGACTGCTCTGGGCTTTAACAAAATGGCAGCCTCCAGCAAGAAGAAAGAGGGGCAATGCTGGAGGCAGTTTTGGAATACTGGGCCTCATGGTGATATTTGCCCAATTTCACTCCAGCTCAATGTGCTGCCTGCCTGCATGGGACAAGCTCCCTCAGTCTCTAAAGCAGCTTGGATATTTCTGACCTGGTGGCTGATCAGCTCTGTGATGGAATCGGAAGTCCTTTCCCCCAATAATCTCGACAACTCTCATGATGGCTGCCAGCCTGATGGGCTGGAAAACAGTTACGTGGGGACGTGATTGTCGAGGGAGTGCAGACTTGCCATCAATATTTTCGAGCTAGGGCCATTCAACCATCCATGCTTTGGTGTACCAAGCAGCTTTTAGTTACTACCAACGAGGGTTAATTTGCCCAATGCCACGGCCATGGCTTTAAATGCAACAGCACTAGAAGCCATGTGGCCCTTTGAAAAGCTGACCTAATTCTGGCTTGGGCTGAAAGGCATGTTCCAGCCCTATCCACAGTTCACATTCCCAAAGTATATAACTGTCAGGCAAACTTGCAAAGTCATTAGCACCTGGATGTGGGGAATTGGTCTATTTACCCGGGATTTATGTTACTGTCAGGAGACCCGAAACAAAAATCTGTCGGCATCCCACTTCATTAACAAAGTGGACAGGCTTGTGACCAGGATCAGGGATCCCATGGGATCAGTTCTGACTGATATACACTTTTCATGTGTTAGATTATTAACTGCTCTGCAGACAGAGGGCATCCGGTGTTCTTGGGGCACCAAACTGGCACAGAAGGACTTTGATGCCTTGACATTCTCCAACTCCTGGGAGAAAACAGTTTGTGGGCACTTCCCAACTGACTCAGCCAACTGTTGCAGGGCCAGTCTACCATCCTGCTTCACGCTGGCTTTTTTGATATTTTGGCTGTTGAAACCCATGTCCTGAGAGACTCTTGGATTTCATTATTCCTATGCTACCTAAGCCCTAGTCTTCGAATGTATTTTTTATAAAGGTCCTGGTATTCCGTGAATTTAAACGAATGTGAAACGGAACAACCCCCCCCCCATCAGCGGCACCCTGTCGCTACTGACAGGGAATCCACCTCCACCTGGTCTTCCTTCCGGGTTCGTGGGCTCTGGCCATTTGAATGGCCGAGCTGCGATTAACTTCTCTCCCGGGGCACAGCTATCTCAATGGACGGCATGCCGTCCATTGAGAGTGCCGTGCGCATGTGCTAGGGAGGTCACTGGCTGCTTCAAATGTAAATATCTACTAAGCCGTGCATGTTTAGGAGATAATTATTTACAGAGTTTACTCCCACTTTAAAACTTGCTCACAGCTACTGTTGTAGCCATGAGCTTGATGGTGGTTTTTATTCAGCTAGTGATTGTCTTTCAAGTAAAAGCGATCCAGAGTCACTTTTTTGGAACTCTGAAGGTGCCACACTTGGTGTTTCTGAGGTTTTCCTGTTCCTCCATGCAGCCTGGTACTGTGATAAAATGCCTCAGCACTGAGGGTGGGAGGAGCTTGGTGAACATCCATTTGCTAATCTCCTCTGACTGATGAACCAAAAAATGTGGATTTTGTTATTGTCTTTCCCTGACTATTTATAGCTGGGTAAGCAGCATATCAAGCATAATCATTGTTTGATTTTGTGAGGTATCACTGCAAACGTCAGTGAGAGCAGTATTTCTGGGGCCATAATTCATAGCAAACTGGAAACCTGTAAGGGTTTTTTAAAGAGTCGCCTGTGGACAATTTTGAGTACTATAATTTTTTTGCAGTTTCATAGCAAGCACAATTTTTAAGGCTTGACATATTTTATACCTACCGTATATACTCGAGTATAAGCCGAGTTTTTAAGGCTGAAAATGCCCCCCTTGGCTTATACTCGAGTCAGTGTACCTGACATTAGTGACAGGCTGCGGGCGTCCATTGTTTAAAAGTCGCGGCCTCCTCCTGGTCCCGTTCCGTGATGGGCTTTTCTCAGCAGACACGGTGTTCAGTGTTCCGCCTATCACGGACGTTCTCTCATCCAAGGATGAGAGGATGTCCGTGATAGGCGGAACACTGAACACCGTGTCTGCTGGGAAACGCCTATCACGGAACGGGACCAGGAGGAGGCCGCGACTTTTAAACAATGGACGCCCGCAGCCTGTCACGAATATCAGGTACACTGACTCGGGCACAGTGAAGCTGCAAATGGGCATCGTTGACCCTATATTCCGCTTACAGTAGCTGCTGCATTCTCACCCTAGGCTTATACTCGAGTCAATACGTTTTCCCATTTTTTTGATGGTAAAATTAGGTGCCTCAGCTTATATTCGGGTCGGTTTATACTCGAGTATATACTCAATGCAACCCCATCTTTTTATATTTCAACAAAAAATAGATATTTATAAAATAAAAAAATAGATATTATCTTGTGTGTTTGCACTAAAATTCATTTTTAATTTACTGAAAATATGCGTTTTGATTAATAGTTGTGCCACCATTTTATTCTACAGAGCCACTTGTTTTTGTCTAAATTCAAGTATACTTTTAAAATCACAGGTTGGCTGGTGCAGTCGGCTCTAATTTCTTTAATATACCCTGTGAAGTGACTGCCCACAAATGCTACACAGAGATGAAACAAAACCACCTACATAAGGTGAACCCGTGTATCTGCAGCCCCTCCATCTATTCAAAGTGCTGAATTTTAACGCTTGCCTGAGAGTTAAATGGGGGCAGAGAGCGCTGAAAGTGAGGAGCACTCTGAGAGCTGATTGGAGGGAAGAGAACCCCCCCCCCTGCTCTCCACACAGCTCACAGGAACAGAGCTGAGGCTGATAACCTGCCGGAGATCTCTCCCCTGCCACCATTTTTTTTTTTTTCTCTTGGTGTCAAGAAAACTTGTCAGAAGTGACTCATGCCGATAGCAGAGGAACAACGCAGACAGAAATGACACTTTAATTGCTCTGGATTGAGACAAATACACACTAAAGAGGGAGATATGCTTTCTTCATGTGTCATGTTTGAGGTTTACAGCCAATTTTAAAGTGGAACTTTAGTACACAAGTACAGCACACGAAGTACGACAGACAGCAACAGCACCAGCAGTCCGTGTGACGCCCATTGAATATATTGTTTCCCATACAAGGAATCCCACAAATTTCCAGAGCATATCCACTCCCCAGACATGCTCACAAACTTTTTTAGATTGTACACAGAACTGCACATGGCCTCCTCCGTGCACAATCTTGGGATATCTTGGTGTCAGGATGAATTGGCTTTTGTGTGCACACTTGGGTGTTTTTACCAAAGCCACAGGGTGGCCAGGTGTAGATGTCAACAGCCATAGAGCTTGCACAAAATGCATCGCTGAAACCAAGGCCGGTTTAGTTCCCAGCCAGTGGGATCTAAAACTTTACATGTGGTGGATAGCTGTGAACACATTTTTACGACCCTTCTATAAATTGGCCTAACCCACTTGCAGATGAGCGAGATCTGTGTGGTTCAGCAGCCATAGTTCTGCGTGTTCAGTATGATTTATGTTTTGCATAGAATCACTTTGACCAGGGTGCTGATCTCGGCTTTTGTCTCTTCCATGTAGGCTGTCGGCTCCATGCCTTTACCTGGAAGTTCTGGATCTGTTCCTGAGAATCTCAACCTCTTTCCAGAGACAAGTGGAAAGCCAGCAGAAGGTACCAAGAAGCAGCTTTCCAAGGATTCTATCCTGTCCTTATATGGCCCTCAAACTTCTCAGATTCCAGCTCAAGGTATGAACCAACAAAATATATGGCAAATAACCCTTGTTCATTTTATCTACACATCGGTATTTTCAAATTGTCAGACCCATGTTATTTACTGTCATGAGTTTAACTTGCCTTCTCTACTTTTGTTTCATCAGGAGGCCTCTTCATGGCACCAGCACAAATGGCATACCCGAGTGCTTACACTGGATTTCCAGCCGTTCCCTCTCCAGGGAGTGTTATGGGTGGTATGATGGCCTCGCCACTGGGTATTATGACTCAGCCAGCTCTCCCAGGCATGGTTGCTCCCATGGCTGTTCCAGCTGGATATGTGGGTGGAATGCAGGCAGCAGTCATGGGGGTTCCGAATGGAATGATGGCACAGCATGCAGGTTGTGTGACTGGCATCGGTGCTGTGGCACAGCCAATGTATGGTATGCAACCAGGACAGCAGCTCCAGTGGAATGTCACTCAGGTAATCTTTGGCAAATGATATCGGTTTTTACTGGGTAGAAAAATGCATAGTACAGCATGTCAAAGGATTATATCTCAGGTCACTTTTGGTTTTATCTATGTCCAAGAGTTGTCCTAAGCCGGGTTAAATCTTTCCGGTGGGACACAGACGGCAGTAGAAACCTGATTAAGCAGAGCATATCCAAGTTCCTGTGCCATCTTTAAACTGCTCTACAGTAGCCCCAAAACAGTTGATTAAAGGGTAGAGTTATACCCTATGTATATAAAACATATTTTTAAATATGTACAAGAATATGTGAGGTGGTCTCAACTTAAATAGGAAAACCACTAGATGCATACATGGTAATTTATAAGCCAGTGCATTTGCCTAGCCTAGAATTTGTACTATAATTTCAGCAGAACCAGGATATAGGTCTTTTTCACTGTTCAACTCCTTATTGCTCAGCAATCAAGGCATTAAAATATCCAGGAAAGTTTCAGACTGTAGGTTCCTATACAGCTTAGAAATATTGTCATTGATTCCCAGGGCAATTGTATTCTTATGCTCTGGTGTGTATATTTTCCAGTTAGCTGGCTAGTATCCTCAACAAAATTTTGAAGGCAACTCAATATTTCTGACCATGTTTCATGCAACACCCAAAATTAGGGTGTAATAAGAAGCATTATCCGAGTCCCCCCCCCTCCCCCTACTGAAGCCAGTACGGTTGTGCGTGACTACACTTTTACAGCAGCATCATTCATTCACAATAAGTTGCGACTGAAAAAGCTACACCTTCTCTCTGCCACATGGACTTCTAGTTCTAAATGTAACACAAGTGGGATGATGTCACAGCACTTGGCATCCTTTGATACTACCTGCAGTAGCTGTGTTACAATGATCCTGTAATCCACTGATCATGGGTGCATTGCTTTCCAGGTTCCTATGCAAAAATATATAAATGCACATTTTTCTTTAAAAAAAAATATGGGTGCATTTATATATATTTTTTTCCCATAAGACGGGCTCTGCTTTTAGGATAATTGAGGTTCCGCAACCATTTTCCGTAAATGTTGTCCAGTGTCTGCTCTAAAACATTATTGGTTAGATGGCCTTGCAAGGGGAGAGATCTAAGGGTGAGGTGGGTGTGGCAACAGCCGTGGTATTGATACTTCAAATACTGTTAAAAAAAAACAGAGACTAGCCCACAGGGTAAGACGCTGTATTTTACCATGCAGGCTAGTGTGGAGGAGCCCTAAAGAGCAGGAAGTTGTTGGGGCTGTGGCACAGAACCAGCAATATAGTAAAGTTTAAAAATGTCACCCCCATAGCATTCAGCCATTTTAGTAAAGCTGAGTTCTGTGTATCATAAGATTATGAGCATTCATAATGAGGATACTTTTTTGGTAGGTAAAACTGCGTCATGTTAAATTTGTTTGAATAGTTTAGTATTGCAGATGACCTAATAGGCACACTGGGATTGATTTACTACGTAAAACTGGATCGCTCAGAATCTGGTGAAGCTGTGCATGGCAGCCGATCGGCTTCTAAATTCAGCTTGTTCAATTAGGCTTTGACAATAAAAACCTGGAAGCTGATTGGTTTCTATGCAGAGCTGCACCAGATTTTGCACACTCCCAGTTTTAGTAAACAACCCCCCAGTGTGTTACATATATATGATACACATGAATAAAGTGAAAATGGTGCAAACCATATTAGCAATATCTTGTGATTTGGTGCTGCAAAATTAGCATTGCACAATCATTTGCCAGTTCAGTTTTATTTCTTTTTAATTAACAGTATTTGTAAATAATTGGAATAAGTGGACTGCTTTGTATGTAAACGTTTTAATGAAAGTATTCGCATTTAATGTAAATCTGTTCATGTTTAAGGTGTCTCAACAGATGGCAGGAATGACGTTTTTTGGTGTAGGAGGCATGGCAGGATACGGACAGCCTACAACTAACCAGGGACCCAACCAGACCCTCAGCTCACCAATGTGGAAATGAAACTGGGGCTGAATCGTACCCCTGTGAACTTCTACACTTTTCCTGCAGTCCTGAAGATTACTCCACTCATTCACCTTAGTCTTTCTAAAGCTTTCACCACTTATTTTTTTGTCCACATAATCTAACAGGGATACAGATGACAATTCCCCCTACCCTTGCCAGTATACTGCAGTATTGTGCAATGCTGAGTGTTCATAAAGATGGGCCACATACATTCCCAGAAGCTGAGCCACATACTTTTCAAGGGCACCAAAATATTCAGAATGAGGACTGAATACGTTCAAATGTCAGTAAGCTTGCAGGTGTTTTCCAGCATGCATCAGGCATGTGTGCTGCTACCAGCTGAATCCAAATATTGGCAGTCAAGAGACCTGTATTACAGTTCTGCACCAGCAAGCCCTTTTGGATCTCTTATTCCTCTGCACCATAACTGGAATTTGACATGACTGTTCTCTAAATCCCTGGAGTAAAGGCTAGAATTAATATCCTCGCTGCTTAGTATAGAGCCGAGTGGCGTGGAAGTGGAGAATTCTGCCAATACATTGACAAACAAAATTAATGCTTGCTTTTATTTTTGAATTTCACAACTGTACTTAGAGTTAATGCATAAAGGTAGAGTAAACTGAAAGTGGCATGTTATAGTTCAGTGCCCCTTTGTAGTAATACTTTAATTTTTATTGTTCCCTTGTTCAGTGTACTTTAAAAGGAGGAGTAATATAATATAATTAGAAACCAGGGCTATTATACCAGGCTACTTTCTGTTCTTTCTGCTTTTATGGAATACTCCAACGTTGGTATTCTTTAAAAGTTGACAAAGGGAAACTACAATGTGGCATTGACATTGGCAAACCTGCCTGGAGGAAAATGGCAGCCTGAAGCTAATTGGTCATTCATGTTTCCTATTTCTTTATTTCTATAGAATATCCAGCCCCCCCAAGTGTCTTACTCTCCCTAAAATAGAATAACTATTCTGCTGCTGAGTGCAATGAAAGTGACCTGTGTGTTTCTGTGTAGAAGAAATGATTTCCCTCTCCGTGTTTTTGTAAGTGCAATGTACCTTAAAGAGAGATTTAACTTATTGCAGGGAAAGAACAGAAGGTTTAGAATAAAGGCTCCGTACCAGAATAAAAAATATATATTTAGCTTGTATCTGTAGACAAACTAGACTGCTACGCTTTCATTGGTGCGTTGCCCATATATTTCAGTTTATACAGGAAATTGCCATGCAAATAGAATTTGGCAAGCATCTTGTGCCCTGTGTTTTTAACATATCTAAAAGTTACTAGTTATTTTATATGTTGTATATAAACTGTTACTTATTTAATGGAATTTTGGTGCTGTACTCTGAGTAACATTGGAGTGTGGCCCCAAACAGATTGCTCATTTAGCCATAGTAAAACATCCTTCATGTCATCCCTTTTATTAAAGGGTCAAACAAATACTTTTCGGGAGGAGAGTTAGGCAAGACTGATATAATCAGTTTTTTATATGTTTCAGGCTGAAGAAGGAAATCTGTGTTTTGCTTGTTCTCTGTGTCACTCCCTTAAACCTTGGGAATTGTCTATTAGAAATTTTTGTCTTGGTAAGTAATTTTTAAAGTGTTTTTTAATGCATCTGGATACTTTTTTGCATCTGGATGGTCTTTGTTTTTGAACCACTAAGATGGTAGAAGTATCTACTATATTTTACATATTTCTGTAGCCAGGCTACCTAGTGAGCCACTGACCTAGAATATGCATGCAACCTGTGAAGTCCCAAAGTGTTAACGTCTATCACTGTGTAAGTGACTCATTAGGTAGTAAGGCCAGGTGCACCTAGAGCATAAAAACTTCAAAAACAAAGTCAGCAATGTCCACTCCTAAAGATAGATAGATATATCTATCTATCTATCTATCTATATCCTGACAGCTTCACTTAAAGTGATCCTGTTGAGGCTTAAAACATTTCTAAAGTTGCAAAAGAAACTGTTGTGTCTGCAGGTACCTGTGTTAATCTTTATTCCATGTCTGTTCCTGTGGGCCCCTCTTTGTTTTTGCTGAAGATTCGATTTTAAAAATTTTTTTTTTGCACCTCCTCTTCTGCAGCTGCTGCTTCCTATGCTGGCATATGTGGTGCTCGCTCTCAAGCCAGGCTGTGTCCATTAAAACACAGTACAGCTCAGCCTTGCCCCCCCGCTCCCTCCTCGCTGGATTTGACTGAAAGCAGCAGGAGCCAATGGCCGCGTCACTCATTCACAGTGTTCTGTCAATGGGGAAACTACAATTCCTGACCGCCTTTGTGGTCATTGGCTTGTAGTTCTCAATGAACTACCAGGGCGCTGTTGATCGCTCTAGGTAGTTCATTGATCTTCCTGTCAGTGTGTAACTGCCTGCCAGACAGTCTGCAGGAACGTGGCTGCAATGCTTTACAGATCCCTAACAAAGAAAAAATAAATGCAAGTTGTGCTTTTTTTTTTTTTTTTTTTGTAAACGTGAACTTATCCTTCTTTTTAAGGTAAAAAACAAACAATATGGAGCCACTTTAATATGTACTCAACATAAGTTAAACTATCGTATACAGCCTGTGCCTAGAATATGACGGGCTTCACAGAGATTGATTTGAAGACTAACACAGGTACTTGTGGGCATTACAGGGTCCCTACCCTTTAGTCCTTTTATCACCCTAGAGACTTTTAGACTAGGTCAGGTTTACTTTTAAAGCTGCAATCCATTTAGCATTCAGTAAAACCATGTCTCCCATCTCTGTGCAGCAGTAATTGGATGTTTAATGCTGTACACGTGTTTGTGAGTTAAGGAATGTTCCTTCTGCCCTTTGTCAAGCCTTAAGACAATGAGTATTTGAAGCTGGCTGACTAAAGAAACAAACTTCTCATAAAGGATATTTGCTTATGCAATATGGCGTATTCAGGAAAAAACAGGTTTGATTGTGAACATACTTTTTAATGCAGAAAACCTCAAACACATGCTTAATGTTCAAATTTGGATTCCATGTTTCAGGGGATGTTGTCCCTTTTTTTTAGGATGTACAACTAAGCCTGGTATTGGCAATTGAAAACTAGCCTTCGTTTTTTTCAACTAGGTTACATACTTTACCTTTTTTTGCTAATTAAATTAACTAAAGTTAATACTTGCTTGGAAATCAGACAATTGTAATGTAGTTCTTGGTACATATATATATGTTCATACTTCTTTGCTCTTTTTTACATTGGCACTCATTTATCTTTGAGGAGAACTGCATTTTTTGTCACCATTGGCAAGCAATCAGAATTATTCTCTCATACTGCACTGAACTAAGAAGAATGTAAATGGTTACACTTGCTGCACCTCTACACCTTAATCAGTGAGAACCTTCCTGAAAAGTTGTATTTCCATGCTTTCTTCTTGTATATTTGTGTGATGTTAGTGATGGACTCTATTCATCCTCAGCAAGTACACTATTCAGTTGTATTTAGTGGCACTGTGAACATCCCCATAACTCACTTAAAGCATTGTCAAGGCATTCTGCCATCAACAAAAAATTACCCATCATTAATTTAACAAGCAAACGGGTGAACAACAAAATCTGTAATTTTCCAAACTTACAATTCAACAAAAAAAATCTGCCTGGGAGCAGTTATGCTGAATGATAATGTACACCAATTTGGCACAGCATGGCTGAGAATTCCAGCCCTGTGCTGTTTTCATTCAGCTTTTATACAGGCTTGTAGAATTATGTAAACTATCACTTTGGGAAGACTATGGACACTTGACATATTTCTAACAAGCCCCAAATAAACTTAAAATTATTCCTTCACTGACTTCTTTCTGTAGTTGTAGCCTCTGTGGATTAATAATTCTCAATTTGCAGCAGAAGGTTTTCAGTTTTATATTCACTTTCACTTGTTAGCTTGGCTCCCCCACCAGGCTTCCTGTTTCTAATGTGAAAAACAGATCAGGTGTGTATGAGGAGAGTGCTTATGTGTTACTAGTTCTGTTATGTTTTGAGGCTGAATTGCTTCACAGTGCCTGCAACTACAGAGGTCAGTGAGAGCAGGATCTTTAGGAATTCAGCCACTTTGTAAAATCTGCCGGCTTACTAAGGTTTAATTTCAATTTAACGCAACTCTTAGACCCATTTCACACTGGGGCGCTTTGCAGGTGCTATAACGCTAAAAATAGCGCCTGCCAATCGCCCTGAACAGCCGCTGCTGTCTCCAGTGTGAAAGCCCTCGGGGCTTTCACACTGGATCGGTGCGCTAGCAGGATGGTAAAAAAAGTCCTGCTAGCAGCATCTTTGGAGTGGTGAAGGAGCGGTGTGTTTACTATCGGCTGAATAGCGCTGCGAAATTGACGCTAAAGCGCCGCTAAAAATAGCGGCGCTTTACCGCAGACGCACCCACCACCCCAGTGTGAAAGGGGCCTTAGAAAACGCTATTGAATGTACACTGAACTGTGCTTGTTCAGCTCACCGTGCATTCTCTGTACACTCCTGCTGTGCCAGAATGATTGACTCCCATGCGCATGTGGGATAACATCATTCTCCATCAGCCATTGAAGAAAAAAAATCTGGACCAGGGAGAAGATGACCGCAGCCATCGAGGGATGTTACTGTTGCATAGCTGGAAGGCAGAGGTAAGTATTTTCAGGAGTTTATTTTCACTTTAAAGCTGATCTCCAGGTTTTCTGGCACTTTAATTCGTTTGGACCAGGCTGGTCCAAACTGACTGTTTCCTTCACCAATGCTACATTGGCTCCAAGTGCTATATGAACTGTATGTAACTTCAGCTACATAAAGTACACAGTGCTGAGTTCCGGCTGTGAGGCAGAGACTTCCGGTCTCACATTCAGAAAAAAAGGGCTTGAGCTGTGCTCTGCCAGTTATAGGCAGCTGTGTATTCTGTGAATGAATACAAAACTTCCGATGATTGGCTGAGGCGGACTGATGAATTTACAATCTCTGAATCATCCACTCAGAGAAACTTTGTATTCTTTTACAGAATACAAGGCAGCCTATGAATGGTTGAGCCCTGCTCAGCCTGACTTTTGTTTCCGGGGGTTGGACTGTAGAGCCTCGTACACACGAACAAGTTTCTCGGCAAGAAACTTGCTGGCAGAGATTTTTTGCCGAGAAATTCGTTAGTGTGTATGGTTTCTCGTCAAGAAAAGCGACAAGAATCTCGACGAGAAAATAGAGATCCTGCTCTCTATTTTCTCGTCGAGATTCTCGTCGGCATGTTTCTCGACGAGAAAAGTGAGTGTGTGTACACTTACCTGTCCTCCCGGAAGCCCGCGCATGTTCGAAATGAATTCGACGCATGCGCAGTAGCTTCCTAGGCATACGTAGGGTATACCAAGATGGCGGCGACGGCATCGAATGTGACGAGCGCATGCTCGTCGTAGTCGATGACGTCACCGCGTACGCTCCATTCAAAGAACCGCGGGTTCTTTGAATCGAGCGTCTACACTCGGCCGGGACAAGCTTCTTGTCCAAGAATCTCGTCGAAAAAAACGACATGTTTTTTTCGACGAGAATCTCGGCCGTGTGTATGAGGCCTAAGAGTCTGGCTCTCAGACGGGACCCAGTACTGTATGTAGCTTAGTGACGGAAATAGTTTTGTCAGGACCAGCTTGGTCCAAATGAACTGTTTAAAGTGATGGGAAACCTGGAGATCAGCTTTAAGGCCTGGTTCACACCTATGCATTTTTTTTATTGCATTTTCAGTTTTTTGGTAACGCACTAAAGTCCATTTAACATGGTTTCCTATGGATGTAGTTCACATCTGTACATTTTCCGGAAAGGGTCAGGGACTTTTTTCTGATTTTGGTTCCATAGACTTCAATGGATCAAAAATGTGTATTAAAAAATGCACAATGCACCTGGAATATGCAAACTTCAACCTGCATAGGTGTGGATCAGGCCTTAGTCAAACGGAGTGCATGCCACCTCGTGGACTTTTTTATTTTATTTATTTTTTACAACCGACAGTTTTACTATCACTGTATTCTGGCACTCTGTCAGGAGATGGGCTGTCTTCTCCGACACAGCAGTTCTACTTAACTCTCCCCTCTGCTGTTCATTAACAGGAGGCTTTGTATTTTGTGAATGGGTTCATATAATATGAAGCACACTGTAATTGGAGGAGAGGGGTGGGCACAGCAGCTGCATGCACCTTTGCAGCTACAGAAGCTGAGACCAGAAGGTCCAGCTCAGCTTTAATACTTTATTTTCTGCTTGTTAAGAATATATAAATAACCGTTCAACAGTTCTAATTTAAACCAATAATGCTAGTAGAGTAAATTGGCAGTGCTGACAATTTGGTGATGGTGGCATTCATTTAAAAAAAATAGGTCTTGGTCTGGTCTACCACACTGTGATTTTTTTAGATTTTTTTGCCTTGCATTTACTTTGAGGCACAAGACTATATTCAATGAAAGAAATGAAGAGGAGGTGTTGGTCGTACCCCAACTGTAATTTGAAATCTGAAAAATCGAATTTGTTGCTGTGAGCCCCACATCTGACTTTTAAGTTTACTGCTTTTCAGGTGGAGACAGTCCTCAAATGTTTTTTATTTCTATCCCAAAAGCCCACTTGCTACTGCAAATTACGTTCTATCATTGATTAAACCAGGCAATGTTGCCAGTCAAGCTTTTACTTGTGCATATACATAGACCAAAATTATTGCAGGATATAAGCAGAGGGATGATTTCCTGATGACATAGCAGTTCCCCAGGAGAAGCAGGGTGTTGGCATGTAGGGCCTCTAGATAAATGTTCTTGTAGTGTTTGTATTTTTTGCTAATCAGCTCAACCAAATTCCCTCAAACAAAAGGACTCCATTTACCATATGTGCTGGGAAATAAATATTATGAATGTGAAATATTTGCACTTTCTGTAGGTTTAACATTTTCTTTTTATATTGTTTGCTAACCTGTTTGTTTTTTTCCTTTAACTTGTTGGAGAGGCCTTTAAGTTAGTGCTGTTTTTCCACAGTGAAACAGTTAAATGAAGTTAACCTATTTTATGAGGAACATTTAATTTATAAACACATCTAATGCAAAAACTCTTACAGGTATATACGTTTCTGTTCTGTTGGCTTTGAATTTATTATAGTCAAATGTCTGCTTTTTATTTCTTCTTCTTTTTTTTTTCTAACAGCGATTGTATAAAGATGGTATATTGTGTACTTGATTCTTGTTTACTTTAAGGTGAAAATCATATACAGAGGCAGCTACACATTGGTGTATATGTACATTCCGGATTAAAGAAGGTCATTAAACATTACTAGAATTGTGTGCATTTATATGTGTTTCTTCCTCACCCCTTTCTTAAATGGTTTGTGTAATCCTTTCATGACCAGAGATCAGTGATACCCTTGATGCTCAAGCTGAAATTAGCAGCATCAGCTAATTTTGTGTATCTAAATAGATTTTATACCTTTTTTTAGAATTATATATTGTGTTCATAGGTTGTTTTTGTGATATTTTTTTTTATCTCATGCCAACACATATATACAGCATAGGTAGCAGGAGGTCTGAGGAAACACTTTTTAAGACTTAGGCTGACAATCTACTTTACTTTAAACTGATGGCACCACATATGTCACTTCATCCTGAAGGTGGCCGTGTTTATATATTATTTTTTTATTTTTTAAATATGAAGCCTCTAACCTTCATGTGATCAGTGTCAAAGCCGACATGGTGATTGCATAATCGAAGGCTACACTGATTGGGTGCCCTTACTTACATTCAGGAACCAAACTGTCAGTGGCAGACTGAGAGATGACAGCCATGTGAAGGTTGCTGGCACTCAGAGGGACATTTTATAACCGTTTCCCCAGCAAACTGCATCATGCAGAAAAATGTATATTTACAGACTGTGTGCAGGAAGGGATTAATGAGGGGAACACAAGGCAGAATGGAATTCAGTAATAGAAGGGAAAAGCTGTTTAAAGGAAATAGTGACTTTTATTTTATTTTATTTTTTTACAAATGCACAGATGGGAAAAACGAATTAAAAAAAATGGAGTATAAAATTAAACCACACTCACTAACTGTTTTTTTTTTGTATATATACACTTTGGAATTAAAAATCCTCAGTCACTTGCATATATGGACACCTAATCCAGTAAGTGTGATTTTTACATAACCTAGTGGAGAGACAAAGCTCAAACTTCTCAGAACGTCCCCTTCTGAATCTGTGTATGCTCAGCACAAAGCTGGTGTGAGCCTGTAATTAAATAAGTTCTGAATGACCATAGGATCTTAGTGTAAAAAGGGGCAAAGACAAAATTTACACAGCTTTTACACATTTTTGCAATTGAATTTTTTTTACAAACAAAAATGTATTAATATACATCAACGTATGTGAATTAAATCCTATATTGGGTTAATATAAATAAAAAAAAAAAAATATATATATATATAATTTTTTTATTTTGTTGCGATCTTTGTCCTGCTAGGTAGATTGCACATACATATACGCACGCTCATACATATACGCACGCACATGCGCATACACGCACGCACATGCGCATACACGCACGCACACACACATATATATATATATATATATATATATATATATATATATATATACACATACACACACACACACACATACACACACACACACATATACGTGTGTGTGTATATATATGTATATCACAAAAATGAGTACACCCCTCACATATTTGTAAATATTTTATTATATCTTTTCATGTGAAAACACTAAAGAAATTACACTTTTCTACAATGTAAGGTAGCGAGTTTACAGCTTGCATAACAGTGTGAATTTTCTGTCCTCTTAAAATAACTCAACACACAGCCATTAAAGTCTAAACCGCTGGCAACAAAATTGAGTACACCCCTAAGTGAAAATGTCCAAATTGGGACCAAAGTGTCAATATTTTGTGTGGCCACCATTCTTTTCCAAAACTGCCTTACCCAGCTTAGGCATGGAGTTCACCAGAGCTTCACAGGTTGCCACTGGAGTCCCCTTCCACTCCTCCATGATGACATCACGGAGCTGGTGGATGTTAGAGACCTTGTGTTCCTCCACCTTCCATTTGAGGATGCTCTACAAATACACAATAGGGTTTAGGTCTGGAGACATGCTTGTCCAGTCCATCACCCTCAGCTTTTTTAGCAAGGCAGTGGTCGTCTTGGAGGTGTGTTTGGCCCAGTCTCAAAACGTGGGGGTCATGCTCTGCTTCAGTATGTCGCAGTACATGTTTGTTTTGTCTTTAATTCTATATTTTATTTGAAGTAATTTTTATACAAACAAACATACACAATTCAATTGCATGCGCATCACAAATATAACATCACAGATCGGTTCTATTATAGATAAATATACAAAATCTTTAAGGTCACAGTTCTTATTTTATAAATCTAATAACGGTATAAACTTTAACCGCTACCATCCTGGTTGCTTACACAGAAAATAAATAACTAAACAAAACGGGAACAAAAAAGGGGGGGCCCCCCTCTATTCCCCCTCCACAAGCGCACAACCGTATTCCCTAGAGCAGACAAAAAGGGACCATTGTATCCATTTTTTATTAAAATTTTCCGCTCTACCTTGCCTAATTGCAATACCTTTTTCCGTGGCATATATGTCAGCTATTTTTTTGAGCCACAGCGAGATCAAGGGAAGGTAATCCCTGCTTCCATATTCAGCCATGCCTTGGCTGCATTCAAAAGATGAACAATTATTGAATTTCTATATTTTCACCTGGAACAATCTGAATAATGGAGGAGGTATCTGACAGGATCCAATCCCAAATTGTGATCGATAAGCTGTCTTATAATGTCTCGCACTTTAGACCAGAATTCCTCCAGTTTCCAACGGGACCAAAATATATGGAGTATATTACCCTCTGCCTCTCCACTGCGCCAGCACATACCCGGATTTTATGTAGCAAAGTTTGAACTATACCATCGTGTGAGAATTTTGTAACACAGGTCTTGGTACTTACTAGCCGTTGAGGAGTAATGGGCAAAGTAAAAAAATATAACACTGCTGCTCTTCAGAGAGTATAATGTCCAAGTCCCTTTCCCCTTTCTGGAGGAATCCCGCAACCGAGCCCTCAGGTGGATATATTAACAATTTTTATACCTCGGATACCCCATGGGCAGAAGGTGCTTCTACCAGACATAAATTTTCCAAAGATGTATTTGAACGATCTGACCACTCACCACGAAGAAGTGAACTAAGAAAATGGGTAGGTTGCTGCATCCGCCACGGGTCCAGTGGTGAGTTAAACATCAACTGTATTTCCTCCCTAGTCTTCAACCTATAGTCTTCAAGGGAATCACGGAGGCAACGTTTACCTTGTCTCAGGGTTTGTCTAAAACGGCTATCTGTATAGCCTGGGGGAAATGCTGGGTTTTCCAATATTGGATATAGCCAAATAATTTCCCCTTCTGCCTGCTCTCAGAGTTGCCCCTATAAGGGGGTGATGCCGTAGGGTTCCAAGTGATCTTGGCCATGGCACACATTGAAGTGGGATCTGAGTACACAATTGTTCAATCGCTACCCAGGCTTTATGTCCCCCATCTCTACACCAGGCTAGTACCCTAGCAAGCATACAGATTCGCCAGCACACCATGGATCGACAACTTCCGTGCAAAACGTTTTTTAATGGAAAAAATCACATCATAAGGGATAGTGCAATGTTTCGGAGCCACGCAGGGCCCCTTTATCAGGCATGTGATGAGGTACTAAAGTGTCAAAGCAGAATATAAATACAATAGCCACCAATCAAAACATGTAAAAGCTGAAAAAACTAAAGAAAAGGTTCACACACACACTGTGACGTTGGTATGCCATCAGGTTCCTGTCAAAAAACATTAAATTACAGGCATCAAAGTGACCACAAATAAGCAGAGGCACTAAAACTACATTATCACGGAACACAGTACATAGGTCTGGCATTAGTGTCCATGCACTGGATTGGGCATACCAGCCAGATGCGCCTGATCATAGTAAACAGCCGCTAGGACCTCACGGTCATATTGCTGCTCAACAGTCCAGGCCACCTATCACGGCTGGCCACATCTGCCGCGCATGCGCCTGTACCTGTAACAACGGGATGATGGGGGGACGCCTAACTGCGGGGCCGCCGTCATCACGGAGACCCGTGACGTATGGCCGGCACCGCATTAGGTAACCTGCAAGTGAAAAGAAAGTGTGAGCGTTTAGGGGCAAGGCTCGGGAAGAGCGAGTGAAGCAATAGAAAAGTGATACACGAACAAGGCAGAGACAAGAGCAAAAGAGGAGATAATTAGAGCACATAAAATAGATGAAAAAATTACTAGAAAGGAGAGAATTGGAAAATGGCAGAAACGGAAAAATAAATAAAATAAAATGAGATAAAATAAAAAATGGAATACAAAAAATAATAAATATATATATATATATATATATATATATATATATATAAATAAAAATAATAATAAAAAAAGTATATATTAAAAAATGAAAAATAAAAATCTAAATAGAAATAAAAATAAATAGAAAAAAATATATAAGAATGCATGTAAATGAGAAAAATTAAAATAAATAATCAAATATCAGAAAAGCAGAGACCCAAGCGACTCGCTCCTATGTGGAGCACTCTATGCTAATATCACAGTGAAAGCTTGGGGTTATATCGAAAGCAAAATGGTTTATTTTGTAAGTCAATGGAAGTAAAAAATTGTCACATGCGGCTATTATGAAGTATGACGGAATATGTACCGAAAAAAAAACGTAGGTAATACTTGGTATATTAGCTTCCCTAAGCGAATATCACAGGTGAGCATAGGGTGTATGAAAAAGAAGAAAGTACAGCCCAGGAAAGAACATAGAATAGATATATACATGGTATGTATCGTACCCGATAGGGCGCTGCCCAGGTTAGACATCAATAGACATTATACAGGTTTACCATCATCGTATGGTAAAATAAGCAGTAGAAGACAAAAATTGCGAATGGAGAAGAGATTATTATCTTTCGTCAATGAAACATGTGAGAGATAGATTAGTATTGAGACCACTGGGCTGTACTGTGCCTAATGTATGTATCCAGTATGCCTCACGGCGGAGGAGTAACCGGTCTCGATCACCCCCCCCCCATTGGGTAACTTAACGTGTTCGATCACCATTCCACGTAGCTCATGGATTTGGTGTTTAGCTGTCACAAAGTGCATTGCTATGGGTTTGTTAGGGTCAGCCTGTTCACCCTTTTCAGTTCTGGCCAGGGCTACCCTAATGTCACTTCTGTGCTTCTGAAAAAGTTTTTTGAATGGGCCAACAGTTTTTCCCACGTATGTCAATGTGCAGGGGCATTTCAGTATGCACACACAGAAATCTGTGTTGCAATTGAAATACTCTCGTATCAGATACTGGTTACCCATGTGTGCATGTGAAAAATGCTTGCCACAAATAAGTGAATTGCACACGTTACAGTCATAACATTTATAATCCATTATGAACATTTATGATCCAGTGCACGGACACTAACGCCAGACCTATGTACTGTGTTCCGCGATAATGTAGTTTTATTGCCCCTGCTTATTTGTGGTCACTTTGATGCCTGTTATTTCTTAATGTTTTTTGGTGGGAATCTGACATCCTACTAACGTCACAGGGTGGGGTTGTGAACCTTTTCTTTCGTTTTTTCAGCTTTTACATGTTTTGATTGGTGGCTATTTATATTCTGCTTTGACACTGTTGCACCTTATCACATGCCTGACAAAGGGGCCCTGCGTGGCTCTGAAACGTTGCACTATCCCTTGTGATGTGATCTTTTTCATTAAAAATGTTTTGGATGGAAGTTGTCGATCCATGGTGTGCTGGCGAATATGAATGCTTGTTTGATGTTTCCAGAACCCAACTAGTAATCGTTGCAGCACCCACCATTTTATGAGCCATTTTTTTGCCAGGAACGTGTGCGATAGGAATATTGATCTGACTAGTACCCTAGCAAGGGGACTGCCTGATAGTATCGAATCGGGTCCGGAAAAGCCATATCTCCCTGGGTTTTATGCATAGCCAGGAGATGGTAAGATAGGCGTGGATGCTTTTTTGCCCAAATAAATCTGATAAAGACACTACATAGTCATCCCGGGTCTTTCCTGAAATCACTATCGGTAGATTCTGAAAGAGATACAATAGTCTTGGCAGGATATTAATTTTAAGAATGGCATTCCTGCCCATCCATGTATAAGGACCTTTATTCCATCTCTCCAAGTCAGAGGAAAGATCACGCAATATTGGTGGAAAATTGGCTACAAATATTTTGTCTACTGAGGGAGTTAATTTGACGCCTAAATATGTCAGGTGTGAGGATGCCCATGGGAAAGAGAATGAGGTTTGAAGAGCTTGGACACGAGCATGTGCCAATGTAATATTAAGCAATTCAGATTTTTGAATATTGATTTTAAAATTTTGAAAGTAAAGTGTACCGATTAAACTTGCTTAATAAGTTTGGCAGTGTGGTTTCTGGAGATGTAATAAACAAAATGTCGTCCGCAAAGGCCGCAATTTTTTATGGTCCGACTTGCCTATTAAGAAACCCTGGATATCAGTACTTCCTCGAACATATCGCAATAATGGTTCTAAAGTTAGTATAAAAATCAGTGGGGATAGAGGGCATCCTTGTCTTATGCCGTTACTCAAATTAAAATATGGAGAAGTCACCTCATTGATTCTAACAGCTGCAGAAGGAACCGAATATATAGGTGTCACAGTACATGTTGGCATTCATGGTTCCCTCAATGAACTGTAGCTCTCCAGTGCCGGCAGCACTCATACAGCCCCAGACCATGACACTCCCACCACAAGATCCCAATGAGGAGGACACGTGATAGATCTGTGTCATGTAGGGGAGGGGCCAGGACGGTGGAGGAGACAGTCACTTGCTCCCTGAGCTAGCTGCTAAATCATGCAAGCCTGAAAACCATTTGGAGAGGATTTTACCATATGTTTTCTTTATCCTGGTGCGCTGCAAGCACCCATAAATTGTGAGTACCCTTATGTTTACCCATAGTGCATTATTGTTTATATATAGAAATGTATTATCTGACCTCTATTGTATATTAATAAATTGAGGATTCCATCCTTGGATTACACTTGGGGGAGCCTGTAAATCCTGCTACTTAGAGCCCAGAGGTGGTTTAGTTGCTATTGTGGACCAAACTTGATTGTGCAGTCACACAATTTGAGGTGAGCGCAGTCACACAGGGGGGGCAAGTGTGTGAAGTCACTTTGATAATATTTGTATCATCATCACAGTCACTTTATGGGACATTATATTATTTATATATATATATATATATATATATATATATATATATATATGTGTATATATATATATATATATATATATATATATATATATATAAAATTTTAACATAAATTTGTGATATATCCCATAGCGCTGCATTTGTTTTTAATATTTTATACCCCGATTATGGGAGTGTGAATATGCTTAGCGGCTGTGGATTGGTTCTCTTACGTTTAAAACATTCTTTGGACACTCTTCATTGGTAGCTCACAAGACATCTATCTATACACTCCCACCACCATGCTTAGCTGTAGGCAAGACACACTTGTCTTTGTACTCCTCACCTGGTTGTCACCACACACGCTTGACACCATCTGAACCAAATACGTTTATCCTGGTCTCAGACCACAGGACATGATTCCAGTAATCCATGTCCTTGGTCTGCTTGTCTTCAGCAAACTGTTTGCTGGCTTTCTTGTGCATCATCTTTAGAAGAGGCTTCCTTCTGGGGCGACAGCCATGCAGAATAATTTGAGGCAGTGTGCTGCATATGGTCTGAGCACTGACATGCTGACCCCCCCCCCCACCCCTTCAACCTCTGCAGCAATGCTGGCAGCACTCATACATCTATTTCTCAAAGACAACCTCTGGATATGACGCACATGCACTCAACTTCTTTGGTCGACCATGGCGAGGCCTGTTCTGAGCGGAACCTTTCCTGTTAAACCGCTGTATGGTCTTGGCCTCCGTGCTGCAGCTCAGTTTCAGGGTCTTGGCAATCTTCTTATAGCGTAGGCCATCTTTATGTAGAGCAACAATTCTTTTTTTTCTTCAGATCCTCAGAGTTCTTTGCTATGAGGTGCCATGTTGAAGATGCACAAAAAGAAGGCACTTGAAGAAAGATGGGCTGCATGGTCGAGTCGCCAGAAGAAAACCATTACTAGTAGAGTTGAGCGGACACCTGGATGTTCGGGTTCGGCCGAACTTCGGAAAAAAAGTTCGGGTTCGGGACCGAACTTTACCCCGAACCCCATTGAAGTCAATGGGGACCAGAACTTCTGAGGACTATAAGCGCTGTTTCCCGTGCTTAGAACTGTCCCTGCACAATGTGTCATTTCTGAAGGAAAAAAAGTCATTTAAAATTCTCTCACAGCTATTAATGAATTGCCGGCTCCCGGCAATACATAGAAAAGTCATTTATAAAAAAAAAAAAAACGTGGGGGTTCCCCCAAATTCAATTACCAGGCCCTTCAGGTCTGGTATAGATATTAAGGGGAACCCTGCGGGGGGCTTATCGGAATCTGGAAGACCCCTTTAACAAAGGGGATCCCGGGACCCCCTATGTGAAATGGTAATGGGGTAGAGTGTACCCCTACCATTTCATGAAGAAAGTGTCAAAAGTGTAAAAAATGACAATAGCCGGTTTTTGACAATTCCTTTATTAATGTCTTCTCCTTTCTTCCATCTTCTTCTTTTCTCCATTCGGGTTTCTTCCTCCATCTTGTTCTTCATCTTCCTTCTGTGTTCTCGTCCGCATCTTGCTCCGGCTTCTTGTCCCCTTCTTCTTTCTCCGGCTGCTCCGCTTGAATTGGAGGTTCCCGCTGTGTGACGCTTCAGTTCTTCAGTTCTCCTCTGGGTCCACTGGCACCCGGTGGCCCCGCCCCCATCTGACACCACGGGGAAAATCCCCATGAAATCCATGTGCGTCAGAGGGGGGCGGGGTCACCGGGTGGCAGCGGACCAAGAGGAGAACTAAAGAACTGAAGCGTCACACAGCGGAAACCTCCAATTCGAACGGAGCAGCCGAAGAAGGGGAAGAAGAAGCCGGAGCAAGATGCGGACGAGCACACCGGAGGAAGAGGAGGAGGTCCCCTTTGTTAAAGGGGTCTTCCAGATTCCGATAAGCCCCCCGCCCGTAGACCCCCACAACCACCGGGCAAGGGTTGTGGGGATGAGGCCCTTGTCCCCATCAACATGGGGACATCCTCCCCATGTTGAGGGCATGTGGCCTGGTACGGTTCAGGAGGGAGGGGGGGCGCTCTCTCGTCCCCCCTCTTTTCCTGCGGCCTGCCAGGTTGCGTGCTCGGATAAAGGGTCTGGTCTAGATTTTTGGGGGTACTCCACGCCATATTTTATTTTTAAATTTGGGGTGGAGTTCCCCTTAAAATCCTTTCCAGATCTAAAGGGCCAGGTATGGATATTTGGGGGAACAGCACGCATTTTTTTTTTAATTTGCGGCAGAGTTGCCCTTAATATCCATTCCAGACCTGAAGGGCCTGGTAATGGAATTTGGGGGGACCCCACGCGCTTTTTTTTTTTATCAATGACTTTTCTATGAGTGTTTAGAACTGTCCCTGCACAATGTGTCATTTCTGAAGGGAAAAAATGTCACTTAAAACCACTCGCGGCTATTAATGAATTGTCGGCTCCCGGCAATACATAGAAAAGTCATTGATAAAAAAAAAAAAGCGTGGGGGTCCCCCCAAATTCAATTACCAGGCCCTTCAGGTCTGGAATGGATATTAAGGGGAACCCTGCCGCAAATAAATAAAAAATCATTAATAGCCGCGAGTTCCTTCAGAAATGACACTTTGTGCAGGGACAGTTCTAAGCAGTGCTTAGAACTGTCCCTGCACAAAGTCATTTCTGAAGGAAAAAAAGTCATTTAAAACTCACTCGCAGCTATTAATGAATTGTCAGCTCCTGGCAATACATAGAAAAGTCATTGATAAAAAAAAAAGCGTGGGGGTTCCCCCAAATTCAATTACCAGGCCCTTCAGGTCTGGAATGGATATTAAGGGGAACGCTGCCGCAAATTTAAAAAAAAAATGTGTGCGGTTCCCCCAAATATCCATACCAGGCCCTTTTAGATCTGGAAATAATTTTAAGGGGAACTCCACCCCAAATAAAAAATGGTGTGGAGTACCCCCAAAAATCCAGACCAGACCCTTTATCCGAGCACTCAACCTGACAGGCCGCAGGAAAAGAGGGGGGGACGAGAGCGGACCCCCCTCCCTCCTGAACCGTACCAGGCCACATGCCCTCAACATGGGGAGGATGTCCCCATGTTGATGGGGACAAGGGCCTCATCCTCACAACCCTTGCCCGGTGGTTGTGGGGGTCTGCGGGCCGGGGGGCTTATTGGAATCTGGAAGACCCCTTTAACAAAGGGGACCCCCAGATCCTGGCCCCCCTATGTGAAATGGTAATGGGGTACATTGTACCCCTACCATTTCACGAAGAAAGTGTCAAAAATGTAAAAAATTACAATAGCCGGTTTTTAAAAATTCCTTTATTAATGTCTTCTCCTTTCTTCCATCTTCTTCTTTTCTCCATTCGGGTTTCTTCCTCTTCCTCTTCATCTTCCTTCTTATTTTGGTGTTCTCGTCCGCATCTTGCTCCGGCTTCTTGTTCCCTTCTTCTTTCTTCGGCCGCTCCGTTTGAATTGGAGGTTCCCGCTGTGTGACGCTTCAGTTCTTCAGTTCTCCTCTTGGTCCGCTGGCACCCAGTGACCCCGCCCCCCTCTGACGCACATGGATTTCACGGGGACTTTCCCCGTGGTGTCAGAGGGGGGTGGGGCCACCGGGTGCCAGCGGACCCAAAGGAGAACTGAAGCGTCACACAGCGGGAACCTCCAATTCAAACGGAGCGGCCGGAGAAAGAAGGGGAAGAAGAAGCCGGAGCAAGATGCGGACAAGAACACAGGAAGAGGAAGGAAAAGAGAAGACATTAATAAAGGAATTTTCAAAAACCGGCTATTGTCATTTTTAACATTTTTGACACTTTCTTTGTGAAATGGTAGGGGTACAATGTACCCCATTACCAATTCACACAGGGGGGGGGTGGGATCTGGGGGTCCCCTTTATTAAAGGGGTCTTCCAGATTCCGATAAGCCCCCCCCGGCCGTAAATGCCCACAACCACCGGGCAAGGGTTGTGGGGATGAGGCCCTTGTCCCCATCAACATGGGGACATCCTCCCCATGTTGAGGGCATGTGGCCTGGTACGGATCAGGAGGGGGGGTGCTCTCGTCCCCCCTCTTTTCCTGCGGCCTGCCAGGTTGCGTGCTCGGATAAAGGGTCTGGTCTGGATTTTTGGGGGACTCCACGCCATTTTTTTTTTCAATTTGGGGTGGCGTTCCCCTTAAAATCCATACCAGATCTGAAGGGCCTGGTATGGATATTTGGGGAAACGGCACACATTTTTTTCTTTAATTTGCGGCGGGGTTCCCCTTAATATCCATTCCAGACCTGAAGGGCCTGGTAATGGAATTTGGGGGGACCCCACGCTTTTTTTTTTTTTATCAATGACTTTTCTATGAGTGTTTAGAACTGTCCCTGCACAGTGTAATTTCTGAAGGAAAAAAAGTCATTTAAAACCACTCGCGGCTATTAATGAATTGTCGGCTCCCAGCAATACATAGAAAAGTCATTGATAAAAAAAAAAAAAAAAAGCGTGGGGGTCCCCCCAAATTCAATTACCAGGCCCTTCAGGTCTGGACTGGATATTAAGGGGAACCCTGCCGCAAATTTAAAAAAAAATGGCGTGGAGTCCCCCAAAAATCCAGACCAGACCCTTTATCCGAGCACGCAACCTGGCAGGCCGCAGGAAAAGAGGGGGGACAAGAGAGTGCCCCCCTCCTGATCCGTACCAGGCCACATGCCTTCAACATGGGGAGGATGTCCCCATGTTGATGGGGACAAGGGCCTCATCCCCACAACCCTTGCCGGTGGTTGTGGGGGTCTGCGGGCAGGGGGCTTATCGGAATCTGGAAGACCCCTTTAACAAAGGGGACCCCCAGATCCCGCCCCCCCATGTGAATTGGTAATGGGGTACCCCTACCATTTCACAAAGAAAGTGTAAAAAAATGTTAAAAATGACAATAGCCGGTTTTTGAAAATTCCTTTATTAATGTCTAGAAAGTGTAAAAAAATGTTAAAAATGACAATAGCCGGTTTTTGAAAATTCCTTTATTAATGTCTTCTCCTTTCTTCCATCTCCTTTCTTCCATCTCCTTTCTTCCATCTCCTTTCTTCCATCTCCTTTCTTCCATCTTCTTTTTCCATCTTCTTCTTTTTCCATCTTCTTCTTTTTCCATCTTCTTCTTTTTCCATCTTCTTCTTTTTCCATCTTCTTCTTTTCCCATCTTCTTCTTTTTCCATCCTCTTCTTTTTCCATCTTCTTCTTCTTTTTCCTTCTTCTTCTTCTTTTTCCTTCTTCTTTTTCCATCTTCTTCTTCTTCTTTTTCCATCTTCTTCTTCTTCTTCTTTTTCCATCTTCTTCTTCTTCTTTTTCCATCTTCTTTCAGTGTTCTCGTCCGCATCTTGCTCCGGCTTCTAATTCCCCATCTTCTTCTTTTTCCATCTTCTTCTTCTTTTTCCATCTTCTTCTTCTTTTTCCATCTTCTTCTTCTTTTTCCATCTTCTTCTTCTTCTTTTTCCATTTTCTTTTTCCATCTTCTTCTTCTTTTTCCATCTTCTTCTTCTTTTTCCATCTTCTTCTTCTTTTTCCATCTTCTTCTTCTTTTTCCATCTTCTTCTTCTTCTTCTTTTTCCATCTTCTTCTTCTTTTTCCATCTTCTTCTTCTTTTTCCATCTTCTTCTTCTTTTTCCATCTTCTTCTTCTTTTTCCATCTTCTTCTTCTTTTTCCATCTTCTTCTTCTTTTTCCATCTTCTTCTTCTTCTTCTTTTTCCATCTTCTTCTTCTTCTTCTTCTTCTTCTTTTTCCATCTTCTTCTTCTTCTTCTTTTTCCATCTTCTTCTTCTTCTTCTTCTTCTTTTTCCTTCTTCTTCTTCTTCTTCTTCTTCTTCTTCTTCTTCTTCTTCTTTTTCCATCTTCTTCTTCTTTCATCTTCTTCTTCTTTCATCTTCTTCTTCTTTCATCTTCTTCTTCTTTCATCTTCTTCTTCTTCTTCTTCTTCTTTCATCTTCTTCTTCTTCTTCTTCTTCTTTTTCCATCTTCTTCTTCTTCTTCTTTTTCCATCTTCTTCTTCTTCTTCTTCTTCTTCTTCTTTTTCCATCTTCTTCTTCTTCTTCTTCTTCTTCTTTTTCCATCTTCTTCTTCTTCTTCTTCTTCTTCTTCTTCTTCTTCTTCTTCTTTTTCCATCTTCTTCTTCTTCTTCTTCTTCTTCTTTTTCCATCTTCTTCTTCTTCTTTTTCCATCTTCTTCTTCTTCTTCTTCTTCTTCTTTTTCCATCTTCTTCTTCTTCTTCTTCTTCTTCTTCTTCTTCTTTTTCCATCTTCTTCTTTTTCCATCTTCTTCTTTTTCCATCTTCTTCTTTTTCCATCTTCTTCTTCTTCTTCTTCTTCTTCTTCTTCTTCTTCTTCTTCTTCTTTTTCCATCTTCTTCTTCTTCTTCTTCTTCTTCTTTTTCCATCTTCTTCTTCTTCTTCTTCTTCTTCTTCTTCTTTTTCCATCTTCTTCTTCTTTTTCCATCTTCTTCTTCTTCTTTTTCCTTCTTCTTCTTCTTCTTCTTCTTCTTCTTTTTCCATCTTCTTCTTCTTCTTCTTCTTCTTCTTTTTCCATCTTCTTCTTCTTCTTCTTCTTCTTCTTTTTCCATCTTCTTCTTCTTCTTCTTCTTCTTTTTCCATCTTCTTCTTCTTCTTCTTCTTCTTTTTCCATCTTCTTCTTCTTCTTCTTCTTTTTCCATCATCTTTTTCCATCATCTTTTTCCATCATCTTTTTCCATCATCTTTTTCCATCATCTTTTTCCATCATCTTTTTCCATCATCTTTTTCCATCATCTTTTTCCATCATCTTTTTCCATCATCTTTTTCCATCATCTTTTTCCATCATCTTTTTCCATCATCTTTTTCCATCATCTTTTTCCATCATCTTTTTCCATCATCTTTTTCCATCATCTTTTTCCATCATCTTTTTCCATCATCTTTTTCCATCATCTTTTTCCATCATCTTTTTCCATCATCTTTTTCCATCATCTTTTTCCATCATCTTTTTCCATCATCTTTTTCCATCATCTTTTTCCATCATCTTTTTCCATCATCTTTTTCCATCATCTTTTTCCATCATCTTTTTCCATCATCTTTTTCCATCATCTTTTTCCATCATCTTTTTCCATCATCTTTTTCCATCATCTTTTTCCATCATCTTTTTCCATCATCTTTTTCCATCATCTTTTTCCATCATCTTTTTCCATCATCTTTTTCCATCATCTTTTTCCATCATCTTTTTCCATCATCTTTTTCCATCATCTTTTTCCATCATCTTTTTCCATCATCTTTTTCCATCATCTTTTTCCATCATCTTTTTCCATCATCTTTTTCCATCATCTTTTTCCATCATCTTTTTCCATCATCTTTTTCCATCATCTTTTTCCATCATCTTTTTCCATCATCTTTTTCCATCATCTTTTTCCATCATCTTTTTCCATCATCTTTTTCCATCATCTTTTTCCATCATCTTTTTCCATCATCTTTTTCCATCATCTTTTTCCATCATCTTTTTCCATCATCTTTTTCCATCATCTTTTTCCATCATCTTTTTCCATCATCTTTTTCCATCATCTTTTTCCATCATCTTTTTCCATCATCTTTTTCCATCATCTTTTTCCATCATCTTTTTCCATCATCTTTTTCCATCATCTTTTTCCATCATCTTTTTCCATCATCTTTTTCCATCATCTTTTTCCATCATCTTTTTCCATCATCTTTTTCCATCATCTTTTTCCATCATCTTTTTCCATCATCTTTTTCCATCATCTTTTTCCATCATCTTTTTCCATCATCTTTTTCCATCATCTTTTTCCATCATCTTTTTCCATCATCTTTTTCCATCATCTTTTTCCATCATCTTTTTCCATCATCTTTTTCCATCATCTTTTTCCATCATCTTTTTCCATCATCTTTTTCCATCATCTTTTTCCATCATCTTTTTCCATCATCTTTTTCCATCATCTTTTTCCATCATCTTTTTCCATCATCTTTTTCCATCATCTTTTTCCATCATCTTTTTCCATCATCTTTTTCCATCATCTTTTTCCATCATCTTTTTCCATCATCTTTTTCCATCATCTTTTTCCATCATCTTTTTCCATCATCTTTTTCCATCATCTTTTTTTCCAGTGTTCTCGTCCGCATCTTGCTCCGGCTTCTAATTCCCCATCTTCTTTCTTCGGCCGCTCCGTTTGAATTGGAGGTTCCCGCTGTGTGACGCTTCAGTTCTCCTCTTGGTCCGGTGACCCCGCCCCCTCTGACACCACGGGGAGAGTCCCTGTGAAATCCATGTGCGCCAGAGGGGGGCGGGGTCACCGGGTGCCAGCGGACCAAGAGGAGAAATGAAGAACTGAAGAGTCAGACAGCGGGAACCTCCAATTCAAACGGAGCGGCCGAAGAAAGAAGATGGGGAATTAGAAGCCGGAGCAAGATGCGGACGAGAACACTGAAGGAAGAAGGAAGAAACCCGAATGGAGAAAAGAAGAAGGTGGAAGAAAAGGGAAGACATTAATGAAAGGAATTTGTCATTTTTAACATTTTTGACACTTTGTGAAATGGTAGGGGTACATTTGTACCCCATTACCATTTCACATAGGGGGGCCGGGATCTGGGGGTCCCCTTTGTTAAAGGGGTCTTCCAGATTCCGATAAGCCCCCACCCGCAGACCCCCCCACAACCACAAAGGGTTGTGGGGATGAGGCCCTTGTCCCCATCAACATGGGGACATCCTCCCTATGTTGAGGGCATGTGGCCTGGTACGGTTCAGGAGGGAGGGGTGGGCGCTCTCTCGTCCCCCCCTCTTTTCCTGTGGCCTGCCAGGTTGCATGCTCGGATAAAGGGTCTGGATTTTTGGGGGTACTCCACAATATTTTTTTTTAAATTTGGGGTGGAGTTCCCCTTAAAATCCATTCCAGACCTGAAGGGCCTGGTAATTGAATTTGGGGGGACCTCCACGCTTTTTTTTTTTTTTATCAATGACTTTTCTATGTATTGCCGGGAGCTGACAATTCAGTGAGTTTTAAATGACTTTTTTTCCTTCAGAAATGACACTTTGTGCAGGGACAGTTCTAAGCACGGGAAACAAGCGCTGCTTTACATGCATATTGCCGAACATACAGTCAATTGTTCGGGTTCGGGTCCGGGACCATAAAATCCAAAAGTTTGGTACGGACCCGAACTTTACAGTTTGGGTCCGCTCAACCCTAATTACTACGCAAATGCCACAAAGTATCCTGCTTGCAATACGCCAAACAGCACAGAGACAAGCCTCAAACCTTCTGGCACAAAGTAATTTGGAGTGATGAGACCAAAATTTAGCTTTTTGGCCACAATCATAAACGTTTCATTTGGAGAGGAGTCAACAAGGCCTAAGATGAAAGGTACATCATTCCTACTGTGAAACACGGAGGTGGATCGCTGATGTTTTGGGGATGTATGAGCTACAAAAGCACAGGAAATTTGGTCAAAATTGACAGCAAGATGAATGCAGTATGTTATCAAAAAATACTGGAGGAACATTTTCATTTATCAGCCAGGAAGCTGCGCATGGGACGAACTTGGACATTCCAACATGACAATGATCCAAAACACAAGGCCAAGTTGACCTGTCATTGGCTACAGCAGAATAAAGTGAAGGTTCTGGAGTGGCCATCTGATCTCCTGACCTCAATATCATTGAGCCACTCTGGGGAGATCTCAAACATGCAGTTCATGCAAGACAGCCCAAGGATTTACAGGAACTGGAGGCTTTTTGCCAAGAGGAATGGGCAGCTTTACCATCTGAGAAGATAAAGAGCCTCATCCACAAATACCACAAAAGACTTCAAGCTGTCATTGATGTTAAAGGGGGGCAATACACGGTATTAAGCCCTGGGGTATGTAAAGTTTTGATCAGGGTCAATTGGTTAGTTTCTGTTGCCATTATGTTTTAAAAAGAGTAAACACAGTTGATTGATAGTAAATGGCTTCAGCCAAACACTAACCATGAGTGAAAGAAACGTTTTTGTGTTATATTCTCTGAAAAATGGCTAAGAAATCCTAAATTCTGCCAGGGTATGTAAACTTATGAGCACAATTGTAACCTGCAATAATTGATCTCAATATAGAAATCATTGGAACTTGCTCAAAATGGGAACCCTTCAAAATTGCCCATATATCCAACCTTTTTATTACCTATCTATTACGAAATACATTTTTTTTTTTTATAAATAGCAAGCATTAAACAGAATTACCTTATCAATAGGTAAGGGAGGTCAGTACAATCATAGACTTACTCCCCAAACCTGAATTACTAAAAATCAAAATTTCCCCCCCAAAAAGTCCTGCATGGGACACTTACATACGAGTTCACACAGCCATAAAACAAAACCAGAAAGCATTCAAGAATTGTTTATAAATGCATTTACATCAGTGTCCACATTTAGATCATAGTGAACGTAGGATTTTAACCTATGTATCCAGGCCATCTCTGACCTAGATATCTCCCTGACAAAAGAGCTACCTCTCCAATGAGGTCTATATTTATCAATACCTAAAAACAGGGTATTAGAGGTGTCTTTGTTATGCACCAAATCGTAATGTTTTGACACAGAGTGGTTCTTAAAACCCTTTTTATTGTTGTTAATATGTTAATTTAACCTCACCTGTAAGGCTCTCTTATTCCTGCCCAAATTTTGAATTCCACAGGGGCACTGTAATAAATACACTACCTCTGTGGAAGAACACGTAATGAAAGATTCTATCTCGTGAGTCCGAGAAGTACTGATAGAGGTAAAACTATTTGTTTGCCTATTTCTACATCTATTAATGGAACACACCTGGCATTTTCTACATTGATAGTATCCCTTAAGATTTTGAAAAAAAACAGAGGTTCTTGGTGGCTCTAAAAGCACTTGGGGCTATTTTATCTCCTAATGATAGAGCACCCCTCAAAATTACTTGAGGTTTCTTAGGCAAAACAGTGTTCAACACCCTGTCGTTGCCCAAGATATGCCAATGTTTTTGTAACAGCCGTTTCACACTCTGATGCTGTACTGAAAAAATTGTAATAAATGGAATATTGATGTCATTATTTTTTATTTTCTCTCTTAAAATTAGTGACCTATCTATTCCCTGTATCTGGTCAAAAGTCCAAAGCAGGGACACTGGGTCGTATCCCTTTTCAATAAACCTATTGGTTAGAACAGTTGATTGTAGCTTAAATTCATCTACTTCAGTACAGTTGCAACGTATTCGCATATATTGGCTTTTGGGTACCGACCTCAGCCAAGAGTCATGGTGGCAACTGTCCACAGGAATATATGAATTCCTGTCTGTTGGCTTAAAGTAAGTGGAAGTAATGAACCTATCATTTTTTACCAGATCTCCTGTGTGCTAGTCTCAAAGTTCAAAGCTATCCCTCTCTCATTATTGTTTAGGAAACCCAGGAAATCCTGTAGTTCCAAGTGATTACCATCCCATAGGAGGAGGATGTCATCAATGCCCTTTTTAAAACCTCTATTTACAATGACCTCTAATTCCCTTTTATATTTTAAAATGGAATCTCTATTTAGAGGGGTATAGGTCTCTTCATCATCCACAATACGGTGCATTTCTAATCACATCTGTCTAGAACTACAATTCCATCCCCTCTCTTCTAGGATTATTAGCGCGGTTCTTTTACGTTTTTACTGACTCAAACAAGCACAAGAGGCAGAATGTCTCCAGGCAAGCGGTCTGTGCACTAACTTTAGGGATCTAACACTGTATCCTCCCAAAAGGCAGGTCCTCTTGCTTGATCATGGAGTCCAAGACACTATCCCTCGAATAGCCATGTGCACTTTGTCTTGTACTTGTAGTTGATTGATCCATCGGTGAGGAATCCTGTGGGCTCTGTCCAGCGGAACCCTGGACTGCTTAGTTCACAGCAGATTCTTCACTGACTCCTCAACAATGGGGGAGTTTGCTTTGAATATTTAAAATCGAATCGCTTTTTTGATTCGTGGTTCTTAAAATGAAGTGTAGTTCCACTTTTAGTGAGTTGCATACAGTAAGGTATTTGACAATTGTCCACATCAGTTATATCTCCCCATATCAGTCCTGCTCTGGAGATGAGAACAGCAAGTAACAGTTCATTGTTAGATCCTGGGGAAGCACCCCCTGCCTGTAGGAGCAGATTTGGTAAGTAACAGTGGGGTAGATTTACTAAAACTGGAGCACACAGAATCTGGTGCAGCTATGCACTATTGGCTTCTAACTTCAGCTTGTTAAAGGATAATTTCACCTTTCCAGAAAATAATGAATAAATGCACTTTTTTTTTTTTTGCAGGTAAAAAAAATGTGCATTTATTATTTTTGTTGCTGGAGCCTGTAAAGCATTGCACCAGCAGGTCTCCTGCAGATCTGTCAGTGTATCAGCTTCCTCGTACAAGGAAGCTGATGCGTTCTGGCAGGAAGACTCCATGAAATAGTAGTTCATTGAAAACTATAAGCTGACAGTCGCAAAGGCTGCTGGACCTTGTACTTTTCCATTTACAGAGCACTGTGAAGAAGTGACGCAGCCGGTTGAGCGAAGATCCCACGCTAGCTGGCACAGCGGGGATCAGCTAGGTGCGAGGGCTGGTGCATTCATAAAATGTTACACCCATATTCGGTGTGTAACATGTTAGGAAAGGTGAAATTATCCTTTAACCACTTGCCTACTGGTCACTTTTAAACCCTTTCTGCCCAGGCCAATCAATTTTCAGCTTTCATCGCTGTCACACTTTTTTCCTCACAAATAGAGCTTTCTTTTAATGGTATTTAATCACCACTGGGTTTTTTATTTTTTGTTAAAAAAAAAAAGATAGAAAATTAAAAAAATAAAATAGTTTTTCTTTTAGTTTTTGTTAGAAAATGTTGTAAATAAGTAATTTTTCTCCTTCACTGATGTGCGCTGGTGAGGCTGCACTGATTAGGTGGCACTAATATGCAGCACTGATGGGCACTAATATCCTGCACTGTTATGCAGCGCTGATAGATGGCACTGATAGGAACTGAGAGGCAGCACTGACTTGCATCACTGATGGGCACAGAATGGCTTCACTGATGGACAGAGATTGGTGTCACTGATGGGCACAGACTGGCATCACTGCTGGGCACTGTTGGGGCTGCACTGATAATCAGGGCACTGATCAGCGGCGGCCCTGCCATTCGAACCCCTAATTTTCCACTTCTTGATTAGAGTTTGAACACGGCTGATTGGCATTCTCAATTCCTTGGATATCTTTTTATATCCCTTTCCTGTTTTATACAGTTCAACTACCTTTTCCCGCAGATCCTTTGACAATTCTTTTGCTTTCCCCATGACTCAGAATCCAGAAGCATCAGTGCAGCACTGGATGAAAGATGCAAGGATCTGTCAGGAGTCCAGAAACTCATTGACCTTTTATACACACACACTAATTACAAGCAAACAGATCACAGGTGAGGATGGTTACCTTTAATAGCCATTCAAACCCCTTTGTGTCAACTTGTGTGTATGTTATCAGGCCAAAATCGCCAGGGTATGTAAACTTTTGATCAGGGTCATTTGGGTAGCTTCTGTTGTGATTATGATTTAAAAAGAGTAAACACAGTTGATTGAGGATTAATGGCTTCAGTCAAACACCAACCATGAGTAAAAGAAGTGTTTGTGTTATTTATATTCTCTGAAAAATGGCCAACAAATCATAAATTCTATGTAAACTTATGAGCACAACTGTACATTTTTTATTTGTCTGGAACTGGGCTTCAAGTCAGGCCCCATGTACACGGGACGCTGTTAAACGTGTGTTCAGAGGCAGTTGGACACTTTTTTCAACTGCCCCTGAACTCATTCAATATTATCCTGTGTCCATGTACACAGTCTCGTTTATTGCCGTTTTTAGGCAGTTGCGTTTTAACCTTGTTTTTCTGAATGCAAAAAAATGGGTTCAGACGCCAAAGATTTCCACGTTTCAGATGCAAAATGCAGCTAAACGCGGTACCGGCGTTTAGCCGCGTTTTCGTTTTTTAAGCGTTTTTAAAGGTGACCTATTTGTTTACATTAAAAAATCTCAAAAATGATGGCAAATGATGAAAAACCATTAAAAAACAATAAAAAAACGAATTGCTTGCATTGCATTGTGTACAATCTACAACTTGTGGCAGGTGATGGCAAGTGGACAATCCACAACTTGTGGCAAGTCACACGCTAAATACAAGTACACTGCTGCTCTCTCAGCTGCTGCTACTCACTCTGGTCTCACAAAATGGCTAATACTGTTTTTTTTTAGCTTAAGGAGGGTCCTTATGATGTTCCTTAACTAAACGCTTCTAGACACAAGCGTGGCAAAACGGGCGTTTCTAAACGCTGGTTTCAAGCTTCGTTCAGAAGAGTTTGCACCAGCGTCCCGTGTACATGGGGCCTTATTCTAATGCCTTTTCTGGCTGAGATAATGTCCACAGTCTGCTGCAGGCAGGGTTTACATGGTTTACAATTCTTACATAATTTCACGGAATCACATAAACCATAGTGTAATAGGTTTTTATAAACCCACTTTTGACATGCTGTGGATAAAATACAGATTTAGGTTAAAAGGGAGTATATGTAAATGTGATGGGTAGGGAAATGCATAATGTGACATCTTCCTCATAACAGGCACAGGAGTGCGCTATTTTGCCTGGACTGACGGCTGCTGCGACCTGGATAAGATGGACGGTGCATTCTGCACCACTGGCCCCGGTGACAGCATTTGCTTCTCTCCCCCCTCTTTTTTCATCCATTGTGGACCTATACAACATGCAGTTATCCTACACAAAATGTCAGTGCAACTTTTTATTTTTATTTGTTTTAAACAAAGTATTTTCTCCTATCACCTTCCAGGACGGCACACCTGAGAGATGAGGGCTCCTCCCTACAGGAAACGCAATCAATTGACAGCTTGTTATAAGTCCCCACCCTTCCCCTTGATCCCCAGTATTGATTGTGTTTCTCCCGAACACAGCGACATGTTTTTTTTTTTTTGAGAACTTATAGACCCGGGGAGGGTCTGATTCTACCCCTGTTGAGACAGGTTTTAGGGAGGCCGGGGAGGGCTGAACTAACCTGTAGGCTTCTGTCCTTCTCACAGGTCGCCCCAAGTATGGACCAAAGCTCTGGCCGCAGGGAGTGCGCGCCATCGCTGTAGTTCAAAAACGCCACCATCAAGCCGCTCTCCTCACTTCCGGGTTCTCTATACAGGAAGCACTGTTCTCCAAGCCTCGTTCTGAACGGTCGCGTCACAGGAAGTGGGCGGCGCCGTTGACACAGTGCAACCTGGAAGTGCTAGAACGCCGGGAGACAACGTGGAGAGCATTGTGGAGTGGAAAGCGGTCGGCTTATGGTACCTTGCAGCCCAGGACCCAGCCAACCTCCTCATGGAGCAAGAGGAAGGGAAGGCCACTGCGACTGCAGGCAGATCCAGGTCAGGGACTGGTGAGTACAAGACCCCCTTGGAAAGGGAGGGAGAAAGGGAGTGAGAGTTCCTGGCCCTTTAGGGATCTGAAATCCCGGGACCAGCCAGAACAGGACTGGACTTCACTTCTCACTTACCCTTTCCCCTCCCCAGTACAAACCTGCAGTCCTAAGGCAAGACAAGGCAATGTTATGCATCTGTATTATATCTCTTGTCTTTCAAAAACCCCCAGCGGAACCCAAGAGGCCTCAGTACAACCTCCTGCCCCGACAGGGAATAGTTCCTCTAAAAGGTGTGGGAACTGTGGGGATAAACTCCCTAGGTTCCACTCGAAGGCCTTTTGCTATAAATGTATAAATAATTTAGCAGGGATGGAGGCTTCTGCAATGATTAAAAAATTCCTTGCATCTATGCAGACGGAAATGCTGGCAACAGTTAAAGCTTTCCGTGAAGCCGCTGGACAGTCAGCAACCCAAGGTCCTGACACAGAGGAGCTTACCCCTAGAGAAGGCACATCCTCCCAAGAAAGCCTTTTTACAGGGGGACCTAGTGCCCTCCTCCCACCCTCACAACCACCTCCTCTAGAGCAGATAGAGGAAGCAGAGGAAGAAAGGGGGAGATAGAAAGCCTAGCCAGATCCGGTCACAGCTCAGAGGGGGAGTTGGATATAGAATCCTTAAGCCAGTCTCAGGAGGAGATAAGACTAAGGAGACACCTCTTTGCTGTAGAAGATCTGGATGGACTCTTACAGGCAATATATGCCACAGAGGAGATTCCAGAAACCCCTAAGGTAACCTCAGCACAGGACAGGGTCTATAGGGGGCTGGGAAAATCTGAATCTAGTGTGTTCCCATTCCACCACTCCCTTAAGGAACTGATCTTACAGGAATGGAAGGAGCCTGAAAGAAGGATTATCAGACAAAAGACCTGGAAAAGGAGATTTTCCTTTAACCAGACTGATAAAGAGATATTTTTTAAACTCCGAAAGTTGGACGCAGCTTTGTCTCAAGTCACTAAGTTGTCTGACCTCTCGTTTGAGGACGCAGGCAGTATTAAAGATCTTATGGACCGCAGAGCAGAATCCCTTCTTAGGAAGGCCAACACATCAGCCATGCGTCCAGCCTTAGCGGCAGCCCGCGTAGCCAGGAATACAGATTCCTGGGTGGAGAAGCTTACCAAGCACATATCCCAGGGAACCGATTCGGAAGATGTTATTGATTCCCTGACAGTCATAGGAAAAGCTGTTGCTTATCTTGCAGATGTTGCTATTGAATCCGCAAGAGCCTCAGCTAAAACGGCAGCTTTAATCAACTCAGCTAGGAGAACTGTCTGGATTAAGGCCTGTGAAGGAGATATGACATCTAAGGGCCTTCCCTTTCAAGGTTCACTGCTGTTTGGCCAGGGCCTAGACTACGTTCTGTCAAGGTCATCTGAAAAGGGTAAAAAGTTTCCAGTAAAACCCAAAAAATAAAGATTTAAGAATTTTTTTCGAGGCCCCCCGGGGCAACAACAGCATAGAACCAAAAAGGAACCCAACAAACGGTGGGGTTGTGGCAGGGGGAAGCCAAAGAACAATCTTCTGTTTACCCCCCCAAAGTGACACCAAGATCAGAGTGGGGGGTCGACTGTCCCACTTTGTTCCTCATTGGGAAAAGATTTCGGACAGCACTTAACCTTCTTGCAGGATCTGGCAAATGTATCGGTTGGAATTCCTGGCAAAACCCCCCTCTATGATCACTCTGACAAATCCCCCCAGGGATGCCCTAAAAAGATCTGCCCTCCTGGAAGGCATCCAGGAATTGGTAGAACAGCAGGTGGTGGTACCAGTACCAAAAGAACAACAATACCAGGGATTTTATTCCCACGCATTTGTTGTTTGCAAGCCATCGGGGAAGTACCAGCTAATAGTAAACTTAAGAAACCTGAACAGGTATCTGGAATACAAAAAGTTTACTATGGACAGTATCTACTCGGTACGCAAAAACCTCATGAAAGAAGCCTTCATGACGACCCTGGACCTCAAGGATGCCTACCTGCAAGTGCCAATTTACGTGGAACATCAGGCATACTTGAGGTTCACAGTAGTAGTCAAAGGAGAGATTTTTCACTGGCAATTCAAAGCCCTTCCATTCGGGTTAACAGCCAATCCAAGGATTTTTACAAAAATCCTAGCAGAGGTAGTAGCCTTTCTACATCTCCAGGGTATATCCCTAATTCCTTACCTGGACGATCTACTGATCTCCGGACAAACTGCCCCCCAGGTCAGGTTAGATACCAACAAAGCTATTTCAGTCCTGGAAAACCTGCGTTGGATAATCAATACAGAAAAATCCTCCCTCGAACCAGTACATGTCAAGACCTTTCTGGGCTACATAGTGGACTCCAGGCTGCAGAAGTTCTTCTTGCCAGAAGACAAAGTGGCAAAACTAACTTCATCAGTAGGGGATCTGATAAAGACCCCGTCACACTCCAGAAGGGAAGTACTAAGAACCCTAGGCCTGATGTCGGCAAGTATACCAGCAATAGTCTGGGCACAACTCCACTCAAGGACACTTCATTTCTTCTTCCTGTCCTCATGGGACAAAAAGGAGTCCTTGGATCAGGAGATACTGCTGACCCCTCAAGTCCTGTCCTCATTGGAGTGGTGGACAATACCCAAGAACCTGAAAGGAGGCAGACCGTGGGCCCAGTGGAATCCGGTAAAGGTCACCACCGATGCGAGTTCCTGGGGGTGGGGAGCCCACCTGGGGAAAGAGAAAGCCCAGGGGCAATGGAACAACTCACTAGGTCGGATGTCATCCAACTACAGGGAGCTCAAAGCGGTAGGGGAAGCCCTAAAAGCCTTTTTAGAAAAACATCACGGGCAAGGAGATTCAAGTAAGCTCTGACAATGCCACGGTGGTAGCCTACCTGAGTCACCAGGGAGGCACCAGGTCCAGACCCCTATTAGAACTATCCAAAGAGATTCTGGATTGGACCGAGGGAAAGGTTCTCTCCATTTCTGCCATCCACATAAAGGGGACAAGCAATACCGAGGACAGACTTCCTCAGCCGTCAGGCGATAAGACAAGGGGATTGGGAACTAAACCCTGAGGTATTTCAAGACCTGGTACAGTGCTTTGGAAATCCAGAAATAGACCTGTTTGCCAACCGGCGAAAGAGAAAAGTAAAGAGATTTCTCTTAACGTCCATGGACTGACACAGCATCTTCAATCTTGACAAAGTGGGTTATGTTCCTGCTCATAGGAGAAGACTAGGCAGAATGTTAGATGTTTTAACGTACATTCCCTTACCAGAGCTGAACAGCCCCGCCCAGGGGGCGGTCCCTCTGGACATAACCCTCCTACCTGCAGCCAGCAGCCTCAGTTTTTTTCTGCCTAGCAGAGGAGAGGACGTGGCTCTCTTCAGAGCCAGTCTCTTGAAGAAATGTTTTGTTCTTTTTTGAACTTTTATTATTTTATTTTTGTGATTCTTCTATCAACTGTCGGCTGGGCAACAGGTTGGGTAGTTTGCTATCCTTGTAAGTCTTCCCAGTCCGACCATCGAGCGTGCTGATCCTCGCTCTGCATGAAATCAGTTCACGACATACCGCATGGCTCCAGGGGTGGCCGGTGAGCTTTTTGCTCTAGGGTTCACATAAGATTGAACAGTTTTGCTGTATCTTTCGCTGTGGACTGTCCGACAGATACTCAGTACTGCACTGTGATAGACCTGTCGGGAACACACCAGTGGGTCCTAGTTGGACGGGTAAGTACTGTTTTTCCCTGCCTCAGCAGGTGAGTACATGCTGCGTGTTACTATGGTAGGGGGTTTTCCCCTGTCTCCCACTTGTTTTTTTGCTACTCTGTCACCTACACTATGGCGGTGCGCTGACTGGGGGTCTCTCTGTTCCGGTGGGGGTCCACAGGGGTCTTGCGCGCTGTTTTGCGCCATGTTTTCCCTGTGTTTTACTTTACATTGAAAACCACATTGGTGGCCATCTTGCCGTAGCCGCCCTATGACGCATTTGTAATTGCGGTGGCCATTTTCTTGTAGCCGCACGCTCTTTTGTGCTGGTTTGGCCTCTATTGCTGACCGGAACGGCACAATTTTCCTCAGTCTCCTCACAGTCTCCCAACTGTTCACTCGCTGAGGGCAGACACAGGCAGCGGAACCGAGCGGTCCTGGCCGGGTTGGTGAGTCCCCTGGGTAACCCCCCACAGTCAGTGCAGCCGGAGGGTGGACTTTCTCTCTCATATGGACAAAGTCTCAGAGGGTGGTGGTATCATGGAGTCAGTGTCACCTGCTTCCCCTTTCATGTCAGAAGCAACTGGCAGTGCTACTGCACAGGACCCTAGCTCTGAATTTTTTGATATTTTTGACCAGGACATTCCTTGTGAGGAAGACTCCTTATCTGGGTCAGTACATGACAGGACACTTGTTAGTGAACTCATTGATGCTGTGAGGGACACTCTCAAGCTGGATGCTGCGGCTGAGGAGCCTGTGGTGGAGTCAGTCTCCTTTTGGTTCTTTTCAAGCTAAGCCTTCTAAAAAGGTTTTTCCCTATACACCTGTTTTTTTTTTTTTGACAGATTCATAGACCAGGTTTGGGACAAACCACAGAAGACCGTTGCGGTCTCGCAGCGTCTGGCGGTTAGGTACCCCTTTGAGGACAGCCTGATTAAAAAATTTGCCTCTCCTCTGGTGGTCGACCCTCCGGTTGAATAAAGCCACAACTCTCCCGGTTGAGGGGACCCCTGCTTTTAAGGACCCTATTGATAGGAAGTCGGAAATGATGAGCAGAGCCATGTTCACCACGTTGGGATCCACGCTGCGTCCTCTTGTAGTGGCGATCCTGGTGACTCAGACGCTCACGGAATGGGCGAAGCTTATGAACCAGTATGTGCAGGAGCATAATCTTCCTCCGGAATGCATTACACTGGCAGACCAAATGGTACAGGGCCTGGTGTATGTGTGCGATGCCACTATGGACGTTGCCCCCCCCCTAATTTCTAGGGCCTCAGTGTCTGCGGTGGTTTTGCATCGCCTAATCTGGTTGAAATGCTGGTCTGCTGACCTGGCCTCTAAGAAGCTCCTGACGGATTTGCCTTTCAAGGGCGGAAGGCTATTTGGTGCGTCCCTGGATGACATTATTAAAAATGCCACGGGGGGTAAGAGCACCCTTCTTCCTCAGCCTCATAAGGCGAAGGAGCCGCGCCGTAAGCCGGGTCCTTCCTTTCCCACTCAGAAGAGGTTTTTTCGTCAGTCAAATCCCGGGGAAAAATTCTCCTGGACTGACAAGGGTGCGGCTGGGGGACAGAAGCGTCTCTGGGTGCGTAAGCTGACCAAGCCGGCAAACAAGCCCGCCACCGCATGAAGTCTTGCCCCCGCCCGACTCTGGGGGTGGGGGGACGACTTTGCAGGTTCGCGGATCGGTGGACCTCCGGATCCCTGACCGGTGGGTATGCGAGGTGGTTACCTCGGGGTACAGGATAGAGTTCCTTTCCTGGCCACCAGACAGGTTCTTTCCCTCAAATCTCTCTCTCCTTCCAGCGCATCGGGCTGCCCTGTTAGGGGCAGTGCATGACTTGCTGAGGTGTGGAGTAATTGTGCCGGTACCGTCAAAGGAGAGGTTTCAGGGATTTTATTTGAATCTGTTTGTGGTCCCAAAGAAGGACGGAGTCCATCCAATTCTGGATCTCAAGGGCCTAAATGCCTTTGTGAAGGTTCGGAAATTCCACATGGAATCCATTCGCTCAGTGATTGCTGCGCTCCACCCGGGGGGATTTTCTGGCGTCCTTGGACATCAAGGACGCCTACTTGCATGTCCCAATCTGCGCGGGTCACCAGAAGTTTCTGCGCTTCGCTATAGGCGTAGACCACTATCAGTTTGTGGCTCTTCCCTTCGGTTTGGGGTCAGCACCACGGGTTTTCACCAAGGTGCTTGCCCCCGATTCTAGCTTTGCTGAGACAGTGAGGCATTGCTATCGTGGGCTATCTAGACAATCTTCTTCTGAGGGCAGACTCTGGCTCAGAATTAGAGAAAAATGTGGTGATAGCCAGTCAGGCCCTCTGAGAATTCGGTTGACTGATAAACATTCAGAAGTCGGTCCTGGTTCCGACTCAGCATCTAGAGTACCTAGGATTGATCCTGGACTCCTCGGAGGTGAGGGTATTCCTACCCTTGGACAAGTTACAGACTCTTCAATCTGTGGTACAGGTGCTGACGTCCCGCAAATTGTCGTCACTCCATTTTTGCATGAGGGTCCTGGGACTCATGGTGGCTTCCTTTGAGGCGGTACCGTATGCCCAATTCCACATTCGAGTCTTACAAAAGGAGATCCTATCTTGCTGGAACAAGTCTCCGTTATCGCTGGATCGTCATATCCAGGTGAGTCACCTAGTCAGGGCATCCCCGACGTTGTGGCTGATATCCCTGGCCCTTCGGTCTGGGAAGTTGTTCCTTCCTGTTCAGTGGACTGTGATCACGACGGACGCCAGTCTTTGGGGCTGGGGCGGAGTCTGGGGAGTTGTGTAAGCCCAAGGGCTCTGGTCTCCGAACGAGTCTCGTCTGCCGATCAATGTCCTGGGACTCCGGGCAGTTAGACTGTGCCTTTCCTCGTGGTCGAGGAGACTGCAGGGACGCTCGGTCAGGATCCAATTGGACAACGCCACGGCGGTGGCTTATGTCAACCATCAGGGGGGAACTCGGAGCTCAGCTGCGGCGTCCGAGGTCGCTCACATCCTAAGTTGGGTGGAAAGAAGTGTGCCGGCTCTGTCGGCCGTTTACATTCCAGGAGTGGACAATTGGCGGGCGGACTATCTGAGCTTCCAGATGTTGGACCAGGGAGAATGGTCCTTGCATCCGAAGGTGTTTCACCTCCTTTGCCGGAGGTGGGGCACGCCAGATGTGGACCTATTGACCTCTCGACTCAATCGCAAGGTGTCGAGAGTCGTGGCCAGGTCCAGGGATCCCTGGGCAGACGCGTTGGTGGCCCCGTTGGGTCGGTATCGGCTGATTTATGCCTATCCTCCACTGAAGCTGCTTCCTCGATTGCTTCACAGGGTGGAGGCCGAGGGGATTCCGATAATCCTCATCACTCCGGATTGGCCTTGGCGTCCTTGGTACGCCGATCTTGTGCGCCTAGTGGCGGACGTTCCATGGCGACTGCCGATGCGGGAGGACCTTCTGTCTCAAGGTCCCATACTTCATCCTGCTTTACAGTCGCTGGCTTTAACGGCATGGCTATTGAAAGCCAGGTGCTGAGAGACCGGGGTCTCTCGGATTCGGTCATCTCGACCATGCTGAGGGTACGAAAATCTTCCTCCAGGAAGATATACTACCGTACCTGGAGGGCCTACATCGCTATGTGCAGTAGTGTATTTAGGTTTTGTGCTGCCCTAGGCCTGACTAAACCCGTGCACCCCCTAATTTAAATATGACCCACCCCTTCCTGTCAAGGCCACACCCCTTTCTGTTTAAGACCCGCCCTGAAATTTTCATGTGGGGGACACTAGTTATGAGTGTTATGGAGATATTCATAACCTCGCTTAAATGCTTAAAATAAGTGATTGATTTCATTTGATATAGACAAAAGGTTTTAAACGATAGCGGTGGGAAAAGAGAAAACAATGACATTTATTTATACAGAAACTATACCACCTAATAGCAAGGTGATACCAATGTTACACGATACATAATAGGAATATTGCTATGACACAAATGATACACAATAATACCAATAAGAACAAGAGAGCAAAAGAGAAGTAAGATTAATCTTCTTAAAAATGGGAGAGAGAGAGAGAGACTGGGAGAGAGAGAGAGACTGGGAGAGAGAGAGAGACTGGGAGAGGGAGAGAGACTGGGGGAGGGAGAGAGACTGGGGGAGGGAGAGAGACTGGGGGAGAGAGAGAGACTGGGGGAGAGAGAGACTGGGGGAGGGGGAGAGAGAGACTGGGGGAGAGAGAGAGAGAGACTGGGGGAGAGAGAGAGAGACTGGGAGAGAGAGAGAGAGACTGGGAGAGAGAGAGACTGGGAGAGAGAGAGAGACTGGGAGAGAGAGAGAGACTGGGAGAGAGAGAGAGACTGGGAGAGAGAGAGAGACTGGGAGAGAGAGAGAGAGACTGGGAGAGAGAGAGAGAGACTGGGAGAGAGAGAGAGAGAGAGACTGGGGGAGAGAGAGAGAGACTGGGGGAGAGAGAGAGAGACTGGGGGAGAGAGAGAGAGAGACTGGGAGAGAGAGAGAGCGACTGGGAGAGAGAGAGAGAGACTGGGAGAGAGAGAGAGACTGGGAGAGAGAGAGAGAGAGAGACTGGGAGAGAGAGAGAGAGACTGGTAGAGAGAGAGAGAGAGACTGGTAGAGAGACCGGGAGAGAGAGATCGGAAGAGGGGGAGAGGGAGGGGGAGGGAGGGGGAGAGGGAGAGAGGGGGGGAGGGAGAGACAGAGAGAGCTTACTACGTCACCATGTCGTCTGCGTCAAGACATCATTCGCAAGGGGCCTAGCCATGAGTGTACCTGACTTTTATACCCTCTATGCCAACCAGAATCCAAAATCCTGTGGTCTCATTGGTTTAATGCTGACCACCTGATTGGTTGAAATCTCAAGCGATTTTCGCTTAGCCTTCCAAATCTAAACCTGAAATACTGGTTGCTTTATCAGATCTACCTTCAGCCCCCATTAGCGTGCTAAGGGCCCCTGCGGTGTACTGGCCCTTTTGAGACAAAGGATATCTAAGTATCACCTGAAACCTAATTTATATTCTCAGTAGCCAGTAAAAACTGTCCTTTAAGAATATAACTTGGCATTATATCACAAAATATATATATTCCTGTAATATCATATACGGTTACACCCATCCCCCTTCATATACATCCATTGGGGCATGGTGCTTTATTTAGAATATGAAATGTTCAAAATATCCACCACAGTACCCCCTCAAGTTCATTATTGAACTTATGACCTCCTTCAATGATCTTGTACCCACCCACAATGGCCCAGAAGCCCTCCGACCCTTCCCGCACCACCACTGCGGCCTCTTCCTTTCTTGAACCCACCGTAACCCATCAAGGTAGACTTGAGACAGTCCTGGTGCCTTTGAGACTTCACATCCGACCCATGAGAGTCTGTACTGCAATGCTTCATCGCCCCTCTGCATTGGAAGAGCGAATTCAAACATTACTGGCGGGATCCTTGCATATTTAGTCCTGTAGCTTGGAAATATGGTGTTATGATTGTCACGATTGGATCGGACCGCAAGACAGTACTTTTCAGCATGGTGAAGGAAAGTTTCAGAAGAGTCTTATTCGTGGCACGTTTTTCTTAAGAGATGCGTTGCTTCTTCAGGTAGTGGTTGGGCGGGCCTCCGGACAGTCGTGCATGAATACAAAAAAACAAGAACAAAAAGGAGAATGTCAGACAGGAGTTATTGGCGGAATGTCAGACAAGAGTAGTGGCGTGGCCACTAAGACTGAAGATCTTATGAGGGGTGCAATGTGGACGAGTAAGGTGGGATCCCCACAGGGTACCGAGACCGAGCCACGGCCAGTATCATCCATTGCCCTTGATGGTAGGGATAGTCAACACTGCCTGCTATTGTTAGGTCCCTGGGTTCACCACACCTGCTCACGGGGCTCAGGTTAAAGCAGTGGGCAGATTAGGGGAGGTAAAATTACATTAAGACATAGGACCTGGATGTCCAGGGATACTTTGTGAAATATGGTATTTGTATGTTTCAGGAACCCATTCTATGGAACCCACTGGACACTTAAAAATGGAGTCAGGCAGAGACGGTAAACCCTTACAATTCACAACTCATCTCTGATATTCAAACAAAAGTTCCAGAAGATGAATACATTTATTTTCCAAGATAAAGCAGAATATGAACCAAAGAAAGTAGGAAAGAGAAAAGAAAGAGAAAAAAAAATACAATAAGCAACAAAACATACAGGTTCAATGCTGCTTCGACTCAGACCGTTTGTCACCCATTTCCCTTTATGTCAAAGAGCACTGACTCTGCATTCATAAAAACAAACAAACAAACAATATATAACTGTCCTAAAAAAGTGCCTCGAAAAATAATATATTGTGGCTGTTGCAGCAGCAACTTGGCAGAAAAAAATAATAAAAAAATAAAAATAAAATAAATGAGGAACAAAAAAAAAAAAAAAAAATAGATAACTCTTCTCCACTATTAGTGATCAACAGGTGAACAGGATCACTGTCACTAATAATTTACAAGTCGGGTAGAAAAACAAAAAAAATATATATTAAAAAGAAGAGGCTAAACCAATGGCTGCCAAAAAACTTTTTTAGAATTTAGTCACCCCGACTGTCCTTTAATATTACAGATTGAACAGGCTTATCCCTAGAACAAAAACAAGAAAAATATAGTTCTAGGGTCCTCTCTTAAATGCGCAAGCTACTCTAAATCGGTCTCTTAATAGTGACCCGCATTGGGACCGCAACAGGGTGGAGTTTACTAAAGTTTTGGCCCCAGAACATCCTGATTTCCATCTCCCTTGTTATCTCCTCCCATGCTCCACCTCAGTCTCTCTCTCTCTCTCTCTGTCTCTCTCTCTCTCTCTCTCTCTCTCCCAGTCTCTCTCTCTCTCCCATTTTTAAGAAGATTAATCTTACTTCTCTTTTGCTCTCTTGTTCTTATTGGTATTATTGTGTATCATTTGTGTCATAGCAATATTCCTATTATGTATCGTGTAACATTGGTATCACCTTGCTATTGGGTGGTATCGTTTCTGTATAAATAAATGTCATTGTTTTCTCTTTTCCCACCGCTATCGTTTGATTTCATTTGATATAGACAAAAGGTTTTAATCACTTATTTTAAGCATTTAAGTGAGGTTATGAATATCTCCATAACATGAGGGCCTGGGGGGGGGCAATGGATTCCCTTAATTTACCTTAATTTGCATAGATTATCTATCACTTCCTGTTTGGCTATGGGGCAGGAAGTGAAGGGAAATCTCTGCAATGGGACAGGGATTGTAAAACATAAACTGACAGGGGCTATAACCCTCCCTTAAGATATAACCATGCCAATGGTGCAGCAGAAAACATATAGCACAGTGAGGAAGGTTTGTGGTCCAGGATGATAGGACAGTCAAAATTAGAAGCAATTCTCCCCCACCCCCCAAACAGTTGCGGAATGCCGGCCGCCCGCATACCGGAAGCAGTGCAGCTGCTTTATGGGGGCGCTCGGCTAATTTGCCTCTCAGCCCAGTCCGCCTCATAAGACTGGCGCTACACTAACAGTGTAGCGCAAGCCGGCGGGGACTCTTTCCGTGCTGCTGCCCTGCAAAGTGCTGCCCTAGGCCTGGGCCTTGTTGGCCTAGGCCAGGATACAGTGTTGGCTATGTGCAAGGAGCTGGATTGGCGTCCACGGACGTATTCCGTTCCCAGGATCTTGCTGTTTTTACAGCGTGCTGTGACCCAAAAGCTTGCCTTAAGCACCATTAAGGGTCAGATTTCAGCTTTGGCTATTTTCTTTCAGAGGCCGCTAGCAGGCCATTCTTTGATTCGTACCTTCATACAGGGTGTCCGACATGTGCTCCCCCCTGTTAAACCACCTCTTCCTCCTTGGGATTTGAATTTGTCACTCTCGGTTCTTCAGGAACCTACTTTTGAAAACATCAGAGAGATTCCTCTCTTAACTTTATCTCAGAAGGTGGCTTTTCTGGTAGCCATTACTTCTGTCGGAAGGGTTTCCGAGTTGGCGGCCTTGTCTTGCAAACCACCATACTTGGTCCTCCATAAGGATAAGGCGGTGCTACGCCCGCAGCCTTCTTTTCTCCCGAAGGTGGTCTCGGCCTTCCATCTTAATGAGGACATCGTGCATCCGTCCTTATGTCCTCGTCCGTCGCATCCCAGAGTTTTGACGTGGTACGTGCCCTGCGAGTGTACCTGTCTGCTTCGGCTTCGATTCGGAAGTCTGACTCGCTGTTTGTGGTTGTGCCTGGTCTAAAACAGGGCCAAGCGGTTTTGTCTGCCACCATTTCTCGGTGGATCAGGCAGACTGTCATACAGGCCTATGCCCTTAAGGGGCGGGCGCCTCCCTTTCCGGTTACGGCGCATTCAACCAGGGCAATTGGTGCTTCCTGGGCTTTCCGACATCAAGCGTCTGTTGCACAAGTGTGCAAGGCGGCGACCTGATCGTCCGCACATACCTTTTCAAAGTTTTATAAAGTTGATGTGGGTGCATCTTCTGATGCTTCCTTCGGCCGCAAGGTTTTGCAGGCGGCTGTTTAATGTTGCAACTCCTCTGTTGAGGAGCTCTGCTTGTTTGGGGTGTTTGTTTTTTTCCTTGATACTGTTCCCACCCCTCGTTCTTTGACACTGCTTTGGTACGTCCCACTTTGTCAAGATTGAAGATGCTGTGTCAGTCCATGGACAGTAAGAGAGAATAGGATTTTTTTTGTACTCACCCTAAAATCCTTTTCTCTGACGTCCATGGACTGACACAGCACCCACCCCTCCTTTTTTGAGTTTGTACTACTTTAATGCGAACTGAGGCTGCTGGCTGCAGGTAGGAGGGTTATGTCCGGAGGGATCGCCCCCTGGGCAGGGCTGTTCAGCTCTGCTAAGGGAATGTATGTTAAAACATCTAACATTCTGCCTAGTCTTCTCCTATGAGCAGGAACATAACCCACTTTGTCAAGATTGAAGATGCTGTGTCGGTCCATGGACGTCAGAGAAAAGGATTTTATGGTGAGTACAAAAAAATCCTATTATTTCTCGATTTCCCAAGAGGAGTCAGAAGGTCTAGATGCACTGACTCAGACTTGGCATTACAGGCTGGCATACGCCTTCCCACCCTTAGCCTTGATTCTGCGGGTCCTTCAGAAGCTCAGCAGATCTCCAGGCCAGATCCTCTTGATAGCACCCTGGTGGCCAAGGAGAGCTTGGTTTGCAAGCCTGAGATCCATGGCAGTAGCGGAATCACTAAAGCTCCCGTACAGGACAGATCTTCTCAGACAGGGACCAGTACTACACCCGAGGCCGGAATTTTTCCAGTTGACGGCCTGGTTAGTGAGCGCCAGATCCTGAAACGTAAAGGCTGCTCAGAAAAGGTACTAAGTACCCTCCTTCTGAGTAGAAAACTAGTGACTAAAAAGATTTACTTGAAAGTTTGGAAGACTTTCTGCTCCTGGGGTAAAGAAAGACAGATGACCTCCACTTCTGTTCCGGTTATCCTGGAGTTCCTCCAGGACGGAGTAGACAAAGGTTTAACAGTCAGTACCCTTCGGGTTCAAATAGCAGCCCTCTTAGTCTATCTTTAGAAAAGACTGGCAAAAGAGGACCTCATTAAGTGTTTTCTGTTAGTAGGGGAAAGAGTTTCCCCAGTCCTTAAAGGTAGTTTTCCACCTTGGGACTTGACTACGGTGTTAGAGGCGTTATCTAAACACCCATTTGAACCTATAGAAGAGGTTCCCTTTAAGTTTCTAACTTTAAAAATAGCATTTTTGTTAGCAATTACTACAGCCAGGAGGGTAGGGGATTTGCAGAGACTGTCCATGAAGGAACCATTTCTACTGGTACAGCCAGATAGTCACCCTCAGAGCATCCCTTGTATCTACCAAAAGTAGCATCCTTATTTCATAGGACACAAGACATAATATTGCTGTCCTTTTGTGATAAACCAAAAAATGAGAAAGAAAATAAATTTCATTGTCTGGACGTAAGAAGGTGTGTCCTTACCTATCTAGAGATAACAAAAAGTTTTAGGAGATCTAACCATCTGTTCATTTTGTACACTGGACCCAGGAAGGGACTTCAGGCCTCTAAAGCCTCAGTTTCCAGGTGGATCAGAGAAGCTATCTCTAGAGCTTATTAATGCTCTGGGATACCAGCACCAGCTAAAGTCAAAGCTCATTCAACCAGATCAATAGCAGCTTCCTGGGCTGAAAAAGCAGGGGCCTCCTGGGAACAAATCCGCAGCGCGGCCACCTGGTCCAGTCAGCATACGTTCCTGAAGCACTATCGTGTGGAAGTATTGTCACAGCAAGACTTGGCCTTCGGCCGGAAGGTCCTACAAGCTGTGGTCTCACCCTGAAGGTAGGCCTGTGGTTACTTGATTATCCTCTCAGGTGTGCCGTCCTGGAAGGTGATAGGAGAAAACCTACGTTAGACTTGCCGGTAACGGTATTTCTACGAACCTTCCAGGACGGCAGGCCTACTTCCCGCCCTATGTGGAGGGAAAGATGAGCTAAAAGCTAGGTGGTAAGTACCTATATGGAGCTATGTCCCTTGTGAACCAGTTCGGGATTACTTTATTGCATACTGGGGATCAAGGGGAAGGGTGGGGACTTATAACAAGCTGTCAATTGATTGTGTTTCCTGTAGGGAGGAGCCCTCATCTCTCAGGTGTGCCGTCCTGGAAGGTTCGTAGAAATACCGTTACCGGTAAGTCTAACATAGTTTCTTTTTGTGCTTGGTGTATGTGCTTCCCTTCTCTTTTTGTTTTGCAAGTTCTGACACTGCCTTATGTTGATGTGAAAGTTTCAGTCATTCTGGCAGATCTGTACTACCTACAAGGAAAGTATGTTTCAAAGGATATGAGATCATGAGAACTATTGGACCTTTTTCAGAATGGACGCCCAAGCATTGTTGTTCTTTATGTGATTATTAGGTTTTGTTTTCTTTTAATGTAAGAACTGCAAAGTAGGAAAAAGTCAGATAAAAAATATTGCACTCCACAACTATTTAATTTATACTCTTTTGCAGCAGTAGAGATTGTGCTCTCCGGATCTTCAATCTACTGAAGCCGGCACCAATTCCAGCGCTAGCTCATTTAAACTTCTAAAATTTGAAATAAAGTTGATCACAGACTTTAGAGCAAAGTGTAAGAAGGAGCGCTGGAGAGGTGACCATCAATGAGTTGGGGATGGCTTGCACAGATACTGTCACTTTAGTGCACAAAATTAAAGTGTCTTTTTCAGCAATAATAAAGTAGCAGAAGATGCAATGAATTTTTCTACGAATAAATTAGCTGTTTGCTCAAAACCTTTGTTCTACTTTCCGATCGGACTAGGCATAAAGAACTGCTGGCAGGCCTTCAGTTAATCCTGCACAGTTTGCACAGCCAGCAGCAAGTCTGTTGAATGCCATCTTTGAAGTCACCAGCTGTTGCTGACAGTTGGGGTCCAGTGCTAAATCTAGGAGCTTATCAATTTAGCTCCTTGCTTTTAGATGCTGGTAAACGGCACACACTGGATCAGAACTCTTTAGAAATAGTATCTCTGCATGTGGTTACTATGAAAATGTTGAAGTCTCTGTGCCATCATCATCCTCATTTTCTGCAATAGTCTGACTATTTGTCTATTTGTTGGTAGCATTGAGTAGTAGAGTCACTATTATAAGTGAATTATTACTTTTGAATTACAATGAGGTCAGCGTTAATCTTATCAAGCACCGCAAAAATAAAAGTGACAAAAAAGTTTAATGCAAACAAGAATACCTCACACGTCAGTGAAATAGACAATCCTAAAGAAGATGCTATACAAGAGAAGAGTTAATATGCTCACCTCTTCATGTCTCTTATGTCACAGATCAGCTGCGGAGCTGATCTGTGTCTTATCTATGCTGCTGTAGGTCGGCTGGCACCTGTTGTTCCACTAGCTTGTGTTCAGCTCTGGCTGCACTCTGCAGCTATGGGTGTCACCGGCTTCACCTGTGGCTTAATATATTCTCCCTTTCTGCTACTTCCTGTCCAGCCTCCCATGTGCCTCACTATTTAAATTGCACTCAGACCAGTTTCTGGTTGCTTGAGCAACACTGGTTTCAGAGCTCCCTGCCTGTAACCTACTTAACCAGACTTCTTGTGTACCGAATCGGCTAGTCCTCCTGTTTACGCTGTTTGCTGCCCGGCCCGACCTTGGCTCGATATCCGGCTCTCCTTTTGCTTTATCCATCCATCCATCCATCCATCCATCCCTCTGTGTCTTCTGGTACTCTCCTTGCGAGCAAGTCGCTGCAACTTCAGCTCCTTCGTCTCCTGCTTCTGCCTCATCTGCTCCCGTGTTACCTGCCTCTCCAGGCAATCCCTGCTTGCATCTGCCACCACCACCTTGTTTTTCTGGCGACCCTAAGACTTGTCGTGGCTTCATTAATCAGTGTTCCATCCACTTTGAACTTTCCAGCCACCATTTTCCAACTGATCGCACCAAAGTCGCATATATCATCTCTCTACTTTCTGGGGATGCCCTAGCTTGGGCCTCCCCACTCTGGGAACAACACGATTCTATCGCCTCCAACCTCCAGGCCTTTTTGGATGCTTTCCGGAAAACTTTTGATGAGCCCGGCAGAGTGTCTTCTGCTGCTGGGGCCCTCCTTCGTCTCCGTCAGCAAGGAATGACAGTCGGTCAATACGCAGTTCAATTCTGAATGCTGGCCGCTGAACTCAAATGGAATAATGAGGCTCTTACCGCTACCTTCTGGCAAGGCCTATCTGAGCGTTTAAAGGATGAACTCGCTGGACGCACCATTCCTACCACATTGGATGATTTAATCGCATTAGGCGTTCAAATAGACATTTGTTTCCAGGAACGGGCCCTGGAGAGATCCAGATCCAGTCATCCCCCTGCTGGCCGTCCAGCACAGGCACTCCAAAGACTTGTGGAACCCTGTCCGTCTTCAACTTCTCAAACGTTGGAAGAACCTATGCAGCTTGGGCGAACTCTCCTCTCTCCAGAGGAACGTGCCCGGCGCATGGGTTTGGGCTTGTGCCTTTATTGCGGTGATAAAGGACATCTCTTGAACTCCTGTCCAGTCCGTCCGGGAAACTTCAGGGTCTAGGCCACTCGGAGAGAGGTGATCTAGACCGTTCCTTTAATTCTGTCAGCCTCTCTCATTTCACTCTACCCGTGTCTATCCACTGGGCTCAAAATGCCTATCAACTCTCTGCATATGTGGACTCTGGAGCAGCCGGGAATTTCATTGAGCAATCTTTGGCTTCTGAGTTGGGCATTCCCTTTGTTGCCCTGGCTATACCCCTCTCCATGACTGCAGTAGATGGCTCCTTCTTGCCAATGAGCCCCATCCGGTTTAAAACCCCTCCAATGGCGTTACGCATTGGGGTTTTGCATGGTGAGGAAATCTCTTTACTAATTCTACCTAAATCCTCCAGTCCCATCATTCTGGGTCTTCCATGGTTGCAGAAACACTCCCCACATCTTTATTGGAACTCTGGACAAGTATTGGCTTGGGGTCCTCAATGTCAGCAACAATGCGTTTCCAAGGTAATAAAAGTGAAAAAATGCAGCGCTAAACCTAGGAGCTTATCCAAATATAAATACAAAAATAAATACTTGAACGTGACTCCACTCAGATGCTCCAACTAGTGATAGTGAGAAAACCATGCATGATACATGTGCACCTGTGTCAGAACAGTGCACCTAATCGAATAGGCCACACAATAAAATGTCCTATATATAAACAAAAGAGACAAAGTCTGTGTTATTCCATGATGGACATGCTGAATCCACTGTGAAGTTTGGGAATATTCACGTTGTAGATGTGTTGTATCAAAACGACCAAGATGGATATGGAGATATATTACGGCATCCACAATCAACAGGTAGGTAATGAATACTCTTACCGTGAATCAGATGTAAATAAGCATGGACGGGAACTCCAAGGTAGATACTCCAATATGGATGTCTCAGACCCAGCCTCCAGACAACATCAGAACTGCGATGATGAAATGCTCACCCGATGGTTATTACATGAAAGATATATCTCTCTGCAAACTTTCCATTAGGGGTATCGCTTTCAAGCAGGATGTCATAAAAGGAAGAAAAAGATGGCTCCATATGGTGTAAGTAAAACCAGGATATGATGTAAAAAGGTTAGCCTTTATTGGCATAACATCATAATATAAAATAGTATTACATGCAGCAAAAATAGATGCAAATAAAAATGGTATCCTCAAAGGAAATAAAGGTGATAATGTGTGATGGCGAGGGTGGCAGCAGACTAAAAACCCGACCATGTTTCGAGCAATGGCCCTTCAACTGGAGTATTAGCCTGCTAACTTGCATCACACTATATAAATGCTATGTCTATCACTAATTAGTGGTCTGAGACGCAAGGCAGCTGGAGTTTGAAATCAGCGCCCAAAAGCCACAGACCAATCACATTACACACAATCCTGCACCAATGAACAAATACTTGTTATGGGCCATGGCGAGGAGTGATGATGCAAATCACTATGTGTACCCAGACCTATAATTCCTGTAGAAACCGGAAGTGAAAAAGGGGGGGTACCATCATGGTGATACATTGTTAACCCAGCCCGCACAACCAATCCACACCCAGCGCTGATGTATATATTACTAAACATATGCTGCCGTCTGGATGAATGGGCATAACTTAAGTATGTGTCCCCAAAATGCATATGTGGGGACACATATTTAAGTTTGCCCATTCATCCAGACGGCAGCATATGTTTAGTAATATATACATCAGCCCTGGGTGTGGATTGGTTGTGCGGGCTGGGTTAACAATGTATCACCATGATGGTACCCCCCCCTTTTTTTTTTCCTTTTTCACTTCCGGTTTCTACAGGAATTATAGGTCTGGGTACACATAGTGATTCGCATCATCACTCCTCGCCATGGCCCATAACAAGTATTTGTTCATTGGTGCAGGATTGTGTGTAATGTGATTGGTCTGTGGCTTTTGGGCGCGGATTTCAAACTCCAGCTGCCTTGCGTCACAGACCACTAATTAGTGATAGACATAGCATTTATATAGCGTGATGCAAGTTAGCAGGCTAATACTCCAGTTGAAGGGCCATTGCTCGAAACATGTCAGGTTTTTAGTCTGCTAACACCCTTGCCATCACGCATTATCACCATTTTTTACCTCGAGGATACCATTTTTATTTGCATCTATTTTTGCTGCATGTAATACTATTTTATATTATGATGTTATGCCAATAAAGGCTATACCTTTTTACATCATATCCTGGTTTTACTTACACCATATGGAGCCATCTTTTTCTTCCTTTTATGACATCCTGCTTTAAAGCAATACCCCTAATGGAAAGTTTGCAGAGAGATGCATCTTTCATGTAATAACCATCGGGTGAGCATTTCATTATCGCAGTTCTGATGTTGTCTGGAGGCTGGATCTGAGACATCCATATTGGAGTATCTACCTTGGAGTTCCCGTCCATGCTTATTTACATCTGATTCACGGTAAGAGTATTCATTACCTACCTGTTGATTGTGGATGCCGTAATATATCTCCATATCCATCTTGGTCGTTTTGATACAACACATCTACAACGTGAATATTCCCAAACTTCACAGTGGATTCAGCATGTCCATCATGGAATAACACATACTTTGCCTCTTTTGTTTATATATAGGACATTTTATTGTGTGGCCTATTCAATTAGGTGCACTGTTCTGACACAGGTGCACATGTATCATGCATGGTTTTCTCACTATCACTAGTTGGAGCATCTGAGTGGAGTCACGTTCAAGTATTTATTTTTGTATTTATATTTGGATAAGCTCCTAGGTTTAGCGCTGCATTTTTTCACTTTCATATTCTTTCACAATATTGTCTTATTGTTTATGTCAGCAGCTTTTTTCTCACAGGTAGCGCAGTTTTTTTCTTATATTTTTGCGTTTCCAAGGTAATACCACCCACCGCCTTCCATTCCTCTGGCTGAAACCTCCACAACTCCCATGTTGCCTTCCCAATATCAGTCCTTCCGAGATGTTTTCTGCAAAAAGTCCGCTGATCGCCTTCCTTCTCACAGAGACTATGACTGCTCCATTGATCTGTTACCAGGGACCTCTCCTCCCCGAGGCCGAGTCTACCCTCTATCTATCCCAGAGACACAAGCCATGTCTGAATACATTCAGGAAAACCTGCAAAAGGGTTTCATCAGGAAATCCAACTCACCTGCCGGAGCCGGGTTTTTCTTTGTAGGGAAAAAATATGGTTAACTCCATCCATGCATCGACTACAGGGGCCTTAACGCCATCACTGTGAAGAACCGATACCCTCTTCCTTTAATTTCGGAACTCTTTAACAGGCTGCGAGGTTCTCATGTTTTTACCAAATTGGATCTTGGAGGGGCCTACAATTTAATAAGAATCCGAGAAGGGGATGAGTGAAAGACCGCCTTTAACACCAGGGACGGACATTATGAATATCTTGTGATGCCCTTTGGCTTATGCAATGCCCCAGCTGTCTTCCAAAATTTGGTTAATGAGATCTTCCGCGACCTTCTGTATGTCTGTGTTATTGTATATCTGGATGATATTCTTATTTTCTCACCAGACTTACTCACCCATCGTCTCCATGTGAAAGCTGTGCTACAGCGTCTACGGGACAATTGTCTATATGCTAAATTGGAGAAGTGCCTATTTGAACAAACACAAGTTCCATTTCTGGGCTACATAATCTCGTCACAGGGCCTCCTCATGGACCCAGCCAAACTTCGGGCCATCACTGAGTGGCCCCAGCCCTCTGGTCTTAAAGCCACCCAACGCTTTTTGGGCTTTACCAATTACTATCGCCAATTCATTCGTAATTACTCCACCTTGGTGGCCCCTATTACATCTCTCACCCGCAAGGGTGTCAATGCCCGGCTCTGGTCCCCTGAAGCCATTGATGCTTTCCACAAACTCAAGGCAGCCTTCCTCTCCGCCCCAATTCTCCTACGTCCGGACATTACAAAACCCTTTTCTATGGAAGTTGATGCCTCCTCAGTAGGAGTCGGTGCCGTCCTACTCCAAGCTCAGAAGAGCAAGTCTCAGCCTTGCGGATTCTTTTCCAAGAAGTTTTCTGATGCGGAAAAGAACTATACCATTGGGGACCGTGAGCTACTGGCTATTAAACTAGCTCTTCAAGAATGGCGACATCTTCTAGAGGGTTCTCCCCATTGCATTACCATCTATACTGATCATAAAAACCTGCAGTATTTACAATCCGCAAAATGCTTGAACCCACGCCAAGCTCGCTGGGCCCTCTTTTTCGCCCGCTTCAACATTACCTTTCATCCTGGTGCCAAAAACCTTTGTGCCGATGCCTTGTCCAGGTCCTTCGATCTCAATGATTCTGAGAATCACCTCGATCCTGGTCCCATCATCCCTCCGCATCGAATTCTAGCCACTACTCAGCTCTGGTCTACGCAGCCTCCACCAGGTAAAACTTTTGTAGTTCCTGCACTTCATCCCAAACTCCTTGCGTGGGCTCATGACTCCAAGTTCTCTGTTCATCCTGGTATACCTCATACTTGTGACCTTCTTCAGCGTCATTACTGGTAGCCCTCTCTTCGTAAGGATGTCAAAGAGTACATTCAAGCTTGTACGGTTTGTGTACTATCCAAGTCTTCCACATCCGCCCCAGCCGGGTTGCTTCTGCCCTTACCAGTTCCCGATATACCTTGGCACTTTATTTCCATGGATTTTATCTCGGATCTGCCCCTCTCAACAGGTTCCACAGTCGTCTGGGTAGTGGTGGATCGGTTCTCCAAAATGTGTCACTTGATCCCTCTCCCAGGCCTACCTTCTGCTCCCAGTCTTGCCACAACTTTCATCAAGGAGATCTTTCGTCTTCATGGGATGCCTTCACATATCGTCTCTGACAGAGGAGTTAAATTTGCTGCTCGGTTTTGGAGAGCCTTGGCCAAATCCTTTGGGATTAAATTGGATTTTTCTTCTGCCTTTCATCCCCCGTCCAATGGGCAAACGGAACGTGTCAATCAAAATGTAGAACGTTTTCTCCGTGCCTTCATCTCAGCCCACCAAGATGACTGGCTGGACCTTTTGCCCTGGGCAGAGTTTGCCTTAAACCAACATTCCAATGCAAGTTCTGGAAAATCTCCCTTCTTCACTGTTTACGGGCAGCATCCATCTGTTCCCTTCCCTGTTCCTATTTCTCCCCTTGTACCAGGAGCAGCTGAAACTCAAAGGACCTTCAACTCTATCTGGGCAGACGTCTCTAAGAATCTTCATCTGGCTGCTTCCAGGCATAAAACGGCAGCAGATCGTCATCGCTGTCCGGCTCCTAAGTTCCTACCGGGCGATAGTCTGGCTCTCTACCAAGCACATCCGACTCTGGGTGCCATCAATGAAATTTGCCCGTTGCTTCATTGGTCCCTTTCCCATTCTCTGTCAGATCAATCCAGTTGCGTTCAAGCTCCGTCTTCCCTCTCATCTCAGGATCCCCAATGCCTTTCATGTGTTTCTGCTCAGGCCACTGGTCCTCAATCGCTTCTCTCGCCCTTCTTCTCGCCCCGCTCCTGTGGCTGATACCATGGATCAGTATGAGATTAAAGATATATTGGACTCCAAATACTCCAGAGGGAAGCTACTCTATCTGATTGGAAGGGCTACGGCCCAGAGGAGAGGTCTTGGGTTCCTGCTGCAGATGTCTCAGCCCCACGCTTGGTGACCAGATTCCATCGGAAATTTCCCTCCAAGCCAGCCCCCAGACGTGTAGGGGGACCTCGTAATAGGGGGGTACTGTCACAGATCAGCTGCAGAACTGATCTGTGTCTTACCTATACTGCTGTAGGTCGGCTGGCACCTGTTGTTCCACTAGCTTGTGTTCAGCTCTGGCTGCACTCTGCCCAGCGACAGCCCCGAAACCTGAAGGATCTGGAGAAGCTCTGTATGGAGGAGTGGGCCACAATCCCTGCTGCAGTGTGTGCAAACCTGGTCAAGAACTACAGGAAACGTATGATCTCTGTAATTGCAAACAAAGGTTTCTGTAACAAATATTAAGTTCTGCTTTTTTGATGTATCAAATACTTATGTCATGCAATAAAATGCAAATTAATTATTTAAAAATCATACAATGTGATTTTCTGGATTTTTGTTTTAGATCCCGTCTCTCACAGTTGAAGAGTACATATGATAAAAATTACAGACCTCTACATGCTTTGTAAATAGGAAAACCTGCAAAATAGGCAGTGTATCAAATACTTGTTCTCCCCACTAATATATATATATATATATATATATATATATATATAGATAGATAGATAGATAGATAATCTATCTATCTATCTATCTATCTATCTATCTCTACAGTTACTCACAAAAGTGAATTTTTGTAAATATTTTATTATATCTTTTCATGTGACAACACTGAAGAAATGACACTTTGCTGCAATGTAAAGTAGTGAGTGTACAGCTTGTATAACAGTGTAAATTTTCTGTCCCCTCAAAATAACTAAACACACAGCCATTAATGTTTAAACCGCTGGCAACAAAAGTGAGTGCACCCCTAAGTGAAAATGTCCAAATTGGGCCCAATTAGCACTCCCAGGGCAGTGGGATACGTAGATGACCTCCTGAAAGAACGGTCTGCGCAGGCTATGTCAGACAATGTCAAACAGACTGGTGGCTCAAGGTGTTCAGCTCTGGAGTCCTCTTTTCATTGTTCTAGAAGATTCTCATGACAGATGCCAGCATAATAGGCTGGGGAAGAGTCCTAGACATCTTGCCCAGAAGAATCTCATCTTCCTATTAACATTTCATAGCTCCAGGCAATTTGGTTGTTTCTTCAATGCAGTACCTCTCAACTACAGGGCCCATCTGATCAGAATCCAGTTGGAAATCAATAAAATGGTGGTGTACATCAACCATCAGTGAGGAGGAGTCTTGCTGTAGACACATTGTGGGCTCTTACAGATCATCCTGGTCTTCTCTCTTAGATCACATGAAGTTTTGCATAGTATGTATGGTAGCATAGTTGTTGAAGCCTAGGTCATAAGCTATAGGAGAACTTCTGATTTAGTGATTCCTACCCTTTTAAAAGCTAGGAAGTCCACATCACTCAAGGTCTACTATTGCACAAAGAAAGCAAACTTTGCCTGATGCGAGGGAAGACAATTTCATCCCAGGCAATACTCCTGTGGGAAGGATCCTGAACTTTTTGGAATCTGTTTAATCTGGGTCAAATCCCAGCTCTTGCCTTTCATTCCTTTGGCAAGGTCTTTGTACAATGTGTTGCCCATATAGTCCTACTTGTACAACCTGCAGTGACTCCATTAGATCTAAACCTGGTTCTTTCGGCTCTTTAAAGACTGCCTTTTGAACCTTTAACCACCTAAGGACCAAGCCTCTTTCTGAGATTTGTTGTTTACAAGTTAAAAACTTGCTAGAAAATTACTTAGAACCCCCAAACATTATATTTTTTTTTTTAGAGAATAAAATGGCGGTCATTGCAATACTTTGTCACACCGAATTAGCGCAGTGGTCTTACAAGCGCACTTTTGGGAAAAAAATATACATTTTTTTAATTAAAAAAATAAGACAACAGTAAAGTTAAAAAAAAATTATATTGTGAAAGATAATGTTTTGTCGAGTAAATTGATACTCAACATGTCACGCTTCGAAATTGCGCCCGCTCGTGGAATGGTGACAAACTTTTACACTTAAAAATCTCCATAGGCGGGGCGTGTCCGGATGTGAGGAAGAGAGGACGTGTGTGAGAGAGCTCCGGCTCCTGGGTTCAGAATCCTGTGAATTTCTCCTGCGCTGAGCGGCATCCGGGCCGGTGGACAGCTGCTCCGTGCTCGGGGTCACCTCCGGAGTACACCGATGCCATCCAGGAGGAAATCGACCAAGAAACAGCCGCCTCCTAAGATGCGGGGCTCCCCGGCGGTGACACGTGCGGCGGCCATCTTGCCCTCCGGAGCGGAGCGTGCAGTAGCCATACAGACAGCCCTGCAGCTTCTGAGGGACATGGAGCAGGTGGATGGTGACCCGCAGCAGCCCCAAGGTATGGAGAAATCTGAGGGCACTGCCTCCACGGCAGTCATTTTGGCGGCCATTGAGGAGAGCAAAACCCTGGTTATGGGGAAAATAGACACACTGGCCATGGAGTGTGGCCTCATCAGGCAAGATATGGACAAGTTTAGAGGCCGTGTAGCTGCTGCTGAGACTCGTATCTCAGTTATTGAGGATACCGCGGCTATAACATCCCAGAATGTCACTGATCTGCAACGCACGGTTAAAACCTTGATGGCGCGGTCTGAGGACGCCGAAAATAGGCTGCGCCGCAATAATGTGCGCGTGATGGGCCTGCCTGAGGGTGCGGAGGGCTCGCAGCCAGCCAGCTTTGCTGAAACCTTTTTCAAGGATATCCTGGCGTTACAGCATGTCTCCTCTGCATATATTGTGGAGCGGGCTCATAGGGTCCCCACAGGCCCGAGACCACGGGGCGCATTGCCCAGACCATTCCTCGTGCGGTTTCTAAATTACCGCGACAGAGATCTCATTCTGGCGGAAGCCCGGAAGTCACCACAGCTCCGGTTTGAAAATACCAATGTGCACTTCTTCCCGGATTTCTCCCCGGAGTTGCAGAGGCGCCGTCGCACGTTCGTGGATGTTCGGAAGAGGCTCCGGGACAAGGGCCTCAAATACAGCATGCTATACCCCAGCAAGCTCCGTGTTGAATACCAGGGCTCTGTGAAATTTTTTGAGGTCCCCTCGGATGTCTCGGATTGGTTGGAGACTCTGGCTTAATGTACAGCATTTATTTTACTTCGATTTATTTTTTTTCTATTTGTGGCATACTCTGTTTGGCCACCCTTACATCTGCTTCTGCTTGAGTGCACGCTGGTAGACACATATACTTTGACTTTCATCCTACCCCATGTTACCCCCTCCAGTGAGCTTAGTATTGGTGTGCCTGGATGGTGGAAGTGATCTGGACTGTCCTTGTTTTTCCTGTACAAAATGTTACTTTCAGGAGGCTGCGGGGTGCATTTGGCTGCTTAGTGCTGCGCTGAGTAGTCGTAAAAGGCGTACGGTGTCAGCACTCACCTGGTTGACACTTTAGTCCCCTCTAAAGGGGCATATGGAATAACTCTATAGAACACTTTTCCATTTTTTGTTTTTGGTTTGGGGGATTAAGTCTGCTGGCGCTAGTTGTTTCCCTTTTTTTTTTTTTGTGTTTTTTTTTTTTTTTTTTGTTGCTGGCTAGACAGGGGATTACTAAGATGGGTCTGTTTATGAGTAAATGTTTTGGTCTTGGTTTTTTTTTTAATGTTTTGTCTGTTTGTCTCTGCTCCATTTTAGTTGGGGCTGCTTGTTTGTGGTGTCATCCTCGGTGTTCCACAATTGGTGGGCCAGGGGACACTCAGAAACGGGTTCAGGCACAAAGTACTGTCTGTAGAGATGTTATAGTTATTCTTCAGCTTGTTGTATGGCTCTGTGTACTTCTGGACCTCTCCTGTGCTCCTAGGCCCCCATCTTGTGGCAAATTTCGGAATTACAGTCATGTCTTTAAAAGTTAAAATCATCTCTTGGAATGTCAGGGGATTGAATTCTAAATACAAGAGAGCTTTGGTGTTGAAATTTTTGCAGGCCCAACATCCTCGCATAATGTTTTTACAGGAAACGCATTTATTAGGCAACAAAATTCTGGCCATGAAGCGTCCCTGGATGCACAGAGCCATACATGCCACCTATTCGTCATATGCTAGGGGTGTATCTATTTTGTTAAACAAGTCCTTACCTTGCTCCATAAATACAGTGATCACTGATCCTGGAGGAAGGTATTTAGTGGTCATAATTGAAGTTTACTCTAGGAAGTTGGCCCTGGTAAATGTATATATTCCCCCTCCTTTTACAAGCAATATCCTGTATGAGGTGTTGGAGAAATTGTCACCTCACGCTCCATTTCAGTTATTGATGGCTGGTGATTTTAATAATGTTCTCAATTATACGTTGGACGCGTCCAACCCACATAGGGCTCCGAACCGTGAATTGTCGCAGTGGGCGGATGCTGCGGGTCTTACTGAAATCTGGCGGTGGAAGCATCCTATGGACAGATGCTATTCATATCTGTCCTCGGGACATGCTTCGTCCTCCAGAATAGACCTGGCGTTTGCTAATGGAGCAATGTTGCCTCTGGTGGCTGAGACGTCCTACCTTCCGGGGGGTGTCTCGGATCACACTCCTCTCCAGATCACTTTGCAAGTGGGTTCCCAGAATTCAAGGAGAGTCTGGCGTTTATCACCTAGTTGGGTGGGGGAGCCCTCTGTGGAGGAGATGCTGCAACCACACATTGACACATTTTGGCAGGTTAACGGGGGATCGGCCACATTACATATGGAATGGGAGGCCTTCAAGGCCACTACTAGGGGGGAATACATATCAGCCATAAAAGCCCTGAGAATTGAGCGGAATAGTGTAGAAAAACAACTCCATGACAGGGAGCGGGAGTGCGCTAAGGCTCATGCGGACTCACCTTCTCCTGACTCGTTGGCTCGGTTGCGGTTTGCAAGGAGGAACGTTTCTCTCCATTACCGAGAGGCGACTACTTGTCATCTGCAAAGGAGTGCGGCGCGTGTTTTTGAACAGGGGGATAAAAACGGTAAACTATTGGCTTTTTTGACGGTTGGGGACACGTCCCCAACGGTAGTGCCTTGCGTGATGTCCCAGTCTGGACACCTGTTGAGAGACAGGGAGGACGTAGTACGGGAGTTTGTATCGTTCTATAAGTCTCTGTACTCGCCTATAGATCCCTATGACGCGGGTGACCTTGGGGTCACATTGGGGGCCCTGCGGTTGCCTGAGCTGCCAGAGGAATCTCGTAATTTGCTTGATGCCGAGTTCGGGGAGGAGGAGGTGGTCTCCGCAGTTGGGTCGTTTCCTGGTGGCAGGGCTCCGGGTCCTGATGGTCTGCCTATTGACTGGTACCGTCGTTACTCGGAGATCCTGGTGCCTAGACTACTGCAATTGTATGCCGACTGTTTTCAGAAGGGGGGCCTCCCCCCCTCCTTCTATGAGGCTCATATTGTACTGTTGGCCAAGCCGGACAAAGACCCAATGCTATGTTCTTCGTATAGGCCCATTTCTTTACTGAATATGGACTTCAAAATACTTACTAAGATGTTGGCTACTAGACTTATGTCGGTCTTGCATCATGTTATTTCCCCTGACCAAACAGGTTTCATGCCCAGGAAAGCCACGGATATCAATCTGCGTAGGGTGTTCACCCACACGCAGTTGGGCCCGGACAGTTCCAGCGGCGGGATACTGGTCTTTTTGGATTTGGAGAAGGCCTTTGATTCCGTTGACTGGAATTACATGAGGGTGGTGCTGGAGGTATTCGGTTTCGGGCCTCATTTCAGGAAGTGGATCGACATTCTATATCATTCCCCTACAGCGGCCATTAAGTTAAACAATATGTTGTCGGAATTTTTTTCAGTGCGGAGGGGCACTCGCCAGGGTTGCCCTTTGTCCCCGGGTCTATTTTCCATCATGATTGAACCCGTGGCTGCGGCCTTGCGGGCCTCTGAGGAGGTGCGGGGGATCATGGTGGGAGACTTGAACGAAAAGATGGCACTTTATGCGGACGACATGGTTCTTTTTCTGCGGGACTCCGGAAATTCCTTGTCGGCAGCACTAGATATCCTGAATTCTTTTGCACATTTTTCGGGTCTGAAAGTCAACTGGGGAAAATCCCAAATTCTATCACTCAGGACGCCATCCCCCAGGTGCGAGATTCCTGTTGATTGTCCTTTACAGCGGGTGGAGGTGCTCAAATTTCTGGGGTTAAACACTTCTAATTCCGTGTCCGATTTTATTGCCTTAAATGTCGATCCACTTTTGACTAAACTGAAATCCAGGCTACAGGCATGGCAAAACTTACCTTTGACGCTCATTGGTAGGGTGAATTTAGTGAAAATGAAATTTTTACCTTTGTTTTTGTATATATTTCGGAATTCCCCTGTTTGGATACCGGGATATGTTTTTAAGAAAATAGATAGTCTCATAACAACTTTCTTATGGCAGGGACGACGCCCTCGAATTAAATTCCGGGTGTTACAACTGCCGTGGAAACAAGGGGGACTGGCGGTCCCGGACTTCCACAGGTATTTCTTAGCTGGTCAGCTGGTATTTGTCCACAGGTGGTTCACTCTACCTGGGGACGACACTGCTAATACGCTGGAGGCGGCTGTTGTGGGTTCGTATGAGGCACTTAAGCATCTCCCACTTCGGGGAATCAGGGCTCCGTATAGGCTCACGATATCCATGCGTGCCGCCTGTAGGGCATGGGTGGCAGTGAATAAGGTGGGTGGCGCCTCTGAAATTTCTCCTTACACACCACTTTGGAAGAATCCTCAGCTACCACACTTTTGTGAGTCCCCCGATCCAGTCACCTGGACTAAGTATAGCATTAAGACTCTGAGGGACATAGTGGGGGGTGGGAAACTCTTACAGTTTGACGCCCTTAAAGCCAAGTTTGATCTGCCCAATACGCACTTGTTTCGTTTTCTTCAGCTCAGACATGCATTTAAGGCCCAATTTGGAGATATTGGTATCACCATGCAAACTAGTGATATGGAGTCTTTACTGAGAGAGGACACTTTAGACAAGGGCTTGTCTACAATATATAAACAGCTGTTGAGTGAGGGAGGGGATCTCCTGGCAAAGTGTAGGGCGGCGTGGGGTGAGGTGTTCCCCCAGATGGACAGGGATGACTGGGATGATGTATGGGACATTAATTTTACCAGATTGGTCTCTGCCAGGGACCATCTCATCCAATTTAAATTTCTGCATCGCATCTATCTTACGCCGGCTGGACTGGCCAAGATATTCCCTACACAGTCTCCTTGTTGCTGGTGGTGCAGTTCCCTCACGGCCGATTTCATGCATGTATTTTGGAATTGCTCATTCATCCAAGGGTTCTGGAGAGGGGTTGCCGACTGCATAGCTGGGGTGACCACCATCCAGTTACAGCCTTCAATTGAGGTATGCCTCTTGGGTCTGGTAGACAATCTAGCCCCAAGGAGAGCGACTCGGGCTCTGTTGACGATTCTCATATATTACGCCAGGAAACTGATAGTGTTATCATGGAAAAAGCCCAATCCGCCCACTGTGTCAGCATGGAAGGGGGTGGTGAATAGAGCTGTACCGCTGTACAAAGCTACGTATGATAGTAGGGGCGCACCTCAGAAGTTTGATAAAGTATGGGGTGGTTGGATGAATAGTGAACTTACGGTGGCGGATTGAGTGGCACCCATTATAAATGCACTTGCAGTAAGAGTTGATTATGGTTGTGATTATGTGACATTTCCAAACATCATATGACTGTGATTGAGTTAAAGTGACTTTCTAACTGTATTATTCCTGTTGATGGGTGGGGGTCTGAAGGGAGGGAGGGAGAGGGAGCCAATGCTGAAGATTTGTATTTAGTTTGTGATTGGCCCATTGGGTCTGTTTGTTTTTTTAAAACTATAAATAAAACTTTTAAAAAAAAAATAAAAATCTCCATAGGCGACATGTAAAAAATTCTACAGGTTGCATGTTTTAAGTTAGAGGAGGTCTAGGGCTAGAATTATTGCTCTCGCTCTACCGATCGCGGCGATACCTCACGTGTGTGGCTTGAACACCATTTTCATATGCGGGCGCTACTTACGTATGCATTCGCTTCTCGGGGGGCCCCCCTCCCGCCGCGGATTAAAATCGTTCTTGCGGCGAATCCGCTGCAGAGATCGCTATTATCGGAAACTGGACCACCCGCTGAAGAAGAGGATACCAGGGTTATGGCAGCTAGCTGCTGCCCTAACAAAGATATCCTCCTTCAAAGTGGTTAAGGGACACAAGTCCTACCTCCCTGTGTTTGTGATCTACTCCGAATGCTGATTTTCTACAAACTTAATCACCATGGGAGTGGAAGGGGGTTATACCTGGCCATCCAATGTCTTTTTTGTTTGCAAGTGTCTAATTCCTCCTGAAGGCAGCAGTATAATACAATTATCTCTGATTATTACTTTTGATCCTATGTCTCTTAATAGATTCCAAGACAGCAGATTTTACATTAGGTATAAAAATCTAGTTTTACTCTGGCAAAGAATTTGTAATTTTGGCCTACAGATCTTCTGATACACATACCTCTGCTAGTCGGTAACATTTTTTCATCACTTTCTGTTTTACCATTCTTCCTTCTCAGTGGACAGAGACAATGATGCAGGTTTTTACAAATTCTATATTTTACTTATGTACCGTAAGTGTTTTTAATCCGTTCTTTTAATGAAGATAAAACAAAGAGTGCTATGTTCTTTTTGCTCAGTGACACCATATTGGAAGGAAGACCTCCTTTAATATAGAGCGCAATCTATGAGGGTGAACATTTATCAACACGTGTGGGTAAAAGATTAAATCGGATTTGATGCACAAAGAGTGGCTGATTCACAGAAACATGTTGGTGATATAAGGAATGATAAAGAAGAAATATTTGTTTTCTAGTTTTTTGAGCTGGACACTTATGGACTATAATTTTGTTGGATTATACATAAACATATTCTTTCACTTTGTGAATTATGCTGTGATGTGTTACACTATGAGCACATTCTGAATTATTTACTATATGTCATTTTTTATTGGTACACAAAGCGCTGAAAAAATTAGGTTTTTATATTTTATATTCTGCGTATGTGATTCACATTAGTGCAAGCAGCTTAGAAGGAGGTGAGAAAGTTAAATAAATAGCTGCATGGGAACACTATAATGTATATGATGATGCAAATTTACTGTCCAATTTGCAAAAGGTTACCAAATTTTAAAATGTAATCTAGAGATACCATACTGACCATGACCCCATTTGTAGCCAAGTCCACCAAAACCATGACCGCCTCACCCCCCCCCCCCCCCCCTCCTCCTTTGTAGACACACCAAAAAATTAACCACATGCAAAAATCAAGCCCTATTTTTATTATACCCCGAAACAATCAGTCACAGATTTTTAGAATAGGAGGGAAACATTGAAAATATAAAGACAGAGGGGTTGATTTACTAAAGGCAAATAGACTGTGTACTTTGCAAAGTGCAGTTGCTCCAGAGCTTAGTTAGGCCCCTTTCAAAAGGGCTTTCAGGTGGACCTATTTGGACGCTCCATTCAGCCCTATGGAGCGGCGGATGTCAGCGATGACATGTCCGTGACATCCGCTGCTATCCAATCCTGTCCGTGAAATCCAGACGGATGGAAACCCTATTTTCTATCCGTCTGGCAGATCGGATTGGATGGGATTGGATGAAAACGGACAGGCGGACAGTTTTCATCTGATCTCCCCATAGAGGAGAGCAGGGCTCTGACAGGTCCATCTCTGTTTAGTGAGCAGAGACGGACTTGCCATCCGCCTGCTCAGCGGGGATCAGCGGATTGATCCCCCGCTGAGCAAAACTGAGTCCGCCAGGTGGAAAGCCTGTGTGAAAGGACCCTAAATGAGCAGAAACTCTGCTGACTTCTATCATCCAATCGTGCAAGCAAACATGCTGTTTTTTGAATTTTCCTTGCATGTGATTGGGTATTTTTTGCAAAGTGAATCTTTACCTTTTTTACTAATCTCTGGAGTGTCGCGAATGTCACGTCTACCCCAACGCAGGTGGTCAGACACTATGGCCTGCTACTGTGCGCTTAACCTATAGCAGCCCCCTTTCCCTTAAGGCAAGCAGGCCTACCAGTGCTTGGTTGCCCCCAGGACTTAAACACAATGCTATAGTGTCTGTACAGCCCTCCCGTGCAGAACCGAACAGAGCAAACAACAGATTACTTGCAGTTTAACAGATAGCGTGGTTCAAAAACTGTTCAGGTAGAAGCAGGCTGAGTTCAGGGGATAATCTAGTATCCATTCCAGGTAGAAGGGCAGGCTGAGTTCAGGGGGTAATCCAGTCCAATCCGGGTCAAACACAGGGGATCCAACAACAAACAAGACAGACTAAAAGGGGGCTTGGTCTAGAACAATGGGTACATCTGTCTCTATCACAAGCGAGTGATTGAGTGTGTTCACTTATATCAGGTGACTGACCAGATTAATCAGCCAACAGGTGAACACAAACAGGGAGGAAAAGCAACAGCCAACACCCGGGTGCTGGAATGAGGAACAGGAGCACTAAGTGATCATGACATGGTGCAACTGCACTTTGCAAAGCACTCAGTCTATTTGCCTTTAGTAAATCAACCCCTACATTGGCTTTTATTGTATTTTAAACATGTGTACTGCACAGACCAATCCATCAACCACCTGAGTTGATTGTGATGATTAGAGTCCTAGAAGATACAACAGGAGTAATTTTTTCAGATGACCAAATTGAATGGATGTGATCACACAGGAGAGTGTTTTGACCTTGCTGTGAGGGTTAATATACTAAGGTATGAGTGTATCCAAAGGGGTAAGGCTGGCCATACATTATGCAATTTTCTTGTACAATTTTCCTTTACCAGATTTACCAAAACCATATAATATGAGGTCAAACCTAAACACTTTTAATTTGTATGCAATCAGGCAGTACATAGTTGAAGATAAATCTAAAGTAAATTTAATAAGAAAATTGTATAATGTATGGCTAGCTTTGGTTGTGGTGGCAGCTTCCAACTTTCATGTACCTTCTGCGCTTGGAGAAAGGGGAAAGGAGAAACGTTGGGACTTTAAATGAGGCCGTGACTGGGTAAGGTCAAATTGCCTCCATCCCTATCTAATTAAAGAAGAACGACTAAGGGTTGGGTCTTTGAATGAAGCAGGCAGGTGTAAGTAATATAAATTTATTGGAAGTCGATGATAAGTTGCATGAGGGTAGTCATGAGAACAAGGAAACCAATAATTAATTCACTAGATATACATACAGCAATAACAATTTGCCACACAATAGTACCATACACAAATCACATGATACAGGTGATCATAAAGGTAAAACATACAGTTGGCATAAAAACATGGCATATAATAGCTCTATGCATTTTGTGGATTCATCCACTCTTCAGGAGCATGCACGTGGAAAACTGAAAGCTGTTTGTATAATGGTAATAAAAATATCTGTGAGGTCTGACCCTGTCACGGAAGAAAATTTTAATTAAAATAGGTAATTAGGGATAATATTGCCTAGGATAGACCCCCCCCCCCCAAAACCACTCTCAACAGTACTTACATTGTCTGTGTCTAAGCAGTAGTATTGTGCCATATGAATGAGAAAACCCCTAGGGGTGTCGCTGGTGGGAGCTGAGGTGGTTATGGCAGACAGGACTCAAACAAGGATGGTTTCCGGGGAAAGATTCCAAAGGGTAGGGTCAAGAATGACCACAAGTGCTAGAAACAAGGGTTCACCCTTGTTTCTAGCACTTGTGGTCATTCTTGACCCTACTTGGCACACATGTAGCCCCACTCTTCCTCTACAAGTGTGCAAAGTTTGTTGTCCAGGGGACCTACAGCTGGGGAGCACCGATTTTTCAAAGCCGGGCACCCCTTCCATAGACTCCAATGTTAAACGGTCATTTCTCCGGTGAATTTGGGGACCTGGTACTGGTAGATCGTAGGTCCTCTGGACCCGAAACTTGGCACACATGTAGCCCCATTTCTTCTCTACAAGTGTGCTAAGTTTTTTTGTATGGGGAACCTACGGCCAGGGAGCAGCGATTTTTCAAAGCCGGGCACCCCTTCCGTAGACTCCCATGTTAAACATCAGTCTAGTCATGGACACAGTGAGGAATGGGCACAGTGAGGCATGGACACAGTGAGGCATGCAGATGGACACCCTAGGCTTATACTTGAGTCAATACGTTTTCCCAGTTTTTTGTGGTAAAATTGGGTGCCTCGGCTTATATTCGGGTCGGCTTATACTCGAGTATATACAGTATTTTAATTAAATTTTTCTTCCGTGACAGGATCAGACCTCACAGATATTTTTATTACCATTATACAACAGCTTTCAGTTTTCCATGTGCATGCTCCTGAAGAGTGGATGAATCCACAAAATGCATAGAGCTATTATATGCCATGTTTTTATGCCAACTGTATGTTTTACCTTTATGATCACCTGTATTATGTGATTTGTACTATTGTGTGGAAAATTGTTATTGCTGTATGTATATCTACTGAATGAATTATTGGTTTCCTTGTTCTCATGACTACCCTCATGCAACTTATCATCGATTTCCAATAAATTTAAATTACTTACACCTGCCTGCTTCATTCAAAGTCCCAACCCTTAGTCGTTCTTCTTTAATTACCTTCTGCGCTTGCTTGTAGTAATTTCTCATAGACTGTTATAATGGATATGTTAACACTAACTTGTGCATACATATACAGACTTTATTGGATTCACATAATAAGGATTGTTGATAGATTCTGATTTTATTGAGCATGATTGAATCATTTTGTTTAGAATTTTTGTGTTTACAGCACATATTGAGGTTTGACATCACTGTATTAGGAGCACAGCTATTTTTTTATCCCATAATTGGGTGATACTTCACTTTATTATAGCCTGCAGCTTTTATTTTTTTGTGCTAGTGCGTAGGATATTTGTTTATACATTATTAGACATGCATATACATACACACAAATAAAGTCTGACAGGAGGCGCTACATTTATTTTAATTAGGTTTAATAATCTCTGGTTGCCAGAATACATGCGTTACAAGCTCACAATTTAAATGTGTTCCTTTCAAAAATTGCCAAGAATATCTTACAAAAAGAAAAATCGTGCATTTTTTTTTTTTTATTTCTCATTGTCATCAGTCCTGCTGCATGAAAACCACAAAAATACAAGGATTTGACAGGAAAGACCACGTCTATAAAACATTACAGGGCACAGGTAAAAAATGCAGGTTTCCCTTTTTTTTTATCATAAACATCTGCTTTATCTTTTGCTGTAATACAAACATAATCTGTCACATACTTGGCCTTTATTTATTTTCTTAATATATCTTTATATATATATATATTTATATATATTTTTTCCCATACACAAAGCTTTACAAGTAGAAGCAGGTATCAAATCTTGTGACACCACATTCATAGCATTAAAGCATTACAAACATTCAACAATGAGCCAGAAAGTAGGGCACTTCTGTAAGTACAAGTGACAGAGCTATTGGAACAATACCCTCTGCTGTCATCTTCTGGGATTGTCTGTGTGTGGCCTAATTGACTCTGCCTGGCAGACTGATGCTAATTCATTCCTGCTTTTAAGGCGCTGGACCAATTTAGGCATGCGGGGCAGCCAGAACTGCTTGTGCTGTGTGTAAGTCGATTTCCTGTTCAGCTTGCTCTGAACACAGTTCTCGTCAAACTGCTGGTGCTTTAGATGAAGAAAGGAAGCAGTGTGTGTGTTTGCAAATGCATTGTGTGTTTGCTCCTTGCGAATATCCTATCAAGATAAAGGCATATGAATGTCTTTTTAACAGTTTTAGGGCTTGTTTTTGACTTCTCTTCTGTATAAAAAATGTCAGCTAGAATATGAATGCCATGGGTCAAACCACCTTGTTTTATGAGTTTAAAAACTTATAAAGATTGCTTAAAGGGTCTGTTTACTGTTAAAGGGCTTTTCCATGCTGTCCCCCTCCAGTAATGTTAACACAGTAAATGGTATTTTACGGCAGGTCAAAGCAGACCAATATTCAAAGATTGCCTAAAACCATGATGACAGTCTTGCTGAGGCGGACAAATTAACATTAACAAAAGGACTGAAATGCTTATCTTTCCTGGAGAAATGCTGTTCCAGGCTCCTTTAGTGCTCATCTCTCTGCTGAAGAGAGGATCAAGCTTCGTACACATGATCGGATATCCTATGGATTCTGATCCAATGGTTTTGTCCATCGGAAATTCGATGAAGCTGACTTCCATCAGTCTTGCCTACACACCATCAGTCAAAAAACTGACCGTTCCAAACGCGGTGACGTAAAACACTCAGATGAGCCGAGAAAAATGAAGTTCAATGCTTCTGAGCATGCGTCGACTTGATTCTGAGCATGCGTGGGTTTTTTACCTGATGGACTTGCCCATAGACGATCGGAATTTGCTATCGGTTTTTGATCCATCAGAAAAATTTAAAACATGTTCTATTTTTTAAAACCGATGGAAAAAAGACCGATGGGTCCCATACACGATCGGTTTGTCCGATGAAAAAAGTCCATCGGACTGTTTTCATCGGTAAAACCAATTGTGTGTACAGGGCTTCAGCCAATCTAAAGACTGGTACACACTAATATTTGTTTTTAGTTCAACGCAGCAGGTTAAACGGAAAAAAAAACTGACCGCTCTGGTTGGAGCTGCTGTACTAATGATCCAAAGTTAGTACAGCGATCTCCCCCCGCTGAGCTGTTGTGTTCTGACAGGGACAGGCTGGTTGTACCCAAGTTGATCGATCAACTTGGGTACATTCAGCCTGCCCATACATGGTTCCTGCTGAACCAGCCGAGATACAGTAGAACCATCTATATGGCCAGCTTTAGGCAACTAGCTTTTTTTAATAGAGAGACTATCAAAAGCTGGCCACACACTTATGGCTGAATGGAAAAAATTTAAGTGATTAATTTATCCACTCTATACAGCCTCTGCTGAGGCCATAGTATTTTGACAACTGACCCTGCCTGGATCTGATTGGATGCAGAGGCTGTTCAGTCAACAATCTTTTGCCTGACTTTTGATTTTTCAAACATGGGTTTTAGGTGGAAGGCAACTGACAGAGCCACCCACTAAACAAATTTTACCTGGCTCATAAGGAACCAGCCAAAACTCAAACCGTTTATATCCAGGTTTAGATAATGCAGTTCATGAGGTACTAATTAGAGCTGGAGTAAATTTGCTAAAGTCCACACTATGGGTGCACACTATGAGTAAATCAGAAGAAAATAAATTCCATACGAGGCACGATCGTTTGATTTTCATATAGTGTGTACACCACTTTTGGCATTCGATTCAGACTTTGCAAATTAACATTTTCAAAGGGACAAACTCAAAAAAAATCGTACGTGAACAGAACAAACGATTAATGTGTACTGTTTCCGTACGAGACAAATCATATACGAAAGACTGCGCATGATCAAAAACAATAAAAAGGCATTGTTGTACGATAATTTTCATACATTATTTCCTTCTTTGGTTGCGATTTGCTGTGAAACATCAAAGAAAATCGTTGACCCGATTTTCTTAGTGTATACACACCTTTAGGCTGGGTTCACACTATTGCGAATTGGATGAGAATTTCCCTGCATCCAATTTGCATGTCAGGAAATTGTGACGGACTGTCAATGGAGCCGGTTCAGAAAATCTCAGAATCGGTTCCGGTGCAAACTGCACAGGGGTCCTGTGCGTCTTCCGGTCCGTTTCAGATCTGAGGTCAGGCAAAAATTTGGGCTGAAATCGGACCTGAAACGTTGAATGGGGACGCACTGGACCCCTGCTGTGAGCCGCTCCGTACTGCTAGACTACAAAATCCCTTTAACAATAACAAGACAAAGTTATTAAGCAGTGAACTTACTACCAAGTACTTAAAAATAAAAACCCAGAAATCTAGTCTCCTTTAGTAAGCGACTTCTATCCATTGGAAGAAGCAGCAAGAGTACAAATAAACTTCCTCTATTATTATACAGGATTTATATAGCACAACAGTTTGCGCAGCACTTTACAATATAAAGGCAGAAAGTACAGTTGAAATACAATCCAAGACAAGAGGGTTAGGAGGGCCCTGCTTGTGAGAGCTTACCAACTATCTTAGTCCAGTCACATATTTCACTCATATCTACCCCCTCCTTTTTCCTTCTCTTTTATAACTTTTGCTGACAATGTAAAAAAAAAACTGCATAACTTCCATTTTTTGCTGAATATTAGAAACGTTCCCAGGCACCTCCGAAAAGCGATGGGCATTGTTACTTTTCTGTTCCCTGGATGCAGTTTAATTGCACAGCATTCGTTATCGAGCCTGTGTGGAGACCTTAATGAGAATTCTAAACAATATGTGCTTGTAACCTCTGCTGGGCTCCTGCGGTGGGAGAGACTGACCTTCATGTGTGCACCTGCACATCTTTAAAGTGATCTTGACAAAACAGAATGCAAATGTCACTAACAGCAGGGTTTAGATCAGGATGGAAAAGGTCATATAAGGCATCTCTTTTAACATCAATCCAACCTAAGTACTTAGGGCTTTGTTTGCTAAAGGTGTTAAAATTTCCCCAGCTTTGCAGGTTGCTGCATTATGCAAATAACCTGCCAATGTTGTAAGATTATGTATTTTTATAAAAATTATTTTCCTGTTGGCAGACTGTGCTATAAAGCAAATTCCTAAAGTACAATTACACTTTTGCTGAAACCTCCCAGTCTATCCTAGTCTTAACTAGAACCTTCCATACAGATGCTTCCTTAAAGTGGTTGTAAACCCTTACATAAACCCAGTGAAGCGACTGGCATCAGGTGATACACAGAGATTAAACAAATTCTCCTTAGCTCCTTTATCTGCCATCTACTCTTCTCTACATATGTTCAAAGTCCAGAATTTATAAAAATATAAGCTGCCAGCAAAAGGGGGCGGAGAGCTGAAGTTACACTCTGCAGGGCTCAGTGAGGAGAGCTCTTACAGCTGATTGGAGGGAAGGGACACACATTCCTTCACACAGTACACAGGAACAGAGCTGAGGCTGTCAATCATTTGAAGGTCCCTCCCCTGTCAACATTTTTTTCTTGGTGTCAGGAAAACTTGTCAGAAGTGATTCATGCTGATATGAGAGGAATGAGGCGTCAGACAGACATGCCACTCAATTAGTGCTCTTGATTGAGACAAGTTCACACTATAGAGGGATATGCTTTGTTCGTATTTCATGTCTGAGGTTTACAACCACTTTAATTCTTTCTCCTCCATATGAAATCTTCCCATGTGCTAGCCATGCCGCGAAGTAGGACTACTTATGGAATGGGGTCGTGCTTCTACAATAGAGACTCTAGGAGTATTTAAATACCATGGGAAGGTATTACAAAGCCTCAAAAAGCACAGGAACACATTTTGTCACTGAGGCTGTAAACGCCTAATGAGGCCACAAAGTTTAGGGACTGGAAATAGGCATCTGGGTGGGTGGGGGTTTTCTATATTAGATTAGTCGGCTAGGGAGGGTCGGCTGTGTTTTTTGTTTAGTAAAAAAGTAGGTGTACTTTAAAAACCAGGAGAAGAATATTTGAGCTGCCATTGCTGATGTGAACCTGCAAAATAAGATCAGCAATAGCCACTCCTATATTTTTACAGTAGAAGGTTCCCCACTTCATGGATGAAATTAATTGAAATAACTGAATGTATTTAATAAGGTGAAGATAAATGTGTAAAATTGCTGACCATACTGATCATAATATAGCATACAAGTACCGCTGCACACTGTATTCAACTCTGTTGTGATGTGAATGAAAGATAGGCCTCAGCTCAGATCCCCGCCCATTGGTAACCCCCCCCCCCGACGTGTTTCACCCACATTGGGCTTAATCCATTAATAAAATAATTACTTTTGTAAAGTGAGTGAATATAGGAAACATCTCGCATATTCATAGTTGGTTAAAACAACACAACACCTCAAACCTGGGCAATTTAAACTGCAATAAAAATTAACGAAGGATGGTCAGAGGATACCTTAAGGTGGTGTTCAAAGCAATTAGAACTTTTTGTGTGGAAGTCAGCCTGACACATGGCTCCCAACTGTCCCTGATTTGGAACAAAGTCCCTCTGTCCTTCTTTCCTCATCTGTCCCTCATTTTGGTCTGATCTATATAGAAATCAGAACTTTTTGTGTGGAAGTCAGCCTGACACATGGCTCCGAAACTGTCCCTGATTTGGAACAAAGTCCCTCTGTCCTACTTTCCTCATTTGTCCCTCATTTTGGTCTGATCTATATAGTTGTATATAAAATGCACTGTTTATCTTTCAAAAAGTGTTTCACAGTGCTAACCCTTTCATTCAATTTCCAAATTGCTACCTTTGAAAAATTTCAAAAGCCAATATAAAGGAATTATAGTGGTAACAAAAAGCAATTGTGGGCTTTTTTTTTTTTTTATATGATTCTCTTAAGTGGGTGTGGCAGGTGGTGTGTCCTATGCCTACATACTTTTGCTAATAAGTGTTCCTCATTCACATCTCAAAAAGTTGGAAGGTACGCTGACACCTCCCTACTGATCAGAAAAGTAATTTACATTAAAGGAACAAAGCAAGTCTAGGCCTCTCCTTACTTACTTCTTGAGCCTCCTTTTTTTTTCTCTTTTAATGTGATCACAAGCCTTGCTGACCAAAAGGGAAGTGAAGGAACCCCAAAGTAGAAAGATCAGATTTTCTGATTGTTTAGACATGCAGCTTTTTACTGAATGTGACCTCTGATTATGCATTTCTTTCATATAATGTTCAGTTGAAATTGTCCATATTTGTGATGCATTTACTTTATGAAAGTGTTTGAACCCAAAATATGTATATGTGTATCCAGGGCCTTTTTATAAGTAAAAGTTATAGTGTGCAGAATTTCATAACAACCTACCAGTTTCTAATGGCCTAACTACACTCTAAACGGCTCCAAAGGATACTGCACACCACTGCTCTTAAACCTACTAAATAAACCCATACCATGAAAATAATTTTCTAAAATGGTACTGAATAACTGCAGATATGTATGAATTCCTACAAAGGTGTGACAAGAGATTGATCTAGGCATGAAATAGGAATAAGAAATGCCCTGGCTTACACGTTATTGTTGTATCAAGTGTAACGGAACAAACATAGTCATGGCACACATGGAGACACAAAAGAAATTCAGCAGTATAGTACGCAACCAATCAGCATTTGGATCTGATTAGTCTAGTGCAAGTTTCACAACAGAATCAATTGCCTCATGGTTTAATACATTGCTGCGCATTTGCATTTTGATACTAGGTATTGCTCACAGACAAAATAAACTAGACACAAACAATTGCTGCTCAAAGCATAAAAACAGGTCTTCTTCATAAGGTAATTTTTCATGCAAGTAATTAAGTTACACCAAAGGGTGACAGACTACACAAAAGGACTAAACCATAGTCTTTGGCAGTTGAAAAGTGAGCTTTTACACAAACCTCCTTAAAGGGGCTTTTCCCCCTTACTTCCTCAAGTTGTCATGACATTTTCCTTAAGGTTTCATTTGAGGCAGTTACAAGTACGCATCTGATATCCATGCAGCTGACAAAGCTCCCCCAACTTGACTCAGAAGTCAAGCAACTTAGATACCCAGTCAGTTAGCAGGAAGAGGAGCTCTGTCAAGTATACTATTGAAATTCCGATCAAGGGATTGGTTGTAACTAGTTTATCAGACTACTTAACTGAACCATGAGATACCTGGATCTGAGTGGAAGAAAAAACACTGAGATGTGTATTTCTTCCAATATCTTATTGTATGTTTTCTGTCATATGATCAACAAAATAGACATTATGACAAATCTGGATATTTCCGCTCAATACTGTAGGTCACATCTTTTATGTCTTAATTGTAAATAACCTCTAAAGCTTTTTGCAGAGTTCTTAAATATCTTTTTACAATAGTTTTTTTGCTTCAATGGACCAGTATATCAATCTTTTTTGAGGGTTTCTCTGCAGTCTGAATTCTTTGGCACCAGCTGCTACTTGTGGCTGATATGTTGATCCACCAAAGGTACACTCATAAAATTAAAAAATATCATGTGGAAATAATTATACCTTTTTGCAGAATCCTTTAGGTAATTGTGCATCGTGGACAGTACAAAATATTCACCTCGATACACATTGGTGTCTACTGGCAAAATAGAATAAAACTAAATTTGCTTATATTACAGTCCATTGTCGGCCTATACTCTTGTGGTGCGATGGTGTCCATTCTGAAACCCCTCTCTGAAGCCTTTTATCATAAGCAATGATGTATATTCTACTTGATTCCTCTTTATTTTATTTCCATTTCATTTTTTTTGGAAGGTATACATTAATATTTTGTTAATGTAAGGATCATTCTCTGCAGGCATTGTATTGGGTTTGTTAGAAAATGATAAAGACTAGCACAAAAAGTATACTTTGCTACCAACGCTAGAGAAGACCCTAGTCTTCTCTTATGTTTTATGTCCACTACAGTTTGCAGCCCTGAGTTGTTATTGTAGACATCCTTAGAGAAATAGGATTGATTGCTACATCAGGTCACATGCTACATGTGTGCTCCTGGAGTTTTAGCTCCAACCTGTATCCTGACTTGGCTAGGCATTTTTTTTTTTTTATTACTAGGCATTGTCCATGGTCAAAGGTAGAACTTTGTATCTGAGTTGTAGGAAATACTTTAGCTGTGAACTTGAAGGGACACACACAAACAATTGTCATGCCATTCGCAAAATAAAACCATAGGTCTGCTGTATCTTTCCCTGAGCAAACAGTTTTTGGTAGCCATGGGTCACCCAGCTCTGTGGTACTTTAAACTTGGTTTGCCAGGAACATGATCCTCGTGCAAAAGAAGCATGTAGCAGGCCTTCTAGACATGAAATAGGGTGAAATGTTTGGAGCAGTGCAAATTCTTTATTGCACTAAAAAAAAAACTAGTGTGAGTTTGATGCTTTAGTTTAACTTCACAAAAAGCGACATGCAGTTATATGTATATATCTAAACAAGATTGCTTATCTGTGCCACAAAAAGAAAGTGTAGAAGAGAAGCATCAAATGTCTCGTCTGCAATTCTTTTTGTTCAAAAAAAATCTGCGCATTAAAATGTTACATTCCATTTTAAATAAAGCAATAGATGTAAAAAAAAATATTCTGATACCTGAAAAAATATCATTCTGCTATATAGATATATGTAAATGCATTCATATTTGTGATTCTATGCATTTTTCTATGAAATATACATGATATCACAGTCGCCATCTTAGTAAAATGCAGCTCTTGTCTTGCCTGAGGAGGGTAGGTAGTAGGAAAGGGACAGAAATTTGATTTAGATGAAAAGACTAACAAGGAAAGGGTGAGAAGCCAGTGAGGTATCAGTGAAAGTGATTGATCTAATTCCAGATACTGTAATTTGGCATCGATGTGCCGTTTAGTGTGCTTCTTTTGTGTTTGTTCTTATTTAACAGACTGATACATAGCATTTTGAAGTGCCGGAGAATTGCATTAGCTATACACTTACTCAAGAAGAGTAAAGGTTGCCAAGGCAGCTGATTTTTTGACTTTACAGCCCTCTCTGTGTTACCTAGATAATATGGACTGCTTTGTTGAGCTTATTTTGATTGGAGTATCCTTGTTTGGTTTATCTGGCTTTTGTTCTGTATTAAATATTATAACAGTCTCAAAAGTGTTTCTTTTTTTGCAGTATTATTTAATTGTTAGCTTTTGACTTTGTGTTGCACAGGGGCCTTAGCTGCAGCTAACTCCCTCCTTTTCTAGAGCCCTGAATTTACCTGCTGAATTTGTAATGCAGTCTGTGGTGCGTATCTGGTGGTAAAAAAACAGGAAGTTTACTGGTTAGGCTGCAAAAAAGGAGGAAAGAATTGAACAAAAGATGTGTTCCTCCTAGGTTAGGTGCAGGATGGACTGGTGGAGCTTTCCAGTGAAGACTGGGACAGTCGGCGTGTCAGTGGAGCAATGCTGGAGTCTGCTAGTGAAGAAGTAGGAAAGAGTTTGTACCACCCAGTGACACAGGAACTTAAATCAAGCTCTTCAAGTAGGATCTGTGCCATCCCCATGAAGCATTTGTGGTCCATTCTTCCATAGTCTCCCCAAACAATGACCTGTGGAAGGCATACAGATGGTACTTTTTGATACATCAATGCGTGAAAGATATTCATTAATGGATTATATCCTAGTGCATATGGTATGACGTCCAGTTGTGTAAAAAAGTATTTGCCCCCTTCCTGTTTTTTTTTTTGCCTATTTCTCACACTTAAATGTGTCAGATCATCAAACAAATGTTAATATTACACAAAGATAACCCGAGTAAATCCAAGATGCAGTTTCTAAATGTATTATTTCATTTATTAAGGGAAAAAAGCTGTTCAAACCTGCCTGGCCCTATGTGAAAAAGTAATTGCCCCCTCCCATGTTGAATCATGAATGAACTGTGATTAACCACAATTTTTTGGAAAGCTGAGTTAAATTTCACTTGCCACACCCAGGCCTGATTACTGCCAGACCACTTGAATCAAAAAATCACATAAATAGAAGCTGTCTGACAAAGTGAAACATGCTAATAGATCACAAAAAGCCACACATCATGCCACAATCTAAAAAAAAGTAATGTACATGTATCAGTCTAGGAAGGGTTTCAAAGCCATTATTAAGGCTTTGGAACTCCAATGAACCACGGGGAGAGCCATTATCCACAAATGGCGATAACTTGGAACAGTGGTGAACCTTCCCAGGAGTGGCAGGCCTTCAAAAATGACTCCAAGAGCATGACGATGACTCATCCAGGAGGTCCAAAAAGAACCCAGACCTGCATCTAAAGAACTGCAGGCCTCACTTGCCTTAGGTAAGATCAGTGTTCATGATTCAACGATAAGAAAGAGACTGGGCAAAAATGGCATCTATAGGAGAGTTACCAAGGCCAAAGCCACTGCTGACCAAAAAGAACACAAAGGCTCATCTCACATTTACCAAAAATCTTGATTATCCCTAAGACTTTTAGGCAAATACTCTGTAGACTGATGAGACAAAATTTAAACTTTTTGGAAGATGTGCATCCCAATACATCTGGCATAAAACGAATACAGCATTTCATAACAAGAACATCATACCAACATTTTAGACATGGTGGTGGTAGTGTGATGGTCTGGGGCTGCTTTGCAGCTTCAGGACCTGTTTGACTTACCATAATGGAACCATGAATTCTGAGCTCTACCAGAAAATCCTAAAGGAGAATATCCGGCCATCAGTTTGTGACCTCAAGCTCAAATGCACTTGGGTTATGCAGCAGGACAATGATCCGAAACGCAACAGCAAGTCCACCTCCAAATGTTTCAAACAAAGCAAAATTAAGGTTTTGGAGGGGCCTAGTCAAAGCCCGGACTTAAATCCAATTACAAAGGCCGTTCATGCTGGAAAATCCTCCAGTGTGGCTGAATTAAAACAATTCTGCAAAGAAGAGTGGGCCAAAATTGTTCCACAGCAATGTGAAAGGCTCATTGCCAGTTATCGCAAATGCTTGATTGCAGTTGTTGACGCCAAGGCTGGCACAACCAGTTATTAGGTTTAGGGGCAATTACTTTTTCACATAAAGCCAGGCAAGTTTGAACAGCTTTTTTAGTTTAATAAATGAAACCATCATTTAAAAACTGCATTTTGTATTTACTTGGGTTATCTTTGTGTAATAATAACATTTGTTTGAAGATCTGAGTCATTTAAGTGTGACAAATATGCAAAAAAATTTAAAATCAGAAAGGGGGCAAATACTTTTTCACACAACTGTATAGTGTATATCACTAATATAATTTCCTCCACAGTATAGGGCATAACGACTTATGTTATGCAAGACCCACTCTAATTTCCTACTGTGGCTTAACCCTTTCCATACAGGGCTTTTTATACCACTTCCATACCGGGCCTATTCTGGCACTTCTCTCCTACATGTACAAATCATCATTCTTTTGCTAGAAAATTATTCAGAACCCCCAAACATTATATATGTTTTTTTTAGCAGACACCCTAGGGAATAAAATGACGGTCGTTGCAACTTTTTATCTTGCACGGTATTTGCGCAATAATTTTTCAAACGCCTTTTTTTTTGAAAAAAAAATGGTTTCATGAATTAAAAAATAACAAAACAGTAAAGTTAGCCCAATTTTTTTGTAAAATATGAAAGCTTATGTTTAGCCGAGTAAAAAGATACCTAACATGTCACGCTTTAAAATTGCGCACACTCATGGAATGGTGCCAAACTTCGGTACTTAAAAATCTCCATAGGCGACGCTTTGAAAATTTTTACAGGTTACCAGGTTAGAGTTACAGAGGAGGTCTAGTGCTAGAATTGTTGCACGCGCTCCAACGCACGCGGCGATACCTCACATATGTGGTTTGAACGGCGTTTACATATGCGGGCGGGACTTATGTGTGTGTTCGCTTCTAAGCGCGAGCTATTGGGGACGGGAGTTTTAAAAAAAACTTTTTTTTTTTTTTATTTTTACTTTTTTTTACACTTTTATTCCTATTACAAGGAATGTAAACATCTCTTGCAATAGGAATGTGTGTGACAGGTCCTTCTTATGGAGAGATGCGGGGTCAATAAGACCCCACATCTCTCCTCCAGGCTGGAAAGCATGAGATCGTGAAAAAAATTTCACTGATTCATTTCAATGGCGGCTTTGTTTACATTTGAGGACCCGGGCGTGACGTCATCACATCGCGCCCGAGCCTCCGACGGTAATAGAGATGACTGGTGACTATCTGGTCACCAGTCATCTCTATGCTCGTCACGTGACCCACCACCAGCGCCGGACGATTCTCTCCGGGTCCCCGATGGCACTGGAGAGCCCGGAGAAGCACCAGATGGCGGCGGGAGGGGGGATGTCCCCTCCCGCCGCCTATAAGAACGATCAAGCGGCGGAACCGCCGCTATGATCGTTCTTATGGTGCGCAGGATCGCCGGCTGAAAACAAGGATATCTGAATGATGCCTCTAGCTGCAGGCATCATTCAGATATCCCCCCTCAAACCCAGGACGTCATTTGACGTCCAGCCGAATGGAGAGAGGGTTCCTGCCGGCGTCATTTTACAATGGCCTGGTATGGAAGTGGTTAAAAAGCACAATGGTCCATTTATAAAAATGAATATATAGTTCGTGTTGCCTGCTTGGGATCTAAAACAATTCAGAAACGGTATCTGTATATACATTAGAATATTCCTTCTGTGTCAGGGAAATCCGTCCAACAGCGCCAATCAGCGCCCAATGCGCACGCGCGGCGGAGAGATGCTTCGGCGCATGCGTGTGCGCAGGACGGCGCTTCTACGTTCTCGGGTGCACGCGCCGACGCAGCGGCGTGCGCGCATGCGCGGCGGCGCACCAATAGGAATCCAGGCGGGCCTATTTAAAGAGACCCAGTTGCACTGACAAGTTGCTGGTTTGTCAGCTTTCCTGTATACCCAAGACTCTGGAAAACCTATCTTGAAAATCTCCTTGTGACCCGGACTGGCTTGATTCCTCTGATCTCTCTCCTGGACCTGACCCTCGGCTTGTTATACGGACTTCTGCCTTCTCCTGTGTTTTGACCCTCGGCCTGTGACTCGGATCTGCTGCCTGTCTACAATCCTTGACCTCCTGCTTGTACCTTTGGACTTCCGCGTTTCCTTTGAACTCCTGCCTGGTTCCCGGTATTCTCTGGACTTGTTACCTTTTGCTGTGCTAGACCCCCAGCCGGGACTGTTACCTTTGCAATTGCAACCCGGACTCAACCTGCACCGGCTTCAATTGTCTCCTGCTGTTTGAACTTTACCAATCCGGCTAGTTCCTGCTTGAAGCCTGTTCTTCAGTCTACTCAGCACTACCGGACCGTCTACAAGTACCCACCACCTGCCGGTAGCCGGTGCCGCTTCTCGCCATCCACTCCCTGTCTCAACTCCAGGGGGTGGAGTGCGTCAAGTCGCAAAGGTGAACCACTCTCGGCATCTCGGCCTCGGTAAGTACATACCCTTACATTCTGTTCCTTTACAGGCGGATGGCAGACTATGCAGTAGCTGTCTCTGCAGCTCTTCTCTACTCTATGGTTTAAGGTTCACAAATCTGACTATGGAGCCCATAAATTTGTGTATACCTAACATATTCTAAATACATTTTGAATAGTAATAGCTTTAAATGTATTTTACTTGAATAAATTATTTTGTAGTTTGGTATGCTGATTTTCTAAAGCTCACCTGTAATACCTTCCCCTGAGGTCCTTCATCAAACTGAAGAACCTGTTGATATACTGGATCCCAAGTTTTCTTTGTTGTCCTTGTCTTCTTCTTTGACAGGCAAGCTCCATTCTCTATCAGGTAGACCTTTATATATGAGGCTATACATCAAAAATAAAATAATTTTAAGTTATAAAAAGAAAGAATAGGAAGGTCATTATCAAAATCTGTGTCTTATCCAGCTTTTAGCAGAGAAATAGTTTCAGATATTTTAATATCCCCCTTTCTATTGGCAAGAGTCGGCATTTTAAATGTGGAGTGATGCAAGGCTGGTAGGAGGGGCTCCTGATATATCCTCAAAGGGTGAATATAGTTTTGGCTGATGGATGTCTGTGTTGGGCACTGAGGCAGCACTTCAAGTAAAGCAACAACTCTAAAGGAAACAGGATAAAAAAGAAGGCGCCTCCATATACAGCAGCATTAAGACTTTTAATTTGCCAAAGGATTAAAAACACTTGCTAGGGATAGAAGTTAAAAACTCATCATGTGTGTCAAAGAGTCCAGCTTGGGGGGTATTGCTTGGATGATCAGGTCCGCAGTAGGTGTTGTTGATCCTGACTATCCAGCAGAGGGAAACTGTGTGATTAGAAACCAGGAGAGATGGCTGTGTTGGAGTGTACCAGCATAAGACGCTGGACTCGTAGATGATGTCACCGGGAGTTTGACCAAAGCCAGCGTGAACCACACGGGCCGGAAGTGACGTCTATTAGGCGGGATGCGTTTCAGAGCATCTGGTGGGCTCCTTCATGCTGATAAAGATGAGTGTCTGCTGGAATTCAGATATAGGGAAATGGACGTGACAAGGGGCGAATTACTGGATGGGACACCAGTGCAGTGGAAATGGTTTTTAAACACTAGGTTGATACCAAGAACTGGCTATGGAGACTAAAGAGCATTTATAAAAGCATATAAAAACCAGCGGGGAGCCACAATAAGAGAGGAGAGTGGCAGTAACAAATAAAAAAAACACAATATAATACACTAAAATCCTGAATATATGACTGAACATATAACTGAACATATAACATAAATGACACATAAGAGCCGTGGGACTACAAGTCCAAGTACCAGTAAGGAAGCCTCATGGCTTGTGTCAGCAATATTAAATTGTAAGTCTGCATATAGAGCATGTGAACACTGAAAGCAAGTAGATAAAAATACAATTGCACTATGTATTAATCATAATAACGTGTTTACATCAAGTTCCTCATTGATCCCACCAGGTGATAAAACTTTAAGGGAATAAATCCAGTACGTCTCCCTAGGGCACAGTTTCTTGAACCGCTCGGCCAGAGGGAGATCTCTGGGCATGGCCTCAATCACCTACACCTTTAAACCTGCCGTAGACTTTTGATAGTGTAATAAAAAATGTCTAGGCACACTATGAGTGTCAATGCCTTTTGTGATAAGACGACGATGCTCACCGAAACGTTTACATAAAGTTCTAATTGTATGTCCTACAAAAAAGAGCTACAGGGGCATGTGAGGCAGTAAACCACATATTCAGACGAACATGTATAAAATTCCCATATTGGATAGGTTTTTCCTTTTACCTTGAATTATTTCTGTCCATGTTGGACGAAATGAGAAGTCTTGCAGAGAGGTTTGCGACACTGAAACAACCCAGTTAAGGCCAGAAAAGTAGGGATGAAGCTACCAGGAGGTGTTTTTTTTTTGTTTTAATTCACTTTGTGCCAGTCTGAAGCTCGAGTACAATTACTTTTCAGTAGGCAGAACTGGCTCTTTGGGATATTACTGAGCCACCGAGGGTGATGGCAACTGTCGTAGTGAAGAAACTAGTTGCCTGCTGTTGGTTTGGTATAGTTTTAAGCATGTATTTGGCTGTCTTTATCGGTGACGGAAGTGAAGGAAAGACCCATATTATTTGAATTGCAATGCGAGACAAAATCTTGAACCTTGGATGAATTGCTGGCCCAGATAAGGACGTCGTCATTTTGGAAGCTATATCTTTCTGTCTTACCCACAATTATTTCAAATTTGATGGGGACTTCTTCCTTCAGGTCACCGGGACAGCCATGGGTGCCAATTTTGCCCCCTCGTACGCCAACCATACAAGGGGCCTATGGGAATCTTTCCATATTTGGCATAACAAACCCTTTCACTCCAACATTGTGTTTTATGGAAGGTACATCGATGACGTCATTATCATCTGGGATTGCAGTCCATCCAAGGTTCAAGATTTTGCCTCACATTGCAATTAAAATAATATGGGTCTTTTCTTCACTTCTGGCACCGATAAAGACAGCTTAGGTTTCCCTGATCTGAAATTATATCACGTAGACAACCAAATACATGCTCAAAACTATACAAATCCAACAGCAGGCAACTCGTTTCGTCACTACGACAGTTGCCATCACCCTCGGTGGCTCAATAATATCCCAAAGAGCCAATTCTGCTGACTGAAAAGTAATTGTACTTAAGCTTCAGACTATCAGAATCACAGCACAACCTAAAAAGACAAATTTTATGAAAAAGGCTTCCCAACACACATTGTTGAAGCAGCATGCTCCCAGTACAGTGATGCTGTGAACGTTTCACATTGTACCGCCCAAACTGAGACCAATAGCATTTCATCACCCAGTTTCACTCTGGTTACTGGCAGATGGAGCATATTATCAAAAAACATTGTCCTTTATTGCAACAGGATCAGCACCTATTTCCAGTTTTGACAGATAAACCTTGGTTTGTATATAAAAAAGCTTCTAACATCAAAACCAAAGTGGCACCAAGTGAATTAAAACATAAACCCCCACCTCCTGGTAGCTTAATTCCCACTTTTCTGGGATTTTCCAGTGTCGCAAACCTCTCTGCAAGACTTGTCATTTCGTCCAACATGGACAGAAAGAATTCAAGGTAAAAGAGAACATATCTAATAAAGGAATTTTATACATGTTCATCTGAATATGTGGTTTACTGCCTCACATGCCCCTGTGGCCTTTTTTATGTAGGACGTACAATTAGAACTTTACGTAAACGTTTCGGTGAGCATCGTCGTCTCATCACAGAAGGCATTACATCATCAAAAGTCTACGAAAGGTTTAAAGGTGTAGGTCATTGAGGCCATGCCTTGAGATCTCCCTCTGGCCGAACGGTTCAAGAAACTGTGCCATAGAGAGATGTACTGGATTTATTCCCTTGATGTTTTATCACCTGGTGGGATCAATGAGGAACTAGATGTAAACACATTATTATGATTAATACATAGTGTTTCTGTATTTTTATTCACTTGCTTTCAGTGTTCACATGCTCTATATGCATACCAAGCTTACATTTAATAACAATACTGACACAATTCATGAGGCTTCCCTACTGGCACTTGGACTTGTAGTCCCACGGCTCTTATGTGTCATTTATGTTGTATGTTCAGTTATACGTTCAGTCATATGTTTAGGATTTTAGTGTATTTTATGGTGGGTTTTTTTCATTTGTTACCCCCTCCTCCCCCCTCTTATTGTGGCTCCCCGCTGGTTTTTATATGCTTTTTAAATGCTTTAGTCTCCATAGCCAATTCTTGGTATTAACCATCCATTAACGTAGTGTTTAACCATCCATTTCCACTTCACTGGTGTTCCATCCAGTAATTCGCCCCTTGTCACGCCCATTTCCCTATATCTGCGTTCCAGCAGAGACTCATCTCTATCAGCATGGAGAAGGAGCCTATCTGATGCTCTGAAACATGTCCCGCCTTATAGATGTCACTTCCAGCCGGTGCGGTTCATGCTGGCTTTATCTACGAGTCCAGCATCCTATGCTTGTACACTCCAACACAGCCATCTCTCCTGGTTTCTGATCATGCGGTTTCTTGTTGCTGGACAGTCAGGATCAGCAACTTCTACTGCGGACCTGATCATCCAAGAACTACCCCCAAAGCTGGACTCTTTCACACACATGATGAGTTTTTAACTTCTATCTCTAGTAAGTGTTTTTAATCCTTTCGCAATCTAAAAGTCTTCACTGCTTCCAGACCAGCCACCACAGTTATACTGCAGCAGGCTGACCCCCCTGCGCGAGCAGTCGTAGCTGTACATCGGCTCTTTAAGACGCCTCCGGCAGCAAGCGTGCCCGAAAGCATGTCCCCGAAGCCGATGCGAGTGCCCAGCGGTCACGATGACCGCCGGGCACCAGCGATTGCTCATTACAGAACGAGAACGGGGATGTTTGTAAACACACACATCCCCGTTCTCTCAGGGGCAAGGAGACTGAACTTGTGTTCATACAATGTATGAACACCGATCAATCTCTTCCCCTAGTCAGTCCCACCCCCCCTTCAGTTAGAACACACATTAGGGAACACAGTTAACCCCTTGATCGCCCCTAGTGTTAACCCCTTCCCTGCCAGTGAAATTTTTACAGTAATCAGTGCATTTTTACAGCACTGATCGCTGTATAATTGCCAATGGTCCCAAAAATTTGGCAAGTGTCCGATGTGTCCGCCATAATGTCGCAGTCCCTATAAAAATTGCAAGTGGCCGCCATTACTAGTGTTTTTTTTTCAAAATTGTCGCTCTTCTTTTGTTTATAGCGCAAAAAATAAAAACCGCAGAGGTGATCAAATACCACCAAAAGAAAGCTCTATTTGTGGGGAAAAAAAGGATGTAAACAGCGTCGCATGACCGTGCAATTGTCAGTTAACCCGACGCAGTGCCGCATCGCAAAAAATGGCCTGGTCATTGAGCAGCCAAATCTCCCGGGGCTGTAATGGTTAATGCTGCTGCACTTCGAGGCGCCTTCTTTTTTTATCCGGAGATGCACAGGGATCTTGTCTATTCAGACTACAGCTCTGCAAGTTCCTTTGTTCCTTTACCTATGTTGAGGGGGGGGTGTGTCCCTTTCCTCTAATCAGCTCTCACACAGTGTAAGTCCAGACTCCCCAGTTGATGGAGTAGATTGGGCTTTCATATGAAAGCAGGTGTAGCTTGGAGTAAGTGTGATCAGTTGGTATAAGGGTTGTTAGACGTATGTAATGGAAAGTGTGCATAGAGCACTGCTTTTAATGTAGTGTACTTAAAGCAGACCTAGACTTAGGAAAACGATATACTCTTTGCTCCACAAATATTGTGTCAGGTGGCTCCGTTTTCCCCGCTCTCCCCAACCAAAGGGGGCGCCAACGCAGCAGTTTCTGCTATACAGGCACTATATAGGGAACCCAGCCCCCTAGAGGAAGCCACGTGGATGTGCGCAACATGAATCATCTGCTCAGTCTGCAGACCAGCAGGGTATGGTCCTTCGATCCACCGGAAGTGGCGGATGAAAAGTAAACCCACCCGCACTTCCGGGTGGAGATGTTACACATAGATGACTAGGGAGGAAGCAGTCATGATGCCCTGGCTCCACCGGAAGTGCGGGTTGGAACGCAGGCGACACTCGCACTTCCGGGTTAGGAGATGGCGTGGACTCCCATAGTATAGTAGGAAGCCTGTTTATTTCATCTGCCGTTGGCAGTGTGCCACGATGAACGGATCACCTATTGGATCTCCCTTGTTGAGGTGAGTGAGCTGCATACACACGATATGCATGTGATATGCATGTAGTCACTATTATTGTTGGTATATTAAGTTTTGTTCTGGTGGATGTCCCCCCCAGCGCGAACCCCTCGATTTTGGGGAGGGCTGGGTAAATGAGCTCACTGGCGACGATTGATACTGTCAGCTGTGGCCAGTATGTGACTAGTGTGTACTAGCAAGAGTTGCTAATCATCCCATTCCTATGGGTGGAGAGAGCTGGCATCCGGGGGCGGGGTTTGCTAATTGCTAACTGCCTCCCATCTGAACTGGGGCTTTTCTCACGTGGGCACGTGCACACATATATAACGGAGGATATTGTGGGAGCATGTATGAACCACTTAGGCTCTGATGAAAGGGGTGCACCCCTGAAACGCGTCAGCCATCTGGATATGTTTTTTGGGGTATCGTTTGACCCTCTTTGTCATCAGGTCCTGTCCGTGAATGTCAAGATCTCCAGCTATTGTTTCCGATAAGCGTTTTATAAAGCTCTGTCTGTGAGTAGGACTATTGCTTTTTAATTATATTTTAATAAACCTGTAAGTGGTAACGCACTAGGTCGGTGCGCCCTCCTGTTTTCTTTTTTCTTTTAGCCATATGAACACCCATTGTTCTGAGGAGGGCTGCAAGATTTTAGACTTTGCCTCTAGACAGAACTACGCCACCTATGTTTTGACGATACACCGAGAGCGCAGGAGAGATTTTTGTTTTCTTATGTTTTAGCCCAATAGGAACCTATCAGAAGACTGATAGATGTACAAAGACACTCTGATTTTTTGGGGTTGGGTTTGGGGGTGAGGGTGAAATTAGGAAGAGGAAGAGCTGTTCCACAGAGACACTGTTCAATGGAAAAGTTGTGCCTGTCAAATTTCTGAAGTATATCGTTTTCCTAAGTCTAGGTCTGCTTTAAGTACACTACATTAAAAGCAGTGCTCTATGCACACTTTCCATTACATACGTCTAACAACCCTTATACCAACTGATCACACTTACTCCAAGCTACACCTGCTTTCATATGAAAGCCCAATCTACTCCATCAACTCATGTGACTTCACTCCTACGATATCCAAAAAATTGGCAAATATACAGTATTTACATTCTTTTACATGTGGTGGAGGTATCTGAAATTCCTGTAAGAAATCCTAGCTGTAGATTTATTTAGAAATTTAAAGAAAAGCATAGCTTTTGAAAAGAACCTGATATCCTGCAATGAGAGCCCTTTACAAAGGAATTCTCAGCTACCACAATTCCTACTTGTATACTGTCATTTACCTGGAATTGATTTGGAGCCAGGTTTTGGAGTAAGGCCTCTGGCCTGGATCACTTCCACTTCAAGCTGACCATTCCTGTCCATCATACCAATGTTTACATCTCCTAGAACACAAATAGGCCTGTGTTACTTTACATGAAATTTGCTATGGAAATATAAAATGCATAAAATCCCTTCAGGATCTATGAAAAGAACAAGAAAAAATACAGCAAGTAATATGATCTTTTTTCTACTTTGACTCCCTTTCCATTACCAGAGCATCTCACAATTCTTGATAGTCTGGGGCTTCTGTAAAAAAACAGTTTGTTTTTATTTCTTTAATAATAATTTAGTAATTATGTCTCTTTTTTAAAAATTTAGAATGGCTTTATAAATGTCTGACTTCATAAATCAAAATAATTTATTGTTTGTGCTCCCTAGATAATAGGAAAACACTGCTTCACACTTTATTCTTCCACTTGTTTATGATTGTCAGAGCTGTGGACAACATGTAAATATGTAATTCAGTAATGCACCCATTAAAAGAGTCATTAAAATGAAATACTGCCAGTATAAATACCAGGATCCATCTTTATATTAGCTTCCTCCAATTCCCTGCATAGCAGCAGACTGAAAGATGGAGGGCCAGAAAAAATACCATCAGTTGCATTGCATTTTACAGTTCTTTTAATCTAAAGGCTTGTACACACTATAAGAAAATCGAGCGAGAATTTTCATCCAAAGAACTTTCGTACGATTTTCGCATAGTGTGTACACAACTTTCTACAGCCGTTTCCGACCTTCTGAACGAAAATTTCCACAGCGACAAGCTCCAAAAATTTTCTTGTACGAGAACAGAACGAACGATTTTTGCTTCATGTGTATATCGTTTTCGTACGATTTTTCATACAGAAACGAAAGACTGCGCATGACCAGAAACAATAAACAAGAAGAGACAAAAAAAGCTTTTGTCGTGCAAGAATTTTAGTACAGATTTTCTTCGGTTCCGATTTGCTGTGAAACGAGGAAAATCGGACCATTGTTCGCACGATTTTCTTATAGTGTGTACCACACTTAATTCTGGAGATGCACACATTGATTTTTATCTGAATCACCATTCAGTCAAATCATTTAATTGACCAGGTATCAGAAAAGACCACTCCATACATCACCAATGGCAAACTTGCCAGATTCCACCCGAACACTTTAAATATCCAAAGTCAAGTACTGTAGAAGCCGCTGACTTTTGCTGTGAAAAGGATTGTTTTGTGCCCCAGGAAACAGTTTGTTTTATTATAACCTAGAAAGACAAAAGCAACACTTCCTCTGACTTAGAATCAATTATAAGGACAATATCTTGAGCAACTGCTTGCGCAAATTATCAGATTGTGCCAACCTATTGAATAATTTTCATCTTTTATTTTGTTCTGTGAAATCAGTCAAAATATCACCAAAAAATTACAATAGTTGTAAAAAGATAATTATTTCTTAGATTTATTGAAACTGTTGAAATTCTTGGTTCAACAATCAGATTGAGGCGTGAATGCCAAATAATACACTCACATCTAGCCATGAAGGAATTATGACCTTACCAGTAAACTAATGACATTTTTAGGCTTTTTTTTTCTTCATCTAGTGATCTGGCCAGTAACCAGGGGAGGGCTGGCAGCCTTAAGCCTGGGGGGCAAGTCCAGTCGAGTGGCCCATTGTACCACCGAATCAGCTCACCATCCATGCCCACCAGGTTTTATAACACGTATTGATGTTATGAAGCAAGACAAATATGACACAGCAATGACAGCATGACCCCGATCATGTGATTGGCTATGTCCAATAACAGCCAATCACGTGTAAATGACAGCATGTGAGGAGAGCCGATCAGCGGCATCTCCTCGCAGTAGAAGACTGTACAGATAATTAGGGCACCGATTACAGTGCAAACCTAGCAGTGCCCAGCAAGTGATGTCAGTCTGTGCCCATCAGTGACACCAATCAGTGCTGCCTTTCAATGCCCATCAGTGCCACCCATTAATGCCCATCATTGCCACCCATCAGTGCCCAACAGTACCGCCCATAAGTTCCGCCTATCGGTGCCACCTATCAGTGCCGCCCATCAGTGCCACCACCTATCGGTGAACTTCAGTGAAGGAGAAAAATGACTTGCAGTGCCTTGAAAGAGTATTCATACCCCTTGAAATTTTCCACATTTTGTCATGTTACCACCAGAAACGTAAATGTATTTTTTGGGGATTTTATGTGATAGACCAACACAAAGTGGCACATAATTGTGAAGTGGAAGGAAAATGATAATTGGTTTTCAATTTTTTTTACAAATAAATATGTGAAAAGTGTGGGGGGCATTTGTATGGCGCCCCCCTAAGTCAATGCTTTGTAGAACCCCCTTTCTCTGCAATTACAGCTGCAAGTCTTTTTGGGAATGTCTCTACCAGCTTTGCCCATCTAGAGAGGGACATTTTTGCCCATTCTTCAATTTTCAAGTCTTGCCACAGATTCTCAATGGGATTTAGGTCTGGACTGTGACTGGGCCATTCTAACACATGAATATGCTTTGATCTAAACCATTCCATTGTAGCTCTGGCTGTATGTTTAGGGTCGTTGTCCTGCTGGAAGGTGAACTTCCGCCCCAGTCCCAAGTCTTTTGCAGATTCTAACAAGTTTTTTTAAAGATTGCGCTGTATTTGGCTCCATCCATCTTCCCATCAACTCTGACCAGCTTCCCTGTCTCTGCTGAAGAAAAGCATCCCCACCACATGATGCTGCCACCACCATGTTTCACGGTGGGGATGGTGTGTTCAGGGTGATGTGCGGTGTTAGTTTTCTGCCACACACAGCGTTTTACTTTTAAGCCAAAAAGTACATTTTGACCTCATCTGACCAGAGCACCTTCTTCCACATGTTTGCTGTGCACCCACATGGCTTCTCACAAACTGCAAATGGGACTTCTTATGACTTTATTTCACCAATGTCTTTCTTCTTGTCACTCTTCCATAAAGGGCAGAATTGTGGAGTGCACGACTAATAGTTGTCCTGTGGACCAGTGGTCATTAACCCTGTCCTCAAGGCCCACTGAACAGGACAGGTTGTATGTATTACCTTGGGAAGATGCAGACTAGAATACTGCAATCACTGAGCAGCAAATTATATCACCTGTAATGTATTTCAGTTATCTTGCAGCTGTGGATCTCTGCAGCTCCTCCAGAGTTACAATGGACCTCTTGGCTGTTTCTCTGATGAATGCTCTCCTTGCCCGGCCTGTCAGTTTAGGTGGACGGTAGGGATGAGCTTCGAGTTCGAGTAGAACTCATGTTCGACTCGAACATTGCCTGTTCGCCCGTTCGCCGAACAGCGAACAAATTGGGGTGTTCGCGGCAAATTCGAAAAATCTATGGGAGAAATCTAAAGTGTTAATTATAAAGGCTTATATGCAAGTTATTGTCCTAAAAAGTGTTTGGGGACCGGGGTCCTGCCCCAGGGGACATGTATCAATGCAAAAAGAAGTTTTAAAAACGGCAGTTTTTTCGGGAGCAGTGATTTTAATAATGCTTAAAATGAAAAAATAAAAGTGAAATATTCCTTTAAATTTCGTACCTGGGGGGTGTGTATGATATGCATGTGAAGTGGCGCATGTTTCCCGTGCTTAGAACTGTCCCTGCAAAAAATGTCATTTTTGAAAGAAAAAAAGTCTTTTAAAACTGACTCGCGGCTATTAATGAATTGTCGGCTTCCGGCAATACATACAAAAGTCATTGATAAAAAAATAAAAAAAAAGCGTGGGGGTTCCCCAGAATTCAATTACCAGGCCCTTCAGGTCTGGAATGGATATTAAGGGGAACCCCGCCGCAAATTAAAAAAAAATTGACGTGGGGTTCCCCCAAATATCCATTCCAGGCCCTTCAGATCTGGCATGGATTTTAAGGGGAACTCCACCCCAAATTAAAAAAAAAAATGCCGTGGAGTCCCCCTAAAAATCCATACCAGACCCCTTATCCGAGCACGCAACCTGGCCGGCCGCAGGGGAAAAGGGGGGGACAAGAGAGCGCCCCCCCCTCCCTCCTGAACCGTACCAAGCCACATGCCCTCAACATGGGGAGGATGTCCCCATGTTGATGGGAACAAGGGCCTCATCCCCACAACCCTTGCCCGGTGGTTGTGGGGGTCTGCGGGCGGGGGGCTTATCGGAATCTGGAAGACCCCTTTAACAAAGGGGACCCCCAGATCCCGCCCCCCCTATGTGAATTGGTAAGGGGTACGTTGTACCCCTACCATTTCACGAAGAAAGCGTAAAAAAATGTTTAAAAAAACACACAAACACCTTGAAAAAGTCCTTTATTAAAAAAAAAAAAAAACATTCCAGCGGTGAAATCCAGTGTCCCGCAGCGATCCCGATGTCCAGCGCTGTCCTTCATTGGTTGTGCCTGAGCGGACCTGATGGGGAACTCCCTCTCAGTATTTTAAATGTATAGACCCGCCCCTTCTAAAGTTCCCCATCAGGTCCGCCCTCTCGGTATGTCAGACACGCCTACGTCATTGGCTTGAGCGGGGAACTTCCTTCACTGTGTAATTTAAATTTACATAGTGAAGGAAGTTCCCCGCTCAAGCCAATGACGTAGGCGTGTCTGACATACCGAGGGGGCAGACCTGATGGGGGACTGCTCTCACTTTGGTAATACATGTATAGACCCGCCCCTTCTCATGTTCCGCATCTGGTCCGCTGAGCGGACCTGATGGGGAACTTTAGAAGGGGCGGGTCTATACATTTAAAATACTGAGAGGGAGTTCCCCATCAGGTCCGCTCAGGCACAACCAATGAAGGACAGCGCTGGACATCGGGATCGCCGCGGGACACTGGATTTCACCGCTGGAATGTTTTTTTTTTTTTTAAATAAAGGACCTTTTCAAGGTGTTTGTGTGTTTTTTTTAAACATTTTTTTACGCTTTCTTCGTGAAATGGTAGGGGTACAACGTACCCCTTACCAATTCACATAGGGGGGGGCCGGGATCTGGGGGTCCCCTTTGTTAAAGGGGTCTTCCAGATTCCGATAAGCCCCCCACCCGCAGACCCCCACAACCACCGGGCAAGGGTTGTGGGGATGAGGCCCTTGTCCCCATCAACATGGGGACATCCTCCCCATGTTGAGGGCATGTGGCCTGGTACGGTTCAGGAGGGAGGGGGGGCCGCTCTCTCGTCCCCCCCTTTTCCCCTGCGGCCGGCCAGGTTGCGTGCTCGGATAAGGGGTCTGGTATGGATTTTTAGGGGGACTCCACGCCATTTTTTAAAAAAATTGGGGTGGAGTTCCCCTTAAAATCCATGCCAGATCTGAAGGGCCAGGAATGGATATTTGGGGGAACCCCACGTCAATTTTTTTTTTTAATTTGCGGCAGGGTACCCCTTAATATCCATTCCAGACCTGAAGGGCCTGGTAATTGAATTCTGGGGAACACCCACGCTTTTTTTTTTTTTTTTTTATCAATGACTTTTGTATGTATTGCCGGGAGCCGACAATTCATTAATAGCCGCGAGTCAGTTTTAAATGCATTTTTTTCTTTCAAAAATGACATTTTTTGCAGGGACAGTTCTAAGCACGGGAAACATGCGCCACTTCACATGCATATCATACACACCCCCCAGGTACGAAATTTAAAGGAATATTTCACTTTTATTTTTTCATTTTAAGCATTATTAAAATCACTGCTCCCGAAAAAACGTCTGTTTTTAAAACTTCTTTTTGCATTGATACATGTCCCCTGGGGCAGGACCCGGGTCCCCAAACACTTTTTAGGACAATAACTTGCATATTAGCCTTTATAATTAACACTTTAGATTTCGAACGTTCGAGTCCATTGTATTTAATAGGGTTCTAAAGTTTACACGAACATTTTGTCTGTTCGCAGGTTCTGGTGCGAACCGAACAGGGGGGTGTTCGGCTCATCCCTGGTGGACGGTCATGTCTTGGACGGAACACACTCTTAGCCCTGTGACAGGTGCAGCTAATATCCCTGTCACAGGACACAGTGCAGCCCTGTTAACCCCCTCCCACCGGAGCTTCCCGAGCAGCAGCACTTGGCCAGGTCTGGAAACTGCACATGCGCAGTTATGAGCTGGCCGCACAGCGGCCCTTTTACAGGGAATCAGAGCAGCCCAAGGGGGAAATCTCCACTCTGCCCCCCGGCCCAGCCCGCCCCTGCCAGTAACACACTTCCGGTCTTAGGGTGCCTTCACTCTGGATGTAGGTGCAATGGAGACACCCTTGGAGAGTAGCATTGTCAATCAGTGGATAGGGTAGCATTAGATGCAATAGCAGACTTATAAAAATTTACAAATTAAAGCCATACTTCAGCTAACACATTTTGGCCAGTTTATAGCTACAGTTTTTTTCTTTTAGGATAAAGGTTTTGCATATGCTTTGCATAAAGCTGACCACTGTAAGCACCCCTGCCAGTGTTAAGTGGTTTGTCTCAACCCTCTAACTGCCAGTTTTTGCTTTGGTCTTTTAAGTTGAAAATCAACAGATATACTAGCTGAATGAAAATCAAGGAAAAAAGCCTAAAAAATGCAGCCACCTTATTTAATACTTGTTAAGCAGCAATCTATTAAATGTTTACTTTTGGGTTTAGATAGACTGCAATGCAGAATAGTGAGGTTAACGACTTATGCCGCGTACACATGATAATTTTTCCCGTCGGGAAAAATGTATTTTTTTTTTTCGCCGAGAAAAACGATCGTCTGTGAGCTTTATGCCGTTTTTCTCGTTGAGAAAAACGGCAGGAAAAACGACGAGAAAAATTAGAACATGTTCTAAATTTTCTCATCGTTTTTTCCATCATTTTTTTCCGCGGCAGTTTTCCCATAGGGAGACACTGCCGCGGAGCCCACAGACGGTCGTTTTTCTCGACAAAGAAAAAAATGACGGGAAAAACGGTCGTGTGTGGGGGAAAATGCCGTTCCCTCGTTTGTCATTTAATTTCATGTCGTGATTCACGGCGGTGTTTTCACCGCCGTGAATCACGATCGTGTGTACGCGGCATTAGATATGCAGTTTAGCAAAGTTGTGTAAATAACAGGGCTGGACAGACAGAATTACAAAAACGTTTGTATTTACAGTGGATCCTCGGATTGCGAGTAACGTGGTTAACAAGCGTTTTGCCATACGAGCACTGTAATTGCTAAAATCCTGACTTGGTTTGCGAGTGTTGTTTCGCAAAACGAGCAGGATTCAGGCCAAAGCGGGTGCAGTACCGCGTTTGGCCTGAGGTGGGGGGGAGCCGGAGCCGAATGGCGCGGATCAGCCGCGCTCAGAAACGGCAGGAAGGGCCCGAGGACAGTTTGGTTGACCTCGGCAAATCTCGGAAAGGCTCATGAACGAAGTCTTTCCGAGGTTTGCCGAGATCAGCCGAAGTGTCCTCGGGCCTTTCCGCCCGTTTCCGAGGCTCTCTGACACCCCCCCCCCGCCTCTGGCCGCAAGCGGTATTGCATACCATTGAAGTCATTGCGGAACAAATTATTTTCGTTTCCATTGACTTCAATGGGGAAACTCGCTTTGATATGCGAGTATTTTGGATTATGAGCATTCTCCTGGAACGGATTATGCTCGTAATCCAAGGTTCCACTGTACTTGTTTCACTTTAAAATATAATCAGAAATTAGCGTCTATTGTGCAACACCTTGTTCAACAGGTTAACTTTAGGCTCCGTTCACACCTAGGCATTTTGGGGCGTTTTTCTGCTCTAAGCCCCAGCTCTAAAAACGCCCAACAAGACAAATCCCATTAATTTCAATGGCCCCTGTTCACATCTGAGCATTCTGTCACCTACAGCAAAACATCTGTCGCTCAAAAAAGTACATGTGCTTCTTTTTTGGCAGCTTATAGGCATTGTCATTTTTACATTGGTGACCTTTTGAACGTCAAAGCGCCTGTACAAAAACGCTGCAAAAGCGTCAGAAAAATGCCTGAAAAACGCTTGTAAAATAGCAACGCCTAGTTGTGAACAGAGCCTTATGCCCCATACACACGATCATTTTTCATGCCATTAAAAATGCCATTAAAAAAAATGGCCATTAAAAATGATCGTGTGTATGCTCCAGAGCATTTTTTACGACGTGAAAAACGGCCATTAAAAATTTCGAACATGCTCTCTTTTTTCACGTCGTTTTTCATGTCTTTTTTAACGACGTGAAAAACGATAGTGTGTATGCTTTAACGACGTGAAAAAAAATGCGCATGCTCAGAATCAAGTATGAGACGGGAGCGCTCGTTCTGGTAAAACTAGCGTTCGTAATGGAGATAGCACATTCGTCATGCTGTAACGGACTGAAAAGCACTAGACTGAAAAGAGCGAATCGTCTCTCAACAAACTTTACTAACATGAAGGGTGGCGCCATTCGAACGGAACTTCCCCTTTATAGTGCCGTCGTACGTGGTGTACGTCACTGCGCTTTTCTTGAACATTTTTTAAAATGATGGTGTGTACGCAAGACAGGCTTTAGAGGAAACAAGAAAAAAATTGACGAGAAAAACGTCAGTTTTAAAAATGACATTAAAAATGATCGTGTGTATGGGGCATAACAGTTTTTACAACCTAGGGCACCTCCTACTAATTGGTGCAGAGGTAAAATTGTGGTATGGGATGCAGCACATATACAGTATGACAACAAGATCTGTGCATAATATAGTATGGTATGCCTATGTACTGTATGTGACCGCTGGGAAAATAATACATGTGACCTCCCAATGACAGGTCTGGGTTAACTAATGGGGCAGACAAGTGTCCTAGCCTATGTAGAAAATCATATTGTGAATGAAAGAGCAATGGACTTGGCCTTAAAAAAAATAATAATCTCATCACATTCATGAAACGACCACTAGGGAGTATAAACTATATAAAAAAAGAATATACATGTGATGGTAATTGTCATTGTAATGCATCTCATTAGATATTCAGTGGATTGAAAATAGAAGTCTCTTTTTGCTCAGCAAAAATTGAGACAATTTAAATATCACACATTTTTGTCAGCATTTGTTAAACTTCACTTACTGCTGAGTTTGTAGTTTATCTTTCTGCAAATGTGAAAGTGTCTACTGGGTGGATATTATTTAATTTTTTTTAATACCATGAACATAAGCAACAAAATTAGTGCATTTTTGTGAGCTAGTGTTTGACCGAAACTGCAACAATTTGCTTAATGTACCTGTTATATTGCTTTTGGCACCACCCAAAGTAGAGGTGAAAGCATATCCCTGTGTCCCAGAGCATGGGGGTGCAGGCTTATCCTGATTCAAATCCAGACGGCTAGTAAATGTAAAGAGGAAAAGGATTGCCACTACTCCTGACCAGCTTGGGGCTTAGTCTGTGACTAAGCCCAGTGGGTGGGGCAAAATGCATCAGGGTGCGCGGTTTGGTGGAGACATGTAGGCCGAGGCAGCTCCATATTGTTTATTCACCTGGGACGGTCAGGAGTAGTGGCGATCCTTTCCTCTATAGATCTGATTAATGTAAATATGTCCGACTTTTTGTTACTTTTCAAATTTGCACCATTTGTCTTCTGACCTTTTTAAAGGGTTGTAAACCCACACGTTTTTTCTCCTTAATGCATTTTATGCATTAAGGTGAAAAACCTTCTGTAGTGCAGCAGCCCCCCAGACACCCCCTTTTACTTACCTGAACCCCGATTGTTCCATCGGGGATGAGCACAGCAGCTCCAGCCACTGTCTCGGGTCCTCATTGGATAGATTGATAGCTGCTGTCAATCAAATCCAGTGACACGGGAGCCAGGGGCGGGGCCGAGTCTTGCTGTCTGTGTCAATGTCAATGTCGGGAGCGCACGCGTGTCCCCTTGGAATGTGGGTCTCAGAGGTGGCACTCGTGTGGGGAAGAGCCAGGAGCGCTGCTGGGGGACCCCCAGAAAAGAAGGATCAGGGCCACTCTTGCACAGAGGAGGTATGTATAACATGTTTGTTATTTAAAAAAAAAAAAAAACTGAACCTTTACAACCCCTTTAGGATCTTGTTTGTATAGCCTCCCATCCTCTCCCGTACAAGCTAACCCAGCCAGAAGGATATAGGTTTGTGATGGCAAACCTTGGCACCCCAGATGTTTTGTAACTACACTTTCCATAATGCTCTTGCACACTGCAGTGTAGTTGAGCATCATGGGAAGTGAAGTTCCAAAACATCTGGGGTGCCAAGGTTTGCCATCACTGATATAGGTCATCAAAGACCCCCCCCCCCAGAACTGGTCACATGGGGGGGATTTACTAACACTGGAGAGTGCAAAATCTGGAGCAGCTCTGCATAGAAACCAATCAGCTTCCAGGTTTTATTGTTACAGCTTAAATGAACAAGCTGAAGTTAGAAGCTGATTGGCTACCATGCACAGCTGCACCAGATTTTTCACTCTCCAGTTTTAGTAAATCTCCCCCACAGTCTCTGTGCTGTTTGATCAGTTATTGTCAGAGTGTACAGTCTAGGACCAAAGATCAGAGACTGTTTCCAAAGCTGGAAATTAAAAGAGAAGTAGATTATCTTTGTTTTTTATATTCATACTTACCTAGGTGGATCATGCAGGGCTGCTGTTAGGTAAGCTGTACGGGGCCCCGTGATTTCTGACAGGGCCCCACTAAAAAATATCAAAACAATATTTTCGCAAAAAATACACAAAAATCATAATTAGTGGACACAAACACAACATAACTTACAAACTTATGGGGGGGGGACAGGAGGGTACAGTCAGGGGGGACAGGATGGCACGGTGCAGCAGTTAGGAGGGTACAGTACAGCGGGCCACAGAAGGGGGACAGGAAGGTACAGTATGGGGGGGCAGGAGGGTACAGTATGGGTGGGGAGGAGGGCACAGTACAGTAGCTAGGAGGGTACAGTACAGGGGGCCACAGAAGGGGGACAGAAAGGTACCGTATGGGGGGGGCAGGAGGGCACAGTATGGGTGGGGAGGAGGGCAAAGTACAGTGGTTAGGCGGGTACAGTACAGGGAGGGTAAGTGGACACAGTACAGGGGGCAGGAGGGTACAGTATAGGGTACAGTTTAGGGGCAATAACGTATTATACAGATATGCACTCCTGAAGAAGAGCTGTGCAGGGAAGCTGACATCACAGATTTTGGCAGGCTGCCACTGGGCTAAATCTACAAACGGAACAACAACTCCCCCTCTACCTTCCCCTCCAGAGTTTCTGGGTCTCTTCTGGCACTTCGCCTTGGGGTTCTTCCTTAACCCCTGCAGAACATCTTATTACTGCTGCTGCTTGTGTGGGTGGGATGTGTATTGCGCCAATCACATTGGATGAATAGGAGAGGAGGGTCAGCAGGGATTGGTGCAGTACACAGCCCACCCACACAAGCAGCAGCAGCAGCAGTAATAGGATGCTCCACTTTGGGGTTCTTCCTTAACCCTGAAAAAATGGGGGGGGGGGGTGGGATTTGGATAGGAACCATGGGGTAAGGGAGAAGGAGGAGGGAGTGGAGGTGGGTAGGAGATGGGGGATGGGTAGAGAAGAACTGGAGTGAGACTGGGGGAATTCTGGTCTGTATCGGGATAAAAAATAAAAAAAAGGAGGAGGATTTGTGATAGAATGAGGGAAGGGGGGGGGGGGGGATATAGATGGGGGTGGAGGGGACTGGAGAGGGATGGTCAGTGATGGGCATGGGGAATACTGTTGGCTGGTGAGGAATAGCCACAGTATAATAAAAGAAAATAGGCTTTCTGTCAGGGAGGGGGAGAGTCCATTAACTAGTAAAGATTCAGTGTTGGGGGTGTGCAGGGTGGGGGATTCCAGCCAGTTGCAGTGTTTGTGTATGGGGGGGGCACACACCTGTGTGAAGGTGGGGGGGCACACACCTGTGTGAAGGTGAAGTATCTGCAGAGAAGACTGGGAGGGGAGTGAGGGACTATTGTTTGTAAAGTGTCAGGAAAAGAATGTCTGGACGGCTGGAAAAGAGGCTGAAAATTAGCAAGGAGCAAGCAGCGAGGGTTAACATCTGGGAGAAGAGCAGTGTGACAGGTAGAGACTGATGGGTGACCTGTGTTTAGGATGAAATGAAATCAGGACAAGATAGTGGCTGAGGCGGGGAGGAAGATGCCGGGGAGGGAGAGAGACAGACATTAGGACAGCTGGACACAAGATACATTACAGAACTGACCTGTAGGAAAAGAGCCGGCCAAAGTGAGGGGAACTTGTTACCAGAGTACTGCTGGGAGCAGTGGGAGGAAACTTTTAGGCCCACCAAGGACCTTTGGGCAGTTCTCAGAGGTGCCTGTGTATTAAGACAGGCTTAGGAAGGGGCCGTAAATGACATATCCACCGGCACTTCCCCCGCTCTCAGTGTCCTGACAGTAACACATCTCTCTATGTTCCACCAAAGGAAAACAGGCAGCGCTGCTTTCAGATCCATCTAGCAGCTGAAAACCGACAGGAGGGAGAGAAATCGGCTTTCAGCTGCTAGATGGATCGTTTCTGTATTTGTCATACCGCACCGATCTGCCTCCCTGTCCAGGCCCCTGTGTGTGTGCGGGCCCCGTACAGAAGGACCGGTGGTCCCCCCTATCAGCGGCCCTGGGTGGATGCAGCATCGGTCCCCCGGCACCTCTGCACTGAGAACCGAGCTATCGAACATCGCCGATTGCTCGGTTTTCTTTGATTATTTGATTCCTTCCATATTGTGCAGGTAGATCTCCAATTTCCAGGGTTGCCTACCCCTGACCTAAAGTATGCTTGCAGTTAAAACAACATTGATATCAAGGAGACCCTGACGTTATAATTCATGCCTGGAATTTCACTTTAAAGCGGAGGTTCCGCCAAAATTTGTTTTTTAAAAGCCAGCAGCTACAATTACTGCAGCTGCTGACTTTAAAAAAATGGACACTTACCTGTCCAGCGCGCCCGCAATGTTGGGAGATGAGGTCGAGCAGTCGCTCGGTCCTCGGATGCTGCCGCCGCCATTCTCGGTGAGAGAATCAGGAAGTGAAGTCTTGCGGCTTCACTGCCCGGTTCCCTACTGCGCATGCGCGAGTAGCGTGGCGCAGCGTCACTGGTCCCCGCTCTCTCTTGGGAACAGTGTGTTTCCCAGAAGACAGCGGGGGGTGACGCGAAGGGGCGTGACTCCCGCGGGAGTTAATACCCGGAAGTGGTGCAAATACCTGTCTTAGTCAGGTATCTGCACCCCCCTCCCCCCTGAAAGGTGCCAAATGTGACACCGGAGGGGGGAGGGTTCCGAAAAGCGGAAGTTCCATTTTTGGGTGGAACTCCGCTTTAAGGACTAAATTCAACAGTACATGGTTTCAAAATGTTCAGTATTAGGTGTCTCTTGCAATGTTTTGCCAGAAACCATGCTATTATAACTCCTGGGACCACAGCTTAAAGGGGTTGTAAAGGTACATTCTATGCATTAAGGTGAAAAAAAATCTGAGCATTAGCGCCCCCCCGAGCCCCCGTTCACTTACCTGACCCCGCGAAATTCCCGCGCCGTTAACGCGCTGGCTTCTCGGCTCATTCTTTGGTTGATTGAAAGCAGCGCAGCCATTGGCTCGCGCTGCTATCAATACTATCCAATGACGCGGCGCGCCGGGGGCGGGGCCGAGTGTTACAGTGAGCGGCTATAGCCGCCGGCTGTATCACAGGAGCGCGCCTGCAAGAACTTACCTGTCAGGTCACCTGTGGCCAGATGACAGATGCACACCGTTGGGGGTCAGGAGTGCACCACAAGGTAGTGAACCCTATGGCTGACTGCTGTGGATGGGACGCTGGATGGTTGTGGAAAGCGGGACCAGTGGAGCACAACAGGGATCCCACAGGGAGCTAGAGCCCAAGATTCCCCAGGGCTCGGAGTCTAAGATCCAGCAGGTTTTCACCAGAGCCTCTAGTGGTGAGGATGTTACGCTGCAGCTGGGTCCAGGTCGCGGCCCCCAGAGTCCCCTAGCTCACGCTCCGTAGGGTAAGGAGGATAGAGGGGAAGCAGCAGCACAGGATACAAGAATAGTGAGGGGAAAAGCCAAGGTCAGGGCAAAAAGCAGACATAGATAAACGAGGGACAAGCCGAAGGTCAAGGTCACAAGTAGACAGGGATAGTCGGGAACAAGCCAATATCGAAACACAGAGACAGACGTAGCACACGGCAGGCAGGAACCCAAACACACAATGCTTAAACAAACACTTTGATCAGCAAGGCAGACTTGCAGTGCACAGGTTAATATAGAGTTCTCTGATAGGGCCTGGGGTGGAGCCAGGCTGGGAGGAGAGATTATAAAAGCAGCCAGGTGAGGAGAGTCTGGCCTCTAAGGTGAACACCAGAGGAGGAAGGTAAGATGGCAGACAAACATTACTACATATCCATGACATTACCACCACACGAGAGAGCTTGCATGAAGGTGGAAAGTTCTTGCGGGGAGGAGCCGAGACAGCTGCAGAGGAACCCCAGAAGACCAGGTTCGGGGCCACTCTGTGCAAAATGAGCTGCACAGTGGAGGTAAGTATAACATGTTTGTTATTTTTATTTTTTTATTCTCTTTAGTGTTCCTTTAACCACTTAACGACCGCCCACTGTATATATACGTTGTCAAAATGGCACGGACAGGCACAGTCACATACTTGTACGTGCCTGCCTTCGTATGGGAGGGGGGTCCGATTGGACCCCCCTCCGGTACAGTGGACGGTCGGGATCGCTCTGGGAGCGATCCGTGATGAGGGGGCGACCATTGGTTTCTGGCCACCCCCTCGCGATCGCTTCAGGTGAATCAAATGCTTCCTCTGCCTGTGTAATGTAAACACAGGCAGAGAGGAAGCAGCAGAAAGTGATGTCATCTCTCCTGCGGCGCTCACATATACCGGAGCGCCGTGGAGAGAAGACATCAGGTAAGTGCACAAGCAGTACACTGACACCAGGACACATAGGCACACGATCACCCCCCCCCCAGCCCCCAGTCACAGTGTCACCGATTGCAGTGATCATTTATTTACTGATCACTGCAAACAGTGACATTTGTAACTGTAAAAGTGTCAGGGTAGTTAGGGTTAGGTCCCATAGGTCCAGGGTAGCCCCCTAACCCCCCCTAATAAAGGTTTAACCCCTTGATCGCCCCCCAGGTAACCCTTTCAGCCCCTAGCACCACTGTCACTAATCGATTGTTTTTCTGATCGCTGTATTAGTGTCGGTGATGCGCTAGGTAGTCAGTTATTTTTTTATGTTCGCTGTCAGGTTTTTATAATGTCAGGTACCCCCATATATATTACCTAATAAAGGTTTAACCCCTTGATCGCCCCCCAGGTAACCCTTTCACCCCCTAGCACCACTGTCACTAAGCAATCGTTTTTCTGATCGGTGTATTAGTGTCGGTGATGCGCTAGGTAGTCAGTTATTTTTTTATGTTCGCCGCCAGGTTTTTATAACGTCAGGTACCCCCATATATTACCTAATAAAGGTTTAATCCCTTGATCGCCCTCCCAGGTAACCCTTTCACCACCTAGCACCACTGTCACTAAGCGATCATTTTTCTGATCTCTGTATTAGTGTCGGTGATGCCGCTAGGTAGTCAGTTATTTTTTTATGTTCGCCGCCAGGTTTTTATAGCGTCGGGTACCCCTATATATTACCTAATAAAGGTTTAACCCCCTGATTGCCCCTAGTTAACCCTTACACCAGTGATCACCGTATAAGTGTTACGGGTGACGCTGGTTAGTTAGTTTGCTTTTTATAGTGTCAGGGCACCCGCCGTATATAACCCAATAAAGGTTTAACCCCCTGATCGCCCGGCGGGTGATATCAATTAGGTTTTAGCGTCAGAGAGGGTCTGCGTCGCCCCAGGCAGCGTCAGGTTAGTGCCAGTAACGCTAACACCCACGCGCAAAGCATACACCTCCCTTAGTGGTATAGTATCTGATCAGATCTATACTAGCGTCCCCATCGGTTTAGGGTTCCCAAAAACGCAGTGTTAGCGGGATCAGCCCCGATACCTGCTAGCACCTGCGTTTTGCCCCTCCGTCCAGCCCAGGCCACCCAAGTGCAGTATCGATCGATCACTGTCACTTACAAAACACAACACACATAACCGCAGCGTTCGCAGAGACAGGCCTGATCCCTGTGACTCCAGTGCTGTAGGAGGTGATTTTACCACCACAGTTAAAAAAAAGAGCATATATGCCAAAGCATGGGGAGAGCAGGGGCGTAGGAGCGATTTTGCTCCTAATGCCGCGTACATACGGTCGAAATTCCGACGGAGGCTTGCCCGTGGAAAAGTCAGACCGTGTGTACGCGGCATAACTTTTGCGGGATGATGCCCCCATGCTTCGGCATATATAAATGGTGCATGTATGCCCATCATTAGAAGTGGGTGAATGAAGGGAGGTATTCTAATGGTGGACATACCCACCGATCAATCTCTTTTTTTCGTTCAGCCAACAGGCTGCATTAAAAAAAAGATTACAATACATGTCCAACAAGGACCAGCAACGTACGTAATATGGAAGGAACAGTTTAAAAATAAAATAAAAAAGGAAAATTAATAATTAAAAAAAAAAAAAAAGCACCCCTGTTCTGCCCTGCTCTTGGGCAAAGGCGAACGCAAGCGTCGGGCTGGCGTCATATGTAAACAGCAATTGCATCATGCATGTGAGGTATCACCGCGAAGGTCAGATCGAGGGCAGTAATTTTAGCAGTAGACCTCCTCTGTAAATCTAATGTGGTAAAGGCTTTTAAAAATGTATGTAGTTTGTCGCCACTGCGCGTTTGTACGAAATTTTAAAGCATGTCGTGTTTGGTATCCATGTACTCGGCCTAAGATCATCTTTTTTATTTCATCAAACATTTGGGCAATATAGTGTGTTTTAGTGCATTAAAATAAAAAAAGTGTATTTTTTCCCCAAAAAATGCGTTTGAAAAATCGCTGCGCAAATACTGTGTGGAAAAAAAAATGCAACACCAACCATTTTAATCTGTAGGGCCTTTGCTTTAAAAAAATATATAATGTTTGGGGGTTCAACGTAATTTTCTTGCAAAAAAAATATGTTTTCATGTAAACAAAAAGTGTCAGAAATTTCTTTGTCTTCAAGTGGTTAGAAGAGTGGATCTAAGCTTCCTAATGTTGTGTATAAAATGCCAGGACAGTTCAATACCCCCCCAAATGACCCCATTTTGGAAAGTAGACACCCCAAGCTATTTGCTGAGAGGCATGTCGTGTCCATGGAATATTTTATATGTTGACACAAGTTGCGGAAAAAAGACAATTCTTTTTTTATTTTTTATTTTTTTGCACAAAGTTGTCACTAAATGATATATTGATGATATATTGCTCAAACATTCCATGGGCATATGTGGAATTACACCCCAAAATACATTCTGTTCCTTCTCCTGAGTACGGGGATACCACATGTGTGAGACTTTTTGGGAGCCTAGCCGCGTACGGGACCCCAAAAACCAAGCACCGCCTTCAGGCTTTCTAAGGGTGTAAATTTTGGATTTCACTCCTGACTGCCTATCACAGTTTCGGAGGCCATGGAATGCCCAGATGGCACAAAACCCCCCCAAATGACCCCATTTTGGAAAGTAGACACCCCAAGCTATTTGCTGAGAGGTATGGTGAGTATTTTGCAGATCTCACTTTTTGTCACAAAGCTTTGAAAATTGAAAAAAAAAATAAAAAAATCTTTCTTCATTTTCAAAAACAAATGAGAGCTGTAAAATACTCACCATGCCTCTCAGTAAATAGCTTGGAGTGTCTACTTTCCAAAATCGGGTCATTTTGGGGGTTTTGTGCTATTTTGGCATTTTATGGCCTTCGAAACTGTGATAGGTAGTGAGGAGTGAAATCAAAAATTTGTGCCCTTAGAAATCCTGAAGGCGGTGCTTGGTTTTTGGGGTCCCGTACGCAGCTAGGCTCCCAAAAAGTCCCACACATGTGGTATCCCCGTACTCAGGAGAAGCAGCAAAATGTATTTTGGGGTGCAATTCCACATATAACCATGGCATGTGTGAGCAATATATAATTTAGTGACAACTTTTTGTAATTTTTTTTTTTTTTGTCATTATTCAATCACTTGGGACGAAAAAATTCAATTGGCTCAACATGCCTCTCAGCAATTTCCTTGGGGTGTCTACTTTCCAAAATTGGGTCATTTGGGGGGGGGGGGTTGTACTGCCCTGCCATTTTAGCACCTCAAGAAATGAGAGTCATAAGCTGTGTAAATTCCAGAAAATGTACCCTAGTTTGTAGACGCTATAACTTTTGCGCAAACCAATAAATATACGCTTATTGACATTTTTTTTACTAAAGACATGTGGCTGAATACATTTTGGCCTAAATGTATGACTAAAATTGAGTTTATTCGATTTTTCTTATAACAAAAAGTAGAAAATATCATTTTTTTTCAAAATTTTCGGTCTTTTTCCGTTTATATCGCAAAAAAAAAAATCGCAGAGGCAATCAAATACCATTAAAAGAAAGCTCTATTTGTGAGAAGAAAAGGACGCACATTTCGTTTGGGTACAACATTGCATGTTCGCACAATTTCCAGTTAAAGCAGCGCAGTGCCAAATTGTGAAATCACCTCTGGTCCTTTAGCTACCAAATGGTCCGGGGCTTAAGTGGTTAAGAGTTCCTAGCTATGCCTCTGCTGGAATATAATGCCAGGGAGAATGAAATAATACTTATCGTGAACAGGAACAGTAGAGAACTTTCTGGACAGGAATGATCTCATTCCTCCGGGCTAGAGTTTTGACTGCAAAACACTAACAAGGTAATTAGAGATGGCAATAAATCCCACAGGAGAGGGGCAATTTGCTGCAGGAAGATTGTCTTACCAGAAATTACTCCCTAGAGATACAGCATCTAGGCTTGGGGAAATATCAAAGATGAAATGTTTCGAATGGATCAGACACATTTAGTACTAGTTTAATAATGGCATTGAGCAGTCTAACTCCCATACTACAGGAATGTTTTAATCTCTGCTTTATGACCCCATATTGTTTCCCGCAGAAATTGTACTTTATTTGGAATTTGTAGGATCCACATGACTATAATGTGCCTTGTGCAGTAATATTTGCCTAATGAGAGACATATTGGAAAGATAAATGCATGCGCCTTCTATGATGCTTCTGCTAGTTTTAACAGGGCAATCACACGTATGAGACTCAGTGACACAATTTGTTCTATTATTATAGTCTTTGTAGAAGTTGCCTTGTCACTGTGTAGGCTTTTAGTGAGCAGTGAGTCAGCTTATAACAAACCTGTACTTAGAAACAACTGGGGCAAACTGAGTGCTTATACATAGTATATGTGCAAAAGTATGCTTCCTTTGTTACTGCAAATCTTTTCTGAGCACCACTGCTATGTCTGTGTGTTTGCTGTGAATGGCCCCATATGGTAAGTAACAGCCTGATCGTCTAGGTATTTATTTAAGGTACTTATATAGCGCCAACAACTTTATGCAGCGCTTTACACATACTGTACATTCACATCAGTCCCTGCTCTCAAGGAGCTTACAATCTAAGGTCCCTAACTGACATCCATACACACACATACTAGGACCAGTTTAGAGAGGAGCCAATTAACCTACCAGCGTGTCTGTAGAGTGTTGGAGGAAACCAGAGTACTCTAAAGAAACCCACACAGGCACAGGGAGAACATGCAAACTTCAGACAGGTAGTGCTATGGTCGGGATTTGAACCAGCAACCCTAGTACTGCCAGGCAGAAGTGCTAATCACTTAGCTACTGTGCATGTCCAGGGCATGCTGGGCTGATGATGTCACCGGGTGACCACGCCCCTTAGTCCTTAGTATATTTAGCGACGGGTGGGAAATGGAGCTGTAAGTTGGTGGGAGCCAAGCGTTGGGTGCAGACCCCATACTCATTCACATGGGGGTGGGGGCAGGATCTGAAGTCCGCTTTGTTCAAGGGGGCTTCCAGATTCCGATAAGTCACCCCCTGCACCCCCAAAACCACTGGGCCAAGTGTGGGGAAGAGGCCCTTGTCCTTATCAACACGGGGACAAGGTGCTTTGGGGGAAGGAGGAGGGGAGCCCCCAAAGTACCCCTCCCATTTTGAGGGCATGTGACCTGGTATAGTTTGGGGTGGCACTCGCACTCCATCCCCTTTCCTGGCGTTCCGGTTTGTATGCTCAGATACGGATCAGGAATAGATTTGGGGGGGACCTCACGCCAATCTTCTGTTTGGAAATTTTTGACATGATGTTCCCCCCCAAAATTCATATCAGACCCACACTTTAAAAAATGTTTTATTTTTTTAATGCAAGCTTTTCTTTTGTTTACATTCTGCTGTCAGCAGGGAATCCTGCTGACAGCAGATAAGTTATGGTTGTTAAGGACACCACGCCGTTCCCTTAACAACTAGCTATTCATTGATCAATAAGGATGCCAGCGGGATCTTACATTAAAAAACACAAGTTTTTACTACTAAAAATACTACATCACTACAAGAAATAGCACATGCACTATTTTAGAAGCGTTTTTTTGTAAATTCCCCCGCAAAAATTTGAAAAGCGTTATGAGCTATTTTACCATTGATCTTAACCACTTCCGGATCGCTGTATGCCGATATATGTCGGCTGTTTGAAAAGGGATATCTCTGTTATGGCAGCAGCTAGCTGCCATAACCCAGGTATCCTCCTCTGCAGCCGGCGGTCCGGTTTCCGATAATAGTGGTCTCTGCAGCGGACTTGCCGCGAGATCATGTTTATCGGCAGCGGAAGAGGGCCCCCCTGTTAAGCTGCTTACACATTTTTTTAAATTTCCTTTAGATTTACCTTCAACTATGTAGTGTAATGCCTCGTACACACGTCCGGTTTTCCCATCTGAAAAAAAAAACAATGGTTTTCCCGACGGAATTCCTCTCAAGCCTGCCCTGCATACACACGGTCACACAAAAGTCCGGTGAATTTTTGACTGGCAAGAACGCGGTGATGTAAAAGACTACGACGAGCCGACAAAATTAAGTTCTATGCTTCCGAGCATGCGTCAAATTGTTTCCGAGCATGCGCGTTTCTTTTCCCGTCGGAAAAGCATACAGACGAACGGTTTTCCCGCTAGGATTTTTCCTGACGGGGAAAAAAGAGATCCTGCTCTCTTTTTTTTCCCCGCAGTTTTCCTGTCAGAAAAACTCAGATGGAGCATACACACGGCTGGGATTCCTGGCCAAAAGCTCTCATCGCAGTTTTTCCGACGGGAAAACCGGTCGCGTGTTCGAGGCATTAGGGTCAGCCTGATTGCATACAATTTGAAAGTGTTTAGGTTTGACCTCATATTATATGGTTTTGGTAAATCTAAAGGAAAATTTAAGCAAGGAAATTGTGTAATGTGTAGCCAGCTTGGGCTTTCTGCTCCTAGGACATCCCTGAGTGCCAGAACTATGTAGATGGATTTCAGGGGAATTGCTCTCCACCCCACCTGCCTGCACCCCACCCCACGTGCCTGCACTTTATGATTGCCTTGGTCACTATCCTACAATTTATTTATTTTTACAGATTTTATAAAATGTTTGGTAAAAAAAGTTATATTAGAAAGAGACAGAGCACAGTTAGTGCCGTGAACACAGGGCAGTAAGAATGATTCTGTTCAAACAGAGCTGTTCCTAGACCTGGGGCACTGTGCAGGAGCCTTCACTTCTCTAAGAAGGGTTCCCACAAGATTTTAGAGTATATTTGTGGGAAATTATGCTGATTTAGCCTAATGAGCATTTAGGAAGTAAGGACAGAAATACCCGACTTGCAATCAGCATTCCACTTCATCCCAAAAGAGTTTGGTAAGGTTTCGATCAGGGTTTTGGGCAGGCTACTACAATTACTCTGCATACAGCTCATTAAATCATGTCTTTATGAACCTGGCATTGTGCACAGGGGCACAGTCATGATGGAACAGAAAACAGCCTTCCCCAAACTGTCCTTGTATTCTGTAGCATTAAAAGTACCCTTTACTGGAAACACAAACACAATTAGATGGAAGGATGTCCACATACATGTGAATATATGTGGATATATAGTGTAATTTATTCTCTCCTGGACTATGTAAGCACATTGCATGTGTTTTTTGTTATTCAAACATAGTATATGGGATCCTTTAAGAATTGATTTTGTAGATGAAAAAAGTAATTTTTATGGGTGCAACTCATACCCATAATGTAAAATAAAAACATATAAAGGGAAAGGGAATGGTAGGTTTGTCTCATTGTATGTGCAGCTCTTCCTCTGCTGCATGCTAATTAATTATGGATTTTTATCTAATATATATATTTTTGTACCCTATTTCAGATATGCATCACGTGCCTGCTCCTGAAGAGTGGTAACACCAAACCACGAAACGCGTCAAGCTATTTTTAAGCCGTGGCTGCACTCATATATCTTTTACAAATATAAATGTTATCCTATATAATTTTGTGGTTCAAAGATTGAGATGCTATTACCCCAGGGTCTCTTTCTAACTACACCTATGCAGATCAGGGAGGTTGGAGGCCATCTCCACCTTGTAGTCGTTTCTGTGTCATGTCCATGATATATATGCATGTGTAAATATATGAAACTCTATGGGATTTATATCAACACTATCAATTACTGCTTCCTTGTATTATGTATTTATGGTCTATAATATAAGCAGTCATTATATATTTATGTAATCATTGTTTATGTAATTGTACCTACTAAAAATACTAATATTTTTATTCATATTGATGGTTGTTTCTCCCCAGACTGCGTGCTCCATATAAAGAACCAATTTTTCCTACCATTCCCTTTATATGTTTTTATTTTACATTAGATAGTGATGGAGGTACATGATTCCTATTGGCCATGACCTCATACAAAGGTCATTCTGTTGTTTCTATTTTTTCAAACTAATACCCATAATGTGCTATGGTGAAATGTTTTATAATGCTTATACAATATTTAAGAACTGGCATTATTGATTAGATATACTGTAATACAATTATTTGTTTGTGCCATCTGTGCACTTATCAGTTTAGGTAATATACATGTTTTGAGCAATCATATAAAGGAAAAACAAGGTGTTTTCCCATGCTTTTTTTTTTTCAGGACAGACTGTAGCACAGTGCAGGTATATGTCACAGATAATTGAACCAGTCTGTAAATGATAAATTCTAGAGGTCTTATCGCCCTCAGAGTGTGAATGTTTTTTCAGTTTGATTGACGAGAAGTAAGGAGTTGTTCCTATGCATTCTGAGGCATGGACAGTAGAGGGCAGTACTGCATTGTAAATGATATTTATGGAAGTCTTTGATACAGACTGAGCCGGGAATAAATTTGCCATATTTTTAATATGCTGCCTTTTGGTTGTAGCATTTCAGTTTTATTCAGGTTAACAGCGGATCATATTAATAATAATCATATTAAGCAATAGGTAAACAGGAGCATATTTATCAATACTTGCATAAGCAAATCACGTTGTATACCAGTGACCGAATAACGTAAAGGGTGACAGAGCTTAAAAATAACCCACAAAAGATAACTGTTACCAAATTCACCTAAAAACAGACTGGGGAACATACGTAATTCCATGACATAAATAGATATTTCCAGGTTGACCAATTTGCCTATAAGAATCAACTGTTCATAAGGTTTTTTAGATTATTGCGTTTTTTAAAGATACTGGTGTCAGTGATGTCTGCACAAGGCATCAAAATACAATCATGCATGTGTAGCGCCCTCCCCAAAAAGGTTGGGACGCTATCTTAAATTTAGAGGGATGTCTGAGCCAGTAGCTGGGCTCAGACTGTTGAATTACATTGAGATTTGCTTCTGTTCTAGCTGTGGTTCGCCCGATGGTAGTTTCCCTATTTGCCTGAAGGTGGCGTTACCACCTCAGGCACCTGTTGCAACACGGGTGAAACATGGTGCATTGAGTGAGCCTTCTCGGCAACGGTACAGTGGGAGTGGTCGCCCCGCTGTGCCTGCTGGGAGTGGACACTTAAGGGGCAGACGCCATTGTTCGGGGTCATTTTCTGCCTCGTGGCCCTCCAGGCGCGAGGTGTGTGTGTGTGTGTGGTTCTGGTCTCGGGGCCACGTTGGCCCCAGGCTGCATCGCTACATAGTAGGCCCAGCTAGTCTGGCTGGGGCCTGCATACCAAATGGGGATCCCAAGCTGTCCGTCCAAATGGGGAGGAAGCTATCTTAATGAAGGAGACCAGGGGAGGACCTGCCCTGGGGGAGACCGGCAGAGTGCTGACGTCTTTGGTGAGGCCTGGTAACTTTATTGAGGAGGGATCCATCATATCACGAGCCCTGCAGTTTGCCGGATTGGCTTAAAGGCTCTTTTCACTGCACGGCTGGAAGTTTGGGACTTTGAAATCTTGTGGCAGAGGATTCCCGGACTATCCATTTCCTCAACATTAAAAGGTCTGTGGCAGAGACTTTGTTAAACTTCCAAAGGTCTGTGGCAGAGACCAAATTCATCTTGGGCAGTCTGTGGCAGAGACTGCCCTGTTGCTGGTTCGTGTGTCACTCCGGCTGCTAGGCCACGTGAGAGGGGACTATCCGGGTGACCAATACCCACTCTAACAAGGAAAGTGGTGAGTGACTTTAAACTGACACCCTTGCATAGTTGTGGCGGGTGCCTGAACCTTCCCCTGCTCTTCTCTTCCTTCTACTTTCTCAACGTTTACTGCATAAGAAAATAAAGCCTGACTTTTGAAGGTTTTACATCTGTGTGGACATTGCATTACTACAGACTTTCCTACCCGGACAACAAAGCTGAAGAGGTAACGTGCAAAACCCAAAACTAACCAGCAGCTCCTACGGGGGTAGTGCTACACATGTTAATTCTGTAGTCTCTCTACAGAAAGATCATACAGTGATTGTATATTCTGGTAAGCAATGTCTTTGCTTGACTACATTGGGAGGCTGCCTATATGGATAACCCCAAGAAGTGCTTTAAAGGGACTTAAGGATTCTGTGTCTTGTTTAAAGAGCATTTATGGATACAGTTTATTTTTGTGGATACAATATCTTGGTGCCTACTTTTCTTCAAGTTGATTGAGGGACACATAATTTAGAGACATTTGGGTTATACTGCCATCTACAGAACGTTTTGGACACTTGCAAACATAAAAACAGTGACCAGCCTCATAAAACTTCTCCAATTCACAGGACAATTCAGTTTTTGTATCAATGGACCTGTATCGCTTAATGAACTTAAAGAAAAAGATTTTACAGTGAGTACAAAATCCTGTTTTCCATTTCAATCCATGAGGATCACATGATTTAGAAATATTTGGGATGTCCAAAAGCAGTCCAACTGAGGAATAGGCACACACAGCAAACAAAATGCTAACATGCTGAGCTATGAACAAACTAGGGGCTGCCTGCAGGTCAAATAGCTGCCTGAAGGAGCCTACACCCAAAGCTGGCCTAAATATCCACCTGATAAAACCTAGAGAATGTGTGAACAGGCGACCAGATGGCAGACTTGCAAATCTGGGAAACAGTTGTCTAATGTTGAAAAGCACAAGAAGCACTCACACATCTAGTAGAGTGTGCCTTAACAATAAAGGATGGAACCCTGATTCTTAAGACCATAATCTTGAATGATGATTTGTCTGAGCAATTAAAAAATGGTTGAAGTCGGTTCCCCTTTATTGGGACCATCAGGAATGACAAAGACAGAACCAGTTTTTCTAATGAAAACAGCGGCTGCAAGGTAGACACGTACAGCTTAAACTACATCCAGACAAAGAATAGAAATCTCTTTCTGATTTATTGTGGCCAGACAGAAGGGCAGCATCAAAATATTATGGTTAAGGTGAAAGACTGAACCCACCTTGGGAAGGATCAGGATCAAACCAAACCTTTTAAAGGTCTGAACTGTCCATGCCACATTGTTGGCCAGGACCTGTGCCACCTGTTCCTTCAACAGGCGGTCATTGAGATATCCCATAATAGGAATGCTCTGAGAGCATAACAGGGCAAGCACATTGGCTAGAACCTTGATGAATATACAGGGTACAGACCTGCACAAGAATGGTAAGGCCAGGAACTTGAAGTATTCAGTGTTGGGGATTTGGTCCTCATTTTCTTAGCTGGGTCTACTCATTATACAAAAATCCCAAAGCTTATGTTAAATATGCTGGATATAAATCAAACCTATTTAACATCTGTAGGGGTATACGTCAGGGATGTCCACTTTCCCCACTCTTATTTGCCCTACTTATTAAACCCCTTGTCCAATCAATCCGTACTGACCCCTCTATTAAAGGTCCAGATTTAGCTGGTCACCAACATAAACTTTGCCTATTTGCTGTCGATATCTTAATCTTTATGTCATCCCCTCATATTTCTGCTCCTAATCTTATAAGGAAACTTGATCACTTATCCCACATATCTGGTCTAATTATTAACTATCAAAAATCTATAGCTTTAAATATATCATTACCCCCTCATATTTTACAACAAGCGCAAACATCCCTCCCTTTCTCATGGTCCACTTCACGCCTTCTTTACCTAGGGATAACTCTCAGGCCTCGTACACACGAACGAGTTTCTCAGCAAAAACCAGCAAGAAGCTTGCTGGCAGAGATTTTTTGCCGAGAAACTCGTTCGTGTGTATGGTTTCTCGTCAAGAAAATCGACAAGTATCTCGACGAGAAAATAGAGAACCTGCTCTCTATTTTCTCGTCGAGATTCTCGTCGGCATGTTTCTCGACGAGAAAAGTGAGTGTGTGTACACTTACCTGTCCTCCCGGAAGCCCGCGCATGTTCAAAATGAATTTGACGCATGCGCGGTAGCTTCCTAGGCATACGTAGGGTATACCAAGATGGCGGCGACGGCATCGAATGTGACGAGCGCATGCTCGTCGTAGTCGATGACGTCACCGCGTACGCTCCATTCAAAGAACCGCGGGTTCTTTGAATCGAGCGTGTGTACACTCGGCCGGGATAATTTTCTTGTCCAAGAATCTCGTCGAAAAAAACGACATGTTTTTTCGACGAGAATCTCGGCCGTGTGTACGAGGCCTCACACCCAATCTTCCTGACATTTTCACTGACAATAATCCTCCAATTTTGCATCAAATATCTAAACTTCTGACACAATGGTCCTCTCTACCAGTATCTTGGATAGGTAAAATTAACGTAATAAAGATGGCTATACTGCCCAGAATTCTTTAACTTTTTCAAGTTTTACCTATCCCTGAACCAGCATACTTTCTCAGAGTACTAGAACGCAAGGTATTAACTTTCGTTTGGGGCTCTTTGAAACCCCGTCTGCCCAAACACACGCTTTACCTTCCAAAGCCCAAAGGGGACTAGGGTTTCCTAATTTTACCACTTATTACCATGCAGCTCAATTAGCCCATATCCCTAAATTTCATGCAAAGCGTGAAATTCCGCTTTGGGTTTCGCTGGAATCAATAGATTGCGACCCAAATTCTATAATAAACCTCGTATGGTCTAACTCCATGGTTCTCAACCTGGGGGTCAGGACCCCCTCGGCGGTTGAATGACGATTTGCCAGGGGTCACCGAATCCTTGGCTGTCCCTGGAGCCTGCGGCCGCCCACTCAGCCACTTCGCAGCCGCCCATTCAATTCATGGCATGGCTGGGGGGCAGAGACTACAGGTCAGCTGACTGGTGAGGAATGTGAAGTGGGAGGGGCTGGAGGAGACTATCTCCTGATTTCGGCATAGGTGTCACTGCTACGAGACACCACAAAGTCAGAGACACAGTAAAGCTGGAGACACAGTGATTAACACTACCTGTGATTTTAGTTGAGCACCTAAGTTGGCTGATCAGAACTCCCCCAGCACTGCCACTTATCCCAACCTCCCGCCAGAACTGCCACTCATCCCCCATCCCCCCCCCCCCCAATAAGAAGTAAGAGAAGGAATAAAAATAGAGACAAAACAAAAGGGAGAGGAAAAAAGGGGGAGGAACAAAGAAAAAGGGAGAGAACGAATAAGAGAAAGAACAAGAAAGGCGGCTAGAGAGAGGGGGGGGGACAAGAAATTGGGATAGAGAGAGATAAAAAGGAAAGAAAGGAGAACAAAGAGAGTGTGGTACATCCTAAAATTTACCATAAGGGGTTTAATACTGTACGAGTGGAAGGGACTCGGGGAGCGCTAAATGTCCGTGGGTTAGGGGCGCAAATTACTTGTCTTGCCTTGGGTGCTGACAACCCACGCTACGAAAATAATTTTATTGTTAGGGGTCCCCACAACTTGGGAAATTTTTATCAAGGGGTCACGGTACTAGAAAGGTTGAGAACCACAAAATTCAATAATCCTAGAACTAAACATACACTAGCCATTTGGGATGAATGTAAATGAGTAAATGGACTACAATCTCCCCATATACCTCTTTTAGCATTTCTTAAAAATCCACTTTTCTATCCTGCATGGTCTTCCCCTAAATCTTTTAAAGCATGGACCTCCAATAATCTAACTCAACTCTGTGAGCTAGCATCCTCTACTTTATTCAAAACTTTTCCTGACTCATGTGGAAGTCACAAACTTCCTAATTCAGAGCTCTTTCGATATCTTCACATTAAAAAAATGTATGCCCTACATACAAAGAAGAATTAATTTAGATAAATTAACGCGCTTTGAAAATATATGTAAACATGACCCACAGACTAGGGGACTTATTTCAATTCTTTACACTCATCTTATTACTAAACCCAACTCAGATCTACCATCATATGTGGCTAAGTAGGAGATTGATCCTGGGTTTTCGTTGGAAGCAGCTGATTGGGATAAGATTTGGATCACAACTAAGTTATCCTCACAAAATATAGCTGCCTTAGAGACAAATTACAAAGTACTCACGTGGTGGAATTTGGTCCCTGTCAGAATTTACAGGGACCAAGATGGAGAGAATATTCTCCATATACTCCATCTTGTTTTCATGGCTGTGGTGATCTAGGACAGTCTTTCTCAACTCCAGTCCTCAAGGCGCCCCAACAGGTCATGTTTTCAGGATTTCCCTCAGATGAAACAGCTGTGGTAATTACTAAGGCAGTGAAACTGATCAAATCACATGTGCAAAATAATGGAAAGGCTGAAAACATGACCTGTTGGGGCGCCTTGAGGACTGGAGTTGAGAAAGACTGATCTAGGATCACATCTCCATACTTGGCCCAGTAGTAAAAAACTTTTGGAAAGATGTATTTCTTATGATTTTTAATACTATTTGAAATCCCTTTCAATCCTGATCCTACAATAGCACTTTTAAACTTAAAACCGGCCACTCTCTCCTACCACCAATTCAAACTCCTAATACAGATGACTACAGCCGCGAAACAAACAATTGCCAAAGCCTGGAAATCCCCATTCTTAATAATTGCTGAAACTAAATATAGAATCAATCAAGCAATGATCCATGCCAAAACCGAGGCTATAACTCAAAATACAATATCCAACTTTGAGAATATATGGAATCCTTGGGTGACTCACTTTTTGCCTTCCCATTTTGATGCTTCCCTACTAAGACCTTGGTAATTACTTCCCTATCTATTTTTTCTCCTACCCAAGATTACTTTTTATTTTATCTTCTTTCTCTCTTCTACTTTTTCCCCTTATTCTCTCTCTCTCTCTCTCCTATTTCAATTTACTCTTTATATAGTTCTGGTAGCAGAACTTTTATTTCCTTGGTTATCATTATACCAATGGTACATAGTTCCAATATGTAGTATAAAATTTTAGATTCTATAATAAATTATATTTATTTATTTATTTTATTTAAAAACTATACTCTTGATAATATTTAAGACCTTTTTTTTTTAATCTGAGGTCATCTTATATTAACCTGGTCTAAGTTGGTTTTATCCTTTCTTATACAATGTATGATGTAATATTTTGAGTAGTTAGATCTATGCTAAAATTGTTTTAGTTAAACTACTTTTAGTTTATGTTGTAATATTATTACCATGTATGTGATCTTTTCTTTTGCTGCCACCATATGTACTTATGTATGCTAATTGTTAAAATTCAATAAACAAATTTGACAAGGAACTTGAAGTATTGAGGACTCACAACAAAGCGAGTGTGTCGGTGATGTGATGGAAAAATAGGGACAAGCATGTATGTGTCTTTGGTGACTACAGAGGCCAGAAAGTTTTCCTGATAAATGAAGACTTTGACAGACCTGGTGGATGTAATGCAGAATTTCTGGACCAAAATAAAGAAATGTAGGGCCTTGAGATTATAAATGGTATGTATGTCCTCTTTTGGTTTTGGAACTGTGAAAAGGTTGGAATAAGATCCTTGAAACCTTTCTGAAACAAGAACTGGGGCAATAATCTTCTGTGCCAGAAGACCTGCAAGGGCTACATGGGAGGGTCTACTAATTTGAGTATTGTTTTGAAGACATGAAGGGAGCAGGGAGTTGGGAGCCTGTATCCCATTGAAACCACCTTCTGCACCCAAGCAGATGCTGTCTGCCCTAATGTCTGCAAAGTTTAACAGATGCCTCTCCGCTTTGGAAAGGGGGGCATCCCCTGATGCAGAAGTGGACTTGTTGCCTTGTTTGGGGTATGTAGTGGCCCGGTTTGCACTGAAACTGGGCTCTTGGCTTAGGTTTTGCCTTATAGGCTAACACCAGGGAGTAATAAAAGGAACTCTTCTATCCCAGCGGAGACATGAATCTCCCCAATTTGAGACTGTTGTGAAAATTTTATGAAGATGTATTTACTATGTATTGTCATAGTGTCTCCCAGTGTTAGTACTCCCGCAGCCCGCTCTAAAGAGTTGACTGGGGCAGACTGACGCTGGTTGAGTCTGGTAGTGGAAAGCTTCCTGGGATTGGAGAGAGATGTTTGCAGAGTGGGAATATGTCCGCCGGCGAAGGGCCCCTGTGCGAAGCACAGATCGATCGTTTGGGGGGGATATGTTCACTCTGCAAAGACATTATCGGTTATAGGCGGATGTACGCTCTTGTCTCTGCTGTGTCTGATCAGCACGGTCAGGATTCGTAGCGTGCACCTGCAGATAGCCTTCCATCCACAAGGATTGGTAGTATAATCCGGGTATGTGTTGTTCTCTGGAACAACACAGAATAAGGATTCCTCTCAGTGGTAATACGGGAGCTTTTGAGTTGTTATGGTCAAAAACGGAGTCCATGTTTGAAAGCCATGTGGCTTCTTTGTTTAGCTTCCATGCACCCTGTCTCTGCTCAGACACACCCATAGGAAATCCTTTAGCCATTATTCATTGGTTGTTTGTATTAACTCATCCTGTTGGAAGGATTTCCTGTTTGTCATTTCCTGTGATGTCATTTTGTATTGAGGAAGCGATTGGCTATTGTGGCGATCACTTCCTATTTGTCAGAGCTTTTGTCTTTTACGAATAAAAGAGCCAGGCACACTGCTCCCTGGGGAGTAATGCTGATGGAGCTGAAATGTAAGCTATGGTGATGTCTGTTTACTTGGATTGCTGGGTTTTAGATATACAGGAAATAGAGTTGTAGGTAAGATGCATTATATCATTAGACAAAATGTGTGCTTATTAGCACAGGAGATAGGGCTGTGCGCTTTGCAGACAGCCCTATCTCCACGACAAGACCTAGGCTTTTTTTGCTGGGGTAGATGCGTACTCTTACCCCGGTAACATCCTGGACTAGTACGTCCAGAGCAGCTCTAAAGAGGCATTCACCTTGAAGAGCATTCACAGCAAATGCATTTTAGAAGTCTGCTTAGCAGCTCAACATTGCCACCAAAGAGTATTCCATATTTTCACAGAAAAAAAGACTCATATGGGAAATCTAACCAGAGATTTCCACTATTCCTACCCAGTAGTGGAGTATTATCAGTATGAAATCTATATTCTTCACAAGTCAAGGATTAGTGTGGAGTAAAGCTGGATCTGCTGCAATGAATGTTGTCCTTTCCCGTAATGTTTGACAGACTAACATTACAGCAGTGACAGGTTGCATGGTAAGACCAGCCAATGAAAACCAGGTTTTGGAGAGTGTTCTCAGCCATTTATTTATAGGATCCTTAAATACTGGTGCATGCTCTGTGAGGATCATCAGAGCTTTATTAAGATGGGGTACAGCTGGATCAACCACAAGAACACTTCTTTTCTTAATAAAGGCCTCCTTTAATGAATATTGAACCCAAATGTTTAAGGGGTGTTAAAAGTTTAGCAGGAGTTTTCCAGGAAGGGTACAGGACTTATGAAAAAAAGCATGTGCGTGTGAAAAGTTTTAGTGGAGTCTCAAAGACCCTAAACTAGTAGCAGCACTAGTAGAAGCTACAGGCTGCACCTCCATCTTTAAGTTGGCATGCACCACGTTAATAAGAGCCAAATGATCTTGCTAAGCCTGGGAGTTCTGATTGAGACTCCTCATCAGATAGAGCCTCTGCAACTGAAGGTTCAGAGGACCCCAAGGCTGCAGGCAGTTCAGATAATGATTCTGAAGGGAAAGGCACTGGGGTACACTGTATTTTGCAGTCATAATATCCTAAATAATTACAATAAAATCGTGCAAGGGTAAACCCAAGGGAGGGACCACACCCAAAATACCCAAGGAAGACACTGAGGAAAGCGATTCAAAGAGGGGACAATTCTCCAGGTTGTTGGTTACTGAGGACACACTTTAGGTTGCCCTAGAACTGTTAGTGGATCAAGAACTGAAAAACCCTGTTTCAGCGGGTCTACTCTTTTTATGTTTGTGATTCAATGTGTTGCACCAGAAACAACTTAGCAAAGTATACCAGGTAAAGACCTTCGATACTCACGAAGAGGAGAAGTTTAAATGGCCATAGGTGATCAGGCCACTTTAGGAGGCAGCAAGGACGGTGGAACAGTGTGTCTCACAAATAGAAATAATGTTGGGAAGATGCTTCAACCAGAGGCTGTGACTACAGGGGATGGCCAGAGGCTGCAACTACAGGAGATGACCAGAGACTGCGACTACAGGGGATGACCAGAGACTGCGACTACAGGGGATGACATAGCATAACAGTGAGTGAGTCTACTGTCTACAGGCAGTGTGTATTGGCAGAAAGACCTACCTGGTCAGCAGGCTCACCACCTGCTCTGAGGTCCAGGGGCGGGTTTTTCCATGATAGGGGTGGGGCTTTCCATGGTAGGGGTCAGGGCTTTCAGTGGCAAGGGGTGGGGCTCTCAGATGTACAGGGGAGGCACTTTCAGCACTCCCTCTCTCCTCCAAGCACCCAAACACATACAGGCTACATGGGGCGGGGCAATGGAGCTTCTGGCCCCGCCCCTCCCTGCTGACAGAGCCTGTCTCAGCCTAAGCCAAGCCCAACAGTCCGGGCCAGTGCACCCGAGTGGTCGGACGGTGTAACTGCAGGCTCAGGCAGCACACAACAACAGCGTGTGTGTCAGTGCTCGCCGAGTGCGGCGATGTAGTTGTTGAAGCACACATAACATTACTACTTATGCACTGATGCTCTGGGGGGTTTCAACCCCCAAAACACCCCCCTTAGCTACGTCCCTGCTATGGCTAAGTAACACAGTACACAGAGGTGTGGAAAGCGCCACAGCCAGAGCCCCACAATTTTCCAGTCCAGTGGGTTCTTGATACGGCCTTCAAATGCTGAGTATATGCTAATCTGGATAGCTTAATAGGAAACCAGCTCAAGCAGTGTGTAGATGAAGTCTAAAACAAAACTGGCTAATAAAACAGTTAAACTTTTCTTAGAAGGGAAAAGACTTCCATCCTCCTAGGACACTGGCAAAAATGGAGGCTTCCTTTTGGGCAGCAGTATAACCCAAATGGTTCTAATCCCTCATATAACAAAAAAATAAACACCTTCATGTTAGACACAAATGTCAGCATTAACTGACTCTTTAGCAATGTTTAAGGTTTGCTCAGTGCCAAGTATAGTGTCATTTGGTTTTAACACCTGTGCCTACCCAAAAGATCAGTGTATCTCTAAAGCTACATTTACACCTATGTGGATTTGTGCAGTGCGTTTAAAATCCTACTTGCTGCATCTTTATTGTGTTTTTTGCAGATAAGCGTATCTTCCACAGGGCTAAATGATACCACAAGCAGAAAGTGTGTAAATAACGTCTAAACCAAACAACATGAAAAAAAAAAAAAAAAAATTTATACAACCAGCTGGCTAAATAAAAAAAAAAAAAAAAAAACAGATTCCTCCATCCACACAAATGAGGTGGATGGAGGAATTTCCCACAGCTGGGACATTGTATTCTGACAGCGGTACCCAGCACTGTCTGAATATACTGACAGGTGGCTGCAGCCACTGATTGACCAAAGTTTTCCAACTTGTCTGTTTAACAGCAGTTGACTTCTGTCGAAAAGGGACAGACACATAATGATCAAAATTCAGCCAGTCCCTGGCTGAGCTGGAAATATCAGGGCAGGTAACAACTATGCTGCCAGGAGTGATTTTAGGGAGAGGGTGGGGGTTAGAGGATATGTGCCAGGGGTCTCTTTGTTTTAGAGAGGTGCTAAAAGGAGGGGGGCAGATTTGAAGTTTGACCCCTCCCCAGCACAATTTCTCTCCCCTCCCAAAGCACCCCCTAGCACATATCCTCTAACCCCCCCCCCCGAATCAAATATCCTATCCCAGCTCCATCTACCACCCTGATCCCATCCCGACTCCATCCATCCCCCAATCCCATGCCGACTCCATCCACCACTCCAGTCCCATCCCGGCTCCATCCACCACCCCCGATCCCATCCCAACTCCATCTATTACCCCCATCCCATTCCGTCTCCATCCATTCCCCTGATCCCATCCTGGCGCCATCTATTCCCTGATCCCCTCCTGGCGCCATCCACCACTCCAATCCCATCCCAACTCCATCCATTCCCCAGATTTTATCCCAGCTCCATCCATTTCACCGATCCCATCCCAGCTCCACCCATTTCCCCGATTCCATCCCTGCTCCATCCATCCCCCCGATCCCATCCCGGCTCCATCCATTACCCCGATCCCATCCCAACTCCATCTTCCACCCCGGTCCCAACCCGGCCCCATCCATTCTCCCCAATCTCATCCCGACTCCATCCATCACACGATACCATCCCAACTCTATATACTACCCTGATCCCATTCCAGCTTTTCATCCATCCATTAGATCCCATCCTGGCTCCATCCATCCCCTAAACCCATCCTGTCTCCATCCATACCCCTGATCCCATTCCAGCTTCATCCATCCCCCTGATCTCATTCCAGCTCTATCCACCACCCTAATCCCTTCCTGGCTCCATCCATCCCCCCAATCCCATCCTGGCTTCATCCATTGTGGTAGGTTAAGGGGAGAGAGCCACACCAATGCACTAGCCTGATCGGTGCCGGGGGGGGGGGTGACACCATGTTTTACTGCATCAGGTGACACCAACCCTAGTGACGCCACTGCAAAAGCACAGAACAATGGTCGTTTTCCTTCCTGCTTTATCAATGGTTCTCCATAACAGAGGTTTCCTGGTGGCAATGGAGAGGACCCATGGACATAAGATCATAGACATAAGTCATTAAAACAGTACCATGCCTTGTCCATGGATAACTTAAAGTGGTTCTAAAGCTAAAATGTTGTTTAACCTTAATGCATTTCCTGTATTAAGGTACAAAATGTGTATGGGGTAGGTGTGCATTGGGGGCTAATTTGGGTCACATAGAAGGCCTACCCTGGGGTGGGTTTTATGGGCTAGGTGATAAACGGGGTCATTAGTCCCAGCACAGCGGTTACACCTTGCCCAAATGTGTGCTCACCAATGCCTGGGACCAAGCGAGGGCCACAGTCATCTGAAAGTCAAACATTAAGGCGGTCTCACAACTCAGAAATGAACCACTTGTGTATAGTGTTGTATGCAGAGTTCTTCCAAACGGAATTGTCCCTTGTCCTGCACACTTTAACAGGTGTTTGGGTTGCATTAGGAGGGAAGTGCAGAGCCTATGCCCACTCCACTAGTCTGCGTACCTCTCTTACCATACTCCCAGTAACAGAATGGGATCCCACCAAGCACATATCGTGGACATCATGCATGCTACACTTAACCCTTCTCATTCCATACCAAGTGACCAGGTATTAGGTTTCTGTTACAGGTACGCTAGTCTGTTCCCAGTGATCGGCGAAGACAGACAGCTAGGGAGGGCGTCGAACACCAGACCTCCTCACTACCGTAGGTACCATGCCAACGACTGGTTTGGGTTGTTCTTTATGGTTACCAACAGCAACATCCTTGCAAGCTAACCTTTTGCTGTAGTGATGTTTCCCAGACCCCAATGTGCTAATTCAGACCCCAGTTCCTTAGACAGATATGCCAGGACCCCACATGCACACCTTGAGTAACTTCAGACCATGCTTTAAAGGGGTTGTAAACCCTCAGGGTTTTTCACCTTAATGCATTATATGCATTAAGGTGAAAAACCTCCTGTGCTGCAGCTGCCCCCCAGAAGCCCACTTTTACTTACCTGAACCCGATCTTTCCAGCGACAGGCACGAGCACACCAGCTCCAGCCGGTGTCTCGGGTCCGCATTGGATAGATTGATAGCAGTCAACCCAATCCAATGACGTGGGAGGTGGGGCCGGGTCCTGCTGTCTGTGTCAATGGACGCAGCAGCAGGACACAGGAGCGCACCCGCACGAGTGCCCCTAGGGAAAGTGCTTGTCCATCGAAAAGGTGGATCGGGGGCCCCTCTGTGCAAAACCCCTTCACAGAGGAGGTAAGTATGACATGTTATTTAAAAAAAAAACAAGACTTTACAACCCGTTTAAGCAGAGTAAACAACTTTCCTTAAAGTGGATGTAAACCCACTCTCATCCTTTCTAAACTACTGCCATAGTGCTGATCTATAAGGATATACATACCTCCTGCATGTATCCTTATCTGTCAAATGTCTCCCCTCTGTCTGTTATAAGAACTGAAAAACTGCAGATTCTGTGGGTGGATCTGTTGTCTGGAGCTCGGTGGGTGGAGTCGTGATGTCAGTAGACTCCCCGTCCACTTCTACACTCCCCTTGTCAACATGCATTTTCTCCTGTGCTATGATCACTAACATCCAGTCAAAATCCAGAAAAGTAACCACATGACTTCAGAAAAGGAGTGGGGGTGGGAATCAAAAAACAATGCCTGTCTAAAGCTAGTGCACGAGATATGTAAATAACCTGTCACTCAAAGCAAGGGGGCGGAACGGACAAAGGTAACTCTGTTTGTCCGTTTTATCTCACTGAACAATAAAAGAGGATTGCTCAGAGCTGGATTAACTCATTGTGGCAAGACCAGGCACAAATGATAGGAAATCTTATACTCTACATTGTAACAGCAAAAAAATAAATAAAAAAATTCGGGTTTACATCCACTTTAACTTTTGGCAGAATGTGTACAACAAAGTCCTTTCCCAAACTAAGCCTAACTGTGGTTGCCCCACGTTACCTGTACAGATGTAGTGTCTTTGGGGGGGGTCCAAACTGGAGATAGCTCGAGCAAAGGTGTTCATGTCCTTGGAAGTATTCCAATGGCATTCCAACAAGCTTCTTAACCACTTAAGCCCCGGACCATTTGGTAGCTAAAGGACCAGAGGTGAATTCAGAATTTTGCACTGCGCTGCTTTAACTGTAAATTGTGCGGACATGCAATGTTGTACCCAAACGAAATTTGCGTCCTTTTCTTCCCACAAATAGAGCTTTCTTTTAATGGTATTTGATTGCCTCTGCGATTTTTATTTTTTGCGATATAAACGGAAAAAGACCGAAAATTTTGAAAAAAAATGATATTTTCTACTTTTTGTTATAAGAAAAATCGAATAAACTCAATTTTAGTCATACATTTAGGTCAAAATGTATTCAGCCACATGTCTTTAGTAAAAAAAATGTCAATAAGCGTATATTTATCGGTTTGCGCAAAAGTTATAGCGTTTACAAACTAGGGTACATTTTCTGGAATTTACACAGCTTTTAATTTATGACTGCCTATCTCATTTCTTGAGGTGCTAAAATGACAGGGCAGTACAAAACCCCCCCAAATGACCCCATTTTAGAAAGTAGACACCCCAAGGAAATTGCTGAGAGGCATGTTGAGCCCATTGAATATTTTTTTTTTTTGTCCCAAGTGATTGAATAATGACAAAAAAAAAAAAAATTACAAAAAGTTGTCACTAAATGATATATTGCTCACACATGCCATGGTTATATGTGGAATTGCACCCCAAAATACATTCTGCTGCTTCTCCTGAGTACGGGGATACCACATGTGTGGGACTTTTTAGGAGCCTAGCCACGTACGGGACCCCGGAAACCAAGCACCGCCTTCAGGATTTCTAAGGGCGCAAATTTTTGATTTCACTCCTCACTACCTATCACAGTTTCGAAGGCCATAAAATGCCAAAATAGCACAAAACCCCCCCAAATGACCCCATTTTAGAAAGTAGACACCCCAAGGAAATTGCTGAGAGGCCTGTTGAGCCCATTGAATATTTTTTTTTTTTGTCAGAAGTGATTGAATAATGACAAAAAAAATAAAAAATAAAAAATTACAAAAAGTTGTCACTAAATGATATATTGCTCACACATGCCATGGTTATATGTGGAATTGCACCCCAAAATACATTCTGCTGCTTCTCCTGAGTGCGGGGATACCACATGTGTGGGACTTTTTAGGAGCCTAGCCACGTACGGGACCCCGGAAACCAAGCACCGCCTCCAGGATTTCTAAGGGCGCAAATTTTTGATTTCACTCCTCACTACCTATCACAGTTTTGAAGGCCATAAAATGCCAAAATAGCACAAAACCCCCCAAATGACCCCATTTTGGAAAGTAGACACCCCAAGCTGTTTGCTGAGAGGCATGGTGAGTATTTTACAGCTCTCATTTGTTTTTGAAAATGAAGAAAGAACATTTTTTTTTTTTTCTTTTTTTTTTTTCAATTTTCAAAACTTTGTGACAAAAAGCGAGATCTGCAAAATACTCACAATACCTCTCAGCAAATAGCTTGGGGTGTCTACTTTCCAAAATGGGGTCATTTGGGGGGGTTTTGTGCCATCTGGGCATTCCATGGCCTCCGAAACTGTGATAGGCAGTGAGAAGTGAAATCAAAAATTGACACCCTTAGAAAGCCTGAAGGCGGTGCTTGGATTTTGGGGTCCCGTACGCGGCTAGGCTCCCAAAAAGTCTCACACATGTGGTATCCCCGTACTCAGGAGAAGCAACAGAATGTATTTTGGGGTGTAATTCCACATATGCCCATGGCATGTTTGAGCAATATATCATTTAGTGACAACTTTGTGCAAAAAAAAAAAAAATATTTATTTTTTCCGCAACTTGTGTCAACATATAAAATATTCCATGGACTCGACATGCCTCTCAGTATATAGCTTGGGGTGTCTACTTTCCAAAATGGGGTCATTTGGGGGGTTTTGAACTGTTCTGGCATTTTATACACAACATTAGGAAGCTTACATCCACTCTTCTAACCACTTGAAGACAAAGCCCTTTTTGACACTTTTTGTTTACATGAAAACATATTTTTTTTTGCAAGAAAATTATGTTGAACCCCCAAACATTATATATATTTTTAAAGCAAAGGCCCTACAGAATAAAATGGTGGGTGTTGCATTTTTTTTTTCTACACAGTATTTGCGCAGCGATTTTTCAAACGCATTTTTTTGGGAAAAAATACACTTTTTTTAATTTTAATGCACTAAAACACACTATATTGCCCAAATATTTGATGAAATAAAAAAGATGATCTTAGGCCGAGTACATAGATACCAAACACGACATGCTTTAAAATTTCGCACAAACGCGCATTGGCGACAAACTACATACATTTTTAAAAGCCTTTAAAAGCATTTACAGGTTACCCCGTTAGATTTACAGAGGAGGTCTACTGCTAAAATTACTGCCCTCGATCTGACCTTCGTGGTGATACCTCACATGCATGGTGCAATTGCTGTTTACATATGACGCCAGACCGACGCTTGCGTTCGCCATTGGGCAAGAGCAGGGCAGGACAGGGGTGCTTTTTTTTTTTTTTTTTTTATTATTAATTTTGCTTTTTTATTTTATTTTTAAACTGTTGCTTCCATATTTATTTATTTTTATCACTTTTATTGTTATCTCAGGGAATGTAAATATCCCCTATGATAGCAATAGGTAATGACAGGTACTCTTTTTTGAAAAAACTGGGGTCTATTGGACCCTAGATCTTTCCTCTGCCCTCAAAGCATCTGACCACACCAAGATCGGTGTGATAAAATTCTTTCCCAATTTCCCAATGGCGCTTTTTATATCCGGGGGGGGACATTCCCTCCCACTGCTTGTAAAAGCAGTCCAGAGGCTAATTAACCACTAGGATTGCTTTTACATGAAAGCCGGCCGCTGGCTGAAAAGAATGATACCAAGATGATACCTAAACCCGCAGGCATCATTCTGGTATAAACATTCAAAGTCCAGCAACATACCAGTACGTTGCTGGTCCTTGTTGGACATGTATTGTAATCTTTTGTTTCATGCTGGCTGAACGAAAAAAAAAGATTGATCGGTGGGTATGCCCACCATTAGAATACCGCCCTTCATCCACCCACTTCTAATGATGGGCATACATGCACCATTTATATATGCCGAAGCATGGGGGCATCTTCTCGCAAAAGTAATGCCGCGTACATATGGTCAGACTTTTCCACGGGCAAGCCTCCGTCGGAATTTCGACCGTATATACGCGGCATTAGGAGCAAAATCGCTCCTCCGCTCCTACTGCCCCAATGCTTCGGCATATATGCTTTTTTTTTTTAACTGTGGTGGTGAAATTACCTCCTACAGCACTGGAGTCGCAGGGATCAGGCCTGTCTCTCGAACGCTGCAGTTATGTGTGTTGTGTTTTGCAAGTGACAGTGATCGATCGATACTGCACTTCGGTGGCCTGGGCTGGACGGAGGGGCAAAACGCAGGTGCTAGCAGGTATCTGGGCTGATCCCACTAACACTGCGTTTTTGGGAACCCTAAACTGCTGGGGACGCTAGTATAGATCTGATCAGATCAGATATTGAGCTGATCAGATACTATACCACTAAGGGGGGTGTATGCTTCACGTGTGGGTGTTAGCGCTACTGGCACTAACCTGACGCTGCCTGGGGTGTGACGCAGACCCTCTCTGACGCTAAAACCTAACTGATATCACCCGCCGGGCGATCAGGGGGTTAAACCTTTATTGGGTTATATACGGCGGGTGCCCTGACACTATAAAAAGCAAACTAACTAACCAGCGTCACCCGTAACACTTATATGATGATCACTGGTGAAAGGGTTAACTAGGGGCAATTAGGGGGTTAAAACCTTTATTAGGTAATATATGGGGGTACCTGACGCTATATAAAAACCTGACGGCGAACCTAAAAAAAAATTACTGGCTACCTATCGGCATCACCGACACTAAGACAACGATCATAAAAACGATTGCTTAGCGACAGTGGTGATAGGGGGTGAAAGGGTTACCTGGGGGGCGATCAGGGGGTTAAACCTTTATTAGATAATATATGGGGGTACCTGACGCTATAAAAACCTGCGGCGAACCTAAAAAAAATTACTGGCTACCGATCAGCATCACCGACGCTAAGACATCGATCACAAAAATGATCGCATAGTGACGGCGGTGCTAGGGGGTGAAAGGGTTACCTGGGGGGTGATCAAGGGGGTTACACCTTTATTAGGTAATATATGGGGGTACCCGACGCTATAAAAACCTGCGGCGAACCTAAAAAAAATTACTGGCTACCGATCAGCATCGCCGACGCTAAGACATCGATCAGAAAAATTATCGCTTAGTGACAGTGGTGATAGGGGGTGAAAGGGTTACCTGGGGGGGCGATCAAGGGGGTTAAACCTTTATTAGGTAATATATGGGGGTACCCGACGCTATAAAAACCTGCGGCGAACCTAAAAAAAATTACTGGCTACCGATCAGCATCACCGACGCTAAGACATCGATCAGAAAAATGATCACATAGCCACGGCGGTGCTAGGGGGTGAAAGGGTTACCTGGGGGGTGATCAAGGGGGTTAAACCTTTATTAGGTAATATATGGGGGTACCCGACGCTATAAAAACCTGCGGCGAACCTAAAAAAAATTACTGGCTACCGATCAGCATCGCCGAGGCTAAGACATCGATCAGAAAAATTATAACTTAGTGACAGTGGTGATAGGGGTGAAAGGGTTACCTGGGGGGCGATCAAGGGGGTTAAACCTTCATTAGGTAATATATGGGGGTACCCGACGCTATAAAAACCTGCGGCGAACCTAAAAAAAATTACTGGCTACCGATCAGCATCACCGACGCTAAGACATCGATCAGAAAAATGATTGCTTAGTGACAGTGGTGATAGGGGGTGAAAGGGTTATCTGGGGGGTGATCAGGGGGTTAAACCTTTATTGGGGGGGGTTAGGGGGCTACACTGGACCTAAAACTAAATGTACTGACACTTTTACAGTCACAAATGTCACTGATTGCAGTGATCACTAAATAAATGGTCACTGCAATCAGTGACACTGTGACTGGGGGCTGGGGGGTGATCTGGGGGTGTCTGGGGGGGCCTGGGGGGGCGATTTATGTGCCTATGTGTCCTGGTGTCAGTGTGCTGTTTTGTGTACTAACCTGGCATCTTCTCCTGTACGGCGCTCGGTATATGTGAGCGCCCCAGGAGAGATGACATCACTTCCTCCTTCCTGGCAGGCAGGGGAAGCTCTCTCATTCGCCGGGAGCGATCGAGAGGGGGTGGCCGGAATCGAATGGCCGTCCCCTCATGCCGGATCGCTCCCAAAGGTAAAACGACCGCTCACTGTAAAGAAGGGGGGTCCGATCGGACCCCCCAACTATACAAAGGCAATCACGTACATATACGTGATTCTGCCTGTCGGTGCCATTCTGCTGACGTATATTTACAGTGGGCGGTCGTTAAGTGGTTAAGACATAGTTTTGAGTCTCCGTGTGTGCATCCCATGCTTGTTCTAGGTTTACATGCTTGTTCTATGTTCCCGTTGCTCTTGGTTAACCCTGTTCTAGGTCCCCCCTAAGACCTGGGCCTCTTCCCTTTATATCAAACTGGAGGGAGGCTGGTCCCCTGAGGTAAACCCACAAACACACAAGAAAAGAAAGCACAAGCATTAACCCCTTCCCTCCCAACCTGGGCAAGCGGGTAGACTGACTAACCAAGAGTAGGCAACCTGCCTACAAACGTTTTAGGGCTTGCAGTGCACCCCTCCTCCTCTAAACACTCACCCTTGGATTGATCCAGCACTGTGCCTGACGGCAGTCTTCTGTTCTCTCTCTTCATACAGTGACGGACAGGTAGAAGCGGGAGCCATATTTTTTTCACATGAAACGTATAACATAAACACATTCAGCATGTCATTTGCATTTCAACTCACCCATGGGTGGAGTAGCAAGGGTTTGTCTCCCCACAATCTGTGCAGGTCCAAGTCCATCCAAAAAATGACTAAAGTGGCTCTCTGCTCCTAATCGGGTTGTAGGAAATATAAATCTGTAATGGGTAACAGTACAAAGTATGAGGTGTATAGGAGAGGAAACGAAATTTGCGCTGCTGTAAATATATTGTGGCTCATTTCTGAAAACGTCAGTAATTCGGTCAATTTCTAACTTACGTATATTGCCTTTCTTTTACCTATACTGTTTATATTAACTGTTATTTTCACTTTTAGCTTCATTACCTATGAGTTCCTGATCTGAAACAAATATGCAATAGATCTTCACCGTTCATCCCATAGCCAGGTTTACAAAAGCATACAGTATGTTTGAAAGTAATCCTTTCAAGAAAGAAGTTTTAGGGGCTGCCATTCCAGGCATTCCTCTGAAAATGATAGGTATCTGGCTCTATCTAGCTTTAAAACTTTTGAAACACAGGTTTAGAACAATGCTGTAAATGAATGTAAAAAATGTTTCCTTAGCTCTATACCTTATGTCAGTGAGGCTGGGTCCACACCTATGCCAATTGGATGCGGCTTCCCAGCATCCAATTTGCATAGCAGGAGAATGTGACCGTCTCTCTATGGAGCCGGTTCACATATCTCTGGGGTGGCTGCGTAGTGCACTGCACAGTAATGCAAGTTTTCTTGGGTGGTGGTTTTCTTGGGTGGTGCTACGCTGCCCCAGGTGTCCTCACTCCCAGTCTCAGAATCTGATCTCCGCTGGTATGGTCTCCCGCTGGAAAGTGAATATTCAGACGGAGATGCTCTCTCTCTAACTCTCTTGTGCCAATAGAAAAAGCTTTCCTGGGAAGTTTAATAAAAAATCATATCTGCTGGATGCTGAGGAGCACTGGCGTTGCAAGGCAGGTGCGGGGGGTGCGGGTCGCACCCGGGTGACACCCGCCAGAGGGGTGACACCATCACGGCGCTGGATTGAGAGAGGCACCTTTTCCTACTTCCCCTGCGCACTCCAGTGTCTCCTTCGCTCCCCGCAATGTTCGGGGAGGGAGGAGAAATTGTGTTGTGACTCGAGGCAGACAGTGCCATAGTCCAGTGCACAGCGCCCGGCACTGCAATCCGCCTATTGACGCTCAGGCAGGTGGGGAGAGGTGCCGGCTCACAACAAATACATTCCTCAGACCGACGGAGCCTAGTCTCCTCCTCCTCCACACTGACAGTATATTCACAACAGGAGGAGGAACGTCCATGTGGACAGAGCGCGCTGATCTGAGGTCTGTGACTGTAGGGAGAGAGGAGATATAGGGGGGGGGGGTTACATTAGGGAGATTGCAGGGGGGGTTACATTAGGAGGAATACAGGGGGGGGTTACATTAGGAGGAATACAGGGGGGGGGTTAAATTAGGAGGAATTGCACAGGGGGGGTTACATTAGGAGGAATACAGGGGGGGGTTACATTAGGAGGAATACAGGGGGGGTTACATTAGGGAGATTGCAGGGAGGGTTACATTAGGAGGAATACAGGGGGGGGTTAAATTAGGAGGAATTGCACAGGGGGGGTTACATTAGGGGGAATACAGGGGGGTTACATTAGGAGGAATACAGGGGGGTTACATTAAGGGGATTGCACAGGGGGGTTACATTAGGGGGAATACAGGGGTGTTACATTAAGGGGATTACATTAGGGGATTGCACAGGGGGGTTACATTAGGGGATTGCACAGGGGGGTTACATTAGGGGGATTGCACGGGGGGGTCACATTAGGGGGATTGCACGGGGGGGTCACATTAGGGGGATTGCACGGGGGGGTTACATTAGGGGGAATACAGGGGGTTACATTAGGGGATTGCACAGGGATGTTACATTAAGGGGATTGCATTGGGGGGGTTAAATTAGGGGGATTACATTAGGGGGATTGCAGGGGGCTTACATTAGGGAGGTTGTACGGGGGGGAACGTGACATTAGGGGGATTACAGGGGGGGTTCCATTAGGGGAATTACACAGGGGTTCCATTAGGGGGATTACACGGGGGGAGAGCTGTGCTGATGTGTTAGAATGCTCAGTGCCCCGGGTGGCTCAATGAACTGGGGGAGGGGGGGGGTGACACCAAATTTTATCGCACCAGGTGACACCAACCCTAGTGACGCCACTGCTGAGGAGGATGGTGCACCATAACATAAGTATCTCCTGTGACAGCAGGAAGGTAAAGTCACCTGGTTGCATCCAGGGGGGTAGATATATTTCTCCCAGATTCAGGCTTTATGCCGACTTATACAACTAGGGAGTTGATGAAGCCCAGCTGAGGCTAGTGGGCTCATGAATGACTCATACCTCTAGGGAGAGTGCTGGGCGTCGTGAGACAGGGAGTTGATGAGACCAGCTGAAGCTTGTCAGCTCATTTAGGCCTCTATAAGAACTCCCAGCTTCATTAGATGTTGGCTCATGCCTGGACCCAGACCTGTGTGGACTGTCTAGGGAGAGTGAACCCCTGTGCGGTGAGGCAAAGCCTGTGTGGCTATTTGTTTGGACTTTTACTAAACCAGGGACTTAGGGACTAGGACAGCACCAGGCTGATCCCAGTTGTTAGTTTAGGAAACCTGCATGTTTAGTCAGAGGTCAAACTGACCAGGATTTATTTTGTTTATGTTTCTTTTTGGCTTTGCTGTGTTTTTGTCACTGTACATAGAGAAATAAACCGCACCTTTTGATTTTGAAAACCACAACCTCCGTCTGCTGGCCCTGTTTTTGTGTGGGGAGCCCAACCAGGGGGTCACACACACCCGCTACCGAGTTAACCCCCTCACAGTTGGTGGAGAATGCGGGCAGTTTTTTTAAGCCAGCATGGAGGAGATACTGAAACAGCTGGCTCTAGCAAATGCCAATCAACAGCAGACAAATGCAGGTTTGCAAAGGAGCCTTGCAGCCCAGCAGCAAGCTCATCAACAAGCCCAGCAGCAATCTGAGGCCCGCTTCATAGACCTGTTACAGAAGCAAGAGCAGAGACTACAACAAATTGAAGCAGTAATGCAGCAACGTCCGCAGACCAGTGAGGAAAGCCGTCCCACTAATACCGCGTCCTTTGGGGTGAGTCGTTTATTGACAAAAATGACTGGAGAGGATGATCCAGAGGTATTTTTGACCACATTTGAAAGGACTGCTGAAAGAGAAAAGTGGCCTGAGGAGCAGTGGGCTGGACTGGTGGCTCCTCTGTTAACTGGTGAATCGCAGAAGGCTTACTATGACCTAGAGCCTGACCAAGCAAAAGACTATGTGATGCTAAAAGCTGAAATATTGGCAAGGCTGGGTGTCACCCTGGCTGTCCGGGCTCAGCGTGTGCATAACTGGACTTTCCAGCTTGGAAAACCCCCCAGGTCTCAAATGAATGATCTCATTCACCTGAGCAGGAAGTGGCTACAGCCAGAGACTTTGTCCGCACCAGAGATTGTGGAACGTGTTGTAATGGATCGGTTTTTGAGAGCTCTTCCTACTGCCATCCAAAAGTGGGTAAGCCATGGAGACCCAGAGACGGCCGGTGGTCTTGTGGATCGTGTAGAGAAATACTTGGCTACAGAGAACCTGACGGCCTCTTCCAGAGACTCTCAGACTTTCCACCCTAAGACCAGACCATCCCCAGGGGCGGATAAGAGGATTCCAAGGGGTGAGGGTGGAGAGAGTGAGAGGGTGGGAGCTCTACCCAAAGTTTGGCGAGAACAGCCTGGGAAGTCAGGGGCTCAAGAGGCAGCCAAATGGATTGTTTGCTACCGCTGCCGGCAAGCGGGACATATTGCAGCAAATTGCCCGGTTGTGGAGGAACCCATGCAATATGACTTTCTGATGGACAGACGTCAGTCGCTGTGTGCGACAGTCGCATGCACTGCCATTCGGGGAACTGAGAAACATTTATGCAAAATGTGTATTAATGGTAGAAATGTTGTGGTATTACTGGATTCAGGTAGCCTTGTGACCCTGATAAAGGCTGAATTAGTTAAAACAGAGGTCTCTGGGAATAGCAAGGTAGCTGTTATTTGTGTGCATGGGGACACCCGAGAGTATCCAGTGACTACAGTGTGTTTCGAGACCCCCAAAGGTATCCTCTCTCATCCAGTGGGGTTAGTATCTCAATTACCGCATGATGCCATTGTGGGAAGGGATTTTCCGAAGTTCTGGGAACTGTGGGATGATCCTGAGCCCCACACTGGTGCCCCTATGTACCACGAATGTGATAGCCAGAACTCCTCTGAGAGTGGTGAGGACTCTCCAGAATTTCCCTTGTCAGTATTGGCAGGGGAGACTCAAGAAACTGGAGAGGAGCCCACCTCCTCAGACGAAAACCTACCGTCTGTGGAGTTTTCTGATCTGGAGGTTCACAGGGAAAATTTTGCCACAGAACAGTTAAAAGACCCCGCCCTAATAAAGGCACGGGAAAACGTAGTGGAAATAGATGGCGAGTTAGTGAACCCAGATAATACCTGCACTTACCCATACTTCAGCGTAGAGAAGGACCTACTGTATCGGGTGGCAAAAAGGGCAGAAGAAACCGTTGAGCAGCTTGTGGTGCCCAAACCTTACAGGAAGTTGGTGTTGGAGTTGGCCCATGGGCACATTCTTGGAGGTCATCTGGGGACAGAGAAAACCCGAGAGAGGGTATTACAGAGATTCTATTGGCCTGGGGTGATGAAGGACATAGAAAATTATTGTTCCTCCTGCCCTGTGTGTCAGAGGTCGGCCCCGATGCCACATTTCCGTAGCCCGCTGGTCCCTCTACCCATCATTGAGGTCCCATTTGAGAGAATCGCAATGGATTTGGTAGGTCCTATAATCAAGTCCGCTAGGGGGCACCAGTACATATTGGTTATAATGGACTATGCCACCCGTTATCCAGAAGCGATCCCTCTCAGAAATACCTCGGCCAAAACCATAGCCAAAGAGCTATCTCTTGTTTTTAGCCGGGTGGGTATTTGTAAAGAACTGCTTACGGACCAAGGTACACCCTTTATGTCCCGGGTTATGAAAGAGCTGTGTAAATTGTTCAAAGTGACGCAATTGCGTACATCTGTGTATCACCCCCAAACCGGATGGGAGCTGGCGATTTTGTAACGATTTTCGTCAGTTGAACAAAGTTACAAAATTTGACACCTACCCCATGCCACGTATAGATGAGTTGATCGACCGGCTGGGAACAGCCCGATACATGACGACTCTTGACCTCACAAAAGGGTATTGGCAAATTCCCCTGGCCAAGTCGGCCAAAGAGAAAACCGCATTTGTAACCCCAGACGGGGCGTTCCAATATAAGAGAATGCCGTTCGGGTTACAGAATGCGCCGGCCACATTCCAGCGGAAAATGGACCAGATACTGAGGCCCCATCGGAAGTATGCTGCGGCTTACCTGGATGACGTAATTGTCCATAGCACAGATTGGGCCTCACATCTGCCAAAAGTGCAAGCAGTCCTAGACTCTATCCGGGAAGCGGGGTTTACGGCTAACCCCAAGAAGTGTACCATTGGGCAGGAGGAGGCCAAATATCTTGGGTACACCATTGGCAGGGGAGTGATAAAACCCCAACTCAACAAAGTCGAGGCCATCCAGAGTTGGCCACGTCCCAACAGCAAGAAGCAGGTACGGGCCTTTCTGGGAATCGCGGGTTATTATCGGCGCTTCATTCCCCACTTTGCTTCTAAGGCTGTGCCCCTAACCAACCTGACGAAAGGGAAAGGGTCGGTCATGATTAAATGGACCCCCGAGGCTGAGGCAGCATTCCAATTCTTGAAACAAGCCTTATGTAGCCAGCCAGTGTTGTACTCACCCGACTTCTCTAAAGACTTTGTCGTACAAAGTGATGCGTCAGATGTGGGGTTAGGAGCAGTATTGTCCCAGGTCTGGAACGGGGAAGAGCACCCAGTCATTTACCTCAGCAGGAAGTTGAAGTCCCATGAGGTAAATTACGCCACGGTTGAAAAGGAGTGTTTAGCGGTGAAGTGGGCTCTAGATTCCCTTCGGTACTATCTGCTAGGTAGGCACTTTGACATGGTTACGGATCACGCTCCGTTAAAGTGGATGGCTCAAAACAAGGAGACAAATAGAAGAGTGAATAGGTGGTTCCTGGCCCTACAGGAATTCAACTTCACAGTAAAGCATCGCCCTGGCGTTCAAATGGGGAATGTGGATGCTTTGTCTCGAGTACATGAATGCCTGATTGCTGGTGTTCCAACCCCAAGGTTAAAACAAGAGGGGGGGGTATGTGACAGCAGGAAGGTAAAGTCACCTGGTTGCATCCAGGGGGGTAGATATATTTCTCCCAGATTCAGGCTTTATGCCGACTTATACAACTAGGGAGTTGATGAAGCCCAGCTGAGGCTAGTGGGCTCATGAATGACTCATACCTCTAGGGAGAGTGCTGGGCGTCGTGAGACAGGGAGTTGATGAGACCAGCTGAAGCTTGTCAGCTCATTTAGGCCTCTATAAGAACTCCCAGCTTCATTAGATGTTGGCTCATGCCTGGACCCAGACCTGTGTGGACTGTCTAGGGAGAGTGAACCCCTGTGCGGTGAGGCAAAGCCTGTGTGGCTATTTGTTTGGACTTTTACTAAACCAGGGACTTAGGGACTAGGACAGCACCAGGCTGATCCCAGTTGTTAGTTTAGGAAACCTGCATGTTTAGTCAGAGGTCAAACTGACCAGGATTTATTTTGTTTATGTTTCTTTTTGGCTTTGCTGTGTTTTTGTCACTGTACATAGAGAAATAAACCGCACCTTTTGATTTTGAAAACCACAACCTCCGTCTGCTGGCCCTGTTTTTGTGTGGGGAGCCCAACCAGGGGGTCACACACACCCGCTACCGAGTTAACCCCCTCACACTCCGTAAAGGGAGAGAAGCATAAAGGGCATTGTCTCATTGTCCATATTGCTGTAGCCTAGCAAGGGGAATAGAAAATTGGTAAAAACTGTACTTATAGGAAGTTTGTCTGATGGGGAAGGGACATGCAAGTACAAATATTGCAACTGGGATTAAGGTTAGTAGGTTTCTCTGTGTCCATTGCAATTCTTATCATAAATAGATGTAGCACCCTGGTGTTTAGGCAGGGTTGCTCAAATATTTACCTGCCAGGTATAGCTACCTTGGCTAATTGTTGAGGATCAATTCATTTTACGCTAAATCTGTAATTGCTGCACTTCTCTCTTTTTGCCACTAGGTGGCCAGGCACTTGGTGGCATTAGATAAGACAAGGGCACTGCAAGGTCAGATTATGGGTATATGGGGTGTCTCAGCCAATGGACGAGTTTTCGTAAACCCCATGGCTTGCTGGGAGAACCTATATATTTGGGTAGAGTCAGGGGATCAGTGTTCTGTGCCACCTGGATGGCTGCCAGGGTGGACGTGTGTTGTATTGCCCGGGCTGCTAGGCCAGAGTTTAGGCCTATACCGGGCACATCTGGCTGCTAGGCTGTCTGAGGGCCTATCCAGAAGCAAGAGAGCAGCGCAGGGTTGGGATTGTGGCTTGCAATCCAACCAGAAGTGACGGTTCTGCCAGCAGGAGAACCTGTCGTGGTCAGACCAACCACCTTATTACCAGGGCCCACAGTGAGTAACTGAAGCAAGTATCGGAAAAGAAATCTCACCAACCGGGGACAGTGAAGAATTGGGAAACTTCAGGAGGTATCAAGCCAGGGACCCAGCCAGCGGAGGTGACGCTTGCAGAGCAGCCTTGTGTGTCAAGCCAGGGAACGAACAGGCCAGTGGGATGAAGCTTGAGAAGTATCTGGAGTGCCAAGCTAGGGACCCAGCAGAGAAGCAGGGGTGACGCTTGAGGTAGATACTACAGTGAAGATTGGAGGAGCTCAAGGGATTCAGTGGTAGTGAATCATCTAGTCTAGTTAAGAGAGACTGGGAGCCCAGTGGGCTGAAGAATTTCAAGAAGTAATTGTAGTAGAAGTGAAGGAACTGTTACACTTTGTGTTAGAAACTGTTAAAGACTAATGCCATAGGAGACAGCATTCCTACACATGCAGATGTGGCGTCCTGCTGGATGCCTTTCCCTGCATGGCTGTCTACCTGTAGAAGTCTCAGAGTCTGCCAAATTGAAATTGCAATTTCTTAAGGGTGTCCTGGCCCTAACCCACTCTCCCAATGAATTGAAATCTCTTTGCATTCAAGAAGTATCTGGTGCCCAAGAGTCTACCTTGCATTACACCCACTATGCCTTGCAACCCACTTTATACAGAAGGAAGTCAGCTATCTCTGGCCCTGGAGGTTCTCATTAGACTAAAGGAGGCCTGGGACCTTGCTACATACAAATCAACGTAATGGGTGTCCAAAGCTGCAAGCTTGTCTCAGACCCCATTCTGCTTTAATCTGCCTCAGTGGTGAGGAAGTAAAGAAAGAAAAATGCCACTTACGTGCCATCAGAACTGTTGCTGTTAGTGCTGCCATCTGTAGATTCCCGACTCCCTTGTCTTGTCACCCGGTTTCTCATTTCCACAGCAATACCCGTCTCTGTGCTGCGTCGAATATTACTGCGCAGTTTCTTTGTTGTACCATCTGTGAATATCAAGAAAAATTAAGGTAGTAATAGCATTTATCTTACGGAGCATATAGAGGAGCATACAGCATCATATAGATTCAAAGAATTCCCTCATGGATTATGACAGTAACAGTTATTTGACCTGTACACAGAGCAACAGAGCAGTCAAATGAGTGCTGCTGAACCTGGGCACTAGAGGGATCCCTGCAGAGGATTGGCTTGTCTTCTGCAGTGGGATCCAGGTGGCCATTTTGGAGAAACCAATGCCTATTCTAGGTGCTGAATTCATATGAGATTTGGGAGACCATTTTGGCACAGACATAATATATATAAATATCACATACTGTATTTCAGGGAGCCTTGCTTCGGAAGAGAGAGAGAAGGCAGCAGCTGACGTGTAAGTTAGAAAGAAACACATGAACACCTCTTCTGGGAAGTGGGGCTGTCCCTTGATGAAGTGGGATTAGATACCCTCATATTTTTGGGACTATACCAGTCTGTCATTACCCAAAGCTTTTTGGGGACAGACAGGATAGCAATGTCACTCTTCAATGTGTCAATGTGACCAACAGAGCCCTAGAAGTTAAAAAAGATATTTATTCTATTGAGACTTGCCCTTATCCACCACTATGGAAATGTTTTCTTACTAAAGCAAGATTGCTGGTTATTAAAGTGGTTGTAAAGTCTTAAGATTTTTTACCTTCCTGCATTCTATGCAAGAAGGTAAAAAACCTTCTGTGTGCAGCAGCGCCTTCAAATATTTTATTATATCTTTTCATGTGACAACACTAAAGAAATGACACTTTGCTACAATGTAAAGTAGTGAGTGTACAGCTAGTATAACAGTGTAAATTTGCTGTCCCCTCAAAATAACTCAACACACAGCCATTAATGTCTAAATCGCTGGCAACAAAAGTGAGTACACCCCTAAGTGAAAAGGTCAAAATTAGGCCCAAAGTGTCAATATTTTGTGTGGCCATCACTATTTTCCAGCACTGCCTTAACCCTCTTGGGCATGGATTTCACCAGAGCCTCACAGGTTGCCACTGGAGCCCTTTTCCACTCCTCCATGACGACATCACGGAGCTGGTGGATGTTAGAGACCTTGCGCTCCTCCACGCTCCACCTTCCATTTGAGGATGCCCCGCAGATGTTTAATAGGGTTTAGCTCTGGAGACATGCTTGGCCAGTCCATCACCTTTACCCTCAGCTTCTTTAGCAAAGCAGTGATCATCTTGGAGGTGTGTTTGGAGTCGTTATCATGTTGGAATACTGTCCTGCGGCCCAGTCTCTGGAAAGAGAGGATCATGCTCTGCTTCAGTATGTCACAGCACATGTAGGCATTCATGGTTCCCTCAATGAACTGTAGCTCCCCAGTGTCGGCAGTAAGGATGAGCTTCGAGTTCGAGTCAAACCCATGTTCGACTCAAACATCGCCTGTTTGTCGAATTTCGAACATTATGGGCCATTCGCGCCAAATTCGAGTGGCGCGTCACGGCCCATAATTCACTGTGGCATCGCAGTGCATTGCTGGCTGATAATTGGCCAAGCATGCACTATGAACCGCATTCTTGGCCAATCACAGCGCCGTAAGTACAGAGAGCTGTAATTGGCCAAAGCAATTGCTGGTGTTCTGATACAAATACAGGCAGGGAGCTGCAGTATTTTGCTTTAGTGTCCTTTGCACAGTGTGCACCAAAAGCTTACCTCAATACAATTGCTGGTTTTCTGATACAAATACAGGCAGGGAGCTGCAGTATTTTGCTTTAGTGTCCTTTGCACAGTGTGCACCTAAAGCTTACCTCAATACAATTGCTGGTGTTCTGATAGAAATACAGGCAGAGAGCTGCAGTATTTTGATTTAGTGTCCTTTACACAGTGTGCACCTAAAGCTTACCTGAATACAATTGCTGGTGTTCTCATACAAATACAGGCAGGGAGCTGCAGTATTTTGTTTTAGTGTCCTTTGCACAGTGTGCACCTAAAGCTTACCTGAATACAATTGCTGGTGTTCTCATACAAATACAGGCAGAGAGCTGCAGTATTTTGTTTTAGTGTCCTTTGCACAGTGTGCACCTAAAGCTTACCTGAATACAATTGCTGGTGTTCTCATACTAATACCACAGGCAGGGAGTTCAAAATGATAAACAGATTCTACGTAACAACAAACCTACAGTCCCTGTCTTGTTTGCACCGCCTGTATACTGCTGTTCCGAGTATATAGGGCCTGGGGGCCCTACACCTTTCCTTTTTTTTATTTGGGTGCGGGATTCCCCTTGATATCCATACAAGACCTAAATGGGCTGGGGAAGGGGGGTACCCATGCCGATTTTCTCAATGATTTTCATCCATATTGCCGGGACCAGACATTACATTAAAGCCGCAAGCAGTTTTAAATGACTTTTTTTCCTTTAGAAATGTAATTTTGTGCAGGGACAGTTCTAAACACGGGAAACACGTGCCACTTCACAAGCATACTATAGACACCCCCCAGGTACAATATTTAAAGGAATATTTCACTTTTTTTTTCACTTTATGCATCATTAAAATCACTGCTCCCGAAAAAAACGTCAGTTTTTAAAACTTCTTTTTGCATTGATACATGTCCCCTGGGGCAGGACCCGGGTCCCCAAACCCTTTTTAGGACAATAACTTGCATATTAGCCTTTAAAATTAGCACATTTGATTTTTAACGTTCGAGTCCCATAGACTTTAATAGGGTTCTAAATTTTGCGCAAACTTTCGGTCCGTACGCAGGTTCTGGTGCGAACCGAACCGGGGGGTGTTCGGCTCATCCCTAGCCGGCAGCTCTTCTGCAGCCCCAGACCACAACACTCCCACCACCATGCTTGACTGTAGGCAAGACACACTTGTCTTTGTACTCCTCGCCTGGTTGCCACCACACATGCTTGACACCATCTGAACCAAATAAGTTTATCTTGGTCTCATCAGACCACAGGACATGGTTCCAGTATTCCATGTCCTTAGTCTGCGGGCTTTCTTGTGCATGATCTTTAGAAGAGGCTTCCTTCTGGGATGACAGCCATGCAGACCAATTTAATGCAGTGTGCAGCGTATAGTCTGAGCACTGACGGGCTGACCCCCTACCCCTTCAACCTCTGCAGGAATGCTGGCAGTACTCATACGTCTATTTAACAAAGACAATCTCTGGATATGACGCTGAGCACGTGCACTCAACTTCTTTGGTCGACCATGAAGAGGCCTGTTCTGAGTAGAACCTTTCCTGTTAAACCACTGTATGGTCTTGGCCACCGTGCTGCAGCTCAGTTTCAGGGTCTTCTTGAAGCCTCAGAGAGTTCTTTGCCATGATGTGCCTTGTTGAACTTCCAATGACCAGTATGAGAGAGTGAGAGCAATAACACCAAATTTAACACACCTGCTCCCCAGTCACACCTGAGACCTTGTAATACTATTGAGTCACATGACACCAGGGAGGGAAAATGGCTAATTGGGCCCAATTTGGACATTTTCAGTTAGGGGTGTACTCACTTTTGTTGTCAGCGGTTTAGACATTAATGGCTGTGTTGAGTTTTTCTAAGGGGACAGCAAATTTACACCGTTATACAAGCTGTACAATCACTACTTTACATTGTAGCAAAGTGTTGTTTCTTCAGTGTTGTCACATGAAAAGATATAATAAAATATTTTCAAAAATGTGAGGGGTGTACTCACTTTTGTGAGATACTGTAACTATCAATTAAATTAAGAAAAGTTTATTTAAGAAATGAATAGATGGACGCGTTAAGATTTCTGCTCAGAGCTCCGCTTTAAGAAAGTGGCCACAGTGTTCCCCTTTGCCAGTATGCTTCAAGGACGGACTGTTGCTTTTGTGTGGTGATGCAGAGATCTCTCATTGTGACAGGGGACAGAAATTTCTACTCAAGCTTTGGTTAATTTTAATAATTTTTTTTTTTTTTTTTTAACCACCTCCCTACTGTGCACGAAAACCCCCTTCCTGCCCAAGCCATTTTTCAGCTTTCAGCGCTGTCACACTTTGAATGACAATTGCGCGGTCGTGCGACGTGACTCCCAAACAAAATTTGTGTCCTTTTTTTCCCACAAATAGAGCTTTCTTTTGGTGGTATTTGATCACCTCTGCGGTTTTTATTTTTTGCGCTATAAACAAAAGAAGAGCGTCCAGTTTGGAAAAAAAACACTATTTTTTACTTTTTGCTATAATAAATACCCATTTTTTTTTTAAAATAAAATTTTCCTCAGTTTAGGCCGATACGTATTCTTCTACATATTTTTGGTAAAAAAAAAAAATCGCAATAAGCGCGTATTGATTGGTTTGCGAAAAAGTTATAGCGTGTACAAAATAGGGGATAGATTTATAGCATTTTTATTTTTTTATTTTTTTATTAGTAATGGCGGCGATCTGCGATTTTTTATTGTGACTGCGATATTGCGGCGGACACATCGGACACTTTTGACACATTTTTGGGACCATTCACGTTTATACAGCGATCCCTGCTATAAAAATGCATTGATTACTATATAAATGTGATTGGCAGGGAAGGGGTTAACCACTAGGGGGCGGGAAGGGGTTAAATATGTTCCCTCAATGTGTTCTTACTGTGGGGGGAGGGGACTGACTGGGGGAGGTGACCGATGGTTGTCCCTATGTACAAGGGACACAGCATCGGTCCCCTCTCCCTCACAGGACGTGGATCTCTGTGTTTACACACAGAGACCCACTTTCCTGCTCGTTTCCCGGGCAATCGCGGGTGCCCGGCGGCAATCGCGGCCGCCGGGCACGCGCACCGGGGCCTTGTGAACGCGGCGGGTGCGCGCCTTCTAGCTCGTTTTAAAGGGAGGACGTCATATGACGTCCTCCCAGAACGAGAGTATCCTCCGCCCGCCGTCAATTGACAGTGGGCGGTGGACAAGTGGTTAAATGATTGAAAATAAAGCCAAAAACACGTGACAGCATGAATCCAAATACAATTATGGATGTATTGCTACAACTTACTTCAACAGAGTTATCTAGCTCTTATCACTATATATTATAGTTTCATAATCTGAACACGAGTCAGAAGATGTATCACAAAACAGAATATTGTTTTTGTTGTTGTGTACAGCAATAACAAATAAAGGTAAATGGCTTCTGAATCACTAAGTGATTATCCATGAATACATAAACAGTTTGCACATTCTCATCATTTAGCATTACTTATGATGATTGTGAAGCATCGGGAAGGGGAGGATGGTACTTCCACCCTCTGAGGTATGCCAAAGAGTAGCCAGTTGTCTCGCTGAATAGTTTCTTATTTCATAAACTGGGAAGATATTAGTGTAACTGGAATCCATTAGTGTTTAAGTGCTTATTTGAGACAAATCGGTGTTTGGTTTTTTCAGGGAGCAGACTGGGGAATTATCCTTGCAGCGGTTCATGTCAATATGAAGTAGCATTTTAACAGCAAACGTGAAGAGTGGTGCTAGGTGGATTGAAGGATAAGGTTGTACATTGATATGGATGAATTAACTATTATATATTAACTATTTAATATTAACTATTATACAAAGAGATATGTTTTCATTGTACTGTTATCAACCATACTTTTTTTTATCATCAGCAGACATACAATATTCAAAGCCAAGTACAACTCAGTAAAACAATAACCTAGTTTGTACTAAGTAGGCAATGCTAGAAGGCATCTTATATTAGTGCCAAAGGTTGTGTACCTATATACCCCAGTGTTTAAATTTCATCCCTTCCAATAAAACAGTGTTATATGGTTGTAGAAAAGCACACTGAAATGCCACCACTAAGGAGCATTGCTAAAAACCTGTGTAGTAATCTTACCCTATGCAGTAGCATCCTTAGCCAAAATGTGGTGCTGTTGGGCTGTAGTCAACCTGAGCTCTAGCTGTAATAATTCTATTTCCATTGTGTTTTGCCTATGCTGAAATTATTGTTTGCTTCTGCCTGCTGTTAGGGAGTGTTCCTAGAGATTATGTGAGAAGATACAATAATGCTCAGTTATAATTATTTATGTCTCCCTGGCCAACTAGTAGGAGATTTCTTGTCAGTGGAGCATGCTGGGTAAGGACATAAATGCATGAAGTGACCTTCTGGAAGCTCTCTTGCTTCCTGGGCTGCTGTCACGAGAGGAGGCTGTGTATTTGAGGTCAATGCTTTAGGGCCTGCTGCGCGGGGAGGGCCTTTGCCAAAAGAGAGGTCTGGGTGTGAGTACTAGGAAGTCTGGACTACTTGGAGTGGAGCACCAGGAAGAAACTTCACTGCTGATAAGTGTCCTTGAGAGTTGGGTAGAAGCTACTGCCAATGGATACTGCAGAGGGTCTTAGAGGTTCATCCAAGGGATAGGTTTGCTGCTCTAATGCTGCCATACAGTTTGATGAGTACAGAGTGCCTATTCCAGCTTAAAGGCCCATCTTCTGTATTGACTGTACAGAAGTCTGCATTTCTTGTCGCTTTAGGATATCCTGTGCCCTATCCCCTCTCTCCTTGAGTTTATTTATATCCACTTCCAATCCCCTCATCAGTTCATCCCTCACAGTCCCTACCTTTTGTTTCTCCAGCCCCTCCCTCTTAGATTGTAAGCTCGCAGGAACAGAGATCCTCTAACCCTCTTGTTTTGAATTGTACTGTTGGTGTATTGTCTCCTTTTACATTGTAAAGCGCTGCGCAAACTGTTGGCGCTATATAAATCCTGTATAATAATAATAATAATAATTGTACTTAAACTCTGTTAACATTTCTAAAGTGACAGCTGCTCATTTTATTCCATCCCATAAATAGTCAAGAATTCCTCCCTTAGGTGAAATGCTAGCCCCCTACACTAATTCCTAGAGGTAAGTGGGTGTTAAACCTATGTACCTGGCTTGAATACTGTAATAACATATTGTCCTTGTATAAGTGGATAATTATACATGAATAATCATTTTTGGGACAGTGCTGCAGATAGTAAGTATGGACTGCCAAACTGTTAGACAATATTGAGCATATTGAATGTGAAGTCTGTCAGGAGAAAATAAATACACAATCTGTACACACAACATATCTCAGAAATAGCCCTCTTTTGTGGAACTGTCCCAATTTATACATACAATTAGGATGGGCCATAACAAACTAAGCCTGTTTGCTTTGTAATACATTAAAGATTTGTATTTCTCAAAACACTGAAATGCAAGTGAATTAAAATACAACCCCTGCCAAAAAAACTCTTGGAAAGTGTTAATTTAATTGTGTAGAAAAAAAACTAATCACAGACACGCCTCAAAACTATTTTCATTTAACATTCCAACCTTCTGGCTTTAAGAAACAGTTGAAAAAAAGAAAGTAACTGTAGTCAGTTGCAACTGTTTTTGCAGATCAAGCAGAGGAAAAAAATATAAAATCACTAAATTCTGATTAAAATATTATGGAATCACCACGTACTTTGCAGTTCTAAAACAAACATCTGCATCAGATTACATCCTGAAAAATGATATCATCACCAAACATCCTTTCAAATGATGGAATAAGAAAAGTGTCCAAAAACTCAATATAAACGTATACATTTATTGAAGATTTAATGACTGTTGTCTCCCCCGTTCCTTTACCTGACATGCAACCCCATATCATCAATGGTTGTGGAAATTTGCATGTTTTCTTCAGGCAGTCGTCTTCATACATTTCATTGGAACGGCACCAAACAAAAATTCAAGCATTATCACCCTGCCCAATGCAGATTGGTAATTCATCGCTGAATATCACTTTCATCCAGTCATCCACAGTCCATGAATGCTTTTCTTTAGCCCACTGTAACCTTGTTTTTTTCAGTTTAGGTGTTAATGATGGTTTTCGTTAGTAAAAATCAAATAAGAAGGTTGTTAAAGGGGAGCATACTGGTAGACCAAGGAAGACATCAAAGCATCAAGATAGAAAACTTAAAGCAATATGCCTTTAAAAACAGAAAATGCACAACAAAACAAATGGTCAGAAACTGGAGTCAATGTCTGTGACCGAACTGTAAGACATCGGCTAAAGGAAATGGGATTTACATAGAGAAAAGCCAAACGAAAACCATCATTAACACCTAAACAGAAAAAAACAAGGGTACAGTGAGCTAAAGAAAAGCAATCATGGACTGTGGATGACTGGATGAAAGTGATATTCAGCGATGAATCACCAATCTGCATTGGGCAGGGTGATGATGCTGGAACTTTTGTTTGGTGCCATTCCAATGAAATGTATGAAGACAACTGCCTGAAGAATACATGCAAATTTCCACAATCATTGATGATATGGGGTTGCATGTCAGGTAAAGGTACAGGGGAGGGGAGATGACAGTCAATAAGTCTTCAATAAATTCTTCAATAAATTCTTATTCTATGAATTGAATGGATGTTTGGTGATAATGGCATAATTTTTCAGGATGTAATCTGATGCAGATGTTTGTTTTAGAACTGCAAAGTACGTGATGATTCCATAATATTTTCCTCAGAATTGAGTGATTCCATTTTCTTTTCCTCTGCAAAAACAGTTGCAACTGACTACAGTTTTCTTTCTTTTTTATTTTTTTTTAAGCGTTTCCTAAAGCCAGAAGGTTAGAATGTTAAATGGAAATAGTTTTGAGGCATGTCTGTAATTTTATTTATTTTTTCACACAATTTAAGTGATTGTAAAGCTTTGTTTTTTGTTTTTTTAATTAACAAACATGTCATATTTACCTCCACTGTGCAGCTCTTTTTGCACAGGGTGGCCCCGATCTGTGACTTCTGGGGTCCCTCGGCGGCTCTCGCGGCTCCTTCCCACATCAGATAACCCCCTAGGAGAAGCGCTCTCCCGGGGGTTTAGCTTGCGGGCGCGCTCCCAAGTCATTCATTCGGCATCCATAGCCGCCAAATTTATGACTCGCCCCCCCCCCGCGTTATTGTATTTGATTGACAGCAGTGGGAGCCAATGGCTGCACTGCTATCAATCTATCCAATCAAGAGCCGGGACCCCAAAAGCCAAAAGCAAACCCTTCTTCCACTCTACCTCCACTCTCCACTTCAACAACTGGCAGCTAAACAGAACTTCAGGGAGTAAAGGGAAGGTATGTATATACTGCTGGGGATAGTGGAATAAAATAAACACGTGCTTTACCTGCATAAGCAAAGCACAGGTTGATTTTAAGTTTGCCATACACTTTAAAATCTAAAAGTACAATCTTTGCATAATCTTCTGTAGATTTACCAAAATGAAGTAAGGTGAGGTCCTACCTAAACATTCACATTGTAACCAATCAGGCAGGCCCCCTTGTACTACATAGTTGTTGGGAGACCTAAAGAAGATGGATGGGAAGGTTAGACTGTAACTCACTCAAGTGGTCCACTAAATGCACATTAGACCCACAATGCAAACATAGGCTGCCGAATAGAGATTTATGCATTTGGATAAGAACCTTTTGGATGGCTATGTACATGATCCTTGAGGTCTGCAGGTATATTTTGTGGTAGCACTACCCCCATAGGAGCTGCTGGTTTAAAGTTTTGGGCCTACCATTACCTATTCTGTTCACCACACTTGTGTCAGGGATCCCTCTTGAAGAGCTTTTATGAACGTTCACACCAACACTTGGTTACCTTTTCTTCAAGAGCTTTATTTTACCAGTTCCAACAGAGGGGTAGAGAGATAGGGGAGGTTCAAATACCTTGCTTTGTGGATCACGGGCACAATCTCAGATCCAGAGGACAAATCAGTTCCACACTGGATTCAGCAATCCCTGGACAGGCCTTCTCTCACTGGCCTAGCAACCGGTGCGAAGCTCGTTCAAAGTCTCTGCCACAGACTTGATGAGTGCCGTTGCGTCGTTCCACAACCTTCCGCCACAAGATCGTGTAACCACACTGACACTTTGCAAAAAGTTCCTTCAAAAGTACACAGCTCACGGTGCCAGAATCTTTCAGCCATCCGGCAGCACCGTGAGACAAACTGGCCAGGATGCGTCCTTCAATTGAGTCCCCAATTGTTCTGCTTCTTCCCGCAGGCAAGACCGCGTAGGACCATCCCTGGACTAGTAGGCCCCAGCAACTCCTGGGCCTACTTCTCAGTTGCAGAGCCTCGGGCCAGCAGGCCCCAAGGTCGAAAATGGCTCGCTTATCCTTGAGGCCAGGAGGGCCCTCAGGTCAGGACCTGGCAACGAACCCCGATAGAGCGGTCTCTGTCCCTTAAGTAACCCCTCCAAGAATGCACAGCGGGTTGACCACGCCCCCCCTTAGCCACTTCTGGGAAAGGAATACCCAATACACCTAGCCTGCTGCATTTCCAACCCTGACCTGTGGTGACAGTGACACCTACTGTCAGGTGGAAAACGCAGAACCCAGCTAGACTGAAACAGAGCCAACAATTTAGCATAATTCTTTCTGAGCTGAACTACAGCTCAGATAACTAAATTTAACACATAGTGCCTACCCAACAGGAGTAGGGCACTACACACTTCCCCCACCGCAAAAAGACGATGTCCTCATCGTCGAGGAAAAAATATGACTCTCACTCCTGAGAGTCAGTACCTGAAACCCAAAAACTTGGACGGGAAGGGAGGGGGGTAAAACAGTAAAAGAAAATATGTGTTTAACATACACATGTAATGAAATCACATCAATATAAATATACAGTATTATACAGTATTCCTATCTCTCTCTCTATCTAACCCACCCATTCTCCGGTGGTTTTTGATAGAAGATTTCAATGCCTGAAGAAGAACAAAACAAGCAGACATATGCAAGAATATAAAATATCTCCTGAGAAGCAAAGCCTCACTTCCTGGAGAAATTAGCCTTTCTTTCTCCACATAAATATATATACATTGGGTGTAGGCAGCTAAGGAAAAAAATGAGAGTCCAGGTTTTCTGAGTAAACTCCTACCACCTAGTGGCAGAAATACAACATAACACAGTCCTCAGTTTTAAGTACTGGACCCATAGACGAAATCTTGACTCCAACATCTTCCGATACCCTAGCACTACCTAGCTACATACCCACAGTCCTTTCAGAAAGAAATCTTCCTTTCTTTTGGCAAGATGCAAAACAAAACCCAGGACAGTCACTGTAACTTTTCACCAGTAAAATTGTGGATCAGGTAAAGTTAGGGATTTTCCTTGCTTGTCAATGGTGGTGATAAAGTAGACCACATCGTCCTTCCCTGGTCGGCAAATGACCACTTTTTCCCCGTGAATATGTCTGCCATAACTCCAGTGCAGCAGGCACCCCTTGAAGCGTTCATCCATGGCAAGGGAATAGCCCCTCTTCCGGAACGGTTTTGGCACTGAAACACAGTCCCAAACAGCCTTGTGGTACCACTGTTCCCTGTGAGACTCAACTGCCTGCATAATTTCCCTGGGAGCATAAGGGAATTCCAGTCCATATTCTCTTTCCACCCGTTTATTAAGTAACCTTTGTGACCAGGAAAGTCTTGGCAGGGATCTGGTACTTCCATATCCAGGAGGCACACACGAGTTTGTGGACTTGTGCACCATAACACCTGCAAAAAGTTTTCCTGAACCCAGCGAACTGGTACCGCGGCCCAGGATTTCATCAGTAACAACCGGGGGTTCTACCCTGGGTGTTGTCTCCCCTGAGTCCACAGCTGCATACTCGGAGAAGGTAAAAGCAGAGGCGACATCATCGCTATTTGCCCATAGAAGTTCTTGCGACATAGTTTCAAACAAATCGTCATCCCCGGATATGTCTGACAAAGAGTCTATCTCCGAATCTCCCAATTCCTCCACCGGCAGATAATTACATACAGTTCCCAACATATTCCCCTTAGATCTCTCACCCGTTCCTGTCGTGGACTCCTCGGAGATCAGACTTTTCTCCGGTTTCGGTTCGGGTAGTCTCCGGGGTAGGCCTTGACCACGGCTGAGGGAGGCCTTCACGTATCCCACCTTCCTTCGGGCATTTACAGCGAGAGCAGGTGCAGCGGAGGTAGATACAGTTGAGGTAACAATAGCGGCACTGTCCGCTGATGACTTTCTCATAGCAGTAACAGCGCCATCCCCCTCGGGATTTCTCAAGACAGCAGATGTGGCAGATGTAGGTCTAACCACTGGATCAAAGGCAGCAACTTCTTCTGTTACGTTGCCCGTGGTCCAGTCCACTCTGTAGGCACAATGGTTGCTCCACAGCAAACAGGTACTCCCTGCATCATAGACATCGAACAAATGGACGGGGGTGAATAGCCAGTCCTTTGCACCTGTTGCATAGCATTCCCAAAGCCTCTACATCTCCGATTAAATAGAGCATGAACCACCCATGCGGCTCCAGACGAATACCAGTGTCCGTCAGTACAGTCCCCGGCAGTATGACACTTGTAGAGGTACCCACAGGAAACATTCTGGGTCCCATAGCAGACTGCGTTGACAAGGTTGAAGACATGGCAGTGCTCCGTCTCTTTCTGAACACTGGACACACATGCGGCGTCTCAAGCATCAGGCAGGTGTGAACTTGTCCCACTTGTTCTTTTTGGCACGTAGCTCGCAGACTTTCTTGGCTCCGCCCACAGCCCACGTGGCCTAGAAGTGATCACAAAGTTCTCACCCTTCTTCTTGACAGAAAAAAAATGGCACAGTCCAGAGACCTCTGTTGCATAAGTCCCAGATGAACGGTTCACTTTAGTTGCTATAGGTAACCACAGATATCCCGGACGAGCCCCCACGTGTAGCACTACCCCCGTAGGAGCTGCTGGTTTAAGGTTTTGGGCCTACCGTTACCTTTTCTGTTCACCGCACTCGTGTCAGGGATCCCTCTTGAAGAGCTTTTATGAACGTTCACACCAACACTTGGTTACCTTTTCTTCAAGAGCTTTATTTTACCAGTTCTAACAGAGGGGTAGAGGGATAGGGGAGGTTCAGGTACCTTGCTTTGTGGATCACGGGCACAATCTCAGATCCAGAGGATAAATCAGTTCCACACTGGATTCAGAAACCACCGGACAGGCCTACTCTCATTGGCCTAGCAACCGGTGCGAAGCTCGTTCAAAGTCTCTCCCACAGACTTGATGAGTGCCATCGCGTCGTTCCACAACCTTCCGCCACAAGATCGTGTAACCACACTGACACTTTGCAAAAATTTCCTTCAAAAGTACACAGCTCACGGTGCCAGAATCTTTCAGCCATCTGGCAGCACCGTGAGACAAACTGGCCAGGATGCGTCCTTCAATTGAGTCCCAATTGTTCGGCTTCTTCCCGCAGGCAAGACCGCGTAGGACCATCCCTGGACTGGTAGGCCCCAGCAACTCCTGGGCCTACTTCTCAGTTGCAGAGCCTCGGGCCAGCAGGCCCCGAGGCCGAAAATGGCTCGCGCATCCCTGAGGCTAGGAGGGCCCTCAGGTCAGGATCCGGCAACGAACCCCGATAGAGCGGTCTCTGTCCCTCAAGTACCCCCTCCCAGAATGCACAGCGGGTTGACCACGCTCCCTGAGCCACTTCTGGGAAAGGAATACCCAATACACCTAGCCTGCTGCATTTCCAACCCTGACCTGTGGTGACAGTGACACCTACTGTCAGGTGGAAAACGCGCAACCCAGCTAGACTGAAACAGAGCCAACAATTTAGCATAATTCTTTCTGAGCTGAACTACAGCTCAGATAACTAAATTTAACACATAGCGCCTACCCAACAGGAGTAGGGCGCTACATATAGAAGTATTGGTTTCTTTGAGAGATATTTGATTCAGGTTATAGAACTGTAAAAGGTTTCCATAGGTTCATTACTAATGAAAGATGCACTGATGGCACCAATAGGTTTGAATTCATAGCTGAATTGCATGACAATAATTGAACAATCCATGAAAACTCAAATTAAACAAACGCAAACATACAGTTGTGCTCATAAGTTTACATAGCCTGGCAGAATTTATGATTTCTTGGCCATTTTTCAGAGAATATATATAAGGCCTCGTACACACGACCGGTTTTCTCTGCAAGAAACGACAAGAAAACTGCTGGGAGAGCTTTCTTGCAGAGAAAACCGGTCGTGTGTATGTTTTCTCGTCGAGAAAACTGCCAGGAATCTCGACGAGAAAAATAGAGAACCTGCTCTCTATTTTCTTGTTGGGATTCTCCTCGGCCTGTTTCCCGATGAGAAAACTGTGTGTGTGTATGCAGCAACAAGCTTACCTGTCCTCCGGTAAGCCTGCGCATACTCAAAATGACTTTGACGCATGCGCGGTAGCTTCATAGGCATAGGTAGGGTGTAGCAAGATGGCGGCGACGCCATCGAATGGAGTGTGTCTACTCTCGGCCGGCACAAGATTCTTGTCAAGAATCTCCTCAGGAAAAACAACAGGTTTTTTCCTGACGAGAATCTCGGCCGTGTGTACAGGGCTTTACACAAAAAAAAATTATTTCATTCATGGTTAGTGTTTGGCTGAAGCCATTTATTATCAATCAACTGTGTTTACTCTTTTTAAATAATAATGACAACAGAAACTACCCAAATGACCCTGATCAAAAGTTTACATACCCCAGTTCTTAATGCCGTGTATTGCTACCTTTAATATCAATGACAGCTTGAAGTCTTTTGTGGTATTTGTGGTTGGGGCTCTTTATCTTCTCAGATGGTAAAGCTGCCCATTCCTCTTGGCAAAAAGTGTCCAGTTGCTGTAAATTCTTAGGCTGTCTTGCGAGAACTGCACGTTTGAGATCTCCCCAGAGTGGCCCAATGATATTGAGGTCAGAAGACTGAGATGGCCACTCCAGAACCTTCACTTCATTCTGCTGTAGCCAATGACAGGTCGACTTGGCCTTGTGTTTTGGACCATTGTCATGTTGGAATGTCTAAGTACGTCCCATGCGCAGCTTCCTGGCTGATGCAAATGTTCCTCCAGTATTTTTTGATAACATACTGCATTCATCTCGCCAACAAATTTCCTGTGTCTTTGTAGCTCACACAGCCCCAAAACATCAGCGATCCACCCCGTGTTTCACAGTAGGAATGGGGTACCTTTCATCATAGATAATAAAAAATAAAGCTGCGCAAAATCGTGAAATAAATCTATAAAAATATAAGACCAGTGAGTCCAATCACTGTTGCATATTATGCTGCACACAAGGAAGAGGATTGCATGTACAACTGACTAGCATGGGCTAAAAAAAACAAAAGTACCCTCCTATGCCACCAAATCGCATAAAAAGTGCATCAGTGCATATAAAGTTCATATATCAGTTCACATTTAAATTGATGTAAAAATAAATAGTCTGCAAAATTAGCATTGATATTCAGTTGGTAGAGATATCTTCTAAACATGCATCTGTGACTTCAAACGATAAAACACCCGAGAAAAAGTGCTGTATTCCAGTACAAGAAAAAGTCTACCACCTCCAATAAGACTGCTGCTTACCAGAGCCACTGATCCCTGAAAGAGATCAGTCTAAACCTGCGGCTGTTACCCCTGCCAGGGTCTCCAAGTGGCGCGATCAGCTGCCTCCACCAGTGTAGTAGATGGACCTCCAATCCCTCTCAGCTCATCATATGCGTCATGGCAGAAAAAGACAAATCCACAATAGCGTGATACAGTAAAAACAAATTTATTAAAATAAAAGAATCACACTTACAATGTTGTGTAGATTATTAGGTGTGTAAAAATATATAGTGTAGTCGGCCGGCGTCCACAGCCCATCCTTTCGTGACTCTGCGTTGGAAATGTAATGACGTCAGCACGCCGCTCCTCCCTACGTCATTTCGATACACTTGTCGATACAAGTGTGTCGAAACGCTATGGTGGATTTTTCTTTTTCTGCCATGACGCATATGATGAGCTGAGAGGGATTGGAGGTCCATCTACTACATTGGTGGAGGCAGCTGATCGCACCACTTGGAGACCCTGGCAGGGGTAACAGCCGCAGGTTTAGACTGATCTCTTTCAGGGATCAGTGGCTCTGGTAAGCGGCAGTCGTATTGGAGGTGGTGGACTTTTTCTTGTACTGGAATACAGCACTTTTTCTCAGGTGTTTTATCGTTTGAAGTCACAGATGCATGTTTAGAAGATATCTCTACCAACTGAATATCAATGCTAATTTTGCAGACTACTTATTTTTACATCAATTTAAATGTGAACTGATATATGGACTTTATATGCACTGATGCACTTTTTATGCGATTTGGTGGCATAGGAGGGTACTTTTGGGTTTTTTAGCCCATGCTAGTCAGTTGTACATGCAATCCTCTTCCTTGTGTGCAGCATAATATGCAACAGTGATTGGACTCACTGGTCTTATATTTATATAGATTTATTTCACGATTTTGCGCAGCTTGATTTTTTATTATCTTTGTCTATTGTGTGTGTCTCACATATTTAAGTTGCAGCATTTTTTATTTTAGTGTAATTTATAATGTTCAATATTCATATATAGACAGCGCAGTATATACACTTTATTTTTACCTTTCATCACAGGCCTTGTTGACTCCTCTCCAAATGTAGCAGTTATAGTTGTGGCCAAAAAGCAAAATTTTGGTCTCATCACTCCAAATGATTTTTGTGCCAGAAGGTTTGAGGCTTGTCTCTGTGCTGTTTGGCGTATTGTAAGTGGGATACTTTGTGGCATTTGCATAGTAATGGCTTTCTTCTGGCGACTTGACCATGCAGCCCATCTTTCTTCAAGTGCCTCCTTATTATGCATCTTGAAACAACCACACCACATGTTTTCAGAGAGTCCTGTATTTCACCTGAAGTTATTTGTGCTTTTTTTTTGCATCCCAAACAATTTTTCTGGCAGTTGTGGCTGAAATTTTAGTTGGTCTACCTGACCGTGGTTTGGTTTCAACAGAACCCCTCATTTTCCATATTTTTTCACTTCTTGATTAGAGTTTGAACACTGCTGATTGGCATTCTCAATTCCTTGGATATCTTTTTTATATCACTTTCCTGTTTTATACAGTTTAGCTACCTTTTCCCATAGATCCTTTGACAATTCTTTTGCTTTCCCCTATGACTCCGAATCCAGAAATGTCAGTGCAGCACTAGATGAAAGAGGCAAGGGTCTGTCAGGAGCCCAGAAACTTATTGACCTTTTATACACACACACTAATTACAAACAGATCACAGATGAGGATAATTACCTTTAATAGTCATTTAAACCCCTTTGTGTCAACTTGTGTGCATGTTATCAGGCCAAAATCACCAGGGTATGTAAACTTTTGATCAGGGTCATCTGTTGTCATTATGATTTAAAAAGAGTAAACACAGTTGATTGATAATAAATAGCTTCAGCCAAACACTAACCATGAGTGAAAGAAATGTTTTTGTGTTATCATTCATATTCTCTAAAAAATGGCCAAGAAATCATAAATTTTGGCAGGGTATGTAAACTTATGAGCACGACTGTAAATACACAAATTTTGGACTAAAGCCGTGTACACACGATCAATTTTACAGATGAAAACTGTCCGATAGACTGTTTTCATCGGACGAACCGATCGTGTATGGGCCCCATCGGTGTGACAAAATAGAACATATTTTAAATTTATCCGATGGGAAAAAAAACGATAGCAAAATCCATTCGTCTGTGGGGAAATCCATCGGATAAAAAACCCACGCATGCTCAGAATCAAGTCGACGCATGCTCAGAAGCATTGAACCTAATTTTTCTCGGCTCATGGGAGTGTTTTACATCACCGCATTTTTTTTTGATTTTTAAATAAACAGTATTATGCGATGGGATTCTCTGTTTCTGTTTGCATATCTCATCTTTAACCCCTGGAGGAGGCATTTGGAATTTTCCTGTCTGACTGCTGTATGTGTGCAGGCACAATCCTGCAAAAGCTTGAGTGACCATCTTTTTAATTAAAGTGGTCCCAAAAATCTGGTAAGCGCATCCTATTTCTCAGCACTTCGGGTGACTTATGACATATGGTGGAGGAACTTTTCACAGTTAAGGAAGAATTGTGTGATTTTCTACTAGCAACTTGTGTTATTGTATGCAATTGCTTGGATACATTGGAGAAGTTGTGTCCTCCGAGTATACACATATTGGGACTTCTTTTGGATTCTATTTTGGATTCTATATTTTTTTGTTTATAATTTGTCACAAACCATATGTTGGTAATGTTTAACAAATAAGTTTTGTTATTCAGTTAAGGTTCACTATTGTGTTATTACACCATATTTGACACTTAATTTATTCTACACCATATATATCCACTTAGGTGACCATTATGGTAGCGCCCTCTATTATTTCTCCAATAATTATATAACACAGATCTCTCATTGCCACCTATTTACCCTATGAACCTCAAAATTTTATGTGGAAGATACACACCATTGACAACTGACAAGGGCTGTCTGTCAGAGCACGTGTAAACATACTTACGTTTACATGCCTTTATGCAAGGGCTTTATGGAACATTTTACTCAAGATCTTTCTTTCATCAAGATCCCGAGTATAATCATCAGTAAATTATTAGGTTTGTGTGCAACTGGACTTAAAGTGAACCTGTAGTTTTGGTCTACATGGACACAGCACAGTTTCACTTATTGGTTGAACTAGATAGACTTGTGTCTTTTTTAAACCAGACTAACTATGTAACTTTAAGCTATCTACATACATTTGTGAGCATACTAAAAACATGCAATCTCAGGTTGGCTATTATATGAGTCTGCAGTATGTATTTGATAAACCTGAGTTAATAATGTGTCACCAGATTGGGTCGCTGTCCTGACTGTCGCTTGTTGATTGAATGTAGACAATTTACGATTATTAGCAGAAGCTACATTTTCATCATCTTACCACTCTGTCATGCTGATTACAAGCGTAGATCCATGTCCCAGCAGATTGAGGAAAAGAAAGAGAAAACTCTTGCTAATCTGGAGCATATGATACATTACGTACTGTGTTCTCTTTACTGAATTGATATCACTTTTAATCATAAAAGAGATAGTATGGAGACCTTTCCTAACATCAATTCTCAGGGGTATAGAAGAATAAAATGTGAAATTGTGACTACTAGATGCTCTAAAAAACAATCCATTCTCAGAACTCATGTTAAACAGACAAATTGTGTGTTAAAAATAAACATTCTATTTATATAGCAAGCTTCTGAAGCCTCCGGTGCATCTTCACTTGGCCTGACAGCCAATACGAGCTTGGAGATCCTGTCTCCATGGAGACACAGCTCTCTAGATTACATCCAGTAAAGGTAATTATATCTTCTTACAGATGGGGACAGTGGTGCACAAGTGATGCTAAGCTAGCCCATCAGAAGCAAGATGTTCAGTAATATTGTTTCCAAGTGTCTGACGTGAAAAAGTCCTCATAAAGATGGAACAGCATGTTTTTGAAACCTCTATTAACCCAAGTGCTGCTGCAGTAGTTTGAATCCATATTCAATGTTTCTGTCATGTACGTATTTCTGGATCTATATTAATCTTGTCTGTTATGAACACCTTCCTGGATCTCGTTTAAATTGGTTCATTTTAAAGAGTCAGTCAAACTGATTCTGGCAGTATGAATTTTGACAAATCTAAGACAGCAGACTGAGAGTGGACATCACTGGGACAGGGTAACTTCGTAGTTAATCCCTTACACATATAAACAGTAAGTGCCATGTGTTTTAACAGAAACACACACTGTTTACAAAATCTGCATTAGCAATTCTAACCTTTAATAAATGTCTGTGACACTTACTGCAACACCCAGGCAGGAATGTAATAGAGTTTAAAAAAATGTTTGTTTATTTTTTTGGGGTTAGAACATTCAGGGATAAAAATGAAATAAAAGTAAAACAATGAAAAAAAATATTTACAGAAAAGGTATTAAATAACAGACACTTAGCAAAAGTAAAAAGAAAAATGGGATTCAAAATGAAAAAATGCTTAAGATGTAATTAAACCTTTTTGTTTACCATACCTGATTAAAGGGTCTGAGGGAATGTTGAAGTGTTTTAATAAGCTTTAGCAGACACTCTTTTAATGCCATTAATTCTTACTACAGTGCCTTGAGAAAGTATTCATACCCCTTTTCCACATTCCATATTTTGTCACATTACAAGCAAAATGTATTTATTTTTTTACAAATAAATAATGTGTGAAGTGCATTTGTATTCAGCCCCCTTTACTCTGATACCCCTAACTAAAATCTAGTGGAACCAATTGCCTTCAAAGGTCAATTATGTGTTATGTGAAGCCCTCAGAGGTTTGTTAGAGAACCTTAGTGAGCAAACAGCATCATGAAGGCCAAGAAACACACCAGACAGGTCAGGGATAAAGTTGTGGAGAAGTTTAAAGCAGGGTTAGGTTATAAAACAATATCACAAGCTTTGAACATCTCATGGAGCACTGTTCAATCCATCATCTGAAAATGGAAAGAATATGGCATAACTGCAAACCTACCAAGACTTGGCCGTCCACCTAAACTGACAGGTTGGGCAAGGAGAGCATTAATCAGAGAAGCAGCCAAGAGGCCCATGGTAACTCTGGAGGAGCTGCAGAGATCCACAACTCAGGTGGGAGAATCTGTCCACAGGACAACTATTAGTCGTGCTCTCCACAAATCTTGTCTTTATGGAAGAGTGAGTGGCAAGAACAAAGCCATTGTTGAAAGAATGTCATAAGAAGTCCTGTTTGCAGTTTGCGAGAAGCCATGTGGGGGACACAGCAAACATGTGGAAGAAGGTGCTCTGGTCAGATGAGACCAAAATTTAACTTTTTGGCCTAAAAGCTAAATTCTATGTGTGGCGGAAAACACTGCATATCACCCTGAACACACCATTCCCATCGTGAAACATGGTGGGGGCAGCATCATGTTGTGGGGATGCTTTTCTTCAGCAGGGACAGGGGAGCTTATCAGAATTGATGGGAAGATGGATGGAGCTAAATACAGGGCAATCTTAGAAGAAAAACTGTTAGAGTCTGCAAAAGACTTGAGACGGGGCTGAGGTTCACCTTCCAGCAGGACAATGACCCTAAACATACAACCAGAGCTACAATGGAATGGTTTAGATCAAATCATATACATGTGTTAGAATGGTCCAGTCAAAGTCCAGACCTAAATCCAACTGAGAATCTGTGGCAAGACTTGAAAATTGCTGTTCACAGACACTCTCCATCCCACCTGACAGTGATTGAGCTAATTTGCAAAGAAGAATGTGCAAAAATGTCACTCTCTAGATGTGCAAAGCTGGTAGAGACATCCCCAAAAAGACTTGCAGCTATAATTGCAGCGATAGCTGGCTCTACAAAGTATTCACATATTTATTTGTAAAAAATGTTGGAAAACATTTATCATTTTCCTTCCACCTCACAATTATGTGCCAGTTTGTGTTGATCTATCACATAAAATCCTCAAAAAATACATTTACGTTTTTGGTTGTAACATGACAAAATGTGGAAAATTTCAAGTAGTGTAAATACTTTTTCAAGGCACTGTATATCTATATTTTCATCTGACTATATTTTACAGTCCAACAACCAAAATTATTTTGAACAGAATTCAAATACAATTTGATAGACACCAAATATGATATTTATCTTATGCATGTTTTCCTTAGGAGATGTAATGTGATCCATTCCCTTACTGAATATTGTAGCATATGCATGTTTGGTGTCTAACTGACTGGCATCTTCTCATACATTAGTGTAAAAAAAAACTCTTATGAATATAACTCCATCATAACAGAAATCATGGAAATTGTATATTGTTTGGCTCTGGAGTTCGATTTCAAGTCAAAACCAGACTCACAGATGCATATTTCTTAACTAAACAGGTTTTTACAACAGGTTATTAAAGACAAGGCTGCATTAAGAGACTTTCCAGACTTTGCTAAATACTGTAAATGAAACTGCTAGAAGCTTTTTGACATCCTGCCTTGCATCTAACCTGTGGCTGTTTCCTCTCACTCATGTTCTAATTGGAATGTTTTCATTGATGCCTTGTGAATTTGTAGCGATGAGGGTGGCACTGTGTTAAGTAAGACTTTCCCATTCTTCTCATTCAGTTAGGGGTTTGTCAGACCTCATTATTGTCATATGAATCACCTATCAGTTGATATATAGATATTGGGGACTATAGTGGAGGAGTCTCTAAGTTCACAACTCCACCCACATGATATAGCTATGACAAGGAGAATTTGCAGTCTATCATTTGGGTTTTTTGTTAATGCTGTATTTTAAAAATTGTGGGGAGATGATGGAGACTCCTTTTGCTGCAAAAAACAAATACAGGTTTTTATGGTTAGAATCGTGTAGCCAGGATTTCCAGTGGGGAGACCTCAGTCCCCACTCAAGTCACCAGAAAAAAATTAAAATAAATCAATTATATGAAAAGTCAATGTATCCATAACCAAAAAAAAGCACTGGCTACACTGAACTTGTTAACTAAAAAGTTAAAGGAGAAAACACAAAACATATGTAGGGAATTTAATTAAGCAGTAAAATCACTTTTCTGGCAGTATGGTTCCATGGCTTGCACTTAATTCAAGAAAGCCTTCCACCAGTTTCGAGAAAACATACAGACACATGCGCCCTATTCAGGTAGTTCTTACTACCACCACTTTTAAAATCTGTCACTATGGCTACAACAGATTCAAAAACAAATACTGCCAGTTCACAGATAAGCACGGACACTTCGACCTTAGTACTGGCATCAACAGATTCAAGTACCTGTCTGTAACAGGTTCATGATTAGTAGGCTTGTGCAATTCGTTTCGTAACGAATTGAAATTCGTCCGAATTTAGCAACTTTCGGACATTCGGAAGCATTCGAATTTCCGAACAAAGCAATTACGAATAAGACCGAATCCGAAATAAATTATACCGCAAATAGCGAATGCCCGAATGTCTTCGGCATAATTCGTTATGAAAAAGTTACGAATGTACGAATCCATACGAAGCACAATAACACTCACTCTGCTCTGCTCTCTGCTTCTCCCACACCGTGCTGAACTCCCTCTCAAAATGGTGTACAGGGGCGGAGGTTATAGCCGCATGTAAAAAACGAAAGTAAAATACGAGATTTCGAATCCATTCGAAGCACAATAACACTCTGCTCTGCTCTCTGCTTCTCCCTCACCGTGCTGAACCCTCTCAAAATGGTGTACAGGGGCAGAGGCTATAGCCGCATGTAAAAAACGAAAGTAAAATACGAGATTTCGAATCGTTACAAATAACCGCAATGTATTTAGAAAAGTACAAATCCATTCGAAGCACATTAGGCATAATAGGCAGCGTCGTTGTGAGAGAGACACGGAAAATTACGAATCAACGAACCCAAAAAAAGTTACGAAAGTAGGAGTTGTGTCCAGAATCAACGAAAAACAACGTACTCTACCGAAAGTACGAACCCAAAAAAAGTTACGAAAGTAGGAGTTGTGTCCAGAATCAACGAAAAACAACGTACTCTACCGAAAGTACGAATTATAAAGCAACAAAAAATTCAACGAAAAATGTCGCTTGCAAAAATACGAATGAGTCCGAACACGAAAAATCCCGTCTAGCAAAATTACGAATGATTACGAATCAACAGGACCGGAAAGAAACGAACCGAAACGGAACAAATTTTTCCGTTGTGCACAAGTCTAATGATTAGCGCGCTAGCGCTGACACTTTCAGTGCTGCACTCTGAAGGAATTCTAAAGGGTGTCCATGACAGATCCGCCCCCCCTATCCATGTGTCTGGCCCCCTGATCTACATACAGGGTGCCGGACCATGGATTCAAATGGGGGGGGGGGGTTTGAAGCATGTGATTAGAACCAGATGCTCTAATAGGCTTCAAAAAAGGGTGGGCTCGGAGCGTAGAGCACTTCGCCCTGAGCACACCCACTTGTGTGGTAATAGCAAATGAATATTCACTTTTGACACACTGATCCTCCTTCCGGGCAATCAGGAAGCCCCTATAGGCCAGGTAGTAGGACACCCTGGCCAATCGTGTCTCAGAACACACTTCCTGTTCCTGTGCGGCCGGGAGGAGGATGACCCATTGTGTGCTCGCCGGAGCAGCCCGGCTCTTTCTTCCCCCCTACGGCAAGGTAAGGCACATTAAGGGGGGGTGGCGGGTGATCGCCGCTGTTCGTCTCCCGCGGTGGGGGGTGGTGGGTTATCACTGCCGTTTTGCTTCCGTGGTGGGGGGGGGGGGGTTGGGCTAAACTCTACCAATGCAGTGTTTTCAGTGCAGAAACCTAAATTATTGTTTACTTATGAATCACTGAAGCATGAAAAAATAAACCGTTGCACTCATGATTTAATTCCTTTGCAGATTTTTGATAAGGTTTGCTCATTTCCCTTGACGAGGGATCATACGGTCTGTCCTCCCTTTTGTTAAGTCTAAGGCAGGCCATAGATTATGTGATTTTCTTTCCTGCAACCACAGGTTGCAGGAAAGAAAATAGTTTTATTTAGGCTTGGGTACAATCAGCCTGCCAATAGATGTACCGAATTTCAGCCGGTCCCTGTTGAACCAGTGGAGATTTGAACCATTTATGGCTGGCTTAAGATTTTGAAATGCCTATTGTTCTTGTACATGCAAAAACATTTCACTTAGGCCTCATGCACATGGATAGTGACAAGCTAAAAATATGCTGGGTGTACAATGTTTGTACAATGTTTGTCCTTTTCCCATGCTCAGGTGCCGAGTATAGCCTGTAACACAAGTGATAGACAGTACGTGGCTGTACTCTTGTAAATGATGATGCTTTAGTGCATAATTCAATTGATACCATTTACAAAATTCAAAGAGATTTGACAGCGACACTATAGGATCGGGAATTATGGGCACTGAAGTGTTGCTCCACATCCATACATAATCTCCAAGCTTATTAGTATCACTAGCATCTGCTAGTTGTTGATAAGGCTCAAGTTGGCTAATGTACAGTAGTTGCCTTTTCATTCCACACAATTTAACAGGGATACATTTAGGGAGATATCACAAATCACACTGTAAATAAGCTTTAATTAGCCTCCCCACTAAAGCCAGCCATAGACGGTTTGAATCTCGGCTGGTACAGCAGGGACAGGCCAAGATTTGAACGATGCATGCAGGGCCAGCATAAGCAATAGGCAGCTTAAGCAGCTGCTTGAGGGCCGGGGGGGGGGGTTAAAAGCCAATCCCCAGGAGCTGAACCCAGTATCTGAACCTCGAAGCCCAGTGCCGGACTGCACTTGGTTCCAGTGACTTGCCTGGCAGGGGCACGCTAGTGCAGGAGGCAGGTTGTGAGGGTGTTTTCCGGTCCCACATGGCAGCCGGCATCTCTCCCCCTGCCCCTCCCCTCGTTGCCCCACACTAGCACAGCACAGTACGCACACAGTGCAGAGTGGACTGAAGCACCCTCCCCTTCTCCTTCTCAGCTCTGCTGGTTGTACTTTACAGTATACACAGACAGGAGGAGAAGGGGGGGGGGATAAACACCGCTCTGCATGTCCCATGCTGATCTGAGGTCTGTACTGATTGCAATATACTGTACATGAGACTTGCAGGGCAGGGGACACAGGGAAGGAGGGCAAGTTGTCAAAGAAGAATACTTGCAGTGATTTGGAGGATATTGTGTGTGCTAAGGGGCACTGAGGACTTGTGCTGTGGGGAGGGGGTCGGATTTTATATCAAACCCCCCTTCTCTCCCCTCCCAAAGCACCCCCTAGCACAAACAGTATCCTCTTATCCACCCACCCCCAAATCACTGCAAGTATTCTTCTTTGCAAATTACCCCCCCATCTTTAAAGAGATGCTAGCTGCTATAGAGAGAACAATCATGATGTCTGGGCCCCTGGGCACTTCACTAAAGATTCCGACGATTGTCCCAGGTGCCCACACTAGTGCTCCCCTGCCAGGCAGGTTAGTGGAGTGGAGTGCTGGAACTTTTTTTGGTACTGGGCTCCAGGACTCTGGGCCGATTCACATGTCTTCCGGGTGCTGTGACGCTCAGCCTATTCATTTGAATTGAATGAATTACATTTCATTTGTTCCGGTCCATACCAAGAGTTGTGCATGCACTACTTTACAAAATACACAGCAACCGTACTTATGATCATACGATCTGGAGCAGGCAAACATACTGCCTTTGCAAGCTGCATTTGGGGAGTAATTGACACCCCCTGCAGATCACAACTGCAGTGTATTTTGAATGTGGCGTGGGGAAAATCCACAGAAGGTGGGTTACCTTCACAGCATTCTGGTATGAACAGGCCTTTAGTCTGGACGCACAAAATGTTGTTTGTATGTCAGAAGAGTCCCACCAAAACTGGGACAGTTGGGAAGTATGGATTTGTATCAGAAGGGGAGAGAATTTGTGGGGGGTTGTACTGGGAAGGGGGATTTGGGTGGGATGATTTCTGACAGAACTTGGGAAAGGACTTGTGATGGTATGAGGGATTTGGGGGAAAGAGGATTTGTGTTAGGGAGGATGGGAGGGGAGAGGATTTGACCCAGGATGGAGGGGAGGTTGTGAAGGAAGGGAGAACCTGGGGTATAGGATCTGTGCGAGAAGTGGGGAGAGGATTTTTGCTGAGAGAAATGGGGGGGGGAGTGGTTTTGTCCTGGGGGGATTTGAAGAGATGTTCTTCACGCTGCACCCTATCACAAATACAGGCGCAATGTGAAGGAGGCCCCAGTGCAGCTGTGGACACTGGGGATGGTGGTTTGCATTGTGGAAGGGAGGGGGCACCAAAATGCACCTCGCCGGTGCTTCTGGCTCCATCCCCCCTGCCGTGTGCCCCCACAGAAAGCAACTTGCATTTCAGACACGGAGCTGTGGTTCGGCCCAGTCCCCTCTCTCTCCTCATTGGCTCACTGACTTTGACAGCAGGGGGGGTATGTAGATACCAAGATGGAGGTTACAAATTCCTCACAAGATGGTACAGTTTCTCTGCAGTTCTGCACTGCATGTTCCCACAGCTCTCTAGTAACTGTTGGAATCTGAAGGTACCTTGCTGCCTATCTTTTGGGAATGTTCAAAATGAAAAGGCTTTTGGGATATCATTGAACAAATGATTAAAACCATCACAAGAGTCTTGAAAGAAATCCAATAGCATTTCTTTTACATGATACCCCTCTGTTCAACTAAAAGTACGTAGTACAAACATTCCTCACTAAAACACCTCCTTACTGCAGCTAAAGCCTATATCACAGCACTGGAAAAATGCATCCCCCCAAATGAGTTGCACTGGCTTGCCCAAATCACACAAAACCAACAAATGAAAAATCTCACTATGGCTGCACCCACTTCCCCACACAAATCTAAACTTCCTAAGAAAAACAAAAATTTGGGAAACAGTAGTTGCTCATTTGGTGCTGAGTATGCAGATACCACAATAAGGTACCGGAAACCTATGCACCTTGCCATGTGTATTCTTGCTCCACCTTAACTAAATGGTCTTAGTAATGTGTAACTTTAATATTTATGACATGTACTTTGTCATGGAAGTTTTGACCGATTGATATACCTCTTATTTTGTAATGTGTAATGTACTGCCGTTTCTTTAAGAAAAAATTAAATGCGCCCCACTAGCGCCCGAAATGCACCGCAAATCCGCCCATAGCGTCGGCGGTAAAATAGCGGCGTTTTATTGCCGACGCTATGGGCGGCTCAGTGTGAAAGGGGTCTTAGGGTCAGTGTGTGCCATCTTTGTGTGACTGCTGGGAGTTCCCAGGTATTTTGGTGGTGTCAGCAGTGAGTGAGGTTCAACCTAGGGCCAGAGAGAGAACAGAGAATACAATATTTCCAGCGACTCCTGCGGGGGTAGCACTGCATTGGCTTGGCAAAAACTGTAACATTTAGATAAAGTGGCTGGATATCTTTTTCTAACAATGCTCAGTTGTCTGCTGGTAAATGTCATCTACACTAACGAAGCCACAAATTTTATTTTATTTAGATCCACTTGTGACTTTCTGGTACAATTGCCTAGTTAGATTGTGCAGTCTCTTCCTTAATGATGCAACACTTTGGGCCCTTCCCTTTGCTGCTCTGTTATGGCTTTTCTTCCCTTACACCATATCCTCTATTGGTTTGGCCCTTATCCTACTCTGCCCAGGAATCCTGGTATCTGTACCCTGTCTTTCCATATTTAACCATTGCGACTAGTCAGCTAAATTATAAATTATTTATTTTCACAGGATTTTGTTGAAGAGTTAGTTAGATTATTACATTGACATTTTATATATTTTGTTCCTCCCAAGACCTCCTGCTCACTAGCTCCCTCATCACCTCATCCAATGCTTGCCTCCAAGACTTTTCCAGAGCCTCTCCCATCCTATGGAACTCCCTACCCCAACCTGTCCAATTATCTCCTACTCTGTTTGCTTTTAGACAATCCTTAAAAACAGTGGTGGCTGGTGCTTAATATTTGGGGGGGCTAACAAACCTGCCCCCCCTCGCGTGGGAGAAGGATGGTGGCAATCAGTGCCCCCCCCACGGATAGCAGTGATCAGTGGCCTTACCTTAGGAGGCCAATGCTGCTCCTCGCTCCAGCTTGCCGAGGGAAGAACCAAACAGGAAGTAGGTCTTGAGGCCCGATTGGCCGGGAGTCCTAAGTCTCCCTGGCCAATTGGGTCTCAGGGCCTGCTTCCTGATTGGCTAGAAGGAGAAGCAGGAAGACAATAGTGAATATTAATTTGCTTGTGTCACACAAGTGGGTGGGCTCAGGGCACAGTGGTCTGCCCCCCGAGCCCACCCTTTTTTTAAGCCAATTAGAGCCTCAGATTTTAATGATGTGCTTAAAAAAAAAAAACATTGAAATCTAGGCGTCTGGCACCCTGCATGTATATTAGGGGCTGGGCACATGGATTAGGGGGGCAGCGCCCCTGTGCCCCTAATGGATGGGCCGTCACTGCCTGAAAACCCGCTTCTTCAAAGAAGCCTATCGTGCCCAAACCTAACAACTGTACTTTTATCTTCTCCATCAGCTCATCCCCAACAATTATTACCTTTTGTATCACTTGACCCTCCCTCCTAGAATGTAAGCTCTAATGAGCAGGGCCCTCTGATTCCTCCCGTATTGAATTGTATTGTAACTGTAGCCCTCATGTTGTAAAGCGCTGCGCAAACGGTTGGTGCTATATAAATTCTGTACAATAATAATAATATTATGCCATAATAAATTATCAGTGCGAGCGAGACAAAAGTTAAATTGTCTCCTTTGTTTCAGTTTTGCACACAGAACCCTCAGTCTGCAGACTTGCACCTATGCCCTATAGAAAAAAATGAGTAGATATTGCCTTCGGATATGTGTTTTACATACTCCCTATCTTTCTCTCTTTCTCTCATATAAATCAACAAATACATTTATATAAAATAACACTGTACAATGTAAATGGTATACTGAAATAAAATACGGCATAATCGCTAACTGTATTCAGCTAATGAACCAGACAATAATCCTGCTCTGCCCAACAGAAGCCCCTAGCTCTCTGCGGGTTCCCTGGCAACCCCTTGATGATCCAGGTCACCAGGAGATAGTCCTCGTTAGTTCCTTTCATCACATTCACATCTGTTTGATGCCTTCTGTTACCATAGCAACAACTGTCCTGCACCTTCTCTCTATCTCGCTCTAACATGAATCTGCTCCTGGAGTGAAGGTACTACAGTTTAACAAGGAGGGGAAGCAGAATGCAGCCATCAAAGACAAACACTCTCTTTAATCTGCTCATTGTATACACAGCTCCTCCTAAAACATCCTAAGACATAAAAATCCTAAAACATAAAAAGGCATTTATTGTCTATAATATGACAGTGGAATCTCTCAGTACACGTGGGTGTGCTATTCTAAATATGTAAATATTTTAGCATACAAAGCTAAGAAAACAGCATATTAGCCAAGCCGGGGCCTAATTCACTGTAAAAACAATGACAGAGTGTTGGCTTGATTAATGCATACATGCATATTATCATTTATGCATAATTATAAAAACTCATGCAGTACTTCGAACAGCTCAATTAGTTATAGTCTTATTGCTTTGATTTGATTCTAGTTCCACAGATTATCAATGGAGAGGCCATGTATAGTTAGTATTTTCCTTACTTGTACTATACCTAACTCAACACAATGGTACTTATTTCTATCTGTATTATCTGTAATGCGATCTGTTGATCTTTTCAATAAAAATAAAATATTTAAAACGAGAAAAACTCATGCAGTAATTATGCATATTTGCATGTATAAAATAATCTATCATTTCATCCAAAAACAATCAATGGCAATAGCAACTGTAGAAGCAATTTGGTGAATTTGGACATTCTTTATAAAAAGCTTTTTCAATTCTGGGTTAAATATACAAACATGCATGTGGTGAACCATAACTGTAAATGGAAATGAGAGTGAGCAGCACTAAACCAACATTGTTCAAGGTTGAAAAAACAGTATGAGACACTAAACTACTATATAAATATTTAGTTTAATATACACTGTAATATACAGTATGTGCTGCGCTTGATCGAACCCACAAAGGAATGTCAAATAGTAAGAATTTTAAGTAGTAAATGCACAAAAATTTGTGCTAAATCACACAAAAAACAATAGAAGTTTAAAGATCATAAATAGAATAGTGTCAATCTTCCATATGAATAATTTCTCTGTGTTCACCACCTTGTGTTGAATAGTGCTCAGTCCACGCAGTTCAACAAAATGTTCACACGTGTATGAAAATGTGTACCCAAGCAGAAAGCCTTCACTGGCCCCTCAAAGGTGGCTGCTCACCTCCTGACTTGACCTTAATAATAAAGGCCAAATAAGCATGTTGTACATATCAGGAATCGTAGGAACGCCAAACTCCTCCAGGACAGATTAGGACAATTCACCTCCCAATAGTTAGCCAGATGGAACTACTTAGCTCAATCAGCCCAGGAAAATGTCTACAATTAAGCTCAAAATTAAACAAAAACATCCATAGTGTTCTATGCAAATATTTTTGAAAGAAAGCAATAAAATAACAATAAGCTGCCAGATCACAACTTCACTCTATACTTGCAAATAGTCACCTCTTCCTCTGTCCACCAGACTTCTTCCAACACGTTTCATCTTTTTCTGATGTCATCAGGGGCATCTGGTCTCTGACAGTCACCATGTGACCATTATAGGGTCTGCTGACAAAGCTACACTTCTCTGTAAGAAACCTTCTCCTTCAAGCACTGCAGTACTGTGTGTAATGACTGTGCTGCCTGTCTTTGATCTATTTATGATGAAATCACCAGCAGAGATTGTACATGCTTCAGTTATAAACAGATGAAAGTTGAAATACTGTAGTAGGTGATATTTGCTCAAATTTGGAGCTTATAAAGAGAAAGGTTAACAAATCCAAAAGTTTAATTACTCTGGGATTTGCAGATTATCATGGTTTTGTAGATCTGCGTACCATCCATAGCCCAATCCACAACCTAATTTAAAATATGCGTACATCTGCAAAACCTACCAAATACCCACAGATATTGTAAAATTTTAACTGGTAAATGCAGTCTAAAGAGCATAAGTTTAAGCTAGCATTTACAAGGTATTTAGCAAACTTCAAGCAGCTTTCCTGAAGTCCTTTAAACCCCAACTCTGGCACTGCAAGGATTAAACACTCATTCATGTCTAAGGCATTGGAAAATCACCTTTGCTTGCCTGATTCTCCACTCCACTGGCATATGGTGCTGCCCTATGCTTCTGACAATGGAGTGATCATCAGCTATCTTACGGCCAATGCAGGGCTATCGTCCCTGCGTTGATCTTGATGATGTCAGAGGACCTTAGACCGCCACAGCTTAGGGGAGAAAAGACTACAGGGACTGATCTAGCAGCATGGAGGAGCCTGGGGTAACAGAGGACCAGAAACGTAAAACTACTTTTAGGGTCCATGCACATTGGGAATAAAAAAAGCCAGTTCCCTTGGCAGAGAAAAATGCTCATAAAGAGTGATTTTGCACAGGAGTTTAGTGGCTTTTAGGAGAGTTTAAGAGCATTCTGCGTTTTTTTTTTCTGCCAGAAAACTGCTCTCAAAAAGGCAAAACAGAAGGGTTTTTTATTTTCTGTCTCTAAACACTGAACTTAAAATACACCTGTAAAGGTCCTAATGTGCATGGATACAAATGATAACACTGAGCTGCTTCTACAGGCAAAATGTAACACTCCTGTAAAAGCAGCGTTTTCTTTTAAGCCAGTGTGCATGGATCCTTACCCAGTCCCCTAGACATAAACAAGCAGTGAAACCTTCCCAGTGTGGATGTAGCCCCACTGCAAGGGAAGACTTTTACTTTTCCCAGAGTTCAGCTTTGAAGAATCCTTCAGCTACAGTCTGGTTATGTCGAATGCAGATCCCACTTGAAGTTTTGAATGTGGCGTCAAACAAGCTTCTAGCAGGCTTACCAAGCTGTAAGTAGTATAAAAGCTTTAAAAAAATCTGCCAAAAAAAATCTTTTTCAGGCAACAGCCATTGCTATCGTTATGGCAAAACTCTAGGCAAACAGCTAAATATGCAATAGAAAAAATAATTTTCCCTGCATGTTTAGCCATTCTACTTATTTACACGTATTTCTATACTGCACAATGAGGCAGGTGACATTTAGTTCAGGATTAAGCAATTTATCTTCCTGTGACTGAACAATAAACCAGCATTATCACCTCTGACCAGTGAGTAGGCAGCTGACTCAGTATCATCAGTGTCAAAACAAGAAGTAGCAGAGTCATCTTCCTAACTGGCAGAGGTATATGTATCACAAGAGTAGCTGCCCAAAATTGAAATCCTGTGGCAGGCTTACATATATATTGATCTCTCTCTGTATTTGGATGTTTGCCTAAAGTTCTAAAGAAAAAGAAGCTGTCTGTAAAGGCAGTCTTGAAGGCACTAAGGGACCATACGGGTGTATTATCTCTCAAAAAGAACAGACATGTGTCAAGTAAAAGATCAAATTTTATTAAAATCAATTGAACCCAGCAAATAAGGTTGACATACAAAAACAAAAACGTTTAAAGCAGACCGTCAGTAATTTTTTCAACTTTCCATCTATTAAATCTTCTGCTCTTGTTGTTTTAACTTTGGCTAGTAAAGTTTTTTTTGCCTCTGTGTGTCCTGTGTAAATCCAGGAAGTAAACAGGCAGCAGCTTCAGGTGCCCGTGGCTAAAATGGCTGCAGACAGACTTAGTGGAAGGAGATTTCTGCAGAATATTTGGCAAGTACAGAATCACAGTATATATAAAATAATTTGCAAAGTGGTTGGAGAGAATCTTCAGAATGGCACTTTTTTTTTTATTACAAGTTATGTGAGCAAGCTGCTGTTGCTCTTTAACCCCTTCCTTACTGGGCACATAACCCCCTTCCTGCCCAGGCGAAATTTCAGCTTTCAGCACTGTCACGCTTTGAATGACAATTGCGCGGTCGTGCGACGTGGCTCCCAAACAAAATTGACATCCTTTTTTTAGCACAAATAGAGCTTTCTTTTGGTGGTATTTGATCACCTCGGCGGTTTTTATTTTTTGCGCTATAAACAAAAATAGAGCGACAATTTTGAAAAAAAAGCAATATTTTTTGATTTTTGCTATAATAAATATCCCAATTTTTTTTATATATATATTTTTTTCCTCAGTTTAGGCCGATATGTATTCTTCTACATATTTTTGGTAAAAAAAAAATCGCAATCAGCGTTTATTGATTGGTTTGCGCAAAAGTTATAGCGTTTACAAAATAGGGGGTAGTTTTATGGCATTTTTATATATATTTTTTTTTTATTAGTAATGGCGGCGATCAGTGATTTTTTTCGTGACTGCGACATTATGGCGGACACATCGGACACTTTTGACACTAATTTGGGACCATTCACATTTATACAGCGAACAGTGCTATAAATATGCACTGATTACTGTATAAATGTGACTGGCAGGGAAGGGGTTAACACTAGGGGGCGAGGAAGGGGTTAAATGTGTTCCCTATGTGTGATTGTTACTGTGGGGGGAGGGGACTGACTGGGGGAGGTGACCGATCTGTGTCCCTATGTACAAGGGACACAGCATCAGTCTCCTCTCCCTGACAGGACATGGATCTGTGTGTTTACACACAGAGATCCATGTCCTTGTCTCTGTAACCGCCGATCGGGGGTGCCTGGCGGACATCGCGGCCGCCAGGCACGCACATCGGCATCTCAGTGATGCGCCGGGCGCGCGCGCGTGCCGCCGGCGGCGCTCGCGCGCCCCCCAGTGGCCAAATAGCGGAGGCCGTATATTAACGGCCTCCCGGCATTTGACAACCACCTTGCGGCCGTATATTCTCGTACGGCGGGCGCGAGGTGGTTAAAATCATTTACATAGTATATAAAAGAACAAAACCCTCTATATCCATAACCCCATCCATAGCACATATTTGCATACAAGATACATTGAATTGCTCCAGAAAAGGTCACAAAGCCAGCCTCCCAGATTTATAGCAAACCAGTACAGTACATAAATTGTTACATCATGATGAAAGATGTAGGCTGTGGAGGAGCTACAGTTCCTCAACACGTTTCGTAGACGTGCTTCTTCGGGAAAGGGGCCTTCTGATAGTAAAAGCAAAACCAAAAGAGGGTATTATATGTAAAAAATACATATCAACTGTACATACAAATAATGATATAACATTGCATGGCATCCCATCTATGGTAAGGTATGATTATTTAGTTCAAACTAAACTCCAGCCACCCCATCAACTAAAAAATAAAATAGAATATGCACATTTCTTTCAATAAAGTACATTTACCAGGAAACTATCTGGGAGGTCATTTCATGAGGATCATGAACGAGGATCGTGTCCAGGAACCACAAGAGGGAGGAGAGAGCAATACAGAACAGGTGCCAGATCTTTGAAAAAAAAAGGAAGAAACATACCAAATGTGCTACTAATGCAATATGTTATTCCAGATCTGCATGCATATAGATTTAGTAAATATCCTGCCACTTGCTATAGAAAAAAGAGGCGAGTGCAAGGTGCCCCTATAGTGATTGTGTACATAAATTGTCACAGGAGTATTCATACTTTGAGAGCATGTAAATACCTGAATATGGATATGCAGATAGAATACAATAAGACTGTTTGAATATGGCACCTGTGGTTTGAGTCACACCTCCCCCCCTCCCCCACCTACTGCCATCACCCCAGCTCCAACACAGAGAGAGGAGAAGGGTGGCAAGATCAATGCTGGTCCATCACTAGGCATGCATGGCCGCCATTGAAGGCAGCAGCACACATGCAGTCGAGCCTGGCTGCAAAGCACAAGATGGCACCAGGCTAAGTCACTGCACATGTGCCAAACCAACCACCAGGATGGACAGGTCTGTGCATGCCCATTGTGGTGGAAGATGGGGGTAAAGCCCCCAGAGGAGGCCTCACACAAGCCTGGTGCCCTGGAAACCAGAAAGCAGCCAACTTCCCCACACGAGCGGCACACATCCACTCCACCCACCCCCACACAGTGAAACCATCTAAGGGGGAGAGCACACAGAGCAGTGTGACAGCCCCCGGGTCCTACCAAGGTCCAGAGCAGGACAGAAAATTGAAAAAAGGCCCAGTCTGGAGGCCTAGTAAGCCAGAAACCGCCTAGTGGTCCAAGTCTGATAAACGTAGACCTAAAGGGACAGGGATATGATCTCCCAAGGTCTTAATCAAACCAGCGAGTAAATACCAAAGGTTAGTATCAATGCATGGATATCTATTGGGATGCTAAAATATAACAATACCATAACATAAGATAAATCCAGCCGAAATGGGATACTACATCATGTTGCCATATATATAATGATGCACGAAAATGCAGCAAAAAAGAAGAAATTGAAAAAAAGAAAAAAAAATTTACTCACCCGAAATACCGGTTGCTATGCGGATGTTCCTAATCTGCCTCTTCCTTATCTGAGGAGGATCTTCTTCATCCCTCCTACTCGCAGTGTCTTCTGGTGTATGGGCGCGCTGCCCTCTGGGAAGTGTAAGTAATCGCAGAGAGCAGCCGCCCATTCACAAATCGTCACGAGACTCGCACATGCGCAGTAGGAAACAGGCAGTGAAGCCGTAAGGCTTCACTGCCTGTTTCCCTTAGTGAGGATGGCAGCGCGGGACCTGCAATGATTGAGGGATCGGCATCGGGGGGGGGCCATCATCGCGGGCGAGTAGGACAGGTAAGTGTCCTTATTAAAAGTCAGCAGCTACAGTGTTTGTAGCTTCTGACTTTAAAAAAAAAAAAATTGCAGGTGGAGCTCCGCTTTAACTAGCATTTAATCATAGGAGACATATTTATTTGAGCTAAAATTCACTCCACCTGGTGTAACAGTGAACACTGTAAAAAGTGGTCCAAAGGACCACTTACCAGTTCAGTAAAGAGAACGGTAGCGGGCCCCCATGCAGGAAGAACTTACCACCCCCTGAATGGCCTCAGGTCCACCAGTGAGATCCAATTGGAAACCCACTTTTAAATTTAGATGCCAGGCATGGATTTTATTGCATAGTCCAAGCCCAACCAATGTATGTATGCATATTCCATACCTGTGGAATCCCTGTGAAAGCTGAAAATCACTGTAGTAGTCACTGCTACTACAGCAATCACTGCTGCCCTAAAGGTCCCATTCCAAGGGGCTGCCCTTCTGCATATCAATTGCAAGGGGTCGATGGCTCAGCATGTGTGCAATTCATAGAACATCTTGCATTTTTCTCAATGAATGGAAGTCATTCTCTGAAGGTTGTAATGTCTCTGCCCCACCTCTCCACATTTTCAAATGTAGCAGGGCAGCAGCTCAACATGGGACCCAGAAGACTGCTACAGTGATTTGCAGCTTCCGCAGGGATCCCACAGGTAAGAGATATGCATACTCATCTTTGGCCAAGCTGGACTAATGTAACTTTGCAACAATAATAACCAGAAGTTCAGCATTAAGATCTCTTGGGCTTATGGTATAAGAATATCTGCCCCCTGTAATATCATAAACTCAAAAACAAAAGTACCGGTGCTTTCTTTTTAGGTGCTATCCCTAAATAATGAATGTACTTCCTTATTGGTATAGTGATGTCACATGCAGGAAATGTGAGCTTTTTACCTTGATTTGTTACCATAGGTATCTCCTACCCAATATGATACTAAAATATCCAAACTCAAACGTGTGGAAAACATCTTTTGGCAGAGAGTTCTTTTTTTTTTTCAAGGAAAAAAATATTAGGAAATTCAACTGTTACCATGCATAGAATATGCCTATTTACATTTTCTGGGTATATAAAACTGTGGCTAAAAAGATTTGTGGTCATACGGCTCAGCACAATAAAAGTAACCTATATAAATAAACCCCAGCATCTCGCAATACCAGTTTAAAATTTTATGTAAGTATTCTAGGATATATATTTTTTCCATTACTGTATATTTACAGTGTGGACAACATCTATTCTACAGAATAACAGAAGGTGTTCTTTATTCTTTAGTCAAATGAATTCTCATCTACTGTAATGAAGCTTCTGTCTATATAGTTTTCTGTGTGGTCTCTATCCGTGGTGCTGAATCTCTGATAAGCCATTTTATCTTCTGAAAGCCTCAACATAAACATGGGATTGCTAGCCTAATTTCTGCTGTTACATCACATTGTTGTTTCCAGAAAACTGCTGAGTACTTTCCTCAAATGCTAGCAAGCTTACAAGCATGTTTACTATCAGTGTCTTCGCTTGAAGTAAACCTAATTATGAGAACGCTACAGCTACACCTTTCGGAAAAAGAGAACGACAGATCAAAGAGTATAAAACATCAGCATGAGCATTATAAAAAAGACTCCTTTATAATGAGGCCACTGATGAAATCAATAACTTAATTACAATTACCTTAATAATCAATAACAACTATAGCAACAAAGCTATTATTTTAAAGCCATAGTTTAGTTATGGGTTTTTGCATAGCAACTGTACATTGGTCCAGCTTGCATACAACGCAGTGGTTTTGCAAATTATCCCCTTTGTCGCATTCAGTGGGCAGTACAGACTGCCAAATGTGACCCGTTTGCGTGAATGGGTCTGTGCCTGTAACCACCATGCAATTCTATGCAGTTGCAGTGTGCCAGTGCAGGCTTTTAGGGGTTAAACAGATAGTGAGGAGGAGATGTAATGACTCTTCCTAACCTGTGATACACAGTTTCAAGTGTGAACCACCGCACATTGCTTTTCAGAGGGCAACGCTAGTGTAAACAGGCCCTTACAGTTTATTTATTTATTTCAGGTGCTTATATAGCGCTGTCAATTTACGCATCGCTTTACATATACATTGTACATTCACACCAGTCCTTGCCCTTAAAGGGGTTGTAAAGTTTCATTTTTTATTTTCTAAATAGGTTCCTTTAAGCTAGTGCATTGTTGGTTCACTTACCTTTTCCTTTGATTTCCCTTCTAAATGTTTTATTTCTTTGTCTGAATTTCTCACTTCCTGTTCCTCCTCAGTAAGCTTGCACCCATCATCCGAGCCGTTCTGGCTGGGGGTTAGTCAGCAAGCTTACTGAGGAGGCAAGCTTACTGAGGAGGAACAGGAAGTAAGAAATTCAGACAAAGAAAAAAACATTTAGAAGGGAAATCGAAGGAAAAGGTAAGTTAACCAACAATGCACTAGCTTAAAGGAACCTATTTAGAAAATAAAAAAATGAACCTTTACAACCCCTTTAAGGAGCTTACAATCTAAGGTCCCTAACTCACATTCATACATATACTAGGGCCAATTTAGACAGGAACCAATTCACCTCCCAGCATGTCTTTGGAGTGTGGGAGGAAACCGGAGTACCCGGAGGAAACCCACGCAGGCACAGGAAGAACATGCAAACTCCAGGCAAGTAGTGTTGTGTTTGTTGTCTTTCAAAGTCAAAGACAGACTAAAGAAAAACGCCTGCCAGCAGCTGCAGAGTGGGACTCTTGTCTGTGTCAAACCTATAGCTGTACAGTCAATAAAGAATATGTAAACCCAACATGTCATATTCCTGATATGTGCCTGCTGTACCATGTAATTGTATGAAAAAGTATCCTGTTCTCCTGTTCTCTTTTTATCGCTTCCTTTGTGTGAAATTCCTGGTGTTCCTGCCAGTCCCTCTGATTTTCTATCATAAACTGACCACACTAAGCAGGAGAACAGACTGTGATCAGTTCTCCAGATATGCTGGGAACTCAGGCTGCTCTCTTCCAATGATCAGACTAGTCCTGACCCCCCCCCCTTTTGCTGGGAAGATCAGTGTGCTGCTGCTTCTCCTCCCCCAGCTCTTATGTAGCTGGGAATGTAATCATTTATATAAAAGGGCAAAAAGGGTATTTATAATGTTTATTATAAAACTGAATTTATTGTTTTACAAGGTGATTGTTTACAATAACTTTTAGCTCATGTTCACTGCTGATTGTAGAGCTCTATTTCTGACTCACAAGGGGAGGGGGGCATCAGATCTCCAAAAAAAGATCACTGTTTTCCCCCATAGAGCAAGGTTATTTCTCTGCAGCATGCTGGCAGGGGATAAACTTTCCTGCTCAGGCTGTGGCTGCTTTTTTGCATACCCTTTGTTTTGATGCATTTGCGATGTATTTAGCTCATTTAAACTTATAGTTCAATTGAGCTGAACTCTATGCCCAGAGAATGTAGAAGGAAATTCCTGCTATGACATAGCTTGATTCCCTAGGCCCACTGGGATGTTAAAGGCATGGGATCCCCCAGGGTACACACTAAATCTTAATACAAAAAATTCCGCGCTGCCTAGAAGTATAGCAGCTCACACAACCAGTTGAAAAATGGTGAAGAACAAACGAAACAAAAATGTGTAGTGCTAAACTGAGTGAGGACTGCACTCTGAACAAGTGCAGTATATAACAGTGATATATGATTAAACAATCAATCATAACATCTACTACAGATGTATGAATACGTTCAAATAATCCACCATGATGAAAAAAATAGTTCAAACAATCCACAGTGATATGAATTTTGAAACATAAAAGTCACCAGAAAAACTTATGTTCATTAATAAAAATAAATAAATATTGATGAAAAACTTGTGAATAACAGTCAAAATGATAGTGCTCCCAAAAACTTGACGTGAAGTGACCACCACCAATCGGTTGTAGAAAAGGCTTACTGGAGAGAGTGGACCCCAAAAACATACGCTCAAAGGGTCAACCAGGCAAGGGTAAGCCACTGTGAACAGCAAATCTTCAGCAGCAATTCTAACAGGAACCTCTAGCTTCAATCCCTGATGGAGAAGAATGATCGCTCCTATCTGGATGTGCGATGAAACTTGTGGACAGTGTCCGGTTTAGGGCCAGGTGGTGTTACCAGATAAATTGCGAAAAAAGGAAAGGAAAGAAAAGGCACATAGTGTAACACTGTATAAAAGGGTAATTTAATGTAGGTAGGAACACTTACATTTAGAAGAGTATAATAGCGCTTATCAAAAAATGGCAACAGTAGGGTCTCCCGACACGTTTCGCATCCAAATGCATCATCTGGGGTGATCCCCCACTGCTGCCCACCATGAATTTATAGATAATGTAACCCCTTGTTTGAGAGGCCATCCCCTGGGCGTCCATGTGTTAGTGAATTACTTCCTGGTTCAACAAAGATGGAAACCCAGTGTGTGTTCCAAGCCTCTATCTGGAACACACTGCATATAATGTGATAATATAAGATTGGGAGGTGTACCAACATGGCCGCCCACCATGTGTGTCAAGCCTCCAATTGGTTCTGACAGAATGGGTTGAGCTATCTACTAAAAATAGTATCCAAATTAATGATCTACTTGTATATATATAAGGCAACAAGCCTAATCTAACTAGGCAGTGTAATTATATAAAACTGAGGATCCGCCAGGCCACGAGTGAGGCGACCGCATTGAATTACAGGCTTGTATGTCAAGCCTCATTCTGAATTTTCAATACCGATCAAGCCTCGCTTTGGCCAACCGGAAGTGACAGTGCCGCTTGCGTGTCGCGCCTCGATTTGACGTGCGGGCGCGCACTAAGCCTCACTGTAGACTAACTAACGTCACACGTCCGCGGTATTTATTGGGGCGGACAGCGCAACGTTGCGGGCGCGCACCAAGCCTCACTATGAGGTTAATGACGTCACACGTCCGCAGCCCACAATGGGACGGAAGGCAAAACATTATCCATGGCTCTATAAAGAGACGCCCATAGAGGAGAAAATGTTAAGGGCATAAATGCGATCACATGACGCCTCGCCCGCCTATCAAAATGTAGGCATCAGCCTGATAAAAATATATTGTATTATGGAACACAATAATGAATGCGTGCCAACAGGGGCTAACAAGAGGACTAAAAATTGTTTAATTACTCAATCTATGAAAAAATCCTATGACAGACTTTACACTTATGCAAGTCATTCCACAAAAAAGTAAAAACTGTGCAATTTAATTTAAAACCAAAGTTAACTTGGTATAAAAAAATAAAATATAGAACTAATATGATAAAAATTGACCCAAACCCGGTCCATAGTGTGATATTTAGAGGTGTGTGAAATAAATCACCCTCCTCTGCAGAACTTCAATGCCGTCCATGTTTTCCTATGTGGGCCATATTGGTGTACTAAAAAGTAATTCACATATATTGTTATTAAATGGGTAGGTGCCCCCCATATATGTGTGTTTGCACACGCCCAAGGAATGTACTCTCACAAAATACATGAAACAACATTATATGTTTCTATATGTACATGACCTACTGATATACATATGATTGTGGAAAAAACATGAATGACAGAAGATAACTAAAATACGACTAGTTAAAATATTAATGAAGGAGAAAGATAAATGGACCCATATCAGTCTAGGATTTATTAATAAAAGCATTAATATCCCACTCGACATTCAAACCAGAAGGCGTATGCGACTGTAACTCATAAATCCAGTATGTCTCAAGTTGCGATACACCCCTGGTTTTAGGGTTGCCCTTCCAAGAGGGAACAAATTGATCTATTACCAAGAATTGTGTGCCGGCAGGGTTTCTATTGTGATGTGCCCTGTAATGCCTTGGTACTGTGTGCTGTGTGTCACCACTGAGAATAAGAGCTATATGCTCACCAACACGCACGGAAAAAGATTGTATGGTGCGACCAACGTATTGTTTACCACACGGACAAGTTATGAGATAAACCACGTATTTAGTGGCACATGTGCAAAAACGCTTGATGGGATAAGTTTTACCCGTAATGGTTGAATTGAATTCCAAAGACTTATCTCTCCCTGAAGTGTTAAATTTACACACAGAGCATTTCTTACAAGGGTGGTAAAGGAAGATAGGGATCAAAAGCACAAAAAACATAAGAAATATTCAAGGGATACAGGTGATTATAAAAATGGCACTGTTTTTGCTTGGCAAAAACTTTTTTCTGCTTCCTCTGGAGCAGATATGGATTCTACTCCAGCTTTGTTGCCTTCTACCTCATCTGCCCCTACCTCTTCAAGAGGTCCAACCATGAGTCAACTTCCGGTTGCACCTTCCATGGCTCCCCCTCCATTTGACACAGGGGGTGCCGATTCTCGAGGTTCTCGAACTAGGGCACACCAATCCGGTCCTCATACTCCAAATCCGCATCATAGAGGGAGAGGAAAATCCAGAGGGAATAGAGGGACTAGAGGTCACTCTAGAGGGTAGCCCCAATATTCCAATGTCCAGTACAACCATGATTATGATTATTATTATCAGAATTCATCACCAGCCAGGCATGGGGAACGTTTCGGGTATCACCGGGACCAATCCCCATATTATGGCCCTCCACCCATTTCTACTTACAACAGATTCTCTCCACTTGGTGAGGTACGTGATGATAGCTATCACACGCACACTCGGAATCCCTATTATTCATTTAATCAAGGTAATGATTCTTCCACCAGAGGTCGGGCTTTTCACAGGGATCCAGCTCCACGCAAAAGAGGCCCCGACCCAGGAGAGGGACCAGAGGGGGGAGGAGAATTCAGAAAAGGAAAGAAAAGGTGCATGTAAAGGGCCAAGGGGTTTTTAATTTAAGCTCTAAGGTTTTTACATTCGTAAAGTGAACATACAACGTTACCTCATCACCAATCCCATCATGAGTGAAAGTAGAGCGGCCACATCTGGGACTGTCCACTCGGGTTTGTCTAATCCGTCCTTATTCAACCCACCAGTCCCGGTGGCACCTGCAGTCAGCATTTTTAAGGATCTTGTACTTAATGATCTAGCTGAGTTTCCGGTGAGCCGTACACACCGCCGTCCTTTGTCCGACACCGGCCTTAAGTCTCTGTGTCAAAACAGAGACTTGGTCATTCGTCCGGCGGACAAAGGCGGCGGCATAGTTATATTAGATAAATGTGACTATGAAAAAGAAATGTACAGGATTTTAAACGAGCCTGGCACATACCAGATGTTAACTACTAACCCCACATCTCGCTTTAGAGCCGACCTTCAAAAGTTGGTTGACAGTGGTTTTGATCGATCTATTTTAAATAAGAAGGAGAAAGCTTTTTTAGTCCCTACAGTTCCTAGGATTCCCACTATTTACTTTTTGCCTAAGGTCCACAAGGACCCTATACACCCACCTGGTCGACCAATCGTAAGCGGTATCGACTCAGTCACCTCCAGAGTCGGTCTGTACATTGACCACTACTTACAGCCATTGGTAAGACGGGTGCCATCCTATCTATGCGATACGGGTGCCACCATTAGAAAACTGGAAAGTGTTAATGTATGCAGCGACATCATTATGGTGACAGCGGATGTCGCTTCTTTATACACTTGCATACCTCATGATAAAGGATTTGAGTCAGTTCAGTACTTTTTGGAGAAGGAACCCTCATTGGCCCCATTCCAATGTCAGTTTATTATGGAACTGTTAGAGTTTGCCACTAAACATAATTACTTTTGGTTCAATGACAATTTTTATTTGCAATCACGCGGCATGTTTTTTCCACAATCATATGTATATCAGTAGGTCATGTACATATAGAAACATATAATGTTGTTTTATGTATTTTGTGAGAGTACATTCCTTGGGCGTGTGCAAACACACATATATGGGGGGCACCTACCCATTTAATAACAATATATGTGAATTACTTTTTAGTACACCAATATGGTCCACATAGGAAAACATGGACGGCATTGAAGTTCTGCAGAGGAGGGTGATTTATTTCACACACCTCTAAATATCACACTATGGACCGGGTTTGGGTCCATTTTTATCATATTAGTTCTATATTTTATTTTTTATACCAAGTTAACTTTGGTTTTAAATTAAATTGCACAGTTTTTACTTTTTTGTGGAATGACTTGCATAAGTGTAAAGTCTGTCATAGGATTTTTTCATAGATTGAGTAATTAAACAATTTTTAGTCCTCTTGTTAGCCCCTGTTGGCACGCATTCATTATTGTGTTCCATAATACAATATATTTTTATCAGGCTGATGCCTACATTTTGATAGGCGGGCGAGGCGTCATGTGATCACATTTATACCCTTAACATTTTCTCCTCTATGGGCGTCTCTTTTTAGAGCCATGGATAATGTTTTGCCTTCTGTCCCATTGTGGGCTGCGGACGTGTGACGTCATTAACCTCATAGTGAGGCTTGGTGCGCGCCCGCAACGTTGCGCTGTCCGCCCCAATGAATACCGCAGACGTGTGACGTTAGTTAGTCTACAGTGAGGCTTGGTGCGTGCCCGCACGTCAAATCGAGGCACGACACGCAAGCGGCACTGTCACTTCCAGTTGGCCAAAGCGAGGCTTGATCGGTATTGAAAATTCAGAATGAGGCTTGACATACAAGCCTGTAATTCAATGCGGTCGCCTCACTCGTGGCCTGGCGGATCCTCCGTTTTATATAATTACACTGCCTAGTTAGATTAGACTTGTTGCCTTATATATATATACAGGTAGATCATTAATTTGGATACTATTTTTAGTAGATAGCTCAAGCCATTCTGTCAGAACCAATTGGAGGCTTGACACACATGGTGGGCGGCCATGTTGGTACACCTCCCAATCTTATATTATCACATTATATGCAGTGTGTTCCAGATAGAGGCTTGGAACACACACTGGGTTTCCATCTTTGTTGAACCAGGAAGTAATTCACTAACACATGGACGCCCAGGGGATGGCCTCTCAAACAAGGGGTTACATTATCTATAAATTCATGGTGGGCAGCAGTGGGGGATCACCCCAGATGATGCAGTTGGATGCGAAACGCGTCGGGAGACCCTACTGTTGCCATTTTTTGATAAGCGCTATTATACTCTTCTAAATGTAAGTGTTCCTACCTACATTAAATTACCCTTTTATACAGTATTACACTATGTGCCTTTTCTTTCCTTTACTTTTTTCGCAATTTATCTGGTAACACCACCTGGCCCTAAACCGGACACTGTCTGCAAGTTTCATCGCACATCCAGATAGGAGCGATCATTCTTCTCCATCAGGAATGAAACTAGAGGTTCCTGTTAGAATTGCTGCTGAAGATTTGCTGTTCACAGTGGCTTACCCTTGCCTGGTTGACCCTTTGAGCGTATGTTTTTGGGGTCCACTCTCTCCGGTAAGCCTTTTCTACAACTGATTGGTGGTGGTCACTTCACGTCAAGTTTTTGGGAGCACTATCATTTTGACTGTTATTCACAAGTTTTTCATCAATATTTATTTATTTTTATTAATGAACATAAGTTTTTCTGGTGACTTTTATGTTTCAAAATTCATATCACTGTGGATTGTTTGAACTATTTTTTTCATCATGGTGGATTATTTGAACGTATTCATACATCTGTAGTAGATGTTATGATTGATTGTTTAATCATATATCACTGTTATATACTGCACTTGTTCAGAGTGCAGTCCTCACTCAGTTTAGCGCTACACATTTTTGTTTCGTTTGTTCTTCACCATTTTTCAACTGGTTGTGTGAGCTGCTATCCTTCTAGGCAGCGCGGAATTTTTTGTATTCGGTTTTCTTTTGTTCTTTGATTTAATTCTGCAGCAGCCTTCATTGATATACGCCATCCATGATGGACGTGTTTGATTACAGGGCAGCCCGTACTGTTAACACAGATGGTGTCTTTATCGCCACAGGTAGTGATACCGAGATAGGGGGTCTCTTTGTAAGATTGAAAAATGTGATGTCTTTGGAACTTCACTTACAATGGGACCTTGCGTTTTTGGAACGTTATATTACTGACCGTATGGTCTTGAGAAGCCTTAGGTGGGAAGTTCAACCCCAACAAGGCAATCTCGAGATAGATTCTTGGCTTAACTATTTTAATGATGCTGGCATCAAGTTTTTGGGCATTTTGATCTCTAAGAAAAAGGTTAGGCTGACAGTGTTGGATAGAGAGATCAAAGACAAGACAAGTTATTGTCACACAAAAACTCTTTAGAATATGCATCCCTCTCAGCTAACCTACAAAGCTTCCTTGAAAAGGAAGATAGGGATCAAAAGCACAAAAAACATAAGAAATATTCAAGGGATACAGGTGATTATAAAAATGGCACTGTTTTTGCTTGGCAAAAACTTTTTTCTGCTTCCTCTGGAGCAGATATGGTTTCTACTCCAGCTTTGTTGCCTTCTACCTCATCTGCCCCTACCTCTTCAAGAGGTCCAACCATGAGTCAACTTCCGGTTGCACCTTCCATGGCTCCCCCTCCATTTGACACATGGGGTGCCGATTCTTGAGGTTCTCGGACTAGGGCACACCAATCCGGTCCTCATACTCCAAATCCGCATCATAGAGGGAGAGGAAAATCCAGAGGGAATAGAGGGACTAGGGGTCACTCTAGAGGGTATCCCCAATATTCCAATGTCCAGTACAACCATGATTATGATTATTATTATCAGAATTCATCACCAGCCAGGCATGGGGAACGTTTCGGGTATCACCGGGACCAATCCCCATATTATGGCCCTCCACCCATTTCTACTTACAACAGATTCTCTCCACTTGGTGAGGTACGTGATGATAGCTATCACACGCACACTCGGAATCCCTATTATTCATCTAATCAAGGTAATGATTCTTCCACCAGAGGTCGGGATTTTCACAGGGATCCAGCTCCACGCAAAAGGGGCCCCCACCCAGGAGAGGGACAAGACGGGGGAGGAGAATTCAGAAAAGGAAAGAAAAGGCGCATGTAAAGGGCCAAGGGGTTTTTAATTTAAGCTCTAAGGTTTTTACGAATGATGAACTATCTGTCTTGGATAAGGGCCTCAAGTTTGCTCCACCCAAGAAATTGAATAAATTAGATACTTTCATCGATATTCAAAAATACATTCGTAAAGTGAACTTTCAACGTTACCTCATCACCAATCCCATCATGAGTGAAAGTAGAGCGGCCACATCTGGGACTGTCCACTCGGGTTTGTCTAATCCGTCCTTATTCAACCCAACAGTCTCGGTGGCACCTGCAGTCAGCATTTTTAAGGATCTTGTACTTAATGATCTAGCTGAGTTGCCGGTGAGCCGTACACACCGCCGTCCTTTGTCCGACACCGGCCTTAAGTCTCTGTGTCAAAACAGAGACTTGGTCATTCGTCCGGTGGACAAAGGCGGCGGCATAGTCATATTAGATAAATGTGACTATGAAAAAGAAATGTACAGGATTTTAAACGAGCCTGGCACATACCAGATGTTAACTACTAACCCCACATCTCGCTTTAGAGCCGACCTTCAAAAGTTGGTTGACAGTGGTTTTGATCGATCTATTTTAAATAAGAAGGAGAAAGCTTTTTTAGTCCCTACAGTTCCTAGGATTCCCACTATTTACTTTTTGCCTAAGGTCCACAAGGACCCTATACACCCACCTGGTCGACCAATTGTAAGCGGTATCGACTCGGTCACCTCCAGTGTCGGTCGGTACATTGACCACTACTTACAGCCATTGGTAAGACGGGTGCCATCCTATCTATGCGATACGGGTGCCACCATTAGAAAACTGGAAAGTGTTAATGTATGCAGCGACATCATTATGGTGACAGCGGATGTCGCTTCTTTATACACTTGCATACCTCATGATAAAGGATTTGAGTCAGTTCAGTACTTTTTGGAGAAGGAACCCTCATTGGCCCCATTCCAATGTCAGTTTATTATGGAACTGTTAGAGTTTGCCACTAAACATAATTACATTTGGTTCAATGACAATTTTTATTTGCAATCACGCGGCGTGGCTATGGGGGCAAAATTTGCCCCCAGTCTTGCCAACCTTTTCATGGCCAAGTGGGAGGAGGATGTCGTCTATGCCCATGACACTCCGTCATTGGTGTTATGGGTAAAATATATAGACGACATCCTCCTCCTCTGGAGCGGTGACATGGTGTCACTGGAGACTTTCATGTGCCATCTCAACCATAATGATAGAGGTATCTCCCTCACACATACAGCAAGTAGAGACAAAATAAAGTTTCTAGACTTAGAGATCAGCATTATAGATCAGAGGTTTCAATTTCAAACCTTTTTTAAAAAGACTGATCGAAACGGGTTCATCCCTATTGATAGCTGTCACCATCGCTCATGGTTGAACTCAGTCCCAAGGAGCCAGTTTTTAAGACTCCGTAGAAATTGTACCACCATAGAGTCATTTAAAGCACAGGCCGATGTTCTCAAACTTATTTTTATTGAGAAGGGTTATAACCCCATTGACATAGAACGGGACCTTGAAAGGACCCTTGAAATAGACAGAAGTTCTCTCTTAGAGGTTAAGCCGAAGAGAGAACAGGATCACAACTTTAAATGGGCAATGCTTACATCTTTCTCTACTCAACAGAAACAAGTTAGAGCCATTATAACGAAACACTGGGGAGTGCTGAAAAATGACGGAGTCCTACACAGTGTATTACCGGAACAAGCTAAAGTGGTGTTCAGAGGTGTTCCTACACTTCAGAGCAAAATCGCACCCAACATTATTAATCCCCCAGTGCGACCTTCCTTTTTTTTATCAATTAGTGGGTTACCACCCTTGTAAGAAATGCTCTGTGTGTAAATTTAACACTTCAGGGAGAGGTAACACTTTGGAATTCAATTCCACCATTACGGGTAAAACTTATCCCATCAAGCGTTTTTGCACATGTGCCACTAAATACGTGGTTTATCTCATAACTTGTCCGTGTGGTAAACAATACGTTGGTCGCACCATACGATCTTTTTCCGTGCGTGTTGGTGAGCATATAGCTCTTATTCTCAGTGGTGACACACAGCACACAGTACCAAGGCATTACAGGGCACAACACAATAGAAACCCTGCAGGCACACAATTATTGGTAATAGATCAATTTGTTCCCTCTTGGAGGGGCAACCCTAAAACCAAGTGTGTATCGCAACTTGAGACATACTGGATTTATAAGTTACAGTCGCATACGCCTTCTGGTTTGAATGTCGAGTGGGATATTAATGCTTTTATTAATAAATCCTAGACTGATATGGGTCCATTTATCTTTCTCCTTCATTAATATTTTAACTAGTCGTATTTTAGTTATCTTCTGTCATTCATGTTTTTTCCACAATCATATGTATATCAGTAGGTCATGTACATATAGAAACATATAATGTTGTTTTATGTATTTTGTGAGAGTACATTCCTTGGGCGTGTGCAAACACACATATATGGGGGGCACCTACCCATTTAATAACAATATATGTGAATTACTTTTTAGTACACCAATATGGCCCACATAGGAAAACATGGACATCATTGATGTTCTGCAGAGGAGGGTGATTTATTTCACACACCTCTAAATATCACACTATGGACCGGGTTTGGGTCCATTTTTATCATATTAGTTCTATATTTTATTTTTTATACCAAGTTAACTTTAGTTTTAAATTAAATTGCACAGTTTTTACTTTTTTGTGGAATGACTTGCATAAGTGTAAAGTCTGTCATAGGATTTTTTCATAGATTGAGTAATTAAACAATTTTTAGTCCTCTTGTTAGCCCCTGTTGGCACGCATTCATTATTGTGTTCCATAATACAATATATTTTTATCAGGCTGATGCCTACTGTGAGGGGGTTAACTCGGTAGCGGGTGTGTGTGACCCCCTGGTTGGGCTCCCCACACAAAAACAGGGCCAGCAGACGGAGGTTGTGGTTTTCAAAATCAAAAGGTGCGGTTTATTTCTCTATGTACAGTGACAAAAACACAGCAAAGCCAAAAAGAAACAAACAAAATAAATCCTGGTCAGTTTGACCTCTGACTAAACATGCAGGTTTCCTAAACTAACAACTGGGATCAGCCTGGTGCTGTCCTAGTCCCTAAGTCCCTGGTTTAGTAAAAGTCCAAACAAATAGCCACACAGGCTTTGCCTCACCGCACAGGGGTTCACTCTCCCTAGACAGTCCACACAGGTCTGGTTCCAGGCATGAGCAAACACCTAATGAATCTGGGAGTTTTTATAGAGGCCTTAAACGAACTGACAGGCTTCAGCTGGTCTCATCAACTCCCTGCCTCACGACGCCCAGCACTCTCCCTAGAGGTATGAGTCATTCATGAGCCCACTAGCCTCAGCTGGGCTTCATCAACTCCCTAGTTGTATAAGTCGGCATAAAGCCTGAATCTGGGAGAAATATATCTACCCCCCTGGATGCAACCAGGTGACTTTACCTTCCTGCTGTCACATACCCCCCCCTCTTGTTTTAACCTTGGGGTTGGAACACCAGCAATCAGGCATTCATGTACTCGAGACAAAGCATCCACATTCCCCATTTGAACGCCAGGGCGATGCTTTACTGTGAAGTTGAATTCCTGTAGGGCCAGGAACCACCTATTCACTCTTCTATTTGTCTCCTTGTTTTGAGCCATCCACTTTAACGGAGCGTGATCCGTAACCATGTCAAAGTGCCTACCTAGCAGATAGTACCGAAGGGAATCTAGAGCCCACTTCACCGCTAAACACTCCTTTTCAACCGTGGCGTAATTTACCTCATGGGACTTCAACTTCCTGCTGAGGTAAATGACTGGGTGCTCTTCCCCGTTCCAGACCTGGGACAATACTGCTCCTAACCCCACATCTGACGCATCACTTTGTACGACAAAGTCTTTAGAGAAGTCGGGTGAGTACAACACTGGCTGGCTACATAAGGCTTGTTTCAAGAATTGGAATGCTGCCTCAGCCTCGGGGGTCCATTTAATCATGACCGACCCTTTCCCTTTCGTCAGGTTGGTTAGGGGCACAGCCTTAGAAGCAAAGTGGGGAATGAAGCGCCGATAATAACCCGCGATTCCCAGAAAGGCTCGTACCTGCTTCTTGCTGTTGGGACGTGGCCAACTCTGGATGGCCTCGACTTTGTTGAGTTGGGGTTTTATTACTCCCCTGCCAATGGTGTACCCAAGATATTTGGCCTCCTCCTGCCCAATGGTACACTTCTTGGGGTTAGCCGTAAACCCCGCTTCCCGAACAGAGTCCAGGACTGCTTGCACTTTTGGCAGATGTGAGGCCCAATCTGTGCTATGGACAATTACGTCATCCAGGTAAGCCGCAGCATACTTCCGATGGGGCCTCAGCATCTGGTCCATTTTCCGCTGGAATGTGGCCGGCGCATTCTGTAACCCGAACGGCATTCTCTTATATTGGAACGCCCCGTCTGGGGTTACAAATGCGGTTTTCTCTTTGGCCGACTTGGCCAGGGGAATTTGCCAATACCCTTTTGTGAGGTCAAGAGTCGTCATGTATCGGGCTGTTCCCAGCCGGTCGATCAACTCATCTATACGTGGCATGGGGTAGGTGTCAAATTTTGTAACTTTGTTCAACTGACGAAAATCGTTACAAAATCGCCAGCTCCCATCCGGTTTAGGCACCAACACAATGGGACTAGACCAATCACTTTGGGACTCCTCTATCACCCCTAAGTTCAGCATTTTCTGTACTTCCTCCCGTATTGCCTCCCGTCGGGCCTCTGGGATCCGATAGGGTTTTAACTTCACCCTTTCACCGGGCGGGGTAATAATATCATGCTCTACCCCAGATGTTTGTCCCGGCAGCTCAGAGAACACCTCCTTGTTGCGAAGCACAAACTCCTTAACCTCCTGTTGTTGGGGTTGTGACAAGGTGGCTGCTATTCCAACCTCCGGAATCACGCAACCAGTTTGAGCTGGTGCCCAAGTTTCTGCGACTAGGGACTCTCTATCCCTCCAGGCTTTCAACAGATTAACGTGATATATCTGTTCGGGCTTTCGCCTTCCTGGTTGTCTGACCTTGTAATTCACTTCGCTCACTTTTTCCATTATCTCGTAGGGGCCTTGCCATTTGGCAAGGAATTTACTTTCAACCGTAGGGACAAGTACCAATATCCTATCCCCCGGGGAAAAGGTACGGGTCTTTGCTCCACGGTTGTACACTCTCTGCTGTGCCAACTGCGCTTGGGCCAAATGTTCCTTCACGATGGGCATTACCTGTGCAATTCGATCTTGCATCAGGGCGACATGCTCAATCACACTCCTGTGGGGAGAACTCTCACTTTCCCAAGTTTCCTTGGCAATATCCAACAGCCCTCTTGGGTGTCTCCCATACAGTAACTCAAAGGGGGAGAATCCCGTAGAGGATTGGGGCACCTCCCTAATAGCAAACATCAAATAAGGAAGTAGACAGTCCCAATCCTTTCCATCTCTATCCACCACTTTCTTCAACATTTGTTTTAGGGTTTTGTTGAATCTTTCAACCAGCCCATCGGTTTGGGGGTGATACACAGATGTACGCAATTGCGTCACTTTGAACAATTTACACAGCTCTTTCATAACCCGGGACATAAAGGGTGTACCTTGGTCCGTAAGCAGTTCTTTACAAATACCCACCCGGCTAAAAACAAGAGATAGCTCTTTGGCTATGGTTTTGGCCGAGGTATTTCTGAGAGGGATCGCTTCTGGATAACGGGTGGCATAGTCCATTATAACCAATATGTACTGGTGCCCCCTAGCGGACTTGATTATAGGACCTACCAAATCCATTGCGATTCTCTCAAACGGGACCTCAATGATGGGTAGAGGGACCAGCGGGCTACGGAAATGTGGCATCGGGGCCGACCTCTGACACACAGGGCAGGAGGAACAATAATTTTCTATGTCCTTCATCACCCCAGGCCAATAGAATCTCTGTAATACCCTCTCTCGGGTTTTCTCTGTCCCCAGATGACCTCCAAGAATGTGCCCATGGGCCAACTCCAACACCAACTTCCTGTAAGGTTTGGGCACCACCAGCTGCTCAACGGTTTCTTCTGCCCTTTTTGCCACCCGATACAGTAGGTCCTTCTCTACGCTGAAGTATGGGTAAGTGCAGGTATTATCTGGGTTCACTAACTCGCCATCTATTTCCACTACGTTTTCCCGTGCCTTTATTAGGGCGGGGTCTTTTAACTGTTCTGTGGCAAAATTTTCCCTGTGAACCTCCAGATCAGAAAACTCCACAGACGGTAGGTTTTCGTCTGAGGAGGTGGGCTCCTCTCCAGTTTCTTGAGTCTCCCCTGCCAATACTGACAAGGGAAATTCTGGAGAGTCCTCACCACTCTCAGAGGAGTTCTGGCTATCACATTCCTGGTACATAGGGGCACCAGTGGGGGGCTCAGGATCATCCCACAGTTCCCAGAACTTCGGAAAATCCCTTCCCACAATGGCATCATGCAGTAATTGAGATACTAACCCCACTGGATGAGAGAGGGTACCTTTGGGGGTCTCGAAACACACTGTAGTCACTGGATACTCTCGGGTGTCCCCATGCACACAAATAACAGCTACCTTGCTATTCCCAGAGACCTCTGTTTTAACTAATTCAGCCTTTATCAGGGTCACAAGGCTACCTGAATCCAGTAATACCACAACATTTCTACCATTAATACACATTTTGCATAAATGTTTCTCAGTTCCCCGAATGGCAGTGCATGCGACTGTCGCACACAGCGACTGACGTCTGTCCATCAGAAAGTCACATTGCATGGGTTCCTCCACAACCGGGCAATTTGCTGCAATATGTCCCGCTTGCCGGCAGCGGTAGCAAACGATCCTTCTTGCGGCCTCTTGAGCCGCTGATTTCCCAGGCTGTTCTCGCCAAACTTGGGGTAGAGCTCCCACCCTCTCACTCTCTCCACCCTCACCCCTTGGAATCCTCTTATCCGCCCCTGGGGATGGTCTGGTCTTAGGGTGGAAAGTCCGAGAGTCTCTGGAAGAGGCCGTCAGGTTCTCTGTAGCCAAGTATCTCTCTACACGATCCACAAGTTTACCGGCCGTTTCTGGGTCTCCATGGCTTACCCACTTTTGAATGGCGGTAGGAAGAGCTCTCAAGAAACGATCCATCACAACACGTTCCACAATCTCCGGTGCGGACAAAGTCTCTGGCTGTAGCCACTTCCTGCTCAGGTGAATGAGATCATACATTTGAGACCTGGGGGGTTTTCCAAGCTGGAAAGTCCAGTTATGCACACGCTGAGCCCGGACAGCCAGGGTGACACCCAGCCTTGCCAATATTTCAGCTTTTAGCATCACATAGTCTTTTGCTTGGTCAGGCTCTAGGTCATAGTAAGCCTTCTGCGATTCACCAGTTAACAGAGGAGCCACCAGTCCAGCCCACTGCTCCTCAGGCCACTTTTCTCTTTCAGCAGTCCTTTCAAATGTGGTCAAAAATACCTCTGGATCATCCTCTCCAGTCATTTTTGTCAATAAACGACTCACCCCAAAGGACGCGGTATTAGTGGGACGGCTTTCCTCACTGGTCTGCGGACGTTGCTGCATTACTGCTTCCATTTGTTGTAGTCTCTGCTCTTGCTTCTGTAACAGGTCTATGAAGCGGGCCTCAGATTGCTGCTGGGCTTGTTGATGAGCTTGCTGCTGGGCTGCAAGGCTCCTTTGCAAACCTGCATTTGTCTGCTGTTGATTGGCATTTGCTAGAGCCAGCTGTTTCAGTATCTCCTCCATGCTGGCTTAAAAAAAACTGCCACTGGTTCTCCACCAACTGTGAGGGGGTTAACTCGGTAGCGGGTGTGTGTGACCCCCTGGTTGGGCTCCCCACACAAAAACAGGGCCAGCAGACGGAGGTTGTGGTTTTCAAAATCAAAAGGTGCGGTTTATTTCTCTATGTACAGTGACAAAAACACAGCAAAGCCAAAAAGAAACAAACAAAATAAATCCTGGTCAGTTTGACCTCTGACTAAACATGCAGGTTTCCTAAACTAACAACTGGGATCAGCCTGGTGCTGTCCTAGTCCCTAAGTCCCTGGTTTAGTAAAAGTCCAAACAAATAGCCACACAGGCTTTGCCTCACCGCACAGGGGTTCACTCTCCCTAGACAGTCCACACAGGTCTGGTTCCAGGCATGAGCAAACACCTAATGAATCTGGGAGTTTTTATAGAGGCCTTAAACGAACTGACAGGCTTCAGCTGGTCTCATCAACTCCCTGCCTCACGACGCCCAGCACTCTCCCTAGAGGTATGAGTCATTCATGAGCCCACTAGCCTCAGCTGGGCTTCATCAACTCCCTAGTTGTATAAGTCGGCATAAAGCCTGAATCTGGGAGAAATATATCTACCCCCCTGGATGCAACCAGGTGACTTTACCTTCCTGCTGTCACACTACATTTTGATAGGCGGGCGAGGCGTCATGTGATCGCATTTATGCCCTTAACATTTTCTCCTCTATGGGTGTCTCTTTATAGAGCCATGGATAATGTTTTGCCTTCCGTCCCATTGTGGGCTGCGGACGTGTGACGTCATTAACCTCAGAGTGAGGCTTGGTGCGCGCCCGCAACGTTGCGCTGTCCGCCCCAATGAATACCGCGGACGTGTGACGTTAGTTAGTCTACAGTGAGGCTTGGTGCACGCCCGCACGTCAAATCGAGGCGCGACACGCAAGCGGCACTGTCACTTCCGGTTGGCCAAAGCGAGGCTTGATCGGTATTGAAAATTCAGAATGAGGCTTGACATACAAGCCTGTAATTCAATGCGGTCGCCTCACTCGTGGCCTGGCGGATCCTCAGTTTTATATAATTACACTGCCTAGTTAGATTAGGCTTGTTGCCTTATATATATACAAGTAGATCATTAATTTGGATACTATTTTTAGTAGATAGTAGACATGTGCACTGCCAAAAAAATTTGTTAGTTTTCGTTTTCGTTTCATTCGTTTTTGTTTTTTTTTCATTTTTCGGGTCATTCGTTATGATCGCAATTCGTAAATTCGTAAATTTGTACATTCGTAAATTTATACATTCGTAAATTTGTACATTCGTAAATTTGTACATTCTTAAATTTATACATTCGTAAATTTATACATTCGTAATTTCGGAAATTTGGAAATTCGATATTTTCGAAAACCCGAAAATTTGAAAATCTGAAAAAATAACTATTAAATTATAGGTATTGTAATTTCCTTTCAAATTTGGCTGTTAGCGAACGTAACGAATACAAATTTATCTGAAGTTACGCATAACCTGAAATAACAAATGCCGCATCTAAACAAATGGAACGGAACAAATTAATAATAATAATAATAAAACGTTTTTATTATTATTATTGTTATTTATTATTATTATTAATTCATTACGTTCCATTCGTTTAGATACGGCATTCATTATGTCGGAAAACAATTCGTAACTTTGTTAAGTTCACTAACAGCCAAATTTGAAAGGAAATTACAATACCTATAATTGAATAGTTAGTAATAGTTAAGTTATTAGTTAATTATTATTTCAGATTTCCGAATTTACTAATTTACGATTGTACGAATGTACAAATTTACGAATGTACGAATATTCGGAAATTCGTAAATTCAAATTTACGAATTTCCGGATAGTTGTACATTCGTAAATTCGTGCATTGGTAAATTCGTATATTCGTAAATTCGTACATTCGTAAATTTGAATTTACGAATATTCGTTAAAATTCGTTAAATGAGTTTTCGTTAATTCGGATATTTCCGAATTAACGAATTTGTCGAAATTCGTTAAAAAACGAATTCGGAACGAAACGAATTGCACATGTCTAGTAGATAGCTCAACCCATTCTGTCAGAACCAATTGGAGGCTTGACACACATGGTGGGCGGCCATGTTGGTACACCTCCCAATCTTATATTATCACATTATATGCAGTGTGTTCCAGATAGAGGCTTGGAACACACACTGAGTTTCCATCTTTGTTGAACCAGGAAGTAATTCACTAACACATGGACGCCCAGGGGATGGCCTCTCAAACAAGGGGTTACATTATCTATAAATTCATGGTGGGCAGCAGTGGGGGATCACCCCAGATGATGCATTTGGATGCGAAACGTGTCGGGAGACCCTACTGTTGCCATTTTTTGATAAGCGCTATTATACTCTTCTAAATGTAAGTGTTCCTACCTACATTAAATTACCCTTTTATACAGTATTACACTATGTGCCTTTTCTTTCCTTTACTTTTTTCGCAATTTATCTGGTAACACCACCTGGCCCTAAACCGGACACTGTCCGCAAGTTTCATCGCACATCCAGATAGGAGCGATCATTCTTCTCCATCAGGGATTGAAGCTAGAGGTTCCTGTTAGAATTGCTGCTGAAGATTTGCTGTTCACAGTGGCTTACCCTTGCCTGGTTGACCCTTTGAGCGTATGTTTTTGGGGTCCACTCTCTCCGGTAAGCCTTTTCTACAACCGATTGGTGGTGGTCACTTCACGTCAAGTTTTTGGGAGCACTATCATTTTGACTGTTATTCACAAGTTTTTCATCAATATTTATTTATTTTTATTAATGAACATAAGTTTTTCTGGTGACTTTTATGTTTCAAAATTCATATCACTGTGGATTGTTTGAACTATTTTTTTCATCATGGTGGATTATTTGAACGTTTTCATACATCTGTAGTAGATGTTATGATTGATTGTTTAATCATATATCACTGTTATATACTGCACTTGTTCAGAGTGCAGTCCTCACTCAGTTTAGCGCTACACATTTTTGTTTCGTACACACTAAATCTACAAGTGCATTCTGAGAGACTCCCAGACTGGCCTAATCAGCACCCCCAAAAAGTCCATCCCATACCTGCATCCGACCTTATGACAATGGACCACAACAGCAGCCTCACAAAGCAGCATGTTCAACATGCATCCTCATCTTGAGGTTAGGAGAAGGAACTGTTCACACAGTAAAAGCCTTTAACTATTTACTAAATGCAGATAATTACTGTAAATCCTTCAGTCATTCCAGTGGTGAGGGCACATTCCTTAAAGTACAGCTTTGGCAAAACTTTTTTGTTCATTTGAATGTAGTAGGGAAGGGTTATAACCCATCAATTTTAATTATTTTTTTGCCATCTGTGTCCTATTGGGGGGGGGGGGGAGGGCTTTACCCTTACTCCCTGCTCTATAGTCATAATATGAAATGAGGGGAAATCCCTGCAAATTAAGGGAATCCATTTGGGGCCTTTCCAGTCAGAGTCCACTAGAGCTAGTGTCCCCATTGGAAGATTTTATCCTCTATTACTTTTCTGGGGACAACCCAAAATTTGGGATTTTCTTTTACTTTTGCTTTTAATGACAATTATAAACAGGACAAATAGAGGAAGTGAATCTCCCTAACGGGGGTACAGATAGCAATAAAAACTGACAGGTATTTCAATCCATCTCCACTCTGCCCAAAATGAAAAAAAGGTTTTGCCTTTAGTTCTAAATAAGATTACAAAGAGTAGAGAAAATGTGAGTGAGAGAAGAGCCGAGGTGAGGATCCATACCTTTTATGGGGGGGGTTGCCAGAGTTTAACATCCTATGCAAAAGATATGGGAGTAGCCTCAATGAGTCCTACATCCTGCTTCCCTAAGGAGAAGCTAAAACAAATACAGACTCAAGAACTAAACTATATTGCCAAAGGTATCGGGATGACCGCCTTTACACGCACATGATTTTTATTGGCATCCCAGTCTTAGTCCGTAGGGTTCAATATTGAGTTGGCCCACTCTTTGAAGCTATAACAACTTTAACTCTTCTGGAAAGGCTGTCAACAAGGTTTAGGAGTGTGTCTATGGGAATGTTTAACCATTCTTCCAGAAGCTCATTTGTGAGGTCAGGCACTGATGTTGGACGAGAAGGCCTGGCTCGCAGGCTCCACTCTAACTCATTCCAAAGGTGTTCTATTGGGTTGAGGTCAGACTGGCTCATACATGTCTTTATGGACCTTTTTTGTGCACTGGTCCAAATCATTTGGTGCAGGGAAGGCTTATGGTATGGGGTTGTTTTTCAGGAGTTGGGCTTGTTCCAGTGAAGGGAATTCTTAAGGCATCAGCATACCAAGACATTTTGGACAATTTCATGCTCCCAACTTTTTCAGAACAGTTTGGGGATGGCTCCTTACTGTTCCAACATGACTGCGCACCAGTGCACAAAGCAAGGTCCATAAAAACATGGATGAGTGAGTTTGGGGTGGAGGAACTTGACTGGCCTGCACAGAGCCCTGACCTCAACCCGATAGAACACTTTTGGGATGAATTAGAGCGGAGACTGCCAGCCAAGCCTTCTTGTCCAACATCAGTGCCTGACCTCACAAACGCATATCTGGAACAATGACGGCCCGTAATGCAGAGCACAGGGGTGCCCTCCCCCTGTCCATGCATCCGGCCCCCTAATCTACATGGGGGTTCCGAAAGCATGGAATCCAATGTTTTTTTGGGTTTTTTTTTGAAGCACATGATTAGAGCCAGAGACTCTGATAGGCTCTGCACCCAGAGCCACCCCAGTTGTGTGACAATAGTTGTGTTTCCAGAGACCAGTTTCCCGATTGGCCGAAAGAAGAAGTGATCCTATTGGCCTAGGAGGAGGAGGGAGAAGATGCATGGCCACCTTAATGCTGAGGAGGTGACGCAGGGGAAGCTGCCACCGCCCCCTATCTGGAGGGAAGAGCTGCCCATGCCATAGATGGGGTAAGTTTGGGCTGGTGACCAACTGAGGGGGGATTGCAGGTGACCTAGTCGACCAACCAACTTACAGAGGGTGGTGGCTGTAGGTGTATTGTTTGCCCCCCTTCCCCAAAAATATACCACCAGCCGCCACTGGTCTGGAGATTGGTCAAACATTCCCATAGACACACTCCTAAACCTTGTGGACAGCCTTCCCAGAAAAGTTGAAGCTGTTATAGCTGCAAAGGGTGGGCCAACTCAAAATGTAACCCTACAGACTAAGACTGGGTTACCATTAAATTTCATGTGCATTTAAAGGCAGGCGTCCCAATACTTTTGCCAATATAGTGTCATCTTGGCTGTGACCTGGATGACCCTGGCTGACTCTCATCACACTTGCAGGGGCATGGTTGGAACTCTAGTGGCTATCTAGACAACTACACTGCCCATTCAATTCAACTGGTCCATAAACCTACTCTCATAACTAGCTATGGCAGCAACTCATGGCCAAACCAGGAAACTTCACTGGGCACTTGCAAGCCTCTACTCTAAAGCATTACTCTATCTCTCTGTGTCCAGGAATTTGTTTTTTTAAAAGCCCAAAGTCCATTCAATTTACCTTAATCCAGATTGCATATAATCCACTGAAACCATTTCAGAAAGTTCCTTATATGTGGCATGTGGGGTCTTCTTTCTAAAGCCTGCACTGCCTTATTTCCTTTTTCTGTGCTGCATCTCAGATTTAAACATTTAAAGCAATTTGGAACAATATAGTGATTGTAAGAAACTTGTATTACTGACATGTTGCTAAAATTGGCTTTGTATATGCAGAAGACAGCAAAACGGCTTGGAGATGGGTGATGGGTGTTATTGGTAAACACTCTAAGCAGGTAGAAAGTGTTCCTTGTGCACCTTTTAATGCTAATTTATATTTTTAAGAGTAGAGTATCGCTTTAATAATACCTAAAGTACATATTGGGGGTGATTTACTAAAGACCTGCGCCTGTGGTGCAGTGGAGAAATTGGAGCAATTGCACAAAAAACAGACTCAAAACATTTATCAAAAATTATGGTGCACTTGTATGCATTAACCATATTTACATAGGAAGCGCTGTTGCGCACTTGCGCAATCTTTCGCAAGCGCAGCCAATGTAATCTTCAACATTTTTGTCTGAAAACTGTAGATAACTTTACTAGTTTACCATCTTCTGTTACCAGGCTAAAAAGTTTGTATATAATATTGTTTAAATGCACAAATTCTGTCCAGAACATGTAGATCTGTCTTACAACTTTTTACACCCTTCTTTCAGCTACTCAACTGCACATGTGCATTGACAAACCACACCATTTTTTGCTCGCCTGACAGGGCGCACACGCTTTAGCTTGTTAAATATGTGTGTTGCACACAGGCGCATCTGCGTTCTCCAGAGTGCACAACTGCTTATACATTGAGCTTGTGCTCATTGTAATGCTGATCATGTTAATGAGCTTTTCCTTATCACATGGAGAATTTTGCTTCCACTTTTATTCCTTTCATTCATTTCTTTTTAAAACAACTCAATAATCATTCTAGAGATCTTCCTCCTATCAACAACTGTGCCGATGTTTACTGGACTTGTAATTGTGCATTTTATGGTGATAGTCTATAATCATTGGTGGAGCCAAAACTTCCATGAAAACATCTTCTCAACACAGGTCTGTGTATTGTGCATTCTGGACAATTCTTTCCCCATACACTGTACAATCTGTGATAAGGAAAAGCTATTAACATGATCAGCATTACAATGAGCAAGTGCCCGATGTCTGTTTCATATTTAAGAATGTTTATGCGCCCGTACGGGCAACGATTCCGCGAATCCGGCGCAAGTCGACAGCATGCGCCATGTCGCAATAATTATTCCTGCCTGTGCAAATGCGCCAACATTTTCTTAAATCAGCCCCATTATATTTGACCTTGCTTTCTGACTTTATATTACCTTGACAGCTGTTTTTGGCCAGTATATAAGCAGAAAAGAGAACAAGTAGCTGTGTTCATTTAATAAACTACCCAATAATATCTAAATAATCCACATCAACAGTGAGGTATAATTAGCCAAAGAAAATTAAATATAGGGATCCAAAAACTGTTCTATGCCAGTGACACAATTATATATATATGTTGTTCTCTGTTCACACACACATTATATGAAGGCTATAGCCCATATTATCATAACCTCAAAATATATTTAAAACAAAGCTGCTTTTAGTTTTGACCGCCTATTTTAATATGCTCTGTATTGCCCTTAAGTTCCAAACTGGAAGAACAGGCAAATACTTCCTAATTTAAAATGTAAATAGTAGAACATTGCAGTCTATTAATTTAAAAAAGAAGGGGCACGAGCTGCAAGTTCCCATCAGACTGGTTACCTAGAGGTGTGAGCTTCTCTATGGACTCTGACAGTAATTACTGCCTACTCCTCGCTGTTCATTGTGCATTTTCTCATTGTATAATTAAAATCTTTTAATAAACCTGGAGAGCCTATGATCTGTCACCAGATAATAGAAAGTGTATATACTGTGTGTTTATATATATATATATATATATATATATATATATATATATATATATATATATATATAAATACACACATATATATATACAGTATCTCACAAAAGTGAGTACACCCCTCACATTTTTGTAAATACTTTACTATATATTTTAACATAAAATTACACTTTGCTACAATGTAAAGTAGTGAGTGTACAGCTTGTATAACAGTGTAAATTTGCTGTCCCCTCAAAATAACTCAACACAGAGCCATTAATGTCTAAACCGCTGGCAACAAAAGTGAGTACACCCCTAAGTGAAAATGTCTTAATTGGGCCCAATTAGCCATTTTCCCTCCCCGGTGTCATGTGACTCATAGTTTAAAATTTGGTCTTATCACTCTCACTCTCTCATACTGGTCACTGGAAGTTCAACATGGCACCTCATGGCAAAGAAATCTCAGAGGATCTGAAAAAAATAATTGTTGCTCTACATAAAGATGGCCTAGGCTATAAGAAGATTGCCAAGACCCTGAAACTGAGTTGCAGTACATTGGCCAAGACCATACAGCAAGTTAACAGGACAGGTTCCACTCAGAACAGGCCTCGCCATGGTCGACCAAAGAAGTCGAGAGCACATGCTCAGCGTCATGTCCAGAGGTTGTCTTTGGGAAATAGACGTATGAGTGCTGCCAGCATTGCTGCAGAAGTTGAAGGGCTGGGGGGTCAGCCTGTCAGTGCTCAGACCATATGCCGCACACTGCATCAAATTGGTCAGCATGGCTGTCGTCCCAGAAGGAAGCCTCTTCTAAAGATGATGCACAAGAAAGTCCTCAAACAGTTTGCTGAAGGATTACTGGAACCATGTCCTGTGGTCTGATGACCAAGATAAACTTATTTGGCTCAGATGGTGTCAAGCGTGTGTGGCGGCAACCAGGTGAGGAGTACAAAGACAAGTGTGTCTGCCTACAGTCAAGCATGATGGTGAGAGTGTCATGGTATGGGGCTGCATGAGTGCTGCCAGCACTGGGAGCTACAGTTCATTGAGGGAACCATGAATGCCAACATGTACTGTGACATACTAAAGCAGAGCATGATCCCCTCCCTTCAGAGACTGGGCCGCAGGGCAGTATTCCAACATGAGAACGACCCCAAACACACCTCCAAGGTGACCACTGCCTTGCTAAAGAAGCTGAGGGTAAAGGTGAAGCTCTGGTGAACTCCATGCCCAAGAGGGTTAAGATGGTGCTGGAAAATAATGGTGGCCACACAAAATATTGACACTGGGCCCAATTTGGACATTTTCACTTAGGGGTGTACTCACTTTTGTTGCCAGCAGTTTAGACATTAATGGCTGTGTGATTAGTTATTTTGAGGGGACAGCAAATTTACACTGTTATACAAGCTGTACACTCACTACTTTACATTGTAGCAAAGTGTAATTTCTTCAGTGTTGTCACATGAAAAGATATATAAAAATATTTATAAAAATGTAAGAGGTGTGAGATACTGTGTGTGTGTATATATATATATATATACACATGTATATAAAAAAATTATTTGGAATATCAGATGAAGCAAAAGTATCCACAGCAACCAATTAGTTATTTTACTACAAAAATTAACATGCAATATCCTGTAGCAACCAGACAAAATTCACTCTTCTAGAATCAGAGCAACAAAAGACAGCTCTGATTGGTTGCTATGGGTTTGCTGCCCTTAATGCCGCGTACACACGACCGTTTTTAATGTCATTGAAAAAACCAAAGTTTTTCTCAACGTGATTCTTCTCAAGCCTGCCTTGCCTACACACTATCGTTGAAAAAAATGCTTGAGTAAAGCGCAGTGACGTACAACACATATGACTGCACTATAAAGGGGAAGTTCCATTCGGATGGCGCCACCCTTCATGTTAGTAAAGTTTGTTGAGAGACGATTCGCGATTTTCAGCCTCGTGCTTTTCAGTCCGTTACAGCGTGATGAATGTGCTATCTCCATTACGAACGCTAGTTTTACCAGAACGAGCGCTACCGTCTCATACTTGATTCTGAGCATGCGCATTTTTTCACGTCGTTAAAGCCTACACACGGCCGTTTTTCATGACGAGAAAAACGATGAGGTGAAAAAACGACGAGAAAAATTAGAGCATGTTCCAATTTTTTCATGCCCGTTTTTCACGTTGTGAAAAATGCTCTGAAGCCCACACACGATCATTTTTAATGACCATTTTAAAAAATTGCATTTTTCTCGTCATAAAAACGGTCGTGTGTACGCGGCATAAGAATAAACACTTAGTTAAGAATAGGATCTATTTTTGAGCAGGGCTGTAAATCTATATGCTTGCTTTGGACAGTGGATCAATTTAAGCTCATTTTCATTGCTCTAATTTTTATAGATCAGCTCTACAACTCCCCATGATGCCACTTGGTAGCAGTAGGCTGATAAGAAAAAAAATGCAAAATTGAGGATGACATTAATCGGAAAATATATTACATGTTTGAGAATAAAAAAGGTTTAGAATGCTGATGATGATGACAGTGAAAGACAGCTAAATGACTAATGTCTTGACAGGGGTAAATTACATTTAATTTTTAACAGACTGTCTCTAGCAACAGCTACGGAGGAAAATCTGTTGCTTCCTCCCACTTACCATCCTCCAGGTCTGGGATAACATAGCTTCATTTATTTTTGAACATATCATGGGAAGTAAAAAGATTATCTAAGATTTTTTTAAATAAATGTTTAAAGAGTATATTCTAGAACTTAAATGTGAATTCGCAGCAATCATCAAATCAACAATATTCTCAATTTTTCCTGACAGGCTTTACATATTAACTCCAAGATCAGTTTTGTTCTACCACTTAGGCACGATGGGTCCTGTACTCCTTGCTTCATACACAAAAGGTATCTTTTCTCTACACTTGAAAACTTTTTGGGGGATTTCACCATACATTTCCTTCCTATTTCATTGGAACGCTCTAATAAATTATTATATGGCTCTTTACAAATTTACCTATGTGTTTAGAAGTTGTCCTGGGTGAACATTTCAGTCTTCTTATCTTTAAAAACGAAAGCCCTGTACACACGATCGGATTTCCTATGGATTCTTATCTGATGGATTTTTCCATCGGAAATCTGATGAAGCTGACTTCCATCAGTCTATCTTACACACCATCAGTCAAAAATCCAACCGTCCAAAACGTAAAACACTCCGACAAGCCGAGAAAAATTAAGTTCAATGCTTCTGAGCATGCGTCAACTTGATTCTGAGCATGCATGGGTTTTTTCTCCGATGGAGTTCCACGCAGACGATCGGAATTTGCTATCGTTTTTTTGCCCATCGGATAAATTTAAAACATGTTCTATTTTTCCTCACCGATGGAAAAAAGACCGATGGGGCCCATACACGATCGGTTTGTCCGATAAAAAAAGTCCATCGGACTGTTTTCATCTGTAAAACCGATCGTGTGTACACGGCTTTAGAGTGCCTATGGACTGTGCTGTTCTTACCTTTTTTTTTTTAAGAAAAACTTGTTTGGCCTTCTGATCTCAGGCATATGCTTTGTAACTAAAAGTCATGACTTCTCTGACCTGAGGGTTAGGTCTCACCCTAGATATAAAATGTGCCACATCTATAAAATGCTCAATACAAAAAAAAAAAAAACACTTGTAGGAGGGACTTTATTGGCCCAAACAATAATGAAGCAACACACACTCACAAAGGTACAGTATAAAAAATATATCACAAATTTTATTATACAAAATTGACAAAAACACAATAAGAAAAAAACAACAGGCTGACATTGGAATGGTGCATTCCACCTATGCGTGTGTACACCCTCCTGCAAGTGTTGTTGTTTTTTTTTTAATATTATACAATGACAGTGCCCTTATTGATCACTGAGGTGCTCTTACTGGATAATGGAAAAGTAAATGGAATTTAGCTTTTGGGAACATAAATCAAAGTGCATATTGTTAGAGGCAGAGAGGCACACAGAAGAGGATTTTTTAAAATAATGTACTGTAGATAATAGTAAGCACCTAAAAGTACCCACCTAGAGGGAATTTATTTTTATTTTTGGAAGGTTGGTGTTTTTTAAACCGATAACTTACAGTTGTTCATTTATGCAACCTATTGTTACAACTGTAGTATTAGTGCCACTGTGAATATGTGGTTTGCCAGTAAAAAATGTTTTTCAGCATGCTAAAGTATATGTACAAATAGATAAAAATAAAGCAGCAGCTACTGCATATCATTTTCAGTTACACAGATGCAAGTTTACAAACTGAATTTTTTTTGAATGCCGTACATGGGAAGGCCGGCCATAGGCTGGCCTGAGTTTGTAGGAGGAGTCGGGGGGTATTTAAACCCTCCCTCCTCCTCCTTACTCCCACGGCCGGACCCTTCTTGTTTGTTTATGCGACGATGCTGTGTGTGACGTCATCTTCAGGCGCCGGCTTCGTGCTCCACGAGGCTCCAAGTACTCGGCGCTTCTTTCACCGGCTCGGCTCGGCTTACAGCGATAGGAATCGCCTCCTCGTCCGCTCGGCCGTTTTCGGAAGGGGACGTCTCCTCGCTTTATCTCCACTCGGCGGATCATTGCAGGCCCTCGGTGTCACCTCGTTGGCGGTACAGGTATCGGTGGGGAGGGTGGGTGGTGTGTGCGGCAGCATCAGATCGATGGTAGGAGGGGGGGGTGTGTTTTTGTTTGCTACACAGCATGTCGTCTGGGGGGGGGGGGGTGATGGTTGCTGCATCAGGTCATTGTCAGGGGGGGGTTGTTTTGCGGCTGCATTTCTTTGTTTTGCAGGGGGGGGTGTGTTGCTGCAGCTCATGTTGCAGGGGGGGTGTACTGCCTGCATCATGCCTTCTGGCAGGGGGGGGGGGGTTTGGTTGCTGCAGCACATGTCATTTTTGTAGGGGGGGGCGTTTTCACATCTGACAGTGCCTCTCATCATGTGGGATTTTCGGTGGGCATGCCCACACACGGTGCAATTTCTGCACTAGGCTGCGTCACGTGACATTTCCCTGCGTTTTGACTTGGGGTGTCAGGGTTGTCTTTGGGACATGTGGGGGAAGCTCACATGTGCGGTTCCTGTCATTTTCCTCCACAGTCATTTGATGCATGTATCTGTCGTTTCTTTTTTCTCCCCTTTTAGGACGTTAACGAGTTTTACGTTTACATCAGAGTCTGTGTTTTCCTTTTCAGGTTGTTTCAGTAAGTGTCATGCATTTCCGTGTCGGGTCTTGGTGGCTGGGAGGGGGGGGGGGAGGGTTGTAGTTCCACTGCGGGGTCACCCACCACGTTTGTGGGTGTCAACGGTTTGAGATGTTCGTTTTTAATTGACTTGGTCAGTGGCAAGCCTCCTCAACCGTTTGGGTTTTACGTTGTTTCTCCTCCATGCGTTACATGGTACGTTCATGCATGGCCTGACACGTTTTCAGGTCTCGTAGGGGGGTTCTGTTTGCTGGGCTTCATCTGTGACTTGGTCCTCGTCCTGGGGTTCTGATTCGCTTTCAGTTCCAATTCGTTCGTTTTATTTCAGGGCTGCTAGGCGCCAGACGCAAGGTTTCTCGTTGGGTTGAGAATTCCCAGTGCAGGTAAGTCCGGGTTCTAGGCGTCATGCTCTCCTTTTCTCATTTTCACTTGAGGGGCAATCGTCACTGTGGTTACCTATTTCGTTAGGTCTTAGCGGGTTGAGTTGTTCGTTTTTAATTGACTTGGGGCAAGTCTCCTCACCCGTTGGCTCAATCTCTCGTTTTTAAATTGGTGGTATCTGTTATTTCTTTTAATCATTAGACCTGTCACGTTTCAGGTTCTGGGGGGCCTGAGTGTGCGTTTTTAATTTATCTGCGACCGCAGGTGACTCGGCCCTCTTAGTCGGGGGGGGGGAGGGGGGTGATCATTCTGGGCCAGGTTAGGGTTGGTTAGGTTTAAAGAGGAGGTTGGGTGTTGGGGAGTCGGCGTTGTTGGTCTGTAGTGAGTTCTGCCAGGCTGTTTTCATTTGTTTCGATTGTTTTAGGTCATGTCTCAGGCAGCGGACATTGAGGATTTCGCCTCCGTTTCCCCTTCTTCAGCGAGGGGGTCAGTGCAGGGCGGCACACCTTCCTTGAGGTCCTGGACGGTTCCGAGGTTGATCGCGGAGTTGCGGCTCAGGGGCATCTCTCACTCGGCTTCAGCTCGCAAAGCAGAACTTTTTAGACTTTTGTTCCCCTCCTCGGCGAGTTCTGATGCGGAGCAGGTCACCCTGCGTGCCATGGCCGCATCCCTAACTCAGATCCACTCCACCCTCAGCTCTCTGGCGGGCTCTTTTCAAGATTTAAGGGCCAGAGTGGAGGTTCTGGAGGCTGATCCTGTTCCTGCTGTGGTGGATCTGGTTGTCCCTGGGGTCGCGGCAGGGCCCGAGGTCCCTGTGGTTCCTGGGCCTTCATTGTCAGGTACCAGTACCAGTGTCCCTTCCGTCACCCCAGCCCATTTCATTCCAGGAAACATCCGGAAAGACATCCTTGATGGGAAGGATGTCAACCTGGCATCCTTATTGATAGCCACTCATGATGTGGCTGACAATAAGTCGTATGCCTGTGGGGACGTTTCTGTCATCATCAAGTCCAGGGACCACAGGTTGAACCGCAAGCTCTCTATCCCCGAGTTCGTGTTGGCGTTCAGCTTGTTCAGAGACATCATCTGCTCGGCAAGTCCCCATAGGTGAGAGGAGCTGGACCACTATCTTTATGCGGTGGTGGAGTTGGGTCACAAGTTTGGGGGTACGGCGTTTTATGATTACCACCGATCATTCTCCGCCAAAGCCGCCGCCTTGTTGGCCCAGCATCAGGTAGTGGCAGCCTGGGGCAGCGTAGATACGGAGCTGTTCTGCCGTCATTTTGCGGGGTTGAGGTCACCAGTCTGCGCCACCTGCCAGTCATCGTCACACGCGGCTTACTGGTGCCCCAACGCGAAACCTCTGGTTCTTCCAGGCACTTCCAGAGCCTTCCCCGCTCGCTTCACTACCAGCACCTACCCAGGCGGCTACCGTGGACAAATTGGGTCGGCCCATCCAGTATCTGGGGAGGTCACCTATTTGTAACAATTTTAACCACGGTGTGTGTAATTATAGTCAGTGCCGGTTGTTGCACATCTGCTCAGGCTGTTTCAGGGCCCATCCTAAATCATCCTGTTCGCTTAGGCAAGGCAAGCACAGCTGACTGAGCCACGTCAACATTGGGTTTTTGCAGGACTGCTTGTCCTCTCACCCTTCCACTGAGCTATGCCCCTTTTTGGTGGAAGGTTTCACACGGGGCTTCCACACCGGGTTCATCACCTTGCCGTTGGTCACATTCGAGAGTCCCAACCTTAGGTCTTGTGAAGTGGATGTGGGGGCGGTGGACACCTTACTCCAGTCCGAACTTGACAAGGGGTTTGTCATCGGTCCTTTTTCCATGTCTCCATTTCAGTGTTGGAGGGTCAATCCGCTGGGGTTGGTCAAGGGGAAGTTTTCTAATAAATTAAGATTGATTTACGACTTGTCCGCCCCTCATTGCTCCGCTGTGCCTAGTCTTAATTCGTTAATCCCGTCTGAGGAGTTTTCCTTGAGATATGCTTCTGTAGACCAGGCCATCCAACAGATCATCAAGGTTGGGCGGGGGGCTTGGCTGTCCAAGGCAGACATAGCTGACGCTTTCAAACTCCTCCCGATCATGCCGTCACTCTGGCAGTGGCATGGGGTAAAGTGGAGAGGTTTGTACTATTTTGCCACCAGACTCACTTTCGGGTCCAAGAGTAGTCCATGGTTGTTCGATGTTTTTGCCCAAGCTCTTGAATGGATTCTCATCCATGTAGAGCATTGTCATGAGGTCATTCATTATCTGGATGACTTCCTCCTCATTGAGAGTCCTCGGCAAATCCCCACTGATTTGCAGAAGTTGCTGGCGGTTTTTTCAGCACTCAACGTGCCTCTGGCAACCAAGAAGTTGGAGGGCCCGACATCAGCACTCACCTTTTTGGGGATTGTCCTGGACACCGATTCCTTGCTGGCCAGGCTTCCGGCGGACAAACTCACCAGGATCAGGGAGTGTATCCATGCCTTTTCAGTCTCGCAGGTCTGTACCAGGGTGGAATTGTTGTCTCTCTTGGGCATGTTGAATTTCGCCATGCGGATCATTCCGCAGGGGAGATCCTTCATTTCCAGGTTGTTGGCATTGTTGCCAGCAGCCCCGGATTCAGATTCACGGGTCAAGCTGGATGCTGCGGCGTTGGCTGACCTTCGCATGTGGGACGAGTACCTCCGGTGTTGGAATGGGGTCACCATGTTCATTCCGGCGGAGTCCAGTTCCTCCCCTCAGGTTGGAACTGACGCGGCAGCCACTGTGGGCTATGCGGCCATTTTTGGCACCCACTGGTTGGCAGGGCCTTGGCCAGATGACATGTTGGCCATCCCAGGGTTCAGGGATTCATCTGCCTTATTTGAAAATTTTCCCATAGTGGCTGCAGCTTGGGTTTGGGGTAGTTCGTGGTCAGGGCAGACGGTGGTTTTCTCCACGGACAATCAAGCAGCCGTGGAGATTATCACCAAAGGCAGATCACGGTCCTTGGTCATCAAGTCTTTCGTTCGCAGGTTAATTTGGTTATCCCTGCAATATCATTTTCACATCCAGTGTAAGTTCATCAGTGGGGTGGACAATGTGGCGGCTGATGCGCTGTCCCGGCTTAACTTTCCATCATTTTACCAGCAGGTCCCGCATGCCGACGCATGTGCCACGCCGTCCCCGCAGGCTTCCCTTCTGATGCTGGATTAAACTCCCATTGGCTGGAGGCAGCAGCCTTAGTCGGGGTGTCGTTGTCGGTCAACACTAGGAAGGCTTACACCTCAGCTTGGAAGTCCTTTCAGGTTTTCCAGGCACAGCACCCGTGTGATAACTGCCCTGATGTCCGTTACTTGTTGGCTTTTGTTGCTTACTGTCATACCAAACTCAGGTTGTCTCATGGCACCATCAAAACATATCTTGCCAGGGTTCAGCACCATTTGTCCTTGCAGGATCCAAATCGGCTCTCCATTTTCTCTGCCCATGCCATCAAGGCTGTTTTGAGGGGCATCCGGAGGAGTTGTCCTCCGACCACCATCTGCAGACTCCCGGTCACGGGGCATATTTTCCGGAGTATGTCTTGTTTGCTGGATGCGCTGCCTTTTGGGAGGCTTCTCAGCATGGTGCTCAAGGCTGCCATTTACCTGGCTTTCTTTGGGTTCCTCAGGCCAGGTGAGTTTTCCCGTTCCGGGCCTGGTTCCCAGACCCTCACGAGAGGACAACTGGTCAGGCATCCGAACCGTTACATTTTACACCTGTCAGCTTGCAAGACTCAGCAGTTCGGGGCTGGCACGGATGTTTCGTTTTTCAAGACCGGCGGTGCGTGGTGCCCGGTGTTGGTGTTGGATCAGCTCATGGCGCTGATCGGCGACAAACCCAGGGACAGTCCCTTGCTTCCTTTCCCGGTGGCTCCCCTCACAGCATCACAGTTCTCCAAACACTGCCGCACGTTGTGGTCCAACCTGGGTTTGAACCCGGCTAGTCTGTCGGGTCACTCATTTAGGATTGGGGCGGCCTCTGCGGCTTCACGCCAGGGGATCCCTGCTCATGTCATCAGGAAGTTGGGGAGGTGGAATTCAACTTGTTTCAGCAGATACATACCGGATCCTCAGGTGGAGATGGCTCGTGCGTTCATGCATCTGACTGACTGATTGATGTTTTGTTACGGCAATAAAATCTGTTACTACTCACTCTAGTGTCCTCTTTTTTTGGCCCCCTTTAGGCATACCGACCACGTGACCTTTGGCACACTCCAGGTCTTGTTCATATGTCATTCTCCACGTTCGTTACCCATGTCTCACGCAGAGACTCTGAGTACAAATGGGAAGGCCGGCCGTAGGCTGGCCTGAGTTTGTAGGAGGAGTCGGGGGGGTATTTAAACCCTCCCTCCTCCTCCTTACTCCCACGGCCGGACCCTTCTTGTTTCCCCACCCTCCCGGCCCCTTTTGATTTCTCCTTTATCATGTCTTGTTTGGGTATGCCCCCTTTTAGGCATACCGACCACGTGACCTTTGGCACACTCCAGGTCTTGTTCATATGTCATTCTCCACGTTCGTTACCCATGTCTCACGCAGAGACTCTGAGTACAAATATATTTATGTATAATGCAACAATGGCAGCCATTCTGATCTGTTTGAAACTAGCATAAATGGGAAAGGTACAAATGGGCAGGACAATATACAAAATGATACAAACACTCCAACCTATGAGAAATGTATATGAATGCACAACAGGCACAACTGGATGCATCTTTTTGTCCTTAAAGCAGAGTTCCAGGCTTTTTTGTGTTTATTAACCACTTCCATACCGGGCCAATTCTGGCACTTCTCTCGTTCATGTAAAAATCATAATTTTTTTGCTAGAAAATTACTTAGAACCCCCAAACATTATATATATATATATATATATATATATATATATATATATATATATATATATTAGCAGACACCCTAGGGAATAAAGTGGCAGTCATTGCAACTCTTTATCTCGCACGGTATTTGCTCAATAAGTTTTAAAACGCCATTTTTTGGAAAAAAAAAACGGTTCCATGAATTCAAAAATAACAAAACAGTAAAGTTAGCCCAATTTTTTTGTATAATGTGAAAGATGATGTTACGCCGAGTAAATAGATACCTAACTTGTCACGCTTTAAAATTGCGCACACTCATGGAATGGCGGCAAACTTCGGTACTTAAAAATCTCCATAGGCGACGCTTACATTTTTTTTACAGGTTACCAGTTTAGAGTTACAGAGGAGGTCTAGTGCTAGAATTGTTGCACGCGCTCTAACGCACATGGCGATACCTCACATGTGTGGTTTGAACACCGTTTACATATGTTTACATATGTTTACATACGTGTGTGTTCGCTTCTGAGCGCAAGCTCAGAAGCGAATAGGAATCATTGTGACAGGTCCTCATTATGGAGAGATGTGGGGTCATTAAGACCCCACATCTCTCCTCCAGGCTGGAAAGCATGAGATTGGTAAAAAAAATTCACCAATCTCATGCTGACAGCCGCGATTGCGGCTTTGTTTAATTCCGGGTACCTGGGCGTGACGTCATAACGTCGCGTCCGGGCCTCTGACAGTCATCTCTATGGTCCTCAATCTCTATGGTCCTCATCCGGTGCCGGCCGATTCGTTCTCCGGCCCCCAATGGCACGGGAGAGCCCGGAGAAGCACCGGATGGCGGCGGGAGGAGGGGGACGTCCCCTCCCGTCGCCTATAAGAGCGATCAAGGGGCGGAACCGCTGCTATGATAGTTTTTATGGTGCGCAGAATCGCCGGCAGAAAAGAAGGATATCTGAATGATGCCAGTAGCTGCAGGCATCATTCAGATATCCCCCCCTAAAGTCCAGGATGTCATATGACGTCCTACGGTAGGGAAATGGTTAAAAGTCAGAAGCTACAAAAACTGTAGGTGTGGCCGCCCAAACCCTTGATTTTCTCCCTCTCCTCTCCTCTCCTCTCGCTGGCGGCAATACAACTGTGGGCACTCGGCCTGGACAGCTCGCAGCTTCACAGCCAGGTGCACACTGCACATGTGCGAGCCGTGCTGTGGCTTCTTAATGGTCGGGCAATCTTCTGGTACCTGTGACATGTCCCAGAAGATTGCAGGGAGAGAGGGGGAAAGGAGAACTTCCAGTCAGGTCGCCTAGGCGGTCTGGCCAGAAGTGGGAGCGGGTACCTGTGAAACTAGGTTCCTGCCCCCCCAAAAAATTACATGCCAAATGTGGCATAGGATGCGGGGGGGGGGGGGATGTTTAAAGCAGAACTTCCCCTTTTGGGTGTAACTCTGCTTTAAAGGCTAAATTCACCTTTGTTCACCTTTTTTTTTTTTCTAAATTCCAGCTCCCCTATGTACCAATATAGCATTAATGTACCTCTTTTGCAAAAATAAAACAGCTTTCCATTTATTCTACCCACTCATACCTCCCTGTCTTCATGGATGTTTAAGAACCCTGCTCCATTACTTATGCCTTACGTACTGAACAGACTTTAGGTCATGACACAAGAAGGAGTTGACCAGCTGAGGGTGAATGATGCAGGGTGTGTGCTAATGAGATCACCTTTCTGTGTCATGACCTAAAGTCTGTTCAGGAAGTAAGGCAGAAGTAATGGAGCAGGGTTTTTAAACATCCATGAAGAAAGTGAGGTAAATGTGGGTAGAACAAATGGAAAGCTGTTTTTTTTGCAAAAGAAGTACATTAATGCTACATTGGTACATAGGGGAGCTGAAATTTTGAGGAAAAAAAAGTGAACTTAGCCTTTAAAGATTTAGCAACACCCAGAGGCCCTGAGATAGCCTTTACAAGACAGCTGAAACTTCCAGTGTGTGTCTGCACCATATCCAAAGAAAGTAACAATTGCAGCCGCTCTGATCAGAGCAGCTGCCCTTGGTACTTTTTGTTGGATTTGGTGCAGACACACACTGTATATGTGTGACTGGTAAAAGCCTTGTAAAGACTGTCTGGACTTCTCCAGTTGAGCCTGTCCTCTGAGTGCATTGCAATATATGTCCCATAGTTGGGAACGCAAATAGTTTAGAACTAGGGACCACACTTATCAGCGTTGCTTTGATATGGCAGTGTGATTTCTACATGTATTTGCAATAAAAGCCTGTTGTAGCCTGAGTAGGTAAAACTGTTCAGTTGTGTTTTTGCTCCCTAGCATGAAAGTGCGTGAGGGATTAATAATGTATTTAAAGCGGAGGTTCACCCAAATTTCAAGTACATTTCCTCAGCTTCCTTGCACAACTTAAGCCCCGTACACACGATCGTACACACGTGGATGGTTTTCATCAGACCAACCGATCGTGTATAGGACCCATCGGTCTTTTTTCCATCGGTTGGAAAAAATAGAACATGTTTTAAATTTTTCCGATGGATAAAAAACCGATCGAAAACTCAGATTGTCTATGGGCAAGTCCATCAGATCAAAAACCCACGCATGCTCAGAATCAAGTCGACGCATGCTCAGAAGCATTAAACTTCATTTTTCTCGGCTCATCGGAGTGTTTTACGTCACCGCGTTTGGAAAGGTCGGTTTTTTGACTGATGGTGTGTGGGCAAGACTGATGAAAAACAGTTTCATCGAATTTCCGATGGACAAATCCATCAGATGAAAATCCATAGGTTATCCGATCGTGTGTACGGGGCTTAAGACATATGACCCATGTTTTTATAATTTGTCATTTAAATACCTTAATAAATAGGAGTTCCTGGGTTTATCTCCCGCGGGAGTAGGCGTCTCCCCGGCACCGCAGTGATCTTTGGGAGCTCACCGCAATGTGTACTGGGAGCAGTTTTGTGCTTCCCAAGATACCCCGCTAAGCGATGACTGACGCCGGTCACGTGACATCGCTGATGTTTCTATTGTGAATGGCTTCACAACGGGGCGTGTACTTTCAGTGACGCCGCCCGTTGTGATGGCAACCAAGATGTTTACGGCGCATTCACCGCTTCCAGGAAGTAATTGTTTGTGGGCTTCACAATGCCCACAAGCAAAATGGGACATGCCTGGATCGTTTTTTATAAGTTCTTTGCTAAGAAAACGGACGTGGGATGTTTGAAGGCATGTAACAAGTGAGTACTCAATTGAGAGCTGTACTGATTAAACACACACAAAAATAAAATTGATTGGTCGCGGAACCTCCGCTTTAATATATATATATTTTTTCAAATTTTTCACAAAAGAGAGCAAAACAAACTGATATTGATAGGATCGTCAAAATCAAAACATTACTAGAGAAAGGACAACTGTTGATTTGCCCATGCTTACAACTGTCAGATACATCAATGTGACCAGCTTAAGCACTGAGCTTCTTCCTTTCACATGGCTTACCAGTTTGGAAACAAATCATCCAAGCTAAATAGCATAATTCACCAAACCATTGCTTGCTTACCAGAAATTTACGGTCACATCCTGGATTACTGTACAAAAGTACACCTATTTTGTGTTGCTTATTTATGTTCTGTCTTTCTTCAGTGAGGTCAGCCTAGCTCACAAATGTTTTTCCATATTATGAGCCACATGGTTTCATAGTATCATAGTCGGTAAGGTTCAATAAAGACAATAGTCCATCCAGTTCAACCTGTGTAGGTGCACGTGTGTAAATGTCTATTATTCCCCATATCCCTGTATGTTGTGTTCCTTAAAGCGGTGTTCCAGCTGAAATTTTTTTTTTTAATAGTCAGCAGCTACAAACACTGTAGCTGCTTACTTTTAATAAGGACACTTACCTGTCCAGGGAGCCCGCGGTGTCGGCCGCCCGAGGCCGATCCATCCATCGGATCGGGTCCCGGCGCCGCCATTCGAACTAAGGGAAACAGGCAGTGGAGCCTTGCGGCTTCACTGCCTATTTCCTACTGCGCATTCCCCAGAAGATAACGCGAGGAGGACAAGAAGAAAGATCGCCGTGGTATAGGAACTGGCAGATTAGGACGATCTGCCTAGCAACAGGCATTTCTGGTAAGTAAATTATTATTTTTTTCAATAGTTTTTTTATGTATTTTAAGGAGCCTGTTTATGTGATTTTATTTTTTAGGGTGGAGCTCTGCTTTAAGATGCACATCTAAGAGTCTCTTAAAAATATCCATACTCCCCACAGCCACCACCAATTGTGGAAGAGAGTTCCACATCCTTATTGCCCTGACAGTTTAAGGTTAAACAGCTTGTCTTCCAATCTCAATGTGTGACCCCTTGCCCTCTTACACTGCTTGAGACTGAATCGTTTTTTTTCCTATGCCGGGATCGCTATTGAGGTATTTGTAAATCGCTATCATATCTCCTTGTAAGCTTCTTTTCTCCAGCAAGAATAAGTTTAGTGTTTGCAGTCGTTCCTCGTTTCTGAGGTCCTCCAGTCCCCTTATTAGTTTTGTTGCCCTTATTTGGAGTCTCTCCAGTTCCAGCACATCCCTTCTGAGGACCAGAACTGGACAGAATACTCCAGATGTGGTCTAACCAATGTTCTATAGCGTGGCAGGATTATTGTTCTATCTCTAGAGTATATCCCTTTTTTTATGCATGCTAATATTCTGCCTGCTTTGGTAGCTGCAGCTTGACATTGCATGCTTTTGCTCAATCTGTCATCTACTAGGACCCCTTGATCTTTCTCCATCCTTGATTCCCCCTTCGGTTCTCCCCCAAGTGCATTACTTTATATTTCTCCACATTAAAGCTTATTTTCCATGTAGTTGCCCACTCCATTATTTTGTTAAGGTCGTTCTGTAAAATTTCTATATCTTGATGTGAAGTTATTGCCCTGCTTAATTTAGCGTCGTCCGCAAAAACTGAGATTGAGCTATTTATCCCATTCTCTATATCATTTATGTAAAAAAATAAAATAAATTGGTCCCAAGACAGAACCCTGGGGCACCCTACTTACCACTTCAGACCAGTCTGAGTACACATTATTGTGAAAAAACAATAACCCCCCTAAGGGTGGGACTTTGAAAGTGACCACACACAGAATGTATCAAAAATATATAAATTTAATAAATGCAAGGTTATACAAATCATAAATAAAAAGACATATGGAAATTGTATAAATCCAGACAATCTTGCTTGAAATGGACAAAAGAACACTCAAAACTCAGACCCAACAGCTGTTTCGGAATATAGCCCTTCTTCAGGGTGTTTATAGACATTTAAGGTTGAAAGTGTCTAGTAAGAAAACATAGTTGGTTAGTTTCATGGTTCTTATATATCAATGTTTCATTCTCAATCAGTTGTTACATGTATATAATAACATGGTGCTTACATTATTCTAGGATTCAATTGATACTCCATATGTTGAGAATAAAGTGCATGGCTCAAGGAGTTAAATGAAGGAGAGTGTCTCCCAACTCGGGGATGAGGACCAAAATAGCCTCCAACGAGGGTCCCCTCCAAATGACAGATGAAAAAAGGGGGGCGGGAATCAATAGTCACCCTGTTTATTCTCCTTTTGATCTATATAAATAAGAAGGAAAAGTAGAAAATTTAAAAATTTCCATAATTCAACTTTCCAAGTCATTAGAGTAACTAGATGGTAAAAGTGTATCTAAAAAGAAAAGCCAGAAAAAATTGTATATGTATATATATATATATACCTACCAAAATGGCACTAGAACCTTCAGAAAGGAGACAGAAAAAGAAACAGGAAGTAACGTGCAGCCTCAGAACTTCAAAATGCCCACAAGTCTAGATTCCAGATGGAAAACACTGTGTCAACGGCAGTCATTCAAATTAAATGAACCTGCAATCACTCCCACTTCCAAACAGTGTGTCTGTGGGAGTAGAGTGAAACCAGTGTCAAATTAGTACAGGTATGGGATAAGTATCCCATGATCAACTGAACAAAAAAAATGTGGGAAAATGAGGTTGGCAAGTAAAGAAGCAAAAACATGCTCCATCTGTACCTAAAAGATGATAAAGATCCCGAGAATTCGTCCGTCCGATGCCAAGTCTGGCTGACAATGGCTGCCAAGCAGTTCAAGTAGCGGCGAGAGAATGCCTGCACATGCCGGTAAACTGGTCAGACGTGATGACGTCATTGCGACAACGTCGCATGGTAATGACGAATACACATCCAAAGTAAACAAACAGTGTTGCTCAGAAAAAAAGTATCTACTGCGCATGGGCGACGGTTGGATTGCAACATATACAGCGGTCATAATAGCCAGGCAGTACTAAAGGACATCGCAAATGAACACATATGAAGCAAAAATAATCTATGTTTAAATAGTATGTAAATTGGAAATAAGCTAAATTTAAAAACTGCCATACGTGATAAGAGATCAGCAGGAAATAGATCCCCATGCCGATCGACTAAACATGAGTCAAACAGCAGGTGGCATCAAAATCAAAATCAGTAAATTTTTGGATATAGTCTCTTATCATAGTTACATAGATACATAGTAGGTGAGGTTGAAAAAAGACACAAGTCCATCAAGTCAAACCTATGTGTGTGATTTTATGTCAGTATTACATTGTATATCCCTGTATGTTGTGGTCGTTTCTTGAAACAACCGATACTCCAATAAGAAGAAGAAAGGGATGGAGACAGTATTGTGGTCTGCTCCTGCTGTTAAGCCAGTTCCTGCATGTCTGTAGAAAGTTGTGTATATTTGTGTTTTGCCTTCCTTCCTTTCTTCCTCAGTTGAGACTTTACAAATATCACGATAGAGAAAAACAGAACCAATATTTATGGCATATACAGTATTTAAATTAGATTTGCTTGTTTATCCTGATAAAAATATATTAAGCTTTCAACCTTCCTGTTAATCTGAAATCTTAAACAGTGTGATTAGTTTTCCAAGATATCTTCTGGGAACTACACAATTCTTCCTCCCTATGTAATGGAGATAAAGAGGTAAAGAATTGTTTGTAGCATAAATCAAGAGAGCAGTCAAAAGTGACAATGCTGCTCCTCCATAGACACAGTACAGTGATTAAACATCGTTACCGGAATGTATGAAGAAGAAGTAGGGAATTGATCCCAAGGTCCAGAAAGATAGGCTTAAGCCTAGTACACACGACCGAGAATCACGTCAGGAAAAAACCCATAGTTTAAATAGTATTTTTGGTTTGTGGTGCTAAGATGCAATGTAGTTCTGCTTTAAATGGTCAGTCAATCAAAGAGTAATACTTCAGCAATAGGAATAAAATCTCCCCACCATACATCCCGGTTTTGGTCTTACCCACTGTGGAGCTTTGGTTGTTTCTACTCATCTTTCCACACTATTTAATGCATTCCTTATAAATTAACTTAAACACGTCAAGGGCAGTGGGACTCCTATGTTAGACTACAGCACATGTATAGACACTTGGGAACTCAAGCATACAGTTCTCACCAAAAGTTCTAATAAACCAAAGTTTAGCTCAACACAAGCTACCAAACACTGAAGTTCTGGGATGATCCTTTAAAGCTGGTCTATATTTGAATAGAGGCTAAGATAATCATACACCAATAAATTATGTTCCAAATGTATAAAAAATAGTGTGGCTTAAAAGTAAGGAATGCTAGATAATTTACTGCTCTGTGTTATTTGGTAATTCTAATTAATTCACCATAATAAATTTTCACCATCTTGAGCATAATTGTGTGTTTTGTCTTGTTTTATTACCCCCTCCCCCCTATCAGCACAAAATCACCTTGCCTTTGCTCCTCTGCTCCTCCATGCAGCTGGTGTGAATAAAGAAAATACCTCCTACTAGGTATAGGGGAGCAAGGAAGGGACTCACTTCCTTTTCCTATCTGACAGCACACTGTAAATGCTATCTGTAACTGAAGATAAGATTTAATTTATTTGCAGGCATCTTTAATTTTGCTCAATCATAGCTAAGAAGCACCATCTCTTAGATTTACTACATACAGGAAAATAACTTTATGCCTGTTCATATATATTTGTGTTTATTTTGACTTGCTGTAGAGGTAGGAAGAGATAGCCAGCCACCACACACCCTGCTCAGCCTGAGTGGTTAGCAGTTTAAAGCAGTCTCAGCTTGATTCATCCAAACCATGTACCCAACATGTTTCGCCCTTTCGGGACTTAATCATGGAGGGGCGGGTTGAAACATGTTGGGGGCATGGCTTGGATAAATCCAGCTGAGGCTTCTTACTTCTACAGCATGCTTTGGGTCCGGAAAAACCTTTTCCCAACCTGCTCCCTCACTAGACAGTGGCATCCAATTCCTCTGACATTGTTAGTGGGTGCCACTAAGTATTTATTGTATTTTTACTTGCTGTTTTAAATGTCTTAAGTGCTTAGTTCATGAAAGGATCTCTTTATAATACTGTAACATAGCTCACTGGTTCACCAGATTTGTTTGTCTGAGAGCCCCTGGTGTCTTTGCCAAAGTATCAAGGGTGGTTTTTCATTTTTAAAGGTTCAAACAAATCTGGAAAGTTTCAATTATTTTTTGTTAAGAGAAGTATTATTTCATATTACCTTGGCACAGATCTATGTTTATTCATGACTTCTCAGCATAATTCCCATAATGCTTAATGCATGTCTTAACGAACATGTTATCCCAACATTTTTTATTCCTGATAAACCATACCATGTACTTGTATGAAAAAGTATTCTGTTATTTTTGTATTGCTTCCATAGGCATAGGTGTGCGCAGCCTTTGGCATTAGGGTGTGCACCCCAAGGCTCAAACACACTCTACTGATCACTCACGATGTTCATTCAGAAAGGGAAGAGGCCGGTAAATGGCATATTTACTGGCCCCTTCCCCCACTCATCTTAAGACATCCACAGCAACAATCGGTGGGAGAGGAGGGAAGCCGGCAGTGCTGTGGAGGGAAGGAGGGGGACCCAGGTCAGTAGGGGGAATCTGTTCTGCACAGGGTGATTAGGGTGTGCCTGGGCACACCTGGCACACCCTGTGCGCATGCCTATGTCCAAAGGTGTGCGCAGTCTATGGCATTAGGGTGTGCACCACAAAGCTCCAACACATATGCGTTTGACATATTTACCGGCCTCTTCCCCGCTCTCCATCCTGAAATAGTGGAAGGAAGGGAGGGCAAGGGAGCACATGGGGGACCCGGGCAACAGAAAGGAAACAGGGAAAGGAGGGGTGGCATATATTAGTACCAATCCCCTATATTTTCCTCCTGTGGCAGCTGAATGTTGACAAAAGGGAGAGGAGGAGAAGCCTACTTTCAGCTGCTGCAGGAGGAAAATACAGATCGGTTCCACTAAATTACACCTCCGCCGCCTCTCCTGTCCAGGTTCTGAGGATCGGCAAGGAAGGATTGTGGTTTACTTGTCACCTGCCCACCATTGACAGCTTGCCAACCCCAGGATTAGGGCACACCTGGCACACCCCTTGCGCACGCCTATTATTGCTTCCTTTGTGTGAAATTACTGGTGATCCTGTCAGTCCACAATAAAACATTTGGCTTTCTGTAGCAAAAACAAAAAAGCAGTCATGACCAGCCCGCTGGCTTAGTGATGGTTATGGGGTAATTTTGCCACGGCATGTCTGAAGAACCAAGAGGGCATCCCAGGGTGCCATGGCACCCTGGTTAAAAAAGGCTGCTCTAAGCCCCTTATGCAGCTGGAAACAAAGATTTGGGGTTTTGATTTACTAAAGTAAAATAGACTGTGCACATTGCAAGTGTAGTTGCTCTAGAACTTAGTAAATTAGGGGAAGCTCTTCTGACTTCCATCATCCAATCGTGTGCAAGCAAAAAATTTTATTTATTTTTTTAAGTAAGGAACAGAGAATGACCTGTTTGAACCCAAACAAAACATAGACATGCCTCCATCCCTGGTGTATATAGAAAAAGGGAGGCTTTTGGGACTTTAGATGAACCATAAATATGTATAGGATGTTATGCCGGATACCTACTTTAATATAAATTAGATGTCACAATCACCACAGGGAGATCTATGTACCCATAATAAATTAATAATTAATAAATCCAATAAATGTAATTAAATTAATATATAATAAACAATATAATCCTACTCCACTATGGGGATTGTTGGGCTACGCACATGGGCTATGCCATAGGTAACGTTTAAATTACTGGTTCCTGCTCTCTTTCAGAAAGCATGGCGCATTATTCAAGAATCTATTTACTTATTCATTTATTTATTCCACTTTATAGCAAAGTTCATGCATCCTACTCCTGATGATTGGCTGCAAACGCCATGAAACGCGTCGAGTCAACACTCAAGGGTGCCAAGTCAAGCTTGCCTAAAATCATGAATTCTGCCAACAATATTTATCTGTTTACATCCATCATGAATTATCTTGTTTATTTGATTTGTATGTTTATTTCATTCCCAATTGTCATTGCTTGTATCGTGTTTATCCATTATTAATATTAAATATGTCTATATGATTATTAGTATATTTATTTTGCCTTGTTTTGTCGATCTCAGGTATTGTACATTATATGATACTTTATATATTATATTGATTATTATATATTAATTTAATTTATTGGATTTATTAATTATTAATTTATTATGGGTACATAGATCTCCCTATGGTGAATATGACATCTAATTTTATTAAATTAGGTATCCGACATAACATCCTATACATATTCATGCCTCATCTAAAGTCCCAAAAGCCCTCCCTTTCTTTCTCTAGTTTTTTATTTTATTTTCTTCATCCCATTTGCTAAGCTCTGGAGCAACTACACTTGGAATGTGCACAGTTTATTTGTCTTTAGTAAATCAACCCCTCTGTGATCGCTTACACATCATCTGTGCACATTCTAGATGCTTGCAGTTTTGATACCTGAGCAAACGTAAGCAGTGTGATGCATGTTTTTGCACATAGATCATATTTGATCACAGATCATAGGACATAACTATTAGATTTTGTCCTCTTGAAAAAAGACACAGATGTGTATCGCAGCTATTTGTACTTTCCATTTAAGCCCTGAAAATTCAATTATTTTTATTCTAAAGCAAAAAGTAAAGTGCTAACAGTGAAAGACACAGTTAATCAGTTACCCTTGACTTTGGGAACTCTGCGTGTGTTAACAAAATAGAATTATACTTTAATCCGGTGGAAAATACATTTTGAAGAGAGAATGTTCACATATTGTTTAATTTAAACTTTGAATCAGTTTAAAATGTGGCTCACCAGGGAGCCAACCACTGTCAGTAATTGACCTGCACATTGGCACTACCTGCAACCACTGCCCTAGATAACACCAGACAGAGATTCTAGTATTTGTATTGTCCAACATTGATAGGTCCTGGTTCACTGTACAGTATATTACTCCATTATACTACATATGACACAAAGTACTGCTTGTAGCATGAATCTCATTAAGAAAAATCCTACTGTGCTGTTGATTTTTGTATGTCTTTGCCTGAATAGACTGCTTCTCTTAACAAGCCGTTGGCCACAATCTTTGCAGGATATTTTGTATTCAATTGACAAATCTGAACTTCCAGGCAGGGAACTATAATTATGTTTCAGTATTTGTTTGCTTTGCATTCTACTTATACATATAGCACATGTAAAATGTATGGTATGCATAACAAACCCACTGTCACAAATAGAATGCACTTTGTTGCTTTAAATCAGCAGTTTCTAGCATTTATGCAAATGATCTGTAAAGAAGAACAATGAACAGGGTACAGTTCTTTCTAATCCCATTGTTGAAATTATCAGAGCATGCATTGTGCCTGTGCTGGTGGAGGTGGCTATGAAAAAGTGATGCCTTGTAGAGGAGGCTTCTAGGATGTCAATCTAATGACAGCTTTGCACGCATATAACTGACAACAGGAGTAGTTAGCTCAGCATGAAGGGTGGCTCTCCAGATAGAATAATCCCATCACAATAAAACCTATATGATATAACTCACGGAAGGGCAAAACATTGCAGTAAGTAGTGACAGGTATATAGGAAAGTACATGACTTTCCTCCAACTATCTCGTGCATAAATCTCTTCAATGTACTTGTTTCCTACTGAGTAGGGATGAGCTTCGTGTTCGAGTCGAACATACGTTCGACTCGAACATTGGCTGTTCGATCGTTCGACGAAGATCGAACGATTTGGGCCGTTCGCGCCAAATTCGAGTGACGCGAACGGCCCACAATGCACTACGCCATCGCAGTGTCATCCAGGCGCTGTGATTGGCCAAGCATGCACTGTGACCCCGCATGCTTGGCCAATCACAGCGCCGGCAGCGAGGAGAGCAATGATTGGCCACAGGCAGGATGCCTGTGGCCAATTATTGCTGAGGGTGTTTAGTACACGCCCCACACTATAAAAGGCCGCCAGCACGGCGGCCTAGTGTAGTGTGTTCCGGAGCAGGGATAGAGTAGCATAGGCAGGGACAGTGACTGTTATTTCTTTCTTGCTTAACCTGGATTCCTTTAGTTTAGGGAAAGAGAAGGATAGGTAGGGAGAGTGTCAGTGTGTTTTGTGCTTCTGCTATAGTGTGCTTAAAAAAAACATTTATTCTAGGGACAGAAAACTCTAGGTAGGGACAGTGTCAGTTTCTTTCACTCTGCAAGTCCTTGTTTCCAGGGACCTGTAAGGACAGTGAGTTAATTGTCCTTGTGCTATATTGTGCTTAAAAAAAACATTTATTCTAGGGACAGAAAACTCTAGGTAGGGACAGTGTCAGTTTCTTTCACTCTGCAAGTCCTTGTTTCCAGGGACCTGTAAGGACAGTGAGTTAATTGTCCTTGTGCTATATTGTGATTAAAAAAAACATTTATTCTAGGGACAGAAAACTCTAGGTAGGGACAGTGTCAGTTTCTTTCACTCTGCAAGTCCTTGTTTCCAGGGACCTGTAAGGACAGTGAGTTAATTTTCCTTGTGCTATATTGTGATTAAAAAAAACATTTATTCTAGGGACAGAAAACTCTAGGTAGGGACAGTGTCAGTTTCTTTCACTCTGCAAGTCCTTGTTTCCAGGGACCTGTAAGGACAGTGAGTTAATTGTCCTTGTGCTATATTGTGCTTAAAAAAAACATTTATTCTAGGGACAGAAAACTCTAGGTAGGGACAGTGTCAGTTTCTTTCACTCTGCAAGTCCTTGTTTCCAGGGACCTGTAAGGACAGTGAGTTAATTGTCCTTGTGCTATATTGTGATTAAAAAAAACATTTATTCTAGGGACAGAAAACTCTAGGTAGGGACAGTGTCAGTTTCTTTCACTCTGCAAGTCCTTGTTTCCAGGGACCTGTAAGGACAGTGAGTTAATTTTCCTTGTGCTATATTGTGATTAAAAAAAACATTTATTCTAGGGACAGAAAACTCTAGGTAGGGACAGTGTCAGTTTCTTTCACTCTGCAAGTCCTTGTTTCCAGGGACCTGTAAGGACAGTGAGTTAATTGTCCTTGTGCTATATTGTGCTTAAAAAAAACATTTATTCTAGGGACAGAAAACTCTAGGTAGGGACAGTGTCAGTTTCTTTCACTCTGCAAGTCCTTGTTTCCAGGGACCTGTAAGGACAGTGAGTTAATTGTCCTTGTGCTATATTGTGATTAAAAAAAACATTTATTCTAGGGACAGAAAACTCTAGGTAGGGACAGTGTCAGTTTCTTTCACTCTGCAAGTCCTTGTTTCCAGGGACCTGTAAGGACAGTGAGTTAATTTTCCTTGTGCTATATTGTGATTAAAAAAACATTTATTCTAGGGACAGAAAACTCTAGGTAGGGACAGTGTCAGTTTCTTTCACTCTGCAAGGCCTTGTTTCCAGGGACCTGTAAGGACAGTGAGTTAATTGTCCTTGTGCTATATTGTGCTTAAAAAAAACATTTATTCTAGGGACAGAAAACTCTAGGTAGGGACAGTGTCAGTTTCTTTCACTCTGCAAGTCCTTGTTTCCAGGGACCTGTAAGGACAGTGAGTTAATTTTCCTTGTGCTATATTGTGATTAAAAAAAACATTTATTCTAGGGACAGAAAACTCTAGGTAGGGACAGTGTCAGTTTCTTTCACTCTGCAAGTCCTTGTTTCCAGGGACCTGTAAGGACAGTGAGTTAATTTTCCTTGTGCTATATTGTGATTAAAAAAAACATTTTTTCTAGGGACAGAAAACTGTAGGTAGGGAGAGTGTTTTTTTTCTTTCACTCTGCAAGTCCTTGTTTCCAGGGACCTGTAAGGACAGTGAGTTAATTGTCCTTGTGCTATATTGTGCTTAAAAAAAACATTTATTCTAGGGACAGAAAACTCTAGGTAGGGACAGTGTCAGTTTCTTTCACTCTGCAAGTCCTTGTTTCCAGGGACCTGTAAGGACAGTGAGTTAATTTTCCTTGTGCTATATTGTGATTAAAAAAAACATTTATTCTAGGGACAGAAAACTCTAGGTAGGGACAGTGTCAGTTTCTTTCACTCTGCAAGTCCTTGTTTCCAGGGACCTGTAAGGACAGTGAGTTAATTTTCCTTGTGCTATATTGTGATTAAAAAAAACATTTTTTCTAGGGACAGAAAACTGTAGGTAGGGAGAGTGTTTTTTTTTCTTTCACTCTGCAAGTCCTTGTTTCCAGGGACCTGTAAGGACAGTGAGTTAATTTTCCTTGTGCTATATTGTGATTAAAAAAAACATTTTTTCTAGGGACAGAAAACTGTAGGTAGGGAGAGTGTTTTTTTTCTTTCACTCTGCAAGTCCTTGTTTCCAGGGACCTGTAAGGACAGTGAGTTAATTGTCCTTGTGCTATATTGTGCTTAAAAAAAACATTTATTCTAGGGACAGAAAACTCTAGGTAGGGACAGTGTCAGTTTCTTTCACTCTGCAAGTCCTTGTTTCCAGGGACCTGGAGAGACATTGAGTGAATTGTCCTTGTGCTATATTGTGATTAAAAAAAACATTTATTCTAGGGACAGAAAACTCTAGGTAGGGACAGTGTCAGTTTCTTTCACTCTGCAAGTCCTTGTTTCCAGGGACCTGTAAGGACAGTGAGTTAATTTTCCTTGTGCTATATTGTGATTAAAAAAAACATTTTTTCTAGGGACAGAAAACTGTAGGTAGGGAGAGTGTTTTTTTTCTTTGACTCTGCAAGTCCTTGTTTCCAGGGACCTGTAAGGACAGTGAGTTAATTTTCCTTGTGCTATATTGTGATTAAAAAAAACATTTATTCTAGGGACAGAAAACTCTAGGTAGGGACAGTGTCAGTTTCTTTCACTCTGCAAGTCCTTGTTTCCAGGGACCTGTAAGGACAGTGAGTTAATTTTCCTTGTGCTATATTGTGATTAAAAAAAACATTTTTTCTAGGGACAGAAAACTGTAGGTAGGGAGAGTGTTTTTTTTCTTTCACTCTGCAAGTCCTTGTTTCCAGGGACCTGTAAGGACAGTGAGTTAATTGTCCTTGTGCTATATTGTGCTTAAAAAAAACATTTATTCTAGGGACAGAAAACTCTAGGTAGGGACAGTGTCAGTTTCTTTCACTCTGCAAGTCCTTGTTTCCAGGGACCTGTAAGGACAGTGAGTTAATTTTCCTTGTGCTATATTGTGATTAAAAAAAACATTTATTCTAGGGACAGAAAACTCTAGGTAGGGACAGTGTCAGTTTCTTTCACTCTGCAAGTCCTTGTTTCCAGGGACCTGTAAGGACAGTGAGTTAATTTTCCTTGTGCTATATTGTGATTAAAAAAAACATTTTTTCTAGGGACAGAAAACTGTAGGTAGGGAGAGTGTTTTTTTTCTTTCACTCTGCAAGTCCTTGTTTCCAGGGACCTGTAAGGACAGTGAGTTAATTGTCCTTGTGCTATATTGTGCTTAAAAAAAACATTTATTCTAGGGACAGAAAACTCTAGGTAGGGACAGTGTCAGTTTCTTTCACTCTGCAAGTCCTTGTTTCCAGGGACCTGTAAGGACAGTGAGTTAATTTTCCTTGTGCTATATTGTGATTAAAAAAAACATTTATTCTAGGGACAGAAAACTCTAGGTAGGGACAGTGTCAGTTTCTTTCACTCTGCAAGTCCTTGTTTCCAGGGACCTGTAAGGACAGTGAGTTAATTTTCCTTGTGCTATATTGTGATTAAAAAAAACATTTTTTCTAGGGACAGAAAACTGTAGGTAGGGAGAGTGTTTTTTTTCTTTCACTCTGCAAGTCCTTGTTTCCAGGGACCTGTAAGGACAGTGAGTTAATTTTCCTTGTGCTATATTGTGATTAAAAAAAACATTTTTTCTAGGGACAGAAAACTGTAGGTAGGGAGAGTGTTTTTTTTCTTTCACTCTGCAAGTCCTTGTTTCCAGGGACCTGTAAGGACAGTGAGTTAATTGTCCTTGTGCTATATTGTGCTTAAAAAAAACATTTATTCTAGGGACAGAAAACTCTAGGTAGGGACAGTGTCAGTTTCTTTCACTCTGCAAGTCCTTGTTTCCAGGGACCTGGAGAGACATTGAGTGAATTGTCCTTGTGCTATATTGTGATTAAAAAAAACATTTATTCTAGGGACAGAAAACTCTAGGTAGGGACAGTGTCAGTTTCTTTCACTCTGCAAGTCCTTGTTTCCAGGGACCTGTAAGGACAGTGAGTTAATTTTCCTTGTGCTATATTGTGATTAAAAAAAACATTTTTTCTAGGGACAGAAAACTGTAGGTAGGGAGAGTGTTTTTTTTCTTTCACTCTGCAAGTCCTTGTTTCCAGGGACCTGTAAGGACAGTGAGTTAATTTTCCTTGTGCTATATTGTGATTAAAAAAAACATTTATTCTAGGGACAGAAAACTCTAGGTAGGGACAGTGTCAGTTTCTTTCACTCTGCAAGTCCTTGTTTCCAGGGACCTGTAAGGACAGTGAGTTAATTTTCCTTGTGCTATATTGTGATTAAAAAAAACATTTTTTCTAGGGACAGAAAACTGTAGGTAGGGAGAGTGTTTTTTTTCTTTCACTCTGCAAGTCCTTGTTTCCAGGGACCTGTAAGGACAGTGAGTTAATTGTCCTTGTGCTATATTGTGCTTAAAAAAAACATTTATTCTAGGGACAGAAAACTCTAGGTAGGGACAGTGTCAGTTTCTTTCACTCTGCAAGTCCTTGTTTCCAGGGACCTGTAAGGACAGTGAGTTAATTTTCCTTGTGCTATATTGTGATTAAAAAAAACATTTATTCTAGGGACAGAAAACTCTAGGTAGGGACAGTGTCAGTTTCTTTCACTCTGCAAGTCCTTGTTTCCAGGGACCTGTAAGGACAGTGAGTTAATTTTCCTTGTGCTATATTGTGATTAAAAAAAACATTTTTTCTAGGGACAGAAAACTGTAGGTAGGGAGAGTGTTTTTTTTCTTTCACTCTGCAAGTCCTTGTTTCCAGGGACCTGTAAGGACAGTGAGTTAATTGTCCTTGTGCTATATTGTGCTTAAAAAAAACATTTATTCTAGGGACAGAAAACTCTAGGTAGGGACAGTGTCAGTTTCTTTCACTCTGCAAGTCCTTGTTTCCAGGGACCTGGAGAGACATTGAGTGAATTGTCCTTGTGCTATATTGTGATTAAAAAAAACATTTATTCTAGGGACAGAAAACTCTAGGTAGGGACAGTGTCAGTTTCTTTCACTCTGCAAGTCCTTGTTTCCAGGGACCTGTAAGGACAGTGAGTTAATTTTCCTTGTGCTATATTGTGATTAAAAAAAACATTTTTTCTAGGGACAGAAAACTGTAGGTAGGGAGAGTGTTTTTTTTCTTTCACTCTGCAAGTCCTTGTTTCCAGGGACCTGTAAGGACAGTGAGTTAATTTTCCTTGTGCTATATTGTGATTAAAAAAAACATTTTTTCTAGGGACAGAAAACTGTAGGTAGGGAGAGTGTTTTTTTTCTTTCACTCTGCAAGTCCTTGTTTCCAGGGACCTGTAAGGACAGTGAGTTAATTGTCCTTGTGCTATATTGTGCTTAAAAAAAACATTTATTCTAGGGACAGAAAACTCTAGGTAGGGACAGTGTCAGTTTCTTTCACTCTGCAAGTCCTTGTTTCCAGGGACCTGGAGAGACATTGAGTGAATTGTCCTTGTGCTATATTGTGATTAAAAAAAACATTTATTCTAGGGACAGAAAACTCTAGGTAGGGACAGTGTCAGTTTCTTTCACTGTGAAAGTCCTTGTTTCAAGGGACAGAGAAGGACACCTGAAGGTAGCCCTTATTGCTTTTTTCCCATCTCCCTGCAGGCCATCTATTAGAATGTCTGGAAGGCAAACAAGGAGAGGCAGACAGTCAGGAGGCAATAAAAGAGGGCAAGCAGGCTCTGTGTCTGGGGGCAACAGTGCTGGTCGTGGACGCGGTGCATTGTCATCAGCACATGGCCATGGGACACGCTTGTCCTTCTTTTCGGCAGCTGGACATGTTGAGCCACATCATGCCGAAGACTTGGTAGAGTGGATGACCAAGCCCTCCTCCTCCTCCTCATCCTCTCTCACCCAGGCTCAGGGTACTGGAAAAGCAGCTGCCAAAGCGTCGTCTTCCCTGGTATCAATGTCAGACAAATCATCAGTCACTCCTTCCCTAGACCCACCATGTCCTCCTCCTGAGGAGTCCCCCGAACTGTTTCAGCACAGTGTTGGGTACATGCTCCAGGAGGATGCCCAGCGTTTCGAAGGGTCTGATGATGAAACCCAGCTAGAGGAAGGCAGTAGCGTGAGAGCAGACAGAGGGGATGCTCAAGAAGGACACCAATCTGGCAGTCATGTTCCAGCAGCTGCAGCATACTGCCAGATTGGCTCCAGTGATGAGGAGGGAGGGGATGATGAGGTCAATGACTCCACGTGGGTGCCTAATAGGAGAGAGGAGGAGGAGGAGGATGAGGAGGAGGCACATCTCCAACGAGGCAGGATGCCCTTTGGTGGCCAGCGTAAGGGCAGTACACCGACGGAATCACACCGCAGAGCTCCGCCTGTGCAGGGCGCTGCCTCTGCCCGTCATTCAAAAAGTTCTTTGGTGTGGGCCTTTTTTGAGGCTAGTGCATCAGATCGCACAGCTGCTGTTTGCAACATATGTCTCAAGCGTATATCGCGTGGCCAAAACATCAGCCGCTTGGGTACCACATGCCTGACCAGACATATGTTGACCTGCCATGCAGCTCGTTGGCAAGCCTACCTCAAAGACCCACACCAAAGAACAAAGCGGACCTCTCCTTGCACCGCATCAGCTGGGATCTCCAACCCCACTATAACTTCAGTCCTCTCTGAAACATGCACTGAGAGGAATGAAGGTGTAGAATTAGGTGTGTCACAGCCAAGTACTTGCGCCCACTCTGCTAGCAGTACACCGACGTCCGATTCTAGCAGGCAAATTTCCCTGCCCCAGCTGCTGGACCGTCGAAAGAAGTTCACTCCCAGCCATCCACATGCCCAGCGGTTGAATGCTAGCTTGGCTAAATTGCTAGCGCTTCAACTGCTGCCTTTTCAGTTGGTAGACTCGGCCCCCTTCCGTGAGTTTGTGCAATGTGCGGTTCCTCAGTGGCAGGTTCCCAAACGCCACTTTTTCTCACGGAAGGCTATTCCGGCTCTCTACCGGCATGTGGAAGGCAATGTCTTGGCCTCGCTGGACAGGGCGGTCAGCGGTAAGGTGCATATTACCGCTGACTCATGGTCCAGCAGGCATGGACAGGGACGTTACCTTTCTTTCACGGCCCATTGGGTCACTCTTTTGGCAGCTGGGAAGGATTCAGGACAAGGTGCAGTAGTGTTGGAGGTTGTCCCACCGCCACGCCTCCAAAATGCTACTACTGGTTGTGACACACCTCTCTCCTCCACCCCCTCCTCTTCTTCTTCCTCCATGGCCTCTTCCTGTGGTTTGTCCTATGAACCAGCGGTGCTCCGTAGCCGTTCACGGGGCTACGCAAGTACGCAGGCAAAAAGATGCCATGCCGTGCTTGCGCTGGTGTGTTTGGGGGACAGAAGCCACACTGGGGCAGAGGTCCTGTCTGCTCTGCAGGGCCAGGCCGAGAGGTGGTTGACGCCACGCCAGCTTAAGCCAGGAATGGTGGTTTGCGACAATGGCACCAACCTCCTCTCCGCCCTCCGACAGGGACAACTGACCCATGTGCCCTGTGTGGCTCACGTCCTTAACCTGGTGGTGCAGCGGTTCTTGGGCAGGTACCCGGGCTTACAGGATGTCCTGAGGCAGGCCAGGAAAGTCTGTGTGCATTTCCGCAGATCTTATAATGCCAGTGCTCGCCTGGCTGAGCTGCAAAAGGAGTTGAACCTGCCCAAGAACCGCCTTATATGTGACATGCCCACCAGGTGGAACTCAACGTTGGCCATGCTGCAGCGGCTGCACACGCAGCAGAGGGCCATCAATGAGTACCTGTGCGACTACGGCACCAGGACAGGGTCAGGGGAGCTTGGTTTTTTTTCTCCACGCCAGTGGGGCATGATCAGGGATGCATGCACTGTCCTGGCACCATTTGAGGAGGCCACGAGGATGGTGAGCAGTGACAGTGCATGCATCAGTGACACTGTACCTCTTGTCCACCTGTTGGAGCACACGCTGCGTGGAATAATGGACAGGGCACTTGAGGCAGAACAGAGGCAGGAAGAGGAGGACTTCCTTGCCTCTCAAGGCCCCCTTTACCCAGACAGTGTTCCTTCTGTCCCACCCATCGCACAGGAAGAGGAGGAGGAGGAGGAGGAGGAGGAGGAGGAGGAGGATTGTGTCAGCATGGAGGTGGAGGCTGGCACTCAGCATCATCAGCAGCAGTCTTTTAGGGATGATTTACAGTCCCAAGAAACCAGTGGACTTGTACGTGGCTGGGAGGAGGTGGCTGCGGATCATGTCGTCCTTAGTGACCCAGAGGACTCCGGAGCGAATGCCTCAGCAAACCTACGCTGCATGGCCTCCCTGATCCTGCAAAGTCTGCGGAAGGATCCTCGTATTCTTCGGATCAAGGAGAGGGACCATTACTGGCTGGCCACTCTCCTTGATCCACGGTACAAGGGTAAGGTTGCGGACCTTATGTTACCGTCGCAGAGGGAGCAGAGGATGAGACAACTCCGGGAGGCCTTGCAGAAAGGTCTGTGCAACGCGTTCCCAGAGACTGGGAGGTTGCAAACTCCTGGTCCTGGACAACGAGTTGCTGAGGCTTCGGCCAGTCAAAGAAGGAGCGGTGGGGAAGGTGGCCGTCTGACCGATGCGTTCAGACAATTCTTTAGTCCGCAGCCCCAAAGTATGATCGGTTCCAGCAACCATCGCCAGCGTCTGATAAACATGGTGCAGGAATATCTAGGGGCAAGGTCAGACTTGGACACCTTCCCCACCGAAAATCCTCTGGCTTACTGGGTCTTGAGGATGGATCACTGGCCAGAGCTTGCACAGTATGCAATTGAGCTACTGGCCTGTCCTGCATCCAGCGTTCTTTCGGAACGCACATTCAGTGCTGCTGGAGGATTTGTCACGGATCACAGGGTGCGCCTGTCCACCGACTCGGTTGATCGACTGACTTTCATCAAGATGAACCAGTCTTGGATCACCACCAGCTACCACACACCTGATGCTGATATAACAGACTAATTGATTTTAAAATGTCACATCCCTTCAAGACTGATGCTGATGCTGAGTGCCTGTGCTGTTATGTTGACTGGCTATCCTCCTCCTCCGAGTCCTCAATGATACGATTGATGATGATAGCTTGGAAGATCATTTTTGTTTATGGGTGCCGCCACCAGTGCCTAACGCCAAATTTTTCAGCCCCTGTTTAACAGTGGCGTGTAATTACAATTTTTGAAGCAATACTTTGCAACAGGGCTCATTGCTGTGCTCCAAGTACAGTATCTGTGAGGAGTTGCAGTGTTGTGCCACCAGTGCCTAAGGCCCAATTTTTCAGCCCCTGTTTAACAGGGGCGTGTCATTACAATTTTTGAAGCAATACTTTGCAACAGGGCTCATTGCTGTGCTCCAAGTACAGTATCTGTGAAGGGTTGCAGTGTTGTGCCACCAGTGCCTAAGGCCCAATTTTTCAGCCCCTGTTCAACAGGGGCATGTAATTACAATTCTTGATCTAATAATTCACAGCAGGGCCCATTGCTGCACCCACCAAGAGTAACTGTCAGGGCTTACAGTGTTGTGGCACCAGCACCACCATCAAAGGCCCAATTTTTACTACCACTGTTCAACAATTATATGTAATTAAAATTCCTGATATAATAGTTGACAGCAGGGCGTTCCAGCACCAACCAAGAGTAACTGTGAGTGCTTACAGTGTTGTGCCAACACCAACAACTAAGGGGCCTATTTCTGCAGAGTATATACGGCAGGTCCCTACTTTCAAACATCCAACTTACAAACGACTCCTACTTGCAAACGCAAGAAGACAACAGGAAGTGAGAGGAAATCTACCACTAGGAAGGAAAATTCTCTCCTGTAAGAATAAATATGGGAGAAAGGTGTCTCCTCTGTACTGATGCTTTATCAGCAATCCTTGTTTCAAGAAAAACACCACATTTCAAAAACAGTTGTCATTAGGACGGAAAGTGAGGTGAAATGTTCTGAACAGGGGCACAGACAGCAAAACAAATGTTACAGGGGTGATAACCCTTACCTATGTTTTCCAAAAAGTTTAAAAATAGATTTTTGGTCTGGAGCTACACTTCAACAATGTACCTGTTCAAAATTACAAACAGATTCTACATAAGAACAAACCTACAGTCCCTGTCTTGTATGCACCGCCTGTATACGGCTGTTCAGAGTATATAGGGCCTTTTTTATTTTATGTGCGGGGTTCCCCTTAATATCCATACAAGACCCAAAGGGGCTGGTAATGGGCTGGGGTAGGGGGGGGGTCATGGGGTAGCTATGCCATTTTTCTTAAAGATTTTCATCCATATTACCGGGACCAGACATTACATTAAAGCCGCAAGCAGTTTTAAATGGCTTTTTTTTCCTTTAGAAGTGTCATTTTGTGCAGGGACAGTTCTAAACACGGGAAACACGTGGCACTTCACAGGCATACTTTAGACACCCCCCAGGTACGATATTTAAAGGAATATTTGACTTTTTTTTTTTCACTTTATGCATCATTAAAATGACTGCTCCCGGAAAACGACCGTTTTTAAAACTTATTTTTGCATTGATACATGTCCCCTGGTGCAGAACCCGGGTTCCCAAACCCTTTTTAGGACAATAACATGCATAATAGTTGTTATAATTAGCACTTTAGAATTCGAACGTTCGCATCCATTGTATTTAATAGGGTTCTAATGTTCGTTCGAACTTTCGGTCCGTTCGCGGGTTCTGGTGCGAACCGAACCCGGGGGTGTTCGGCTCATCACTACTACTGAGTGTCTATGAGGGCTAAACTTGCAGCCTAGGCTGCTCAGTCTCAGAGAACATGTGGGCTTAATTGGCTAATTAATTTAGTTTTTTTATAATTTGTTTCTATCAGGTGGTAATTTACTATAAGTACTAAACTTTGCTCATTTGGTCCAAAAGAGTGTGTACAAGTTATAGCAAGAAACTATGAATATGAATAATATTTACATGCCTCAGGAAAATAAGACTCAATGTAGGCTGGTGTGAAATACATGCCAGGGCTAGTTATTCTCGGTCTGGGGCTGGTATCTTTTTCTGAGGTCATTAATTTTAAATAATTTGTCTTTAAAGCCAATTACGGTATTTAAATAATTGGCTTTACAAACCTTTTTCGGCTTTTGGAGAGCTTCCAGATGGTCAGTACTTTCTGGTACTAGCATTTGTGACAATGAAATCCACTTTACCATCTTGGCAGATTGCTTAAGAACCCCCTACACAAAATAAATTGTATTTATTTTTTTAAAGGAAAGAATGATTTCTTTCTTGTCTATTGAGGGAGACAAGATTTAGTAATTCTTAAACAGAAGATTGAGACACCAGCAAACAAAAAATGGAAAGACAGCGCCTCTAAAAACCCATATCCAACCACCTTGCCTCAGCTTTTGTGGAATTAAAAATGTCCTAGTGTGTCCTCTTGTGACCCACGTACCCATGTACCTACTTGCTATACCAGTTGGAAGTTTTGGTTGATAGCACTTTATGTAACTGTTATAATAACCTGATACAGTCAGAAATATAAATGGATAACAGAAAAACAATGCTAACATACTCAGTAATTATCAAAACCATGTAACCCAGGAGAGAAAGCCTTTATTATGTTTGCTGAAAGACCATTGCACTTAAACTGTATCTGATATAACTTTAAATAAAAATGTTATTGAAAAAAAAAAAAACGTAAAAAAAAAAAAATGTCCTAGTGTAAGGTGTACCAGTTTATTTCCTGTTCTGCGAACAGGACTTAAAGTGGAACTTCACTTTCTCAATCAACATTGACTACTTTTATTTCTTATGCTGCTAGCATTAGTAAATAGATAGGAAAGGATAACATATTTACTTGTTTTAAACGTTTTTTTTTTGCATTTCTTCAGTTACTTCCTGGTTTCTATGCCTAGGCAAATTATGTCATACATCCCAGGAGTCTTCAGGAGTGGAGGTGGGGTTTTCTCAACTAAGCACACCCCCCTGATGACACACTTTGGTGGAGAAACGAGTGGAGGAGGGCTATTGCGTTATTGCTGCTGGATGTTCGGACGGAGAGCGCCAATTGATGGGGTAGGAAGCGCTGGTCGCTTTCTTATATACATGCCTATCTTTTTTAGCATACATGTGAGTGTATTTGCATATTTTTTTTATTTTTATAAATTACTTGTTTGATGGGATGTTTGCGCAATGAGTGGTGTTTTGTTTTCATCTACACATGTCCTCATTGGCATACTGATTAGAGTTGCCTTGGCTCAACCCTGTGCTGACCTCTGAGCATACCCTCAAGCAAACTGATCTATAGAGAGAGGATTGGCTGACGATTTCTTTTAAGGACGAATTGTCTGGTGTTTGAGAGTTCCATTGTTTTCTGGATCGGGATACCCTACATGTGCATAACCTATGCACTGACGGTAAGAGTCAGTGTGTTTGGGTGCTGGTGGTGGCTTCCTTGTATCTTTTTCATCTGATCTCTCCTCTTCTCTGGACTTTTGGACTGGATCTTTACCACAATCATCTTATCTTGGAGTCATAGATATTGAACTTTGTTATACCTTCTTTTTTTTTCAGCGCTACATCTTAATTTTTCATTACTGTCTATTGTATCCAACAATATTGTGTCAGCTGCTGTTTTTTGTTTTTTGTTTTTTATTTCGTTTGATTTAGCGCAACAAGTATTTCTTTTTAAGCACACCCTCCTGCCTGCATGCCTGAGCTAAGGGCAGATGGTTCCAGGAAGTAAATGTCACATGAATCATCTGCTCTTACTCAAGAGGGTCATGGCCAGAAATGCTAGGTGGTGTTTTTAGGGTGATTTCTCAGCAAAATAAAGCATGGAGACATGGATGGATGGGTGAGTTTGCTTTGAATATTAAAAATAAATTTAATTGTGTTTTTGGTTTGTGGTGCTCAGATGCAGTGTAGTTCCACTTTAAGACCTTGTGCTATATCTTCATAACTGAGATGTTCTCCAGCAGTTCACATACTGTGTCAGATAGCTTTGAGATGGTAAATGGTTCATGTAAAGCCCCGTACACACGGTTTGACTTTTGCCCAACAAACTTCGTTTTAAGCAAGTTGGACCAACAATCCGACCGTGTGTACGCTCCATCGGACAAACTTTTTTTGCTTTTTCTTGTTTTCATCGGACAAAAGTTGGGTCTGCAAACGGACAAACTTTTGCCCAACAAAAGTCCGATGGAGCAAAGTATGACCGTGTGTACAGGAAACCATCGGACTAATGTTAAAATCAACCAACAATAGCAGAAGTTGACCAAAGGGTGGCGGTAAAGAGCAGAAAGGAGCAGAAAAACCATGTGATGTTGCCAAAAGTTTTGGGAAAGTTTGCAGAAAAGTCAGAGCGTGTGTATGCTATGGGTGTTCCCGACCAACTCCGTTCGGACAAAAATCCACGGAAAAGTCCGATGGAAGTCCGACCGTGTGTACGAGGCTTTAGTTACAGTATGCTGGAGCAACAAGGAGTAGTTACTGACTGGAATCCAAGCCTGCAGGGGTAAGGACAGGCAGTAGGCAGTGGCAGAGACCATTATTCAAGCAAGGTTTGGGGCAGGTAGTAATCAGAAGTGTAATCCATTATCTAGGCTAGGATAGGTAGAAATCAGTAGCATATCTGTTATCCAGGCAAGGGTCAGGCAGGTGGCAATCAGTAGCATTAACATTATGTAGACAAGGGTCTACATTTTTTGGATAGCTCTTTTATTCTTATTTTTTCATTTTATTATTTCCTCAGTCAAGAAATTCAGTAAACCATAGATATTTTCTTCTTCATACACTTTGGCATACCAAAAAACTGTTTGCTAGTGTTCTCCCTTTTTGGGATTTCACTAACAGACAGTGGACTCCCTACTTAGGTCTCAGTTTAAACTTACTGGATTGACTATCTGTTCTCTACTGGTGATGACTTCTCTGTGACAAGCACAAACCCTTATGTCCTGGAGGGAGCTTTTGCAACAATTATCTGAAGATCTGCACTTCAGCTGTGATGGCCTCTTACAAGCATCCAATATTCTGTCCTGCATAGAGGTAATGTCTGTTCATGTATGGCCTCTTCGGCCACATTTTTGGGACATTAAGTATACCCTCAAGAAAAAACTGATTCACTTGCCCTTTAAGGGAAAGCAGTTCTTCAGACCTCCTCTTTACAATGAAATTCCCAATGCTGCTGGTGATTGGACTGTGGAGGAACATCAACCTTTATCTACTATTCTAGTAGTACCTTGTAGGCAACCAGAGCCTAACACTTGTTCAAGCTGCAGGTCTTAAAACCAGAATCCCTCTGTCTCATCTTCTCAGCCTTTTGTATATAACTGTGCCTCTACTTGAAAGTGCAGATCTGTTTGTTCATCCTATTGGGTCTCTTGTTATTTTAACTTCTTGAACTTTGGATGCTCTTGCATCATCCTGTAACTTCCACTCTAGACCACCTTGAGTCAAGCACCTTCTACAGCTGCTCCTCCCCAACTTTCTGGTCTTATTGCACCCCATTATGCATTTTTCAAAGTTTGGGCACCTTGCACCCTGGCATCTCAGATATTTACTTACTCACTTATCTTACTCTAATAGAAGTCTATATATCTGAGAATTGTATCCCACTCAATACTCACTGCTCCCTACAGAGGAGTCCTTTTCCATCACAGATGATTTGCATCCCTTGCGGTGCTTGATAGTCCCCAGCTCTCTCCCTTTCCTGGGGAACCTCTTGACCTACAAAAACTGCCTAGTTCAAAACTTCACTAAAAAGATCCACTTCATGTGGACCTTTGACCCTTTCTTGGTGTGTGCAAAGATTTTGTGCTGTAAAGGCTCTCACATCCATAATATGGCTGTTCATTTATTCCCTTCGGGATCTTTTATTGTCTGGAATATAGACTAGTAAATATTTATTTTTAGTTGATCACATTAGTTGTGGTCTTTCTTTTTTCTACCCTTTTAGGCAGTGTGCTGTTCCACCTGTGTTTTAGTGGATAGTTGGTTGACCTTCAACTTGCTGACTGAGGTTCATAGCTCTTTTATGTGACAATATGTTCTCTTTAGTGCGATTATCTGTCCCGCTCTGAAGCACCAGGTTTGCCCTTCCCTTGATCATGGAAATGTTCATATTTGTTTGGCCCTATTTAGTCTCGCTTCAATCAGGCGTTCATTCAGATGCCTTTTGTACTATGATCTTTACATTTGTTAGATCTATTAGTGGTTATTACATACCTCTTAGTTTTTAAGGTGGGGTTATACAGGGACTGGCTTAACATTTTTTGTTTGCCATTATCCTAACCTCTTGTAGACGTGAGCATAAACGTGAGCATAAACCTACTGTTTAAGAATTCTTTCTTCCCATGTCCCTCAATGGACTTCAAGAAAAATATTTTATGGTGAGTGCAAAAGGCTTTATTTTTGTACATCCCATGATTGTTCTGTAAAACGTTTGTAGCGGGTATTTGAATTTAGGGGAAACATCTGGGTGGTAGTGTAACCCAGATGCACTAATTGCTAGGGGATCCGGGACCCTTTTCTGGTTCTTGGAGGACTCTGGTGGTGTGAGGTTCCTTGTGGTCCACAGGTGGCGCTGTTGCCTGGGCCGGAGCTGAACTCACACCGCAAGACTGTACCTTTTTGTCCTCCCCTGGAGCTGGTACAGCGGGGCGGGGAACCCGCTGTGGCGCGAAGGGAGAGGGGATAAAAGGGGCGGACGCCCTTACCAAAGGGTTCAGGGTTCAGAGTTCGGAGTCTGGAGTGGGAGAACTCGGCCGCACCGAGGCACCTTCAGCTTGGGTGCTGGCGTTCCAGTGTTCCAGGCCTAGGTGCCCTTGACCTAGCCGGAGCGAGAGATGGAGTCCATCTCAGGCACCTTTAGCCTGGGGTGAGGTACTATGGTGGAGGCCTGGGGCTTAGTACCTTCGACTGAGTTCCGCAAGGGTGGAGGAATCCGAGGGGGCCCTAACTCCTTGGGTGCCCGTGTCTGAGTTCGTGAGAGCTGGTGTGCGGAACTTCTCTGAAGAGTCCGGTGCAGCATTGCTGGTGACAGAGAGGCCAACGGTTTCTCCCTTGGACGGATTTCCTTCCCCTGACAGGGGCCGTGCTAGTGAAGGTAATTCACATTCTACTCAATATAGTCAGTGGCAGTGACTACCCGCCACTGGTGATACCACAGTGGTTAGCATCGGAAAGGAAGGGATTGTGCCTCGATCTATTCCCCATCATTACGCAGTAGAAAAAACTGTATGTTTGTACGTCAAGAAGAATAAAACTGAGTTGGACCTATTCACTGTGTGGAACTCTGGTTACTAGGAGCAAAGGAGTCAGGGACGAAGTACTGGACATGACTCTAGGAGACCTACACACAACCCAATCTTCTGGCCTTCACCTCTCAGCTATGGAGGACATGGGCTGTGGTGTATCTCATCCCTCTCCCCAGCACTGAAACCCCTAGACGAAGAAAGACAAGCCGAGCATGAGAAAGGGAGAGAGGGGTGAGGCCGCTACACGTTTATAAAATGTATATCTTTTGTTAGCATACTGAAGGGATCTTACTATTAATTTTAGTATCACGAACATAAATGAGATCCTCTGTCACTTTCACATTACAAGATTTTGAACAGTATATATAGCGATCTTGCAGCAAAATGCATTTTACACTAGATTATGTATGTCAGAGAACAACTCCAAGGCTTAGCAGTATACTGTGTAATGGGGTGTTTTATGCACAGCAAGGCTACTGTTTTAGTTTGCTCAGGTTGAAATTGTCACAAGTAGCTGAGTTCAGTAAACATCATCTGAAGCACTCATGTGCAGCTGCACAAGCTCTTAAATATACAGTGCCTTAAAAAAGTATTCATACGAGGGGTTGAGGCTTGAAGCCTGACTGAGTAGACATGCCAGCTTAGTGCTCCACTCCTTAAGGGATGCTTCTACCACTTTCTATTATGTCCCAGCTCAGCTTCGCTGTCAAAAATTTGCTGCCTGACCAGTGATAAACCCTCTCTACCTCAGGTGATGGTTCTCAGATGTTCACGCCTGAGAATGAAGCCAAAAAATGTCAAAGATGTGCTGGCCCTGGCTTCAGTCTACATAGCACCGGCTCAATCCTCTCCTCCTGTTACCTCATGCTCTGTGAAACTCTCTCAGCGCTCTAAGGTAATAGCTGCAACACAGGAGGAATCTGACTATGATTCATCAACACTAGCGCCACAATTTACATCTTTTACAGACCCTGCTCATTCAACTGTACTGAGGAAATTCGAGAAAATGCTTTACAAAGCTCTTAAACCGACTTCACATCATATTACAGACAGTCTGACCAGGGAAATCAGAGAATTGGGCAAATGCACTGCTAAACTTGAGTGCTACGACGTGCTGACATTATTATGCCCCACGTGACCCCGGTACACGGGCATTCGTATTTTGTTTTTTAAGCTTGCCGGCTACTTTTTAATGCATTATGTTTTAATGTTAATGTTTCCGCTTGCTAAATTTTGAAGCAATAAAGGCTTTTTTACCTACTTTACTACACTATTGGAGTTCCAGCTTCTTTCTTTCACTGAGCACCAAGGAGGTCTGAATACAATACAGAGATTCCGGTGATACAGGAGATCCGTCTGTCCCTGCAGAGGGCTGAATCTGCATGCGTTTAAAACCATGCTATTCAGGGGGTGCACCGTTTCTGGTAAGGGAACTAACTTACAGAGTGGGATTGATCTTCAATCGGGGACTCTCTTACATCTCCTTTCCCCCTCCTTTCGTCCTTGGTGAAGGTGGACGAACCCTGGATTTTGTCTTCTTATTGGACTTGTTTCCTTCAATCAGTGCTTTTTACTTATTTGTGTATGGACTCAGTTTATTCAGTTTTTTCACCAATCATGTTTTCCCTATTACTTTGATGTCACTTTTATAGAGTATATTACAAGCGCAACTTATGTTTTTTAAAATTTTGGCTCACCATAGAGATATTTGATGGTTTTTTGTTGCAGCTGTTTTTTCGTTTTTTAGCTTTTGATTTTTAGCACGGAATAAACCCCCTTACACTTTAACCTTGAGTTAAGGCTTCTTGTACACTGGACATTTTTACAACCTTTCCTGAATGATTTAACAGATAGTAACCAACGTTTAAAATGTTAATTTTGCCGCGTTTACATGCTGCGTTCGCGTTTAGACGTGTTTTTTTGCTTCTAAACTCAACTGCCTAAAAACTACTATAAACGACCCTGTGTACTGATAAGATAACAGAGGAGAGTTCAGGGGCAGCTGAAAAAAACGCCCAACTGCTCCTGAGGCTGGGTTCACACTGGTCCGACAAACGCTCCGACTTTGGGAGCTCATGTCGCATGACGTGTGAAAATCAATGTTTCCCTATGAGAGCCGTCTTAACTGGTCCGACACAAGTCGGTCCGACTTTGAAAATGCTCCCTGCACTACTTTGGTCCGACTTTGATCCTACTTCAGCCCATTGAATATCATTGAAGTCGGATCAAAGTAGGATCCTTGTCCTAACCATCCGACTTTTGACATCCGACATGGTGATTACAGCAGCAGTAAAAGGAATTTATCTCACCCTGGGATTGTTTTGATTGGTCAAAGGACAAGTCAGACTATCACAAAGTCGGATCAAAGTAGTATCCTGTTCATGAATGTCGGATGGATGTCGGACCAATGTAGGACCAATGTAGGACTGATGTCGCAGAGCAAAGTAGGATGAAAGTTGTATGACTGTCGTGTCGTACCAGTGTGAACCCAGCCTAAATGTCCATTTACCAGCAGCAGTGTACATGAGGCCTTAGGCTGGGTTCACACTAGTGCGACACGACATCTGTCCTACTTTGGATCCGACTTTGCCCTGCGACATGAAGCCGACATATGTCCGACTTTCAATGAACGGGGATCCGACTTGGATCCCCGCCAATATCAGGCACTGTGTTTGGTATGAATCTTGAGGGGGAACTCCAGGCCAAATTTTAAATAAAAAACCGTCATGGGTTCCCCCTCCAGAGGCATACCAGGCCCTTGGGTCTGGTCTGGAATTGAAGGGGCGCCCCTACGCCGAAAAAAACGGCGTGGGGTCCCCCCAAAATCCAAACCAGACCCTTATCCGAGCACACAACCTGGCAGGCCGCAGGGGAAGAGGGGGGACGAGAGAGCGGCCCCCCTCCCTCCTGAACCATACCAGGCCACATGCCCTCAACATGGGGGGGTTTGGTGCTCTGGGGCAGGGGGGCGACCTGTGGCCCCCCCACCCCAGAGCACCCTGCCCCCATGTTGATGAGGACAGGGCCTCTTCCCGACAACCCTGGCCGTTGGTTGTCGGGGTCTGCGGGCGGGGGGCTTATCGGAATCCGGGAGCCCCCTTTATCAAGGGGGCCCCCAGAACCCGGCCCCCACCCTATGTGAATGAGTATGGGGTACATCGTACCCCTACCCATTCACCTGGTGGAAAAAAATTGCAATAAAAAAAACCACACAGCTTTTTAAAGTATTTTATTGCACAGCTCCGGAGGTCTTCTTCCGACTTCGGGGGTCTCCGGTAACGTCGCCGCGCTCTCCGGTTCTTTCTTCTGCCGGGCCTCCGCTAACTTCTTTTTAGCTCTTTTGCTAGCGGAGGCCCGGTCTTCCCGTCGTCTCGTCCGTCTCTCCGTTGTCCTTCTGCCGGCCCCTCCACTAACTTCTTTAGCTCTTTTGCTAGTGGAAGGGCCGGTCTTCCCGTCGTCACCGTCGGCGTCTTCTTCCCTCTTCTCCTCCTCGATGTTGACGCGTCGCTTCCTCCCGCTGTAATACTGGCTCTCCGCTCCGCTCTGCATTAATATAGGCTTCTCATGACGTCACAGTCACATGTTCCCATGACGTCACAGTCACATGCTCCGGGGCCATGTGCCCCAAAACATGTGACTGTGACGTCATGAGAAGCCTATATTAATGCAGAGCGGAGCGGAGAGCCAGTATTACAGCGGGAGGAAGCGACGCGTCAACATTGAGGAGGAGAAGAGGGAAGAAGACGCCGACGGCGACGACGGGAAGACCGGCTCCTCCACTAGCGAAAGAGCTACCAAGAAGTTAGTGGAGGGGCCGGCAGAAGGACAACGGAGAGCCGGACAAGACGACGGAGAAGACCGGGCCTCCGTTAGCAAGAGAGCTAAAAAGAATATGGCGGAGGCCCGGCGGAAGAAAGAACCGGAGAGCGGGAAAAGAACCGGAGAGCGGGAGAAGAAGAAGGTGCCGAAGAAGACCGGGCCCGCTAGCAAAAGAGCTAAAAAGAAGTTAGCGGAGGCCCGGCAGAAGAAAGAACCGGAGAGCGCGGCGACGACACCGGAGACCCCCCAAGTCGGAACCAGACCACCGGAGCTGTGCAATAAAATACTTTAAAAAGCTGTGTGTTTTTTTTATTGCAATTTTTTTTCACCAGGTGAATGGGTAGGGGTACGATGTACCCCATACTCATTCACATAGGGTGGGGGGCCGGGTTCTGGGGGCCCCCTTGATAAAGGGGGCTCCCGGGTTCCGATAAGCCCCCCGCCCGCAGACCCCGACAACCAACGGCCAGGGTTGTCGGGAAGAGGCCCTGTCCTCATCAACATGGGGGCAGGGTGCTCTGGGGTGGGGGGGCCGCAGGTCGCCCCCCTGCCCCAGAGCACCAAACCCCCCCATGTTGAGGGCATGCGGCCTGGTACGGTTCAGGAGGGAGGGGGGGCCGCTCTCTCTTCCCCCCCTCTTCCCCTGCGGCCTGCCAGGTTGCGTGCTTGGATAAGGGTCTGGTTTGGATTTTGGGGGGGACCCCCACGCCGTTTTTTTTGGCGTTGGGGCGCCCCTTCAAATCCAGACCAGACCCAAGGGCCTGGTATGCTCCTGGAGGGGGAACCCATGCCGGTTTTTTATTTAAAATTTGGCCTGGAGTTCCCCCTCAAGAGCAGCAGAGCACAAGTCGCATGCCAAAGTCGGATCATGCAAGACTGTGGTCCGACTTTGATCCGACTTCAATGATAGTCAATGGGCTGAAGTCGGATCAAAGTCGGACCAAAGTAGTACAGGGAGTATTCTCAAAGTCGGACCGACATGTGTCGGACCAGTTAAGACGGCTCCCATAGGGAATCATTGATTTTCACACGTCATGCGACATGAGCTCCCAATGTCGGAGCGTTTGTCGCCCCAGTGTGAACCAGGCCTAAGGGTTGATGAACTGGAAAATAGCACACTAGTTTATATGACTGAAATTGAAAATCTCAAAGAGGAAAATTTAGTCCTCCAATCCCGTTTAGAGGATTATGAAAATAGAGCACGGTGTTCTCACATACGTATTGGTGGGATTCCTGAATCTGTCACTGATTTACAAGCTACCATGCTGGCCCTATTTCGTGAACTACAGCCATCTATACCAGGTGAATGAATGGAAGTGGACAGGGTTCATAGAGCCCTCACACCACGTAAAGTGGATTGACCGCCACACAATATAATCGCCAAATTTCACTATTTTCACGTCAAAGAACAACTGGCTACAGCTAGAGTGAAAAATACGCTGACCTTCCAAGGATATACTTATCAGCTATTTGCTGACCTCTCCCAGCTCACTATTTCTAAAATCTTCAATCCCAGTTGACGCCTCCTTAGGGGAAACGCGTTCTAAGGAGCCAGTTGTAATGTCGGAGAGCATGGTCCACATTGCAGGCCGTGCCACAATTTTTTTGCTGTAACATTTATATTGTAACTTGTGTGTAGTCTTTTCAGAGACACTAATAAAATAGATGTACACTCTTGGTATATGGATATGGGTGGCTAATAGCCTCTGCATGGCAGTCTCTCTGCTGAAAAGAAAGAAATTGGGGGTTCATTTACTAAAACTGGAGCATGTAAAATCTGGTGCAGCTCTGCATAGAAACCAATCAGCTTCCAGGTTTTATTGTCAAAGCTTAATTAAACAAGCTAAGGTTAGAAATGTATTGACTACCATGCACAGCTGCACCAGTTTTGCACTCTCCAAATTTAGTCTAGGTTCACATCTATGCGGCTGCGCTTGATGCATTTTGCGTTTTTTTTTTTAAACCTGCGTTTTTGATGTGGTTTTGCTTGCAGTTTTCATGCATTTTGCATTTTTTGTCTTCTCTTTAACACGCTGTGTATAGCTGGTTGGTAAGGAGCGGTTCGGAAAGCCGGTCACCACATCCTTAACAACCGATGAGTCTTCAGCTGTCAGCAGGATTCCCCGCTGCCAGTTAAATGTAAAAAAAATTGCCTGAAAAAAAAAATCAGGAAGAAAACGGCATGGGGTCCCCCCCAAAATCTATACCAGACCCTCATCTGAGCATGCAGCCTGGCAGCTCAGGAAAGGGATGGGACAAGCGAGCACCCCCTCCTGAATCATACCAGGCCACACGCCCTTAACATGGGGGGTGCTTTGGGGTGGGGGTTGCTCTGCCCCCTCACCCCAAAGCACCTTGTCCCCATGTTGATGGGGGCAAGGGCCTCTTCCCCACAACCCTGGGCTGTGGTTGTGGGGGTCTGCGGGTGGGGTGCTTATCGAATCTGGAAGTCACTTTTAGCAAGGGCGCCCCCAGATCTTGGCACACCCCCTATGTGAATGAGTATGGGGTACATAGCACCCCTACCAATTCACCAAAAAAAGTATAAAAGTGAATAAAGAGTTTTAGACCAGTCCACGTCTTTTTTCCCTCATTTTTTTGCTGGCAATTCTTTTTTTTACATTCAGCTGTCAGCAGGGAATTGCAAAACGCAATCTGCTGCTGACTCTTTCCAAAAATGCACAGGATTAAAGACACATAGATGTGAATGTGTACCATAGGAAACCATGTTAAATGGACTGTAGTGCGTTTCTGCAAATTGCAAAATACACTAAAAAACACATAGGTGTGAACATAGGGTAAGTAAATCAACTCCATTGTGTTGCATTTCAATCAATAGGACATGGCATGAAGAATTATAGAAATGTCTACAAACTATTACTAAAAGTCTAGTGGGTCTATTTATAAAAGTGTTCTCACAAGATTCACGGAACTTTCAATCCAGGAAATACACATTTCACACTTTTCTAAGTATATTCAATTAGAAAAGTAGACCCCTAGGCATTTATTAGTCCATGAAAAGACAGTTTGTCTAAAAATCAAAGGACATAGAGATCCTCAAAATTTAATACCACACATATCAAGCTTGCAACAGACCACTTCGTTGTTCCACAAAGCTTCTAGTGCAATATTATGTAGTGCACTCACCCCCTTCACCTGCCTTTGGCTCCCCGCAGGTAGAGAGGGCATACCACACCACAAGCCCGTACCCTCCTGTGTAAAGAGGTTGAGCGGTGTTGTTGATGGGTCTCCACAGCCAGAAAACCAGAATCCTCCAGAGAATGGTTCTCACCTCTATAATTGACAGAGATAAGTCCTTGTTCCCCCCAGTGACTTGAATGTCCACACCAGCTGCAACTCCAACGTAGAGTTTATTTCTCATAAATAACAGTCTCTGATAAGTAAAGGTTGGAGCAAGAAGACAGGACAGCATAAGGTGTGGGAGAGGTCCAGGCACAAACGTAATCACTTCACTGCTGGGCTTCTCAAGCAGACTCAGCCCAGATGGATAGTCTCCCTAGGTAGGGACTAGCAGCCAAATGGTACTCTAACTTAACCGCACAGTCTCTGCCACAGACTTGGTGAACTTGGTCTCTGCCACAGACCTGGTGTACTTGGTCTCTGCCACAGACCTGGTGAACTTGGTCTCTGCCACAGACCTGGTGAACTTGGTGTTTCAAACCTGGACCTCTTTGTAAGGAGAAGACATCCCTCCAGAGAGTTACCGAGCCCCTTCCTTTACCATGACCACTCACCAGTCCCTCGGAACAGTTCCTCCCCCGGCCTCCTCGTCTAAGATTCGGGTCCCATCGCAAGGCGGCACCCTGGGATTCCTCGATCCTTGATGGGCCCCAGCCGAAGGTGCTGGGTCCAAGGCCTTTGCTGCAGTCCCAGGGCTAAAGGTCCCTGGGACTGATTCACCGACCTCCGCCCCTGGGCCAAAGGTGCCCAGGGCGGACAGGAACACACCCCTGGGGTGGAACCCCCGACCACGACAGAACGGACAGAACCCCGAACAGGCAGCGTCTTCCCCTTTTATATCCTCTCCCAGCATGCACAGCAGGCCTGCCACGCCCACTGTACGGCTACCAATAGGGGACACACAAGGCACAGCACTGTATCAGCGGTTCAACCCTGGCCTACCATGGCAGCGCCACCTGCAGGCCACAGGGAACTATACACAGACACTCTCCCTGCGGACAAAAATGGTTGATAGAACCCTGACAATTGGGGTTTTTGAGCATAACTACCACTCCAACACTTCCCCTAAATTTAGGACCCCGCTACAATTATATAGAAGAATAAGATACAACTTAAACTATTTTTCAGAAACTTGCAACAAAGCAATGTTTGGCTAAAAAAGCACTGCACATCAACACATCAACACCAAAAGCTCACTGCAACCATGAATCATGGTTCAAGAAGCATTGTGGTTTTGGGTTGTCTGGGTGCAGGGCCGGCCCTACCATGGGACCCAATGGGCCCATGGTCCCAGGCGGCATTTACAGAGGGGCGGCAGCCGGCAGTGACAAGGCAGCATGAAGGGATACAGCCGCAGAGTTTCCATAGCAACCCGGCCCCTGCTCCAGGGGGGGGGGGGGCGGTGCGGGCTCCCTCTCTCATTAGATTCAATGTCAATGCGTCTGTGTGGGCGGCAGGCATCACCTCGGATACCAGACTGTGACAGGCAGACCACTGCCCTCCCCTTCACACAGGTGAGATGGGGCTGCTTAATGGAGGAGGCGGGTCATGTACTGCGTGGAATGACAGGCGTGGAATGACAGGCAGTACTGCGGTGAATGTTCTGCCTTCCTGGTTCACAGACCCGCCTTCTCCACACTGCCTCCGAACTCTGTGTCCTCCCTGTTTCTGCTCCTCTGGCTCAGAAACAGTTTGGTCCTACCCCCTCCCCCCTTGTCTCCTCCCCTCACCTCTCCATTCAAATCAGACGCCGCTTGTGTCTTTTTACCTCCCTCTTCGCTTACAACCGCCTCTCCCACACCTGTCCTCAGTCATGGCGGGGCCCGCTGGGGGATTAACATGCTCTCTAGCTGGAGCTAAAGAAGTGTGACTAGGTAAGAGTGGGGGCGGGCGGAAGTGGGAATGTTAGAACATTCTGCAGTGCGGGACACAGGGCTGGTTGATCTTCTACACACTGAGGGAGACTGAAACCTCTCCTGACTCCCCCTGTACTGGGAACATCCTATATTTGGGGTTGTGACAGAAGCCAGCATGGGGGAGGGGTGAGTCCTGGACATGCTGGGTCTTATAGTGTACAGGCAGTAGGGGGCCCCCTGTGTTCATTCAGAGACCTAAAACCAAAGCCCCCCCAACAGGGCTAATAAAAAAAATATGGTAAAAAAAAAACACTGAAACCATCCACTGCCCCACTGACACCGTCCACTGCCCCACTGACGCCGTCCACTGCCCCACTGACGCCGTCCACTGCCCCACTGACGCCGTCCACTGCCCCACTGACGCCATCCACTGCCCCACTGACGCCATCCACTGCCCCACTGACACTGTCCACTGCCCCACTGACACTGTCCACTGCCCCACTGACACCGTCCTCTGCCCCACTGACACCGTCCACTGACACTGTCCACTGCCCCACTGACACCATCCACTGACACCGTCCACTGCCCCACTGACACCATCCACTGACACTGTCCACTGCCCCACTGACACCATCCACTGACACTGTCCACTGCCCCACTGACACTGTCCACTGCCCCACTGACACCGTCCACTGCCCCACTGACACCATCCACTGACACTGTCCACTGCCCCACTGACACCGTCCACTGACACCGTCCACTGCCCCACTGACACCGTCCACTGCCCCACTGACACCGTCCACTGCCCCACTGACACCATCCACTGACACCGTCCACTGCCCCACTGACACCGTCCACTGCCCCACTGACACCATCCACTGACACCGTCCACTGCCCCACTCTGCATTTTTTATTTTTTTGCGCTATAAACACAGGGCCGGCCCTGTCTGGGTGGCTTAGGGCCTGTACAGCTTGCTAGTATAGAGGAAACTATGAATTCAAAGTTGCATATAAAAAATTTACAGAAAAAAAAACTATGAACTGAAGCTTAATTGAAATTTGTGCTGCACCACGACAGTGAACCATTAGGCCCCATGCACACAGGGCGTTTTTGCAGCTCTTAACAGCAGCGTTAGACGTTTTTTTTTTACAGCTGCAAAACGTCCATCCATGTTATTCTATTGTGTCATGCACACATAGAGCTTTTATGAGCTCCAAGTGGCATAGGCGTTTTCCAGCTGCAAAAAAAAAACAATTCCAGTGCGTTCTGGAGCTCCAGGTTCGAGCTGCAAAAATGCCTGACGCTAATAAACGCGCATAAACGCGCCAAAAACGCACCAAAAACGCGCAAAAATGCGCAAAAATGCAGCGATTTGTGTTTTTGAGCTCCGGGATTTTTTTTTTTTTTAAAAAGGTCAAAAAATGTTTACAAAACATGGACAGGTGTTTTTAAGCTGTAAGAAAAGCGGCTGTAAAAACGCCCTGTGTGCATGGGGCCTAACACAGAAGTAAATCAACAATACAATGGATTACAGTAAATAAAAAAAATGTGTATTCTGGAATTTCCAAGGTACAGTTCAGACCTCAAGCTAGCTGAAAGGCTGTAACTTGACTGAAGAGATCTTTGCACTCAAGAAATTCTAGACTCTAGGATTTCTTACGTGCAAAGATCTTGGTATCGCTATTTTACATCCTGTAGTGTATTCAAAGCTGAGTACATGCAGTTAGCAATTCTTTACATAGTTCTCGTCTCTTTCCTGTCATACTTATATGCCGAATTTGTGTTGATTTATTCTTGATAAGACTGGAAGATGTACTAAGATAACTTGATAAGTTGTATCTGAGAAGCTTTGCCATAATAAAAGAATAAATAAAATAAAAAAGAAACCCTAGACATACCAATGAACTAAACAGCTTTCTAAAGAGCAGCGGTTTAAATACTTAGAGACCTTTGGCACATCTGCACACACGTGGTTTTCCATGCACAAGTACACAAGGACAGTGCTGGGAGTCCTCTTCTTCTGCACATGCATGAGCACACCTTTTCACAAATGTGAAAATGTGCCACAGGGCTCCGCCAAGACCTCAAGGCTGGGCAGTGCATCTGTGCATGCGCTAAACCATCGACAATAGTGATTCCGGTGGAGGCAAGCAGTTCCTCTTCAAACTGATTCTGTCATTCTTACAGAAAAAAACAGGTGCCTGCACTTTATACCTGTCAGCAGATTTTGTTGTGGGTTACATAAGGCCTTCTGTATTTTAAGAACATATAGCAAACATCCTTGCTAAAGCACTGTTGAAATAAAGTCAGTATGCTACAAAAAAATAAGCCTCTAATTTTGAATTAGCCTAAGCAGACTGATAGGATTGAAATAAAAGACAGGAACGGTAAGGCCTGATTTCTGTACATAATTACTAAGGAAGCACAGCCATCATAATCAATCAAAAATAGGGTCGCTACCAGAAAACTAGGTTTTAAAAAAATTTACATACATCATATTATTACAGACTATTTCAAAACACAGTTTCCCCGAAAAATATTTTAACCTTATTTGACAATATTGTAAAACTGAGATATCTAACCTGGTTGGTTTAGTTGTAGGGTGCTCTTACTCCACTGGGACAGCCCCACAATAGCCACCATCTTGGCCCCAAGACTAGATCTCCTCTTCTTGGTCGTGGTAGTGCCAGCCACTTCTGGAGTTCCTGAGTTGGCTTTTTCTAGGTTGTACATCTCTCCACTGATGCTGGAGCTGCGGATGACATTCCTGGCTGAGGAACTAGCCTCCCCGTTGAACATTTTGGGGAGGAAAGATCTAGACATAAGAGAGGAATACAGAAAGGACATACTCTATAACACATTCACTGTACTTATCCATAAATTCCAGTACTGAATCAGTAAATAAGCATTACTTTCATGATAAATAATAATACACATGCGCTATGTATTTGTAATAATAACAATAGGACAGAAAAACTCTACTAAACTATACTATACAAAACTAAACTTGCATAATAGTCCCTTCTGGTTTGGGGTTTAGCAGAATGGATAGGACATGTGGCTGAGACTTTCTCTCTCTCTCCACTTCCTCCTTCTGGGGACAGGAAGTGCATACATAATATAATTACAGACATTTGCAAATTCAGACAGTAGAGGGCATCAAATCCCTACAGAAATATTAAGCAAGAAATTCTAAAGCCGTGTACACACGATAGGTTTTACCGATGAAAACAGTCCGATGGACTTTTTTCATCAGACAAACCGATCGTGTATGGGCCCCATCGGTCTTTTTTCCATCGATGTTTAAAAATAGAATATGTTTTAAATTTATCCGATTGGTTAAAAAACCGATAGCAAATTACTATCGTCTGTGGGGAACTCCATCGGATAAAAAACCCACGCATGCTCAGAATCAAGTCGACGCATGCTCAGAAGCATTGAACTTCATTTTTCTCGGCTCATTGGAGTGTTTTACGTCACCGCGTTTGGAACGGCCGGTTTTTTGACTGATGGTGTGTAGGCAAGACTGATGGAAGTCAGCTTCATCGTTTTTCCGATGGAAAAATCCATCGGTTAAAAACCATAGGAAATCCGATCGTGTGTACAGGGCTTAAGAGCTGCAAAAGGTGTAAAAGACCCTGAATGGTGAACACTTTCTTAGCAGGATTGTGTAACCTATTGGACTTTCTTTTCTCCCCTACCATTCTGTGCTGTGCTCCATATAATAGCCTGTGAGCCGGTTAGCATTTTCTAAAACAGATAGGATGTAAAATTCAGGCATACAATACCTGTATGCATCTATGTGGCTGGTTGCTTCTGTTACCCCTATCCTCCTATGTGATCTGGAATCTTGGATTAGGAACTATTCAGATTTTTTGGTACAAGTGTGTTGGCAAATAAGTAAAAATTTGGCTTTAGGTAGAATGAGAACTGAAGCCATTAACCTTGGTCATTTACATGAGTGTCCAATATTATTACTCTATTAGAGCTTGATTTAAAGTGATTGTAAAGTCTCAAGGTTTTTCCCCTTAATGCATTCTAAGGACATACTCTATAATACATTCACTGTACATATCCATAATTTCCAATACTGAATTGGCAAATAAGCATTACTTTCATGATAAATAACTGGGAGAAAAGAATAAAGAAAATACTTTTGTGATTAACTCCATAAAAGAATAATGCTATTTTCTTTGTCTGAAACCATTATAATAAGAAAGAATAAAACGCACAAGTTTTTTTTTTTTTTTGTCTAATATCACTGCACTGCACTAAATTCTGTTACATGCCTAAATCTGCAGAACAACAGTTATAGCTTTGTATTTCCAAGACTAAGAGATAATAGTAAGGTAGGTAGGTAGGAACACATAAAGGACTGTGCCTGCCACAATCTGTATTATATCCCTGCTTTTATTTAAACCTTACTGATTCTTGAATTTGGTGTAACTTATCTATTACATGCTTGGCAGGGATCTTGTTTTTCAAAGATACTATATTTTTGTTCAGCATTTCTCCAGCATATAGTATATTGCAAGATTATATAAGAATTAAGCAAACTTCATTGCAGACCTTTGCCACTGTCTGTCTACAATTTATTTCCTATTTTTTTGCATGCCAAGCGGGAGGGACTGTCTGTTATAATCACGCAATCAATCCCAGTGTTTTGAGAAAAACCATGGGGAAAAGCAATGAGCCAATCATACGATCAGGACATTATATTCCTGGTACATTCTGTACATAAACAGTGTACAGAATGCCCCACAGTTACCATAGTTAGAGGGAAGTAACATTCAGGGGCCAATTTAAAAGCAGCCAGGCTGCACATTTATAAAGCACAGCGATGTTCTTTATAGATGTACTTAACGCTCTGCCAGATTCACCTTATTCTAAAAATGACAGAGTGCTATTAAACAAATGGAAATAAAAAATAAAAGGCAGGAGGATAGCCCCATCAGTGACTTGCTAAAGTCACACAATCAGCATTCCTCCAATCACAAGGCCCTCCCTGTTGTACCAAGCATTTTCTGAACTGTCTGTGAAAAGTGAGTGTTGAGCCCCGTATACACGATCGGTTTGACTGATGAAAACCGTCCGATGGATGGTTTTCATCAGACCAACCGATCGTGTATGGTACCCATCGGTCTTTTTTCCATCGGTTGTAAAAAATAGAACTTGTTTTAAAATTTTCCGATGGATAAAAAACCGATGGGAATTTCCGATCGTCTATGGGCAAGTCCATCGGTTAAAAAACCCACGCATGCTCAGAATCAAGTCGACGCATGCTCAGAAGCATTAAACTTCATTTTTCTCGGCTCATCGGAGTGTTTTACGTCACCGCGTTTGGAACGGTCGGTTTTTTTGACTGATGGTGTGTGGCCAAGACTGATGAAAAACAGTTTCATCGGATTTCCGATGGACAAATCCATCGGACGAAAATCCATAGGTTATCCGATCGTGTGTACGGGGCTTTGGTGTGTGTAGCCAAGTGGCGTGTCCGCTGTGTTAAGGTTTGGGTAGTTTCGAAAATAATAAGTGATAGTTTATCAATCAAATGTCATTTATACTAACAATTACTTACAATATGACTTGTCTTGCATTTACAGTATAAATATTATATTGATTTTTAGCAAAAATATGTAATAGTGTCAATACTGTTTTTTTTTTTTTGTTTGTTTTATTATTGTTTAATGCTTGTATGTTTTTAAACTGTGTTTTTATCTCTTTTTTTTTTTTTTACTAAATGCATACAATCTTTGTTTCTTAACCACTTCCCTACCGTGCACAAAAACCCCCTTCCTGCCCAAGCCATTTTTCAGCTTTCAGCTCTGTCACACTTTGAATGACAATTGCGCGGTCGTGCAACGTGGCTCCCAAACGAAATTTGCGTACTTTTTTTTCCACAAATAGAGCTTTATTTTGGTGGTATTTGATCACCTCTGCGGTTTTAATTTTTTGCGCTATAAACAAAATAAGAGCATCCAGTTTGAAAAAAAACACAATATTTTTTACTTTTTGCTATAATAAATATCCATTTAAAAAAAAAAGAAAAAAAATTTTTTCCTCAGTTTAGGCCGATACGTATTCTTCTACATATTTTTGGTAAAAAAAAAATCGCAATAAGCGTATATTGATTGGTTTGCACAAAAGTTATAGCGTCTACAAAATAGGGGATAGATTTATAGCATTTTTTTTTTTTACTAATAATGGCGGTGATCTGCGATTTTTATGGTGACTGCGATATTGCGGCGGACACATCGGACACTTTTGACACATTTTTGGGACCATTCACATTTATACAGCGATCCCTGCTATAAAAAAGCATTGATTACTGTATAAATGTGACTGGCAGGGAAGGGGTTAACACTAGGGGGCGAGGAAGGGGTTAAATGTGTTTCCTAGATGTGTTCTAACTGTGGGGGGAGGGGACTGACTGGGGGAGGTGACCGATGGTTGTCCCTATGTACAAGGGACACACCATCGATCTCCTCTCCCTGACAGGACGTGGATCTGTGTGTTTACACACACAGATCCACTTTCCTGCTCGGTTACTGGGCAATCGCGGGTGCCCGGCGGCCATCGCGGCCGCTGGGCACGTGCATCGGGTCCCCAGCAACGCGGCGGGTGCGCGCGCGCCCCCTAGCTCCTTTTAAAGTCAGGACGTCATATGACGTCCTGTCAGAACGAGAGAGTCTTCCGCCCGCCGTCATTTGACGGTGGGCAGTAGACAAGTGGTTAAATAAACATTTAATGCATTGCACAATATTTTCAGTATGCTGTGGGTTTTCTAAAGAGATAAAAAAACTCTGGAGTTGATTTACTAAAACTGGAGAGTGCAAAATATGGTGCAGCTGTGCATGGTAGCCAATCAGCTTCAAACTTTAGTTTGTTTGCTTTGACAAAAAAATTGAAAAAAGAAAAAAGAATCTGGAAGCTGATTGGTTTCTTTGCAGAGCTGCATCAAATTTTTGCACCGTTTTAGTAAATCAACCCCCCAGTCTCTAGTTAAAAACTTCCAACAGAGGTGTTCAGAAGAAGAGGCTGTGAGAAGATGATGATTCATCACAATTCACTTATTTTAATTATTTACTTGATTATAAGGCTTAATGCATACAGGCGTAAAAAAGGCTGCTTGTACAGGTGTACATGCAACCAGACCTCTAACTACCAGAATTGGTCATCTGATTTAAACTAGCTATATAATCCCAGACTAGAAAGGACAGGGTTAACTAAAATAGCAAGAGCTACATATCAAAACAAGTACAATAAACAGGCTCACCTACTAATATACTGCAAGGTGACTACTACATACATACAGTAGAGCAGAGTTAGCTAGCTGGCACTGTGAATGTGTAATAATAACAATAGGACAGAAAAACCCTGTCTGTTCCAAGTATTTAGATACACACTATACTTGCATAATAGTCCTAGTCGTAATAGGGTTGGGTTAGCAGAATGGATAGGGCAAGTGGCTGAGACATTCTCTCTCTCTCTCTCCACTTCCTTCTTCTGGGTTTTCAAAGCCAACAGCCCAGGGCCAGGAAGTGCATACATAATATAATTACAGACATTTACAAATTCAGACAGTAGAGGGCATCAAAGCTCTATAGTAATATTAAGCTGCAAAAGGTGTAAAAGTCTCTGAATGGTGAACACTTTCACAGCTGGATTGTGTTATCTATTGGACTTTCTATTCTCCCCTACCATGCTGTGCTATGCTCCATATAGAAGCTAATGAGCCGGTGAGCATTTGCTAAAACAGATAGGATGTAGTATTCAGCCATACAATACTTGTATGCATCTATGTAGCTGGTTGCTTCTGTTACCCCCTATCCTCTTATGTGATCTGGAATCTTGGTTTAAGATCTATTTAGACTTATTAGATTTTTTGGTACAAGTGTGTGGGCACATAAGTAAAAATCAGAGCACTCAACCCTACAATGCTGAAGTGTCTTTGGCTTTAGGTAGAATAAGAACTGAAACCATTAACCTTGGGCCTTTACATGAGTGTCCAATACTCTTACATTATAAGAGCTTGATTTAAAGTGATTGGAATGTCTCAAGGTTTTTCACCTTAATGCAAAGGTAGGCAATCGCGGCCCTCCAGCTGTGGTTAAACTACAAATCCCATCATGCCTCTATCTCTAGGAGTCATGCCTGTGATTGTCAGGGTCTTGCAATGTCTCATGAGACTTGTTGATTCAGACCAGCTGGAGGGCTAAGGTTGCCTACCTCTGCCTTAATGCATTCTATGCATCAAGGTGAAAAACCTTCTTTGCTACAGCTGCCCCCCAAACCCCCTTTTTTCTTTCCTGAGCCCGATCCGATCCAGCAATGTGCACGAGCCCAGTGGCTCCAGTCGATGTCTCTGTCCTCATTGGACAGATTGATAGCAGCGGGAGCCATTGGCTGTCAATCAAATCCAGTTACACAGGAGCGAGGGCGGGGCCAAGTCCCGCTGTCTGTGTCAATGGACACAGCTGCGGGACTTGGGATCGAGCCCGTACGAGTGCCCCATGGAAAATGGCTTTCTGTGGATGCACCAGATGAAGAGGAAGAGTGCCAGCGGGGGACCCCAAGAGAGGAGGATCGGGGCTGTTTTTTGCAAAACCCTTGCACAGAGCAGATAAGTATAACATATTTGTTATTTTTATTTTAAAAAAAAGCAAGCCTTTACAATTACTTTTCTCCATATGAAATAATGTTTTCTTTGGTTGGCTTTCAAAGAAGGTAGGGATGCTAAAGGAAATACTAAAGGAATTTGGGAAAGACATTTAACACATTTTATTTTCATCTGTTTCAAATGAGCTAATTCACAATTAATTATGTTACGTATAGAAATTTACATTTATAAATTGTTATATCACTGTAACTTATGGGGAAAGTTAATCAATTCACAAAAGGGAATCTTTTTAGGGCATGGTAAGTGTGATTCATGCATTTGCTAAATTTTCATTTTTTGCATTATCATATCAGGCAGTGTGAAAACATGTTTCTATTTAATTTGTATCACTTTGCATTGCATTATTGTAGTGCAAGAGGGAAGAGCAGATGACAAGGCCTTAAATTAGACCTTGCATTAGAGTTAAGGTGTACTGGGGAGTTTAAATCTAGATGTTTTATTTTTCATATAGTTTGTAATTTAAAGGGGAATGTACTTTATAATGGTTTTGCACATTTTTATTAGTTTATTTTTTCATTCATTATGATCAGGACTAAATTATGTAAAAAATATGTTTCTATCCTTGCACTGGACTGTACATAACCTTCACTAATGCTATTTGTACACTGGGCTGTATGTTACAAATACTCCTGACCCCTGAATCCTTTATTTTACATACTCCTGACCCTTTGGTGCTCTGTATGTTACATACATCTGACCCCTGCATAATGCATGTTTCGTAGTTGCTAATTAACCTTAGCTATTTAAAAATTGAAAACAATTTAAGGGTAGACTCAGACAATGTGTTAGTTCTATGTCTTTATTACCTGTACAGAAAAGTATATCTAATAGAATCAATTGTCCTGAGGTCTGTGTTAGTGAGTCTCTCACTCAAGTAATTAAAGCATATTTTGTAGGTACAAGGCACAGCAAGTAGGCACAGATTCTATGTATCTATGCCCCCTACAGCCTATCCCACTGTCATAACAGCATAGCCATTCCCACCACTTGATGCTTTATGCATCATTACTCTTCTCAATGTGCTCCAGGTCTTTCACATTTATAGATGCTTACATGTTTAGGATTGGAAATATAAATACACATATATATAAATGTCCATATGGTGAAATGTTAAAAATCTGAAGATTATGGCATGTCGTACTTCAGTTATTGTAAAAAAAAACATTATCTGATAATGAAGCCAGACCAAAATAATACAATCTTTTTCATGCATTAAGAGGAAAAGCTATATACAGTGCCTTGAAAAATTATTCATACCCCTTAAAATTTTCCACATTTTGTCATGTTACAACAAAAAAAACGTAAATGTATATTATTGGGATTTTATGTGATAGACCAACACAAAGTGGCACATACTTGTGGAAGGAAAATGATAATCAGTTTTCAAAATATTTTACAAATAAATATGTGAAAAGTGTGGCATGCATTTGTATTCAGCCCCCCTGAGTCAATACTTTGTAGAACCACCAAAAACAGCTGCAAGTCTATTTGTGGATGTCTCTGTCAGATTGGATAGAGAGCTTCTGTGAACAGCAATTTTCAAGTCTTGCCACAGATTCTCAATTGGACTTAGGTCTGGACTTTGACTGGGCCATTCTAACACATGAATATGCTTTGATCTAAATCATTCCATAGCTTTGGTTGTAAGTTTAGGGTAGTTGTCAGATGGAAGGTGAACCTTCATCCCTCTATCAAGTCTTTTGCAAACTCTAACAGGTTTTCTTCTAAGACTACCTTGTATTTGGCTCCATCGATCTTTCCATCAACTCTGACCAGCTTCTCTATGCCTGCTGAAGAAAAGCATCCCCACAACATGATGCTGCCACCACCATGTTTCACGGTGGGGATGGTGTTTTCAGGGTGATGTGCAGTGTTAGTTTTCCTGCCACACATAGTGTTTTGCTTTTAGGCCAAAAATTAATTGTGGTCTCATCTGACCAGAGCACCTTCTTACACATGTTTGCTGTGTTCCCTACATGGTTTCTCGCAAACAACAAACGGGATTTCTTATGGATTTCTTTCAACAATGGCTTTCCTCTTGCCTCTCTTCCATAAAGGCCAGATTTGTGGAGTGCATGACTAAGGCTACTTTCACACTGAAGCGCTGGATGCGCTGGCAGTATAGCGCTGCTCTTTTTAGCACTGCCATACCGTCGTTTTTGCCGCGATTTGCGGGCGCTAGCGGGGTCATTTTAACCCCCGCTAGCGGCCGAAAAAGGGTTAAAAACGCCTGCAATAACGCCTCTTTGTGGCATTTTGCGTGCGTTTTGGAGGCGCTACCCCATTGATTTCAATGGGCAGGGGCATTATGGGAGCGGTATTTTTACCGCTCCTATCGCGCCTCAAAGATGCGGCTTGCAGGAGTTTTTTTAACCCTCCTGCCAGCGCACGGCTCCAGTGCGAAAGCCCTCGGGCTTTCAAACTGGATACAAAGGAGCAGCTTTTTCAGGGCGCATTGCAGGCGCTATTTTTAGCGCAATAGCACCTGCAAAGTGCCTCAGTGTGAAAGGGGCCTAATAGTTGTCCTGTGGACAGTGTAACGGATCTCCGTCGCACTCCGATTGAGTGCTTCCGTCAATACACTGCTTCCTCCAGTCTGGACCTTCAGATATCAGATATTACAGCCCATATATTGTAATTAAAAAAACAGGCGAGACTAGCTCAGTTACACAGCTTGAACATGGAATCCTTTATTGGACAAACTCACACAAATATATACACCAGGAGGACATTTCCCCACCCCCCTTCTGATCATATTACCCTAGCAAACTAGCAAACTGTAACCAGAAACAGAATTAACATAGCTAATTAACTAATCATTTAAACAGCCTAGGTGATTCAGAGCATGACCTTTCAGGACAGACTTGCCATCTTTTAGCTCAGAAGTCACAACACACATTATCATAAATATAAACACAGAACACCTTTACACAATAGCAGAAGCTAATTACAATTAACAATACAAACTGTGATCTTCCCCCTCCTCAGCCTAGTAGGCAACAGACTATAGTAGGAGTAGACCGTCCGACTCCTACACAGTTCTAGAGGCCTGTGATCAGCTCTTTCAATCAACATGTCGAGTTTAGAATCAAACAAACCAGGAATAGTCTTTATATATATCCTGGGAGATATTGTGGATAAATATTACTTTTAAAGAAACCATATTCTCATTGTCCATTAAACAGCTGTCCATCATTTTTCTCAGTCACTCTGTGCCCCTAATGGACACAGGGTGACTTAGACATAGAAGGTACATGGGGAGCTGAAACAAGGGTTTCCCAACCTCTCCAAGGGATTCTGGGTTCCATGGACCTCCCGCCCAAAGTGACTCCCGTCACAGACAGATTCTCCCACCTGAGCTTTGGATCTCTGCAGCTCCTTCTCTAATTAATGCTCTTTTTGCCTATCAGTTTAGATGGACAGCCATGTCTTGGTAGGTTTGCAGTTAAAATTACACACAGATGGGCTCTAATTACTAATTAGGTGACTTCTGAAGGCAATTGGTTCCACTAGATTTTAGTTAGGAGTATCAGAGTAAAGGGGGCTGAATACAAATGCACGCCACACTTTTCAGATATTTATTTGTAAAAAAAATGGAAAACCATTAATCATTTTCTTTCCACTTCACAATTATGTGCAACATTGTGTTGGTCTATCACATAAAATCCCAATAAAATACATTTACGTTTTTGGTTGTAACATGACAAAATGTGGAAAATTTCAAGGGTATGGATACTTTTTCAAGCCACTGTAACTGTTTAAACAGATACAAAAGCTTGCTTCTTTTAAATATAGTAAATGCACAATCAGGTAACATCTTGTATCCCTAAAATAAACTTTAGATAGGCTCCTGATGTAATATATAGAAGGGGAAGGGAAAAGGGAGGGAAGCACTCACATTGCCACATCCATATATCGAGGGAAAATTTGGTTTGCTACTCAAGAAAGAGTAAGACAAGGCAGGACTTTACAGGCAACACACAATGGAATACAAAAAAAGTTTATTGAATCACAAAATGAACATAGATTAAAAAGGACCATACAATGTATATAGCAGTGGGGAGTCCCTTGAACGTCGACGCGTTTCGCCGTGAGGCTTCGTCAGGACGGACAAAGAAGTGGGGGGGACGGTTTTTATACACACTTGGGACAAATCTCACTATCTGAAATGAGATACATAAAAATTAATATACAGTATATACAATTAAAAGTGAAAAATAAAAAGTGAATAAAAAAGTGTCTTTGAAGCTAGAAGGCTGCAACGCCTGTCCCCCATGCGCACCACGATCCAGATGGCAGAAGGCCGAAGGCAGAAAAATAGAAAGCAGGAAGCAAAAAACAAAAAGCAAAAAACACACATAAGAGAACCCCCAGAGTGTAGAAAGTACCTCAGAAGGACATCCGGATAGTAAAATGTTGTTCAATTACTACCGATTTGAATGTATAGCGTGATGGTAAATGTACGTGTGGTCTAATAAAAAAGATAAGGGAAATATATGTATATGTATAAAGCATATAACAACATCTATATATATATATATATATATATATATATATATATATATATATATATAAGTATAAGGCAAGATCCTACCTGCTGGTCAAAAAATGATGATCAAGCACTGATATTCTCACAGAAATGAAGGGATCTGACGCTCAAAGCTAATATTAATAGCTGGGCAAGTCTATAAGTGCCAATAGGTACAGTCAGATAATATTCATAGAACAGTATAACAACTGTAATAGAACTAGTTGGGCCATTTTGGTCAAACGATCAACCACAACGAAAATGGTAGTAAAGTCTTCAGATGGGGGAAGTTCTACTATAAAATCCATGGAGATCATGCTCCATGGTTTCTCAGGTACAGGAAGGGGCTCAAGTAGACCCCAAGTTCTGGCTCTGTCTGTCTTATTCCGAAGGCATGAAATACAAGATCTTACATATTTCTTGCAGTCGTTCATCAAATTTGGCCACCAGAATGTACGGAAGATCAAATCAGCCGTCTTGTGAATCCCAAAGTGACCCGCTCTTGTAACTTCTGCACAATATTTGAGAGCGCAGAAATAGTTTGGTAAATGTCCTTCGGTGGAGAGGCCTCCCTTCCAGACTCCATCTCTGGCTGACTGGTACTGTCACGTACCTGGTAGGAGTCTGGAATGACGAGGTCGGCCTCCCTTGTATCTCCAACCCAAGCCCCACTGAGGATGGGACAGACCTAGGGTGAGGAGTTACACGAGAGCCTGTAGTTGCGTGCAGAACTTGTCAGCTGAGTTGCAGACGTGGAGATGCAGGCAGAGCATCTGGTAAGGAACTGGACTCAGGAAAGCTGGTAGGATGGACAGCTAGCACAGGCACTGGAGACAGCGTTAAGCCAAGCAGGAGGCTGGTGCAGGATCACAAGGGTGGCCGGGTTCGGTAGCAGACGGGCAGCGAGGTACTGGAAAAGGCCCCAAAAATCTTGGGCCAAGCTTCCTCGAGGGGCAACTTAGTTTCAAGTTCGCTGTGGAAAGCCAGACCTTATCTCCAGGTTCAAGATTCAAATTGCCTCTTCTCTTCTTGTCGAAGAACTTTTTATTATCTGCCTGGGTCTTGGAGATTGTATCCTGCAGTAATTGGTAGTTGGAGTTAAGGAAGTTCAACCTGTCTTGTACGGCAGGTACAGAAGAATCAATAGGCAGCTCAGGCAAGAAAGAAGGATGGTATCCATAATTGGTGAAAAAAGGTGACTGTTTGGTTGCCGAATGGGTGGAATTATTGTATGAAAATTCCGCGAGTGGGAGAAGTGATAGCCAGTCATCCTGTGCAAAAGAAGAAAAGCATCGTAGGTACTGTTCAAGGGTTTGATTGACCCTTTCAGTCTGTCCATTAGTTTGTGGGTGATAAGCTGTGGAGAGGCGGAGTTCAATGTTCAAAGTTTCACATAAGGCCCTCCAAAATCTAGAAGTGAACTGCACCCCTCGATCAGAAACTATGCTGTCAGGGATGCCATGCAACCTTACAATCTCCTTGATAAAAGTTGAGGCAGTCTCCGGGGCAGAAGGAGTTCCTTGCAGAGGTACAAAGTGGGCCATTTTGGTCAAACGATCAACCACAACGAAAATGGTAGTGAAGTCTTCAGATGGGGGAAGTTCTACTATAAAATCCATGGAGATCATGCTCCATGGTTTCTCAGGTACAGGAAGGGGCTCAAGTAGACCCCAAGTTCTGGCTCTGTCTGTCTTATTCCGAAGGCATGAAATACAAGATCTTACATATTTCTTGCAGTCGTTCATCAAGTTTGGCCACCAGAATGTAAGGGAGATCAAATTAGCCGTCTTGTGAATCCCAAAGTGACCCGCTAGGGGATGATCATGACATCGCCCTAGGACGGCAACTCTGAACTGTTCTGGGACCTGCAGTAATTGGTAGTTGGAGTTAAGGAAGTTCAACCTGTCTTGTACGGCAGGTACAGAAGAATCAATAGGCAGCTCAGGCAAGAAAGAAGGATGGTATCCATAATTGGCGAAAAAAGGTGACTGGTTGCCGAATGGGTGGAATTATTGTATGAAAATTCCGCGAGTGGGAGAAGTGATAGCCAGTCATCCTGTGCAAAAGAAGAAAAGCCTCATAGGTACTGTTCAAGGGTTTGATTGACCCTTTCAGTCTGTCCATTAGTTTGTGGGTGATAAGCTGTGGAGAGGCGGAGTTCAATGTTCAAAGTTTCACATAAGGCCCTCCAAAATCTAGAAGTGAACTGCACCCCTCGATTAGAAACTATGCTGTCAGGGATGCCATGCAACCTTACAATCTCCTTGATAAAAGTTGAGGCAGTCTCCGGGGCAGAAGGAGTTCCTTGCAGAGGTACAAAGTGGGCCATTTTGGTCAAACGATCAACCACAACGAAAATGGTAGTGAAGTCTTCAGATGGGGGAAGTTCTACTATAAAATCCATGGAGATCATGCTCCATGGTTTCTCAGGTACAGGAAGGGGCTCAAGTAGACCCCAAGTTCTGGCTCTGTCTGTCTTATTCAGAAGGCATGAAATACAAGATCTTACATATTTCTTGCAGTCGTTCATCAAATTTGGCCACCAGAATGTACGGAAGAGCAAATTAGCCATCTTGTGAATCCCAAAGTGACCCGCTCTTGTAACTTCTGCACAATATTTGAGAGCGCAGAAATAGTTTGGTAAATGTCCTTCGGTGGAGAGGCCTCCCTTCCAGACTCCATCTCTGGCTGACTGGTACTGTCACGTACCTGGTAGGAGTCTGGAATGACGAGGTCGGCCTCCCTTGTATCTCCAACCCAAGCCCCACTGAGGATGGGACAGACCTACGGTTAGGAGTTACACGAGAGCCTGTAGTTGCGTGCAGAACTTGTCAGCTGAGTTGCAGACGTGGAGATGCAGGCAGAGCATCTGGTAGGGAACTGGACTCAGGAAAGCTGGTAGGATGGACAGCTAGCACAGGCACTGGAGACAGCGTTAAGCCAAGCAGGAGGCTGGTGCAGGATCACAAGGGTGGCCGGGTTCGGTAGCAGACGGGCAGCGAGGTACTGGAAAAGGTTCAAGATTCAAATTGCCTCTTCTCTTCTTGTCGAAGAACTTTTTATTATCTGCCTGGGTCTTGGAGATTGTATCCTGCAGTAATTGGTAGTTTGAGTTAAGGAAGTTCAACCTGTCTTGTACGGCAGGTACAGAAGAATCAATAGGCAGCTCAGGCAAGAAAGAAGGATGGTATCCATAATTGGCGAAAAAAGGTGACTGTTTGGTTGCCGAATGGGTGGAATTATTGTATGAAAATTCCGCGAGTGGGAGAAGTGATAGCCAGTCATCCTGCGCAAAAGAAGAAAAGCATCGTAGGTACTGTTCAAGGGTTTGATTGACCCTTTCAGTCTGTCCATTAGTTTGTGGGTGATAAGCTGTGGAGAGGCGGAGTTCAATGTTCAAAGTTTCACATAAGGCCCTCCAAAATCTAGAAGTGAACTGCACCCCTCGATCAGAAACTATGCTGTCAGGGATGCCATGCAACCTTACAATCTCCTTGATAAAAGTTGAGGCAGTCTCCGGGGCAGAAGGAGTTCCTTGCAGAGGTACAAAGTGGGCCATTTTGGTCAAACGATCAACCACAACGAAAATGGTAGTGAAGTCTTCAGATGGGGGAAGTTCTACTATAAAATCTATGGAGATCATGCTCCATGGTTTCTCAGGTACAGGAAGGGGCTCAAGTAGACCCCAAGTTCTGGCTCTGTCTGTCTTATTCCGAAGGCATGAAATACAAGATCTTACATATTTCTTGCAGTCGTTCATCAAATTTGGCCACCAAAATGTACGGGAGATCAAATTGGCCGTCTTGTGAATCCCAAAGTGACCCGCTCTTGTAACTTCTGCACAATATTTGAGAGCGCAGAAATAGTTTGGTAAATGTCCTTCGGTGGAGAGGCCTCCCTTCCAGACTCCATCTCTGGCTGACTGGTACTGTCACGTACCTGGTAGGAGTCTGGAATGACGAGGTCGGCCTCCCTTGTATCTCCAACCCAAGCCCCACTGAGGATGGGACAGACCTAGGGTGAGGAGTTACACGAGTGCCTGTAGTTGCGTGCAGAACTTGTCAGCTGAGTTGCAGATGTGGAGATGCAGGCAGAGCATCTGGTAAGGAACTGGACTCAGGAAAGCTGGTAGGATGGACAGCTAGCACAGGCATTGGAGACAGCGTTAAGCCAAGCAGGAGGCTGGTGCAGGATCACAAGGGTGGCCGGGTTCGGTAGCAGACGGGCAGCGAGGTACTGGAAAAGGTTCAAGATTCAAATTGCCTCTTCTCTTCTTGTCGAAGAACTTTTTATTATCTGCCTGGGTCTTGGAGATTGTATCCTGCAGTAATTGGTAGTTTGAGTTAAGGAAGTTCAACCTGTCTTGTACGGCAGGTACAGAAGAATCAATAGGCAGCTCAGGCAAGAAAGAAGGATGGTATCCATAATTGGCGAAAAAAGGTGACTGTTTGGTTGCCGAATGGGTGGAATTATTGTATGAAAATTCCGCGAGTGGGAGAAGTGATAGCCAGTCATCCTGCGCAAAAGAAGAAAAGCATCGTAGGTACTGTTCAAGGGTTTGATTGACCCTTTCAGTCTGTCCATTAGTTTGTGGGTGATAAGCTGTGGAGAGGCGGAGTTCAATGTTCAAAGTTTCACATAAGGCCCTCCAACATCTAGAAGTGAACTGCACCCCTCGATCAGAAACCATGCTGTCAGGGATGCCATGCAACCTTACAATCTCCTTGATAAAAGTTGAGGCAGTCTCCGGGGCAGAAGGAGTTCCTTGCAGAGGTACAAAGTGGGCCATTTTGGTCAAACGATCAACCACAACGAAAATGGTAGTGAAGTCTTCAGATGGGGGAAGTTCTACTATAAAATCCATGGAGATCATGCTCCATGGTTTCTCAGGTACAGGAAGGGGCTCAAGTAGACCCCAAGTTCTGGCTCTGTCTGTCTTATTCCGAAGGCATGAAATACAAGATCTTACATATTTCTTGCAGTCGTTCATCAAGTTTGGCCACCAGAATGTAAGGGAGATCAAATTAGCCGTCTTGTGAATCCCAAAGTGACCCGCTAGGGGATGATCATGACATCGCCCTAGGACGGCAACTCTGAACTGTTCTGGGACCTGCAGTAATTGGTAGTTGGAGTTAAGGAAGTTCAACCTGTCTTGTACGGCAGGTACAGAAGAATCAATAGGCAGCTCAGGCAAGAAAGAAGGATGGTATCCATAATTGGCGAAAAAAGGTGACTGTTTGGTTACCGAATGGGTGGAATTATTGTATGAAAATTCCGCGAGTGGGAGAAGTGATAGCCAGTCATCCTGTGCAAAAGAAGAAAAGCATCGTAGGTACTGTTCAAGGGTTTGATTGACCCTTTCAGTCTGTCCATTAGTTTGTGGGTGATAAGCTGTGGAGAGGCGGAGTTCAATGTTCAATGTTTCACATAAGGCCCTCCAAAATCTAGAAGTGAACTGCACCCCTCGATCAGAAACTATGCTGTCAGGGATGCCATGCAACCTTACAATCTCCTTGATAAAAGTTGAGGCAGTCTCCGGGGCAGAAGGAGTTCCTTGCAGAGGTTTTTAATCGTATTTATAATTACCAGCTATATCCACAAAGGTATATCCAAGAACGGGGATGAGGGGCATTATTCGTATGAAAAGAGAAAGAAGCTTTCTATTTATCACAAAATCCTCTCATAGATACTTTAAATAAGGATATGGAATTTCAACCAGAACAGTGGTATGTATATCACTGTGTAGAGTCTGAAAGTAAAAAGCAACAAAAGTAACTAAATGGACAGCTCGTGCCTATATAAGTCATCACGATATAGGAAGTGGCTTACCTAGTTGTTAACGTCACACCATCACATCCCTGGGGGTCAGCTTCACGCTGAACACAGGGGGCAGGCTGTACTCGCTGTAATATTTATACTGACACATCGCGCCAAAAAGCACGCTTGGAGTGCGGCGCGTTGACGTCATACGTCCACGTCATGCGTGGCGTGCTGACGTCACTTGAGTGCGCCCTAATACTAGGTCATGGGCGGAAGTGTCAAGCACGCCATATTGAAAGAGGGAAAAGAACAGCGCAATAGAGCAAGAAGGTTAACAACGGATGGATAATGAGTAAAGCACGCCATGTAGCAAACGGCACAGTGAAACAGAAAATGAAGGCAACAAGAAAGAAAGAGTGACTTGAACCGAATTTTCAAAAAATTATTATTGTTATTATTAGATTGCCAATCGCCATATTGTTCTACTATTAGATGAGAGCGAGGGGACTGAGATCCGTGAAATGAGCCCGGAAACTGAAGTGGCGAGAGGCCAACGTATTCAAAACATGCAGTATCAAAATGATATTGAATTATTGAGTAAGGCTGTAAAGAAGAAATCCACTCATTTCCCCTCGCTTCACATCAACTCCAATGTCTGGGCCTTTTTGACCCAGGCCATTGGGGATGTTGAATCCTTGGATCTTGTCAGATCGCCTCATCAGAACCTTTCAATACTCCAACGACAGGCCCTGTTGGGCCTTAGTCGCAATTCTCATTTGGTGATCAAGCCCTCGGACAAGGGCGGCAATGTGGTGGTCATGGATGAGCTAAATTATAGAAACATGTGCTGGGACATCCTCAGAAACCGGGATTGGTACAGACCAATATCTGAGGATGTCATAGACAAATATAACCAGCAGTACAATGACACCATTCAGTCCGCCCTCTCCGAGGGCTTGATCACCAAAGAGATTTATGAGGGCATCCAGGTACCCTACCCAAAGATCCCATGTTTCTATTCTCTTCCTAAAACACACAAAAATATGTCCAGACCCCCCGGTCGTCCGATAGTATCTGGCGTAGGTGCCAAGACGGAACGAGCAAGCAAATTCGTCGATGAATATCTGCGACCTCATGTAACTACCCTTCCCTCCTACATTCAGGACACCCCAGACCTCCTCAGAACCCTTGATGGCCTTAATGTGCCCCCAGGATGCTTTTTGGTATCCATAGATGTGGAAGCACTTTATTCATCTATTCCACACAAACTAGGACTTACAGTCATTTCCAGGTTTCTTAAGGAAAGAGGTCCTAAGTCTATTGGCCTCAACTCCTTTGTGCTCAAATTGTTGGAGCACATCTTGACCAAAAATATTTTCTCGTTTGATGGGTCCCACATCCTCCAGGTACAAGGTGTCGCAATGGGCACTTGTTGTGCCCCATCTTATGCGAACTTGTACCTGGGGGGGTGGGAACGTGAGTTGTTTGCTAATGACGAATTTGGATATCTCTTCTGCTCAGTCTTGGGGTGGTTTCATTTTATTGATGACGTATTGATGCTGTGGGCAGGAACTCTGACCACTTTGAATGAATTCATGCAAATGTTGAGCACCAATAGATACAATCTCAAGTTCACCATGGCTTACAGCCAAACGAGGATTGCATATCTAGACATATCAATATACGTTACAGAAGAAGGTCTAATCAAAACCACTTTGTACCGTAAACCCACGGCGGGGAACACGATTTTACACGCTGCCAGTTCGCATCCCCGTTCATTGATCCAAAGCATACCATTTGGGCAGTATCTACGTCTAAGACGGAACTGCACTGATGATATGAAAGTCAAAGAGGAGGCTGATCTCCTCTATACACATCTAAGATTGAGGGGCTATAGCAGAAACTGTCTTAAGAATGCTTTTAAAAAAGCTCTTATTAAACCTAGAAATGCCACACTTGCCAGAGCCCCCAAAAAAAACACCCCTGATGTAGTGAGGTTTATAACTACATACTCTGACCAGCACGTTCAAGTCAGGTCAATTATGCAAAAACACTGGCACATTTTGTCGGCTGACCCGGTCCTGAAAAAACATATTGGAACAAGCCCAGAGATTACCTTTCGACGGGCTGGTTCTATCCGGGATTGTCTGGTACAAAGTAACTATAGGAGATCTGACAACAAACCCCGGGAATTAAAGGGACTGTACAAATGTGGCCAGTGTGATTACTGTGACCTTCTACTTGAGGGCCCAAGGATAATTTTACCCAACGGCCAGACTCACTTCTTGAAACATCATATCACCTGTCAGACCAAGGGAGTCATTTACATTATTTTTTGTTGTTGTGGATCCTTCTACATTGGAAAGACCATTCGAGCCTTCTGGAGAAGGATCAAAGACCATGTTTATTATGCAACCAGTGGTCTTTTGAATACCACTATTGGCCATCATGTGGCATTTAGGCACCGGTATGAACCCCAGGTTTTCAGGGTTGCCGCCCTGGATCGGGTCTATGAGGACCCACGGGGTGGCAACTTTGACCAGAGGGTACTGCAACGAGAAACTGAATGGGTTTACAGATTAAAGGCGACCCAGTACCCTGGTCTTAATGACATGGTTAGTTTCAAACCATTTTTGTAGAATATATCCATATATTATTCACAGTGTTGTACCCCTTCCCTTTTTCTTTCTTCCTCTTTTCTCTCTCCCCTTTTTTCTTCTTTTTTCTTTCCTTTTTTCCTTTCCCTTCCTTAATGCTGTCCTGGGATGTTTCCTGGGCTGTACTCTCTTAATTTCCATATGCTGGGAATGTCTCTTGGTCTCTGTTTAGGTTCAGAGAGAATTTATTTATGTATGCAAGAAAAGCCTTTCTGGATATTTGATATACAAGACTATTTTCTGTTTCTTTGTATATGTGATGGAAATATAGAAATCTACTACTGTATATACTGTATCAATGGAATATATCCTAAGTGAACAACTGTCTCTAAGGAGACTGACAGACTATGTACTGTGGTATCGCAGAATTATGTTAATGTGAGTATGTCTTGGTGTGCTCTTTGGCGCTTTCTCCTGCCCTCTCTGTGCATTTCTATGATCCAATATGGCGATTGGCAATTTAATAATAACAATAATAATTTTTTTTAAGTTCGGTTCCAGTCACTCTTTCTTTCTTGTTGCCTTCATTTTCTGTTTCACTGTGCCGTTTGCTACATGGCGTGCTTTACTCATTATCCATCCGTTGTTAACCTTCTTGCTCTATTGCGCTGTTCTTTTCCCTCTTTCAATATGGCGTGCTTGACACTTCCGCCCATGACCTAGTATTCGGGCGCACTCAAGTGACGTCAGCACGCCACGCATGACGCGGACGTATGACGTCAACGCCGCACGCCAAGCGTGCTTTTTGGCGCGATGTGTCAGTATAAATATTACAGCGAGTACAGCCTGCCCCCTGTGTTCAGCGTGAAGCTGACCCCCAGGGATGTGATGGTGTGACATTAACAACTAGGTAAGCCGCTTCCTATATCGTGATGACTTATATAGGCACGAGCTGTCCATTTAGTTACTTTTGTTGCTTTTTACTTTCAGACTCTACACAGTGATATACATACCACTGTTCTGGTTGAAATCCCATATCCTTATTTAAAGTATCTATGAGAGGATTTTGTGATAAATAGAAAGCTTCTTTCTCTTTTCATACGAATAATGTCCCCCCATCCCCGTTCTTGGATATACCTTTGTGGATATAGCTGGTAATTATAAATACGATTAAAACTAGTTCTATTACAGTTGTTATACTGTTCTATGAATATTATCTGACTGTACCTATTGGCACTTATAGACTTGCCCAGCTATTAATATTAGCTTTGAGCGTCAGATCCCTTCATTCCTGTGAGAATATCAGTGCTTGATCATCATTTTTTGACCAGCAGGTAGGATCTTGCCTTATACTTATATATATATATAGATGTTGTTATATGCTTTATACATATACATATATTTCCCTTATCTTTTTTATTAGACCACATGTACATTTACCATCACGCTATACATTCAAATCGGTAGTAATTGAACAACATTTTACTATCCGGATGTCCTTCTGAGGTACTTTCTACACTCTGGGGGTTCTCTTATGTGTTTTTTGCTTTTTGTTTTTTGCTTTCTGCTTTCTATTTTTCTGCCTTCGGCCTTCTGCCATCTGGATCGTGGTACGCATGGGGGACAGGCGTTGCAGCCTTCTAGCTTCAAAGACACTTTTTTATTCACTTTTTATTTTTCACTTTTAATTGTATATACTGTATATTAATTTTTATGTATCTCATTTCAGATAGTGAGATTTGTCCCAAGTGTGTATAAAAACCGTCCCCCCCCTTCTTTGTCCATCCTGACGAAGCCTCACGGCGAAACGCGTCGATGTTCAAGGGACTCCCCACTGCTATATACATTGTATGGTCCTTTTTAATCTATGTTATATTTTGTGGTTCAATAAACTTTTTTTGTATTCCATTGTGTGTGTTGCCTGTAAAGTCCTGCCTTGTTTTAGGCTCCTGATGTAGCAATCCAAAATGTTGATTTAATTAGAAATCTAAAAATCTATTTAAAAAATCATATAAAAGCATCCACACTAAATACCATTAATCTATTTTGTTTTTTTAACAAGACTCTTTGTATGGAATAGTATACATTACCACATACACTCATACTACCATTCCTTGATATATGGAAACTAATATGGACTTGATCCTTTTATATGGTTGTTTTGGACTGCTACATGAGGTACTACATGAGGTACTGATCCTAATTCTTTTTTCTACAAAGATGATCCCTTGCTAGAAGCAGAAACCCTCCTTGTCTAGCTTAGCACTGTGACTACAGCAAAACATACACATTACCATTCAAATTATAGAACCTCTTCTGCTCCGCCAGCACTATCTATTTGCCAGCAGCTGGAGCTGTCGTATTAGATAGTATATAAGTTTATGTTTAGCAGAATAGAAGTTGAAAAAATAATGAAAATAACTATATAATAGCACTATAACGGTCTGTTTTTCTTGCAGTAAAATGCACATTTTACCCGCAATGTACGTTTTATGGCATAAGAATGCATATCAAATAGCAATCCCATTTATTCCACTGTGGTTAGTTCACGTCTATACATTGCAGGTTAGTGTGTTTTTCAAATATAGGGCATGGTGCAATATTTTTTTGTGTATGCGCATTAGGCAGACCATTTAAAAGACATGATTAATGCACCCATGTACCCAGTAGTTTTGTGCATTTTTAATACATCTGTAACATAGAAAATTCATATTCTTAATGTTTTCAATGATTTAACAATGAAGGAACAAAAAACACATATAAAACACACAAATGCATATAAATGACCTAATGAGGCTTTCTGGATAGAGCATTGGCATCCCAGTTTCCGACTCCAGGGTGATACTTCAGGTTGAATTGGAACCCAGACTGAGCAGCCAACCACCGGTGCCCTGTAGCATCTAGCTGGGCTTTGTTGCGTACATAGGCAAGTGGTCGTCACTCCTCTTCAGCGACTGAAATGCCTGCTTGTACTGATCTGTCCATTGGTCTCAAATAGATTATCAAGGCTTTTTGGGTCCTTTACTTGACTTGTTTGGCTTGGGTACATCCACGTCTTCCTCCTCATTCTTTAACAACTCATTGAGGGGTCGGACTATTTTAGCGAACCCTTCAACAAATTTTCGGGAGTAGGAGCACAATCCTAATAATTATCTTAGTTCTGTGACGTTATTCGGTCTAGGTCAGGAAGTGACAGCTTCTACCTATATTTGGATCAGTGATGACTCCCTCTGTGGAGACAAAAAGCTCCAGATAGGTGACTGATGGTTGCTAGAATTTACATTTCTCCAATGACAATTTTTTTTTTTTATTATTCTTTATTTATTTATTTTTATCAACAAGGTTTCTTAAACAATAGGTTATTCCAAAAAAAACTAAATTCAAATCATAGCCTATTTCTATACATCTCATCTTTCAGAAATTAAATCTATGCCATCTTCATAGTATATTATTAATATATTAATTAATTGTTTATATTTAAACTTCATACAAACCATCTTTCTTTCTTCATACTCTCTAATTTCTGTTTATTTAATTTCCTTCATCTCTTATCTCCAATGACAATTTTAACCCTTCTTCATGCAGTCGCTGCAGTACCTTTTCCATGTGCTGCTCATGTTCCTCAAGAGTCTTCCCGAAGACGGTGATATCATGAAAATACATCATTCCTTTTGCCATGCTAGTTGATTAATCGCTTCAATGCAAACCACATATACAGTACCTAAGAAATGGTTATCATTACGCATCGTACTGAATCTTGGATCGCCCTTGTGGACTTTCTCTCTCTCTCTCACTACTCTTTTCTTTTCTTTACTCTCCCTATTTATTATAGATATATTGTTCTTCACTACAATAAGTTTAAGTTGTTAGGTCACAACTCATGTAGTTAATATGACGGTAGTTTAATTATACTTTAAGGCACGGTAGTCATGTATACAATGCTACTCACCGGCTATCTAGTTAGTGAAGATCTAATTAATTATTTTTAAATATTCTATGCTATCCTTTATTTATTTTAAAAAAAAACTTTATGCAAACGTCATTATCTGTATCCTTACATAAATAACCAATGTATCTACTTATTATTGTGTAATCAATAAATATTTTTGACAAGGAAAATACACCAGCACCTCAATCAGGTTCCTGTCCCCTACGGAACACTTCATTAGCTGTCGAAAGGTTGCAAAGGCTTCTGACAATTCTTGAGGCATTCTGGGGGGCATTCTGTTGAATTTGAAAAACCCCAGTGGGCAGATGAAGGCAGTCTTCTCCCTGTCTTCTGGGTGCATTGAAATTTTGTAATACCTGTTTTTCCAATCTAACATGCTGAACCACTTCACCCCTGATAGGCACTGCAGACGTCCTCAATCCGTGGAGTGGTGTAATGGTCAGAAATTGTTCTCCGGTTGAGTGTTTGATAATGGATGCACATTCTGAGGGAGCCATTCTTCTTCCTTACCACCACTATGGGGGAGGCCTAAGGGCTTTACAACTCTCGGATAATCCCCCATCCGCTTCAACTCAGTCAGTTGCTCTTAAAGATCTTCCAGGTCACCCAACATAATTTGCTGAGTTCTCTCCCTAAAAGTTCCTCCTGAAGTCTAATTCTATGTTGAGTACTCTTAGAACAGCTCTTGTTGTAGTCTTTTTTCGAGAACAACTCCTGCAATTTCCAGGAGCCATTCCTTGACTCTCTCCACCTGACCAGATGGTGCCAATTGAGCAGCTGTCTTTATCTGCCCAAGCAACATCCAAGGTTTTAGCTTTACAGGGAGATCAGTATTGTTTTGGATACTGACAGTGATCTTTCATTGATTTCGCTGCAAGGCCTTAGTCGACACTACCTTCGGATTTAGCTCAACCCCAGTGTCCTCTTCCCAAGAATCGGCATCAAGGACAACAAAGGGCGCGGGCTGGTTCTAGGTTAAATTTTCAGTGTCTCAGAAGTAAGCTACTACCCCGGGTTGCAGCATTCTTTCTTCAGAACCGAGTCTCCAGAGCTTTCCTACCCGTTCCATTAGGGCCTTCTTCTCCTGCAGAACACATTGATAGGCCTGATGTGGCTGGGGGTGAACATCTTTGACTGATGAGTCACTCTTCATGGCTACGGGGGTGAGTAGTCTTCTCACTAGATCTGTGTTTGTTCCTATTGGTTTTCCTGTTCCTGTTTTGCCCCAGGAGGTTAAGGGACACACAACTGCTAAGGTATTGAATGTCTCTGTTTTCCCGACTGCGGAAGGACTGAACATCAGTCAGATTGGGTGGTACTCATCATATGGCAACTTCTGCGCTCTGATACCCCAAATTTCCAAGTCTTTGAACTTCCGTAGGGGTATATCTTTCAGATACTTGTCATAAAAGTCTTGATACAGTAACGTGTCCAGCAGAGCCTTGGTATATATCCCTTCTACTTGGATTTTGACTACTAGAGAGGGACCCACTAATTGATCAGGGAACTTGTTCAGGAGGTTGGGTGTAGCAGTTTGGACTTGCACTCTTCTCTTAGTTTGCTTATATTTTCCTCACTGTTTCAATTGTGGGTGAATGGTGTGTATTGGCTTCCCATGCCAGTCTACATTAAAGCAAAAACTTTGAGTTGGTCCGCTGGTCGGGAGTCACAGAGGAGGCTTGCTTTGGTACTTTGGACCCCTGGGGTGGCATCTTCACTTCTTTAGATTGGAGCTTACTATGATGGACGGGCTCTCAGTTGATTCCTTCACAGAGGTTCTTTGAAGTTTCCCTTCAGCTTCAGGAACAGTTTCTATAATGCTTTCAGAACTTCAACAGTTAAAGGTACAGTCTCTCTCTCTTAAGGAATTGTACCCTGAAATGCCCAGCTTCCCCACAACTATAACATCTTCTTCCTGGATGTGTCCCTTTGTTTGGTTCCTTTCTGTGAAGTTAGAGTGGACACAGTCTGCTTCACATCTGTCGTAGACTTTGACATGCTTGCATGGGCCTCCATTACTTGCATCTTGGTTTGTTGCATTTTGAACTGTGCCAGCGGGGTCAGTAAACTGTTTATTCCATTAAGGCTCTTTGGTTAGATGTGGTCGGCTGTTCAACTTCTAACTCCATTGTTGACTCATCATCATCATCAGATAGGTAACCACCCCTTTGAGCCACCCGCATGGAGGCTTTCTCTTTCTTAAGTGGTGGCTTGCTCTGATCAGCTTGTTCCCCAATTTTCTCATCTAACAGAGCCTCTTCCTCTCTAATTCCCTTCACTAGCTCTGGAGGGAGCAGATCTGGGTCCTTTCAGAAGAAGCTTCAGCACTATAGGATTATTTGGGCATGCTCTTTGTAGAACTCGATCTATTCAGACATTGTCAGCCCCTCGTGGATCTATACCTTCAGTCACAAAGCTTCTACCCTTTTTGCTGGTAAAGGTGCTGGAACTTGTATATCAAGTGTGGGAGTTTCTCTACTCATCCAAATACAGCATGCAATGCCTCAATACACAGTCCTGCTTTTCCAGATTTAAGTTATGAATCACGTCAGCAGCAGGACCCCTGAGCCTCAGGGACATCCCACTCTTCTAGTGTTTTTGAAGCCTAGTCCATCCATGTTTCAAAATTCTCTTACCCAGATGGAACTGGAGTCTTCCCTGAGAAGAACTGTACTTTGTGATATCCATAATATGTGGGGACAGAACCATTCTTGACAAAGTTCTGCACTAACTTCTCTACATCAGCGAAGAAGGAAGCAGGAGGAAGCAGGAGGCAGTCCTGAAGTAGATGCAGGAGTGAGGGTGTTCATTTCAGTCTCTGTCACAGTCTGACTTGAGCTCTAAGGATTAGTATCTGACAGTTGTAGCTGGATTATATGGGCTTCGACTTCCTCTGTCAGATGAACAGGAAATGGGCAGGGATGTTTCTTCTTCACTCTAAGAGCACAAGGGTACAAACAGAAGTTGGACCACCTTCATGTCTTGCATGAACACTCTATGCTTTGGAGTTAGTGTCTTTAATGCTTGGTGAATCTGCTCCTCAGTCCATTGATGTTCTGGCACATCAAGCACTGCACAAAATTCTGATGGACCATTTTTCTCTTGGCATCATTTGATATCTGATGTGGGGTCCATGTTTTTCCGGCTTGTTATCTAGATTAATGGGACTCAAAACAGAGAAATCCCGAATGAGCCCCCACATGTAGCACTACCCCCCACAGGAACCACTAATTAGGATGGAAATGGGGGTCGTTCTGGTGCAAACTGTAGTTCAAATGATGCCAGAGAACCTGAGTCTGTGTTATTGTAATGGGTATGGATCAGGAGAGAGCACAAAACGTGCTTGACAAAGGAGCCACTAGAAAAAAAAAAGAGACACTTGCTTACTGGTGCACTTAAACCCCCTTCCTGCCCAGACCAATTTTCAGCTTTAAGCGCTGTCACACTTTAAATGACAATTGCGCGGTCATGCAATGCTTTACCCAGATAAAATTGTTATCATTTTTTCCCACAAATACAGCTTTCTTTTGGTGGTATTTAATCACTGCTGGGTTTTTATTTTTTCTTAAAAAACGAAAAAATAAAAAAAAAATTGAAAAAAAACTGTTTCATAGTTTGTTATAAAATTTTGAAAACATGTAATTTTTCTCCTTCATTGATGTGCGCTGATGAGGCAGCACTGATAGGTGGCACTGAGATGTGGCACTGATGAGGCGGCACTGATAGGTGGCACTAATAGGTGGCACTGAGATGTGGCACTGATGGGTGGCACTGATGGGCACTGATGGGTGGCACTGATAGGTGGCACTAATGGCCACTGATGGGTGACACTGATGGGCACTGATAGGTGACACTGATGGGTGGTACTGATGGTTGGCACTGATAGGCGGCACTGATGGGTGGCACTGATGGGCACTGGTAGGTGACACTGATAGGCAGCACTGATCGGTGGCATTGATGATGAGACACTGATGGGCATTGTTCGGCAGCACTGGTGGGCAGTGATGGGTGGCACTGGTGGGCAAAGGTAGGTGACACTGTGGGCACTGGTAAGTGGCATTGGTGGGTACTGATAGGTGGCATTGGTGGGCACTGGCAGGTGGCACTGGTGGGCACAGATGAGGCAACCGCGGCTCTCTGTGTGAGGGATCGATGTCCCTCTGACAGAAGTCAGTGATCAGCTTTTCAGATTACTGATCTTCAGTTTACATCACATGATCAGCTGTCATTGGCTGACAGATGATCACGTGATAAGGAGCCGGAAACTCATAGACTTGCTGATCACAGAGCACACTACACGCGGCCCAAAGGGATACACTGACAGCGTATGCTTAGTAAGACGTCTATGGACACTTAACGTCTATGGCAATTAAGGCCGGTGCTGTAGCCGTCTTTCAGCTATAGCCTGGGCAGGAAGAAGTTAAAAAAGAAAACTAATGCAGCCACCACATCTAATGATTGGTAAACTGCAATCTGTGAATTTTTTTGTTTTGAGTTTAATATCACTTTAACTGTACTTTGTACTTTAATTCTTTACAGTTACTTACAGCAGATCTCCTCCCCTGGAGTAGGAATCTGACAACCAGTGAATCATAGACTTTGAATTTCCAGTATATGCTATTTCCACAGGTTTTTTGCAAGTTTCAATGTATTCCTCTTTTCACCTTGTGTGTTTTATACGTCATTAAGTGGTGTGAATGTGAGATTTTTCCATGCCACATAGCTTGCTTTAGTCTTCCTTGCTAAAATTATTATCCTAATGCCGCGTACACATGATCGTTTTTTTCGACGGTGAAAACACCATCGCGAAAATCGACTTATAAAACGAGGAACAGCTTGTTCCCCCCACACACCGCCGTTTTAAATTACATTTTTTATTTGGTCGAAAAAAAACGACCGTGTGTGGGCTCCGCGGCAGTGTTTCCCTATGGGAAAACTGCCGCCGAAAAAAACGACGGGAATCACGACGAGAAAAATTAGAGCATGTTCTAATTTTTCTCGTCGTGATTAATGCAGTTTTTCCGTCGAGAAAAACGACAAAAAGCCCACAGACGATCGTTTTTCTCGTCCAAAGGGAAAAATTTCATTTTTCTCGATGGGAAAAACGGTCGTGTGTACGCGGCATAACACTTCGCCATCTAAGGTACCTCTAGAGTTATGATGATCCTTTCCCTATATTTCTTGTATATTAAAAGCCTGTGGCAGGCTCCACCTGATTGAATAGCAATCTACGGCAACAAAATGTGTGTCTCTCAACATTATGGATTATCCTCGGCATCACAAGACAGCTCATCCTAGGACTGATATATTGAGACAAAAACAATCAAAACACAGATTTTTATGACAGACTAATTATGCACAATGTTTGCAGACACGCTGTGGGCATCCAGTACATATTTAAATATATACTCTTCCTACAACTGTGGGGAAATAAAGGAATACAAATATAAAACTACAGTATGTACAAGAGATCTGGGCTGCTCTGCATTATAAAGTAGGCAGATATTGCTGGTGATTACAAGCTCTTTCTATCGCTATACTGATTCTTAAAGTGTTACTAAACCCAGGACACTTCATTCACTATATCTGGTCTCCCACAGTACACAGAACATGGAAATGCAATTATTTTAGTAACTATATACTGCTAAATACCTTTTCGCATAGCGGTATATAGCAGTCTTGTGACTTCTATCAGTGTCCGGCCGAGCACTGGTTAAAGCTTGTAGAAGGGGTTTTCATTCTGCTCTGATTGTACTATGAGGAAGCATGACCCCTGACTTTCTGTCTGAACCGTACTGATTGGCTCTGTGCTGATCACATGCACCCTCCCGAAAGAAAAAAAAAAGCCTTTCTAGCAATACACACCAAACTGGGCATGTGCAGAGTGCCCCCAGGGCTCTGTACTATCAGGAGATGAATTAGGAATAGTAAAAAAAGGGGAGGATCAGAGAAGACAGGATCAAACAGCCTTTTTGCACAATGCAGAGAATTAACCCCTCAGGATCCACAGTGAGTATAACAAGCATGCTTTACTGCAGAATATACAGAATCATTTTACTGTGGGTTTAGTAACATTTTAGGTGTCTTATGCAGTGATTTTCCTTCTGATTTGGCTAAGAATAGGATTAAATCATGCAAGGTGAAATTGGTGAATAGAAACAGTTCAGCAAGATTTCCCAACATGTTGGACAATCTTTATAACTGAGCTAAAAGGGATCCTGTCTGAAAGGAAGTATGATAGCAGTAAGGCCTCATGTACACTAGGTGTTAAATACTCCACTTTTAAGGGAGTTTGAATTTATTTATTTTTGCCTATAAACGCCCCTCTTTGTTAGCCATGTGTCCATGCACTCATGCTGTAGGTGTTTACAGGAGTTTAGGATGAAGGGGTGTTTGAAGACAGAAAAAAACACAGGACCAGTCCGTTCAGGAGAAGAGCAATTTGCCCAAAAAAAAAAAAAAACATGTGCCTAAATGATTGTAAATACAGGTCCTTCTCAAAAAATTAGCATATTGTGATAAAGTTCATTATTTTCTGTAATGTACTGATAAACATTAGACTTTCATATATTTTAGATTCATTACACACAACTGAAGTAGTTCAAGCCTTTTCTTGTTTTAATATTGATGATTTTGGCATACAGCTCATGAAAACACAAAATTCCTATCTCAAAAAATTAGCATATCATGAAAAGGTTCTCTAAACGAGCTATTAACCTAATCATCTGAATCAACTAATTAACTCTAAACACCTGCAAAAGATTCCTGAGGCTTTTAAAAACTCCCAGCCTGGTTCATTACTCAAAACCGCAATCATGGGTAAGACTGCCGACCTGACTGCTGTCCAGAAGGCCATCATTGACACCCTCAAGCAAGAGGGTAAGACACAGAAAGAAATTTCTGAACGAATAGGCTGTTCCCAGAGTGCTGTATCAAGGCACCTCAGTGGGAAGTCTGTGGGAAGGAAAAAGTGTGGCAGAAAACGCTGCACAACGAGAAGAGGTGACCGGACCCTGAAGAAGATTGTGGAGAAGGACCGATTCCAGACCTTGGAGGACCTGCGGAAGCAGTGGACTGAGTCTGGAGTAGAAACATCCAGAGCCACCGTGAACAGGCGTGTGCAGGAAATGGGCTACAGGTGCCGCATTCCCCAGGTCAAGCCACTTTTGAACCAGAAACAGCGGCAGAAGCGCCTGACCTGGGCTACAGAGAAGCAGCACTGGACTGTTGCTCAGTGGTCCAAAGTACTTTTTTCGGATGAAAGCAAATTTTGCATGTCATTCGGAAATCAAGGTGCCAGAGTCTGGAGGAAGACTGGGGAGAGGGAAATGCCAAAATGCCTGAAGTCCAGTGTCAAGTTCCCACAGTCAGTCATGGTCTGGGGTGCCATGTCAGCTGCTGGTGTTGGTCCACTGTGTTTTATCAAGGGCAGGGTCAATGCAGCTAGCTATCAGGAGATTTTGGAGCACTTCATGCTTCCATCTGCTGAAAAGCTTTATGGAGATGAAGATTTCATTTTTCAGCACGACCTGGCACCTGCTCACAGTGCCAAAACCACTGGTAAATGGTTTACTGACCATGGTATTACTGTGCTCAATTGGCCTGCCAACTCTCCTGACCTGAACCCCATAGAGAATCTGTGGGATATTGGGAAGAGAAAGTTGAGAGACGCAAGACCCAACACTCTGGATGAGCTTAAGGCCGCTATCGAAGCATCCTGGGCCTCCATAACACCTCAGCAGTGCCACAGGCTGGTTGCCTCCATGCCACGCCGCATTGAAGCAGTCATTTCTGCAAAAGGATTCCCGACCAAGTATTGAGTGCATAACTGAACATAATTATTTGAAGGTTGACTTTTTTTGTATTAAAAACACTTTTCTTTTATTGGTCGGATGAAATATGCTAATTTTTTGAGATAGGATTTTTGGGTTTTCATGAGCTGTATGCCAAAATCATCAATATTAAAACAAGAAAAGGCTTGAACTACTTCAGTTGTGTGTAATGAATCTAAAATATATGAAAGTCTAATGTTTATCAGTACATTACAGAAAATAATGAACTTTATCACAATATGCTAATTTTTTGAGAAGGACCTGTATGTTCAACCGCTTACAGACTGCCCACCACAAATATACTGCGGCAGGGTGGCTCCATTGCGCGAAACTATGTACCTATACATAATTTTGTGCAATAGACAGCGGGGGCGCACGTGCCGATTGGCCAGAGGGGGAGCCAATCAGCGGATCCGGCTTTCTGACAGGGGAGAACACAGTGATCTTGTGTTCCTGCTAAGCAGGAACACGGATCTCTGTGTTCCCCCATTCAATCCATCCCCCACACAGTTAGCAAGCACCCTCTAGGGCTACACTTAACCCTTTGATCGCCCCTGGTGTTAACCCCTTTTCTGCCAATGTCATTAGTACAATAATAGTGCATTTACTGTAATAATGTCACCGGTTCCCAAAAAAGTGTCAAAAATGTCAGTCAGGTGTCCGATTTGTCCGCCGCAATGTCACAGTCCCGCTAAAAACCACTGATCGCCACCATTACTAGTAAAAAAAAAAAATTAAAATAAAAATGCCATTAAAATATCCCATAGTTTGTAGACGCGATAACTTTTGCCCAAAGCAATCAATATACGCTTATTGGGACTTTGTTTACCAAAAATATGTAGCAGAATACATATTGGCCTAAATTGATGAAGAAATTCGATTTTTTCATTTTTTTATTGGATATGTTTTATAGCAGAAAGTAAAAAAAATATATATATATTTTTTTTAAATGTCACTCTTTTTTTGTTTCTAGTGCAAAAAATAAAAACCACCGAGGTGATCAAATACCACGAAAAGAAAGCTCTATTTGTGGGAAAAAAAGGACATACATTTTATTTGGGTACAGCATGATTACGCAATTGTCAGGTAAAATAACGCAGTGCCGTATCCTAAAAAATGGCCTAGTCATGAGGGGGGGTAAAACCTTCCAGTGGTTAAACATGCTTAAAGTGGAGTTCCACCCAAAAGTGGAAGCTCTGCTTATCTGTCTCCTACCCCCCTCTGGTACCACATTTGGCACCTTTTGGGGGGAGCAGGTATCTGTTTTTGACAGGTACCTGTCCCCACTTCTATCGGACCTCGTCGTGGCACGGTACGTCAGAAGTTCCGCACCCCTCCTCCTTCCCCACCATCGGGACATTCAGAAACCGCAGCACGCTTTGCCCATACGCAGTAGTGAATCGACTGTGAAGCCGCAAGGTTTCACTGACGGTTTTTCTTACAGGCTATGGCGGCGGCAGCACCCGAGAGCCGATGGAAACATCGGCTGGGGTATCGACATCGCTGGATTCTAGGACAGGTAAGTGTCCTAATATTAAAAGTCAGCAGCTACAGTATGTATAATAATAAAAAACAAGTGAACTGAAAAAAGGACCAAGACCTGTGCTAAGTGTAAGGAAAAATGTACCCCATTGTTGGTGTCAGCAGTGGTGTATTTAGGTTTTGTGCTGCCCTAGGCCTGACTAAACTCATGCACCCCTAATTTAAATATGGCCCACCCCTTCCTGTCAAGGCCACACACCTTCCTGTTTAAGACCCACCCTGTCAGTGCAGCCTCATTAGTGCCCATCAGTGCAGCCTCATCAGTGCAGCATATCAGTGATGCCTTATCAGTGCAGCCTCATCGGTGCCCATTAGTGTGGCCTCATCACTTGCCACCAGTGCAGCCTATCAGTGCCCATCAGTGCAGCTTATCAGTGCCGCCTCATTAGTGGCCATAAGTGTAGCCTCATCAGTGGCTATCAGTGCAGCCTATTAGTGCTCATCAGTACAGCCACATCAGTGCAGCTTATCAGTGCTGCTTCAAGGCCATCAGTGCGGCCTCATCAGTGTCCATCAGTGCAGCCTCATCAGTACCCATCAATTCAGCATATCAGTGCTGCCTTATCAGTGTAGCCAGTGGTGTATTTAAGTTTTGTGCTGCCCTAGGCCTGACTAAACTCGTGCTCCCCCAAATTTAAATATTACCTATCCCTTCCTGTCAAGGCCACATACCTTCATGTTTAAGACCTGCCCTGTCTGTGCAGCCTTATCCGTGCCCATCAGTGCAGCCTCATCAGTGCCCGTGAGTGCAGCCCCATCATAGCCTATCAGTGCAGCATATCAGTGCTGCCTCAACAGGGGCCACCAGTGTGGCCTCATCAGGGGCCACCAGTGCAGCCTATCAGTGCCCATCTGTGCAGCCTATCAGTGCCCATCTGTGCAGCCTAACAGTGCCCATCTGTGCAGCATATCAATGCCCATCAGTGCAGCATATAAGTGCTGCCTTATCAGTGTAGTCCCATCAGTGCAGCTCATCAGTGCTGCCTCATCAGTGTCCATTCGTGCAGCCTCATCAGTACCCATCAATGCAGCATATCAGTGCTGCCTTATCAGGGCAGCCAGAGGTGTATTTAGGTTTTGTACTGCCCTAGGCCTGACTAAACTCGTGCACCCTCTAATTTAAATATTGCCCACCCCTTACTGTCAAGGCCACACACCTTCCTGTTTAGGATCTGCTTTGTCTGTGCAGCCTCATCAGTGCCCATGAGTGCAGTCCCGTCAGTGCCTATCAGTGCGACCTCATCAGTGCCGATCAGTGCGGCCTCATCAGTGGCCATCAGTGTGGCCTCATGAGGGACCACCAGTGCAGCTTATCAGTGCCCATCTGTGCAGCTCCATCAGTACAGCTTATCAGTGCCGCCTCACCAGTGGCTATCAGTGCCACCTCATCAATGGCCATCAGTGCAGCCTCATCAGTGGCCACCAGTGGCCATCAGTGCAGCCTATTAGTGTCCATCAGTGCAGCATATCAGTGCCTAGCAGTGCAGCCCCATCAATGCAGCTTATAAGTGCCACTTTGTGGCCATCAGAGCAGCCTCATCAGTGCCCATCAGTGTAGCCTCATAAACGCCCATCAGTGCAGCCTTATTAGTGCAGCCTCATTAGTGCTCATTAGCCTCATTAGTGCCCTTCAATTTACCAGTATCCATCATTGCCGCCTCATCAGTGACCATCAGTGCCGCCTCATCAGTGGCCATCACTGCCGCCTCATCAGTGGCCATCAGTGCAGCCAATTAGTTCCCATGGGTGCAGCATATCGGTGCTGCCTTATCAGTGCAGTCCCATCAGTGCAGCTTATCAGTGCCGCCGTATCAGTGGCCCTCGGTGAAGTCTTATGTCACTGGATTAGTAATATTACTCCTATTTGGAAGATATTTGGACTTGTGTTTGCTGCCACTGATTGTAATCATAGGATCATTTCACTTATTTATATAATGACTAGGAAGTTCCTAGTCATTATACAAATAAGTGAAATAATCAGTGGCAGTAAACACAAGTCCAAATATCTTATAAGATAGAAGTAATCTTACTAATCCAGAAACATATTGTGATAGCACATATGAGGTGAGCAGGTCCAAAGCATTATTGCCATCATATACAATTAAAAGTCTTAATTGTATATGATGCAATTCAATATGCTCACTCAAGAAAGGACAGGGATGTTTAAATAAATTAAACAAATTATATTGAAGTGATGCCATATCTGGGGGTCCCAGCTTCCCTCCTCTCTTCTCTGCGCTATTGACACAGAGCCTGGGAGGAAGTTACATATTGTATCTTCCTCCCAAGGATGCCGCGGAGGAGGGTAGGCAGAGCATTAGACTGCAGTGTCACACTTAAGCTCTGTACACACGATTGGATTTCCCATGGATTCAAATCCCATGAATTTTTCCATCGGAATTCCGATAAAGCTGACTTCCATCGTCTTGCCTACACACCATCAGTCAAAAATCCGACCGTCCCAAACGCCATGACGTAAAACACTCTGTTGAGCCAAGAAAATTTAAGTTCAATGCTTCTGAGCATGCGTCGACTTGATTCTTAGCATGCGTGGGTTTTTTCTCCGATGGAGTTCCACACAGACGATCGGAATATGCTATCGTTTTTTTTTCCATCGGATAAATTTAAAACATGTTCTATTTTTTCTCACCGATGGTAAAAAAGACCGATGGGGCCCATACACGATCGGTTTGTCCGATGAAAAAAGTCCATTGGACTGTTTTCATCAGTAAAACCATTGGCGGCCTCCAGACTGGTTATATTAAGTGTAGAAGGCGGCCGCTGGTCTGTCCGAATGTCCTTACTGGCCTGTATTATCATACCAGCAGGCAGCAGTGTGGCAGCTTTATGGGGGCGCCAGACTGATATGCCTCCTGAACCCTGCCCCCCCAGTCCGCAACATGGTGCTACACTAAAAGTGTATCGCAGGCCGGCGGTGACTCTTTTTCATGCGAGGGGTGACTTTTTTGCTGCCTCTCCTGCAAAGTGCCGCCCTAGGCCTGGGCCTTGTCGGCCTAGGGCCAAGATACAGCGCTGGGTGTCAGAAGAATGAAATAGTTGTGTACCCCTTTCTTGGTGTCAGAAGAAGAAATAGTAGTGTACCCCATTGGTGGTATCAGTAGAAAGAATAGTACCCCGTTGTTGTTATCAGTGGAGCAAATAGCTCATGCGCAATATTCCCAATGCAAACATTCCTGAAACTGGCTGTAGATTTAGATGGGTGCTACAGTGACCACCGTCTAGAACCAAGAACAGTCCAAGTGAGAAGTGTGTCACCAGCACACCAGAATCTCCTAGACAGATCTAAAGCTTTATTCAGCGATTACCTCATTTTTAAAATAGTGAAGTTCAGAGCCATGCAGAACCCTTTCATAAACATGTGACCATCATGGTCACATGCCTGATGAACGTGTGCTGTGTGGCTCCAAACGTTGCTATTATAACCGTTATGTGATTGCTGGATAAAGCTTTGGATCTGTCTTGGATGTCCTGGTGTGCTGGTGACATACTTCTTGCAGTGGGAGAAATAGCATGCCATTGTTGGTGTCAGTGGGAAGGATACTGTCCCATTGTTGGTGCCAGTGAGAGTAATAGAGCCCTATTGTTGTGGTCACTGGATAGAGTAGTGTCCCATGGGCTGGTTAAAGGGCCACATCTGGCACGCAGGCTGCAGTTTAGAGGCCACTGCTTTAGATTCTCCCTTTATGACTGAAATTTCAGATGCATTCTGACCAGAACAAAGCTTGGGCTATTAAGTTTTGCAAACAACAGGCTTTTATGAAGACAGGAGCTAAGGAGAGCCAGAAAAACATTTTAAAAGATACATACATCATACATACCTGGCTTAAAGAATAGCTATGACCTTCCATTAAAAAATTTAGCACTTAAAGGAGAAGTCCAGCCTGAGATTTTTAGGCTGGGCTTCTCCTAAGTGTCACAGGAGTGCAATTTGTTTTGCACTCCTGTGACCCGTTTTCAGCAGAGAGCGTTCTGAAGTCCGCTCTCCGCTGACGTCACTGCCATCAGTCGAGGCAGTGACTTCCAAGTCTGGATCCGCCAGATGCCTTGACTGATGGCAGTCTCAGGGTCTCAGCGAGCTGGCCGCTCCCCACCCCTTTACAGCTCAGTGCTCCAATGAGCATGGAGGAGCATAGCAGGAGAGATGCTGGATGACAGTCAGCAGCTCTCTGCTCGGGGAGGTGAGAGAACCGAGCCATCGATGATGTTCGATGGCTCGGTTCTCAGTGACTAGGTCTGATGCTGCATCCACCTAGGTAAGTATGAATAGCCAAAAAAAAACAACATACTTCTCTTTTAATTATAAGGTGTCTGCTTTTAGAAGTTTCCACACAAGATTCCTGCAACATTAACACAGGATTTACACAATGTTGCAATTAGATAGTTACAAAGTTATATAGTTAATCTGGCTAAAAAAAAAAAGACACAAGTCCATCCAGTTCAACCCACAGAGAAAAATAATAACCTAAAATACACACAAATTGAAAACCTCCATTGACGCAATCCTTTACCCACAGTTGATCCAGTAGAAGGCACAAAACCCCAATAAAGCATGATCTAATTTGCTCCCGCATGAAAAAAAATCCTTCCTAAACCCCCAAGAGGCAATCGGATATTCCCTGAATTAACTTTACCTATAAATGTTAGTATCCAGTTATATTTTGTGCATTTAGGAAAGAATCCAGGACTTTTTTTAAACAATCTACTGACCTGGCCAGAACCACCTCTGGAGGGAGACTATTTCACTTTTTCACAGCTCTTACTGTGAAGAAACCTTTCCATATTTGGAGGTTTAATCTCTTTTCCTCCAGACGTAGAGAACCCCTTTGTCCTCTGTGATGACCAGAAAGTGAATAACTCTACACCAAGTTCACTATATGGACCACTTATTTATTTATACATGTTTATCATATCCTCCCTTAATCTCCTCTTCTAAATTAAGTTCAGCTAATCTTTCCTCATAGCTGAGCTCCTCCATACCTCTTATCAGTTTGGTTGCTCTTCTCTGCACTTTCTCCCGTTCCCCAATTTTCCTTTTTGGGGAACCGGTGCCCAAAACTGAACTGCATATTCCAGGTGAGGTTTTAGTTATGATTTGCACAGTGATAAAATGACGTCTCTCTCTCAGTCCATACCTCTTTTAATACAAGGAAAGGATACTGCTCACTTTGATTCGAACTGCAACTGAATTAAATTAGAAAAATATGTGAATTTTGGGTGAAATTTGTGTGAAGCTAGACCCCTGAGTGTATCTGTGCTTTCTCTTAGTCCCCCTGCAAAGCAATACAAATACCTGTTGATTTGGTACTTGGTTAGACTGTCCTTTAGGGCTCCATTCACAAAGGCAATTACTAGACTTGTGCACAACGGAAAAATTCGTTCCGTTTCGGTTCGTTTCTTTCCGGTCCTGTTGATTCGTAATCATTCGTAATTTTGCTAGACGCGATTTTTCGTGTTCGGACTCATTCGTATTTTTGCAAGTGACATTTTTCGTTGAATTTTTTGTTGCTTTATAATTCGTACTTTCGGTAGAGTACGTTGTTTTTCGTTGATTCTGGACACAACTCCTACTTTCGTAACTTTTTTTGGGTTCGTTGATTCGTAATTTTCCGTGTCTCTCTCACAACGACGCTGCCTATTATGCCTAATGTGCTTCGAATGGATTTGTACTTTTCTAAATACATAGCGGTTATTTGTAACGATTCGAAATCTCGTATTTTACTTTCGTTTTTTACATGCGGCTATAGGCTCCGCCCCTGTACACCATTTTGAGAGGGAGTTCAGCACGGTGAGGGAGAAGCAGAGAGCAGAGCAGAGTGAGTGTTATTGTGCTTCAAATGGATTTGAAATCTCGTATTTTACTTTCGTTTTTTCATGCGGCTATAGCCTCCGCCCCTGTACACCATTTTGAGAGGGAGTTCAGCATGGTGAGGGAGAAGCAGAGAGCAGAGTGAGTGTTATTGTGCTTCGAATGGATTCGTACATTCGTAACTTTTTTCATAACGAATTATGCCGAAGACCTTCGGGCATTCGCTATTTTGCGGTATAATTTATTTCGGATTCGGTTTTATTCGTAATTGCTCTGTTCGGAAATTCGAATGCTTCCGAATGTCCGAAAGTTGCTAAATTCGGACGAATTTTGATTCGTTACGAAACGAATTGCACAAGCCTAGCAATTACAAATGAACAACAGATCCCTGTGGCAATAATTAGCACAGACCTGTGGCATGAATTTAAAGCTAGATTGTAAAAAATGGCCTTGTCATGAAGGGGGTAAAATCTTCTGGAGCTTTAGTGGTTAAATGCTGTAAAAAAATAAAAACAAATAAACCTTTTTTGTTATGTTATTGTTTTAGTTACGCATTTCTACAACAGATAGTTACAGAAAATATACAGTATACCGTATATACTCGAGTATAAGCCGAGATTTTCAGCCCTTTTTTTTGGGCTGAAAGTCCCCCCCCCCCTCGGCTTATACTCGAGTCAGCGAAATTTAACATTGTAAATAGTACCTGAAAAAAAGTTGAGAGGCTGCGGCGTCCATCGTTTAAATCTCGCGGTCTCTTCCTGTTCCTTCCGTGATAGGCGATTCTCAGCAGACAGTCTCCGCCTATCACGAACGTTCTCTCATCCTCAGTTTCCCAGCAGACATCACCGAACACAGTGTCTGCTGGGATGGGTGAGGATGAGAGAACGTTCGTGATAGGCGGAGAGTGTCTGCTGAGAATCGCCTATCACGGAAGGGACCAGGAAGAGACCGCAAGATTTAAACGATGGACGCCACAGCCTCTCAACTTTTTTTCAGGTACTATTTACAATGTTAAATTTAAACAGTGAGCTAGGGTACAGTGAGCTAGGGAACAGTGAGGATAGGAACAGTGAGGATAGGAACAGTGAGGATAGGAACAGTGAGGATAGGAACAGTGAGGATGGGAACAGTGAGGCTAGGAACAGTGAGGCTAGGAACAGTGAGGATAGGAACAGTGAGGATAGGAACAGTGAGGATAGGAAACAGTGAGGAACGGAACAGTGAGGAACAGTGAGGAACAGTGAGGATGGGAACAGTAAGGATGGGAACAGTGAGGCATTGTTGACCCTCAGCTTATACTCGAGTCAGTAAGTTTTCCCAGTTTTTTGTGGTAACATTAGGTACCTCGGCTTATACTCGGGTCGGCTTATACTCGAGTATACACGGCAACTATCCATTTCCTTTAAGCTGATGTCAGATGGCATCAAACTTAATTAGAAGTGTGAGGATTACACTGTAACAGATGTGGTCTCTTTAGTTATAGTGATATCCACTATCCAAGCACTGTGCTAGGGGATTATATGCTGAAAAAGACACTTGTGAGGAATGCTCTGCTATGAATGGCTTTTATAAGCTCAGTTTTCCTGTCACACGTGACGTGCTGAAAATAAACTATTTCATCAGATGTAACAAAATCAATGGAGCTCATCAACACAAATTTCTGCTAAAACATGTTAAGCATTTAAAGCATGTCATCGTAGCTGCCTGACCTAATGCTGTAAGAATCCATCTAACATCAGTTTGATGTATTGAATCCTCTAAAAACTCCTAAAAACCAGTCCAGGATTTTGGATGATGTAATAAAGTTCATATCACTTTGTATGCATTTGTGCATGGCTTGTGGCTTTATCAATTAAGAGCTTTTTTTTTTCCTCATAGTGATCTCATGCCTTCAATTCTGTCAAAAGAGAAGGCCATCTGAAAAGCTATCATATAACATGAGCACTAAGGTCTTTTTTTTTTTTTTTTACACAGGCACTGCCATTGATACAGAAGTGCCTGCACGATTATGGACTGTGTTCTTGGTGGTCCACAATGGAGAAAAATAAAACCCAGTGGGCCTGTAGGATTTGTTCTGGTCCAGATGCTTCTTGCAATGTTCAAGTAAGAATTATTCAACAAAAAATAAAACATATACCTGAACCTCAGCCTTAATTGGAGGAAGCATTGGGGGTCAGGGGACACTTGCCCCCTAATGAGTGCTAATAAGATATGTTGGGCTGGTGGCCCAGAGGTACTTCACCATTTAGACACGATCAAAGCAGCACCTGCAATCAGTCAATTATATAGCTAACGGCTCCTTAGTCATATCTGTTATCACAGCGTCTGGCAAAGGGAAGTCTTCTAGCACCATAAATATAATAGGTAGTCTTGCGAGCAACTAAAATACAATCTGAGTAATATAGGCAAGCAGCAAGTAACACTCTCCCAATATAAATGTGCAAGTAAACTCAAAACAAATAATGCTGCGCTATTGATAATAAATGTATCCAACCACTTAGTATATCCATTCTCCTGTGCAAATATGAGTGCCAACATAATAACATGTGAATATACAATAATATGATACATGCATGTGTATTTCTTGTTGTAATAATATAAATCCTGTGCTTGAGTGCAGTCAAATATTTAATTAATAAAATGTCAGAAAAATGTTGTAACTTGTTGAGTCTTCACAAATTCTCAAAAAATCGGTGTTTTGTATCTATTCACCTCAGTGCTCCCCCATAAGATATATAATGCGCTCACCTCACAGAGTGTGACCTCACACTTACTGTGTTTCCCCCAAAATAAGCCTGGGTCTTATATTAATTTTGGCAACAAAAGACACAGTAGGGCTTATTTTTGGGGTAGGTCGTACCATGTAATGTGCTGTCTTCTCTCCCCCTCACTCTCCCTGCCTGACAGGAATCCCCAGTGTGAACCGAGTTAAAATGCTTGTAAAATCTATTACAGTAGTATAAAATGTACAATGTGTTTGTTTCTGTAATATAATTGTGCCAAATACCTTCATTATAGCGCTGCTCTGCGCTTCTGTGACCCACCGGAGCTGTCTTCCCCGCAATTATATTACATAAACACACACATTGTACATTATATACCACTGTAATAGAGTGGATTATAGGATTTTACATGCATTTTACTGTAAACTAGGGCTTATTTTTGGGGTAGGGCTTATATTGCAGCTCTCCTGGAAAATAGCGCTAGGTCTTATTTTCGGGGTAGGTCTTGCTTTCGGGAAAACACAGTAAGTTTGGTCAAATAAAGCTTTTTAGTCACCCTGGACAAACAGATCATACTTTCCCCCTCATTGCTCCATTGACATGCCTTCATTATGACTTGATATATATGAGAGAAAAAGAGCTCCAAATAGTGCTTATATTGTTTTTAAACAATATTAAATTTATTTAAAAATGTACATAGAACTCACATTTAAAAGGTGCTCCAGTGCACCAACTGTATACAGCGTATATAATATAAAACCACGATGCTGCAGATACTTTGTGCCTCTCCGTGAGAGATGCAAAAGCGTCTTGCCAAACCAATCTGCCCCTTCCCTACGCGTTATAACATCACAGGGTCTTCCCCTGATGAGTCACGAGACCCTGTGACGTAACGCGTAGGGAAGGGGCAGATTGGTTTGGCAAGACGCCTTTGCATCTCTCACGGAGAGGCACGAAGTATCTGCAGCATCGTGGTTCTATATGATATACGCTGTATACAGTTGGTGCACTGGAGCACCTTTTAAATGTGAGTTCTATGTACATTTTTTAATAAACTGAATATTGTTTAAAAACGATATAAGTACTATTTGGAGCTCTTTTGCTCTCATATATATCAAGTCATAATGAGGGCACATCAATGGAGCAACGAGGAGGAAAGCATGATCTGTTATGCCGCGTACACACGATCATTATTCACGGCGGTTAAAAAAACGCAGTGAATAATGACAGGAAAAACGAGGGAACCGCTTGGTTCCCTACACATGGTCGTTTTTCCCGTCATTTTTTCTCTTGACGAGAAAAACGACCGTCTGTGGGCTCCGCGGCAGTGTCTCCCTATGGGAAAACTGCCGCGGAAAAAAATGCTGGAAAAAACGATGAGAAAATTTAGAACATGTTCTAATTTTTCTCGTCGTTTTTTATGCTGTTTTTCTCGACGAGAAAAACGACATAAAGCCCACAGACGATCGTTTTTCTCGGCGAAAAAAAAAATGCAGTTTTTCTCGTCGAGAAAAGCGGTCGTGTGTACGCGGCATTAGTCTAAAAAGCTTTATTTGACCAAACTTAAGTGTGAGGTCACACTCTGTGAGGTGAGCACATATATCTTATGGGGGAGCATTGGGGTGAATAGATACAAAACACAGATTTTTGAGAATTTGTGAAGACTCAACAAGTAACAACTTTTTTCTGACATTTTATTACAGTAATTAAATATTTAACTGCACTCAAGCACGGGAGTTATATCATTACAAGAAAAAAAAATACAAATGAATGTATCATATTATTGTATATTCACATGTTATTATGTTGGCACTTATATTTGCACAGGAGAATTGACACACTAAGTGGTTGGATACATTTATTATCACTAGCGCAGCATTATTTGTTTTAAGTCTTTCAGCGCCGATTTCCTTGGTAGCTCTGAGCTGCCATGTGATCAAATGCTAAGAACTGAAACAGAAGCTAATGCTGCAGGATGTAAAAAGATGCATCATAATAAACCATACCATTTAGGAGCACCCACCTTTTACCATGCCTACCAATCAATGTGCCCTCGTGGCACATTTTGCATAGTATAATTTCTGTAGCCCATAGAAATCTAACAGGAAGAAGCTACTCGGTAGTAGCTGTCCCTGGGGTCAAAAAATTCCAGTCTTCCCTTGGCATAAATACACCAATTTGCATTCAAACTTAGGAGAACTTTGGGAAGTGCCCCTGGTTGGTGAACAATGTAGCATTTCACTGCATAATGATGGAATATCATCTACTAATCTGCAATGCAGGCAACTTTTAATAAAAATTATGATTTTCAAATAATCAGCAATCCGTTAAAAGGCAAATCAAGGCAACAATTGAAATCAATCTTTTAACTGCTACTATACTGGAAACACTGCAACTATGAGAATGGTCAAGCAGTTGATTTATATCATTTATACAATTGATTGGATCCATATTCATGAGGTTTGCATAGTCCTTCTTGACAGAACTTTAGCCTCTTGTCACATGGCTCTGTGCTGTGAAACCTCCCTCTCTGAGACTTAGGCCTCGTACACACGACCGATTTTCTCGGCAAGAACCAGCAAGAAACTTGCTGGCAGAGAGGTCTTGCCGAGTAAATCGGTCGTGTGTACGCGGCTAGCGGGTTTCTCGTCGAGAAAACCGACAAGAAACCTCGACGAGAAAATAGAGAACCTGCTCTCTATTTTCTCGTCGAGATTCTCCTCGGCATGTTTCTCGACGAGAAAAGTGAGTGTGTGTACACTTACCTGTCCGCCCGGAAGCCCGCGCATGTTCGAAATGAATTTGACGCATGCGCGGTAGCTTCCTAGGCATACGTAGGGTATACCAAGATGGCGGCGACGGCATCGAATGTGACGAGCGCATGCTCGACGTAGTCGATGACGTCACCGCGTACACTCCTTTCAAAGAACCGCGGGTTCTTTGAAACGAGCGTGTGTACACTCGGCCGGGACAAGTTTCTTGTCCAAGAATCTCGTCGAAAAAAACGACATGTTTTTTTCAACGAGAATCTCGGCCGTGTGTACGAGGCCTGACAGAAATGTTGTATGCAGAACCATGGGACCTGTGGCCCTGCATTTTTCAGATGAATATTGAGGGTTGTCATATGGATCTAATTAGCCAACTGCACAAGGAGAACAGCAGGATTGAATAACACAAAGGGTCTTATAATGCTAATTGTGCCAATAAAAGATAATTTTCATATTGCTCCTAGCAACCACCTTCCATCAATCACGTGTGCAGTGCAGAACTGAAAACAAGACAAGTGTTCTTACTGGTTGCTTTGAGCATAATCATTTTCCTATTGAAACACATTACGGGCAAAGCCTCAAAGGAGTTGATTTACTAAAGGCAATTAGACTGTTCACTTTGCAGCAGAATTTTTACTTTGCTAGGGATTTTACCCTAAAAGCATTTGTAAAGGCTGTTTTTTTTATATAATAAACATGTTTTTCTTACCTGCTCTGTGCAATGGTATTGCACAGAACGGCTCAGAACCCCCTTTTCTGGGGTACCCCTCTAGCACTCCAAGATCCACCTCTTCTCAGTGCTTCACCATAGGAAGCTGCTTCCTATGGGGGCACACTTGTGGGCTAGCTCCCGAGCCAGGCTGAGCACACACAGCCTGGCTCAGCCCTTCTCTCTCCTCACTGGATTTGATTGACAGAAGCAGGAGCTAATAGCTCTCATTGCTGCCTTTGAGTCCTGTGAGGAGAGAGAGAGCACTGTCGCTGCAGATGAGCACAGTGCTGGATTGAGATAGGGCTCAGGTAGGTATATGGGAAAGGGGGGGTGAGGGGGGGCAATATTTCACTGGAACATTTTTACCTTAATGCAGGGAATGTATTACGGCAAAAAATGTTCTGCCTTTAGAACCACTTTAACTTAGCAAAAATACCTTTTTTTTTTTTTTTACGTGCATGTGTCAGTATTCTTTGCAAGGTGATTTCTTATCACATCCACCAAGCTAGGTGGATGTGATAAGAGCAACAGCTAATTTGCCTTTAAATAAATCAAAGTTTATAAGTTTGACTGGAGTGTGCCTTTAACTTTTGTTTTGTTCCCTGTACTTAAACAATGAAAAATGAATTTTTAATTGGTTGTGATCAGAAGCGCAACATTACTTCTAGCACTAGTTTTATAAATGACCGTAGATACTATTTTACATACATCTCATTTCCCCGTGTTGCTGCTCAGGTTGTTGTGTCACATTTTACACATGACAAATTTTCATAGGTCAAAAGCAAAAGCTGCGACGGTTTATCATTTTGTCAGTACCAGTTAAATATTTATATGAATACTGTATGTCTGCCGGGCTTGCACATTGAAATGATCATTCTGGCAGTCATATTATCTACACAAGGAGTAATGGTAAAAGACGTATTCTGCAATCAGTCATCATGGTGTCACACAAAGAGAGAAGGAGGCTTACCACAGACACACAATCTCATCAATAAACACTAATATTTGACATTACAATAAAGATAGATTTCTCCACTAAGAGCTGGTGCTTGGTGTAACGTCGAATATTGTCTTTTTTTTTTTTTTTTTTAGTAAAGCTAATGCTGGATGTGACAATCTGGCACCCTCTGCCTTCTCTATGTGCCATGTCATGTGATACAGGCACTGCTGCAGTTTACATATCAGTATTCAATATGCACCACTTATGTACTGCCTGAGCCTACCTGTCTATAGATCAAGGTGTGAGCATGATGCAGAACAGGTTGTTTTATAAGTGCCAAGGGACTGTAATGGTTACTAATAATATGCGTGTTGTTCCGCAGCTCCCAGTCACATAGATCACCTAGAAGCTTATGAGCTGCACTGCACTTAGCTGGTTAGGGACTGTAAGCTTTTCAATAGCAGTGTTTTCTACAATAAGATATACTAAACAAAACCTCTAAGAAGACGTAAGTGGGCCACACGATAAAGGTGACCAGTTTTATTATATTTTGTGGCGTAACAAAGCAATAGTGCAACCAGCAACATAATAATGTAAACTGCACTGTATATAATACAATGATTTCGAAAGAAACAATAGCTTAAGAACAAAGCAAGTGCAGGAGGTATGATTAATTTCTCCAGCAATGTTTGAGAGATCAATAAAATTGAGCAAGTCGATGTTCTATTGATAGGAAGCTACTGTGAGACCAATTATACAGGCATCTTACAAGATGTGGGGGATTGGATGGAGGATGAAGGTTAGGGGCCATTCATTATTAGCTATTTGATCTGGCTTCAAAGTGGCCCCCCGTTCGTTAGCACAGACACAGGGAGCCCTCTTTCAGTTGACTTGAACCTCTGAGCAAAAAAATAAATAAAAATATCAGCAGTTTATTAAAACCAGAAGAAAAAAAAACAGATTGCATGCAGGAAACTTGTCCGCGCATAGCAACATAGATCTGTCTCAGGCCAAAATGTAAAATTATGCTATAAACACTCAACGCTGGTGACAATTACAAAAGGATAACTTAATTTAACTATTACATAACAATACATCAATAATAAGATATTCTATTACTGTAATCATAGGTGTGCGCAGCTTATTGCATTTGGGTGTGCACCCCAAAGATCAAACACATAGTACCAATCACTCACGTTGAAAGGGAAGGGGCTGGTAAGTTACATATTTACCGGCCCCTTCCCCACTCATTCTAAAACATCGCCGCAGCAACAGCTGGAGGGAGAGGAGAGTAGGGAAGCTGGAAGCGCTGGGGGGGAAAGAGGTGGGAACCAGGGCAGTAGGGGAATCTGTGCTGCACAGGGTGATTAGGGTGTGCCTGGGCACCTACAGCCTATGACTGTAATAAAGAGAGCAAAGTTCACAATATGTCTTCCGTCTAAGAACTTTTCACAACAGTGCAGTCTTTCTTAACCTTTCTACCTCTGGGGAACCCAAACAATAATTTGGGGGTTTTAGGGAACCCTAACTAAAACCAATTCTTTGGGATCCATGGCAAAAATAGCTCCTAAATTGGTGGTCAGTAGAAAGAACCCAACCCCTGCGGTGGTGGTCATTAGAAAGAATCTAACCATGACAGTGGTGGTCATTGGGAGGAATATAACCCGTACAGTGGTGGTCAATAAAGGAGTCCAACCCTTAAAGTGGCAGTCATTAGAAAGAATCTAACTTGGGGGTAGATGGCAAAAATAGCTCTAAAGTAGTGGTCAGTAGGAAGAATCCATCCCCTGCGGTGGTGGTCATTAGGAAGAATCTAACCATGACAGTGATGGTTATTAAGAAGAATATAATCCTGACAGTGGTGGTCATTAGAAAGAATCAAATCCTTACAGCGGTGGTCATTGGGAAGAGTCCAACCCTTTCAGCGGTGGTCATTAGGAAGAATCTAACCCTTACAGTGGTGGTCATTACAGTATTCCAAACCTTACAGTGGTGGTCATTAGAAATAATCTAACCTTTACAATGGTGGTCATTAGAAATAATTTAATCCTTACAGTGGTGGTCATTAGGAAGACTCCAACAATTACAGTGATGTTCATTGGAAAAAATCCAACCCTTTCAGCAGTGGTCATTTGAAAGTATCTAACCCTTACAGTGGTGGTCATAACAGTAAACCAACCCTTAGAGTGGTGGTCATTAGAAGGAATTTAGCGATTACAGTGGTGATCATTAGAAAGAATCCAACCCTTACAATGGTGATCATTTGAAAGGATCAAACCGTTACAGTGGTGGTCATTGGGAAGATTTCAATCCTTTCAGTGGTGGTCATTACAGTATTCCAACCCTTGTAGTGGCAGTCATTAGAAATAATCTAACCCTTACAATGGTGGTCATTAGAAATAATTTAATCCTTACAGTGGTGGTCATTAGGAAGACTCCAACCCTTACAGTGGTGTTCATTGGAAATAATTCAACCCTTTCAGTGGTGGTCATTTAAAAGTATCTAACCCTTACAGTGGTGGTCATAACAGTAAACCAACCCTTACAGTGGTGATCATTAGAAAAAAACAAACCCTTACAGTGGTGGTCATAACAGTAAACCAACCCTTACAGTGGTGGTCATTAGAAATAATCGAACCCTTACAGTGGTGGTCATTAGAAAGAATCCAACCCCTACAGTGGTGGTCATTAGAGAGAATCTATCCCTTACAATGGAGGTCGTTAGAAAGACTCTAACCCCTACAGTGGTAGATTAGGAAGAATCTAACCCAGTAATCCAACCTTTACAGTGGGGGTCTTTAGGAAGAATCTAACCCTTAGAATGGTGGCCATTAGAAAGAATCGAATCCTGCAGCGGTGGTCATAAGGAAAAATCTAACCCATACAGAGGTGGTCAACAGGTGTCCAACCGTTAGAGTGGTGGTCATTAGTAAGCATCTAACCTTACAGTGGTGGTCATTAGGAGGAAGCTGACCCTTACAGTGGTGGTTAGAATGCCACCCTTACAGACAGCTAAAAAAGATTATTGTTGTCATGCCACTGGCTCTGCCAACTGGCACTGGCTCTAGAACTATGCAGGAACCATGAACCACCAGATGGGAGGTCAATCAGCCACAGTTTAAGGAACCCCTATCATCCTCTAGAAGAACCCCTAGAGTTCCATGGAGCCTGGTTGAAAAAAGCTGCAATAGTGTATCTAATATTCAACATAAGCCTCTGCCTGGTAAACATATGATGGGCTCAGTCTTGAGTGCAAATACAAAAAGACAGGTTCTGCTAGCAAAACATAGAGCTACCCATGAAATGAATGACTTTATTTAAGTTATACATAGACAGAAAGGCAGGCAGATCGAAAGATTGAAGGATGGGTGGATAGGATAGATAGATAGATAGATAGATAGATAGATAGATAGACTAATGGAAGATAAATAGATAGATAGATAGATAGATAGATAGATAGATAGATAGATAGATAGATAGATAGATAGATAGACTAATGGATTATAGATAGATATATAGCTAGATAGATAGACTAATGGAAGATAAATAGATAGATAGATAGATAGATAGATAGATAGATAGATAGATAGATAGAGATAGATAGATAGAGATAGATAGATAGATAGATAGATAGATAGATAGATAGATAGATAGATTTATTAAAGATAGATAAATAGATACATAGATAGATAGATAGATAGATAGACTAATGGATTACATATATATAGATAGATAGATAGATAGATAGATATAATAGATAGATAGATAGATAGATGGATAGATAGATAGATAGATTTATTAAAGATAGATAAATAGATAGATAGATAGATAGATAGATAGATAGATAGATAGATAGATAGATAGATAGACTAATGGATTATAGATAGATACATAGATAGATAGATAGATAGATAGATAGATAGATACATACATAGATAGATAGATAGATAGATAGATAGATAGATAGATAGATAGACAGATAGATAGATAGATAGACCAATGGAAGATAGATAGATAGATAGATAGATAGATAGACTAATGGAAGATAGATAGATAGATAGATAGACTAATGGAAGATAGATAGATAGATAGATGGATAAATAGGTAGGTTGATATATGGGTGGATAGATAGATAGCACAGAATAGACAAGAGGCATGTTCTATGACACAGATGAGTAAAGCAGACAGCCAAGGCATTTGCCAGGCACACTTCTTACCAGCTGGCAAGCAGAGTCTTGGTGCCAGGGAGGCGTGGAGAAGAACTGACTGAAGAAAAAGGCAAAGAGATCTCCCAAGTTTGCCTGCTTCCCTCCCTTACCCCAGCGAGCAGATGTGAGGCTGCTGTGGGCATGGAAGGAGGGGTGCAGCATGGAGCAGGGCCGGTCACTGGCACTACCAGGGCAGATGCAGCAAGTGATGGAGAGAGAGAGAGAGAGAGAGACAAAGGGATGGGAGAGGAAGAGACGGCAGCACAAGACGCTTTAATCTTGAAGGGTTTCTGGAGAGATACTGAGGGAGCGGTTGCAAGATTGGTTGCTAAAGCGTCTCCATGGCAACCGCGCTGACCCACTTCTGCGGTAGCCAAAAGCTTGGCTTGAGACGCCTCTCATTAACAGCTTCACTGCTAGAGCAGCCCGCAACACGGGGCAGGCGGTGCGGCACAGCGGCTGGGCACGCACGGGTTAATCGGGTGACAGGTCCCGATGTGCGATCAGGTCCCTTGGCGCTTGTTGCGGCAACCGATATATTACTATAGGAGTATAGGGATTGGAAGTGGCCAACTTCACACTGGATGCTGGTCAATAGGCGGATTTCACACCTAGCAGAATCTCAGAGTGCTGAACATTAAACTCTGTACCCCATTATTATGCCATAGGTATTCCAGTGCCCCCCATGTCTCAATGTACTGCCCCCTGATTTCTATGTACACTAACAAGAAAAAGCAACTATGCAACAATGTATTCTACAAGAACTCATGGTGGGAGATGTATACATGTTTCAACAAGCATACCCTGACATGTAATCCTGTCCCTGTGTCCCCATTATTGGCTCAACAACAGACTATACTGGGAATTCTCAGCAGTGCCCTGCTAAATGCCAGTTTTATCCCCGATCTCTGCTCAAGTGTTATGACCCTGGAAATGGCCATGTTCTATCCCTGGCTAAGCAGCACATTGTACCTGGAAATATCACCTTCTTTATCCCTGGCTAAGCAGCACATTGTACCTGGAAATATCACCTTCTTTATCCCTGGCTAAGCAGCACATTGTACCTGGAAATATCACCTTCTTTATCCCTAGCTAAACAGCCCATTGTACCTGGAGATATAACTCTTCCCATCCAAAGCTAAGCAGCACATTGTACCTGGAAATATCACCTTCTTTATCCCTGGCTAAGCAGCACATTGTACCTGGAAATATCACCTTCTTTATCCCTAGCTAAGCAGCCCATTGTACCTGGAGATATAACTCTTCCCATCCAAAGCTAAGCAGCACATTGTACCTGGAAATATCACCTTCTTTATCCCTGGCTAAGCAGCACATTGTACCTGGAAATATAACTTTTCCCACCACTAGCTAAGCAGCCCACTTCCCATCCAAAGCTAAGCAGCACATTGTACCTGGAGATATAACTTTTCCCACCACTAGCTAAGCAGCCCATTGTACCTGGAGATATAACTCTTCCCATCCCTAGCTAAGCAGCACATTGTACCTGGAGATATAACTTTTCACACCCCTGGCTAAACAGCACATTGTACCTGGAAATATCACCTTCTTTATCCCTAGCTAAACAGCAGATTGTACCTGGAGATATCACTCTTCCCATCCAAAGCTAAGCAGCCCATTGTACCTGGAAATATAACTCTTCCCATCCCTAGCTAAGCAGCACATTGTACCTGGAGATATAACTCTTCCCATCCCTAGCTAAGCAGCACATTGTACCTGGAGATATCACTCTTCCCATCCCTAGCTAAGCAGCACATTGTACCTGGAGATATAACTCTTCCCATCCCTAGCTAAGCAGCACATTGTACCTGGAGATATCACTCTTCCCATCCCTAGCTAAGCAGCACATTGTACCTGGAGATATAACTCTTCCCATCCCTAGCTAAGCAGCACATTGTACCTGGAGATATCACTCTTCCCATCCCTAGCTAAGCAGCCCATTGTACCTGGAGATATCACTCTTCCCATCCCTAGCTAAGCAGCACATTGTACCTGGAGATATAACTCTTCCCATCCCTAGCTAAGCAGCCCATTGTACCTGGAGATATAACTCTTCCCATCCCTAGCTAAGCAGCCCATTGTACCTGGAGATATCACTCTTCCCATCCCTAGCTAAGCAGCACATTGTACCTGGAAATATAACTCTTCCCATCCAAAGCTAAGCAGCCCATTGTACCTGGAGATATCACTCTTCCCATCCCTAGCTAAGCAGCACATTGTACCTGGAGATATAACTCTTCCCATCCAAAGCTAAGCAGCCCATTGTACCTGGAGATATCACTCTTCCCATCCCTAGCTAAGCAGCACATTGTACCTGGAGATATCACTCTTCCCATCCAAAGCTAAGAAGCACATTGTACCTGGAAATATCATCTTCTTTATCCCTAGCTAAGCAGCACATTGTACCTGGAGATATAACTTTTCCCACCACTAGCTAAGCAGCCCATTGTACCTGGAGATATAACGCTTCCCATCCCTAGCTAAGCAGCACATTGTACCTGGAGATATAACTTTTCACACCCCTGGCTAAACAGCACATTGTACCTGGAAATATCACCTTCTTTATCCCTAGCTAAACAGCAGATTGTACCTGGAGATATCACTCTTCCCATCCAAAGCTAAGCAGCCCATTGTACCTGGAAATATAACTCTTCCCATCCCTAGCTAAGCAGCACATTGTACCTGGAGATATAACTCTTCCCATCCCTAGCTAAGCAGCACATTGTACCTGGAGATATCACTCTTCCCATCCCTAGCTAAGCAGCCCATTGTACCTGGAGATATAACTCTTCCCATCCCTAGCTAAGCAGCACATTGTACCTGGAGATATCACTCTTCCCATCCAAAGCTAAGCAGCCCATTGTACCTGGAAATATAACTCTTCCCATCCCTAGCTAAGCAGCACATTGTACCTGGAGATATAACTCTTCCCATCCCTAGCTAAGCAGCACATTGTACCTGGAGATATAACTCTTCCCATCCCTAGCTAAGCAGCACATTGTACCTGGAGATATAACTCTTCCCATCCCTAGCTAAGCAGCACATTGTACCTGGAGATATCACTCTTCCCATCCCTAGCTAAGCAGCCCATTGTACCTGGAGATATAACTCTTCCCATCCCTAGCTAAGCAGCACATTGTACCTGGAGATATCACTCTTCCCATCCCTAGCTAAGCAGCACATTGTACCTGGAAATATAACTCTTCCCATCCCTAGCTAAGCAGCACATTGTACCTGGAGATATCACTCTTCCCATCCCTAGCTAAGCAGCACATTGTACCTGGAGATATCACTCTTCCCATCCCTAGCTAAGCAGCACATTGTACCTGGAGATATCACTCTTCCCATCCCTAGCTAAGCAGCCCATTGTACCTGGAGATATAACTCTTCCCATCCCTAGCTAAGCAGCACATTGTACCTGGAGATATAACTCTTCCCATCCCTAGCTAAGCAGCACATTGTACCTGGAGATATCACTCTTCCCATCCCTAGCTAAGCAGCACATTGTACCTGGAGATATCACTCTTCCCATCCCTAGCTAAGCAGCCCATTGTACCTGGAGATATCACTCTTCCCATCCAAAGCTAAGCAGCCCATTGTACCTGGAGATATCACTCTTCCCATCCAAAGCTAAGCAGCACATTGTACCTGGAGATATAACTCTTCCCATCCAAAGCTAAGCAGCCCATTGTACCTGGAGATATCACTCTTCCCATCCCTAGCTAAGCAGCACATTGTACCTGGAGATATCACTCTTCCCATCCCTAGCTAAGCAACCCATTGTACCTGGAGATATCACTCTTCCCATCCCTAGCTAAGCAGCACATTGTACCTGGAGATATCACTCTTCCCATCCCTAGCTAAGCAGCCCATTGTACCTGGAGATATCACTCTTCCCATCCCTAGCTAAGCAGCACATTGTACCTGGAGATATCACTCTTCCCATCCCTAGCTAAGCAGCACATTGTACCTGGAGATATAACTCTTCCCATCCCTAGCTAAGCAGCACATTGTACCTGGAGATATAACTCTTCCCATCCCTAGCTAAGCAGCACATTGTACCTGGAGATATCACTCTTCCCATCCCTAGCTAAGCAGCACATTGTACCTGGAGATATCACTCTTCCCATCCAAAGCTAAGAAGCACATTGTACCTGGAAATATCATCTTCTTTATCCCTAGCTAAGCAGCACATTGTACCTGGAGATATAACTTTTCACACCCCTGGCTAAACAGCACACTGGAAATATATCTCTCCCCCTACCCCTAGCTAAGCAGCACATTGTACCTGGAAATATCACCTTCTTCATCCCTAGCTAAACAGTACCTGGAGATATAACTCTTCCCACCACTAGGTAAGCAGCACATTGTACCTGAAAATATCTCTCCCCCTACCCTTGGCTAAGCAGCACATTGTACCTGGAGATCAGGGCCAGTGCTACCACTAGGCAAACTAGGCAGCCGCCTAGGGCGCACTGCTGCCTAGGGGGCGTCCGGCCACTGGTGTTCCGCCTTTCTTCTCTCTGTAGCAAGCAACTAAGTCTCAGCATCAGCAGGCAGCCACCGCTCCGTTCGCACATAGTGTCAGAGGCGCAGCAGCGGCGGAGGACTGGGTCTGTGTCCCAACTCCTAAATGAATCGAAGCAAGCAAACGTTCATTGATGGGCGCTGGTAGGCTGCATTTGATGGGCGCTAGTGAGGCTGCATTTGATGGGCGCTGGTGAGGCTGCATTTGATGGGTACTAGTGGGCTGCATTTGATGGGCGCTTCATTAAAAAGTTGGGGTATACATGGGCAGGGCAGGGCAAATGGGGTGGGGTCAGGGGTGGAGCCAAGGAGGGGGGGGCGCAAAATTAGGTTTCGCCTAGGGTGTCAAAAATCCTTGCACCAGCCCTGCTGGAGATATAACTCTTTCCACCCCTAGCTAAACAGCACATTGTACCTGGAGATATCTCTCCCCCACTCCTAGTTAAGCAGCAGAATGTACCTGGAGATATACTGTAACCATAGGTGTATGCAGCCTATTGCATTAGGGTGTTCACCCCAAAGCTCAAACACATATCTGTGTGCTTATATATATATATATATATATATATATATATAGGTATGTACAGTGCCTTGAAAAACTATTCATACCCCTTTAAATTTTCCACATTTTGTCATGTTACAACCAAGAAAGTAATTGTATTTTATTGGGATTTTATGTGATAGACCAACACAAGGTGACACATAATTGTGAGGTGGAAGGAAAATGAGAAATGGTTTTCAAAATGTTTTACAAAAAAATATGTGAAAAGTGTGGTGTGCATTTCTATTCAGTCCCCTTTACTCTAATACCCCTAACTAAAATCTAGTGGAACCAATTGCCTTCAGAAGTCACATAATTAGTAAATAGAGCCCACTTGTGTGTAATTTAATCTCAGTATAAATACAGCTGTTCTGTGAAGCCCTCAGAGGTTTATTAGAGAACCTAAGTGAGCAAACAGCATCATGAAGGCCCAGACAGGTCAGGGATCAAGTTGTGGAGAAGTTTAAAGCAGGGTTAGGTGTTTAAAAAATATCCTAAGCTTTGAACATCTCACGGAGCACTGTTCAGTCCATCATCTGAAAATGGAAAGAGTATGGCACAACTGAAACCCTACCAAGACATGGCTGTCCACCTAAACTGACAGGCCGGGAAAGGAGAGCATTAATCAGAGAAGCAGCCAAGAGGCCCATAGTAACTCTGGAGGAGCTGCAGAGATCCACAGCTCAGGTGAGAGAATCTGTCCACAGGACAACTATTAGTCGTGCTCTCCACAAATCTGGCCTTTATGGAAGAGTGGCAAGAACAAGGCCATTGTTGAAAGAAAGCCATAAGAAGTACCATTTGCAGTTTGTAAGAAGCCATGTGGGAGACACAGTAAACATGTGGAAGAAGGTGCTCTGGTCAGATGAGACCAAAATGTAACTTTTTGGTCTAAAAGCAAAATGCTTTTTGTGGGGGAAACCTAACACTTCATATCACCCTGAACACACCATCCCCACCGTGAAACATGGTGGTGGCAGCATCCGTTTATGAGGATGCTTTTCTTCAGCAGGAAAAGGGAAGCTGCAAAAAGTTGATGGGAAGATGGATGGAGCCAAATACAGCGCAATCTTAGAAGAAAATATGTTAGAGTCTGCAAAAGACTTGAGACTGGGGTGGAGTTTCACCTTCCAACAGGACAACAACCCTAAACATACAGCCAGAGCTACAATGGAATGGTTTAGATCAAAGCATATTCATGTGTTAGAATGGCCCAGTCAAAGTCCAGACCTAAATCCAATTGAGAATCTGTGACAAGACTTGAAAATTGCCCATTGAGGGGCTTCCATGAAATATCAGTGATCCAAACAGACCCCTGATGTCTCCCTTTTGAGACAGAGGAAGGACATAAATTCCCCAGCCCTATTCTCTTCACTTCAGCCAAGCAGCAGGGGGAATATGCACAGAGCAGAGTGATTAGGGTGTGCCCAGGCACACCTGTCACACCCTGTGCGCATGCCTATGACTGTAACTCTTCCCATCCCTGGCTAAACAGCACATTGTACCTGGAGATATCACTCTTCTCCCACCCCTAGCTATGCAGCACATTGTACCTGGAGATATAACTCTACCAATCCCTTACTAAGCAGCACATTGTACCTGAAGATATCACTCTTCCCATCCCTGGCTAAGCAGCACATTGTACCTGGAGATATCAGTCTCTCCCCATTCCCAGCTAAGCAGCACATTGTACCTGGAAGATATCAGTCTCCCCATCCCTGGCTAAGCAGCACATTGTACCTCAAGATATCACTCTTCCCATCCCTGGCTAAGCAGCAGATTGTGCCTGGAAATATTTCTCTCCCCATCCCTGGCTAAGCAGCATATTTTACCTGGAAATATTTCTCTGCCCATCCCTGGCTAAGCAGCACGTTTTACCTGGAGATACACTATATTACCTACCAAAAGTATTGGGACACCTGCCTTTACATACAAATGAACTTTAATGGCATCCCAGTCTTAGTCCGTAGGGTTCAATATTTAGTTGGCACATCCTTTGCAGCTATAACAGCTTCAACTCTTCTGGGATGGCTGTCCACAAGGTTTAGGATTGTGTCTATGGGAATGTTTAACCATTCTTCCAGAAGCACATTTGTGGGGTCAGGCACTGATGTTGGACGAGAAGGCCTAGCTCGCAGTCTCCACTCTATTTCATCCCAAAGGTTTTCTATTGGGTTGAGGTCAGAACTCAGGTGTGCAGACCAGTCAATTTTCCCCAGAGTCCAGACACACTCTTCCATGTTTTTATGGACCTTGCATTGTGCACTGGTGCGCAGTCATGTTGGAACAGAAACAGGCCATCCCCAAACTGTTCCCACAAAGTTGGGAGCATGAAATTGTCCAAAATTTCTTGGTATGCTGACACCTTAAGAGTTCCCTTCACTGGAAGGCCAAGGCCAACTCCTGAAAAACAACCCCACACCATAATCCCCCCCTCCACTAAATTATTTGGACCAGTGCACAAAGCAAGGTCCATAAAGACATGGATGAGCGAGTTTGGGGTGGAGGAACTTGACTGGCCTGCACATAGTCTTGACCTCAACCGGATAGAACACCTTTAGGATGAATTAGAGCAGAGACTGCAAGTCAGACCTTCTCGTCCAACATCAGTGTTGCTGATATGATCCAGCATATGAACAAAAGTAAAATGTTCCCAGGAACCAATCCACAAGCGTTGTAACCTTGGCGTGCGTGGTGACATTACAGACATGGACTCCGCCCTGCGTGTTTTGTCTGAGTTGATGTCATCAAGGGCCGAGGTTACAATGTTTGTAGATCAGTTCCCAGGAACTTTTGCTCATATGCTGGATCATATCTGCAGAACTGTGGGTTTTTAGTACTACTATATTCAAATAGATGGATTTATGGTTTTACATTATGTGGGCATACTTTATCTATTCCCCATGCCATGGTCATTGTCATGGAGCGATTCTAAGCACTAGCCATGATAATACCTTCACTTCCATAACAGGGGAGAAGGATTTGATCTGTCTATCTTGGGCTTATGACCAGCACCTTTTGGCTCTCATAATTTGGAGTCTAAGGTTTCTGGTAAGGAGGCAAATTATAAGGTTTCTGGTGGAGGTGCACCTGGGTAATCGCTATATTTATTTGCCTTATTCATTTACATTGTATATATATCACGAGAGTTTTGGATTTCTGATTATCGTTTTCTTCACCATGGAGAACAGCATGCATTGTGTCACCATATAGACTTTATTTTCATTTTGAATGTTCTGCACTGCAACTTTTTGGTTTTTATTCTGTTATTTCACAATTTGTCCTATTGTGTTGTTGCCAGCAGCTTTATGTTTCTACCTGCGCAATCATTTTTCTTGTTTATTTTGATCTTTATTATGGCCAGCTTCCTAATCTGAGAATGGGTAGTCATTTTTTTTAAACTGTCACAGCTATAGCGACAGATTCTTAGTGGCAGTTGTAAGAACTACCTGAATTTGTCTCAGGTGTTGATACTGGTAACTCAACTGTCACAAATGCCTTCCTGAATTAGGCACCGTTATGCCGCGTACACACGATCGGATTTTTCGTCGGAAAAACCTTGGATGGTTTTTCTGACGGAATTCCGCTCAAGCTTGGCTTGCATACACACGGTCACACAAAAGTTCTCTGAACTTTCGACCATCAAGAACGCGGTGACATACAACACTACAACGAGCCAAGAAAATTAAGTTCAATGCTTCCGAGCATGCGTTGAATTTGTTTCCGAGCATGCGTCAGAATTTGGCGCGTCGGAATTGCAGATTACTTAAAGAAGTAATTTGATTTCTGGCTGCTATGGGCGGGTGCACTTATGCATCCACCTATTCTTCTCTTCAGCTGACACTGAGAAAGTGTTTTGTAATTAAGCAAGTATGGGAGGGCTCAGCCAAGATGGGGAGTATAGTGTTTCCAAGGACAATCATCTGGTATGTCTAGAATGGAGGGGAGGATGTTCGGAGAAAGAAGCCAGAGATGGAACACGTGATATTTTTTAGGTACAATGGGCTACTGAGCCAGGGGTGAAGTCAAATGGACATTTCCAGGGGTAGTACAGTGCTAAGCAGGATTACTTCTGAGGCAGGAATGGGAATAACAGTGCAAACAACTAGGGAGGGGGAGCGTGATATCTGTCAGCATAACACACTTCTTTAGGACTGGAGGCAGTGGCCGCTGGTGCTCAATTTTTTTTAGGTGGGGGCTAATCAAATGCAGCCACCGTGCCATCAAACGCAGCCACTGTGCCCATCAAACGCAGCCACTGTGTCATCAAATGCAGCCACTGTGCCCATCAAATGCAGCCACTGTGTCATCAAACGCAGCCACTGTGCCATCAAATGCAGCCACTGTGCCATCAAACGCTGCCACTGTGCTCATTAAACACAGCCACTGTGCCATCAAAGGCAGCCACTGTGCCATCAAATGAAGCCACTGTGCCCCATCAGATGCCGCCAGTGTGCCCCATCAGATGCTGCCTGCACTTACCTGTCTCAAAGCGGGTCAGCGGCAGTCTCCTGCACGTCCTCCGTGTCTTCTTCCGTCCTCTCTCAGGTGTCCAATCACAGCGCCTGACGTTTCAGCCAGGTGACCGGTAACAGACCCGGCAATCTGATTGGCTGAGAGGCGGATTCAGTGTTAGCAAAGCGAATTCCTTCGCTTTGCTAACACACAGCTGAGTGATCAGCGAACGCCCAGCATGGCGCCCGCTGATAACATTTTTGGGCGCCTATTAAAGCCTATGGCTCTAATCAGGTGCTTCCAAAAAAACACCCCCGCCGGTGTAATTCAGGTGCCCGGAGCCCGAAAAGGGGCCGGAAACCTGAATAGGGGGTGTCAGCGGCGACCATAGATAGATTCATGCAATGCATAAAGTGTCATACTGCCGGGGACTGTAATGATGAACACTGGCATTCATTTAACACCGCATGGGCGGTTCGTACTCTACACAATCGGTGATGTGGAGGCATTGGGTATGCTGTGCAACAGGTGCGAGGGACTGATTATACACCCCGGTCTATTTTTCCGGTGTCTACGTTGTGGTGAGTACCTGTTTACTGTGGAGCAGCCCACCATGCCGCCTCGTGCCTACAGAGTGGACTGGGCCACGGGCAACGTAACAGAGGAAGTTGCTGCCTTCGATCCAGTGGCTAGGCCTACACCCACCGCATCTGCTGTCGTGAGTAGTCCCGAGGGGGATGGCGCTGTTACCGCTATTGGAAAGTCATCAGCAGATGTCGCCACTGTTGTTACCTCAACCATATCTACCTCCGCTGCACCTACCCAAAGGAAGGTGGGATACGTGAAGGCCTCCCGTGGCCGTGGTCGAGGCCTACCCCAGAGACTACCCGAACCGGACCCGGAGAAAAGTCTGATTTCCGAGAAGTCCACGACAGGAACGGGTGAGAGATCAAAGGGGAATATGTTGGGGACTGTGTTTAATTATATGCCGGCGGAGAAACTGAGAGATTCGGAGATAGACTCTTTGTCAGACATCAGCGGGGATGATGATTTGTTTGAGACTATGTCGCAAGAGCTGTTATGGGCAAATAACGATGATGTCGCCTCAGCTTTTACTTTCTCCAATTACACAGCTATGGACTCGGGGAGGACAACACCTAGGGTGGAACCCCCAACTGTTACTGATGAGATCCTGGCCCACGGTACCAGTTGGCTGGGTTCAGGAAAACTGTTTGCAAATGTTATGGTGCACAAGTCTAAAAATGCGTGTGCACCTCCTGGATATGGAGGTACCAGGTCCCTGCCCAGGCTTTATAGAAGAAAGAAAAAATAAATGCACTACCCAAAAACATGTAAAAATACAGATAATGACCCAAAAAAACGAGGAGGTGAAGCAGCTGCAAAAGAATGTGACAAATCCAAAACAAAATAGGGGGTGATATATGCAGCGCTACATATAGGCCAGAAAAACTGAACTATATCAAAAAATGATGTGACCATGTGATATAGCACAAACAAAAAGGGGGGGGGGGCTGGGCAATAAACACCCGGCAAAATAAATTGTGTGAATCAACACACAAAGTGTCTACTATATAAAAAAAATTCAATGTGATATAGTGTCCCAATACAAAAAGAAGGTATCATCAAGTGGATGGATGAAGAACTCCTGACACTAGTCTTCAAGTAAACGATGACATGCATATGCGCTTACCGGAAACGTTGGACCCGAATGTCATACGACACGGGATCAATCGAGCTTAAAGGTATCCCAAATGACTGCTACATGAAGGTGTCACCAGGAATCTGGAAGATGTTGTAGTTCGCTTCCTTGGCAGTCAGATGTCAACAGTCCTGGTAGGACGGATAGGCCCGAGATTCGTCAGCCACCAATAGCATTCAACACAGAAGATCCTACTGGGAAGTTGATATGTGGATCATGGTAATCCACCAGACATTCAGGTGAATCGGGCTTGAGAGAATGGTGACCCTAACCAGGGTGTTGGAAGAACCAGCTGGAGAAAACTGAAAAAAGCCTTGTCTTTCGCAGATTCATGCAAAGAAAGAAAAAAAAATAGGGGGCTCCAATGGTGCAGGTCATAGATGGATTTTAATCAAAAAAGCCAGCATACAAAATAAAAGTTATCACAGTTCAAAGTATATTTAAAAGGCAATATGGGGAGCAAAATGCATAGCCCGACGCGTTTCGTTCCTCAAAGGACGTCTACAGGGGTGATTAGGAGGGGTACTACGGAAATAATAGAGGTCTTTAAAAATTACTACCAAAATCTGTATAGCAGCATACCATTAGAAAACGTAGAAAGAGAAATGGGAAGTTTTTTTGAAGGGTTACAGATCCCCCAATTATCAGCGGAGGACAGGGAGGGTTTGGAGGCACCACTGTCGCTGGAAGAGTTGCAAAAGGCAACAGCAGATATGGCGAATCAGAAGGCCCCTAGACCTGATGGTCTGCCAATTGAAATATATAAGACTTACAGTAAGGTGCTGCTTCCATAACTCCTGGAAGTATTTAATGGGGCAGCTGAAGAAGGGAAGCTGCCAATGTCTATGACAGAAGCAACTATTATAGTAATCCCAAAGGAGGGAAAAAAACAGGCGGATGCAGCATCATACAGGCCGATATCTCTCTTGTGTTCGGACGTGAAGATATTGGCCAAAGTATTGGCAACACGACTGAACAGAATAGTGGCGAAATTGGTGCACCCGGACCAGACTGGATTTGTTCCAGACAGATCCACGAGCACTAATATAAGAAGAACATACTTAAACATTCAACTGCCAGTAGAAAAGGGAGAGACAAGAGCAATTTTGTCTTTAGATGCAGCCAAGGCATTTGATAGCCTTGAGTGGCACTTTTTGTGGAGGGTATTGGCAAAGTTTCAGTTTGGCCCAAAATGTATTAAATGGGTTAAGATGATGTATGAGGGTCCAAGGGCCAAAGTAAGAGTAAATGGTGAGTGTTCAGAGTGGTTCCAGTTGGCAAGGGGGACAAGACAGGGGTGCCCACTGTCGCCCCTGCTCTTCGCCCTCGCAATGGAGCCCTTGGCCATCTCAATAAGGGCGTCCCCAGAAGTACAGGGATTTAAGAGGAAGTACGGGGAAGAAAAAATCGCCATGTATACAGACGACGTTTTGCTTTTTTGGGGGGACACGCAGTCCTCGCTGGATGCGGCAATGAGGATAGTCGGAGAATATGGCAAATTCTCAGGGCTGAGGATTTATTGGGAAAAATCTGCACTTTTACCAATAGACCCAATATCACAGCAGATAACCCAAGTAAAAGTTGTAAACCAGATGAGGTATTTGGGAATAAATGTAACAAGAGATCCAGGACAATATATAACTGGAAATATAGTGCCATTGATGACAAAACTAAAACAGAAGTGCCGCGTTTGGAAGAGGCTCCCACTCTCAGTAGCTGGACGGTGTAACCTGGTCAAGATGGTGTGGATGCCTCAGATCTTGTATGTCTTACATAACTCCCCAGTGTGGATTCCAAATTATTGGTTCAAAAAACTGGACAGCGTATTTAGGGAGCTAATATGGAAAAATGGAGCTGTAAGAATCCGCCTCCGAACCTTGCAGCAACCCAGAGAGAAGGGGGGGTTGGCATTGCCAAACCCGAGATACTACTTCCTAGCCGCACAAATGCAGCATATGAGTGGACGTAATCTATCGGCCGGTAGGGAGCTGGGGAAAAATCTATTACTGAATGATACAAATCATGACACAGAGGTGGAAGCAGTGGAGGCGGATTCTTTTTGCTCCAGGAGCCCCACTGGAAAACTGATGGTAAAAAGTTGGGAAACAGTTAAGGGGATACTGGGGTATAGTGGATTCTCAGAATGCTCCCCTATCTGGGATAATAGTAACTTAAAAGAGCTTAAAACAATGGGAACAATTGGGGAATGGGATAGGTGCGGTGTACACCTTTTGATGCAGCTTTTTAAGGAGGGAAGAATAAAAACATTCCAGGAGATAAGGGAGGAGTACTCAGTCCCCAATAAATCATTCTACAGATATTTGCAGGTTAGGCATGCCTTGAACTCGCAATTTGGGCAGGAGACACCAGTATGGAACGAAATGCCCCAGCTCCGTAGATTAGTAAATGCGGATACATTTAAAGGGACAATCTCGGAGATGTATAAGTATATAAGTGAGGCAGACCAGGAAGAGAGACCTGATACTAATGCCCCATACACACGATCATTTTTCATGCCGTTAAAAATGCCATTAAAAAAAATGGCCATTAAAAATGATCGTGTGTATGCTCCAGAGCATTTTTAACGACGTGAAAAACGGGCATTAAAAATTTCGAACATGCTCTCTTTTTTCACGTCGTTTTTCATGTCGTTTTTTTTAACGACGTGAAAAACGATAGTGTGTATGCTTTAACGACGTGAAAAAAAATGCGCATGCTCAGAATCAAGTATGAGACGGGAGCGCTCGTTCTGGTAAAACTAGCGTTCGTAATGGAGATAGCACATTCGTCATGCTGTAACGGACTGAAAAGCACTAGACTGAAAAGAGCGAATCGTCTCTCAACAAACTTTACTAACATGAAGGGTGGCGCCATTCGAACGGAACTTCCCCTTTATAGTGCCGTCGTACGTGGTGTACGCCACTGCGCTTTTCTTGAACATTTTTTAAAATGATGGTGTGTACGCAAGACAGGCTTGAGAGGAAACAAGAAAAAAAATGACAAGAAAAACGTCAGTTTTAAAAATGACATTAAAAATGATCGTGTGTATGGGGCATTAGAATAAAGGGAAATGGGAAAGAGACGTGGGTCCAATAACACAGTAACAGTGGAAGAAGATATTGGAAGCAGGCCCTAAAGTCTCACTCTCCCCCTCTCAAATGGTCTCCCAACTATATTTAATACATAGAGCATATTATACACCCCAAAGAATGTTACAGTTTGGCAGGAGACAAGATGCGAAGTGCCAGAGATGTGGAAATGAGGAAGGAGATTTGATACATATGGTCTGGAGGTGTCCTAAGCTGTATTTGTATTGGAAAGAAATAATAGATGGGATAAATTTTGTATTCGGGACATCTTTACAGCCAGAGGCCAGGCTATGTGTGCTAGGCTTGATGGAAGAAAGGGGAATACCAGGAGATACACAAACGGCAATATTAAGATGCTTGTTCCAAGGTAGGAAACTCATAGCGCAAAGGTGGCAAGCAAAAGATCCCCAACAGGAACAGAATGGAGGAAAGTAGTAGATAACACCATTAGGAAAGAAGAATTTATATATAATAAGAGAGGAAATGGAAAGAAATTTATGAAGATAAGGAAACAATGGATAGAGGTGGAGGTATGGTAGAGAGGGGGGTGGGAGGGAGGAATGAAAGGGAGGGGAGAGGAAGGGAATTGTGTGCGGTGTGGAAAGGGAGAGTGGGTCTATTGCTCTACTATATGTAGTAAAAGATATTTACAATGCTGTATATGGAAAGAAAGTATATATATGTATAAGTTAGGGATGGGCCCGGTGCTCGATTCGAACCCACGTTCGAATCGAGCACCGGGCGTTCGCTCGCTCGGCGAGCCCAGAACTATTTGGGCCGTTCGCATCACATTCGTGTGATGCGAGCGGCCCCGCAATGCATTGCGGCCGGCGCGGCCGGCGCAGTGCATTGCTGGCTGATGATTGGCCAAGCATGCACTGTGACCCCGCATGCTTGGCCAATCACAGCGCCCGAAACTCGGAGAGCAATAATTGGCTACAGGCAGGACGCCTGTAGCCAATTACAGCTCAGGGGCTTTAGTACACGCCCCACCATTTAAAAGGCCACCACGCCGTCGGCCCCGGTCACATGAGTTCCGGCTTTAGGAGAGATCAGTCTGCTGATTCTGTCTTTGCTTGATACTGAAAGATTTGCTCTTCTTTGCTAAACCATTGGCTATTTCTTTGCTAAACCATTGCTACCTAAGTCATTGATCGTTCATTGCTGCTGATTGCACAGTTAGTGTGTTATTAGCTGCTGCTGGGGATTAGTCTGGTGCGTGCTTACTGTTAGTACAGTATTGCAGTAGTACCAACCGCAGTGCTGTTAGCACAGCATTGCACCCCAACAGCACTCATAGGACTTCTAGTGTGTTAGTGGCAGCAAACAGAGCTCCTATATTTTCTTCTCAGCAGCACCCATAGGACTTCTAGCGTGTTAGTGGCTTCACACAGAGCTCCTATATTTTCATCTCAGAAGCACCCATAGGACTTCTAGTGTGTTAGTGGCAGCAAACAGAGCTGCTATATTTTCTTCTCAGCAGCACCCATAGGACTTCTAGTGTGTTAGTGGCAGCAAACAGAGCTCCTATTTCTTTCTCGTACATCACGGGACACAGAGCGACATAGTCATTACTAATGGGTTATATAGATACCGTCAGGTGCTGGCACTGGCAACTTCCAAAACCGGAAGTACCCTCCCCTACCCATCCGGGAGCACCTCAGTTTTTTGCCAGTGTCTAAGGTGTTGGCCAAGAAGAAACATGTGTTTTTCACTGAGCTTGCGTACAGGTTCTTTTGGGCCTCAGTAAGCTATTCCGGATCCGACCAAAAAAGCTTCATAGCTAAACGGTCGGTACCCGGGCCTTGCAGAGAAGAGCAAGGTTTTGCCTGTAATGCTTCTCTTAGGAGAGCTGGACCCTGGGATCCAGAGCTCTGGTCATACCCACGACCAAGATGTTTTCTGTGCAGGGTGCTATACAGGTCCAGGGGAGTGGAATCCTTGGGAACCCGGTCCCTGAAGGTTTGATTACAATGCCTGCCGTGATAGGTGAAGTTTGGGCTTTTGTGGACCAAACAAAGTCCTGCGGCGGGGAACAGGTAAGTGGGGGCCCCCAGGAACTTGGTTCTATTGGGGGACCCCCAAGCCTAATTTGTCTTTCTGTCTGTTACCTAACGGTATTCCCGCTAATATTCTGTGTATGCCTGTTACTACTGAGAAAATGTAAAAATTTTAATAGTAGGCAAGAAAAAAAAAAAATGTAAGACCGCGGTACCTGTGTTAGACACTAGAGGCTGCTATGGTTCTTTTTCTTGTAATGTGGATTTTTTTCTTCCAGAATCAAATCCAGGCAGTTGGTATGTTCTCTGCTGGGAAGCTGTCTCCTCTGCCCTGTTGCTGCGCTCATCCATCCCCGGGCCCTGCGGCAAAGGGACCCTGGCTCCCATCTAGCTCCTTGTTGTTTTCAAAAAAAGGGGCGGAGCGGGTGGATGACGCTCAGGTGTGCGCCGCGGCGCTACTGCGCATGTGCGGGCATCCAGCGTGTTTTGAAGCACATTATAGCTGGCTGTTGAAGTGCACAGACAGAGCTAGCAACAATATAAAGGCACATAGAGGCGGTTGATGCAGGCATCCCCTAGAAAGGCACTTTAGTAGACACCAACTGTGATATAGCAGCAATTGTGCTAGACTATTCTCAGTAAAAGTGGTGTATTACGGCTGGAATACCTCAGCTTTAGGCTTAGGAATATGCCGTCCAGAAGCTCCGGAACTGAATCTTCCAGGAAGCGAAGGGGGTCTCATCGGGCTCTGAGGATCTTGGGCATACTTCTGCTGCACCAGTCTCCCCTGAAGTTCAGAGGTAAGTGACCGTAGAGACCCCGCAGGGGTACTTGGTACTGTGGCTGTCCTCAGTTCACCTGCTCCTGTGTATGTAACAGAGGAGGTTTTTTCCTCAGCTCTGGGAGGATTAGAGAGAGATTGTCAACATTGATCGCTGCCTCCCTGTCAGGGAAAGCACGCCGATCTCCATCTCCTCCTTCAAAGTGCCTGTTAGCAGAGCAACAGTCCCATACAGGGATCGACCTGCCTGAAGGGGATCAGGATAAGGTTGATTCTGTTATAGAGGAGTCAACAGTGGGGGAACCTTTTCTCAGCATCTCAAGCTGAAGGATTATGGGTTCAGTCTCTGACTAACATGGTCCGATCAGCATTTAAAAATGCACCTTGCGGAACCATCAACCACTACTGTATCCTCGTTGGGGTCGCTAGAAGCCCCCAGACTGTCTGTTCTTTTCCACTTCACCCTTTACTGAAAGGGCTTATTTACCAGGATTGGGAACGTCCTGAGAAAATATTTATTCCCCCAAGAGATTTCCGGTGGTCTATCCCATGGAGGATAAGTTCATTAAAAAAAAAAAATGGAAGGTCCCTACAGTGGACGCAGCCATCTCTTGTATGTATAAATCACTGACATGTCCAGTGGATAATGTCCAAATGTTCAAGAACCCAATAGATAAAAGATTGGAGTCCTTATGAAAGTCTGCTTCTTTCTACAGCAAGCTTGGTGACACAACCAGCAGTAGCAGCCTATTGGGGTCTGCTAAGCAGTGAAGGATCAGTTGAAACAGGTCTTGAGGGACTTGACAGATCAGCAGGCTTTGCCCTAGCTGATCTACCTAGAGCCTTAGGCTTTGCGGTTGACGCCATAAGGATTCAGTCCATCAGGCCTCCCGCCTTACGCTGTCTATAGTACATATGCGTAGGCTTCTATGGCTCAAAAACTGGTCTGCTGAAGCTCCCTGTAAAGAATGGCTGGTTAGCGTCCCATTTCATGGTGAACGCTTATTCAGGGAAAACCTGGACAAATATATCCAGAAAATTTCCAGCGGTAAAAATACGCTCTTGCCGGTTAAAAACAGAGTTAGAGGTCCCTCTTTAAGAGGCCTGCTTCTCCAGTCCCTGGGGCATCGGCTGTGTAACAGTTCCGACGGCCTCCTCGGTCAATTCCCGGGGGTAAAAAACAGGGACAATAGCAGGGTAATGAGAAACCCTGGGTCAGGGGAGGTACAAAACCTCCCCCAAAGTTAAATTCATTGAAGGGTTGCCCCCACTCAGTCGGGTGGGGGGAGGACTCCAGTTGTTCGCAAGAGACCTGGCGGGACACGATCAAGACAGATAGGTGCTCTCCGCAGTATGTTTGGGATACAGTTTGGAGTTAAAAGACTCTCCTCCTTCCCATTTTTGAGGTCAAACGTGCCAAGGGATCCCCGGAAGATAGAGTCCCTCTTGTTGGCACTAGAACAACTATTGCTCCAAGGAGTAATTATGGAGGTTCCCCTGTAAGAATGAGGGTTTGGGTTTTACTCAAACCTCTTTACAGTCCCGAAGCAAACGCGGACGGGAGGCCCATATTAATTCTAAAAAGGGCTATACAAATTCCTGTATATCAGGACTTTCCGATGGAGTCGATCCGATCGGTGGCCACTGCCCTACAAGGGGAGGATTGGTTAGCCGTGATCGACATCAAAGATGCTTATTTGCACATTCCCATCTTTCCAGTCCACCAAAAATTTCTACGCTTTGCAGTAGAAGGGCGCCATTTTCAGTTCAGAGCCTTACCCTTCGGTTTGGCCACAGCACCACGAGTGTTTACAAAAATTCTGGCCCTTTATTGGCCAATCTAAGAACACAAGGTGTAATGATAATGGCATATCTAGATGACTTGTTGCTGATAGACCACTCAGTGAAAAAACTAGACGTGGTCGTTCACAAGACAATCAAGTATCTGGAATCTCACGATTGGATTATCAACCGAGACAAGTTAGCCCTAAAAACCAGTCAAAAGTCTGGAATACTTGGGGCTAAGGTTGGATTCAGGCCAGAGAAAAATATTCTTGCCTCGAGGAAAGGTGTTGTCTTTGAAAGATTTGATCCACTTAGTGGGTACAAAAAAGACAGCCGTCCATACGCCTGTGCATAAGGCTGCTGGGAAAAATGGTGGCATCATTCGAAGCAGTACCCTACGGTCAATTCCATTCAAGGAATTTGCAGGGGGCCATACTGTCAGCCTGGAACAAAAAAGTTCAGGCCCTAGACTTACAATGTCCTTGTCCCCTTCCGTTCGCAAGAGCCTCCGTTAGTGGTTGGTTCCCCAGAATCTGGAAAAAGGGAAATCCTTCAGTCTGATTTCTTGGAAGGTGGTCACTACAGATGCCAGCCTTATAGGCTGGGGAGCAGTACTGGAGCAATAGTCTCTCCAGGGCAGATGGTCGGATGCAGAAAAGGCCCTGCCCATCAATCTCTTAGAGATACGAGCAGCCCGGTATGCCCTAGTAGCATGGACATCCAAACTCCAAGGGTCCCCTGTCAGAATTCAATCATCAGGGGGGCACCAGGAGTCGTGCAGCCCAGAGGGAAGTAAATTACATCCTGAAATGGGCAGAAAAATATGTCCCAGCCATATCTGCGGTATTCATTCCAGGAGTGGAGAATTGGAAGGCGGACTTTCTAAGTCGCCAGCAATTAGGCCCAGAGGAAGGGTCCCTTCACCCCGAGGTTTTCTGGACAATATGTCAGCGGTGGGGAACATCGGATGTAGATCTTCTAGCATCCAGATTCAACGCAAAGGGGGACAGGTTTGTCTCTCGGACAAGGGATCCCCTAGCTTGCGGCTCGGATGCCCTAGTGTTCCCTTGGGATCAGTTCAAGCTGATATATGCATTCACACCGCCACAATGGTTACCTCGATTACTCCGCAGAATCAGGGTAGAAAAGAAACCAGTGATTCCGGTGGCTCCAGCGTGGCCCCGAAGAGCGTGGTACGCGGAGATTGTAAAATTTCAGTGGGGAGTCCTTGGACTCTCCCACGTCGTCCGGACCTGCTTTCGCAAGGACCGATATACCACCCTTCCTTACCAGCCCTAGGTTTGACGGCCTGGCTATGGAAGCCCACATTCTAAAAAAGGGAGGGCTCTCTAATCCTGTGGTATCTACCATGATCAATGCCAGGAAGCCGGTATCCAGGCAGATCTAATATAGAATCTGGAAGGCGTACATCGCGTGGTGTGAGGCCAAGAAATGGCATCCACATAAGTACGTAATAGGTAGGATTCTGGACTTCCTACAATGGGCTGTAGATAGGAAGCTTGCCTTGAGTACTATCAAGGGTCAGATTTCGGCCTTGTCAATATTTTTTCAAAGGCCCTTGGCTTCGCATTCACTAGTCAAAGCCTTTATACAAGGAGTGATGCGTATTAGTCCTCCGGTTAATATTCCCATATGTCCATGGGATCTAAACTTGGTTCTGTCGGTTCTACAGAAACAACCATTTGAACCATTACAGCATATTTCTTTGGTGCTTCTCACCAGGAAATAGATTTTTCTAGTAGCCATTTGTTCGGCTAAAAGAGTGTCGGAATTAGCAGCTATGTCCTGTAAGGAGCCATATCTGGTTATCCATAAGAAGAGAGTAGTATTACGTCCTCATCCAGCTTTTCTTCCTAGGGTGGTACCGAGGTTTCATTTGAACCAAGATGTGGTTCTTCCTTCTTTTTTCCCCAAACCTACTTCGGTAGAGGAAAAGTTATTGCATTCTTTGGATGTAGTAAGAGCAGTTAAAGCTTATCTAAAAGCCACTGCTCAGATTCGCAGAACGGATACTTTGTTTATTCTGCCGGAAGGCCCCAGAAAGGGTCAGGCAGCGTCAAAATCTACTTTAGCCAAGTGGATTCGACAGGTCATAATACAAGCCTATGGCTTGAGAAGGAGACCGCCTCCGTTCAAAGTTAGAGCGCACTCCACGAGAGCAGTTGGAACTTCATGGGCAGTGCATCACCAGGCCTCCCTGGCTCAAATCTGTAAGGCCGCAACATGGTCTTCAGTTCACACGTTTACTAGGTTCTACCAGGTGGACGTTAGAAGTCAGGAGGATGTCGCCTTTGGGCGCAGTGTGTTGCAGGCCGCAAAAGATCCTCATGTCTGATAGCGCTCAGCTTATATATGGTGTATCCCCCCCCCCCCTCATTGGGCATTGCTTTAGGACATCCCATTAGTAATGACTATGTCGCTCTGTGTCCCGTGATGTACGAGAAAGAAAATAGGATTTTTATAACAGCTTACCTGTAAAATCCTTTTCTTAGGAGTACATCACGGGACACAGAGCTCCCGCCCCTCTTTGGGGACACTTATTGCTTTGCTACAAAACTGAGGTGCTCCCGGATGGGAGGGGCTTATATAGGGGAGGGTACTTCCGGTTTTGGAAGTTGCCAGTGCCAGCACCTGACGGTATCTATATAACCCATTAGTAATGACTATGTCGCTCTGTGTCCCGTGATGTACTCCTAAGAAAAGGATTTTACAGGTAAGCTGTTATAAAAATCCTATTATTTTCATCTCAGAAGCACCCATAGGACTTCTAGTGTGTTAGTGGCATCACACAGAGCTCCTATATTTTCATCTCAGAAGCACCCATAGGACTTCTAGTGTGTTAGTGGCATCACACAGAGCTCCTATATTTTCTTCTCAGCAGCACCCATAGGACTTCTAGTGTGTTAGTGGCAGCAAACAGAGCTCCTATATTTTCTTCTCAGCAGCACCCATAGGACTTCTAGTGTGTTAGTGGCATCACACAGAGCTCCTATATTTTCATCTCAGAAGCACCCATAGGACTTCTAGTGTGTTAGTGGCATCACACAGAGCTCCTATATTTTCATCTCAGAAGCACCCATAGGACTTCTAGTGTGTTAGTGTCATCACACAGAGCTCCTATATTTTCTTCTCAGCAGCACCCATAGGACTTCTAGTGTGTTAGTGGCATCACACAGAGCTCCTATATTTTCTTCTCAGCAGCACCCATAGGACTTCTAGTGTGTTAGTGGCATCACACAGAGCTCCTATATTTTCATCTCAGAAGCACCCATAGGACTTCTAGTGTGTTAGTGGCATCACACAGAGCTCCTATATTTTCTTCTCAGCAGCACCCATAGGACTTCTAGTGTGTTAGTGGCATCACACAGAGCTCCTATATTTTCTTCTCAGAAGCACCCATAGGACTTCTAGTGTGTTAGTGGCATCACACAGATCTCCTATATTTTCTTCTCAGCAGCACCCATAGGACTTCTAGTGTGTTAGTGGCATCACACAGAGTTCCTATATTTTCATCTCAGAAGCACCCATAGGACTTCTAGTGTGTTAGTGGCATCACACAGAGCTCCTATATTTTCATCTCAGAAGCACCCATAGGACTTCTAGTGTGTTAGTGGCATCACACAGAGCTCCTATATTTTCTCCTCAGAAGCACCCATAGGACTTCTAGTGTGTTAGTGGCATCACACAGAGCTCCTATATTTTCTTCTCAGCAGCACCCATAGGACTTCTAGTGTGTTAGTGGCAGCAAACAGAGCTCCTATATTTTCATCTCAGAAGCACCCATAGGACTTCTAGTGTGTTAGTGGCATCACACAGAGCTCCTATATTTTCATCTCAGAAGCACCCATAGGACTTCTAGTGTGTTAGTGGCATCACACAGAGCTCCTATATTTTCTTCTCAGCAGCACCCATAGGACTTCTAGTGTGTTAGTGGCATCACACAGAGCTCCTATATTTTCATCTCAGAAGCACCAATAGGACTTCTAGTGTGTTAGTGGCATCACACAGAGCTCCTATATTTTCTTCTCAGCAGCAACCATAGGACTTCTAGTGTGTTAGTGGCATCACACAGAGCTCCTATATTTTCTTCTCAGCAGCAACCATAGGACTTCTAGTGTGTTAGTGGCATCACACAGAGCTCCTATATTTTCTTCTCAGAAGCACCCATAGGACTTCTAGTGTGTTAGTGGCAGCAAACAGAGCTCCTATATTTTCATCTCAGAAGCACCCATAGGACTTCTAGTGTGTTAGTGGCATCACACAGAGCTCCTATATTTTCTTCTCAGCAGCACCCATAGGACTTCTAGTGTGTTAGTGGCATTACACAGAGCTCCTATATTTTCTTCTCAGAAGCACCCATAGGACTTCTAGTGTGTTAGTGGCATCACACAGAGCTCCTATATTTTCATCTCAGAAGCACCCATAGGACTTCTAGTGTGTTAGTGGCATCACACAGAGCTCCTATATTTTCTTCTCAGCAGCACCCATAGGACTTCTAGTGTGTTAGTGGCATCACACAGAGCTCCTATATTTTCTTCTCAGAAGCACCCATAGGACTTCTAGTGTGTTAGTGGCATCACACAGAGCTCCTATATTTTCTTCTCAGCAGCACCCATAGGACTTCTAGTGTGTTAGTGGCAGCAAACAGAGCTCCTATATTTTCATCTCAGAAGCACCCATAGGACTTCTAGTGTGTTAGTGGCATCACACAGAGCTCCTATATTTTCATCTCAGCAGCACCCATAGGACTTCTAGTGTGTTAGTGGCAGCAAACAGAGCTCCTATATTTTCATCTCAGAAGCACCCATAGGACTTCTAGTGTGTTAGTGGCATCACACAGAGCTCCTATATTTTCATCTCAGAAGCACCCATAGGACTTCTAGTGTGTTAGTGGCAGCAAACAGAGCTCCTATATTTTCATCTCAGAAGCACCCATAGGACTTCTAGTGTGTTACTGGCATCACACAGAGCTCCTATATTTTCTTCTCAGCAGCACCCATAGGACTTCTAGTGTGTTAGTGGCAGCAAACAGAGCTCCTATATTTTCATCTCAGAAGCACCCATAGGACTTCTAGTGTGTTAGTGGCATCACACAGAGCTCCTATATTTTCATCTCAGAAGCACCCATAGGACTTCTAGTGTGTTAGTGGCATCACACAGAGCTCCTATATTTTCATCTCAGAAGCACCCATAGGACTTCTAGTGTGTTAGTGGCATCACACAGAGCTCCTATATTTTCTTCTCAGAAGCACCCATAGGACTTCTAGTGTGTTAGTGGCATCACACAGAGCTCCTATATTTTCTTCTCAGCAGCACCCATAGGACTTCTAGTGTGTTAGTGGCAGCAAACAGAGCTCCTATATTTTCTTCTCAGCAGCACCCATAGGACTTCTAGTGTGTTAGTGGCATCACACAGAGCTCCTATATTTTCTTCTCAGCAGCACCCATAGGACTTCTAGTGTGTTAGTGGCATCACACAGAGTTCCTATATTTTCATCTCAGAAGCACCCATAGGACTTCTAGTGTGTTAGTGGCATCACACAGAGCTCCTATATTTTCTTCTCAGCAGCACCCATAGGACTTCTAGTGTGTTAGTGGCATCACACAGAGCTCCTATATTTTCTTCTCAGCAGCACCCATAGGACTTCTAGTGTGTTAGTGGCATCACACAGAGCTCCTATATTTTCATCTCAGAAGCACCCATAGGACTTCTAGTGTGTTAGTGGCATCACACAGAGCTCCTATATTTTCATCTCAGCAGCACCCATAGGACTTCTAGTGTGTTAGTGGCATCACACAGAGCTCCTATATTTTCTTCTCAGCAGCACCCATAGGACTTCTAGTGTGTTAGTGGCATCACACAGAGTTCCTATATTTTCATCTCAGAAGCACCCATAGGACTTCTAGTGTGTTTGTGGCATCACACAGAGCTCCTATATTTTCTTCTCAGCAGCACCCATAGGACTTCTAGTGTGTTAGTGGCATCACACAGAGCTCCTATATTTTCTTCTCAGCAGCACCCATAGGACTTCTAGTGTGTTAGTGGCAGCAAACAGAGCTCCTATATTTTCTTCTCAGCAGCACCCATAGGACTTCTAGTGTGTTAGTGGCATCACACAGAGCTCCTATATTTTCATCTCAGAAGCACCCATAGGACTTCTAGTGTGTTAGTGGCATCACACAGAGCTCCTATATTTTCTTCTCAGCAGCACCCATAGGACTTCTAGTGTGTTAGTGGCATCACACAGAGCTCCTATATTTTCTTCTCAGAAGCACCCATAGGACTTCTAGTGTGTTAGTGGCATCACACAGAGCTCCTATATTTTCTTCTCAGCAGCACCCATAGGACTTCTAGTGTGTTAGTGGCATCACACAGAGTTCCTATATTTTCATCTCAGAAGCACCCATAGGACTTCTAGTGTGTTAGTGGCATCACACAGAGCTCCTATATTTTCATCTCAGCAGCACCCATAGGACTTCTAGTGTGTTATTGGCATCACACAGAGCTCCTATATTTTCTTCTCAGAAGCACCCATAGGACTTCTAGTGTGTTAGTGGCATCACACAGAGCTCCTATATTTTCTTCTCAGCAGCACCCATATGACTTCTAGTGTGTTAGTGGCAGCAAACAGAGCTCCTATATTTTCATCTCAGAAGCACCCATAGGACTTCTAGTGTGTTAGTGGCATCACACAGAGCTCCTATATTTTCATCTCAGAAGCACCCATAGGACTTCTAGTGTGTTAGTGGCATCACACAGAGCTCCTATATTTTCTTCTCAGCAGCACCCATAGGACTTCTAGTGTGTTAGTGGCATCACACAGAGCTCCTATATTTTCATCTCAGAATCACCAATAGGACTTCTAGTGTGTTACTGGCATCACACAGAGCTCCTATATTTTCTTCTCAGCAGCACCCATAGGACTTCTAGTTTGTTAGTGGCATCACACAGAGCTCCTATATTTTCTTCTCAGAAGCACCCATAGGACTTCTAGTGTGTTAGTGGCATCACACAGAGCTCCTATATTTTCTTCTCAGCAGCACCCATAGGACTTCTAGTGTGTTAGTGGCATCACACAGAGCTCCTATATTTTCATCTCAGAAGCACCCATAGGACTTCTAGTGTGTTAGTGGCATCACACAGAGCTCCTATATTTTCTTCTCAGCAGCACCCATAGGACTTCTAGTGTGTTAGTGGCATCACACAGAGCTCCTATATTTTCTTCTCAGAAGCACCCATAGGACTTCTAGTGTGTTAGTGGCATCACACAGAGCTCCTATATTTTCTTCTCAGCAGCACCCATAGGACTTCTAGTGTGTTAGTGGCAGCAAACAGAGCTCCTATATTTTCATCTCAGAAGCACCCATAGGACTTCTAGTGTGTTAGTGGCATCACACAGAGCTCCTATATTTTCATCTCAGAAGCACCCATAGGACTTCTAGTGTGTTAGTGGCATCACACAGAGCTCCTATATTTTCTTCTCAGCAGCACCCATAGGACTTCTAGTGTGTTAGTGGCATCACACAGAGCTCCTATATTTTCATCTCAGAAGCACCAATAGGACTTCTAGTGTGTTAGTGGCATCACACAGAGCTCCTATATTTTCTTCTCAGCAGCACCCATAGGACTTCTAGTGTGTTAGTGGCATCACACAGAGCTCCTATATTTTCTTCTCAGAAGCACCCATAGGACTTCTAGTGTGTTAGTGGCATCACACAGAGCTCCTATATTTTCTTCTCAGCAGCACCCATAGGACTTCTAGTGTGTTAGTGGCAGCAAACAGAGCTCCTATATTTTCTTCTCAGCAGCACCCATAGGACTTCTAGTGTGTTAGTGGCATCACACAGAGCTCCTATATTTTCATCTCAGAAGCACCCATAGGACTTCTAGTGTGTTAGTGGCATCACACAGAGCTCCTATATTTTCTTCTCAGCAGCACCCATAGGACTTCTAGTGTGTTAGTGGCATCACACAGAGCTCCTATATTTTCTTCTCAGAAGCACCCATAGGACTTCTAGTGTGTTAGTGGCATCACACAGAGCTCCTATATTTTCTTCTCAGCAGCACCCATAGGACTTCTAGTGTGTTAGTGGCATCACACAGAGTTCCTATATTTTCATCTCAGAAGCACCCATAGGACTTCTAGTGTGTTAGTGGCATCACACAGAGCTCCTATATTTTCATCTCAGCAGCACCCATAGGACTTCTAGTGTGTTAGTGGCATCACACAGAGCTCCTATATTTTCTTCTCAGAAGCACCCATAGGACTTCTAGTGTGTTAGTGGCATCACACAGAGCTCCTATATTTTCTTCTCAGCAGCACCCATATGACTTCTAGTGTGTTAGTGGCAGCAAACAGAGCTCCTATATTTTCATCTCAGAAGCACCCATAGGACTTCTAGTGTGTTAGTGGCATCACACAGAGCTCCTATATTTTCATCTCAGAAGCACCCATAGGACTTCTAGTGTGTTAGTGGCATCACACAGAGCTCCTATATTTTCTTCTCAGCAGCACCCATAGGACTTCTAGTGTGTTAGTGGCATCACACAGAGCTCCTATATTTTCATCTCAGAATCACCAATAGGACTTCTAGTGTGTTACTGGCATCACACAGAGCTCCTATATTTTCTTCTCAGCAGCACCCATAGGACTTCTAGTGTGTTAGTGGCATCACACAGAGCTCCTATATTTTCTTCTCAGCAGCACCCATAGGAATTCTAGTGTGTTAGTGGCATCACACAGAGCTCCTATATTTTCATCTCAGAAGCACCCACAGGACTTCTAGTGTGTTAGTGGCATCACACAGAGCTTCTATATTTTCTTCTCAGCAGCACCCATAGGACTTCTAGTGTGTTAGTGGCATCACACAGAGCTCCTATATTTTCTTCTCAGAAGCACCCATAGGACTTCTAGTGTGTTAGTGGCATCACACAGAGCTCCTATATTTTCTTCTCAGCAGCACCCATAGGACTTCTAGTGTGTTAGTGGCAGCAAACAGAGCTCCTATATTTTCATCTCAGAAGCACCCATAGGACTTCTAGTGTGTTACTGGCATCACACAGAGCTCCTATATTTTCTTCTCAGCAGCACCCATAGGACTTCTAGTGTGTTAGTGGCATCACACAGAGCTCCTATATTTTCATCTCAGAAGCACCAATAGGACTTCTAGTGTGTTAGTGGTATCACACAGAGCTCCTATATTTTCTTCTCAGCAGCAACCATAGGACTTCTAGTGTGTTAGTGGCATCACACAGAGCTCCTATATTTTCTTCTCAGCAGCAACCATAGGACTTCTAGTGTGTTAGTGGCATCACACAGAGCTCCTATATTTTCTTCTCAGAAGCACCCATAGGACTTCTAGTGTGTTAGTGGCAGCAAACAGAGCTCCTATATTTTCATCTCAGAAGCACCCATAGGACTTCTAGTGTGTTAGTGGCATCACACAGAGCTCCTATATTTTCTTCTCAGCAGCACCCATAGGACTTCTAGTGTGTTAGTGGCATTACACAGAGCTCCTATATTTTCTTCTCAGAAGCACCCATAGGACTTCTAGTGTGTTAGTGGCATCACACAGAGCTCCTATATTTTCATCTCAGAAGCACCCATAGGACTTCTAGTGTGTTAGTGGCATCACACAGAGCTCCTATATTTTCTTCTCAGCAGCACCCATAGGACTTCTAGTGTGTTAGTGGCATCACACAGAGCTCCTATATTTTCTTCTCAGAAGCACCCATAGGACTTCTAGTGTGTTAGTGGCATCACACAGAGCTCCTATATTTTCTTCTCAGCAGCACCCATAGGACTTCTAGTGTGTTAGTGGCAGCAAACAGAGCTCCTATATTTTCATCTCAGAAGCACCCATAGGACTTCTAGTGTGTTAGTGGCATCACACAGAGCTCCTATATTTTCATCTCAGCAGCACCCATAGGACTTCTAGTGTGTTAGTGGCAGCAAACAGAGCTCCTATATTTTCATCTCAGAAGCACCCATAGGACTTCTAGTGTGTTAGTGGCATCACACAGAGCTCCTATATTTTCATCTCAGAAGCACCCATAGGACTTCTAGTGTGTTAGTGGCAGCAAACAGAGCTCCTATATTTTCATCTCAGAAGCACCCATAGGACTTCTAGTGTGTTACTGGCATCACACAGAGCTCCTATATTTTCTTCTCAGCAGCACCCATAGGACTTCTAGTGTGTTAGTGGCAGCAAACAGAGCTCCTATATTTTCATCTCAGAAGCACCCATAGGACTTCTAGTGTGTTAGTGGCATCACACAGAGCTCCTATATTTTCATCTCAGAAGCACCCATAGGACTTCTAGTGTGTTAGTGGCATCACACAGAGCTCCTATATTTTCATCTCAGAATCACCAATAGGACTTCTAGTGTGTTACTGGCATCACACAGAGCTCCTATATTTTCTTCTCAGCAGCACCCATAGGACTTCTAGTTTGTTAGTGGCATCACACAGAGCTCCTATATTTTCTTCTCAGAAGCACCCATAGGACTTCTAGTGTGTTAGTGGCATCACACAGAGCTCCTATATTTTCTTCTCAGCAGCACCCATAGGACTTCTAGTGTGTTAGTGGCATCACACAGAGCTCCTATATTTTCATCTCAGAAGCACCCATAGGACTTCTAGTGTGTTAGTGGCATCACACAGAGCTCCTATATTTTCTTCTCAGCAGCACCCATAGGACTTCTAGTGTGTTAGTGGCATCACACAGAGCTCCTATATTTTCTTCTCAGAAGCACCCATAGGACTTCTAGTGTGTTAGTGGCATCACACAGAGCTCCTATATTTTCTTCTCAGCAGCACCCATAGGACTTCTAGTGTGTTAGTGGCAGCAAACAGAGCTCCTATATTTTCATCTCAGAAGCACCCATAGGACTTCTAGTGTGTTAGTGGCATCACACAGAGCTCCTATATTTTCATCTCAGAAGCACCCATAGGACTTCTAGTGTGTTAGTGGCATCACACAGAGCTCCTATATTTTCTTCTCAGCAGCACCCATAGGACTTCTAGTGTGTTAGTGGCATCACACAGAGCTCCTATATTTTCATCTCAGAAGCACCAATAGGACTTCTAGTGTGTTAGTGGCATCACACAGAGCTCCTATATTTTCTTCTCAGCAGCACCCATAGGACTTCTAGTGTGTTAGTGGCATCACACAGAGCTCCTATATTTTCTTCTCAGAAGCACCCATAGGACTTCTAGTGTGTTAGTGGCATCACACAGAGCTCCTATATTTTCTTCTCAGCAGCACCCATAGGACTTCTAGTGTGTTAGTGGCAGCAAACAGAGCTCCTATATTTTCTTCTCAGCAGCACCCATAGGACTTCTAGTGTGTTAGTGGCATCACACAGAGCTCCTATATTTTCATCTCAGAAGCACCCATAGGACTTCTAGTGTGTTAGTGGCATCACACAGAGCTCCTATATTTTCTTCTCAGCAGCACCCATAGGACTTCTAGTGTGTTAGTGGCATCACACAGAGCTCCTATATTTTCTTCTCAGAAGCACCCATAGGACTTCTAGTGTGTTAGTGGCATCACACAGAGCTCCTATATTTTCTTCTCAGCAGCACCCATAGGACTTCTAGTGTGTTAGTGGCATCACACAGAGTTCCTATATTTTCATCTCAGAAGCACCCATAGGACTTCTAGTGTGTTAGTGGCATCACACAGAGCTCCTATATTTTCTTCTCAGAAGCACCCATAGGACTTCTAGTGTGTTAGTGGCATCACACAGAGCTCCTATATTTTCTTCTCAGCAGCACCCATATGACTTCTAGTGTGTTAGTGGCAGCAAACAGAGCTCCTATATTTTCATCTCAGAAGCACCCATAGGACTTCTAGTGTGTTAGTGGCATCACACAGAGCTCCTATATTTTCATCTCAGAAGCACCCATAGGACTTCTAGTGTGTTAGTGGCATCACACAGAGCTCCTATATTTTCTTCTCAGCAGCACCCATAGGACTTCTAGTGTGTTAGTGGCATCACACAGAGCTCCTATATTTTCATCTCAGAATCACCAATAGGACTTCTAGTGTGTTACTGGCATCACACAGAGCTCCTATATTTTCTTCTCAGCAGCACCCATAGGACTTCTAGTGTGTTAGTGGCATCACACAGAGCTCCTATATTTTCTTCTCAGCAGCACCCATAGGAATTCTAGTGTGTTAGTGGCATCACACAGAGCTCCTATATTTTCATCTCAGAAGCACCCACAGGACTTCTAGTGTGTTAGTGGCATCACACAGAGCTTCTATATTTTCTTCTCAGCAGCACCCATAGGACTTCTAGTGTGTTAGTGGCATCACACAGAGCTCCTATATTTTCTTCTCAGAAGCACCCATAGGACTTCTAGTGTGTTAGTGGCATCACACAGAGCTCCTATATTTTCTTCTCAGCAGCACCCATAGGACTTCTAGTGTGTTAGTGGCAGCAAACAGAGCTCCTATATTTTCATCTCAGAAGCACCCATAGGACTTCTAGTGTGTTACTGGCATCACACAGAGCTCCTATATTTTCTTCTCAGCAGCACCCATAGGACTTCTAGTGTGTTAGTGGCATCACACAGAGCTCCTATATTTTCATCTCAGAAGCACCAATAGGACTTCTAGTGTGTTAGTGGTATCACACAGAGCTCCTATATTTTCTTCTCAGCAGCAACCATAGGACTTCTAGTGTGTTAGTGGCATCACACAGAGCTCCTATATTTTCTTCTCAGCAGCAACCATAGGACTTCTAGTGTGTTAGTGGCATCACACAGAGCTCCTATATTTTCTTCTCAGAAGCACCCATAGGACTTCTAGTGTGTTAGTGGCAGCAAACAGAGCTCCTATATTTTCATCTCAGAAGCACCCATAGGACTTCTAGTGTGTTAGTGGCATCACACAGAGCTCCTATATTTTCTTCTCAGCAGCACCCATAGGACTTCTAGTGTGTTAGTGGCATTACACAGAGCTCCTATATTTTCTTCTCAGAAGCACCCATAGGACTTCTAGTGTGTTAGTGGCATCACACAGAGCTCCTATATTTTCATCTCAGAAGCACCCATAGGACTTCTAGTGTGTTAGTGGCATCACACAGAGCTCCTATATTTTCTTCTCAGCAGCACCCATAGGACTTCTAGTGTGTTAGTGGCATCACACAGAGCTCCTATATTTTCTTCTCAGAAGCACCCATAGGACTTCTAGTGTGTTAGTGGCATCACACAGAGCTCCTATATTTTCTTCTCAGCAGCACCCATAGGACTTCTAGTGTGTTAGTGGCAGCAAACAGAGCTCCTATATTTTCATCTCAGAAGCACCCATAGGACTTCTAGTGTGTTAGTGGCATCACACAGAGCTCCTATATTTTCATCTCAGCAGCACCCATAGGACTTCTAGTGTGTTAGTGGCAGCAAACAGAGCTCCTATATTTTCATCTCAGAAGCACCCATAGGACTTCTAGTGTGTTAGTGGCATCACACAGAGCTCCTATATTTTCATCTCAGAAGCACCCATAGGACTTCTAGTGTGTTAGTGGCAGCAAACAGAGCTCCTATATTTTCATCTCAGAAGCACCCATAGGACTTCTAGTGTGTTACTGGCATCACACAGAGCTCCTATATTTTCTTCTCAGCAGCACCCATAGGACTTCTAGTGTGTTAGTGGCAGCAAACAGAGCTCCTATATTTTCATCTCAGAAGCACCCATAGGACTTCTAGTGTGTTAGTGGCATCACACAGAGCTCCTATATTTTCATCTCAGAAGCACCCATAGGACTTCTAGTGTGTTAGTGGCATCACACAGAGCTCCTATATTTTCATCTCAGAAGCACCCATAGGACTTCTAGTGTGTTAGTGGCATCACACAGAGCTCCTATATTTTCATCTCAGAAGCACCCATAGGACTTCTAGTGTGTTAGTGGCATCACACAGAGCTCCTATATTTTCTTCTCAGCAGCACCCATAGGACTTCTAGTGTGTTAGTGGCATCACACAGAGCTCCTATATTTTCATCTCAGAATCACCAATAGGACTTCTAGTGTGTTACTGGCATCACACAGAGCTCCTATATTTTCTTCTCAGCAGCACCCATAGGACTTCTAGTTTGTTAGTGGCATCACACAGAGCTCCTATATTTTCTTCTCAGAAGCACCCATAGGACTTCTAGTGTGTTAGTGGCATCACACAGAGCTCCTATATTTTCTTCTCAGCAGCACCCATAGGACTTCTAGTGTGTTAGTGGCATCACACAGAGCTCCTATATTTTCATCTCAGAAGCACCCATAGGACTTCTAGTGTGTTAGTGGCATCACACAGAGCTCCTATATTTTCTTCTCAGCAGCACCCATAGGACTTCTAGTGTGTTAGTGGCATCACACAGAGCTCCTATATTTTCTTCTCAGAAGCACCCATAGGACTTCTAGTGTGTTAGTGGCATCACACAGAGCTCCTATATTTTCTTCTCAGCAGCACCCATAGGACTTCTAGTGTGTTAGTGGCAGCAAACAGAGCTCCTATATTTTCATCTCAGAAGCACCCATAGGACTTCTAGTGTGTTAGTGGCATCACACAGAGCTCCTATATTTTCATCTCAGAAGCACCCATAGGACTTCTAGTGTGTTAGTGGCATCACACAGAGCTCCTATATTTTCTTCTCAGCAGCACCCATAGGACTTCTAGTGTGTTAGTGGCATCACACAGAGCTCCTATATTTTCATCTCAGAAGCACCAATAGGACTTCTAGTGTGTTAGTGGCATCACACAGAGCTCCTATATTTTCTTCTCAGCAGCACCCATAGGACTTCTAGTGTGTTAGTGGCATCACACAGAGCTCCTATATTTTCTTCTCAGAAGCACCCATAGGACTTCTAGTGTGTTAGTGGCATCACACAGAGCTCCTATATTTTCTTCTCAGCAGCACCCATAGGACTTCTAGTGTGTTAGTGGCAGCAAACAGAGCTCCTATATTTTCTTCTCAGCAGCACCCATAGGACTTCTAGTGTGTTAGTGGCATCACACAGAGCTCCTATATTTTCATCTCAGAAGCACCCATAGGACTTCTAGTGTGTTAGTGGCATCACACAGAGCTCCTATATTTTCTTCTCAGCAGCACCCATAGGACTTCTAGTGTGTTAGTGGCATCACACAGAGCTCCTATATTTTCTTCTCAGAAGCACCCATAGGACTTCTAGTGTGTTAGTGGCATCACACAGAGCTCCTATATTTTCTTCTCAGCAGCACCCATAGGACTTCTAGTGTGTTAGTGGCATCACACAGAGTTCCTATATTTTCATCTCAGAAGCACCCATAGGACTTCTAGTGTGTTAGTGGCATCACACAGAGCTCCTATATTTTCATCTCAGCAGCACCCATAGGACTTCTAGTGTGTTAGTGGCATCACACAGAGCTCCTATATTTTCTTCTCAGCAGCACCCATAGGACTTCTAGTGTGTTAGTGGCAGCAAACAGAGCTCCTATATTTTCTTCTCAGCAGCACCCATAGGACTTCTAGTGTGTTAGTGGCATCACACAGAGCTCCTATATTTTCATCTCAGAAGCACCCATAGGACTTCTAGTGTGTTAGTGGCATCACACAGAGCTCCTATATTTTCTTCTCAGCAGCACCCATAGGACTTCTAGTGTGTTAGTGGCATCACACAGAGCTCCTATATTTTCTTCTCAGAAGCACCCATAGGACTTCTAGTGTGTTAGTGGCATCACACAGAGCTCCTATATTTTCTTCTCAGCAGCACCCATAGGACTTCTAGTGTGTTAGTGGCATCACACAGAGTTCCTATATTTTCATCTCAGAAGCACCCATAGGACTTCTAGTGTGTTAGTGGCATCACACAGAGCTCCTATATTTTCATCTCAGCAGCACCCATAGGACTTCTAGTGTGTTAGTGGCATCACACAGAGCTCCTATATTTTCTTCTCAGAAGCACCCATAGGACTTCTAGTGTGTTAGTGGCATCACACAGAGCTCCTATATTTTCTTCTCAGCAGCACCCATATGACTTCTAGTGTGTTAGTGGCAGCAAACAGAGCTCCTATATTTTCATCTCAGAAGCACCCATAGGACTTCTAGTGTGTTAGTGGCATCACACAGAGCTCCTATATTTTCATCTCAGAAGCACCCATAGGACTTCTAGTGTGTTAGTGGCATCACACAGAGCTCCTATATTTTCTTCTCAGCAGCACCCATAGGACTTCTAGTGTGTTAGTGGCATCACACAGAGCTCCTATATTTTCATCTCAGAATCACCAATAGGACTTCTAGTGTGTTACTGGCATCACACAGAGCTCCTATATTTTCTTCTCAGCAGCACCCATAGGACTTCTAGTGTGTTAGTGGCATCACACAGAGCTCCTATATTTTCTTCTCAGCAGCACCCATAGGAATTCTAGTGTGTTAGTGGCATCACACAGAGCTCCTATATTTTCATCTCAGAAGCACCCACAGGACTTCTAGTGTGTTAGTGGCATCACACAGAGCTTCTATATTTTCTTCTCAGCAGCACCCATAGGACTTCTAGTGTGTTAGTGGCATCACACAGAGCTCCTATATTTTCTTCTCAGAAGCACCCATAGGACTTCTAGTGTGTTAGTGGCATCACACAGAGCTCCTATATTTTCTTCTCAGCAGCACCCATAGGACTTCTAGTGTGTTAGTGGCAGCAAACAGAGCTCCTATATTTTCATCTCAGAAGCACCCATAGGACTTCTAGTGTGTTACTGGCATCACACAGAGCTCCTATATTTTCTTCTCAGCAGCACCCATAGGACTTCTAGTGTGTTAGTGGCATCACACAGAGCTCCTATATTTTCATCTCAGAAGCACCAATAGGACTTCTAGTGTGTTAGTGGCATCACACAGAGCTCCTATATTTTCTTCTCAGCAGCACCCATAGGACTTCTAGTGTGTTAGTGGCATCACACAGAGCTCCTATATTTTCTTCTCAGAAGCACCCATAGGACTTCTAGTGTGTTAGTGGCATCACACAGAGCTCCTATATTTTCTTCTCAGCAGCACCCATAGGACTTCTAGTGTGTTAGTGGCAGCAAACAGAGCTCCTATATTTTCATCTCAGAAGCACCCATAGGACTTCTAGTGTGTTAGTGGCATCACACAGAGCTCCTATATTTTCTTCTCAGAAGCACCCATAGGACTTCTAGTGTGTTAGTGGCATCACACAGAGCTCCTATATTTTCTTCTCAGCAGCACCCATAGGACTTCTAGTGTGTTAGTGGCAGCAAACAGAGCTCCTATATTTTCATCTCAGAAGCACCCATAGGACTTCTAGTGTGTTAGTGGCATCACACAGAGCTCCTATATTTTCATCTCAGAAGCACCCATAGGACTTCTAGTGTGTTAGTGGCATCACACAGAGCTCCTATATTTTCTTCTCAGCAGCACCCATAGGACTTCTAGTGTGTTAGTGGCATCACACAGAGTTCCTATATTTTCATCTCAGAAGCACCCATAGGACTTCTAGTGTGTTTGTGGCATCACACAGAGCTCCTATATTTTCTTCTCAGCAGCACCCATAGGACTTCTAGTGTGTTAGTGGCATCACACAGAGCTCCTATATTTTCTTCTCAGAAGCACCCATAGGACTTCTAGTGTGTTAGTGGCATCACACAGAGCTCCTATATTTTCTTCTCAGCAGCACCCATAGGACTTCTAGTGTGTTAGTGGCAGCAAACAGAGCTCCTATATTTTCATCTCAGAAGCACCCATAGGACTTCTAGTGTGTTAGTGGCATCACACAGAGCTCCTATATTTTCATCTCAGAAGCACCCATAGGACTTCTAGTGTGTTAGTGGCATCACACAGAGCTCCTATATTTTCTTCTCAGAAGCACCCATAGGACTTCTAGTGTGTTAGTGGCATCACACAGAGCTCCTATATTTTCTTCTCAGCAGCACCCATAGGACTTCTAGTGTGTTAGTGGCAGCAAACAGAGCTCCTATATTTTCTTCTCAGCAGCACCCATAGGACTTCTAGTGTGTTAGTGGCATCACACAGAGCTCCTATATTTTCTTCTCAGAAGCACCCATAGGACTTCTAGTGTGTTAGTGGCAGCAAACAGAGCTCCTATATTTTCATCTCAGAAGCACCCATAGGACTTCTAGTGTGTTAGTGGCATCACACAGAGCTCCTATATTTTCTTCTCAGAAGCACCCATAGGACTTCTAGTGTGTTAGTGGCATCACACAGAGCTCCTATATTTTCTTCTCAGCAGCACCCATAGGACTTCTAGTGTGTTAGTGGCAGCAAACAGAGCTCCTATATTTTCTTCTCAGCAGCACCCATAGGACTTCTAGTGTGTTAGTGGCATCACACAGAGCTCCTATATTTTCTTCTCAGAAGCACCCATAGGACTTCTAGTGTGTTAGTGGCATCACACAGAGCTCCTATATTTTCTTCTCAGCAGCACCCATAGGACTTCTAGTGTGTTAGTGGCATCACACAGAGCTCCTATATATTCTTCTCAGCAGCACCCATAGGACTTCTAGTGTGTTAGTGGCAGCAAACAGAGCTCCTATATTTTCTTGTCAGCAGCACACATAGTACCTATAGTGTGTTAGTGTCAGCACCCATAGGACCTACAGTGTGTTGTGAGCACACATAGGAGCTCTATTTTTTATACTATATACACTACCGACTACAATGGCTGGAAGACCGCCAAGGAGAGGCAGAGCGTGCCGAGGCAAGAACACAGGGCAGGCAGGCTCTGTTTTTAGAGACAACAGTGCTGGCCATGGACGTGGTCGTGCATCGTCATCAGCACGTGGCCATGGGACACGCTTGTCTTTGTTTTCGGCAGCTGGACATGTGGAGCCGCATCATGCCGAAGGCTTGGTAGAATGGATGACCAAGCCCTCCTCATCCTCCTCATCCTCTCTCACCCAGGCTCAGGGTACTGGCAGAGCAGCTGCCAACGCGTACTCAATGGCATCATCAGCCACCCCTTCCCTAGACCCACCATGTCCTCCTGAGGAGTCCCCCGAACTGTTTGAGCACAGTGTTGGGTACATGCTCCAGGAGGATGCCCAACGATTCGAAGGCTCGGATGATGATACCCAGCTTGAGGAAGTCAGTAGTGTGCGCGCAGAGAGAGGGGATGCTGAAGGACAGCAATCTGGCAGTACTGTTCCACCAGCTGCAGCTTACTGCCAGGTTTGCTCTAGTGGTGAAGAGGGAGGGGATGATGAGGTCACTGACTCCACGTGGGTGCCTGAAGGGAGAGAGGAGGAGGAGGAGGAGGAGGAGGAGGATGCGGCGTCACATGTCCAACGAGGCAGGATGCCCCCTGGAGGCCAGCTAGAGGCCAGCACAGCAACTGTACCACACCGCAGAGCTCCGCCTGTGCAGGGCGCTGCCTCTGCACGTTATCACAAAAGTTCTTTGGTGTGGGCCTTTTTTGAGATGAGTGCATCAGATCGCACCACTGCTATTTGCAATATTTGTCTCAAGCGTATCTCGCGTGGCCAAAACATCAGCCACTTGGGCACCACAAGCATGAGCAGACATATGTCGACCTGCCATGCAGCTCGTTGGCAAGCACACATAAAAGACCCACACCAAAGAACAAAGCGGACCTCTCCTTGCTCCTCATCAGCTGGGATCTCCATCCCCACTATATCTTCAGTCCTCTCTGAAAGCTGCTCTGAGAGGACTGAAGGTGTAGAATTAGGTGTGTCACAACCAAGTACTTGCAGTACACAGACGTCCGATTCTAGCAGGCAAATTTCCCTGCCCCAGCTGCTGGACCGTCGAAAGAAGTATACTCCCAGCCATCCACATGCCCAGCGGTTGAATGCTAGCTTGGCTAAATTGCTAGCACTTCAACTGCTGCCTTTTCAGTTGGTAGACTCGGCCCCCTTCCGTGAGTTTGTTCAATGTGCGGTTCCTCAGTGGCAGGTTCCCAAACGCCACTTTTTCTCACGGAAGGCGATTCCGTCTCTCTACCGGCATGTGGAAGGCAATGTCCATGCCTCGCTGGACAGGGCGGTCAGCGGTAAGGTGCATATTACCGCTGACTCATGGTCCAGCAGGCATGGACAGGGACGTTATCTTTCTTTCACGGCCCATTGGGTCACTCTATTGGCAGCTGGGAGGGATGCAGGACAAGGTGCAGTAGTGTTGGAGGTTGTTCCGCCACCACGCCTCCAAAATGCTACTACTGGTTGTGACACACCTCTCTCCTCCACCCCCTCCTCTTCTTCTTCCTCCATGTCCTCTTCGAGTGCTCTGTCCTCGGAACCAGCGGTGCTCCGTAGGCGTACAAGGGGCTACGCGAGTACGCAGGCAAAAAGATGCCATGCCGTGCTTGCGCTGGTGTGTTTGGGGGACAGGAGCCACACTGGGCCAGAGGTTCTGGCAGCTCTGCAGGGGCAGGCCGAGAGGTGGTTGACGCCACGCCAGCTTAAGCCAGGAATGGTCGTTTCTGACAATGGCACCAACCTCCTCTCCGCCCTGCGACAGGGGCAGCTCACCCATGTGCCCTGTATGGCTCACGTCCTCAACCTGGTGGTGCAGCGGTTCTTGGGCAGGTTCCCAGGCTTACAGGATGTCCTGAGGCAGGCCAGGAAAGTCTGTGTGCATTTCCGCCGATCTTATAATGCCAGTGCTCGGCTGACTGAGCTGCAAAAGGAGCTGAACCTGCCCAAGAACCGCCTAATATGTGACATGCCCACCAGGTGGAACTCAACGTTGGCCATGCTGCAGTGACTGCACACGCAGCAGAGGGCCATCAATGAGTACCTTTGCGACTACGGCACCAGGACAGGGTCAGGGGAGCTTGGCTTTTTTTCCCCACGCTAGTGGAGCATGATCAGGGATGCATGCACTGTCCTCTCACCATTTGAGGAGGCCACGAGGATGGTGAGCAGTGACAGTGCATGCATCAGTGACACTGTACCTCTTGTCCACCTGTTGGAGCATACGCTGCGTGGGATAATGGACAGGGCACTTGAGGCAGAACAGAGGCAGGAAGAGGAGGACTTCCTTGCCTCTCAAGGCCCCCTTTATCCAGACAGTGTTCCTTCTGTCCCACCCATCACACAGGAAGAGGATGAGGATGAGGAGGAGGAGGAGGAGGAGGATTGTGTGAGCATGGAGGTGGAGCCTGGCACTCAGCATCAGCAGCAGCAGTCTTTTAGGGATGATGTACAGTCCCAACAAACCAGTGGACTTGTACGTGGCTGGGAGGAGGTGGCTGGCGATCATGTCATCCTCAGTGACCCAGAAGACTCCGGACCGAATGCCTCAGTTAACCTACGCTGCATGGCCTCCCTGATCCTGCAAAGCCTGCGGAAGGATCCTCGTGTTCTTCGGATCAAGGAGAGGGACCATTACTGGCTGGCCACTCTCCTTGATCCACGGTACAAGGGTAAGGTTGCGGACCTTATCTTGCCGTCACAGAGGGAGCAGAGGATGAGACATCTCAGGGAGGCCTTGCAGAAAGGTCTGTGCAACGCGTTCCCAGAAGCTGGGAGGTTACAAACTCCTGGTCCTGGACGACGAGTTGCTGAGGCTTCGGTCAGTAGCAGAAGGAGCCGTGGGGAAGGTGGACGTCTGACCGATGCGTTCAGACAATTTTTTAGTCCGCAGCCCCAAGGTATGATCGGTTCCAGCAACCATCGCCAGCGTCTGATATACATGGTGCAGGAATACCTAGGGGCAAGGTCAGACTTGGACACCTTTCCCACCGAAAATCCTCTGGCTTACTGGGTCCTGAGGATGGATCACTGGCCAGAGCTTGCACAGTATGCAATTGAGCTACTGGCCTGTCCTGCATCCAGCGTTCTTTCCGAACGCACATTCAGTGCTGCTGGAGGATTTGTCAACGATCATAGGGTGCGCCTGTCCACCGACTCGGTTGATCGACTGACCTTCATAAAAATGAATCAGTCTTGGATCACCACCAGCTACCAGACACCTGAAGCGGATATAACGGAATAATTTATAATGTCACATCCCTTCAAGACTGCCTATGCTGATGCTGAGTGACTGTCCTGTTATGTTCACTGACTATCCTCTTCCTCCTCCTCAATGATCCATGCCACCACACCAGTGCCTAAGGCACAATTTTTCAGCCCCTGTATAACAGGGGCGTGTAATTACAATTTTTTAAAAAGATGCTTCGCAACAGGTGTGACTGCTGTGCTCCAAGTACAGTATCTGTGAGGGGTTGCAGTGTTGTGGCACCAGCACCAGTGCCTAAGGCACAATTTTTCAGCCCCTGTATAACAGGGGCGTGTAATTACAATTTTTTAAAAAGATGCTTCGCAACAGGTGTGACTGCTGTGCTCCAAGTACAGTATCTGTGAGGGGTTGCAGTGTTGTGGCACCAGCACCAGTGCCTAAGGCACAATTTTTCAGCCCCTGTATAACAGGGGCGTGTAATTACAATTTTTTAAAAAGATGCTTCGCAACAGGTGTGACTGCTGTGCTCCAAGTACAGTATCTGTGAGGGGTTGCAGTGTTGTGGCACCAGCACCAGTGCCTAAGGCACAATTTTTCAGCCCCTGTTGGGGCGTGTAATTACAATTTTTAGGCAATGCTTTGCAACAGGTCTCATTGCTGTGCTCAGAGTACAGTATCTGTGAGGGGTTGCAGTGTTGTGGCACCAGCACCAGTGCCTAAGGCACAATTTTTCAGCCCCTGTATAACAGGGGCGTGTAATTACAATTTTTTAAAAAGATGCTTCGCAACAGGTGTGACTGCTGTGCTCCAAGTACAGTATCTGTGAGGGGTTGCAGTGTTGTGGCACCAGCACCAGTGCCTAAGGCACAATTTTTCAGCCCCTGTTTAACAGGGGCGTGTAATTACAAATCTTGATCTAATAGTTCACAGCAGGGCCCATTCCTGCGCCCACCAAGAGTAACTATGAGGGCCTACAGTCTTGTGGCAACACCGTCCACCACCACCACCACCACCAAAGGCCCAATTTTTCTGCCCTGTTCAACAGGTGCATGCAATTACAAATCTTGATCTAATAACTCACAGCAGGGCCCATTCCTGCACCCACCAAGAGTAACTGTGAGGGCTTACAGTCTTGTGGCAACACCGTCCACCACCACCACCACCACCAAAGGCCCAATTTTTCTGCCCTGTTCAACAGGTGCATGCAATTACAAATCTTGATCTAATAACTCACAGCAGGGACCATTCCTGCACCCACCAAGAGTAACTGTGAGGGCTTACAGTCTTGTGGCAACACCGTCCACCACCACCACCACCAAAGGCCCAATTTTTCTGCCCGGTTCAACAGGTGCATGCAAGTACAAATCTTGATCTATTAACTCACAGCAGGGCCCATTCCTGTGCCCACCAGTCTTGTGGCTACACCAACATCTAATAGGGCAAATTTCTGCAGAGTATATACGGCAGGCCCCTACTTTCAAACATCCAACTTACAAACGACTCCTACTTGCAAACGGCAAGAGAAAACAGGAAGTGAGAGGAAATCTACCCCTAGGAAGGGAAATTCTATCCTGTTAGATTTAATTTGGGAAAAAGGTATCTCCTCTCTACTGATGCTTTATCACCAATCCTTGTTTCAATTAAAACCCCACTTTTCCAAAAACATTTGTCATTGGGACGGAAAGTGAGGTGTCATGTTCTGAACAGATGTGCAAAGACAGCAAATGTTACAGGGGTGATAACCCCTCCCTATGTTCTCCAAAAAGCTTAAAAATAGATTTTTTTGGGATGGAGCTACACTTCATAATGTACCTGTTCAGATTCTACTTAAGAACAAACCTACAGTCCGTGTCTTGTTTGCACCACCTATATACTGCTGTTCAGAGTATATAGGGTTGTAGGTATAGGGTTTTATTTTGGGTGCGGGGTCCCCCTTAATATCCATACAAGACCCAAAGGGGCTGGGGTGGGGGGGGGGGGGGGTGATGGGGTAGCCATGCCATTTTTCTCAAGGATTTTCAGCCATATGGCGGCCAGGACAAGACATGACATTAAAGCCGCAAGTGGTTTTAAATGGCTTCTTTTTTTCCTTTACAAATGTCATTTTGTGCAAGGACAGTTCTAAACACGGGAAACACATGCCACTTCACAGGCATACTTTAGACACCCCCCAGGTACCATATTTAAAGGAAAATTTCACTTTTTTTTTTTCACTTTATGCATCATTAAAATGACTGCTCCCGAAAAAACGTTAGTTTTTAAAATTTCTTTTTGCATTGATATATGTCCCCTGGGGCAGGACCCGGGTCCCCAAACCTATTTTATGACATTAACATGCATATTGGCCGTTGTAATTAGCAATTTTGATTTCGAACGTTCGCGTCCATTATAACGAATAGGGTTCGAAAATTCGCGCGAACTTTCGGTCCGTTCGAAGGTTCTGGTGCGAACCGAACCCGGGGGTGTTCGGCTCATCCCTAGTATAAGTATGTTTATATAAAAGAAATAAAGAATATCTGATTAAAAAAAAAAAAAACTTGCGGTCTCTTCCTGGTCCCTTCCGTGATAGGCGGAACTGTGTCTGCTGAGAATCGCCTATCACGAACATTCTCTCATCCTCACCCATCCCAGCAGACACTGTGTTCAGTGTTCCGCCAATCACGGACGTCTGCTGGGAAACTGAGGATGAGAGAACGTTCGTGATAGGCGTTTTCTAAGACGACACAGTTCCGCTTATCACGGAAGGGACCAGGAAGAGACCGCGAGTTTTAAACGATGGACGCCGCAGCCTTTCAATTTTTTTCAGGTACAATTTACAATGTTCAATTTCAATTTTAGGGGCACAGTGAGGATGGGCACAGTCAGTGGCGGCTGGTGCTCAAAATTTTTGGGGGGGGCGCAAACAAACTGAAAAAAAAAAAATCAATTGCCGCCACTGTGCCCATTAAACGCAGCCACTGTGCCCAAACGCCACCAGTTTGCCCCCTCAAATACAGCCAGTTTGTTTCCATATACAGCCAGTGTGCCCCCATATATATATAACCAGTGTGCCCCCATATATACAGCCAGTGTGCCCCCATATACAGCCAGTGTGCCCCCATATACAGCCAATGTGCCCCCATATACAGCACGTTTGTCCCCATATATAGCCAGTGTGCCCCCATATATATAGCCAGTGTGCCCCCATATACAGCCAATTTGTCCCCATATACAGCCAGTTCCCCCCAAATGCAGCCAGTTTGTCCCCCATATACAGCCAGTTCCCCCCAAATGCAGCCAGTTTGTCCCCCATATACAGCCAGTTCCCCACAAATGCAGCCAGTTTGTCCCCCATATACAGCCAGTTCCCCCCAAATGCAGCCAGCGTGTCCCCCATATACAGCCAGTTCCCCCCATATTCAGCCAGTTTGTCCCCCATATACAGCCAGTTCCCCCATATTCAGCCAGCGTGTCCCCCATATACAGCCAGTTCCCCCCATATTCAGCCAGTTTGTCCCCCATATTCAGCCAGTTTGTCCCCCATATTCAGCCAGTTCCCCCCATATTCAGCCAGTTTGTCCCCCATATACAGCCAGTTCCCTCCATATTCAGCCAGTTTGTCCCCCATATTCAGCCAGTTCCCCCCATATTCAGCCAGTTTGTCCCCCATATACAGCCAGTTCCCTCCAAATGCAGCCAGTTTGTCCCCCAAATGCAGCCAGTTTGTCCCCCATATACAGCCTGTCCCCCCCCCCCCCAGCCCTGCACTTACCTTCCTCGGTCCGCGCCATCCTCGATGTGTTCTCCCGCCCTCGATGTCGCTTCAGCCAATCAGGTTACCAGTAACCAGTAGTGATGAGCCGAACACCCCCGGGTTCGGTTCGCACCAGAACCCGCGAACGGACCGAAAGTTCGCGCGAACATTAGAACCCTATTAAATACAATGGATGCGAACGTTCGGATTCTAAAGTGCTAATTATAACGACTATTATCCATGTTATTGTCTGAAACAGAGTTTGGGAACCCGGGTTCTGCACCAGGGGACATGTATCAATGCAAAAAGAAGTTTTAAAAACTGACGTTTTCCGGGAGCAGTCATTTTAATGATGCATAAAGTGAAAAAAAAAAAGTCAAATATTCCTTTAAATATTGTACCTGGGGGGTGTCTAAAGTATGCCTGTGAAGTGCCACGTGTTTCCCGTGTTTAGAACTGTCCTTGCACAAAATAACATTTCTAAAGGAAAAAAAGCCATTTAAAACTGCTTGCGGCTTTAATGCAATGTCTGGTCCCGGTAATATGGATGAAAATCTTTAGGAAAAATGGCATAGCTACCCCATCAACCCCCCCCCCCTACCCCAGCCCATTACCAGCCCCTTTGGGTCTTGTATGGATATTAAGGGGAACCCCGCACACAAAATAAAAAAGCCCCTATATACTCTGAACAGCCGTATACAGGCGGTGCATACAAGACAGGGACTGTAGGTTTGTTCTTATGTAGAATCTGTTTGTAATTTTGAACAGCTGCATTGTTTAAGTGTAGCTCCATGCCAAATTCCTTTTTTTTAGCTTTTTGGAAAACATAGGGAACGGTTATCACCCCTGTCACATTTTTTTTGCTGTCTGTGCCCCTGTTCAGAACATTTCACCTCACTTTGCGTCCCAATGACAACTGTTTTTGAAATGTGGTGTTTGTATTGAAACAAGGATTGGTGATAAAGCATCAGTAGAGAGGAGACACCTTTCTCCCATATTAAGTCTTACAGGAGAGAATTTTCCTTCCAAGGGGTAGATTTCCTCTCACTTCCTGTTGTCTTCTTCCGTTTGCAAGTAGTAGTAGTTTGTAAGTTGGATGTTTGAAAGTAGGGACCTTCCGTATATACTCTGCAGAAATTGGCCCCTTAGGTGTTGGTGTTGGCACAACACTGAAAGCACTCACAGTTATTCTTGGTGGGTGCTGGAACGCCCTGCTGTCAAGTATAATATCAGGAATTGTAATAACATATAATTGTTGATCAGTGGTAGTAAAAATTGGGCCTTTGATGGTGGTGCTGGTGCCACAACACTGTAAGGCCTGACAGTTACTCTTGGTGGGCGCAGCAATGGTCCCTGCTGTGAATTATTAGATCAATAATTATAATTGCATCCCCCTGTTGAACAGGGGCTGAAAAATTGGGCCTTTGGTGGTGGTGGTGGTGGTGATGGTGGTGCTGGTGCCACAACACTGTAAGGCCTGACAGTTACTCTTGGTGGGCGCAGCAATGGGCCCTGCTGTGAATTATTAGATCAATAATTATAATTGCATGCCCCTGTTGAACAGGGGCTGAAAAATTGGGCCTTTGGTGGTGGTGGTGGTGGTGATGGTGTTGCTGGTGCCACAACACTGTAAGGCCTGACAGTTACTCTTGGTGGGCGCAGCAATGGGCCCTGCTGTGAATTATTAGATCAATAATTATAATTGCATGCCCCTGTTGAACAGGGGCTGAAAAATTGGGCCTTAGGCACTGGTGGCACAACACTGCAACCCCTCACAGATACTGTACTTGGAGCACAGCAATGAGGCCTGTTGCAAAGTATTGCATCAAAAATTTTAATTACACGCCCCTGTTAAACAGGGGCTGAAAAATTGGGCCTTAGGCACTGGTGGCGTCACCCATAAACCAAAATGATCTTCCAAGCTATCATCGTTAATCGTATCATTGAGGAGGAGGAGGAGGATAGCCAGACAACATAACAGCACAGGCACCCAGCATCAGCATCAGTCTTGAAGGGATGTGACATTTTAAAATCAATTAGTCTGTTATATCAGCATCTGGTGTGTGGTAGCTGGTGGTGATCCAAGACTGGTTCATCTTGATGAAAGTCAGTCGATCAACCGAGTCGGTGGACAGGCGCACCCTGTGATCCGTGACAAATCCTCCAGCAGCACTGAATGTGCGTTCTGAAAGAACGCTGGATGCAGGACAGGCCAGTAGCTCAATTGCATACTGTGCAAGCTCTGGCCAGTGATCCATCCTCAAGACCCAGTAAGCCAGAGGATTTTCGGTGGGGAAGGTGTCCAAGTCTGACCTTGCCCCTAGGTATTCCTGCACCATGTATATCAGACGCTGGCGATGGTTGCTGGAACCGATCATACTTTGGGGCTGCGGACTAAAGAATTGTCTGAACGCATCGGTCAGACGGCCACCTTCCCCACCGCTCCTTCTTTGACTGCCCGAAGCCTCAGCAACTCGTTGTCCAGGACCAGGAGTTTGTAACCTCCCAGTCTCTGGGAACGCGTTGCACAGACCTTTCTGCAAGGCCTCCCGGAGTTGTCTCATCCTCTGCTCCCTCTGCGACGGTACGATAAGGTCCGCAACCTTACCCTTGTACCGTGGATCAAGGAGAGTGGCCAGCCAGTAATGGTCCCTCTCCTTGATCCGAAGAATACGAGGATCCTTCCGCAGACTTTGCAGGATCAGAGAGGCCATGCAGCGTAGGTTAGCTGAGGCATTCAGTCCGGAGTCCTCTGGGTCACTAAGGACGACATGATCCGCAGCCACCTCCTCCCAGCCACGTACAAGTCCACTGGTTTCTTGGGACTGTAAATCATCCTTAAAAGACTGCTGCTGATGATGCTGAGTGCCAGCCTCCACCTCCATGCTGACACAATCCTCCTCCTCCTCCTCCTCCTCTTCCTGTGCGATGGGTGGGACAGAAGGAACACTGTCTGGGTAAAGGGGGCCTTGAGAGGCAAGGAAGTCCTCCTCTTCCTGCCTCTGTTCTGCCTCAAGTGCCCTGTCCATTATTCCACGCAGCGTGTGCTCCAACAGGTGGACAAGAGGTACAGTGTCACTGATGCATGCACTGTCACTGCTCAACATCCTCGTGGCCTCCTCAAATGGTGCCAGGACAGTGCATGCATCCCTGATCATGCCCCACTGGCGTGGTGAAAAAAACCCGAGCTCCCCTGACCCTGTCCTGGTGCCGTAGTCGCACAGGTACTCATTGATGGCCCTCTGCTGCGTGTGCAGCCGCTGCAGCATGGCCAACGTTGAGTTCCACCTGGTGGGCATGTCACATATAAGGCGGTTCTTGGGCAGGTTCAACTCCTTTTGAAGCTCAGCCAGGCGAGTACTGGCATTATAAGATCTGCGGAAATGCACACAGACTTTCCTGGCCTGCCTCAGGACATCCTGTAAGCCCGGGTACCTGCCCAAGAACCGCTGCACCACCAGGTTAAGGACGTGAGCCATACAGGGCACATGGGTCAGTTGTCCCTGTCGGAGGGCGGAGAGGAGGTTGGTGCCATTGTCGCAAACCACCAATCCTGGCTTAAGCTGGCGTGGCGTCAACCACCTCTCGGCCTGCCCCTGCAGAGCAGACAGGACCTCTGCCCCAGTGTGGCTCCTGTCCCCCAAACACACCAGCGCAAGCACGACATGGCATCTTTTTGCCTGCGTACTTGCGTAGCCCCTTGAACGCCTACGGAGCACCGCTGGTTCCGAGGACAAACCACAGGAAGAGGCCATGGAGGAAGAAGAAGAGGAGGGGGTGGAGGAGAGAGGTGTGTCACAACCAGTAGTAGCATTTTGGAGGCGTGGGGGTGGAACAACCTCCAACACTACTGCACCTTGTCCTGCATCCTTCCCAGCTGCCAAAAGAGTGACCCAATGGGCCGTGAAAGAAAGGTAACGTCCCTGTCCATGCCTGCTGGACCATGAGTCAGCGGTAATATGCACCTTACCGCTGACCGCCCTGTCCAGTGAGGCCAAGACATTGCCTTCCACATGCCTGTAGAGAGCCGGAATAGCCTTCCGTGCGAAAAAGTGTCGTTTGGGAACCTGCCACTGAGGAACCGCACATTGCACAAACTCACGGAAGGGGGCCGAGTCTACTAACTGAAAAGGCAGCAGTTGAAGCGCTAGCAATTTAGCCAAGCTAGCATTCAACCGCTGGGCATGTGGATGGCTGGGAGTGAACTTCTTTCGACGGTCCAGCAGCTGGGGCAGGGAAATTTGCCTGCTAGAATCGGACGTTGGTGTACTGCTAGCAGAGTGCCCGCAAGTACTTGCCTGTGACACACCTAATTCTACACCTTCATTCCTCTCAGAGCAGGTTTCAGAGAGGAGTGAAGGTATAGTGGGGTTGGAGATCCCAGCTGATGCGGTGCAAGAAGAGGTCAGCTTTGTTCTTTGGTGTGGGTCTTTAAGGTAGGCTTGCCAACGAGCTGCATGGCAGGTCAACATATGTCTGATCAAGCATGTGGTGCCCAAGCGGCTGATGTTTTGGCCACGCGATATACGCTTGAGACATATGTTGCAAACAGCAGCTGTGCGATCTGATGCACTCGCCTCAAAAAAGGCCCACACCAAAGAACTTTTTGAATGACGGGCAGAGGCAGCGCCCTGCACAGGCGGAGCTCTGCAGTGTGATTCCGTCGGTGTGCTGCCCATACGCTGGCCACTCAAGGGCATCCTGCCTCGTTGGAGATGTGCCTCCTCCTCATCCTCCTCCTCCTCCTCTCTCCTATTAGGCACCCAAGTGGAGTCAGTGACCTCATCATCCCCTCCCTCCTCATCACTGGAGCCAATCTGGCAGTATGCTGCAGCTGCTGGAACATGACTGCCAGATTGGTGTCCTTCTTGAGCATCCCCTCTCTCTGCTCTCACGCTGCTGCCTTCCTCTAGCTGGGTATCATCATCAGATCCTTCCAAACGCTGGGCATCCTCCTGGAGCATGTACCCAACACTGTGCTCAAACAGTTCGGGGGACTCCTCAGGAGGAGGGCATGGTGGGTCTAGGGAAGGATTGACTAATGAAGATAATAATACCAGAGAAGAGGACGCTTTGGCAGCTGCTTTGCCACTACCCTGAGCCTGGGTGAGAGAGGATGAGGAGGATGAGGTGGGCTTGGTCATCCACTCTACCAAGTCTTCGGCATGATGTGGCTCAACATGTCCAGCTGCCGAAAACAAGGACAAGCGTGTCCCATGGCCATGTGCTGATGACAATGCACCGCGTACACGACCAGCACTGTTGCCCCCAGACACAGAGCCTGCTTGCCCTCTTTTTTTGCCTCCTGACTGTCTGCCTCTCCTTGGTTGCCTTCCAGACATTCTAATGGATGGCCTGCAGGGAGATGGGAAAAACAGCAATAAGGGCTACCTTCAGGTGTATATTGTGCAGGAGGCTTAGCAACAATGACACTGACACTGTCCCCTGCCTATCCTTCTCTGTCCCTAAACACAAGGATTGAAAATATGGTTCAGCAAAAAAGTTTTAGAACAGAATAGCACACTGACACTTTCCCTCACTGTCCTACTCTGTCCCTCCCTACAAACAAGATTTAGCACAGAATAGCACACTGATAATTTCTACGAGTGTCCTTCTCTGTCCCTCAACTCAGGGATTGAAAATATGGAACAGCAAAATAGTTTTAGAACAGAATAACACACTGTCAGTTTCCCTCACTGTACCTCTCTGTCCCTCAACTCAAGGATTGAAAATATGGAACAGCAAAATTGATTTAGAACAGAATAGCACACTGTCAGTTTCACTCACTGTAGCTCTCTGTCCCTCAAATCAAGGATTGAAAATATGGTTCAGCAAAATAGTTTTAGAGCACAATAGCACACTGACACTTTCCCTCACTGTAGCTCTCTGTCCCTCAACTCAAGGATTGAAAATATGGAACAGCAAAATAGGTTTAGAACAGAATAGCACACTGTCAGTTTCACTCACTGTACCTCTCTGTCCCTCAACTCAAGGATTGAAAATATGGTTCAGCAAAATAGTTTTAGAACAGAATAGTACACTGTCAGTTTCCCTCACTGTACCTCTCTGTCCCTCAACTCAAGGATTGAAAATATGGAACAGCAAAATTGATTTAGAACAGAATAGCACACTGTCAGTTTCACTCACTGTACCTCTCTGTCCCTCAACTCAAGGATTGAAAATATGGTTCAGCAAAATAGTTTTAGAACACAATAGCACACTGAAACTTTCCCTCACTGTAGCTCTCTGTCCCTCAACTCAAGGATTGAAAATATGGTTCAGCAAAATAGTTTTAGAACACAATAGCACACTGACACTTTCCCTCACTGTAGCTCTCTGTCCCTCAACTCAAGGATTGAAAATATGGAACAGCAAAATAGTTTTAGAACAGAATAGCACACTGTCAGTTTCACTCACTGTACCTCTCTGTCCCTCAACTCAAGGATTGAAAATATGGTTCAGCAAAATAGTTTTAGAACAGAATAGCACACTGTCAGTTTCCCTCACTGTACCTCTCTGTCCCTCAACTCAAGGATTGAAAATATGGAACAGCAAAATTGATTTAGAACAGAATAGCACACTGTCAGTTTCACTCACTGTACCTCTCTGTCCCTCAACTCAAGGATTGAAAATATGGTTCAGCAAAATAGTTTTAGAACACAATAGCACACTGACACTTTCCCTCACTGTAGCTCTCTGTCCCTCAACTCAAGGATTGAAAATATGGTTCAGCAAAATAGTTTTAGAACACAATAGCACACTGACACTTTCCCTCACTGTAGCTCTCTGTCCCTCAACTCAAGGATTGAAAATATGGAACAGCAAAATAGTTTTAGAACACAATAGCACACTGACACTTTCCCTCACTGTACCTCTCTGTCCCTCAACTCAAGGATTGAAAATATGGTTCAGCAAAATAGTTTTAGAACACAATAGCACACTGACACTTTCCCTCACTGTAGCTCTCTGTCCCTCAACTCAAGGATTGAAAATTTGGTTCAGCAAAATAGTTTTAGAACACAATAGCACACTGACACTTTCCCTCACTGTAGCTCTCTGTCCCTCAACTCAAGGATTGAAAATATGGTTCAGCAAAATAGTTTTAGAACACAATAGCACACTGACACTTTCCCTCACTGTAGCTCTCTGTCCCTCAACTCAAGGATTGAAAATATGGTTCAGCAAAATAGTTTTAGAACAGAATAGCACACTGTCAGTTTCCCTCACTGTACCTCTCTGTCCCTACAAACAAGGTTTAGCACAGAATGACACACTGACACTCTCCCTACCTATCCTTATTTGTCCCTAAACACAAGGAATCCAGGATTAGTAAAGGAAAAAAAATGACACTGTCCCTGCCTATGCTTCTCTTTCCCTGCTCCGGAACACACTACACAAGGCCGCCGCGCTGGCGGCCTTTTATAGTGTGGGGCGTGTACTAAACCCCATCAGCAATAATTGGCCACAGGCATCCTGCCTGTGGCCAATCATTGCTCTCCTCACTGCCGGCGCTGTGATTGGCCAAGCATGCGGGGTCACAGTGCATGCTTGGCCAATCACAGCGCCTGGATGACACTGCGATGGCGTAGTGCATTGTGGGCCGTTCGCGTCACTCGAATTTGGTGCGAACGGCCCAAATCGTTCGATCTTCGTCGAACGATCGAACAGCCGATGTTCGAGTCGAACGTATGTTCGACTCGAACACGAAGCTCATCCCTAGTAACCAGATCCGGTGAACTTGATTGGCTGAAACCTCCACACAGTCTTCTCCAAGGAACGCACCCCCGTGCGTACCTGGGAGGAGTTTTTGGAAGCCGAATACAGCGTGAGAGCTGTATTCGGAAAGCCTATCAGAGCCGCTGGCTCTGATAGACACTTCCAAGTCACACCCACCGCTGGCCGCTGCTCTAATTCATATGGCCGGCGCTCACCAGGAGGCCGGCCATATGTATAGTGGGCAGCGCGGCAGCAGTGACAATACACAGATTCATGCAATGCATGAATCTGTGTATTGTCTTTCAGTAGCGGTGCGGGAGCGAGAGGGGGCGGCGCTCCGGCGCCCTCTATGGACGCACCGCCACTGGGCACAGTGAGGTTGGGCACAGTGAGGATGGGCACAGTGAGGATGGGCACAGCAAGGTGGCAATGGGCAGTGACAATTGGCTTAGTGAAGTTGCAATGGGCACAGTGAGGCGTGCAAATGGGCATTGTTGACCCTCTTCCACTCACAGTAGCTGCTGCATTCTCACCCTCGGCTTATACTCGAGTCAGTAAGTTTTCCCAGTTTTTTGTGGTAACATTAGGTACCTCGGCTTATACTCGGGTCGGCTTATACTCGAGTATATACAGTATATGTAGAGAAAGAGAGGCTCATTTCTCCAGGAAGTGAGGCTTTGATTCTCAAGAGATGTTCTATTATTGCCTATGTCTGTTTGTTTTGTTCTCTTTCAGGTGCATTGGAAACGTCTATCAAAATCACCGGAGAGTGGGTGGGTTAGATAGAGAGAGATAAGAATACTGTAATGTATATTGATGTGATTTTATTGTGTATGCATGTCAAATTTATATTTTCTTGTACTGTTTTATCCCCCTCCCTTCCCGTCCAAGTTTTGTGGGGTTCAGGTGCTGACTCTCAGGATTGAGAGTAATTTTTTTCCCGACGATGAGGACATCGTCTTTTTGCGGTGGGGGAAGTGTGTAGCGCCCTGCTCCTGTTGGGTAGGCGCTATGTGTTAAATTTAGTTATCTGAGCTGTATTTTAGCTCAGAAGGATTAAGATAAATTGTTGGCTCTGTTTCAGTCCAGCTGGGTTGCATGGTTTTCATCTTGACAGTGGGTGTCGCTGTCACCACGGGTCAAGGTTGGAAATGCAATGGGCTGGGTGTATTGGGTATTTTCTTTCCCAGAAGTGGCTCAGGGGGCATGGTCAACCTGCTGTGCATTCTGGGAAGGGGTACTTAAGGGACAGAGACCGCGCTATCGGGGTTCGTTTGCTGGATCCTGACCTGAGGGCCCTCCAGGCCTCAGGGATGTGCGAGCTTTTTCTAGGCCTCGGGGCCTGCTGGCCCGAGGCTCTGCAACTGAGAGTAGGCCCAGGAGTTTCTGGGGCCTACTAGTCCAGGGATGGTCCTACGCGGTCTTTCCTGCGGGAAGAAGCGGAACAATTGGGGGCTTAATTGAGGGACGCATCCTGGCCAATTTACCTCACGGTGCTGCCGGCTGGCTGAAAGATTCTGACACCGTGAGCTGTGTACTTTTTGAAGGAACTTTTGCAAAGTGTCAGTGTGGTTGCATGATCTTGTGGCGGAAGATTGTGAAACGACTCGACGGCACTCATCAAGTCTGTGGCAGAGGCTTTGAACGAGCTTTGCACCAGTTGCTAGGCCAGTGAGAGTAGGCCTATCCGGTGGTTGCTGAATCCAGTGTGGAACCGATTTGTCCTCTGGATCTAAGATTGTGCCTGATCCGCAAAGCAAGGTACCTGAACCTCCCCTTTCCGTCCAACCCTCTGTTGGAACTGTTTAATAAAACTCTTGAAGAAAAAGTAACCAGGTGTTGGTGTGGACATTCATGAGGGATCCCTAAGACGAGTGTGGTGAACAGAAAGGTAACGGCAGGCCCAAATTTAAACCAGCGGCCTTTTCGGGGGTATTGCTACACATATACAGGTCCTTCTCAAAAAATTAGCATATTGTGATAAAGTTCATTATTTTCTGTAATGTACTGATAAACATTAGACTTTCATATATTTTAGATTCATTACACACAACTGAAGTAGTTCAAGCCTTTTCTTGTTTTAATATTGATGATTTTGGCATACAGCTCATGAAAACCCAAAAATCCTATCTCAAAAAATTAGCATATCATGAAAAGGTTCTCTAAACGAGCTATTAACCTAATCATCTGAATCAACTAATTAACTCTAAACACCTGCAAAAGATTCCTGAGGCTTTTAAAAACTCCCAGCCTGGTTCATTACTCAAAACCGCAATCATGGGTAAGACTGCCGACCTGACTTCTGTCTAGAAGGCCATCATTGACACCCTCAAGCAAGAGGGTAAGACACAGAAAGAAATTTCTGAACGAATAGGCTGTTCCCAGAGTGCTGTATCAAGGCACCTCAGTGGGAAGTCTGTGGGAAGGAAAAAGTGTGGCAGAAAACGCTGCACAACGAGAAGAGGTGACCGGACCCTGAAGAAGATTGTGGAGAAGGACCGATTCCAGACCTTGGAGGACCTGCGGAAGCAGTGGACTGAGTCTGGAGTAGAAACATCCAGAGCCACCGTGAACAGGCGTGTGCAGGAAATGGGCTACAGGTGCCGCATTCCCCAGGTCAAGCCACTTTTGAACCAGAAACAGCGGCAGAAGCGCCTGACCTGGGCTACAGAGAAGCAGCACTGGACTGTTGCTCAGTGGTCCAAAGTACATTCGGAAATCAAGGTGCCAGAGTCTGGAGGAAGACTGGGGAGAGGGAAATGCCAAAATGCCTGAAGTCCAGTGTCAAGCACCCACAGTCAGTGATGGTCTGGGGTGCCATGTCAGCTGCTGGTGTTGGTCCACTGTGTTTTATCAAGGGCAGGGTCAATGCAGCTAGCTATCAGGAGATTTTGGAGCACTTCATGCTTCCATCTGCTGAAAAGCTTTATGGAGATGAAGATTTCATTTTTCAGCACGACCTGGCACCTGCTCACAGTGCCAAAACCACTGGTAAATGGTTTACTGACCATGGTATTACTGTGCTCAATTGGCCTGCCAACTCTCCTGACCTGAACCCCATAGAGAATCTGTGGGATATTGGGAAGAGAAAGTTGAGAGACGCAAGACCCAACACTCTGGATGAGCTTAAGGCCGCTTTCGAAGCATCCTGGGCCTCCATAACACCTCAGCAGTGCCACAGGCTGGTTGCCTCCATGCCACGCCGCATTGAAGCAGTCATTTCTGCAAAAGGATTCCCGACCAAGTATTGAGTGCATAACTGAACATAATTATTTGAAGGTTGACTTTTTTTGTATTAAAAACACTTTTCTTTTATTGGTCGGATGAAATATGCTAATTTTTTGAGATAGGATTTTGGGGGTTTCATGAGCTGTATGCCAAAATCATCAATATTAAAACAAGAAAAGGCTTGAACTACTTCAGTTGTGTGTAATGAATCTAAAATATATGAAAGTCTAATGTTTATCAGTACATTACAGAAAATAATGAACTTTATCACAATATGCTAATTTTTTGAGAAGGACCTGTATATACTGTATATATATAAAAAAGTACTGACACCAGTGGTAGAACTACCAGGGTCGCAAAGGTTGCGCTTGCGACTGGGCTCTGGCATTCATTCCGCCACCATGGGGGGACCTCAAGACAGCAAGAAGGTGGCCTGCTATGGGACCATAATAAACTGTCCCATGATGAGAGTAAAGGGCCCAGGGATCAGTGGGAAGAGTTACAGTTGGGGGTAAGGTGGGACCTTCATGGTTTCTTGCACTGGGGCCCTAAAGGTTCTAGTTATGCCTCTAAACACCAGGTATTTCACACAAGGGAAGCAAAGAAAATACTTTTTAACACAAGTACATGGTACAGTAGATACATAGCAGGACTATAAAATGTTGTGGTAACATTTGAAGTTGAACTCCAGGATTAGAAAATATTGTCTAACTAAGAGAGGCATGTGTATTCTTACCTGAATCGTGGTGTGCGTTGTGTATTTTTTCCAGATCTGTGCAGTAATCTAGCATGAAGTGCTGTCTGTAAAAAAGTCGGTCACTGCTGCCCTCTCGTTTGGTGAAGAGTGACTGGTGTTGTCTCTGCCACCTCTTGTAGTTTTCTGCAGGCAGTGGGAAGACCTGCTTGGTTACTCCCACAGCTCTGCTCTCTGCAAAGTCTATGTACAGTAGTACAATGATGATGTCACTGCTACACTGAAAGGGTAATAACTTGGTTTGCAAAGGCATTATGCACACGGAAAGTGGATTTATATCCTTCAGAGTTATCGGGGAATATATTTAGGTGGTTTTAAACCTCTGACAAGATAAAAAAACAAAACATATTTGAGGAGGTGCAGTGTGGTGCAGCAGCAGTAATTACACAGACTCTGGTTGCAGAGAACAGAATTTGTATTAATGCAGAATCCAGTATTTCACAACAGACATGACGGCACCTGACAAGGAACACTTACGGTATGTCACAGCAAGGTGTAGTAGAGCAGGTCTCAGATGTGCTGACAGCATCTGTTTTGAGGGGCGGTCCGGACCCAAATGGGGAGGTCTCAAGGTAGGATGGCATGTCCCCATCCTTTCCGTACTCATCAGGAACCACTAATCACTGTCCCTATCAGACAGGTGACCTGTCCCTACACTACCCAAATGTGAAATGCGTGCCAAGCCTGGAAGCCAGAGCCTTAAATAGGCTCTGCCTTACCCAAGATGGCTGCCAGAGTCACATGGAGCAGCAGCATTCAACCAGATAGCTTCCCCAGTGACCCTGTAAACCAAAGAGGAACCATGTTCCTCTTGACTTCCTCTCCACTGCAAGGCCGCCGCAGTTGAGAAAATAGACTGCACTTGCCTACACATCTTATTCTGTGGTGTGTACTTGCCTCAATCCAAAGCACCAAGTGTCATTTGTCTCTGCTGTCTTCTACTTTTGCTATATGCATGAGTCACTTCTTAAGAGGTTATATCAACACCAATTAATCCCAGGAGATACATCCCCCCCCCCCCCACAGAACACAGCAGCTGATGTCAGATCCCTACCCCCTGCCTTGTGGAGCTGAAAAAAACCTTTGATCTGTGTGATTTAGAAGGCTGTAGAGGAGAGAGAGTTGCAGTTGCAGATAAACATGTACAACCTGAGGCCAGTTACTTTACTTCACGGTAGGGAAGGATTTACAACCTGAAGGGCCTGGTATGGATATTTGGGGGAACCGCACGCATTTTTTTTTTAATTTGCGGCAGGGTTCCCCTTAATATCCATACCAGACCTGAAGGGCCTGGTAATTTAATTTGGGGGAACCCCCACGCTTTTTTTTTTTTTTTATCAATGACTTTTCTATGCATTGCCGGGAGCCGACAATTCATTAATAGCCGCGAGTGAGTTTTAAATGACTTTTTTTCCTTCAGAAATGACACTTTGTGCAGGGACAGTTCTAAGCACGGGAAACAAGCGTGACTTTACATGCATATTGCCGAACACCGGACCCGAACCCGAACATACAGTCAATTGTTCGGGTTCGGGTCCAGGACCCCAAAACCCAAAAGTTCGGTACGGACCCGAACTTTACAGTTCGGGTCCGCTCAACCCTATATACAAGGGCTCCATAGCATCATTGCATTGGGGTTCAGCTTAGTAGAGAGCTTGTGCAGAAGTAATTCAAGTGTCAAGTCGGTTTAAGGGCTTCCCTTCCCATGTTTATTGGACAGCGTGTAACAAAGCAGGAACCAAAACAAAATGTTCCCTCTCAGGAAAAACCATCACAGTCCAAAACATAATCTAACTGAAAAGTTTTTAAGCTTCCTGGATAGTAGTAAGACCACACTAGGTCTGCTTCAGACCTGCAGACATGTTTCATTACAGCCTGCTGGAACCCTTTCCTAACAACCGATTAACATAGGGTAAAGATAAATTATACCTCAGGTGGGGGAACAAGGTGTGGCCAGTGCTTAACCCCCTACATCCTGCTACATACCTTTCACTGCCACCTTTTTTTCTCATGAACCGCAAAATCCTATGTGGCAAAAAAATAGGATTTTCGTACTCACCGTAAAATCCATTTCTCTGACGTCCATGGACTGACACAGCTGGATACTGTAAACGCGTGGGTATATGTCCCTGCTCGCAGGAGAAGATCTAGGCAGAATGTTAGAAGTTAGAAACATTCTAGAACAAACCAGAGCTGAACAGCCCCGCCCAGGGGGGCGGTCCCTCTGGACATTACCCTCCCACCTGCAGTCAGCAGACTTCAGTTCGTAACAAAGCAGTACAAATCTTAAAAAGGAAGGGTGGGTGCTGTGTCAGTCCATGGACGTCAGAGAAATGGATTTTACGGTGAGTACAAAAATCCTATTTTCTCTTATCGTCCATGGACTGACACAGCTGGATACTGTAAACGCGTGGGACGTCCCAAAGCAGTATCAGAAGGGTGGGAGCAGTAGTAAAGGAACAACCAAAACTTCACTCCAAACAAGCAGAGCTCCTGAACGGAGGAGTTGCAACATTAAACAGCGGCCTGCAATGCTTTGCGGCCGAAGGGAGCATCCGAAGATGCAGCAACATCAACCTTATAAAATCTTGAAAAGGTATGAACGGACGACCAGGTCATCGCCTTGCACACTTGTGCAACCGACGCTTGATGTCGGAAGGCCCAGGAAGCACCAATTGCCTTGGTGGAATGCGCCGCAACCGGAAAGGGAGGCCCCCCACCCTTTAATGGCATAGGCCTGTATGACGGTCTGCCTGATCCACCTAGAGACGGTGGCAGACAACACCGCTCGGCCCTGTTTTGGACCAGACACAGATTTCCGAATGGAAACAGTAGCAGACAGGTACACTCGTAAGGCTTGTACCCATCTTAATGTATAAAGCGCAAACTCTCAGGGATGCGATGGGTGAGGACACATGGACGGAAGAACAATGTCCTTCTTAAGGTGAAGGGCCGAGACCATCCTTAGAAAAGAAGGACGGTCGTGGGCACAACACCGTCATATCCTTATGGAGGACCAAGTAAGGCGACTTGCCGGACAAGGGCGCCAACTCAGACACCCGTCTAATCGAAGCAATGGCCACTAAGAAGGCCAACTTCCGGGACAAGGTCAAGAGAGGAATCTCTCTGATATTCTCAAAGGGATGTTCTTGGAGAACCAAGATGCATCAAATTCAGATACCAAGTAGGGAGATGAGGCTTGACAGGGGGGATCACATGGCGAACCCCCTGACAAAAGGTGCTAATCAAGGAATGGCCCGGTAGCGGTCGTTGAAAAAGACAGCCCGGGCCGAAATCCGACCCTCAAAAAAAAAAGGTATGCAAGGCCAGCTATTGGGTCACACCACGCGCTGTAAGAACAGCAAAATCCTGGGAATGGAATACATCCGAGGACGCCACTCAGGTTCCTCGCACATAGCGATGTAAGCCTTACATGTACGGTGAGATATCTTTCTGGAGGAAGATTCCCGTGTTAACAACATAGAAGAGATGACCGAATACGAGAGAACTCGGTCCTTCAGCACCTGGCTTTAAACAGCCATGCCATTAAAGCCAAGGACTGTAAAGCAGGATGAAGTATGGGATCATGAGTCAGAAGGTCCACCCCAATAGGCAGTCGCCAGGAACGTCTGCGACTAGCCAAAGTAGATCGGCGTACCAATGTCACCGTTCCGGAGCACTGGAATGGCCTCAGCCCCTACTTTGCAAAGCCGGCGAGGCAACAACAGTAGCAGAGGGTAAGCATATATCAGGTGATACTGCCCCCACGGGCTTCCAACGCATCTGATGCGTCCGCCCTGACCAGGATCTTGCCACCTTGCGAGTGAGTCGAGAGGCCATAAGGTCCATGTCAAGGTCACCTGTGGCCAGGTGACAGATGCACACCGTAGGGGGACAGGAGTGCACCGCAAGGTAGTGAACCCTATGGCTGACTGCTGCGGATAGGAAACTGGGTGGTTGTGGAAAGCGGGACCAGAGGAGCACAACCGGGATCCTAACGGAAGCTAGAGCCAAGATTCCCCAGGGCGCGGAGTCTAAGACCCAGCAGGTCTTCTCCAGGGCCTCTAGTGGTGAGGATGTTATGCTGCAGGCTGGGACCAGGTCGGCAGCCCCTGGAGTTTCCTAGCTCACGCCCCGTAGGATAAGGGGAAAAGAGGGGAAGCAGCAGCACAAGATATGAGAGAACCGAATAACAAGCTGAAGGTCAGGGGCCACAAGCAGACAAGGATAACAAAAGAACGAGCCGAAGGTCAAGGGTCACGAGCAGACAGGGATAGTCAGGGACAAGCCAAATATGTAACAGAGAGACAGACGTAGCACACGGCAGGCAGGAACCCAAACACACAATGCCTAACAAACACGTTGATCAGCAAAACAGGCTTGCAGTGCACAGGTTAATATAGTGTTCTGTGATAGGGCCTGGGGTGGAGTCTGGCTGGGAGGAGATTATAAAGGAAGCCAGGTGAAAGGGCTCAGGCCTCTAAGATGAACACATGGGAAGGAAGGTAAGCTGACAGACAAACACTACTGCATATCCATGACAGTACCCTCCCTCTTATGGGCCCTCCCCCGCCTGGGCCCAGGCTTAAAGGGAAATCTCTGATGAAACCTTCTCAACAGATGAGGTGCAGCGACATCAGATGCAGCGATCCAAGACGCCTCCTCAGGACCAAAACCTCTCCAATGCACAAGGTACTGAAGAATGCCTCTGCAGAGCCGAGAATCCAGAACTTGTCTAACCTCGTACTTAAGATTATCCTCAGAGACTGAAAACGAGGTAGGGAGATGACAAGAAGATCTATTGAGGACCAAAGGCTCTCTAGGAATAAGCAAGGGCATGAGAGGATCAACAGGAATCTGAGGAGGGTCCCCTAGACCCTTAAAGGGGAACTGGTCATCTTGCACAGGACCATCAAACTGGGCAGATGTCAGTGGAACCCTGAAGTCAGGTTGGTTAGAGGGTGACATGTCACAGGAGTCAAGCTGAATAGCTGAAAGACAAGCAGAATGTCCTGAACAAGAAAAAGTAGGAGGCTCACTGGGCATGGGCTGGACTGGCATAACTAGTACAGAGGCAGAGTGAATAGCTGAGTCAGGTGTAGCGACTACCTGAATCGCATCGCAAGACGTAGCGACTGCAGGACTTGTAGACAAGCTAGCCTGGCTGTGCGTCCAAGGGTGGTTAGGGACAGAGAAATGTAAATGGTTATGCAACCTGGAATGAATGACCGGCTCAGATTCACAGGGGGCAACCTTGGGTAGGCAGGACGATGAACAGGAGGGACCCCAAGCCAGGATCTGTCCAGTAGTCCAGTCCACATGAGGAGAATGGAGCTGTAACCATGGGAGACCCAAAATTATAGGCGTTGAGGCCTTGGGTAAGATAAGGAAGGATATCCACTCCTGGTGGAGTGTCCCTACCGACATCTTAACCGGGAGGGTCTGGAAGCGGATAGGTCCCCCTGGGAGAACAGTACCATCAATCGCCAAGACCACCAATGGTGTGGTGAGGGGCAAAAGAGTAAGTCTCATGGACGATGCGATTTCCCAGTCCATAAAATTACCAGCGGCTCCGGAATCCAGATATGCTGAGACCGAATGAAAAGAAGCACCAACATGAAGGAACACAGTAAGCAGAAGACGAGAAGGGGAAGGTGATATTTCTGGGTCCAATACTCCACTTTCCAGATGAAGTGGACCCGAACGTTTTTCTGGACAAAGAGAGCAAGTGTCACGAAAATGACCTTTGCCCCCACAGTAAAGACACAGACCAAGAGTTCTGTGCCTAGCACGTTCCTCGGGGGATAGCCTGGTCCGACCCAGCTGCATGGGTTCCTCAGCTGGTAGGAGATGCTCTACGGGTCGAAGAGAGGGGAGCTCAGGCTGACTAAGAACCAAGGAGTGCTGGTGTTGCTTTTCTAAGGTCCTCTCCTGAAAGAGAATATCGATCTGGTTACACAAGGAGATAACGCCGGCCAGATCTGTGGGGATGGTTCTTCCTGCTAATTCATCCTTCGCTCTATCAGACAGGCCATGCAAAAAGGTTGCGACTAAGGCCTCATTGTTCCAGCTCAACTCAGCCGACAGTATGCGGAAATGAAGGGCAAGGTAGTGAACCCTATGGCTGACTGCTGCGGATAGGAAACTGGGTGGTTGTGGAAAGCGGGACCAGAGGAGCACAACCGGGATCCTAACGGAAGCTAGAGCCAAGATTCCCCAGGGCGCGGAGTCTAAGACCCAGCAGGTCTTCTCCAGGGCCTCTAGTGGTGAGGATGTTATGCTGCAGGCTGGGACCAGGTCGCGGCCCCTGGAGTTTCCTAGCTCACGCCCCGTAGGATAAGGGGAAAAGAGGGGAAGCAGCAGCACAAGATATGAGAGAACCGAATAACAAGCTGAAGGTCAGGGGCCACAAGCAGACAAGGATAACGAAAGAACGAGCCGAAGGTCAAGGGTCACGAGCAGACAGGGATAGTCGGGGACAAGCCAAATATGTAACAGAGAGACAGACGTAGCACACGGCAGGCAGGAACCCAAACACACAATGCCTAACAAACACGTTGATCAGCAAAGCAGGCTTGCAGTGCACAGGTTAATATAGTGTTCTGTGATAGGGCCTGGGGTGGAGTCTGGCTGGGAGGAGATTATAAAGGAAGCCAGGTGAAAGGGCTCAGGCCTCTAAGATGAACACATGGGAAGGAAGGTAAGCTGACAGACAAACACTACTGCATATCCATGACAGTCCACTTCTGGTGCCCCACCTCCGGTAAAGGAGGTGGAAACACCTCCGGATGCAAGGACCCTTTCGGCTGCAATGCACACGGCCGACAGGACCGTCTTGCAGCAAGATGTATGAAAATCCCAAAGAGTTTCCGCAATGTATCGGAGAAGGGAGGCCCCGGCGTAGAGGGTGCCTCAACTGTTGGCCAATAACGGCAACTTGACGGAACTTCCCTAGAAACTCGGTCAGAGGACTAGTACCTCAGCCTCCACAGGTGGCGCAAACCCACCCCGGGCACAGAGACCCTAAAGGCTAAAGCAGTTGCAGTGCACCTGCTAGACGACTGATGGATGAAGCAGAGGCTTTTGCCCAGTCATTGAGCTACAAAAAATGCCAGAGACGCAGCCACTAACGGGCGTAACGCTAAACTCAGCCTGGCGAACATGTTTAACTGTGCAGAAGGCCAAAAGGCGCACATACCGTCAGCGCGTGGGAGGAAACCGGAACACACAGAAGAACTCCACGCAGACAGCACACAGATACCGTTCAAAAATAAAATAATAAAATTCCCAAAGGAATAAAATTTAAAAGTAAAATCTTCCAGGAGACTGGCTCCTGAGAGAGCCACGTCTTCTCCTTCTGCTAGGCAGAAAAAAACTGAGGTCCGCTGACTGCAGGTGGGAGGGTAATGTCCGGAGGGACCGCCCCCCTGGGCGGGGCTGTTCAGCTCTGGTTTGTTCTAGAATGTTTCTAACTTCTAACATTCTGCCTAGATATTCTCCTGCGAGCAGGGACATATACCCACGCTTTTACAGTATCCAGCTGTAGGGATGAGCTTCGTGTTCGAGTCGAACATACGTTCGACTCGAACATCGGCTGTTCGATCGTTCGACGAAGATCGAACGATTTGGGCCGTTCACGCCAAATTCGAGTGACGCGAACGGCCCACAATGCACTACGCCATCACAGTGTCATCCAGGCGCTGTGATTGGCCAAGCATGCACTGTGACCCCGCATGCTTGGCCAATCACAGCGCCGGCAGCGAGGAGAGCAATGATTGGCCACAGGCAGGATGCTTGTGGCCAATTATTGCTGAGGGGGTTTAGTACACTCCCCACACTATAAAAGGCCGCCAGCGCGGCGGCCTTGTATAGTGTGTTCCGGAGCAGGGAAAGAGAAGCATAGGCAGGGACAGTGTCATTATTTTTCCTTTACTAATCCTGGATTCCTTGTGTTTAGGGACAAATAAGGATAGGTAGGGAGAGTGTCAGTGACAGTGTGCTATTCTGTGCTAATCCTTGTTTGTAGGGACAGAGAGGTACAGTGAGGGAAAGTGTCAGTGTGCTATTCTGTTCTAAAACTATTTTGCTGAACCATATTTTCAATCCTTGAGTTTAGGGACAGAGAGGTACAGTGAGGGAAAGTGTCAGTGTGCTATTCTGTTCTAAAACTATTTTGCTGAACCATATTTTCAATCCTTGAGTTGAGGGACAGAGAGGTACAGTGAGTGAAACTGACAGTGTGCTATTCTGTTCTAAACCTATTTTGCTGTTCCATATTTTCAATCCTTGAGTTGAGGGACAGAGAGGTACAGTGAGTGAAAGTGACAGTGTGCTATTCTGTTCTAAACCAATTTTGCTGTTCCATATTTTCAATCCTTGAGTTTAGGGACAGAGAAGGACACTCGTAGAAATTATCAGTGTGCTATTCTGTGCTAAATCTTGTTTGTAGGGAGGGACAGAGTAGGACAGTGAGGGAAAGTGTCAGTGTGCTATTCTGTTCTAAAACTATTTTGTTGAACCATATTTTCAATCCTTGATTTGAGGGACAGAGAGGTACAGTGAGTGAAACTGACAGTGTGCTATTCTGTTCTAAACCAATTTTGCTGTTCCATATTTTCAATCCTTGAGTTTAGGGACAGAGAAGGACACTTGTAGAAATTATTAGTGTGCTATTCTGTGCTAAATCTTGTTTGTAGGGAGGGACAGAGTAGGACAGTGAGGGAAAGTGTCAGTGTGCTATTCTGTTCTAAAACTATTTTGCTGAACCATATTTTCAATCCTTGAGTTGAGGGACAGAGAGGTACAGTGAGTGAAACTGACAGTGTGCTATTCTGTTCTAAACCAATTTTGCTGTTCCATATTTTCAATCCTTGAGTTTAGGGACAGAGAAGGACACTCGTAGAAATTATCAGTGTGCTATTCTGTGCTAAATCTTGTTTGTAGGGAGGGACAGAGTAGGACAGTGAGGGAAAGTGTCAGTGTGCTATTCTGTTCTAAAACTATTTTGCTGAACCATATTTTCAATCCTTGAGTTGAGGGACAGAGAGGTACAGTGAGTGAAACTGACAGTGTGCTATTCTGTTCTAAACCTATTTTGCTGTTCCATATTTTCAATCCTTGAGTTGAGGGACAGAGAAGGACACTCGTAGAAATTATCAGTGTGCTATTCTGTGCTAAATCTTGTTTGTAGGGAGGGACAGAGTAGGACAGTGAGGGAAAGTGTCAGTGTGCTATTCTGTTCTAAAACTATTTTGCTGAACCATATTTTCAATCCTTGAGTTTAGGGACAGAGAGGTACAGTGAGGGAAAGTGTCAGTGTGCTATTCTGTTCTAAAACTATTTTGCTGAACCATATTTTCAATCCTTGAGTTTAGGGACAGAGAGGTACAGTGAGGGAAAGTGTCAGTGTGCTATTCTGTTCTAAAACTATTTTGCTGAACCATAATTTCAATCCTTGAGTTGAGGGACAGAGAGGTACAGTGAGTGAAACTGACAGTGTGCTATTCTGTTCTAAACCTATTTTTCTGTTCCATATTTTCAATCCTTGAGTTGAGGGACAGAGAGGTACAGTGAGTGAAAGTGACAGTGTGCTATTCTGTTCTAAACCAATTTTGCTGTTCCATATTTTCAATCCTTGAGTTTAGGGACAGAGAAGAACACTCGTAGAAATTATCAGTGTGCTATTCTGTGCTAAATCTTGTTTGTAGGGAGGGATAGAGTAGGACAGTGAGGGAAAGTGTCAGTGTGCTATTCTGTTCTAAAACTATTTTGCTGAACCATATTTTCAATCCTTGATTTGAGGAACAGAGAGGTACAGTGAGTGAAACTGACAGTGTGCTATTCTGTTCTAAACCAATTTTGCTGTTCCATATTTTCAATCCTTGAGTTTAGGGACAGAGAAGGACACTCGTAGAAATTATCAGTGTGCTATTCTGTGCTAAATCTTGTTTGTAGGGAGGGACAGAGTAGGACAGTGAGGGAAAGTGTCAGTGTGCTATTCTGTTCTAAAACTATTTTGCTGAACCATATTTTCAATCCTTGATTTGAGGGACAGAGAGGTACAGTGAGTGAAACTGACAGTGTGCTATTCTGTTCTAAACCAATTTTGCTGTTCCATATTTTCAATCCTTGAGTTTAGGGACAGAGAAGGACACTCGTAGAAATTATCAGTGTGCTATTCTGTGCTAAATCTTGTTTCTAGGGAGGGACAGAGTAGGACAGTGAGGGAAAGTGTCAGTGTGCTATTCTGTTCTAAAACTATTTTGCTGAACCATATTTTCAATCCTTGAGTTGAGGGACAGAGAGGTACAGTGAGTGAAACTGACAGTGTGCTATTCTGTTCTAAACCTATTTTGCTGTTCCATATTTTCAATCCTTGAGTTGAGGGACAGAGAGGTACAGTGAGTGAAACTGACAGTGTGCTATTCTGTTCTAAACCAATTTTGCTGTTCCATATTTTCAATCCTTGAGTTTAGGGACAGAGAAGGACACTCGTAGAAATTATCAGTGTGCTATTCTGTGCTAAATCTTGTTTGTAGGGAGGGACAGAGTAGGACAGTGAGGGAAAGTGTCAGTGTGCTATTCTGTTCTAAAACTATTTTGCTGAACCATATTTTCAATCCTTGAGTTGAGGGACAGAGAGGTACAGTGAGTGAAACTGACAGTGTGCTATTCTATTCTAAACCAATTTTGCTGTTCCATATTTTCAATCCTTGAGTTTAGGGACAGAGAAGGACACTCGTAGAAATTATCAGTGTGCTATTCTGTGCTAAATCTTGTTTGTAGGGAGGGACAGAGTAGGACAGTGAGGGAAAGTGTCAGTGTGCTATTCTGTTCTAAAACTATTTTGCTGAACCATATTTTCAATCCTTGAGTTGAGGGACAGAGAGGTACAGTGAGTGAAACTGACAGTGTGCTATTCTGTTCTAAACCAATTTTGCTGTTCCAAATTTTCAATCCTTGAGTTTAGGGACAGAGAAGGACACTCGTAGAAATTATCAGTGTGCTATTCTGTGCTAAATCTTGTTTGTAGGGAGGGACAGAGTAGGACAGTGAGGGAAAGTGTCAGTGTGCTATTCTGTTCTAAAACTATTTTGCTGAACCATATTTTCAATCCTTGAGTTGAGGGACAGAGAGGTACAGTGAGTGAAACTGACAGTGTGCTATTCTGTTCTAAACCAATTTTGCTGTTCCATATTTTCAATCCTTGAGTTTAGGGACAGAGAAGGACACTCGTAGAAATTATCAGTGTGCTATTCTGTGCTAAATCTTGTTTGTAGGGAGGGACAGAGTAGGACAGTGAGGGAAAGTGTCAGTGTGCTATTCTGTTCTAAAACTATTTTGCTGAACCATATTTTCAATCCTTGAGTTGAGGGACAGAGAGGTACAGTGAGTGAAACTGACAGTGTGCTATTCTGTTCTAAACCTATTTTGCTGTTCCATATTTTCAATCCTTGAGTTGAGGGACAGAGAGGTACAGTGAGTGAAACTGACAGTGTGCTATTCTGTTCTAAACCAATTTTGCTGTTCCATATTTTCAATCCTTGAGTTTAGGGACAGAGAAGGACACTCGTAGAAATTATCAGTGTGCTATTCTGTGCTAAATCTTGTTTGTAGGGAGGGACAGAGTAGGACAGTGAGGGAAAGTGTCAGTGTGCTATTCTGTTCTAAAACTATTTTGCTGAACCATATTTTCAATCCTTGATTTGAGGGACAGAGAGGTACAGTGAGTGAAACTGACAGTGTGCTATTCTGTTCTAAACCAATTTTGCTGTTCCATATTTTCAATCCTTGAGTTTAGGGACAGAGAAGGACACTTGTAGAAATTATCAGTGTGCTATTCTGTGCTAAATCTTGTTTGTAGGGAGGGACAGAGTAGGACAGTGAGGGAAAGTGTCAGTGTGCTATTCTGTTCTAAAACTATTTTGCTGAACCATATTTTCAATCCTTGAGTTGAGGGACAGAGAGGTACAGTGAGTGAAACTGACAGTGTGCTATTCTGTTCTAAACCAATTTTGCTGTTCCATATATTCAATCCTTGAGTTTAGGGACAGAGACGGACACTCGTAGAAATTATCAGTGTGCTATTATGTGCTAAATCTTGTTTGTAGGGAGGGACAGAGTAGGACAGTGAGGGAAAGTGTCAGTGTGCTATTCTGTTCTAAAACTATTTTGCTGAACCATATTTTCAATCCTTGAGTTGAGGGACAGAGAGGTACAGTGAGTGAAACTGACCGTGTGCTATTCTGTTCTAAACCTATTTTGCTGTTCCATATTTTCAATCCTTGAGTTGAGGGACAGAGAAGGACACTCGTAGAAATTATCAGTGTGCTATTCTGTGCTAAATCTTGTTTGTAGGGAGGGACAGAGTAGGACAGTGAGGGAAAGTGTCAGTGTGCTATTCTGTTCAAAAACTATTTTGCTGAACCATATTTTCAATCCTTGAGTTTAGGGACAGAGAGGTACAGTGAGGGAAAGTGTCAGTGTGCTATTCTGTTCTAAAACTATTTTTCTGAACCATATTTTCAATCCTTGAGTTTAGGGACAGAGAGGTACAGTGAGGGAAAGTGTCAGTGTGCTATTCTGTTCTAAAACTATTTTGCTGAACCATATTTTCAATCCTTGAGTTGAGGGACAGAGAGGTACAGTGAGTGAAACTGACAGTGTGCTATTCTGTTCTAAACCTATTTTGCTGTTCCATATTTTCAATCCTTGAGTTGAGGGACAGAGAGGTACAGTGAGTGAAACTGACAGTGTGCTATTCTGTTCTAAACCAATTTTGCTGTTCCATATTTTCAATCCTTGAGTTTAGGGACAGAGAAGGACACTCGTAGAAATTATCAGTGTGCTATTCTGTGCTAAATCTTGTTTGTAGGGAGGGACAGAGTAGGACAGTGAGGGAAAGTGTCAGTGTGCTATTCTGTTCTAAAACTATTTTGCTGAACCATATTTTCAATCCTTGATTTGAGGGACAGAGAGGTACAGTGAGTGAAACTGACAGTGTGCTATTCTGTTCTAAACCAATTTTGCTGTTCCATATTTTCAATCCTTGAGTTTAGGGACAGAGAAGGACACTCGTAGAAATTATCAGTGTGCTATTCTGTGCTAAATCTTGTTTGTAGGGAGGGACAGAGTAGGACAGTGAGGGAAAGTGTCAGTGTGCTATTCTGTTCTAAAACTATTTTGCTGAACCATATTTTCAATCCTTGAGTTGAGGGACAGAGAGGTACAGTGAGTGAAACTGACAGTGTGCTATTCTGTTCTAAACCAATTTTGCTGTTCCATATTTTCAATCCTTGAGTTTAGGGACAGAGAAGGACACTCGTAGAAATTATCAGTGTGCTATTCTGTGCTAAATCTTGTTTGTAGGGAGGGACAGAGTAGGACAGTGAGGGAAAGTGTCAGTGTGCTATTCTGTTCTAAAACTATTTTGCTGAACCATATTTTCAATCCTTGAGTTGAGGGACAGAGAGGTACAGTGAGTGAAACTGACAGTGTGCTATTCTGTTCTAAACCAATTTTGCTGTTCCATATTTTCAATCCTTGAGTTTAGGGACAGAGAAGGACACTCGTAGAAATTATCAGTGTGCTATTCTGTGCTAAATCTTGTTTGTAGGGAGGGACAGAGTAGGACAGTGAGGGAAAGTGTCAGTGTGCTATTCTGTTCTAAAACTATTTTGCTGAACCATATTTTCAATCCTTGAGTTGAGGGACAGAGAGGTACAGTGAGTGAAACTGACAGTGTGCTATTCTGTTCTAAACCTATTTTGCTGTTCCATATTTTCAATCCTTGAGTTTAGGGACAGAGAAGGACACTCGTAGAAATTATCAGTGTGCTATTCTGTGCTAAATCTTGTTTGTAGGGAGGGACAGAGTAGGACAGTGAGGGAAAGTGTCAGTGTGCTATTCTGTTCTAAAACTATTTTGCTGAACCATATTTTCAATCCTTGAGTTGAGGGACAGAGAGGTACACTGAGTGAAACTGACAGTGTGCTATTCTGTTCTAAACCTATTTTGCTGTTCCATATTTTCAATCCTTGAGTTGAGGGACAGAGAGGTACAGTGAGTGAAACTGACAGTGTGCTATTCTGTTCTAAACCAATTTTGCTGTTCCATATTTTCAATCCTTGAGTTTAGGGACAGAGAAGGACACTCGTAGAAATTATCAGTGTGCTATTCTGTGCTAAATCTTGTTTGTAGGGAGGGACAGAGTAGGACAGTGAGGGAAAGTGTCAGTGTGCTATTCTGTTCTAAAACTATTTTGCTGAACCATATTTTCAATCCTTGATTTGAGGGACAGAGAGGTACAGTGAGTGAAACTGACAGTGTGCTATTCTGTTCTAAACCAATTTTGCTGTTCCATATTTTCAATCCTTGAGTTTAGGGACAGAGAAGGACACTTGTAGAAATTATCAGTGTGCTATTCTGTGCTAAATCTTGTTTGTAGGGAGGGACAGAGTAGGACAGTGAGGGAAAGTGTCAGTGTGCTATTCTGTTCTAAAACTATTTTGCTGAACCATATTTTCAATCCTTGAGTTGAGGGACAGAGAGGTACAGTGAGTGAAACTGACAGTGTGCTATTCTGTTCTAAACCTATTTTGCTGTTCCATATTTTCAATCCTTGAGTTGAGGGACAGAGAAGGACACTCGTAGAAATTATCAGTGTGCTATTCTGTGCTAAATCTTGTTTGTAGGGAGGGACAGAGTAGGACAGTGAGGGAAAGTGTCAGTGTGCTATTCTGTTCTAAAACTATTTTGCTGAACCATATTTTAAATCCTTGAGTTTAGGGACAGAGAGGTACAGTGAGGGAAAGTGTCAGTGTGCTATTCTGTTCTAAAACTATTTTGCTGAACCATATTTTCAATCCTTGAGCTTAGGGACAGAGAGGTACAGTGAGGGAAAGTGTCAGTGTGCTATTCTGTTCTAAAACTATTTTGCTGAACCATATTTTCAATCCTTGAGTTGAGGGACAGAGTAGGACAGTGAGGGAAAGTGTCAGTGTGCTATTCTGTTCTAAAACTATTTTGCTGAACCATATTTTCAATCCTTGAGTTGAGGGACAGAGAGGTACAGTGAGTGAAACTGACAGTGTGCTATTCTGTTCTAAACCAATTTTGCTGTTCCATATTTTCAATCCTTGAGTTTAGGGACAGAGAAGGACACTCGTAGAAATTATCAGTGTGCTATTCTGTGCTAAATCTTGTTTGTAGGGAGGGACAGAGTAGGACAGTGAGGGAAAGTGTCAGTGTGCTATTCTGTTCTAAAACTATTTTGCTGAACCATATTTTCAATCCTTGAGTTGAGGGACAGAGAGGTACAGTGAGTGAAACTGACAGTGTGCTATTCTGTTCTAAACCTATTTTGCTGTTCCATATTTTCAATCCTTGAGTTGAGGGACAGAGAAGGACACTCGTAGAAATTATCAGTGTGCTATTCTGTGCTAAATCTTGTTTGTAGGGAGGGACAGAGTAGGACAGTGAGGGAAAGTGTCAGTGTGCTATTCTGTTCTAAAACTATTTTGCTGAACCATATTTTCAATCCTTGAGTTTAGGGACAGAGAGGTACAGTGAGGGAAAGTGTCAGTGTGCTATTCTGTTCTAAAACTATTTTGCTGAACCATATTTTCAATCCTTGAGTTTAGGGACAGAGAGGTACAGTGAGGGAAAGTGTCAGTGTGCTATTCTGTTCTAAAACTATTTTGCTGAACCATATTTTCAATCCTTGAGTTGAGGGACAGAGAGGTACAGTGAGTGAAACTGACAGTGTGCTATTCTGTTCTAAACCTATTTTGCTGTTCCATATTTTCAATCCTTGAGTTGAGGGACAGAGAGGTACAGTGAGTGAAAGTGACAGTGTGCTATTCTGTTCTAAACCAATTTTGCTGTTCCATATTTTCAATCCTTGAGTTTAGGGACAGAGAAGGACACTCGTAGAAATTATCAGTGTGCTATTCTGTGCTAAATCTTGTTTGTAGGGAGGGACAGAGTAGGACAGTGAGGGAAAGTGTCAGTGTGCTATTCTGTTCTAAAACTATTTTGCTGAACCATATTTTCAATCCTTGAGTTGAGGGACAGAGAGGTACAGTGAGTGAAACTGACAGTGTGCTATTCTGTTCTAAACCAATTTTGCTGTTCCATATTTTTAATCCTTGAGTTTAGGGACAGAGAAGGACACTCGTAGAAATTATCAGTGTGCTATTCTGTGCTAATTCTTGTTTGTAGGGAGGGACAGAGTAGGACAGTGAGGGAAAGTGTCAGTGTGCTATTCTGTTCTAAAACTATTTTGCTGAACCATATTTTCAATCCTTGATTTGAGGGACAGAGAGGTACAGTGAGTGAAACTGACAGTGTGCTATTCTGTTCTAAACCAATTTTGCTGTTCCATATTTTCAATCCTTGAGTTTAGGGACAGAGAAGGACACTCGTAGAAATTATCAGTGTGCTATTCTGTGCTAAATCTTGTTTGTAGGGAGGGACAGAGTAGGACAGTGAGGGAAAGTGTCAGTGTGCTATTCTGTTCTAAAACTATTTTACTGAACCATATTTTCAATCCTTGATTTGAGGGACAGAGAGGTACAGTGAGTGAAACTGACAGTGTGCTATTCTGTTCTAAACCAATTTTGCTGTTCCATATTTTCAATCCTTGAGTTTAGGGACAGAGAAGGACACTCGTAGAAATTATCAGTGTGCTATTCTGTGCTAAATCTTGTTTGTAGGGAGGGACAGAGTAGGACAGTGAGGGAAAGTGTCAGTGTGCTATTCTGTTCTAAAACTATTTTGCTGAACCATATTTTCAATCCTTGAGTTGAGGGACAGAGAGGTACAGTGAGTGAAACTGACAGTGTGCTATTCTGTTCTAAACCTATTTTGCTGTTCCATATTTTCAATCCTTGAGTTGAGGGACAGAGAGGTACAGTGAGTGAAACTGACAGTGTGCTATTCTGTTCTAAACCAATTTTGCTGTTCCATATTTTCAATCCTTGAGTTTAGGGACAGAGAAGGACACTCGTAGAAATTATCAGTGTGCTATTCTGTGCTAAATCTTGTTTGTAGGGAGGGACAGAGTAGGACAGTGAGGGAAAGTGTCAGTGTGCTATTCTGTTCTAAAACTATTTTGCTGAACCATATTTTCAATCCTTGATTTGAGGGACAGAGAGGTACAGTGAGTGAAACTGACAGTGTGCTATTCTGTTCTAAACCAATTTTGCTGTTCCATATTTTCAATCCTTGAGTTTAGGGACAGAGAAGGACACTTGTAGAAATTATCAGTGTGCTATTCTGTGCTAAATCTTGTTTGTAGGGAGGGACAGAGTAGGACAGTGAGGGAAAGTGTCAGTGTGCTATTCTGTTCTAAAACTATTTGCTGAACCATATTTTCAATCCTTGAGTTGAGGGACAGAGAGGTACAGTGAGTGAAACTGACAGTGTGCTATTCTGTTCTAAACCAATTTTGCTGTTCCATATTTTCAATCCTTGAGTTTAGGGACAGAGAAGGACACTCGTAGAAATTATCAGTGTGCTATTCTGTGCTAAATCTTGTTTGTAGGGAGGGACAGAGTAGGACAGTGAGGGAAAGTGTCAGTGTGCTATTCTGTTCTAAAACTATTTTGCTGAACCATATTTTCAATCCTTGAGTTGAGGGACAGAGAGGTACAGTGAGTGAAACTGACAGTGTGCTATTCTGTTCTAAACCTATTTTGCTGTTCCATATTTTCAATCCTTGAGTTGAGGGACAGAGAGGTACAGTGAGTGAAACTGACAGTGTGCTATTCTGTTCTAAACCAATTTTGCTGTTCCATATTTTCAATCCTTGAGTTTAGGGACAGAGAAGGACACTCGTAGAAATTATCAGTGTGCTATTCTGTGCTAAATCTTGTTTGTAGGGAGGGACAGAGTAGGACAGTGAGGGAAAGTGTCAGTGTGCTATTCTGTTCTAAAACTATTTTGCTGAACCATATTTTCAATCCTTGAGTTGAGGGACAGAGAGGTACAGTGAGTGAAACTGACAGTGTGCTATTCTGTTCTAAACCAATTTTGCTGTTCCATATTTTCAATCCTTGAGTTTAGGGACAGAGAAGGACACTCGTAGAAATTATCAGTGTGCTATTCTGTGCTAAATCTTGTTTGTAGGGAGGGACAGAGTAGGACAGTGAGGGAAAGTGTCAGTGTGCTATTCTGTTCTAAAACTATTTTGCTGAACCATATTTTCAATCCTTGATTTGAGGGACAGAGAGGTACAGTGAGTGAAACTGACAGTGTGCTATTCTGTTCTAAACCAATTTTGCTGTTCCATATTTTCAATCCTTGAGTTTAGGGACAGAGAAGGACACTCGTAGAAATTATCAGTGTGATATTCTGTGCTAAATCTTGTTTGTAGGGAGGGACAGAGTAGGACAGTGAGGGAAAGTGTCAGTGTGCTATTCTGTTCTAAAACTATTTTGCTAAACCATATTTTCAATCCTTGAGTTCAGGGACAGAGAGGTACAGTGAGTGAAACTGACAGTGTGCTATTCTGTTCTAAACCTATTTTGCTGTTCCATATTTTCAATCCTTGAGTTGAGGGACAGAGAGGTACAGTGAGTGAAACTGACAGTGTGCTATTCTGTTCTAAACCAATTTTGCTGTTCCATATTTTCAATCCTTGAGTTTAGGGTCAGAGAAGGACACTCGTAGAAATTATCAGTGTGCTATTCTGTGCTAAATCTTGTTTGTAGGGAGGGACAGAGTAGGACAGTGAGGGAAAGTGTCAGTGTGCTATTCTGTTCTAAAACTATTTTGCTGAACCATATTTTCAATCCTTGATTTGAGGGACAGAGAGGTACAGTGAGTGAAACTGACAGTGTGCTATTCTGTTCTAAACCAATTTTGCTGTTCCATATTTTCAATCCTTGAGTTTAGGGACAGAGAAGAACACTTGTAGAAATTATCAGTGTGCTATTCTGTGCTAAATCTTGTTTGTAGGGAGGGACAGAGTAGGACAGTGAGGGAAAGTGTCAGTGTGCTATTCTGTTCTAAAACTATTTTGCTGAACCATATTTTCAATCCTTGAGTTGAGGGACAGAGAGGTACAGTGAGTGAAACTGACAGTGTGCTATTCTGTTCTAAACCAATTTTGCTGTTCCATATTTTCAATCCTTGAGTTTAGGGACAGAGAAGGACACTCGTAGAAATTATCAGTGTGCTATTCTGTGCTAAATCTTGTTTGTAGGGAGGGACAGAGTAGGACAGTGAGGGAAAGTGTCAGTGTGCTATTCTGTTCTAAAACTATTTTGCTGAACCATATTTTCAATCCTTGAGTTGAGGGACAGAGAGGTACAGTGAGTGAAACTGACAGTGTGCTATTCTGTTCTAAACCTATTTTGCTGTTCCATATTTTCAATCCTTGAGTTGAGGGACAGAGAAGGACACTCGTAGAAATTATCAGTGTGCTATTCTGTGCTAAATCTTGTTTGTAGGGAGGGACAGAGTAGGACAGTGAGGGAAAGTGTCAGTGTGCTATTCTGTTCTAAAACTATTTTGCTGAACCATATTTTCAATCCTTGAGTTTAGGGACAGAGAGGTACAGTGAGGGAAAGTGTCAGTGTGCTATTCTGTTCTAAAACTATTTTGCTGAACCATATTTTCAATCCTTGAGTTTAGGGACAGAGAGGTACAGTGAGGGAAAGTGTCAGTGTGCTATTCTGTTCTAAAACTATTTTGCTGAACCATATTTTCAATCCTTGAGTTGAGGGACAGAGAGGTACAGTGAGTGAAACTGACAGTGTGCTATTCTGTTCTAAACCTATTTTGCTGTTCCATATTTTCAATCCTTGAGTTGAGGGACAGAGAGGTACAGTGAGTGAAAGTGACAGTGTGCTATTCTGTTCTAAACCAATTTTGCTGTTCCATATTTTCAATCCTTGAGTTTAGGGACAGAGAAGGACACTCGTAGAAATTATCAGTGTGCTATTCTGTGCTAAATCTTGTTTGTAGGGAGGGACAGAGTAGGACAGTGAGGGAAAGTGTCAGTGTGCTATTCTGTTCTAAAACTATTTTGCTGAACCATATTTTCAATCCTTGAGTTGAGGGACAGAGAGGTACAGTGAGTGAAACTGACAGTGTGCTATTCTGTTCTAAACCAATTTTGCTGTTCCATATTTTCAATCCTTGAGTTTAGGGACAGAGAAGGACACTCGTAGAAATTATCAGTGTGCTATTCTGTGCTAATTCTTGTTTGTAGGGAGGGACAGAGTAGGACAGTGAGGGAAAGTGTCAGTGTGCTATTCTGTTCTAAAACTATTTTGCTGAACCATATTTTCAATCCTTGATTTGAGGGACAGAGAGGTACAGTGAGTGAAACTGACAGTGTGCTATTCTGTTCTAAACCAATTTTGCTGTTCCATATTTTCAATCCTTGAGTTTAGGGACAGAGAAGGACACTCGTAGAAATTATCAGTGTGCTATTCTGTGCTAAATCTTGTTTGTAGGGAGGGACAGAGTAGGACAGTGAGGGAAAGTGTCAGTGTGCTATTCTATTCTAAAACTATTTTGCTGAACCATATTTTCAATCCTTGATTTGAGGGACAGAGAGGTACAGTGAGTGAAACTGACAGTGTGCTATTCTGTTCTAAACCTATTTTGCTGTTCCATATTTTCAATCCTTGAGTTTAGGGACAGAGAAGGACACTCGTAGAAATTATCAGTGTGCTATTCTGTGCTAAATCTTGTTTGTAGGGAGGGACAGAGTAGGACAGTGAGGGAAAGTGTCAGTGTGCTATTCTGTTCTAAAACTATTTTGCTGAACCATATTTTCAATCCTTGAGTTGAGGGACAGAGAGGTACAGTGAGTGAAACTGACAGTGTGCTATTCTGTTCTAAACCTATTTTGCTGTTCCATATTTTCAATCCTTGAGTTGAGGGACAGAGAGGTACAGTGAGTGAAACTGACAGTGTGCTATTCTGTTCTAAACCAATTTTGCTGTTCCATATTTTCAATCCTTGAGTTTAGGGACAGAGAAGGACACTCGTAGAAATTATCAGTGTGCTATTCTGTGCTAAATCTTGTTTGTAGGGAGGGACAGAGTAGGACAGTGAGGGAAAGTGTCAGTGTGCTATTCTGTTCTAAAACTATTTTGCTGAACCATATTTTCAATCCTTGATTTGAGGGACAGAGAGGTACAGTGAGTGAAACTGACAGTGTGCTATTCTGTTCTAAACCAATTTTGCTGTTCCATATTTTCAATCCTTGAGTTGAGGGACAGAGAAGGACACTTGTAGAAATTATCAGTGTGCTATTCTGTGCTAAATCTTGTTTGTAGGGAGGGACAGAGTAGGACAGTGAGGGAAAGTGTCAGTGTGCTATTCTGTTCTAAAACTATTTTGCTGAACCATATTTTCAATCCTTGAGTTGAGGGACAGAGAGGTACAGTGAGTGAAACTGACAGTGTGCTATTCTGTTCTAAACCAATTTTGCTGTTCCATATTTTCAATCCTTGAGTTTAGGGACAGAGAAGGACACTCGTAGAAATTATCAGTGTGCTATTCTGTGCTAAATCTTGTTTGTAGGGAGGGACAGAGTAGGACAGTGAGGGAAAGTGTCAGTGTGCTATTCTGTTCTAAAACTATTTTGCTGAACCATATTTTCAATCCTTGAGTTGAGGGACAGAGAGGTACAGTGAGTGAAACTGACAGTGTGCTATTCTGTTCTAAACCTATTTTGCTGTTCCATATTTTCAATCCTTGAGTTGAGGGACAGAGAGGTACAGTGAGTGAAACTGACAGTGTGCTATTCTGTTCTAAACCAATTTTGCTGTTCCATATTTTCAATCCTTGAGTTTAGGGACAGAGAAGGACACTCGTAGAAATTATCAGTGTGCTATTCTGTGCTAAATCTTGTTTGTAGGGAGGGACAGAGTAGGACAGTGAGGGAAAGTGTCAGTGTGCTATTCTGTTCTAAAACTATTTTGCTGAACCATATTTTCAATCCTTGAGTTGAGGGACAGAGAGGTACAGTGAGTGAAACTGACAGTGTGCTATTCTGTTCTAAACCAATTTTGCTGTTCCATATTTTCAATCCTTGAGTTTAGGGACAGAGAAGGACACTCGTAGAAATTATCAGTGTGCTATTCTGTGCTAAATCTTGTTTGTAGGGAGGGACAGAGTAGGACAGTGAGGGAAAGTGTCAGTGTGCTATTCTGTTCTAAAACTATTTTGCTGAACCATATTTTCAATCCTTGATTTGAGGGACAGAGAGGTACAGTGAGTGAAACTGACAGTGTGCTATTCTGTTCTAAACCAATTTTGCTGTTCCATATTTTCAATCCTTGAGTTTAGGGACAGAGAAGGACACTCGTAGAAATTATCAGTGTGCTATTCTGTGCTAAATCTTGTTTGTAGGGAGGGACAGAGTAGGACAGTGAGGGAAAGTGTCAGTGTGCTATTCTGTTCTAAAACTATTTTGCTGAACCATATTTTCAATCCTTGATTTGAGGGACAGAGAGGTACAGTGAGTGAAACTGACAGTGTGCTATTCTGTTCTAAACCAATTTTGCTGTTCCATATTTTCAATCCTTGAGTTGAGGGACAGAGAGGTACAGCGAGTGAAACTGACAGTGTGCTATTCTGTTCTAAACCAATTTTGCTGTTCCATATTTTCAATCCTTGAGTTTAGGGACAGAGAAGGACACTCGTAGAAATTATCAGTGTGCTATTCTGTGCTAAATCTTGTTTGTAGGGAGGGACAGAGTAGGACAGTGAGGGAAAGTGTCAGTGTGCTATTCTGTTCTAAAACTATTTTGCTGAACCATATTTTCAATCCTTGAGTTGAGGGACAGAGAGGTACAGTGAGTGAAACTGACAGTGTGCTATTCTGTTCTAAACCAATTTTGCTGTTCCATATTTTCAATCCTTGAGTTTAGGGACAGAGAAGGACACTCGTAGAAATTATCAGTGTGCTATTCTGTGCTAAATCTTGTTTGTAGGGAGGGACAGAGTAGGACAGTGAGGGAAAGTGTCAGTGTGCTATTCTGTTCTAAAACTATTTTGCTGAACCATATTTTCAATCCTTGAGTTGAGGGACAGAGAGGTACAGTGAGTGAAACTGACAGTGTGCTATTCTGTTCTAAACCTATTTTGCTGTTCCATATTTTCAATCCTTGAGTTGAGGGACAGAGAGGTACAGTGAGTGAAACTGACAGTGTGCTATTCTGTTCTAAACCAATTTTGCTGTTCCATATTTTCAATCCTTGAGTTTAGGGACAGAGAAGGACACTCGTAGAAATTATCAGTGTGCTATTCTGTGCTAAATCTTGTTTGTAGGGAGGGACAGAGTAGGACAGTGAGGGAAAGTGTCAGTGTGCTATTCTGTTCTAAAACTATTTTGCTGAACCATATTTTCAATCCTTGAGTTGAGGGACAGAGAGGTACAGTGAGTGAAACTGACAGTGTGCTATTCTGTTCTAAACCAATTTTGCTGTTCCATATTTTCAATCCTTGAGTTTAGGGACAGAGAAGGACACTCGTAGAAATTATCAGTGTGCTATTCTGTGCTAAATCTTGTTTGTAGGGAGGGACAGAGTAGGACAGTGAGGGAAAGTGTCAGTGTGCTATTCTGTTCTAAAACTATTTTGCTGAACCATATTTTCAATCCTTGAGTTGAGGGACAGAGAGGTACAGTGAGTGAAACTGACAGTGTGCTATTCTGTTCTAAACCAATTTTGCTGTTCCATATTTTCAATCCTTGAGTTTAGGGACAGAGAAGGACACTCGTAGAAATTATCAGTGTGCTATTCTGTGCTAAATCTTGTTTGTAGGGAGGGACAGAGTAGGACAGTGAGGGAAAGTGTCAGTGTGCTATTCTGTTCTAAAACTATTTTGCTGAACCATATTTTCAATTCTTGATTTGAGGGACAGAGAGGTACAGTGAGTGAAACTGACAGTGTGCTATTCTGTTCTAAACCAATTTTGCTGTTCCATATTTTCAATCCTTGAGTTTAGGGACAGAGAAGGACACTCCCAGCTGCATGGGTTCCTCAGCTGGTAGGAGATGCTCTACGGGTCGAAGAGAGGGGAGCTCAGGCTGACTAAGAACCAAGGAGTGCTGGTGTTGCTTTTCTAAGGTCCTCTCCTGAAAGCGAATATCGATCTGGTTACACAAGGAGATAACGCCGGCCAGATCAGTGGGGATGGTTCTTCCTGCTAATTCATCCTTCACTCTATCAGACAGGCCATGCAAAAAGGTTGCGACTTAGGCCTCATTGTTCCAGCTCAACTCAGCCGACAGTATGCGGAAATGAAGGGCATACTGTCCCACAGAAGCAGACTCTTGGCGGAGACGTAAAAGGGCGCTGGCCGCTGAAGAGACACGAGCCGGTTCTTCGAAGATATTCCGAAAAAGTTTCAAGAAGCCAGACAGGCTAGAAACCACTGGATCATTCAGTTCCCACAGAGGGGCTGCCCAGGCTAAAGCTTCACCAGAGAGGAGGGAAATGATATAGGCTACCTTAGCCCGATCAGACAGGAAGTTTTGGGGCTGGAGCTCAAAATGAATTGTGCATTGGCTAAGGAACCCCCTGCAAGCCTTGGAGTCCCCAGAGAAACGGGACGGAGCTGGCAGTTGTAGTGAGTGTGTGGCTGCGACTGGTGCAATAGGTGCAGCCGCTGGTTGTATTTGAGGTTGCGGATTCAGGGTTCCCAAGGAGGCCTGAAGCTGCTCAAAGCGAGAAGCCAGATCCTGGAGAAATCGCATCACCTGAGTCTGATTCGATTCCTGGGATTCAAGTCTGCAAACTATGCCCTGCAACGGATCATCCACGGGCAACGGGATGTCAGCCGGGTTCATGGCTGATCAAACTGTCAAGGTCACCTGTGGCCAGGTGACAGATGCACACCGTAGGGGGACAGGAGTGCACCGCAAGGTAGTGAACCCTATGGCTGACTGCTGCGGATAGGAAACTGGGTGGTTGTGGAAAGCGGGACCAGAGGAGCACAACCGGGATCCTAACGGAAGCTAGAGCCAAGATTCCCCAGGGCGCGGAGTCTAAGACCCAGCAGGTCTTCTCCAGGGCCTCTAGTGGTGAGGATGTTATGCTGCAGGCTGGGACCAGGTCGCGGCCCCTGGAGTTTCCTAGCTCACGCCCCGTAGGATAAGGGGAAAAGAGGGGAAGCAGCAGCACAAGATATGAGAGAACCGAATAACAAGCTGAAGGTCAGGGGCCACAAGCAGACAAGGATAACGAAAGAACGAGCCGAAGGTCAAGGGTCACGAGCAGACAGGGATAGTCGGGGACAGGCCAAATATGTAACAGAGAGACAGACGTAGCACACGGCAGGCAGGAACCCAAACACACAATGCCTAACAAACACGTTGATCAGCAAAGCAGGCTTGCAGTGCACAGGTTAATATAGTGTTCTGTGATAGGGCCTGGGGTGGAGTCTGGCTGGGAGGAGATTATAAAGGAAGCCAGGTGAAAGGGCTCAGGCCTCTAAGATGAACACATGGGAAGGAAGGTAAGCTGACAGACAAACACTACTGCATATCCATGACAGTCCACTTCTGGTGCCCCACCTCCGGTAAAAGAGGTGGAAACACCTCCGGATGCAAGGACCCTTTCACCTGCAATGCACACGGCCGACAGGACCGTCTTGCAGCAAGATGTATGAAAATCCCAAAGAGTTTCCGCAATGTATTGGAGAAGGGAGGCCCCGGTGTACAGGGTGCCTCAACTGTTGGCCAATAACGGCAACTTGACGGAACTTCCCTAGAAACTCGGTCAGAGGACTAGTACCTCAGCCTCTACAGGTGGCGCAAACCCACCCCGGGCACAGAGAGCCTAAAGGCTAAAGCAGTTGCAGTGCACCTGCTAGACGACTGATGGATGAAGCAGAGGCTTTTGCCCAGTCATTGAGCTACAAAAAACGCCAGAGACGCAGCCACTAACGGGCGTAACGCTAAACTCAGCCTGGCGAACATGTTTAACTGTGCAGAAGGCCAAAAGGCGCACATACCGTCAGCGCGTGGGAGGAAACCGGAACACACAGAAGAACTCCACGCAGACAGCACACAGATACCGTTCAAAAATAAAATAATAAAATTCCCAAAGGAATAACATTTTAAAGTAAAATCTTCCAGGAGACTGGCTCCTGAGAGAGCCACGTCTTCTCCTTCTGCTAGGCAGAAAAAAACTGAGGTTCGCTGACTGCAGGTGGGAGTGTAATGTCCGGAGGGACCGCCCCCCTGGGCGGGGCTGTTCAGCTCTGGTTTGTTCTAGAATGTTTCTAACTTCTAACATTCTGCCTAGATATTCTCCTGCGAGCAGGGACATATACCCACGCTTTTACAGTATCCAGCTGTAGGGATGAGCTTCGTGTTCGAGTCGAACATACGTTCGACTCGAACATCGGCTGTTCGATCGTTCGACGAAGATCGAACGATTTGGGCCGTTCACGCCAAATTCGAGTGACGCGAACGGCCCACAATGCACTACGCCATCGCAGTGTCATCCAGGCGCTGTGATTGGCCAAGCATGCACTGTGACCCCGCATGCTTGGCCAATCACAGCGCAGGCAGCGAGGAGAGCAATGATTGGCCACAGGCAGGATGCTTGTGGCCAATTATTGCTGAGGGGGTTTAGTACACGCCCCACACTATAAAAGGCCGCCAGCGCGGCGGCCTTGTGTAGTGTGTTCCGGAGCAGGGAAAGAGAAGCATAGGCAGGGACAGTGTCATTATTTTTCCTTTACTAATCCTGGATTCCTTGTGTTTAGGGACAAATAAGGATAGGTAGGGAGAGTGTCAGTGACAGTGTGCTATTCTGTGCTAATCCTTGTTTGTAGGGACAGAGAGGTACAGTGAGGGAAAGTGTCAGTGTGCTATTCTGTTCTAAAACTATTTTGCTGAACCATATTTTCAATCCTTGAGTTTAGGGACAGAGAGGTACAGTGAGGGAAAGTGTCAGTGTGCTATTCTGTTCTAAAACTATTTTGCTGAACCATATTTTCAATCCTTGAGTTGAGGGACAGAGAGGTACAGTGAGTGAAAGTGACAGTGTGCTATTCTGTTCTAAACCAATTTTGCTGTTCCATATTTTCAATCCTTGAGTTTAGGGACAGAGAAGGACACTCGTAGAAATTATCAGTGTGCTATTCTGTGCTAAATCTTGTTTGTAGGGAGGGACAGAGTAGGACAGTGAGGGAAAGTGTCAGTGTGCTATTCTGTTCTAAAACTATTTTGCTGAACCATATTTTCAATCCTTGAGTTGAGGGACAGAGAGGTACAGTGAGTGAAACTGACAGTGTGCTATTCTGTTCTAAACCAATTTTGCTGTTCCATATTTTCAATCCTTGAGTTTAGGGACAGAGAAGGACACTCGTAGAAATTATCAGTGTGCTATTCTGTGCTAAATCTTGTTTGTAGGGAGGGACAGAGTAGGACAGTGAGGGAAAGTGTCAGTGTGCTATTCTGTTCTAAAACTATTTTGCTGAACCATATTTTCAATCCTTGATTTGAGGGACAGAGAGGTACAGTGAGTGAAACTGACAGTGTGCTATTCTGTTCTAAACCAATTTTGCTGTTCCATATTTTCAATCCTTGAGTTTAGGGACAGAGAAGGACACTCGTAGAAATTATCAGTGTGCTATTCTGTGCTAAATCTTGTTTGTAGGGAGGGACAGAGTAGGACAGTGAGGGAAAGTGTCAGTGTGCTATTCTGTTCTAAAACTATTTTGCTGAACCATATTTTCAATCCTTGATTTGAGGGACAGAGAGGTACAGTGAGTGAAACTGACAGTGTGCTATTCTGTTCTAAACCAATTTTGCTGTTCCATATTTTCAATCCTTGAGTTTAGGGACAGAGAAGGACACTCGTAGAAATTATCAGTGTGTTATTCTGTGCTAAATCTTGTTTGTAGGGAGGGACAGAGTAGGACAGTGAGGGAAAGTGTCAGTGTGCTATTCTGTTCTAAAACTATTTTGCTGAACCATATTTTCAATCCTTGAGTTGAGGGACAGAGAGGTACAGTGAGTGAAACTGACAGTGTGCTATTCTGTTCTAAACCTATTTTGCTGTTCCATATTTTCAATCCTTGAGTTGAGGGACAGAGAGGTACAGTGAGTGAAATTAACAGTGTGCTATTCTGTTCTAAACCAATTTTGCTGTTCCATATTTTCAATCCTTGAGTTTAGGGACAGAGAAGGACACTCGTAGAAATTATCAGTGTGCTATTCTGTGCTAAATCTTGTTTGTAGGGAGGGACAGAGTAGGACAGTGAGGGAAAGTGTCAGTGTGCTATTCTGTTCTAAAACTATTTTGCTGAACCATATTTTCAATCCTTGATTTGAGGGACAGAGAGGTACAGTGAGTGAAACTGACAGTGTGCTATTCTGTTCTAAACCAATTTTGCTGTTCCATATTTTCAATCCTTGAGTTTAGGGACAGAGAAGGACACTCGTAGAAATTATCAGTGTGCTATTCTGTGCTAAATCTTGTTTGTAGGGAGGGACAGAGTAGGACAGTGAGGGAAAGTGTCAGTGTGCTATTCTGTTCTAAAACTATTTTGCTGAACCATATTTTCAATCCTTGAGTTGAGGGACAGAGAGGTACAGTGAGTGAAACTGACAGTGTGCTATTCTGTTCTAAACCAATTTTGCTGTTCCATATTTTCAATCCTTGAGTTTAGGGACAGAGAAGGACACTCGTAGAAATTATCAGTGTGCTATTCTGTGCTAAATCTTGTTTGTAGGGATGGACAGAGTAGGACAGTGAGGGAAAGTGTCAGTGTTCTATTCTGTTCTAAAACTATTTTGCTGAACCATATTTTCAATCCTTGAGTTGAGGGACAGAGAGGTACAGTGAGTGAAACTGACAGTGTGCTATTCTGTTCTAAACCAATTTTGCTGTTCCATATTTTCAATCCTTGAGTTTAGGGACAGAGAAGGACACTCGTAGAAATTATCAGTGTGCTATTCTGTGCTAACTCTTGTTTGTAGGGAGGGACAGAGTAGGACAGTGAGGGAAAGTGTCAGTGTGCTATTCTGTTCTAAAACTATTTTGCTGAACCATATTTTCAATCCTTGATTTGAGGGACAGAGAGGTACAGTGAGTGAAACTGACAGTGTGCTATTCTGTTCTAAACCAATTTTGCTGTTCCATATTTTCAATCCTTGAGTTTAGGGACAGAGAAGGACACTCGTAGAAATTATCAGTGTTCTATTCTGTGCTAAATCTTGTTTGTAGGGAGGGACAGAGTAGGACAGTGAGGGAAAGTGTCAGTGTGCTATTCTGTTCTAAAACTATTTTGCTGAAACATATTTTCAATCCTTGAGTTGAGGGACAGAGAGGTACAGTGAGTGAAACTGACAGTGTGCTATTCTGTTCTAAACCTATTTTGCTGTTCCATATTTTCAATCCTTGAGTTGAGGGACAGAGAGGTACAGTGAGTGAAACTGACAGTGTGCTATTCTGTTCTAAACCAATTTTGCTGTTCCATATTTTCAATCCTTGAGTTTAGGGACAGAAAAGGACACTCGTAGAAATTATCAGTGTGCTATTCTGTGCTAAATCTTGTTTGTAGGGAGGGACAGAGTAGGACAGTGAGGGAAAGTGTCAGGGTGCTATTCTGTTCTAAAACTATTTTGCTGAACCATATTTTCAATCCTTGAGTTGAGGGACAGAGAGGTACAGTGAGTGAAACTGACAGTGTGCTATTCTGTTCTAAACCAATTTTGTTGTTCCATATTTTCAATCCTTGAGTTTAGGGACAGAGAAGGACACTCGTAGAAATTATCAGTGTGCTATTCTGTGCTAAATCTTGTTTGTAGGGAGGGACAGAGTAGGACAGTGAGGGAAAGTGTCAGTGTGCTATTCTGTTCTAAAACTATTTTGCTGAACCATATTTTCAATCCTTAAGTTGAGGGACAGAGAGGTACAGTGAGTGAAACTGACAGTGTGCTATTCTGTTCTAAACCTATTTTGCTGTTCCATATTTTCAATCCTTGAGTTGAGGGACAGAGAGGTACAGTGTGTGAAACTGACAGTGTGCTATTCTGTTCTAAACCAATTTTGCTGTTCCATATTTTCAATCCTTGAGTTTAGGGACAGAGAAGGACACTCGTAGAAATTATCAGTGTGCTATTCTGTGCTAAATCTTGTTTGTAGGGAGGGACAGAGTAGGACAGTGAGGGAAAGTGTCAGTGTGCTATTCTGTTCTAAAACTATTTTGCTGAACCATATTTTCAATCCTTGAGTTGAGGGACAGAGAGGTACAGTGAGTGAAACTGACAGTGTGCTATTCTGTTCTAAACCAACTTTGCTGTTCCATATTTTCAATCCTTGAGTTTAGGGACAGAGAAGGACACTCGTAGAAATTATCAGTGTGTTATTCTGTGCTAAATATTGTTTGTAGGGAGGGACAGAGTAGGACAGTGAGGGAAAGTGTCAGTGTGCTATTCTGTTCTAAAACTATTTTGCTGAACCATATTTTCAATCCTTGAGTTGAGGGACAGAGAGGTACAGTGAGTGAAACTGACAGTGTGCTATTCTGTTCTAAACCAATTTTGCTGTTCCATATTTTCAATCCTTGAGTTTAGGGACAGAGAAGGACACTCGTAGAAATTATCAGTGTGCTATTCTGTGCTAAATCTTGTTTGTAGGGAGGGACAGAGTAGGACAGTGAGGGAAAGTGTCAGTGTGCTATTCTGTTCTAAAACTATTTTGCTGAACCATATTTTCAATCCTTGATTTGAGGGACAGAGAGGTACAGTGAGTGAAACTGACAGTGTGCTATTCTGTTCTAAACCAATTTTGCTGTTCCATATTTTCAATCCTTGAGTTTAGGGACAGAGAAGGACACTCGTAGAAATTATTAGTGTGCTATTCTGTGCTAAATCTTGTTTGTAGGGAGGGACAGAGTAGGACAGTGAGGGAAAGTGTCAGTGTGCTATTCTGTTCTAAAACTATTTTGCTGAACCATATTTTCAATCCTTGAGTTGAGGGACAGAGAGGTACAGTGAGTGAAACTGACAGTGTGCTATTCTGTTCTAAACCAATTTTGCTGTTCCATATTTTCAATCCTTGAGTTTAGGGACAGAGAAGGACACTCGTAGAAATTATCAGTGTGCTATTCTGTGCTAAATCTTGTTTGTAGGGAGGGACAGAGTAGGACAGTGAGGGAAAGTGTCAGTGTGCTATTCTGTTCTAAAACTATTTTGCTGAACCATATTTTCAATCCTTGATTTGAGGGACAGAGAGGTACAGTCAGTGAAACTGACAGTGTGCTATTCTGTTCTAAACCTATTTTGCTGTTCCATATTTTCAATCCTTGAGTTGAGGGACAGAGAGGTACAGTGAGTGAAAGTGACAGTGTGCTATTCTGTTCTAAACCAATTTTGCTGTTCCATATTTTCAATCCTTGAGTTTAGGGACAGAGAAGGACACTCGTAGAAATTATCAGTGTGCTATTCTGTGCTAAATCTTGTTTGTAGGGAGGGACAGAGTAGGACAGTGAGGGAAAGTGTCAGTGTGCTATTCTGTTCTAAAACTATTTTGCTGAACCATATTTTCAATCCTTGATTTGAGGGACAGAGAGGTACAGTGAGTGAAACTGACAGTGTGCTATTCTGTTCTAAACCTATTTTGCTGTTCCATATTTTCAATCCTTGAGTTGAGGGACAGAGAGGTACAGTGAGTGAAAGTGACAGTGTGCTATTCTGTTCTAAACCAATTTTGCTGTTCCATATTTTCAATCCTTGAGTTTAGGGACAGAGAAGGACACTCGTAGAAATTATCAGTGTGCTATTCTGTGCTAAATTTTGTTTGTAGGGAGGGACAGAGTAGGACAGTGAGGGAAAGTGTCAGTGTGCTATTCTGTTCTAAAACTATTTTGCTGAACCATATTTTCAATCCTTGAGTTGAGGGACAGAGAGGTACAGTGAGTGAAACTGACAGTGTGCTATTCTGTTCTAAACCAATTTTGCTGTTCCATATTTTCAATCCTTGAGTTTAGGGACAGAGAAGGACACTCGTAGAAATTATCAGTGTGCTATTCTGTGCTAAATCTTGTTTGTAGGGAGGGACAGAGTAGGACAGTGAGGGAAAGTGTCAGTGTGCTATTCTGCTCTAAAACTATTTTGCTGAACCATATTTTCAATCCTTGATTTGAGGGACAGAGAGGTACAGTGAGTGAAACTGACAGTGTGCTATTCTGTTCTAAACCAATTTTGCTGTTCCATATTTTCAATCCTTGAGTTTAGGGACAGAGAAGGACACTCGTAGAAATTATCAGTGTGCTATTCTGTGCTAAATCTTGTTTGTAGGGAGGGACAGAGTAGGACAGTGAGGGAAAGTGTCAGTGTGCTATTCTGTTCTAAAACTATTTTGCTGAACCATATTTTCAATCCTTGAGTTGAGGGACAGAGAGGTACAGTGAGTGAAACTGACAGTGTGCTATTCTGTTCTAAACCTATTTTGCTGTTCCATATTTTCAATCCTTGAGTTGAGGGACAGAGAGGTACAGTGAGTGAAACTGACAGTGTGCTATTCTGTTCTAAACCAATTTTGCTGTTCCATATTTTCAATCCTTGAGTTTAGGGACAGAGAAGGACACTCGTAGAAATTATTAGTGTGCTATTCTGTGCTAAATCTTGTTTGTAGGGAGGGACAGAGTAGGACAGTGAGGGAAAGTGTCAGTGTGCTATTCTGTTCTAAAACTATTTTGCTGAACCATATTTTCAATCCTTGATTTGAGGGACAGAGAGGTACAGTGAGTGAAACTGACAGTGTGCTATTCTGTTCTAAACCAATTTTGCTGTTCCATATTTTCAATCCTTGAGTTTAGGGACAGAGAAGGACACTCGTAGAAATTATCAGTGTGCTATTCTGTGCTAAATCTTGTTTGTAGGGAGGGACAGAGTAGGACAGTGAGGAAAAGTGTCAGTGTGCTATTCTGTTCTAAAACTATTTTGCTGAACCATATTTTCAATCCTTGAGTTGAGGGACAGAGAGGTACAGTGAGTGAAACTGACAGTGTGCTATTCTGTTCTAAACCAATTTTGCTGTTCCATATTTTCAATCCTTGAGTTTAGGGACAGAGAAGGACACTCGTAGAAATTATCAGTGTGCTATTCTGTGCTAAATCTTGTTTGTAGGGAGGGACAGAGTAGGACAGTGAGGGAAAGTGTCAGTGTGCTATTCTGTTCTAAAACTATTTTGCTGAACCATATTTTCAATTCTTGATTTGAGGGACAGAGAGGTACAGTGAGTGAAACTGACAGTGTGCTATTCTGTTCTAAACCAATTTTGCTGTTCCATATTCTCAATCCTTGAGTTTAGGGACAGAGAAGGACACTCCCAGCTGCATGGGTTCCTCAGCTGGTAGGAGATGCTCTACGGGTCGAAGAGAGGGGAGCTCAGGCTGACTAAGAACCAAGGAGTGCTGGTGTTGCTTTTCTAAGGTCCTCTCCTGAAAGCGAATATCGATCTGGTTACACAAGGAGATAACGCCGGCCAGATCAGTGGGGATGGTTCTTCCTGCTAATTCATCCTTCACTCTATCAGACAGGCCATGCAAAAAGGTTGCGACTAAGGCCTCATTGTTCCAGCTCAACTCAGCCGACAGTATGCGGAAATGAAGGGCATACTGTCCCACAGAAGCAGACTCTTGGCGGAGACGTAAAAGGGCGCTGGCCGCTGAAGAGACACGAGCCGGTTCTTCGAAGATATTCCGAAAAAGTTTCAAGAAGCCAGACAGGCTAGAAACCACTGGATCATTCAGTTCCCACAGAGGGGCTGCCCAGGCTAAAGCTTCACCAGAGAGGAGGGAAATGATATAGGCTACCTTAGCCCGATCAGACAGGAAGTTTTGGGGCTGGAGCTCAAAATGAATTGTGCATTGGCTAAGGAACCCCCTGCAAGCCTTGGAGTCCCCAGAGAAACGGGACGGAGCTGGCAGTTGTAGTGAGTGTGTGGCTGCGACTGGTGCAATAGGTGCAGCCGCTGGTTGTATTTGAGGTTGCGGATTCAGGGTTCCCAAGGAGGCCTGAAGCTGCTCAAAGCGAGAAGCCAGATCCTGGAGAAATCGCATCACCTGAGTCTGATTCGATTCCTGGGATTCAAGTCTGCAAACTATGCCCTGCAACGGATCATCCACGGGCAACGGGATGTCAGCCGGGTTCATGGCTGATCAAACTGTCAAGGTCACCTGTGGCCAGGTGACAGATGCACACCGTAGGGGGACAGGAGTGCACCGCAAGGTAGTGAACCCTATGGCTGACTGCTGCGGATAGGAAACTGGGTGGTTGTGGAAAGCGGGACCAGAGGAGCACAACCGGGATCCTAACGGAAGCTAGAGCCAAGATTCCCCAGGGCGCGGAGTCTAAGACCCAGCAGGTCTTCTCCAGGGCCTCTAGTGGTGAGGATGTTATGCTGCAGGCTGGGACCAGGTCGCGGCCCCTGGAGTTTCCTAGCTCACGCCCCGTAGGATAAGGGGAAAAGAGGGGAAGCAGCAGCACAAGATATGAGAGAACCGAATAACAAGCTGAAGGTCAGGGGCCACAAGCAGACAAGGATAACGAAAGAACGAGCCGAAGGTCAAGGGTCACGAGCAGACAGGGATAGTCGGGGACAGGCCAAATATGTAACAGAGAGACAGACGTAGCACACGGCAGGCAGGAACCCAAACACACAATGCCTAACAAACACGTTGATCAGCAAAGCAGGCTTGCAGTGCACAGGTTAATATAGTGTTCTGTGATAGGGCCTGGGGTGGAGTCTGGCTGGGAGGAGATTATAAAGGAAGCCAGGTGAAAGGGCTCAGGCCTCTAAGATGAACACATGGGAAGGAAGGTAAGCTGACAGACAAACACTACTGCATATCCATGACAGTCCACTTCTGGTGCCCCACCTCCGGTAAAGGAGGTGGAAACACCTCCAGATGCAAGGACCCTTTCACCTGCAATGCACACGGCCGACAGGACCGTCTTGCAGCAAGATGTATGAAAATCCCAAAGAGTTTCCGCAATGTATCGGAGAAGGGAGGCCCCGGTGTACAGGGTGCCTCAACTGTTGGCCAATAACGGCAACTTGACGGAACTTCCCTAGAAACTCGGTCAGAGGACTAGTACCTCAGCCTCTACAGGTGGCGCAAACCCACCCCGGGCACAGAGAGCCTAAAGGCTAAAGCAGTTGCAGTGCACCTGCTAGACGACTGATGGATGAAGCAGAGGCTTTTGCCCAGTCATTGAGCTACAAAAAACGCCAGAGACGCAGCCACTAACGGGCGTAACGCTAAACTCAGCCTGGCGAACATGTTTAACTGTGCAGAAGGCCAAAAGGCGCACATACCGTCAGCGCGTGGGAGGAAACCGGAACACACAGAAGAACTCCACGCAGACAGCACACAGATACCGTTCAAAAATAAAATAATAAAATTCCCAAAGGAATAACATTTTAAAGTAAAATCTTCCAGGAGACTGGCTCCTGAGAGAGCCACGTCTTCTCCTTCTGCTAGGCAGAAAAAAACTGAGGTCCGCTGACTGCAGGTGGGAGTGTAATGTCCGGAGGGACCGCCCCCCTGGGCGGGGCTGTTCAGCTCTGGTTTGTTCTAGAATGTTTCTAACTTCTAACATTCTGCCTAGATATTCTCCTGCGAGCAGGGACATATACCCACGCTTTTACAGTATCCAGCTGTAGGGATGAGCTTCGTGTTCGAGTCGAACATACGTTCGACTCGAACATCGGCTGTTCGATCGTTCGACGAAGATCGAACGATTTGGGCCGTTCACGCCAAATTCGAGTGACGCGAACGGCCCACAATGCACTACGCCATCGCAGTGTCATCCAGGCGCTGTGATTGGCCAAGCATGCACTGTGACCCCGCATGCTTGGCCAATCACAGCGCCGGCAGCGAGGAGAGCAATGATTGGCCACAGGCAGGATGCTTGTGGCCAATTATTGCTGAGGGGGTTTAGTACACGCCCCACACTATAAAAGGCCGCCAGCGCGGCGGCCTTGTGTAGTGTGTTCCGGAGCAGGGAAAGAGAAGCATAGGCAGGGACAGTGTCATTATTTTTCCTTTACTAATCCTGGATTCCTTGTGTTTAGGGACAAATAAGGATAGGTAGGGAGAGTGTCAGTGACAGTGTGCTATTCTGTGCTAATCCTTGTTTGTAGGGACAGAGAGGTACAGTGAGGGAAAGTGTCAGTGTGCTATTCTGTTCTAAAACTATTTTGCTGAACCATATTTTCAATCCTTGAGTTTAGGGACAGAGAGGTACAGTGAGGGAAAGTGTCAGTGTGCTATTCTGTTCTAAAACTATTTTGCTGAACCATATTTTCAATCCTTGAGTTGAGGGACAGAGAGGTACAGTGAGTGAAAGTGACAGTGTGCTATTCTGTTCTAAACCAATTTTGCTGTTCCATATTTTCAATCCTTGAGTTTAGGGACAGAGAAGGACACTCGTAGAAATTATCAGTGTGCTATTCTGTGCTAAATCTTGTTTGTAGGGAGGGACAGAGTAGGACAGTGAGGGAAAGTGTCAGTGTGCTATTCTGTTCTAAAACTATTTTGCTGAACCATATTTTCAATCCTTGAGTTGAGGGACAGAGAGGTACAGTGAGTGAAACTGACAGTGTGCTATTCTGTTCTAAACCAATTTTGCTGTTCCATATTTTCAATCCTTGAGTTTAGGGACAGAGAAGGACACTCGTAGAAATTATCAGTGTGCTATTCTATGCTAAATCTTGTTTGTAGGGAGGGACAGAGTAGGACAGTGAGGGAAAGTGTCAGTGTGCTATTCTGTTCTAAAACTATTTTGCTGAACCATATTTTCAATCCTTGATTTGAGGGACAGAGAGGTACAGTGAGTGAAACTGACAGTGTGCTATTCTGTTCTAAACCAATTTTGCTGTTCCATATTTTCAATCCTTGAGTTTAGGGACAGAGAAGGACACTCGTAGAAATTATCAGTGTGCTATTCTGTGCTAAATCTTGTTTGTAGGGAGGGACAGAGTAGGACAGTGAGGGAAAGTGTCAGTGTGCTATTCTGTTCTAAAACTATTTTGCTGAACCATATTTTCAATCCTTGAGTTGAGGGACAGAGAGGTACAGTGAGTGAAACTGACAGTGTGCTATTCTGTTCTAAACCAATTTTGCTGTTCCATATTTTCAATCCTTGAGTTTAGGGACAGAGAAGGACACTCGTAGAAATTATCAGTGTGCTATTCTGTGCTAAATCTTGTTTGTAGGGAGGGACAGAGTAGGACAGTGAGGGAAAGTGTCAGTGTGCTATTCTGTTCTAAAACTATTTTGCTGAACCATATTTTCAATCCTTGATTTGAGGGACAGAGAGGTACAGTGAGTGAAACTGACAGTGTGCTATTCTGTTCTAAACCAATTTTGCTGTTCCATATTTTCAATCCTTGAGTTTAGGGACAGAGAAGGACACTCGTAGAAATTATTAGTGTGCTATTCTGTGCTAAATCTTGTTTGTAGGGAGGGACAGAGTAGGACAGTGAGGGAAAGTGTCAGTGTGCTATTCTGTTCTAAAACTATTTTGCTGAACCATATTTTCAATCCTTGAGTTGAGGGACAGAGAGGTACAGTGAGTGAAACTGACAGTGTGCTATTCTGTTCTAAACCAATTTTGCTGTTCCATATTTTCAATCCTTGAGTTTAGGGACAGAGAAGGACACTCGTAGAAATTATCAGTGTGCTATTCTGTGCTAAATCTTGTTTGTAGGGAGGGACAGAGTAGGACAGTGAGGGAAAGTGTCAGTGTGCTATTCTGTTCTAAAACTATTTTGCTGAACCATATTTTCAATCCTTGATTTGAGGGACAGAGAGGTACAGTGAGTGAAACTGACAGTGTGCTATTCTGTTCTAAACCAATTTTGCTGTTCCATATTTTCAATCCTTGAGTTTAGGGACAGAGAAGGACACTCGTAGAAATTATCAGTGTGCTATTCTGTGCTAAATCTTGTTTGTAGGGAGGGACAGAGTAGGACAGTGAGGGAAAGTGTCAGTGTGCTATTCTGTTCTAAAACTATTTTGCTGAACCATATTTTCAATCCTTGATTTGAGGGACAGAGAGGTACAGTGAGTGAAACTGACAGTGTGCTATTCTGTTCTAAACCAATTTTGCTGTTCCATATTTTCAATCCTTGAGTTTAGGGACAGAGAAGGACACTCGTAGAAATTATCAGTGTGCTATTCTGTGCTAAATCTTGTTTGTAGGGAGGGACAGAGTAGGACAGTGAGGGAAAGTGTCAGTGTGCTATTCTGTTCTAAAACTATTTTGCTGAACCATATTTTCAATCCTTGAGTTGAGGGACAGAGAGGTACAGTGAGTGAAACTGACAGTGTGCTATTCTGTTCTAAACCAATTTTGCTGTTCCATATTTTCAATCCTTGAGTTTAGGGACAGAGAAGGACACTCGTAGAAATTATCAGTGTGCTATTCTGTGCTAACTCTTGTTTGTAGGGAGGGACAGAGTAGGACAGTGAGGGAAAGTGTCAGTGTGCTATTCTGTTCTAAAACTATTTTGCTGAACCATATTTTCAATCCTTGATTTGAGGGACAGAGAGGTACAGTGAGTGAAACTGACAGTGTGCTATTCTGTTCTAAACCAATTTTGCTGTTCCATATTTTCAATCCTTGAGTTTAGGGACAGAGAAGGACACTCGTAGAAATTATCAGTGTGCTATTCTGTGCTAAATCTTGTTTGTAGGGAGGGACAGAGTAGGACAGTGAGGGAAAGTGTCAGTGTGCTATTCTGTTCTAAAACTATTTTGCTGAACCATATTTTCAATCCTTGAGTTGAGGGACAGAGAGGTACAGTGAGTGAAACTGACAGTGTGCTATTCTGTTCTAAACCTATTTTGCTGTTCCATATTTTCAATCCTTGAGTTGAGGGACAGAGAGGTACAGTGAGTGAAACTGACAGTGTGCTATTCTGTTCTAAACCAATTTTGCTGTTCCATATTTTCAATCCTTGAGTTTAGGGACAGAAAAGGACACTCGTAGAAATTATCAGTGTGCTATTCTGTGCTAAATCTTGTTTGTAGGGAGGGACAGAGTAGGACAGTGAGGGAAAGTGTCAGGGTGCTATTCTGTTCTAAAACTATTTTGCTGAACCATATTTTCAATCCTTGAGTTGAGGGACAGAGAGGTACAGTGAGTGAAACTGACAGTGTGCTATTCTGTTCTAAACCAATTTTGTTGTTCCATATTTTCAATCCTTGAGTTTAGGGACAGAGAAGGACACTCGTAGAAATTATCAGTGTGCTATTCTGTGCTAAATCTTGTTTGTAGGGAGGGACAGAGTAGGACAGTGAGGGAAAGTGTCAGTGTGCTATTCTGTTCTAAAACTATTTTGCTGAACCATATTTTCAATCCTTGAGTTGAGGGACAGAGAGGTACAGTGAGTGAAACTGACAGTGTGCTATTCTGTTCTAAACCTATTTTGCTGTTCCATATTTTCAATCCTTGAGTTGAGGGACAGAGAGGTACAGTGAGTGAAACTGACAGTGTGCTATTCTGTTCTAAACCAATTTTGCTGTTCCATATTTTCAATCCTTGAGTTTAGGGACAGAGAAGGACACTCGTAGAAATTATCAGTGTGCTATTCTGTGCTAAATCTTGTTTGTAGGGAGGGACAGAGTAGGACAGTGAGGGAAAGTGTCAGTGTGCTATTCTGTTCTAAAACTATTTTGCTGAACCATATTTTCAATCCTTGAGTTGAGGGACAGAGAGGTACAGTGAGTGAAACTGACAGTGTGCTATTCTGTTCTAAACCAACTTTGCTGTTCCATATTTTCAATCCTTGAGTTTAGGGACAGAGAAGGACACTCGTAGAAATTATCAGTGTGTTATTCTGTGCTAAATATTGTTTGTAGGGAGGGACAGAGTAGGACAGTGAGGGAAAGTGTCAGTGTGCTATTCTGTTCTAAAACTATTTTGCTGAACCATATTTTCAATCCTTGAGTTGAGGGACAGAGAGGTACAGTGAGTGAAACTGACAGTGTGCTATTCTGTTCTAAACCAATTTTGCTGTTCCATATTTTCAATCCTTGAGTTTAGGGACAGAGAAGGACACTCGTAGAAATTATCAGTGTGCTATTCTGTGCTAAATCTTGTTTGTAGGGAGGGACAGAGTAGGACAGTGAGGGAAAGTGTCAGTGTGCTATTCTGTTCTAAAACTATTTTGCTGAACCATATTTTCAATCTTTGATTTGAGGGACAGAGAGGTACAGTGAGTGAAACTGACAGTGTGCTATTCTGTTCTAAACCAATTTTGCTGTTCCATATTTTCAATCCTTGAGTTTAGGGACAGAGAAGGACACTCGTAGAAATTATTAGTGTGCTATTCTGTGCTAAATCTTGTTTGTAGGGAGGGACAGAGTAGGACAGTGAGGGAAAGTGTCAGTGTGCTATTCTGTTCTAAAACTATTTTGCTGAACCATATTTTCAATCCTTGAGTTGAGGGACAGAGAGGTACAGTGAGTGAAACTGACAGTGTGCTATTCTGTTCTAAACCAATTTTGCTGTTCCATATTTTCAATCCTTGAGTTTAGGGACAGAGAAGGACACTCGTAGAAATTATCAGTGTGCTATTCTGTGCTAAATCTTGTTTGTAGGGAGGGACAGAGTAGGACAGTGAGGGAAAGTGTCAGTGTGCTATTCTGTTCTAAAACTATTTTGCTGAACCATATTTTCAATCCTTGATTTGAGGGACAGAGAGGTACAGTGAGTGAAACTGACAGTGTGCTATTCTGTTCTAAACCAATTTTGCTGTTCCATATTTTCAATCCTTGAGTTTAGGGACAGAGAAGGACACTCGTAGAAATTATCAGTGTGCTATTCTGTGCTAAATCTTGTTTGTAGGGAGGGACAGAGTAGGACAGTGAGGGAAAGTGTCAGTGTGCTATTCTGTTCTAAAACTATTTTGCTGAACCATATTTTCAATCCTTGAGTTGAGGGACAGAGAGGTACAGTGAGTGAAACTGACAGTGTGCTATTCTGTTCTAAACCAATTTTGCTGTTCCATATTTTCAATCCTTGAGTTTAGGGACAGAGAAGGACACTCGTAGAAATTATCAGTGTGCTATTCTGTGCTAAATCTTGTTTGTAGGGAGGGACAGAGTAGGACAGTGAGGGAAAGTGTCAGTGTGCTATTCTGTTCTAAAACTATTTTGCTGAACCATATTTTCAATCCTTGTGTTTAGGGACAGAGAAGGATAGGCAGGGGACAGTGTCAGTGTCATTGTTGCTAAGCCTCCTGCACGGTATACACCTGAAGGTAGCCCTTATTGCTGTTTTTCCCATCTCCCTGCAGGCCATCCATTAAAATGTCTGGAAGGCAACCAAGGAGAGGCAGACAGTCAGGAGGCAAAAAAAGAGGGCAAGCAGGCTCTGTGTCTGGGGGCAACAGTGCTGGTCATGTACGCGGTGCATTGTCATCAGCACATGGCCATGGGACACGCTTGTCCTTGTTTTCGGCAGCTGGACATGTTGAGCCACATCATGCCGAAGACTTGGTAGAGTGGATGACCAAGCCCACCTCCTCCTCTCTCACCCAGGCTCAGGGTACTGGCAAAGCAGCTGCCAAAGCGTCCTCTTCTCTGGTATCATTATCTTCATTAGTCAATCCTTCCCTAGACCCACCATGCCCTCCTCCTGAGGAGTCCCCCGAACTGTTTGAGCAGAGTGTTGGGTACATGCTCCAGGAGGATGCCCAGCGTTTGGAAGGATCTGATGATGATACCCAGCTAGAGGAAGGCAGCAGCGTGAGAGCAGAGAGAGGGGATGCTCAAGAAGGACACCAATCTGGCAGTCATGCTCCAGCAGCTGCAGCACACTGCCAGATTGGCTCCAGTGATGAGGAGGGAGGGGATGATGAGGTCACTGACTCCACGTGGGTGCCTAATAGGAGAGAGGAGGAGGAGGAGGATGAGGAGGAGGCACATCTCCAACGAGGCAGGATGCCCTTGAGTGGCCAGCGTATGGGCAGCACACCGACGGAATCACACCGCAGAGCTCCGCCTGTGCAGGGTGCTGCCTCTGCCCGTCATTCAAAAAGTTCTTTGGTGTGGGCCTTTTTTGAGGCGAGTGCATCAGATCGCACAGCTGCTGTTTGCAACATATGTCTCAAGCGTATATCGCGTGGCCAAAACATCAGCCGCTTGGGCACCACATGCTTGATCAGACATATGTTGACCTGCCATGCAGCTCGTTGGCAAGCCTACCTTAAAGACCCACACCAAAGAACAAAGCTGACCTCTTCTTGCACCGCATCAGCTGGGATCTCCAACCCCACTATACCTTCACTCCTCTCTGAAACCTGCTCTGAGAGGAATGAAGGTGTAGAATTAGGTGTGTCACAGGCAAGTACTTGCGGGCACTCTGCTAGCAGTACACCAACGTCCGATTCTAGCAGGCAAATTTCAGTGCCCCAGCTGCTGGACCGTCGAAAGAACTTCACTCCCAGCCATCCACATGCCCAGCGGTTGAATGCTAGCTTGGCTAAATTGCTAGCGCTTCAACTGCTGCCTTTTCAGTTGGTAGACTCGGCCCCCTTCCGTGAGTTTGTGCAATGTGCGGTTCCTCAGTGGCAGGTTCCCAAACGACACTTTTTCGCACGGAAGGCTATTCCGGCTCTCTACAGGCATGTGGAAGGCAATGTCTTGGCCTCGCTGGACAGGGCGGTCAGCGGTAAGGTGCATATTACCGCTGACTCATGGTCCAGCAGGCATGGACAGGGACGTTACCTTTCTTTCACGGCCCATTGGGTCACTCTTTTGGCAGCTGGGAAGGATGCAGGACAAGGTGCAGTAGTGTTGGAGGTTGTTCCACCGCCACGCCTCCAAAATGCTACTACTGGTTGTGACACACCTCTCTCCTCCACCCCCTCCTCTTCTTCTTCCTCCATGGCCTCTTCCTGTGGTTTGTCCTCGGAACCAGCGGTGCACCGTAGGCGTTCAAGGGGCTACGCAAGTACGCAGGCAAAAAGATGCCATGCCGTGCTTGCGCTGGTGTGTTTGGGGGACAGGAGCCACACTGGGGCAGAGGTCCTGTCTGCTCTGCAGGGCCAGGCCGAGAGGTGGTTGACGCCACGCCAGCTTAAGCCAGGAATGGTGGTTTGCGACAATGGCACCAACCTCCTCTCCGCCTTCCGACAGGGACAACTGACCCATGTGCCCTGTATGGCTCACGTCCTTAACCTGGTGGTGCAGCGGTTCTTGGGCAGGTACCCGGGCTTACAGGATGTCCTGAGGCAGGCCAGGAAAGTCTGTGTGCATTTCCGCAGATCTTATAATGCCAGTGCTCGCCTGGCTGAGCTTCAAAAGGAGTTAAACCTGCCCAAGAACCGCCTTATATGTGACATGCCCACCAGGTGGAACTCAACGTTGGCCATGCTGCAGCGGCTGCACACGCAGCAGAGGGCCATCAATGAGAACCTGTGCGACTATGGCACCAGGACAGGGTCAGGGGAGCTCGGGTTTTTTTCACCACGCCAGTGGGGCATGATCAGGGATGCATGCACTGTCCTGGCACCATTTGAGGAGGCCACGAGGATGGTGAGCAGTGACAGTGCATGCATCAGTGACACTGTACCTCTTGTCCACCTGTTGGAGCACACGCTGCGTGGAATAATGGACAGGGCACTTGAGGCAGAACAGAGGCAGGAAGAGGAGGACTTCCTTGCCTCTCAAGGCCCCCTTTACCCAGACAGTGTTCCTTCTGTCCCACCCATCGCACAGGAAGAGGAGGAGGAGGAGGAGGAGGATTGTGTCAGCATGGAGGTGGAGGCTGGCACTCAGCATCATCAGCAGCAGTCTTTTAGGGATGATTTACAGTCCCAAGAAACCAGTGGACTTGTACGTGGCTGGGAGGAGGTGGCTGCGGATCATGTCGTCCTTAGTGACCCAGAGGACTCCGGACTGAATGCCTCAGCTAACCTACGCTGCATGGCCTCCCTGATCCTGCAAAGTCTGCGGAAGGATCCTCGTATTCTTCGGATCAAGGAGAGGGACCATTACTGGCTGGCCACTCTCCTTGATCCACGGTACAAGGGTAAGGTTGCGGACCTTATCGTACCATCGCAGAGGGAGCAGAGGATGAGACAACTCCGGGAGGCCTTGCAGAAAGGTCTGTGCAACGCGTTCCCAGAGACTGGGAGGTTACAAACTCCTGGTCCTGGACAACGAGTTGCTGAGGCTTCGGGCAGTCAAAGAAGGAGCGGTGGGGAAGGTGGCCGTCTGACCGATGCGTTCAGACAATTCTTTAGTCCGCAGCCCCAAAGTATGATCGTTCCAGCAACCATCGCCAGCGTATGATATACATGGTGCAGGAATACCTAGGGGCAAGGTCAGACTTGGACACCTTCCCCACCGAAAATCCTCTGGCTTACTGGGTCTTGAGGATGGATCACTGGCCAGAGCTTGCACAGTATGCAATTGAGCTACTGGCCTGTCCTGCATCCAGCGTTCTTTCAGAACGCACATTCAGTGCTGCTGGAGGATTTGTCACGGATCACAGGGTGCGCCTGTCCACCGACTCGGTTGATCGACTGACTTTCATCAAGATGAACCAGTCTTGGATCACCACCAGCTACCACACACCAGATGCTGATATAACAGACTAATTGATTTTAAAATGTCACATCCCTTCAAGACTGATGCTGATGCTGAGTGCCTGTGCTGTTATGTTGACTGGCTATCCTCCTCCTCCTCCTCAATGATACGATTAACGATGATAGCTTGGAAGATCATTTTGGTTTATTGGTGACGCCACCAGTGGCTAAGGCCCAATTTTTCAGCCCCTGTTTAACAGGGGCGTGTAATTAAAATTTTTGATGCAATACTTTGCAACAGGCCTCATTGCTGTGCTCCAAGTACAGTATCTGTGAGGGGTTGCAGTGTTGTGCCACCAGTGCCTAAGGCCCAATTTTTCAGCCCCTGTTCAACAGGGGCATGCAATTATAATTATTGATCTAATAATTCACAGCAGGGCCCATTGCTGCGCCCACCAAGAGTAACTGTCAGGCCTTACAGTGTTGTGGCACCAGCACCACCATCACCACCACCACCACCACCAAAGGCCCAATTTTTAAGCCCCTGTTCAACAGGGGCATGCAATTATAATTATTGATCTAATAATTCACAGCAGGGCCCATTGCTGCGCCCACCAAGAGTAACTGTCAGGCCTTACAGTGTTGTGGCACCAGCACCACCATCACCACCACCACCACCACCAAAGGCCCAATTTTTCAGCCCCTGTTCAACAGGGGCATGCAATTATAATTATTGATCTAATAATTCACAGCAGGGAGCATTGCTGCGCCCACCAAGAGTAACTGTCAGGCCTTACAGTGTTGTGGCACCAGCACCACCATCACCACCACCACCACCACCAAAGGCCCAATTTTTCAGCCCCTGTTCAACAGGGGCATGCAATTATAATTATTGATCTAATAATTCACAGCAGGGAGCATTGCTGCGCCCACCAAGAGTAACTGTCAGGCCTTACAGTGTTGTGGCACCAGCACCACCATCACCACCACCACCACCACCAAAGGCCCAATTTTTCAGCCCCTGTTCAACAGGGGCATGCAATTATAATTATTGATCTAATAATTCACAGCAGGGACCATTGCTGCGCCCACCAAGAGTAACTGTCAGGCCTTACAGTGTTGTGGCACCAGCACCACCATCAAAGGCCCAATTTTTACTACCACTGATCAACAATTATATGTTATTACAATTCCTGATATTATACTTGACAGCAGGGCGTTCCAGCACCCACCAAGAATAACTGTGAGTGCTTTCAGTGTTGTGCCAACACCAACACCTAAGGGGCCAATTTCTGCAGAGTATATACGGAAGGTCCCTACTTTCAAACATCCAACTTACAAACTACTACTACTTGCAAACGGAAGAAGACAACAGGAAGTGAGAGGAAATCTACCCCTTGGAAGGAAAATTCTCTCCTGTAAGAATTAATATGGGAGAAAGGTGTCTCCTCTCTACTGATGCTTTATCACCAATCCTTGTTTCAATAAAAACACCACATTTCAAAAACAGTTGTCATTGGGACGCAAAGTGAGGTGAAATGTTCTGAACAGGGGCACAGACAGCAAAAAAATGTGACAGGGGTGATAACCGTTCCCTATGTTTTACAAAAAGCTAAAAAAAAGGAATTTGCCATGGAGCTCCACTTAAACAATGCAGCTGTTCAAAATTATAAACAGATTCTACATAAGAACAAACCTACAGTCCCTGTCTTGTATGCACCGCCTGTATACGGCTGTTCAGAGTATATAGGTCCTTTTTTATTTTGTGTGCGGGGTTCCCCTTAATATCCATACAAGACCCAAAGGGGCTGGTAATGGGCTGGGGTAGGGGGGGGGGGGGGGGTTGATGGGGTAGCTATGCCATTTTTCCTAAAGATTTTCATCCATATTACCGGGACCAGACATTGCATTAAAGCCGCAAGCAGTTTTAAATGACTTTTTTCACTTTAGAAATGTTATTTTGTGCAGGGACAGTTCTAAACACGGGAAACACGTGGCACTTCACAGGCATACTTTAGACACCCCCCAAGTACAATATTTAAAGGAATATTTGACATTTTTTTTTCACTTTATGCATCATTAAAATGACTGCTCCCGGAAAACGTCCGTTTTTAAAACTTCTTTTTGCATTGATACATGTCCCCTGGTGCAGAAGCCGGGTTCCCAAACTCTGTTTCGGACAATAACATGGATAATAGTCGTTATAATTAGCACTTTAGAATCCGAACGTTCGCATCCATTGTATTTAATAGGGTTCTAATGTTCGTGCGAACTTTCGGTCCGTTCGCGGGTTCTGGTGCGAACCGAACCCGGGGGTGTTCGGCTCATCACTATCCAGCTGTGTCAGTCCATGGACGATAAGAGAAAACACACCACATCCACAACAGATAGATAGATTATTATACATGATTTATATAGCGCCAACAGTTTACACATCGCTTTACAACTTGAGGGTAGACAGTACAAATACAATACACTTTAATACAATAGGAATCAGAGGGCCCTGCTCCTTAGAGCCTAAAATCTCAGACAGACAGACGGCTATAACCTGTTTGTTTTTTTTGCCACCTGTGTTTCATTGGGGAGATAAAATTCACTTCCTGTCCCAAAGGCCAATATAGGAAGTAGGGAAATCCCTGCAAATTAAGAGAATCCTTTGGAGCCCCCAGGTCCCAATAACTAGTTTCCCCATTGGAGGATTTATCCTCCATTACTTTTTTGGGGATAACCAACATTTTGAGATTTTCTTTTACTTTCACTTTCAATGATAATGGTAAACAAGATAGAGGATGAAGCTCCCTAACGGGGGGGGGGGGGGGGGTCACAGGAGGCAAAAAAAACAACTAATAGGTATTCTAATCCATCTTTGCTCTATCCAAAACTAAAAAAAAGAGTTTGTATTTAGTTAAACTTTAGGGTAATGTAGATGTTGCAGAGATGTTGAGGTCATAGGACTCTTGCTACTGCTGGCCCTTCTTGTTAGAACCGTTTGGCTAGTTTAGTACAGCAAAGATCTGGTGTAGTGGGGATAGATTCCTTGGCTAATTTAAAATGCTGGCTAGTATGTTATGAAAGTGTCAGGAAGCCCACCTCTTTTTCTAGATACCTGGAGGAAAGTACAGGCAGCTATTCCACCACAACATACATATTGGAAGTGAATGAAATGATCATCCTAGCAACAAGAGTTAGCCATCCCAGATCAAACATATGCCCTTGTGTTGCCTCAAGGCTTAATAAGAATTACACAACAACATGAACTCATGTCCTTATTAGTGTCTCTACAGATCAATATCCTATCCCCATTTAGGGATCAAGTCATTATTTGACACATACGGAAAGTGGAGAAAGTCCTGTCTCAAGATCTGTAACACTATTTTAGTACTGTGGATATTACTAGGGATGAGCTTCGTGTTTGAGTTGAACCCATGTTCGAGTGGCGCGTCACGGCCCATAATTCACTGTGGCATCGCAGTGCATTGCTGGCTGATAATTGGCCAAGCATGCACTATGACCCGCATGCTTTGGCCAATCACAGTGCGCAAAAAACGGAGAGCCATAATTGGCCAAAGCCATGGTGGCTTTGGCCAATTATGTCTCAGGGGGTTAGTACACGCCCCACCCTATATAAGGCCGCCTCCATGGCGGCCTTGTGTAGTGTGTTGCGGTGGTTAAAGAGAGAGCTTACAGAGAGAGAGAGACAGTGTCATTTATATTGAGTTAAATAGAGCAGGCAGCCAAGTCAGTTAGCTGCAGTTACAGTGTAGATGATATATATGCATCCTAGGTGTTGTATATATATATTTATACACTGTATTCAGTTTAGCTAGATCCATTCCTGTTATTCTCTATACTGTGACAGGCAGGCAGGTGATTGTGCTAGTTGCACTTGGTGTACTGTGTGCTTTGGATAGCGTTCACCTAAAGTGTCAGGTCACCTGTGGCCAGATAACAGATGCACACCATTGGGGGTCAGGAGTGCACCACAAGGTAGTGAACCCTATGGCTGACTGCTGCGGATGGAATACTGGGTGGTTGTGGAAAGCGGGACCAGTGGAGCACAACAGGGATCCACAGGAAGCTAGAGCCAAGATTCCCCAGGGCGCGGAGTCTAAGACCCAGCAGGTTTTCACTAGAGCCTCAAGTAGTGGGGATGTTACGCTGCAGCTGGGTCCAGGTCGTGGCCCCTAGAGTCCCCTAGCTCACGCTCTGTAGGGTAAGGAGGATAGAGGGGAAGTAGCAGCACAGGATACAAGAATAGTGAGGGGAAAGGCCAAGGTCAGGGCAACAAGCAGACAAGTATAAACGAAGGACAAGCCGAAGGTCAAGGTCACAAGCAGACAGGGATAGTCGGGAACAAGCCAATATCGGTAACAGAGAGACAGACGTAGCACACGGCAGGCAGAAACCCAAACACACAATGCTTAAACAAACACGTTGATCAGCAAGGCAGACTTGCAGTGCACATGTTAATATACAGTTCTGTGATAGGGCCTGGGGTGGAGCCAGACTGGGAGGAGAAATTATAAAAGCAACCAGGTGAGGAGAGTCTGGCCTCTAAGGTGAACACATGAGGAGGAAGGTAAGCTGACAGACAAACATTACTGCATATCCATGACATAAAGCTTACCTAAATACAATTAGTGGTGTTCTCATAATAAAACCACAGGCAGGGAGCTGCATTAATTTTATTTAGTGTACTGCAGTACTCCTGTCCTTTGCACAGCGTTCACTTAAAGGAACCTGAATAAAATTTGTGTTGTTCTGTTCCCATAATAAAACCACAGGCAGAGAGCTACAAGTATTTTCAGTTAGTGTACTGTGTTCACCTAAAACTAACTGAAGACAATTGCTGCTTTTCTCATACTAATACCACAGCAGGCAGTTGATTCTGATAGCTGCATTTTAATCAGTAAAGATATATATATATATATATTAGGGTTGTCCCGATACCGATACTAGTATCGGTATCGGGACCGATACCGAGCATTTGCGTGAGTACTTGTACTCGCGCAAATGCTCCCGATGCCTTTGCCGATACCTGGGATGGGAGAAGTCAGCGGGCGGAGTCGGCAAGCGGAGGGCGGAGCGGAGAGCAGAGTGGAGAGAAGAAGTCGGCGGGCGGAGTCGGCGGGCGGAGTCGGCAAGCGGAGGGCGGAGCGGAGAGCAGAGTGGAGAGGAGAAGTCAGCGGGCGGAGTCGGCGGGCGGAGTCGGCAAGCGGAGGGCGGAGCGGAGAGCAGAGTGGAGAGGAGAAGTCAGCGGGCGGAGTCGGCGGGCGGATTCGGCAAGTCGGAGCGGAGAGCAGAGTGGAGCGGAGAGTCCTCAGGCGGGTAAGCTTGCAGCCGCATCATGATCCATCGTCGACCGGAGCCGTCACATTAAAGGAAGTGACGCTCCGTGTTACACTGTCAGTGCTTGAAAAATGCGACGCCCATCTTGGTACACCCTGCATTCGGCCTCAATAAAGCAGCAGCGGACATCTTGTTACACCCAGCCCATGTAGTTCGAGCTGGGTGTAACAAGATGTCCGCTGCTGCTTTATTGAGGCCGAGTGCAGGGTGTACTAAGATGGGCGTCGCAGAGGCAGCATAGAAAAATAAATCCTCTCGTGCCTATAAGTGCCCACTACCTGTCAGTGCCCGCTATCTGTCAGTTCTCATTAGTGCTGCTTACTCAGTGTCACCTATTAGTGCCAGCCACCTGTCAGTACCATCTATCACTACCACCTGTCAATGCTATCAGTGCCAGCCACCTGCCATCTATTAGTGCCAGTGCCATCTGTCAGTGCCAGCCCCCTGTCAGTGCCAGCCATCTGTTGGTGCCAGCTATCAGTGCCACCTGTCAGTGCCAGTCATCAGTGCCCGCCACCTGTCAGTACTCATCAGTGCTGCATATCCGTGCCACCTAATCATATCAGTGCTCATCAGTGCTGCTTAATCTGTGCCACCTATCAGTGCTGCATATCAGTGCCACCTAATCTGTATTGTGCTTGAAAACTGTCACCTGACATTAAAAAAAAGTATCGGTAATCGGTATCGGCGAGTACTTGAAAAAAAGTATCGGTACTTGTACTCGGTCTTAAAAAAGTGGTATCGGGACAACCCTAATATATATATATATATATATATATATATATACATCCCACCTTTGTGCAGCTACATCTCACTGCAGGCCATTAGTATGTCTGGAAGGCAAACAAGGAGAGGCAGACAGTCACGAGGCAATAAAAGAGGGCAAGCAGGCTCTGTGTCTAGAGGCAACAGTGCTGGTCGTGGACAAGGTGCATCCTCATCAGCACATGGCCGTGGGACACGCTTGTCCTTCTTTTCGTCAGCTGGCTATGTTGAGCCGCAACATGCCCAAGACTTGGTAGAGTGGATGACCAAGCCGTCCTCATCCTCCTCATTCTCTCTCACCCAGGCTCAGGGTACTTTGTCTGGCAAAGCAGCTGCCAAAGCGGCCTCTTACCTCGACTCAATGGCATCAGTCACTCCTTCCCTAGCCCCACCATATCCTCCTGAGGAGTCCCCCGAACTGTTTGACCACAGTGTTGGGTACATGCTCCAGGAGGATGCCCAGCGTTTTGAAGGCTCCGATGATGGAACCCAGCTAGAGGAAGGCAGTAACGTGAGCCCAGAGAGAGGGGGTAGTAACGTGAGCCCAGAGAGAGGGGGTGTCCAACAAGGACAGATATCTGGCAGTCATGTTCCCCCAGCTGCAGTATACTGCCAGATTTGCTCCAGTGATGGGGAGGGAGGGGATGATGAGGTCACTGACTCCACGTGGGTGCCTGATAGGAGAGAGGAGAAGGAGGAGGCACATCTCCAACGAGGCAGGATGCCCTCCAGGGGCCAGCTTAAGGGCAGCACACCGACTGCATCACACCGCAGAGAGCCGCATGTGCAGGGCACTGCTGTCTCTGTGCGTTATTCCAGAAGTTCTTTGGTGTGGGCCTTTTTTCAGACGTGTGCAGCAGATCACACTATTGCCATTTGCAACATATGTCTGAAGCGCATCTCGCGTGGCCAAAACATCAGCCGATTGGGCACCACGTGCTTGACCAGACATATGTAAACCTGCCATGCAGTTCGTTGCCAAGCGTACCTAAAAGACCCACACCAAAGAACAAAGCGGACCTCTCCTTGCTCCTCATTAGCTGGGATCTCCAACCCCACTATACCTTCAGTCCTCTCTGAAACCTGCACTGAGAGGAATGAAGGTGTAGAATTAGGTGTGTCACAGCCAAGTACTTGCGGGCAATCTGCTATTGGTACACCAACGTCAGATTTTACCAGGCAAATTTCCCTGCCCCAGCTGCTGCATCGCCGAAAGAAATACGCTCCCAGCCATCCACATGCCCAGCGGTTGAATGCTAGCTTGGCTAAATTGCTAGCACTTCAACTGCTGCCTTTTCAGTTGGTAGACTCTGCCCCCTTCCGTGAGTTTGTGGAATGTGCGGTTCCTCAGTGGCAGGTTCCCAAACGCCACTTATTCTCACGGAAGGCGATTCCGGCTCTCTACCGGCATGTGGAAGGCAATGTCTTGGCCTCGCTGGACAGGGCGGTTAGCGGTAAGGTGCATATTACCGCTAACTCATGGTCCAGCAGGCATGGACAGGGATGTTACCTATCTTTTACGGCGCATTGTGTGACTCTGCTGGCAGCTGGGAAGGATGCAGGACAAGGTGCAGTAGTGTTGGAGGTTGTTCCGCCACCAGGCCTCCAAAATGTTACTACTGGTGATTCTGAGACACCTCTCTCCTCCACCCCCTCCTCTTCTTCCTCCATGGCCTCTACCTGTGCTTTGTCCTCGGAACCAGCAGTGCTCCGTAGGCGTTCAAGGGGCTACGCAAGTACGCAGGCAAAAAGATGCCATACGGTGCTTGAGCTGGTGTGCTTGGGGGACAGGAGCCTTACTGGGGCAGAGATTCTGTCAGCTCTGCAGGGGCAGGCTCAGAGGTGGTTGACACCATGCCAGCTTAAGCCAGGAAAGGTAGTTTGCGACAATGGCACCAATCTCCTCTCCGCCCTCCGACAGGGACAACTGACCCATGTGCCCTGTTTGGCTCATGTCCTTAACTTGGTGGTGCAGCGGTTCTAGGGCAGGTACCCGGGCTTACAGGAGGTCCTGAAGCAGGCCAGGAAACTCTGTGGGCATTTCGTGCTCGGCTGGCTGAGCTGCAAAAGAATTACAACCTGCCCAAGAACCGCCTAATCTGTGACATGCCCACCAGGTGGAACTCTACATTGGCCATGCTGCAGTGGCTGCACACGCAGTGAGCATGTGTTGCGATAAGGCACCAGGACAGGGTCAGGGGAGCTTGGATTTATTCCCCACGCCAGTGGGCCATGATCAGGGATGCATACACTGTCCTGGCAACATTTGAGGAGGCCACGAGGATGGTGAGCAGTGACAGTGCATGCATCAGTGACACTGTCCATCTTGTCCACCTGTTGGAGCACACGCTGCATGGAATAAAGGACAGGGCACTTGAGGCAGAACAGAGGCAGGAAGAGGAGGACTTCCTTACCTCTCTAGGCCCCCTTTATCCAGACAGTGTTGCTGCTGGCCCGGCTATCACACAGGAAGAGGACGAGGAGGAGGAGAATTATTGTGTCAGCGTGGAGGTGGAGCCTAGCACTCAGCAGCAGTCTTCAAGGGATCAATTACAGTCCCAAGACACCCATGGACTTGTACTTGGCTGGGAGGAGGTGGCTGGGGATCATGTCGTCCTGAGTGACCCAGAGGACTCCGGACCAAATGCCTTAGCAAACCTACGCTGCTTGGCCTCCCTGATCCTGCAAAGCCTGCAGAAGGATCCTCGTATTCGTGTGATCAAGGAGAGGGATCATTACTGGCTGGCAACCCTCCTTGATCCATGTTACAAGGGTAATGTTGCGGACCTTATCTTGCCGTCGCAGAGGGAGCAGAGGATGAAGCATCTTCGGGAGGCCTTGCAGAAAGGTCTGTGCAACGCGTTCCCAGAGACTGGGAGGTTACAAATTCCTGGTCCTGGACAACGTGTTGCTGAGGCTTCAGTCAGTCGAAGAAGGAGCGGTGGAGAAGGTGGCCGTCTGATCGATGCGTTCAGACAATTTTTTAGTCCGCAGCCCCAAGGTATGATCGGTTCCAGCAACCATCGCCAGCGTCTGGTTTACATGGTGCAGGAATACCTGGGGGCAATATCAGACTTGGACACCTTTCCCACCGAAAATCCTCTGGGTTACTGGGTCTTGAGGATGGATCACTGGCCAGAGCTTGCACAGTATGCAATTGAGCTACTGGCCTGTCCTGCATCCAGCGTTCTTTTGGAATGCACATTCAGTGCTGCTGGAGGCTTTGTAACCGATCACAGGGTGCGCCTGTCCACCGACTCGGTCGATCGACTGACCTTCATAAAAAGGAATCAGTCTTGGATCACCACCAGCTACCAAGCACCTGATGCTGATGTAACCGAATATTTTTTTTTTAAATGTCAGATTCCTTCAAGACTGCCTATGCTGATGCTGAGTGACTATCCTGTTATGCTGAGTGACTATCCTCTTCCTCCTCAATGATCATGCTGATAGCTTGTAAGAACATTTTTGGTTCTGGGCACCGCCCAATTTTTCAGCCCCTATTTAACAGGGGCGTGTATTTACAGTTTTTGATGCAATACTTTGCAGCAGGGCTCATTGCTGCGCTCCTAATAGAGTATCTGTGAGGGGTTGCAGTGTTGTGGCACCAGCACCAGTGCCTAAGGCCCAATTTTTCTGCCCCTGTTTAACAGGGGCGTGTAATTACAATTTTTGATGCAATACTTTGCAGCAGGGCTCATTGCTGCGCTACAAGTACAGTATCTGTGAGGTGTTGCAGTGTTGTGGCACCAGTGCCTAAGGCCCAATTTTTATGCCCCTGTTTAACAGGGGCATGCAATTACAATTCTTGATCTAACAATTCACAGCAGGGCCCATTCCTGCGCAGACCAAGAGTAACTGTGAGGGCTTACAGTATTGTGGCAACACCACCACCACCACCACCAAAGGCCCAATTTTTCTGCCCCTGTTCAACAGGGGCATGTAATTACAATTCTTGATCTAATATTTCACAGCTGGGCCCATTCACTTAAAAAATGTACCTGTTCCAAATTACAAACAGATTCTACCTGAGAACAAACCTACAGTCCCTGTCTTGTTTGCACCTCCTGTATACTGCTGTTCAGAGTATATAGGGCCTTTTTTTAATTTGGGTGTGGGGCTCCCCTTAATATCCATACAACACCCAAAGGGACTGGTAGTGGGCTGGGGGAGGGGCGGGTTGTCTGGGTACCCATGCCATTTTTGTCAATGATTTTCATCCATATTACCGGGACCAGACATTACATTAAAGCCGCAAGCAGTTTTAAATTACTTTTTTTCCTTTAGAAATGTCATTTTGTGCAGGGACAGTTCTAAACACGGGAAACACGTGCCACTTCACAGGCATACTTTAGACACCCCCCAGGTACGATATTTAAAGGAATATTTCACTTTTTTTCTTTTCACTTTATGCATCATTAAGATCACTGCTCCCGAAAAAACAGCAGTTTTTAAAACCTCTTTTTGCATTGATACATGTCCCCTGGGGCATGACCCGGGTCCCCAAACCCTTTTTAGGACAATAACTTACATATTAGCCTTTATAATTAGCACTTTTGATTTCGAACGTTCGAGTCCATTGTATTTAATAGGGTTTTAAAGTTTGCGCAAACTTTCGGCCCGTTCGCAGGTTCTGGTGCGAACCGAACCGGGGGGTGTTCGACTCATCCCTAGATATTACCAAAATGACAGCATGAAGAACTGGACAAGGTTTAAAATGCATACACAGTGCAAAAACATGCCCACTGGCCTGGATTCATTGGTCTATCATGTTGGTAAAATAAATAATGCATTGAAACAGCATTACAGAGTACGGGTAACAAAACACCACTCTGAAGAGCAGGTTCCTCAAGCAAAAATCACACATATGCCTTATAAAGTCAGAATTATTTTTAACTCACAGTGTAATTATAAAAACATCATAGCAATACATAAAATAAAGAGAATATTTGTAACTAGTGGCTATTTCCTTTTTTTAAAATATACTAAATGTACAGGAACATTTTATTACGTAGTCTGCAACAGGATTTTTTTTTTGGTTCTTAAAAGAGGACAAAGTCATTGGAAAAGCATGTAGACAGTCATTCCTGGATTCTCCTTCTAAAACTGATAGATGTGTGGCTGTAATGATGACCACATGACTTCTGGGTCACTCACTTAAAGCGGGATTCCACCTGCAATTTTTTTTTTTAAGTCAGCAGCTACAAACACTGTAGCTGCTGACTTTTAATAAGGACACTTACCTGTCCTACTCGCCGGCGACGATGGCCCCCCCCGATGCCGATCCCTTGATCACTGCAGGTCCCGTGCTGCCATCCTCACTAAGGGAAACAGGCAGTGAAGCCTTACGGCTTCACTGCCCGTTTCCTACTGCGCATGCGCGAGTCTCGCGCAGATTTGTGAATGGGCGGCTGCTCTCTGGGATTACACACAGTTCCCAGAAGGCAGCGCGCCCCATTCACTAGAAGAGGATGCAGAAGAAGACCCACCACGGATAAGGAAGAGGCAGATTAGGAACATCCGCATAGCAACCGGTATTTCGGGTGAATAAACATTTTTTTTTTCAATTTTTTTGCTGCATTTTTGTGTAATTTTTTTTCAGGGTGGAACTCCACTTTAAACCAAGTGTATAGATAAAGACTTATGACTTGGTGTTTTTTTTTCCCTGCCCCTCCATGTTAGCCTATGTGTCCAAGCACACATAGGGGGTTATTTACGAAAGGCAAATCCAAGTGAACTTTCAAGTGCAGTCACTGTAGATCTGAGGGGGACATGCAAGGAAAATAAAAAACAGCATTTTAGCTTGCACATGATTGGATGATAAAATCAGCAGAGCTTCCCCTCATTTCAGATCTTCCCCTCAGATCCACAGCAACTGCACTTCCAAGTGCACTTTCAGTGCAATTTCAAGTGCACTTGTAGTGCAAAATGGATTTGCCTTTCGTAAATAACCCCCAAAGGCTTTTAGCAGCCAGTGCATCCAGGAGCAGCAGTGTTTGGGCAGAAAAAACGCCTGATGCTACTAAAAGCTGCTATATGCGCTTAAACACAAATAATATAAATGATTTATTCTGGCCAATGAAATTAATTAATGCTAAAGAGCTTGACGCCTGTAAAAGCTCCTAAAACCTTGTAAAAGCTTTTACAAGCGTCAGGCATTTTTTCTACAAAAATGCTGCTGTCTTTTAAAGCCCTGTACACACGATCGGATTTCCGATGGAATAAAATCTGATGGATTTTTCCATCGGATTCCCGATGAAGCTGACTTCCATCAGTCTTGCCGACACACCATCAGTCAAATATCCGACTGTCCCAAACGCCGTGACGTAAAACACTCAGACGAGCCGAGAAAAATTAAGTTTAATGCTTCTGAGCATGCGTCGACTTGATTCTGAGCATGCGTGGGTTTTTTCTCCGATGGAGTTCCACACAGACGATCGGAATTTGCTATCGTTTTTTTTTCTATCGGATACATTTAAAACAGGTTCTATTTTTAATCACCGATGGAAAAAAGACCGATGGGGCCCATACACGATCGGTTTGTCTGAAAAAAAAAGTCAATCGGACTGTTTTCATCTGTAAAACCGATCGTGTGTACAGGGCTTAAGAGAGTTAAAAAAGCATCCTTTGGGCATGAGACATAATGTATGCCAGGTTTTATACACAAGATTTGTTCTTTAAAGATAGCATCAATAACAAATCTGTTAGTAAGTTTACAGAATATTGTGCTAAATTAAAATGGGTCTGTTACTGTATATACAAATGGCAGTTTGTCTTAGGAAATTTTATTTTTATAATTAGCTGTTATAGTATTTATTCTGCAGCTCACTAGGAGAATAAACTGATTATCTTTACTTGTAAGTTCAGAGTTCGTATTGCAGTTACATCAGAGAGTGCTATTCCAAATGTCACGTGGGGCTATTGATTAACAAGCAGTGTTCATCCAAGCTAATGAAATAGAGTGATCTAGAATGTGCTTATCGTACTTTTAAATGCATGTAAAACAACAGTGATTATGCAGCTGAATATTAGACTGTCTTACCAAAAAATGGAGTAGCAGAGATATATCTCATATACACAGATGAAAGATTACACTATGGACATCCAATAAAGAGGCCTTGTCACCAGAGGATTATGTTCAACAGCATTGTTCCCAAATGATAATGTGTGTAGCGCCTTGCTCCTATTGGGTAGGCGCTAGTATAAATTTAGTTGTCTGAGCTGTAGTTTAGCTCAGAATAATTGTGCCAAATTATGGGTCTCTGTTCCAGTTCAGCTGGGTTGCACATTTTTCACCTGACTGTGGGTGTCTCTATCACAACAGGTCAGGGTCGGAAATGCGGCAGGCTGGATATATTGTGTACCTCTTGCCCAGAAGCAGCTCAGTGGGATTGGTCACCCCGCTGTGCATTCTGGGAGAGGGTATTTAAGGAGCAGACACCGTTTTCGCGGGGTCTTCCGATCCTGATCTGACGGCCCTCCTTGCCTCAGGGATGTGTTAGCAGTTTTTCTGCCTCGGGGCCTGCAGATCCCAGAGGCTCCGTTACTGAGAGTAGGCCCAGGAGTTTCTGGGGCCTACAGATCCAGGGATGGTCCTCTGTCGCCTTGCCTGCGGGAAAGGAACGAGCAATTGAGGACTCAATTGGAGGACGCATCCGGATAAAAATCTACCTCACAGTGCTGCTGGCCTGGCTGAAAGATTCTGGTACTATGTGCTATGTGTTCAGAACTTTACCAAGTGTGTGGTTACCCAAGTCTGTGGCAGAGACTTTTGAACAAGCTCGCACCGGCTGCTGGGTCAGTGAGAGAGACCTATCCGGTGGGGGCTATATCCAGTGTGGAAGCTGTTTGTCCTCTGGATTAGGAGAATACCCGTGATCCACAAAAGTAAGATACCTGAATCTCTCCTAACCCTCCATCCCTCTGTCTGGAAGTTCTTTAATAAAACCCTTGAGAAAAAGAGACTAAGTGTTTGGTGCAGACATTTGTGAACAACTCTTCAAGGAAAACCCCTAAGATGGACGTGGTGAACAGTAAGGTAACGGCAGGCCCAAAATATTAAACCAGGGGCCCCTGTGGGGGTATTGCTACATGTGGGGGCTCGAGTCTGGGATTTGCCGTTACCGGTTGCAACTTAAGTGGACTGTTCACCGGGGCTTATGCTGCAGAGGGCTCTGGACTGAAAAAAGGGGTTAATTTGCGGATCACTTCTTAGCCACGTGGGCTGTGAATGGAGCCAAGAAAAGAAAAATCTGCAAACTACATGACTAAAGGAACAAGTGGGAGAAGTTCTCGCCTGTTTGCTGCGTGAGACGCCACATGTGTGTCCAACACTCAACAGAGAATCGCAATACCGCCATGTCTCTAGTTCCATTGATGCAGTCTGCTATGGGGCCCAGGATGTCTCCTGTGGGTACCGCTTCAAGTGCTGCCAGGAACTGCGCTGATGGACACTGGCATTCGGTTGAAACCGCATGGGCGGTTCGTACTTTATGTGATTGGAGATGTGGAAGCCCTGGGTATGCTGTGCACTGTAAACCCCCGTCCATTTGTTCGGTGCCTACACTGCGGGGAGTACCTGTTCGCCGTAGAGCAACCCACCATGCCACCCCGTGCCTACCGGATGGACTGGGCCACGGGCATCGCTACCGAGGAAGCTGGGGCCTTTGCTTCTGCGGCTAGACCTGCGCTTGCCACATCCGCTACAGCAGTTATTCCAGAGGGAGATGGCGCTGTTACTGCCATTGAGGAGTCATCAGCGGACGTCGCCACTGTTGTTACCTCCACTACTGCTACCTCCGCTGCATTTGGTCCCGCTGCACCTGTCCAAAGGAAAGTCTGATATGTGAAAGCCTCCCGCGGCCGTGGTCGAGGCTTACCCCAAGGACTACCCGGACCGGATCCAATGGAAAGTCTGATCCCTGACATGTCCACGACAGGAACGGGTGAGAGATCTGGGGAAAGTGCACATATGGGGACTGTTTGTAGATATATGCCCACGGAGGAGTTACGGGACTCTGAACTAGATTCCTTATCGGACATCTCTGGGGACGATGATTTGTTCGAGACCATGTCTCAAGAGATGCAATGGGCCAATGGAGATGATGTTGCTTCGGCCTTCACCTTTTCTGAATGAGCAGCCAGGGACTCAGGGAAGACAACACCCAGTGTGGAAACCCCAGTTGCTACTAGTGAAATCCTGTTACCAGTTTGTTTGGGTCAGGAAAGCTGTCTGTAAATGCTATGGTGCAAAAGTCCCCAGCTTCTTGTATACTTCCCGGATTTGGAAGCACCAGATCTTTGCCTAGGCTTGCCTGGTCACAAAGATTACTGAACAAGTGGGTAGCCACTGAATACGGATTGGAGTTTCCCTACGTTCCCAGGTAAATCATGGAAGAGATCGAGGGCAACAGAGAAAAATGGTACGGTATTTGTCTGTGCCTAAACTGTTCCGGAGAGCAGGTCATTCTCCTACTATGGATGATCGCTTTAATGGGTGCTTGTTGCACTGGAGCTACGGCAGACACATTCATGCCGACGAAGTGGTCGTCTGCAGGCCTGGAAAGGACAACTATGTGTACTTCATCACCACTTTAGACAAACAGGGGAAACCACTGACTCTGCCTGACCCCCAATTTTACTGGTGATCATCTTCAGTGACTGTTCTGGTTGTCACTTTGCTAAAGAAGAAGATTTTTCTTTTAAAGGACTGTGGGGTATATAGCTAGGTAGTGATAGGTTACCGGAAACTTAGGAGTCAAGATTCCTCTACCTGGTCCAGTACTTGTGTTTAAAGACTCTGTCATGTTGTTCTTCTGCCACTAGGTGGTGGGAGTTTGCTCAACAAAACTGGACTTTGTTTCTTTTATATCTAGCTACCCACACACAAAAATAGATATGGGGAAAGAAAAGCTCAGTTCTTCGGAAGTGAGGCTTTGCTTCCTATTGTACAACGTTTTATATGATTGCCTGTGTCTGTTTTGTTATGTCTTTGAGGTACATGTTATGTCTTTTCTGTCAAACTGCTGGAGAATGGGTGGTTTAGATAGAGAGAGAGAGATATTGTGATATACGTTAATGTGATTTTATTGTTGTATGTGCATGTTAAAATTTGTATTTCTTTGCTACCTCACCCTTTCCCTTCCCCATCCAAGTTTTTGGGATTCAGGTATCGACTCTCAGGAGTGAGAGTCAAATTTTTCTCGACGATGAAGACATCGTCTGTTACGGTAGGGGGCTCCTATTGGGTAGGCGCTAGTGTAAATTTAGTTGTCTGAGTTGTAGTTTAGCTCAGAATAATTGTACCAAATTATGGGTCTCTGTTCCAGTTCAGCTGGGTTGCACATTTTCCACCTGACTGTGGGTGTCGCTGTCACCACAGGTCAGGATCGGAAATGCGGCAGGCTGGATGTATTGGGTACCTCTTGCCCAGAAGCAGCTCAGTGGGATTGGTCACCCCGCTGTGCATTCTGGGAGAGGGTACTTAAGGATCAGACACCGTCACTCATTTGGTCTTTTGGTCCCTTACTGGTCTGGTATGGGACAACCCTCCCTTTTTGTCATATGCGATTTTCTGACCAGAGAGACACGCCCACATTGGGTTCACAGTGCTAGTAAGTATTATACTATTGTGCTTCGTGCACACATTTATGCCCTTTTCCCCCCTTTTTTGTATTCATGGATGTATTGGGTACCTCTTGCCCAGAAGCAGCTCAGTGGGATTGGTCATCCCGCTGTGCATTCTGGGAGAGGGTACTTAAGGAGCAGACACTGTTTTTGCGGGGTCTTCCGATCCTGATGGCCCTCCTGGCCTCAGGGATGTGTTAGCAGTTTTTCTGCCTTGGGGTCTGCAGATCCCTGAGGCTCCGTTACTGAGAGTAGGCCCAGGAGTTTCTGGGGCCTTCTGATCCAGGGATGGTCCTGTGTCGCCTTGCCTGCGGGAAGGGACCGAGAAATTGAGGACTCAATTGGAGGACTCAACTGGATAAAAATCTACCTCACAGTGCTGCCGGCCTGGCTGAAAGATCCTGGTACTGTGTGCTATGTGTTCAGAACTTTACCAAGTGTGTGGTTACCCAAGTCTGTGGCACAGACCTTTGAACGAGCTCGCACCGGCTGCTAGGTCAGTGAGAGAGGCCTATCCAGTGGTGGCTATATCCAGTGTGGAAGCTGTTTGTCCTCTGGATTAGGAGAATACCCGTGATCCGCGCGCAAGGTACCTGAATCTCCCCTAACCCTCCATCCCTCTGTCTTGAAGTTCTTTAAAAAAAACCTTGAGTAAAAGAGACTAATGCCGCGTACACGACCGTTTTTCATGACGAGAAAAATGCAATTTTTTTATTTGGTCATTAAAAACGATCGTGTGTGGGCTCCAGAGTATTTTTCACGACGTGAAAAATGGCCAACAGCAAAAGCAGCCCAAAGGGTGGCGCCATCCGAATGGAAATTCCCCTTTATAGTGCCATCGTACATTTCGTACGCCACCGCAGCTTTGCTCGAGCATTTTTTTTTCATGATAGTGTGTAGGCAAGGCAGGCTTGAGAAGGATCACATCGAGAAAAACTTTGTTTTTTTTCAATGACATTAAAAATGGTCGTGTGTACGCGGCATAAGTGTTTGGTGCCGACATTTGTGAACAACTCTTTAAGGAAGACCCCCTAAGACGGACATAGTGAACAGTAAGGTAACGGCAGGCCCAAAATCTTAAACCAGCGGCCCCTGCGGGGGTATTGCTACATGTGTATTTACTAAATTTTATACATCTTATTTTCCTGTTAACACTTTATTTTTAAAGACATCCAAAAGCCCCGAGAATGCTGCTGGGTACATCCATCCATTTTGTAATGGTTTGTAATTTGTAATGTCAGCAGCTCCAGCAGATTTAGACCTGTCAGTCAATAGCAGTGGTCTCCAAACTGTGGCCCTTTGCTTAATTTTATCTGGCCCTTGGGGCACTATTCCACCAACTGAAACCAATGATGGGGCATCATTCCCCCTACTGACACCATGATGGGGCATTGGTGCCAGGGCATTTTCTACTCTCACAGTCTGCCCCCCCCCCCCTAAAGCCTGAAGGACAGTAAACTGGCCCTTTGCTATAACCTACAAGGAGGGAGGGGGTGTGATCCAAAATTGACTTTTCAAGTGAATAAATAATTTATGGAAAGGAAAAACACTGTTAGTAAGCATGTAAAATATTTTATACTTCTGTGTATTTAACCAGCAATTTACTCACCAATTGCAGATTATGAAACTTTTGAAAGTTCGCTATTTCACAGCGGGGCAAAATCTGGGTCTAAGATGTTTCCTGTCCTCAAAGTGTTTGTAAATATCACTTGACCCTCCCTCTTAGATTGTAAGCTCTAACGAGCAGGGCTCTATGCTTCCTCCTGTATTGAATTGTATTGTAACTGTACTGTCTACCCTTGTGTTGTAAAGTGATGCGCAAACTGTTGGCGCTACATAAATTCTGTATTATAATAATAATAAATAATCACCTTGTAAAACAACCCATTCAGTTTAAAATAGAAATGAAAGGCAAAACATTTTTGTATAGATAAAAAACGTTATAAATCAAGCTCTCAATCTCTCAGTCATATCTTTGTTTTAAAGGAACACTAAAGGTTCCCGTTTTTTAAAAAAAAAACAACAAACATGTTATACTTACCTCCACTGTGCAGCTCGTTTTGCACACAGTGGCCCTGATCCTGGTCTTCTGGGGTCCCTTGGCGGCTGTTTCAGCTCCTCCCCGCAAGGACTCCACACCATAATGCGAGCGAGCGAGCATGGTGTGGAGTTACTGCGGGCGCGCTCCCGTGATACAGCAGCGGCCATAGCCGCTGACTGTATCACTCGGCCCCGCCCCCCGGCGTGCCACGTCATTGGATGTGATTGACAGCAGCGCCAGCCAATGGCTGCTTTCAATCCATCCAGTGTAGCCAATCAACGGCCGGGCTCAGGAACTCGGAGGATGACGGGAGCGAGCGCGGGACTTTCGAGGGGCCAGGTAAGTAAAACGGGGGCAAAAGGTATAAAATAAACAGATGCGCTAAACAAAATTATATATTATGTGCAACCAGCAGTGATACTGGCAATAAAATGTCCACAAAAATACACATGTGATATAAGTCCATAAATGAATAAAATGGTGACAGTGTAACAAAGTGTCCTATGAAGGATTGAAGACCAAGGGGGAAGGTAGACCGTGGGGGGATAGGCAGTAGGAAAACCAAATCCACTGGAAAAAACACCCGTGTCCACCACCAGTATATAGGCTGCTTACCAGAGGTAAGAATCAAATGAACTCATCTGCAATTCCAGAAGGTGAAAAACCAGATCATCTCGGAGTCCAACCAGAGAAGGTAAAAGGGCTGCTATCTGTCCTCTCACATCTCCAGTCATCCCCAGGGAGAGCTGTGCTGTGTGCTGGACAGGGGGAAAGTGATCCGGGGTGCACTCTACTGTGTGTGATGATCTCTTCCATAAGTAAAACGGGGGCTCGGGGGGGGCGGCATTGTCGAATGTTTTTTCACCTTAATGCATAGGATGCATTAAGGTGAAAAAACATGTACCTTTACAACCACTTTAAGGACCGGTTTACACTGCTGCAGTGCGAATTTAGCGCAAATTTTAACTTATTGTGTTGCGAATTTTCATTGCAAATTCTTTATGTGTTCTTGCGATTCTACTGCAAATATTGCAGTCTATAGAGCTGAATTCGCATCGCACACGGATCAAACTCGCACAGGACCCTTTTTGTACGCAGCTTAGATTCGCAATGCATTGATGTGAACAGCACTTATGGCAAACTATGTTATTTAAATGACTTGCGAATTTGAGCGATCGCAACATATTAAATTCGCAATAGAATTCGCAGCAGTGTGAATCGGCCCTTAAACATGACTTTAAGGCAGGGGTCTTAAACTGGCGGCCCTCCAGCTGTTGCGAAACTACAAGTCCCATCATGCCTCTGCCTTTGGGAGTCAAGCTTGTAACTGTCAGCCTTGCAATGCCTCATGGAATTTGTAGTTTCGAAACAGCTGGAGGGCCGCCAGTTTGAGACCCCTGCTTTGATTTTTCTTTTACCTTATTTCTGTTGGCTGGCAAAGAAAAGTATTTTTTTGTAGTAACCCTCAGTCAAATGGAAACACTATTCCCAACACAGACTTCTCTTTTTTTGTAAGGGGCCCAGAGGTCCCCAGAGCCCCGGATGGCAACCCCCCCTTTTTTTTTTTGTTCTTTTGGTTTTGTTTTTGTACGTCAGCACCCAAAGCCCCCCCCCCCCGACCCCAACAATTTGCGGCGGCCCCCCTCTCCTCAATTCGCGGCAGACCCCCGCCTCTCAATTTGTGGCGGCAGCACCCCCCCCCCGGTTCTCCTCTGCTCCAGGGGGCCCATGCCTGAAGCTGTGTAAGGGGCCCCAAAATTCCTGATGGCGGCCCTGCCTGCACTTATTACAGCATTGAACTCCACTCGATTTTTTTAGTACACAATGAAAAAATATTTTTCCTGCTGTGTCTCTTGATAAAATTACAACGATCTCTCTACTACTAAACAATTCCAATATTAAGTATTAGAATATTAAACAAATATAAAACAGTTATTCTCCTGGCATAGTTGGGTAAGAAATAATGTCACCGGTGGTTTTGTCAATTACTGTTTTTGTTCAAAAGTTATTTTCTTCCTGCAAGGCAAAGATGAAAATCAGCTTAAGGTGTATACAACCTCTAACAATGAATTTCTCTTATTTGCTCCCCTTTGGTCTATTAAATATACAGTACCATCATAAGTGTTTTGTTATATCTGTTTGATAAGTGCAGAAAAAAAAAAAAACTGTCGATCTCGTCAGAAATTCATAGATGTCCTGTGTCCTCTGTACATTAGCTTTAACATTTCAAGAAATCTTCCCAGTTCTTATCTTGGAGTACAGAACAATTAGTCTTTATGGTGTACAACCCCAATTCCCAAAAAGTTGGGACGGCTGTGTAAAGTCTACATAAAAAACAGAAAGCAATGATTTGCAAAATCTCATAATCTCATATTTTATTCTATTTAAAAGAGAAAACACATCAAATGTTTACAAACAAATGGCCCCTGTGCCCACTTATAACTGGCCTTCACAGCAAGGAGCACATGAAAGGGCAAACGCATGAAAGACAAAAACAGAACATTCCATAGCTTAACTCACCAACCAGTCTGCTGACCAACCTGTCCAACAGTCTGCGTTAAAAACAGGGGTTTAGTTAGCACGCATTTGCAAACGCATGCATAAGCTGCAAGGCCTCTTCACGGCACTCTGTGTATGCTTCCAGTCATAAACGCTACTAAATTTATGAGCGTCTCCACAGTGGGAGCACATGCATTCTAATGGATAGATGAGGGGCAGGTGGGCCTGGAAGCAGCCCAATCCCCCTTAAAGGCACAGGGGCACACTGGACACCCAGCACGTAGCACAGTTCTGGGTACTTGTTCTATTGGGTTGAGGTCAGGACTCTGTGCAGGCCAGTCAAGTTCCTCCACCCCAAACTCGCTCATCCATGTCTTTATGGACCTTGTTTGTGCACTAATGTGCAGTCATGTTAGAACAGGAAGGTGCCATCCCCAAACTGTTTCCACAAAGTTAGGAGTATGAAATTGTCCAAAATGTCTTAATATGCTGGAACTCACTGGAATTAAAGGGGCCAAGCCCAACCCCTGGAACACAATCCCACACCATAATCCCCCCTCCACCAAATGATTTGGAGGGGTGGCCCAATACTTTTGGCAATATAGTGTGGATGAGCGAGTTCGGGGTGGAGGAACTTGACTGGCCTGTACAGAGTCCTGACCTCAACCAGATAGAACACCTTTGAGATGAATTAGAGTGTAGACTGTGAGCCAGGCCTTCTCATTCAACATCTGTGCCTGACCTCACAAATGCACTTCTGGAAGAATGGTCAAACATTCCCATAGACACACTCCTAAATCTTGTGGACAGCCTTCTCAGAAGAGTTAAAGTTGTTATAGCGGCAAAGGGTGGGCCAACTCAATATTGAACCCTATGGACTCATGCCGCGTACGCACGACCGTTTTTAATGTCATGGAAAAAAAACGATGTTTTTCTCGACGTGATTCTTCTCAAGCCTGCCTTGCATACACACTATTGTGAAGAAAAAATGCTTGAGCAAAGCGCGGTGACGTACAACACGTACGACAACACGTACGACGGCACTATAAAGGGGAAGTTCCATTCGGATGGCGCCACCCTTTGGGCTGCTTTTGCTGATTTCGTGTTACCACGTGTTAGTAAAAGTTTTGGTGAGAGACGATTCACGCTTTTCAGTCTCCGTGCTTTTCAGTCCGTTACAGCATGACGAATGTGCAATCTCTATTACGAACGCTAGTTTTACCAGAACGAGTGCTCCCGTCTCATAACTTGCTTCTGAGCATGCGCGTTTTTTCCCCGTCGTTAAAGCGTACACACAACCGTTTTTTACGACGAGAAGAACGATGACGTGAATAACGACGAGAAAAAATAGAGCAGGTTCTAAATTTTTAATGGCCATTTTTCTCGTCAAGAAAAATGCTCTGGAGCCTACACACGACCGTTTTTCACGACCAATTAAAAAAATGCCATGTTTCTCGTCATGAAAAACGGTCATGTGTACGCGGCATCAGACTGGGATGCCATTAAAGTTCATGTGCCTGTAAAGTCAGGTGTCTTAATACTTTTGGTAATATAGTGTATGCTTTAATGGTCTTTTGTTGGAGAATAAGTAGGGTCAGCAAATTGCATTATTGTTAAGTTGAGGAGGTGTTGAGATTGTCCATCAATAAATTTTAGCTTGTCTGACATGTCAGCCTAAAAATCTAATCCTCACAATAAATGATTAAGTCTATCAGGATTCACCTTGGGGCTTAGTGACATTTATAAATACAGTGGCCTTGTGCATTTTCAGGCTCACTGAACTCCTCAGAGAATGGTAATGACATGAATAATTAACAGTAGTTGGTACATTATTCTGTATATTATTATTAAGCACTTAGAACATGCAAACAGACAACATAAAATGGGGAAGGTGTACCCTTGCAATATGAATTTCTGTGTCTCTAATAGAGGAAGGCTGTTTCCTAGAATAACAGGATTTGTAATTATCAGAGCTCCTGATGAGAGGAGGATATGGTGATAAAGAAGGACCAGCAGCATATGCTTAGGTCTAAACAAGCAGCTCGGAAGAAGAAGCAGATGGACTGATGGGATCCTGTATCTGGCATCCACCAGACATCAGTCTGTCCGGGCAGAAATCCAGAAATCAGTACATCAGCCATGTAATGGACTCACAGTGATTCCACGGGAAACCTGGGAATCTAAGGTGTGGCACATAAAAGAGCGCTGACACATAAAAAGAGCACACTGGTGTGATGTAATACATCTTGACACTGCAAGCCCATAAAACATTAATAAAAAATGAAAATAGCCTAGTTACATAGAATAATAATCCAACATGATCTGCGTTTGGTAACATAGCTGTTACGGTGGGTGGTACATGATTGCCTTTTTCTAGGACGGTGTTTAAAGACCACACCAGATTAATATGCCAATTGTAAATGCGTCTCTGTCTATCTCACGCCTCTCTTCTAGCTTTAATAGGATCCAGGCTGCTAAATAATTCACTTAGTTATTGATTCAGAGCTGTACAATTTGGTGTTGTGGCCAAGCCCTCTACATCAAACTGGAGGGTCCCACTGGTATTGCGCATTTTATTGCTGCATTGTACCAGGCAGACCCGTACTTTATAGTAGAGGAGGAGGGAGATTTGTGCAGCCGCTCAGCAATGCATATAGCACAACATGTACATTGTATTTTGATCAAACCACACATACATAATAAGGTCTGAGGGGGACGAGTATCGTGTTTTATTTTCACTTACATTGCCCGACTTGGCCATGTATGCGCCGTCAGTGCCACACTGATTCCTATTTTCTAAATCATTCTAGTAATAGCTATAGCAGAACAGCTTGTGATCTGTATCTGTGAAATATTCTAAATTATTTGGATAAGCAGTACAGGATTAACCTCTTTTCCAGATAACAGAATAATAAAAAAAAAGATGACTGCAGTTCTGTTCCCGATACAAGGCAAATTTGAGTACTCATGTTTCTTTTCTTCCAAGCTGATTTCATACTTCTATATGGGAATGTCTACCTCACAAGTACCTAGGCTATGCAAACACCTTTATGCTTTCATACAGTTGTTATATATAAGGCTTTATGCTTTATACAGTGTGGGAAAATAACTATTTGATCCTGTGCAGATTTTGTAAGTTTGCCCACTTACAAAGAAATGCTGACTATGACCCCAAGAACACCATCCCTAAAGTCAAGTATGAAAGTAGAAATATTATGCTTTGGGGCTTTTTCTCGGATAAAGGTACAGGCCGACTTTGTCGCATTGAGGGGCCAATGGATGGGCCATGTATTGTAAAATCTTGCATGAAAACCTTCTTCCCTCAGCCAGAACACTGAAGATGGGTCATAGATAGGTCTTTCAGCATGACAATGACCCAAAACAAACTGCCAAGGCAACAAAGGAGTGGCTCAAGAAGAAGCACATTAAGGTCATGGAGTGGCCTAGCCAGTCTCCAGATCTTAATCCTATAGAACATTTATGGAGGTAGCTAAAACTTCGAGTTGCCAAGTGACAGCCAAGAAACCTTAAGGATTTAGAGAAGATCTGTAAAGAAGAGTGGACCAAAATCCCTCCTGAGATGTGTACAATCCTGGTCACTGACTACAAGAAATGTCTTACCGCTGTGCTTGCCAACAAGGGTTTCTCCACCAAGTACTAAGTCATGTTTTGCTTGGGTATCAAATACTTATTTTACTCACTAAACTGCAACTCAATTTATAACATTTGTATCATGTGATTTTTTCTGGATTTTTGGTTGATATTCTGTCTCTATCATTTAAAATGCACCAATAATTTTTTTTTAGACTCTTCATTTCTTTGTTAGTGGGCAAACTTACAAAATCTGGAGGGGATCAAATATTTATTTTTCCACTGTATATAGGGACGATGCACACTGGGCGTTAAGCTCCGGTGCATGAGGCTCCAGCATTTAAAGGATTTGTAAAGTCTCATGGTTTTTCACCAAGGTGACATATCTTCTGTGGTGCAGCTGCCCCCTAGTTTCCCCCTTTTACTTACCTGAACCCAATCTTTCCAGCGATGAGAACGAGCCCAGCAGCTCCAGCCGCTGTCTCTGGTTCTCATTGGATAGATTCATAGCAGCTGGAGCCAATGGCTCCTGCTGCTGTCAATCAAATCCAGTGACATGGGAGCGGGGGGCGGGCCGCTGCAAAGGATTTTGGAATGTGTAGTCCCTATCAAAAATGGCCCCATAGCTTTTTTATGGGGACAGAAATACAAATCCCAGCATGCTCTGCTGGCAGGAACCTAAAGACTACATCTTGTTTATCCAAGGAGACTCAGACACCATGAGGCAGTGAGAGAGATGCTGTCTCTCAGATGATCTTCTTGCATGATTCAGGCCTCCACCGCTAGTCGGGACATCCAGCCTGGAAGAGGGGGATCCCAGGTGCATATCGAGGCGCACCTGCACTGACGGTGAATCCTTCCAGTGTGAGGTGACCAGTCGGGTTGCCAAGATAGCCTGTCTGTTCCAGGACGTTTGTTTGGGCCTTGATCGCAGGATTTGGGGAGAGGGCATTTTTGCAGGGAATAGAGACACTGCACTACAGAAGGAGATATTTGAACACTGTATACAGACATCATTGCTGGTAGTCATCTTTCTGACACTTGTAGTACCACAGGGATAAAGGATAAGGCTAACCATTTCTGGGACACTGTATACAGACATCATTGTCCTCTCACCTTGCTGAGAAAGATCCTACCTGTTTCACGTGATAATCTGGGCCAGTTGTGTTGTTTGGCCCTGCTATCTAGGAGTTTAAGTGCACCAACAAAAGTGGCTAGCTGAAGACACCAAAGCTTATCTTTGCTTCAAAAAGACTGACATTTTTAACCAGGTGGTATTAGACTCCTGTACGCTTAGCACAGATATACCCGACAAGAGATGATCTGTGCTGGAGAGGATGTGGTCAACGGGGTACAAACATCTATATATGGTGGACATGCCCCAAGATCAAACCATTCTGGGACTCGATTACACCATAGATTAAACAACTGACAATTAGACCCATAGAAGCCACCCCCATACATTTCCTGTTTCACGGAATGCCGTGCTCTAAAAAGTTTTATAAAAAAAGTATTACACCTCATCTGCTGAATGCAGCAAAGTCATTGATACCAAGGTTTTGGAAGCAAGAGAGAGGCCCTACCGTGATGGATTGGAAAAAGGAGGTCAATGCAATAATGGAGGCGGAAAGATGGATATCTATAGTTAAAGATCAAAAGGACAAATTTAGAGATATATGGGCAGACTGGATACACTACTCAAGCGAGATATGAATTGAGTAGGCTTAGTAAAGATCCCAAAAAAAATGTGTATATCCAGGGCGCTCCAAGCATTTGAATCCTGACAGATAAAGTCTGTGTTGGAGAGGGTAGCAAATCTTCACACACTTTAGGCAGCACTCAGGGAGACAAGCATGCTACATGCCTGTTTCATCCACTATCTTGTAAGTGTTTTTAACCCTTTTAGGGGATATTAAAAGTTTTATACTTCTGCACTTAAAGGCGCCTTGTTTGTTTTTCTGTTAGTAAAGATCCCCCTATACGGATAAGTATACATGGTAATTGAAGTCCCCCCTAGATGCACCTGATATTAGTAAGCAATAATTAACGATTAAGTTATTTTAGTATCAGGCCGCGTTCACACTGGTGCGACAAACGCTCCGACATTGGGAGCTCATGTCGCATGACGTGTGAAAATCAATGTTTCCCTATGGGAACCATCTTAACTGGTCCGACACATGTCGGTCCGACTTTGAAAATGCTTCCTGTACTACTTTGGTCCGACTTTGATCCTACTTCAGCCCATTGACTATCATTGAAGTCGGATCAAAGTCGGACCGCCGTCTTGCATGATCCAACTTTGGCATGCGACTTGTGCTCTGCTGATCTTGAGGGGGAACTCCACGCCAAATTTTAAATAAAAAACCGGCATGGGTTATCCCTCCAAGAGCATACCAGGCCCTTCGGTTTGGTATGGATATTAAGGGGAACCCCTACGCCAAAAAAACGGTGTGGGGGTTCCCCCAAAATCCATACCAGACCCTTATCCGAGCACGCAGCCCGGGAGGTCAGGAAAGGGGGTGGGGATGAGCGAGCGCCCCCCTCCTGAACCGTACCAGGCAGCATGCCCTCAACATGGGGGTGGGTGCTTTGGGGCAGGGGGGCGCCCTGCGGCCCCCCCACCCCAAAGCACCCTGTCCCCATGTTGATGAGGACAAGGGCCTCTTCCCGACAACCCTGGCCATTGGTTTTCAGGGTCTGTGGGAGGGGGGCTTATCGGAATCTGAGAGCCCCCTTTAATAAGGGGGCCCCCAGATCCCGGCCCCCCACCCTATGTGAGTGAGTATGGGGTACATCGTACCCCTACCCATTCACCAGGGGGAAAAATGTCAATAAAAAAACACACTATACAGCTTTTTAAAGTAATTTATTAGGCAGCTCCGTGGGTCTTCTACCGGCTTCGGGGGTCTTCTTCCGACTTCGGGGGTCTCTTCCGACTCTCCGGTGCCTTCTCCGCGCTCTCCGGTTCTTCTCCCGCTCTCCGGTGCTTTCTGCCTTTCTACCGGGTGATGTGACCCCGCCCCCTTATGACATCACATTCCCACAATGCCTCGGGGCTGTGACGCCATAGGGGGGTCCGGGTCACCTGGTGACATCACCTGGTGACCACGCCCCATGCCTATATAAATCATTGCGCACGGCATTACAGCGGGAGACCTCGTCGTGTCAACATCTCAAGAAGAGAAGAGGGAAGAAAGCGACGGGGAAGACTGGGCCACCGCTAGCAAAAGAGCTGGCAGAAGATAGCGGAGGTGCCCAGCAGAAGGCAGAGAGCGGGAGAAGAACCGGAGAGCGCGGAGAAGGCACCGGAGAGTCGGAAGAAGACCCCCGAAGTCGGAAGAAGACCCCCGAAGTCGGTAGAAGACCCCCGGAGCTACCTAATAAATTACTTTAAAAAGCTGTCTATTGTGTTTTTTTTATTGACACTTTTCCCCCAGGTGAATGGGTAGGGGTACCCCATACTCATTCACAAAGGGTGGGTGGGCCGGGATCTTGGGGCCCCCTTATTAAAGGGGGCTCCCAGATTCCGATAAGCCCCCCGCCCGCAGACCCCGACAACCAACGGCCAGGGTTGTCGGGAAGAGGCCCAGAGGGCCCTCATTACTTACAAGTCCATGGCACAGCTATGGGGGCAAATTTCGCCCCCAGCTATGCCAACCTCACAATGGGGTTTTGGGAGAGCATGCACCTTGCAGCTGACCACCCTTTTGCCGCCCAGGTAATATACTACGGTCGATACATTGATGACATAGTAATTATCTGGGACGGCACCGCCGACGATATTGATGGCTTTGTACAGTAAGCACCTTGGGCCTATCTTTTACTCATGTGGCTGATCCACATACTCTTGCATTTGTAGACCTTGAGCTGTGTCACGAGAATGGCACTATTTCTGCCAAAAAAATGTAACAAACCTACTGCAGGAAACCCATTTATCCATTATAATAGTTGTCATCACCCTAGATGGGTCAATAACATTCCCCACAGCCAGTTCTGTCGCCTATGTAGGAATTGTACCAGAGACTCTGATTATGAGGCCCATGGCCAATTGCTCTCCCAGAAGTTCCTAGAAAAAGGCTATCCTGATGCACTGATTAATGATGCTTTTAACAATTATCGCAACCCACCTACAGGTAGACGTATTTTACCATCTGTTACTAAGCCACCTACACGTTTTATCACGCAGTTCCATGATAAGTACAAAAACATGGAAAAGATTTTAGCTGCACACATTTTAGTCGAGGACCCCCATCTAAAAACCACTATTGAAACTAAACCCAAAGTGGCATATAGAAAATGTAGAAATATTAAGAGTAAAATCACACCCAGTAAAAGTAAGCCAGCCCGATCTCCTCCATCAAGATTAGTCCTTGTACCCCTTAGAGAGATGTACCAGTGTAAGAAACCCCTCTGTCTGACTTGTCAGTTCATACACCATGGACAAAAAACTTTTACGTGAAAAGGAAAAATTACACCTTGAAAGAATTTTAAAAACTGTTCCACAGAGTATGTCGTGTACTGCCTTACTTGTCTGTGCGGACTTTTTTATGTCGGCAGGACTATTATGGCACTTAGTGCACGTTTCCGCGAACACAGGCAGTTTATCGAAAAGGGTCGTGCCCATCACAGTGTTCCCAAGCACTTTCTCACCGACCACGGCCAATCAACAGCTGGCCTTAGGGTGTGGGTGGTTGAGACCATCCCTGCCACCTACACCGCCGCTGAGTGGTATAAACGCCTGTGTCAGCAAGACACATAGTGGATATATTCCTTGGGCACTTTGGCCCCTGGTGGGTTAAACGAGGAGATTGAGGTTCATACACTCCTATGAATCCAACTCCTGTCCTGTTATCCTCTGTATAGATGCTGTTTCTTCTCCCTTTTTTTTATGTGTGTATATACCGTACATCGTATTTATGCGATTCTTACAGATAATATGTGTGTGCGTTTATGCACACATATACAGTATATGCATATATATATCATGCGTATTTTTGCACATATTTGTATGTGCGTTTGTATGGACATACACATATTCACGAGTGGCGAATCACCCAGATCTCTTTTTTGTCCCCCATCTCGTCTTCCTATGGAGACTCTCTGTTTGATTTGCTACCATAGTTAGTACCAGCTGCAAAATTGTGATTATGGTTATAGTATTTCCTCACACATTCGGTCCAATTCCAATATTATATTTTGCTGCTATTTTACTATATTGACATTTTATGCCACTTAGTTTCCCTCTTATGTGTGTTGTAAACTCTTTCGAATAGGCTTCCTATAATATTAGGTTACTGCTTTATGTAAGCATATCGTTCCTATTGTGTCCTTTATAATAGTCTAATAATGGTGATTTTAAACATTTTTATATATTTTAAACATATATATTTTATACATATATGTAGTCCTTTTATATCCCAGTGTTTTTATCAATATGCCCCTTCATATTATTGTATTTAGTATTTAGTTTATATTCCTTGTCAGTCCGCCTATTGATCTATTTATTTAGTCTCTTACTGCTTTTTGGTCCGCACTGGGACCCATAGTCACACGGTGCCAGCACAGGCTTAAAAGTACCAGTCATTTCAGTTTCCAATCAGGCCAATAGAATGAGCAGTGGCTCAGAACGCCTAGCCCAATCAGCCCCTTGCTTCTCCTGTGTGACCCCCCTCCCGGAAGCGTTCCCTGTGCGTTCCAGGCTGGACCAGGCCTCATCCTGATGGCCACAGGACAAGCCTGAGGAAAACAGACTCTGCATCTTCTACATCTGTGCAGCCCATGGACACGGACTACAGGATCTTTATAGATGAGCCTTCCTTTGCTTCCTTTCCTGTAAGGGTGATTGATATTTGTGTCATTAAAAGAATGTTTTAATACTGCACTTAGGTGGCGCTTCTTTTTTCTCTACCCTTTATTGTGCGCCTTCACTTTGGTGGTCAGTGGTGTAGTGCCCCCGTTTGGTTATTGGTCAATGGCCAGGGTTTTCGGGAAGAGGCCCTTGTCCTCATCAACATGGGGACAGGGTGCTTTAGGGTGGGGGGGCCGCAGGGCGCCCTCTGCCCCAAAGCACCCACCCCCATGTTGAGGGCATGCGGCCTGGTACGGTTCAGGAGGGGGGGGCGCTCGCTCGCCCCCACCCCCTTTTTTGACCTGCCGGGCTGCGTGCTCGGATAAGGGTCTGGTATGGATTTTGGCGGGACCCCCACGCCGTTTTTTCGGCGTAGGGGGTCCCCTTAAAATTCATACCAGACCGAAGGGCCTGGTATGCTCTTGGAGGGTGAACCCATGCCGGTTTTTTATTTAAAATTTGTCGTGGAGTTCCTCCTCAAGATTCATACAAAACACAGTGCCTGGTGTTGGCGGGGATCCAAGTCGAATCCCCGTTCATTGAAAGTCGGACGGATGTCGGCTTCAAGTCGCAGGGCAAAGTCGGATCCAAAGTAGGACGGCTGTCGTGTCACACCAGTGTGAACCTGGCCTAAGAATACCTAGTTTGGAAGGTCTCTTTATGAACAGTAGATGAACAGAGGTGGGGGGGGGGTGGTGTTGGGGAGGGGAGGGGGGTTTGAGGTGGGGGGGAGATGAGGGGGAAGGAAATGAATATACAACTTTTCAAACCTGTTTTTTTTTTTTTAGGGGGTTGAGAAGTAAAGGATGTGCACTAAATATTGATCACCTGATTTTGCATTGCTATTGTTTTATGGTTAATGGTTGTTGATGGTTTATAATATGGTAGGTGCGATAGGAATAGAATATAGTGAAGCTATAATACACATGTAGCGCCCTCCTCACTCCCCTCTTTCTCTCGTCTCGTCTTTCTCTTGTCTATGGGGTATCTTAGAGGGGAGGGAGCGGGGACACCACGCCTGGCTTCCACCACAGGTGTCAGTGCGGTCTAAGCAACGTTTTTGTATTACCTTCGGGTCAGTGCTGTGCACCTGGATCCTCCCTCCAAGAGTCACCTTGAACAATGTCTGCTAGGAAATGAGCCCCACACCATTAAAGTTCAACACTCCTTTATTCTTCTGCGAATGAACACAATCAGTTGAACTCCCTTGGTTAACAGAACAGGAAAGGAGGTGTGGATGCGAATAGGCCCAGACACAATGTGGTTCTCCACTTTCCTTCCTGAAAGTGGGTTACGGTCTCCGCACAAGGGGGAATTTCCTTCCAGGCGGTCTCCGACGAGAGGCTCACCTTTCACCGGCAATATGCTGCACCGGGTCTTCAAGTGAGGAGCTCCCCCCGGTCCATTGTGCCTTCCGGATTCGGGTACCCACTCCCGGGGTTCCCTAGGATCTCCTTCCCTCGCGGAAGCCAGTGTTGGGCACTGAGCTCCGGACCTCCATCCGAGTACCTCACCCCAGGCTAAAGGTGCCTGGGATGGAACACGACCTCCGGTTGTCCTCTAGGCCTAGGCCACCCAGAGGACCGACACCAACCACCGTCCACAAGCTGAAGGTGACTGGGACTTCGAACCCGTGACAAAGATGGGCGGCCCCTTTATACCCTCTCCCAGCAAGCACGGCTGGTTCCCCGCCCCACCATACCGCTGCAGAGGGAGGACAAAAAGGAGGCACAACACACAGCAATGATTCAACCCCAGCCCAGGGCAACAGCGCCACCCGCTGGGCTGCAGGGAATTACACATCACCAATGTCTCTGTCAAGTTCAAATTTACACCCGGGAAAGTACATACCCGCTACACTCTCCCCCTGGTGGTTTGACACTAGTCCCCAGTGTCTGGAGTAAATAATGCCCTCCACGGCTGACATAATCCAATCCAGAAACCGACTAACAATTTTACAAAAATATAAAACTTTAGAAAATTCTATAACTAAAACATTGTGTCTGAGCCCTGTAAAGAAAGGGAATAAAGACAAAAGAGACACAATAGCATTGACTCATAACTTTGAATCACATATTCACATTTGACTTTTCCCACCCATCCTGACTAAGACCCACCCCATCCTCAGTAAACTTGATAGGATGCTCTCCTGCAGAGGGAAAAGAAAGGATTAACACATAACCCTGACACCTGTATTCGTGGAATGGAAAAGAAACTTCTCCGGAAAGAAATCCCTTTTCACCTGGTGACAGCACCGCAGTAACTGTACTCGTGAAACTTTCCTCTTTTCTTTTGGCCCTATCTACCCCTGAGTCCATAATCTCTTGCGGGAAAAGTGAAGAACAAAACAGGAACAGTTCTTCATTCCTCTGGGCACAAAAGCAACGGCCCCGGAAAGTTCAGCAGCATAATCAAGGACAAACTGAGTCTTTCTCTCTCCTACAAGTAAAAGCGGGGATGCGGCAGAACAAGTGGCTTCAAGTGCTGGTCCATGGTTTCTAGATGATACTCCACATCTTCCCCTTCCTTGCGCCGGATCAGCACTTTATCTGCATGGATGTGTCGTCCCAACATCCACTCTGCCTTGCAGTCCTTGAAACGTTGAGAGGCCTTTGGAGAGCATGCCAGGTACCTGCGGGCGTGTGGAACCTGAAGGTGGGTCCAAACAAAGTCATTGTGCCAGCGCTCCCGGCACACTTCCACCTCATAAAGCAGTTCCTTCGACAAGTACGGATACTCCCATCCGTATTCTGCAGCAACCTGTTGGCCAAATAGGCATTGTAGTCTCGCCAAAGGAGGCATGGTAGCTTTGTCCCCTTTGCCAGGCAAAACTATCGAGTCCGGGTGGCGAGGGACCTTGACCACATCTGGTCTGGGCATAGGTGCCCGCAGCAGCAGTCTCTTTTCCCCGGCCTTCGGTACAGATGGCACCGGGGATGTAGAAGCAGACTGGGGACGGGACCTCTCTTCAGGCGCTGGTGCCTCCACCCGTGGTGTACTTTCCCCTGTTGACATGGGTGGATCTCTGATCCTCCGAGATGAAGCGAGAGGTACTTTGTCCCAGCCCTTCTCGGCAAACAAATCGTCTATGGCAACGTCGTCTCCCATGTCCGAGAGCGACTCCAGGTCAGAGGTGTCACACTCTGGTATGTAGCCAGTTGTAGAAACGGAGCCACCACCTCCCGCGGACTCGCTGGGCCATGACTTCCCAACACCTCGGCCCACACACCAAATCTCTCCGCCTGGCTTACCTCGGCCTTTACTTGAAGCGGGACGTCCGGAACTCTTGTCAACGGATCCATCCAGGCCAGGCGTAAGCGGGCGAGACGGTCCACCACAACCGCTGGTCGGGCTACCATGCCGGTCTTTCTCTTCGGTGGCGGACGCTGCGAGACAGTGGTAACCGAGTCAGCATCCTCGGATTTCTCCCGTTGTGGTTTTACGACCTCCTCCGCGGTCGCTGCAGTGTGCGTAGGGATGGCTCTCACAGCAGTGATTCCTCCTCTCTGAGTCGTGTTGCCCGCAGCACGGCCGGGGTAAATGGTTCTCGGCCTCTCAACCGCCGGATCCACTTCGAACAGGAACTCCCCACAGGCCTCACATCGCCCGAATGGCTTCAGCTGGCTCACCAGTCCCAAACATCCGGGACAAATCACACCCAGGGCCTTAACGTCCATGCACGAGTACAGGGCAAATCGACACCTTGGCTTTAGCCAAATCCCTGTATCTGTTACCGGAGCAGCAGCAGTCAATGTCGTGGTGGAAGGGTGAACTGGAATCCACGATGTATGTCCGAACATGGCGACCTGTTGCTGATCCATCGCACACTGCAAAGTTTTTGCGCCAACGTCCCACGTGTAGTCCTTCACACGTATTGGACTCCTCCCCTTTGCTCCAGTTCGCGGGCTTTTCTTCTTTTCTGTTTCTGAGTCACGCCCACGAACTAAGCGATGGGGGTGTGCCTGGTGGCGCAGTGCAATAGAAACCCCCACGTGTACTACTTCACACGGCTGAGCTTCCCCCTTTTTCCACTCTTCTGCGCGGGCCTTTCCCTTCACTGGGTCATGTCCACGACTTCGAGCAGGGATGCACTTCAACCAATGAAGGCCTGCCTATTCGCTTAACTCCTCCAGCAGACACGTTCAATTCCGTGGTGCACAAAAACTATACCGGACCCGAGCCCACACGTGTAGCGCGTAGGCTTTCCGAATACAGCTCTCAGGCTGTATTCGGCTTCCAAAAACTCCTCCCAGGTACGCACGGGGGTGCGTTCCTGGAAGAAGACTGTGTGGAGGTTTCAGCCAATCAGGTTCACCGGATCTGGTTACCGGTAACCTGATTGGCTGAAGCGACATCGAGGGCGGGAGAACACATCGAGGACGGCGCGGACCGAGGAAGGTAAGTGCAGGGCTGGGGGGGGGGACAGGCTGCATTTGGGGGACAAACTGGCTGAATATGGGGCACAAACTGGCTGAATATGGGGGACAAACTGGCTGAATATGGGGCACAAACTGGCTGCATTTGGGGGGAACTGGCTGAATATGGGGCACAAACTGGCTGCATTTGGGGGGAACTGGCTGAATATGAGGCACAAACTGGCTGCATTTGGGGGGAACTGGCTGAATATGGGGGACAAACTGGCTGAATATGGGGGAAACTGGCTGAATATGGGGGACAAACTGGCTGAATATGGGGGGAACTCGCTGAATATGGGGGACAAACTGGCTGAATATGGGGGGAACTGGCTGAATATGGGGGACAAACTGGCTGAATATGGGGGGAACTGGCTGTATATGGGGGACAAACTGGCTGAATATGGGGGGAACTGGCTGTATATGGGGGACACGCTGGCTGCATTTGGGGGAAACTGGCTGTATATGGGGGACAAACTGGCTGCATTTGGGGGGAACTGGCTGTATATGGGGGACACGCTGGCTGCATTTGGGGGGAACTGGCTGTATATGGGGGACAAACTGGCTGCATTTGGGGGAACTGGCTGTATATGGGGGACAAACTGGCTGCATTTGGGGGGAACTGGCTGTATATGGGGGACAAACTGGCTGCATTTGGGGGGAACTGGCTGTATATGGGGACAAACTGGCTGTATATGGGGGCACACTGGCTATATATATGGGGGCACACTGGCTGTATATGGGGGCACACTGGCTATATATATGGGGACAAACTGGCTGTATATGGGGGCACACTGGCTATATATATATATATATATGGGGGCACACTGGCTGTATATGGGGGCACACTGGCTGTATATATATGGGATCACACTGGCTGTATATGGAAACAAACTGGCTGTATTTGAGGGGGCAAACTGGTGGCGTTTGGGCACAGTGGCTGCGTTTAATGGGCACAGTGGCGGCAATAAATGTTATTTATTTTTTCAGTTTGTTTGCGCCCCCCCAAAAATTTTGAGCACCAGCCGCCACTGTCCAGGAGCTAGCGTGTCTGTGTGTGCTCTGTTAGTACAGCACACATAAAACCACCTCAGCCTCTCTATCTGCCATAAGGCCCAGTTGTTGTCATATAAGGCAGCCTCTATCTGCCGTAAGGCCCAGTTGTTGTCATCGAAGGCAGCCAGGCATCTCCAGGAGCTAGCGTGTGTGTGTGTGTGCTCTGTTAGTACAGCACACATAAAACCACCTCAGCCTCTCTATCTGCTATAAGGCCCAGATGTTGTCATATAAGGCAGCCTCTATCTGCCGTAAGGCCCAGTTGTTGTCATCGAAGGCAGCCAGGCATCTCCAGGAGCTAGCGTGTGTGTGTGCTCTGTTAGTACAGCACACATAAAACCACCTCAGCCTCTCTATCTGCTATAAGGCCCAGTTGTTGTCATATAAGGCAGGCTCTATCTGCCGTAAGGCCCAGTTGTTGTCATCGAAGGCAGCCAGGCTTCTCCAGGAGCTAGCGTGTGTGTGTGTGTGCTCTGTTAGTACAGCACACATAAAACCACCTCAGCCTCTCTATCTGCTATAAGGCCCAGTTGTTGTCATATAAGGCAGCCTCTATCTGCCGTAAGTCCCAGTTGTTGTCATCGAAGGCAGCCAGGCATCTCCAGGAGCTAGCGTGTGTGTGTGTGCTCTGTTAGTACAGCACACATAAAACCACCTCAGCCTCTCTATCTGCTATAAGGCCCAGTTGTTGTCATATAAGGCAGCCTCTATCTGCCGTAAGTCCCAGTTGTTGTCATCGAAGGCAGCCAGGCATCTCCAGGAGCTAGCGTGTGTGTGTGTGCTCTGTTAGTACAGCACACATAAAACCACCTCAGCCTCTCTATCTGCCATAAGGCCCAGTTGTTGTCATATAAGGCAGCCTCTATCTGCCGTAAGGCCCAGTTGTTGTCATCGAAGGCAGCCAGGCATCTCCAGGAGCTAGCGTGTGTGTGTGTGTGCTCTGTTAGTACAGCACACATAAAACCACCTCAGCCTCTCTATCTGCTATAAGGCCCAGATGTTGTCATATAAGGCAGCCTCTATCTGCCGTAAGGCCCAGTTGTTGTCATCGAAGGCAGCCAGGCATCTCCAGGAGCTAGCGTGTGTGTGTGTGTGCTCTGTTAGTACAGCACACATAAAACCACCTCAGCCTCTCTATCTGCTATAAGGCCCAGTTGTTGTCATATAAGGCAGCCTCTATCTGCCGTAAGGCCCAGTTGTTGTCATCGAAGGCAGCCAGGCATCTCCAGGAGCTAGCGTGTGTGTGTGTGTGCTCTGTTAGTACAGCACACATAAAACCACCTCAGCCTCTATATCTGCTATAAGGCCCAGTTGTTGTCATATAAGGCAGCCTCTATCTGCCGTAAGGCCCAGTTGTTGTCATCGAAGGCAGCCAGGCATCTCCAGGAGCTAGCGTGTGTGTGTGTGTGCTCTGTTAGTACAGCACACATAAAACCACCTCAGCCTCTCTATCTGCCATAAGGCCCAGTTGTTGTCATCTAAGGCAGCCTCTATCTGCCGTAAGGCCCAGTTGTTGTCATCTAAGGCAGCCTCTATCTGCCGTAAGGCCCTGTTGCTGTCATCTAAGGCAGCCATCTGCAGGAGTTAGTGTGTGTGCTGTGTGACTCCAGCACAATATACACTACCCACTACAATGCCTGGAAGACCGCCAAGGAGAGGCAGACAGTCCCGAGGCAAGTACACAGGGCAAGCAGGCTCTGTTTCTAGAGACGACAGTGCTGGTCGTGGACGTGGACGTGGTCATGCATCGTCATCAGCACGTGGCCATGGGACACGCTTGTCCTTGTTTTCGGCAGCTGGACATGTTGAGCCGCATCATGCCGAAGGCTTGGTAGAATGGATGACCAAGCCCTCCTCATCCTCCTCATCCTCTCTCACCCAGGCTCAGGGTACTGGCAAAGCAGCTGCCAACGCGTACTCAATGGCATCATCAGGCACCCCTTCCCTAGACCCACCATGTCCTCCTGAGGAGTCCCCCGAACTGTTTGAGCACAGTGTTGGGTACATGCTCCAGGAGGATGCCCAACGTTTTGAAGGCTCGGATGATGATACCCAGCTAGAGGAAGGCAGTAGCGTGATGCTCAAGGACAGCAATCTGGCAGTCATGTTCCACCAGCTGCAGCTTACTGCCAGGTTTGCTCCAGTGGTGAAGAGGGAGGGGATGATGAGGTCACTGACTCCACGTGGGTGCCTGAAGGGAGAGAGGAGGAGGAGGTGGAGGCACATGTCCAACGAGGCAGGATGCCCTCCGGAGGCCAGCTAGAGGCCAGCACACCAATTGAATCACACCGCAGAGCTCCGCCTGTGCAGGGCGCTGCCTCTGCACGTTATTACAAAAGTTCTTTGGTGTGGGCTTTTTTTGAGACGAGTGCATCAGATCGCACCACTGCTATTTGCAACATATGTCTCAAGCGTATCTCGCGTGGCCAAAACATCAGCCGCTTGGGCACCAAAAGCATGACCAGACATATGTCGACGTGCCATGCAGCTCGTTGGCAAGCTCACATTAAAGACCCACACCAAAGAACAAAGCGGACCTCTCCTTGCTCCTCATCAGCTGGGATCTCCAACCCCACTATATCTTCAGTCCTCTCTGAAAGCTGCTCTGAGAGGAATGAAGGTGTAGAATTAGGTGTGTCACAGCCAAGTACTTGCGGGCACTCTGTTAGCAGTACACCGACGTCCGATTCTACCAGGCAAATTTCCCTGCCCCAGCTGCTGGACCGTCGAAAGAAGTTTACTCCCAGCCATCCACATGCCCAGCGGTTGAATGCTAGCTTGGCTAAATTGCTAGCACTTCAACTGCTGCCTTTTCAGTTGGTAGACTCGGCCCCCTTCCGTGAGTTTGTTTAATGTGCGGTTCCTCAGTGGCAGGTTCCCAAACGCCACTTTTTCTCACGGAAGGCGATTCCGACTCTCTACCGGCATGTGGAAGGCAATGTCCATGCCTCGCTGGACAGGGCGGTCAGCGGTAAGGTGCATATTACCGCTGACTCATGGTCCAGCAGGCATGGACAGGGACGTTACCTGTCTTTAACGGCCCATTGGGTCACTCTATTGGCAGCTGGGAGGGATGCAGGACAAGGTGCAGTAGTGTTGGAGGTTGTTCCGCCACCACACCTCGAAAATGCTACTACTGGTTGTGACACACCTCTCTCCTCCACCCCCTCCTCTTCTTCTTCCTCCATGGCCTCTTCGAGTGCTCTGTCCTCGGAACCAGCGGTGCTCCATAGGCGTACAAGGGGCTACGCGAGTACGCAGGCAAAAAGATGCCATGCCGTGCTTGCGCTGGTGTGTTTGGGGGACAGGAGCCACACTGGGGCAGAGGTTCTGGCAGCTCTGCAGGGGCAGGCCGAGAGGTGGTTGACGCCACGCCAGCTTAAGCCAGGAATGGTGGTTTCTGACAATGGCACCAACCTCCTCTCCGCCCTGCGACAGGGGCAGCTGACCCATGTGCCCTGTATGGCTCACGTCCTCAACCTGGTGGTGCAGCGGTTCTTGGGCAGGTACCCAGGCTTACAGGATGTCCTGAGGCAGGCCAGGAAAGTCTGTGTGCATTTCTGCCAATCGTATAATGCCAGTGCTCGGCTGGCTGAGCTGCAAAAGGAGTTGAACCTGCCCAAGAACCGCCTTATATGTGACATGCCCACCAGGTGGAACTCAACGTTGGCCATGCTGCAGCGACTGCACACGCAGCAGAGGGCCATCAATGAGTACCTGTGCGACTACGGCACCAAGACAGGGTCAGGGGAGCTTGGATTTTTTTCCCCACGCCAGTGGAGCATGATCAGGGATGCATGCACTGTCCTGTCACCATTTGAGGAGGCCACGAGGATGGTGAGCAGTGACAGTGCATGCATCAGTGACACTGTACCTCTTGTCCACCTGTTGGAGCATACGCTGCGTGGGATAATGGACAGGGCACTTGAGGCAGAACAGAGGCAGGAAGAGGAGGACTTCCTTGCCTCTCAAGGCCCCCTTTATCCAGACAGTGTTCCTTCTCTCCCACCCATCACACAGGAAGAGGATGAGGAGGAGGAGGAGGAGGAGGATTGTGTGAGCATGGAGGTGGAGCCTGGCACTCAGCATCAGCAGCAGCAGTCTTTTAGGGATGATGTACAGTCCCAACAAACCAGTGGACTTGTACGTGGCTGGGAGGAGGTGGCTGGCGATCATGTCGTCCTCAGTGACCCAGAAGACTCCGGACCGAATGCCTCAGCTAACCTACGTTGCATGGCCTCCCTGATCCTGCAAAGCCTGCGGAAGGATCCTCGTATTCTTCGGATCAAGGAGAGGGACCATTACTGGCTGGCCACTCTCCTTGATCCACGGTACAAGGGTAAGGTTGCGGTTCTTATCTTGCCGTCGCAGAGGGAGCAGAGGATGAGACATCTCAGGGAGGCCTTGCAGAATGGTCTGTACAAAGCGTTCCCAGAGACTGGGAGGTTACAAACTCCTGGTCCTGGACGACGAGTTGCTGAGGCTTCGGTCAGTAGCAGAAGGAGCGGTGGGGAAGGTGGACGTCTGACCGATGCGTTCAGACAATTTTTTAGTCCGCAGCCCCAAGGTATGATCGGTTCCAGTAACCATCGCCAGCGTCTGATATACATGGTGCAGGAATACCTAGGGGCAAGGTCAGACTTGGACACCTTTCCCACCGAAAATCCTCTGGCTTACTGGGTCTTGAGGATGGATCACTGGCCAGAGCTTGCACAGTATGCAATTGAGCTACTGGCCTGTCCTGCATCCAGCGTTCTTTCCGAACGCACATTCAGTGCTGCTGGAGGCTTTGTCACCGATCACAGGGTGCGCCTGTCCACCGACTCGGTTGATCGACTGACCTTCATAAAGATGAATCAGTCTTGGATCACCACCAGCTACCAGGCACCTGAAGCGGATATAACTGAATAATTTATAATGTCACATCCCTTCAAGACTGCCTATGCTGATGCTGAGTGACTGTCCTGTTATGTTCACTGACTATCCTCTTCCTCCTCCTCAATGATCCATTCCTTGATAGCTTGGAAGAACATTTTTGTTTCTGGGTGCCACCACACCAGTGGCTAAGGCCCAATTTTTCAGCCCCTGTTTAACAGGGGCGTGTAATTAAAAAATTTTATGCAATGCTTTGCAACAGGTCTCATTGCTGTGCTCAGAGTACAGTATCTGTTAGGGGTTGCAGTGTTGTGGCACCAGCACCAGTGCCTAAGGCACAATTTTTCAGCCCCTGTTTAACAGGGGTGTGTAATTACAATTTTTTATGCAATGCTTTGCAACAGGTCTCATTGCTGTGCTCAGAGTACAGTATCTGTGAGGGGTTGCAGTGTTGTGGCACCAGCACCAGTGCCTAAGGCCCAATTTTTCAGCCCCTGTTTAACAGGGGCGTGTAATTACAATTTTTTAAGCAATGCTTCGCAACAGGTCTGACTGCTGTGCTCCAAGTACAGTATCTGTGAGGGGTTGCAGTGTTGTGGCACCAGCACCAGTGCCTAAGGCACAATTTTTCAGCCCCTGTTTAACAGGGGCGTGTAATTACAAGGCTTGATCTAATAGTTCACAGCAGGGCCCATTCCTGCGCCCACCAAGAGTAACTGTGAGGGCTTACAGTCTTGTGGCAACACCGTCCACCACCAAAGGCCCAATTTTTCAGCCCCTGTTTAACAGGGGTGTGTAATTACAATTTTTTATGCAATGCTTTGCAACAGGTCTTATTGCTGTGCTCAGAGTACAGTATCTGTGAGGGGTTGCAGTGTTGTGGCACCAGCACCAGTGCCTAAGGCACAATTTTTCAGCCCCTGTTTAACAGGGGCGTGTAATTACAAGGCTTGATCTAATAGTTCACAGCAGGGCCCATTCCTGCGCCCATCAAGAGTAACTGTGAGGGCTTACAGTCTTGTGGCAACACCGTCCACCACCAAAGGCCCAATTTTTCAGCCCCTGTTTAACAGGGGTGTGTAATTACAATTTTTTATGCAATGCTTTGCAACAGGTCTCATTGCTGTGCTCAGAGTACAGTATCTGTGAGGGGTTGCAGTGTTGTGGCACCAGCACCAGTGCCTAAGGCCCAATTTTTCAGCCCCTGTTTAACAGGGGTGTGTAATTACAATTTTTTAAGCAATGCTTCGCAACAGGTCTGACTGCTGTGCTCCAAGTACAGTATCTGTGAGGGGTTGCAGTGTTGTGGCACCAGCACCAGTGCCTAAGGCACAATTTTTCAGCCCCTGTTTAACAGGGGCGTGTAATTACAAGGCTTGATCTAATAGTTCACAGCAGGGCCCATTCCTGCGCCCACCAAGAGTAACTGTGAGGGCTTACAGTCTTGTGGCAACACCGTCCACCACCAAAGGCCCAATTTTTCAGCCCCTGTTTAACAGGGGCGTGTAATTACAAATCTTGATCTAATAATTCTCAGCAGGGCCCATTCCTGCGCCCACCAAGAGTAACTGTGAGGGCTTACAGTCTTGTGGCAACACCGTCCACCACCACCACCAAAGGCCCAATTTTTCTGCCCTGTTCAACAGGTGCATGCAATTACAAATCTTGATCTAATAATTCACAGCAGGGCCCATTCCTGCGCCCACCAAGAGTAACTGTGAGGGCTTACAGTCTTGTGGCAACACCGTCCACCACCACCACCAAAGGCCCAATTTTTCTGCCCTGTTCAACAGGTGCATGCAATTACAAATCTTGATCTAATAATTCACAGCAGGGCCAATTCCTGTGCCCACCAAGAGTAACTGTGAGGGCTTACAGTGTTGTGGCTACACCAACATCTAATGGGGCAAATTTCTGCAGAGTATATACGGCAGGCCCCTACTTTCAAACATCCAACTTACAAAAGACTCCTACTTGCAAACGGAAGGAGAAAACAGGAAGTGAGAGGAAATCTACCCCTAGGAAGGGAAATTCTATCCTGTTAGATTTAATTTGGGAAAAAGGTATCTCCTCTCTACTGATGCTTTATCACCAATCACCAATCCTGCCATGCCATGCCATTTTTCTCAAGGATTTTCAGCCATATTGCCAGGACAAGACATGACATTAAAGCCGCAAGCGGTTTTAAATGGCTTCTTTTTTTCCTTTACAAATGTCATTTTGTGCAGGGATAGTTCTAAACACGGGAAACACATGCCACTTCACAGGCATACTTTAGACACCCCCCAGGTACCATATTTAAAGGAATATTTCACTTTTTTTTTCACTTTATGCATCATTAAAATGACTGCTCCCGAAAAAACGTTAGTTTTTAAAACTTCTTTTTGCATTGATATATGTCCCCTGGGGCAGGACCCGGGTCCCCAAACCTGTTTTATGACATTAACATGCATATTGGCCGTTATAATTAGCACTTTTGATTTCGAACGTTCGCGTCCATTGTAACGAATAGGGTTCGAAAATTTGCACGAACTTTCGGTCCGTTCGAAGGTTCTGGTGCGAACCGAAGCCGGGGGTGTTCGGCCCATCCCTTATCCTGATGGCCACAGGACAAGCCTGAGGAAAACAGACTCTGCATCTTCTACATCTGTGCAGCCCATGGACCCGGGACGAGGACTACAGGATCTTTATAAATGAGCCTTCCTTTGCTTCCTTTCCTGTAAGTGTGATTGATATTTGTGTCATTAAAATAATCTTTTAATACTGCACTTAGGTGGCGCTTCTTTTTTCTCTACCCTTTATTGTTTACTACAGAGTCAGCACTCTGAGGACAGCAGCCGCCATCCACCAGCCATATTATCTGCTTTTTAACCCTTGAACTGCCTGTTACTACTATCATTTTAAACTGACTCATTACTATATCCCCATTTACTTATGCACTTTGTGTTTGCGCTAACAGTTACCTTTTCCATTGTATGCCTGTTATCTCGCTTTTAACTGAGCTGCATTACTGTGCATTTATTTTTATATTTATTATCAGCTACTGATAAATAGTGTATTATCGCCCACTTCCATGGATCTGTTAACTACCATTGAAGAGAACAAATATGTCATCTTGGAAGAATTCATTGCTTTATTTCCTAGCAGTTTTTTTTAAATCAATTATCCTATGTCGGGTTCCAAGGTCCCTATCCCCAATCTATGTACTTACTTTCGCAAACTTGAAGATCTTATCTCGTCCGCTAGCCAACAGTGGTGGGATAAGTTCTTTCTCCAGTCATATGTTTCCCATACAATTTCTCCCAGAGGCCTTAGAATCCTAAAGCAGTGTGCCTTCCTTGACCCAGATCTCCAGAAAGAATGGACGCACATATCTGAGTTTTGCACTGCCAAATGGATAAGTATCATCAATTAACAGAGGGATAGGAAATACATGGCTCTTAAAGATACGATTATCACTCTTTGCAAAACCATTTGTGATAGTATTCCACATCTACCTTCCACCTGGCTTAGCATGCTTAAACGGAACACCATCCGTAATGAAGACAACATCATTGCCAATAAGATTGGCACATTTAGGAGGGACCTATTTGATTACAACACCAATAGAGTTTTTAGCTGGAAACAGACTCACCATTCTCATCACAATGATTATTCTGGTCCACGTCCACTCATGTCTATCTTACCATATGAGAACCATTCCAGATCTAGTCATACATCTAGACCTATGACCCCATGCCCCCATCTCTGGATACAGCTAAGTCATGGTTATTACCCTGGCATACCCCTTAGCCTTTGATGAGATCCAAGCCCTTCACGCCCAAACCCAAATGCACTAGGAACAGACCTAGGCCAGCATCCACTGGCCCTAATAAAGTACCTCCTTCCTCCACAGAGGACAATCTTATTCAACCCTCCACATCTGCCCAGGGAATAGATCCAATAGATACATCATTATGTATCATAGCACCTGCTTCCACTCCAGATATAGCTTATTTAGGGGACCTACCCAGTACCTCAGGTGACCCCTCTACATCAACTCATGCACAGCCATCTTGTGACTGGACAGATAATTTGCCCTTAACGCAATTGGATAAACCTAAATCCCCAAGGAAAGTAGTGTTTCCTAGCTATACCCTGACCACCAGTTTAGACAGTGATTTTTTAGGAGCTACCCCCCGCCGATCCTCACCAAAAGAAAGCACGGAGAAGAGGACGGAGGGGGGCCGAGGTAGAAATAGGAAGAATGGGGAAAATGTGAAAGCTATAAAAATATACAACCTTTCACGTGCTGAACTGACTCCCTATGACACCTCCCTCCTCAGTAGAGGACTTACCTTTGCTCCCACTATGCAGCCTAATCCATTTACATTATTTAAAGACCTCAATAAGTTCATTAGGAATCTTACTGTGCAGAGACATTTTTATATACAAGCCTCTAAACATGTACCACTTTTGGAAGTAGCTATTGTGACATCATCCATCATTGATGATAGTACTCTTGATGATATTGACCTGCCTGCACTTGCTCTACTAGAGGAGTTATATGCTGAAAACTCCAATGCAGACCTGGAGTGGCTCACCCAGCATTGTCCTACCTCACCCCCAGTTAGACATACTACATTGCAGGCCAAATCCATTTTCAATCCCACTTATCATAAAGGCCCCTATTTACAAACCTTTTACCAGGTTGTATATGCAGATCTTATCAAAATGTGCAAAGCCGATTCCAAACATACTTATTTGAAGTCCAATCTTTCACCATTAGAACTTAAGGCCCTAGACAAACTGACTCAAAATGAAGCGATTGTTATTAAATCCGCTGATAAAGGGGGCAGCATAGTAATTCAGGATAGAACCGACTATGCCCGTGAATCACGAAGACTACTGTCTGACAGTAAGACTTACCTAGCACTTCCTAGTGACCCCACTTCACAGTTTGCTCTTGAAGTTACTCAACTTGCCGATCAAGCCCTCAAGGACAATTTCATCTCCAAATCTGAAGCCTCATTTTTAATTAAGAATTTTTATAAAGTGCCTTATTTTTACCATATACCGAAAGTTCATAAAGATCTTATTAACCCTCCGGGTCGCCCCGTAGTAGCGGCCATAGAAAGTGTCACTAGTGGCTTTCCTATTTATATTGATCAATTTCTCCAGCCCTTGGCACAGGATCTTCCCTCCTATATACGTGATGGACCACATTTGCCCAATATGCTTAAACATTATACATGGGAGAAAAATTATTGGTGGCTTTCTCTTGATGTGTCATAATTATACACATCGATTCCACACGATATAGGTCTGAGGGCTGCTGAACACTTTTTAGCTAAAGACCACTTCTTAATTCTCTGCAAATTTATTTTATATTGGAATCTCTAGTTTTCTGTTTAAAACACAACTCAGAGGGCCCTCATTACTTACAAGTCCATGGCACAGCTATGGGGGCAAATTTCGCCCCCAGCTATGCCAACCTCACAATGGGGTTTTGGAAGAGCATGCACCTTGCAGCTGACCACCCTTTTGCCGCCCAGGTAATATACTACGGTCGATACATTGATGACATAGTAATTATCTGGGAAGGCACCGCCGATGATATTAATGGCTTTGTACAGTAAACACCTTGGGCCTATCTTTTACTCATGTGGCTGATCCACATACTCTTGCATTTGTAGACCTTGAGCTGTCTCACGAGAATGGCACTATTTATGCAAAATTCTTTAACAAACCTACTGCAGGAAACCCATTTATCCATTATAATAGTTGTCATCACCCTAGATGGGTCAATAACATTCCCCGCAGCCAGTTCTGTCGCCTATGTAGGAATTGTACCAGAGACTCTGATTATGAGGCCCATGGCCAATTGCTCTCCCAGAAGTTCCTAGAAAAAGGCTATCCTGATGCACTGATTATTGATGCTTTTAACAATTATCACAACCCACCTACAGGTCTACATATTTTACCATCTGTTACTAAGCCAACTACACGTTTTATCATGCAGTTCCATGATAAGTACAAAAGCATTGAAAAGATTTTAGCTGCACACTGGCCCATTTTAGTCGAGGACCCCCATCTAAAAACCACTATTGATACTAAACCCAAAGTGGCATATAGAAAATGTAGAAATATTAAGAGTAAAATCGCACCCAGTAAAAGTAAGCCAGCCCGATCTCCTCCATCAAGATTAGTCCTCGTACCCCTTAGAGAGATGTACCAGTGTAAGAAACCCCTCTGTCTGACTTGTCAGTTCGTACACCATGGACAAAAAACTTTTACGTGAAAAGGAAAAATTACACCTTGAAAGAATTTTATAACTGTTCCACAGAGTATGTCGTGTACTGCCTTACTTGTCCGTGCAGACTTTTTTATGTCGGCAGGACTATTATGGCACTTAGGGCACGTTTCGCCGAGCACAGGCAGTTTATCGAAAAGGGTCGTGACCATCACAGTGTTCCCAAGCACTTTCTCACCCACCATGGCCAATCAACAGCTGGCCTCAGGGTGTGGGTGGTTGAGTCCATCCCTGCCACCTACACCGCCGCTGAGTGGTATAAACGCCTGTGTCAGCAAGAAACATATTGGATATATTCCTTGGGCACTTTGGCCCCTGGTGGGTTAAACTAGGAGATTGATATTCATACACTCCTATGAATCCAACTCCTGTCCTGCTATCCTCTGTATAGATGCTGTTTCTTCTCCCTTTTTTTTATGTGTGTATATACATCGTATTTTTGCGATTCTTATAGATAATATGTGTGTGCGTTTATGCACACATATACAGTATATGCATATATATATCATGCGTAATTTTGCACATATTTGTATGTGCGTTTGTATGGACATACACATATTCACGAGTGGCGAATCACCCAGATCTCCTTTTTGTCCCCCATCTCGTCTTCCTATGGAGACTCTATGTTTGATTTGCTACCATAGTTAGTACCAGCTGCAAAATTGTGACTATGGTTATAGTATTTCCTCACACATTCGGTCCAATTCCAATATTATATTTTGCTGCTATTTTACTATATTGACATTTTATGCCACTTAGTTTCCCTCTTATGTGTGTTGTAAACTCTTTCGAATAGGCTTCCTATAATATTAGGTTACTGCTTTATGTAAGCATATCGTTCCTATTGTGTCCTTTATAATAGTCTAATAATGGTGATTTTAAACATTTTTATATATTTTAAACATATATATTTTATACATATATGTAGTCCTTTTATATCCCAGTGTTTTTATCAATATGCCCCTTCATATTATTGTATTTAGTATTTAGTTTATATTCCTTGTCAGTCCGCCTATTGATCTATTTATTTAGTCTCTTACTGCTTTTTGGTCCGCACTGGGACCCATAGTCACACGGTGCCAGCACAGGCTTAAAAGTACCAGTCATTTCAGTTTCCAATCAGGCCAATAGAATGAGCAGTGGCTCAGAACGCGTAGCCCAATCAGCCCCTTGCTTCTCCTGTGTGACCCCCCTCCCGGAAGTGTTCCCTGTGCATTCCACGCTGGACCAGGCCTCATCCTGATTGCCACAGGACAAGCCTGAGGAAAACAGACTCTGTATCTTCTACATCTGTGCAGCCCATGGACCCGGGACGAGAACTACAGGATCTTTATAGATGAGCCTTCCTTTGCTTCCTTTCCTGTGATTGATATTTGTGTCATTAAAAGAATGTTTTAATACTGCACTTAGGTGGCGCTTCTTTTTTCTCTACCCTTTATTGTGCGCCTTCACTTTGGTGGTCAGTGGTGTAGTGCCCCTGTTTGGTTATTGGTCAATGCTTTGCCTTCTTATGTTGGTGGTCACTGAAGAAGCACCCCCACACAGGTGGTTAGTGATAATGTGCCCCCTTACATTGGTAGTCAGTGATAAAATGCCCCTTATATTGGTGGTCAGTGTACCACTCCCTTACATTTGCAATAATTGGTGTGGTGCCCATTTACGTTGGTGGTCGGGAGTTATATGCTCCCTTATGCTGATGGTCAGTGGAAGCTAATAATTAAACTGTGTCAGAGGTTACTTACTGAGTAAGGAGATGTACCATGTCTCATACCACTGGCCCTAAACTGCTGCATGATGTTGGCACTGCAACTAGACAGGCACTCTCAGGGTTGAGATCACACTGCTTAGCAGTGCCTGCATGCTGGTTCTCATTAGTCTCAGGGCTACCTGCAGAAATACAAATCTTTTGACTGATTGGATGCAGCCACTGCCCAACTGACAATTTTTCACTCAGCTCCTTTGATTTTTGTAATTAAAGGAGACCTTCAGTAATTTTTTTCATCTTTCCATCTATTAAATCTTCTGCCCTTGTTGTTTTAACTTTGGATAGTATTTTTTTTTTCTGCCAGTAAATACCTTCTACAGCCCACTTCCTGTTTCTTGTCTGGTCATTAGCCTAGGCTCATGACATCTTGCACAGCTCTCTCTCTCTCTCTAACTCTCGTGAGAGTGTGCCAGAAAGGAAGGGGGGTGAGTCATTAGAGGGCCAATAAAAGCGGCAGAGCTGGAGGTGTGTCTGTGTAAATCCAGGTAGTGAACAGGCAGCAGCTTCAGCTGCCCGCAGTTAAAATGGCTGCAGCCAAACTTAGTGGAGGGAGATTTCTGCAGCATATTTGGCAAGTGCAGAATCACAGTATATATAAAAAAATATGCTAAGTGGTTGGAGGGAAGCTTCAGAATGGCAAAGATGTTTTTATTACAAGTTATGTGAGCAGACTGCAGTTCCTCTTTAAAGGATATCGGATGTGAGAGTGGCGAAAGGACCACACATGAAATACATTTTGGTTGGCTTATCAGGAACTGTCTGAAATTCACTTGTATGGACAGTTTAACTTTACAAGTGCACTAGTATGTAATCAAGTAACCTGAGAAAAGTAGCAGTTTGGATGTACCATAGCTTTTGGCATCACTTTATGGTTTCCAACACTTAACTCTGAAGCCTAGTACACACGACCGAGAATCTCGTCGGAAAAAAAACAACGTTTTTCTCGATGGGTTTCTTGTCAAGCTTGACGAGATTCTTGTCAAGCTTTCCTTGCATACACACTGTGAATCCAAAATCTCGTCAGTCTAAAAGCGCGGTGACGTACAAGACGTACGACGGCAGTATAAAGGGGAAGTTCAATTCTCATGGCGCCACCCCTTGGGCTGCTTTTGCTAATCTCGTGTTGCCGCGTGTTAGTAAAAGTTTGGGAAGACACGATTCACGCTTTTCAGACTTCGTGCTTTCAGTTCGTTACAGTGTGACGAATGTGCTATCTCCATTAAGAACGCTAGTTTTACAAGAAGGTGCGCTCCCGTCTCATACTTGATTCTGACCATGCACGGTTTTTGAAGACTTGGAAAAGCATACACACAAAGGTTTTTCTCGTCCAAAAACAGTCTGACGAGAATCACGCCGAGAAAAACTGAGATTCCGATGAGAAAAAAGACCGCAAGTCGTCTTTTTTCTCGTCGATATTTTGGACAGTTTTCTCGACGAGAAAGCATACACACGAACGGTTTTCTCGGCAAGAAAGCTCTGCCAACAGTTTTCTTGTCGTCTCTTGCCGAGAAATCCAGTCGTGTGTACGCGGCTTCACAAATCTCTCTTTGAAAAAACATTAATTAGACAAAAAGCATCACGATTCTAGGCTGCACAGTTGTGGTTTTTGTAACTTTGGAATAAAAGAAAATTCAAACTATCAACGCTCTGTTTCTCTCATCTGTGCTGTGTTTTGGCTAGCCACACATTTCCCTATGAAGAGGTGTGGTTGTCTGAGCATAGAGTGCAGGTGAAGAACGAAGAGATCATCTGAATGAGCTTTGCTGATCCTGGAGCACCACGTTGCCAATAGCGGGACCATAAGCTGTGCTGAGAACTGGAAAGTAACACCAAGGGTTGCAATACATTAATGCTATGAGTGGTAGCACAAAGAGCTGTATGATGAATCGTTACAGGGTTGTCACAGCTGCCAGTGTTTTTTGGAGGTCCTTACCGTTATATAGTCTTTTTGAAGGTGTGAAAGTTATATATTTTTTGAGAATTTAACAGATTTTCAAATAAAATACATTTACGTACTTTTTAATAAATGTATCACTGAATTAAACTAGATTTTCTATATTGACCTACAACTTAGTTGATAACCCAGGGCATCATTACATATATAGCAGGAATTACAAATAACATTTTTGGGACTCTGCAAAATGGGATTCATTTAGGTAGCATATGCATTTGGATAATAATGTACATCAAAATAAATGTATTTATGAAACTTGCTTCTAAACCAGATTGCATTAAAATAAATTAATACATTAAAGAGGAGCTCCAGCTGCTGACTTTTAACATTAGGACACTTACCTATCCAGGGATCCCGCGATGTCGGGACCCCAGACATTTTTTCAATCAGCTCTCAGGTGTTGCCACCGCCATTCCTTGTAGGGGAAACCGACGCCTTTCGACTTTACAGCCTGTTTTCTACTGCGCATGTGTGAAGCAAGCTGCGCTTTGGGAATGGCCCGGCGGCGGGGGGAAGGAAAAGGGGGACCAAACTTCTGGGGGACCTTGCCAAGGCAAGATCACCCAGAAGTTGGGACAGGTACCTGTCAAAAACAGGTACCCCCCAAAAGGTGCCGAATGTGTCATCAGAGGGGGGTAGGAAGCAAACAAGTGGAGCTTCCACTTTTGGGTGAAGATCCGCTTTATGTTACAACCTTAGTGACTGTCAATAGAGGAGATTTAGCCTGGGAGGTTTAAACAACCAACTAGCCTTTTTATTATAGGGACAGTTTCCTGGGGGCTAAAGAAAGTGTACCACACTAAGTGCGCTGCCGTACTGCAGTGATTGATGGCCATGATGAAAGGTGGGTATTGTTTTAAAGAACCTGGATAAATGTAACACACATTTTTACATATATATATATATATATATATTGTGAGGGGGTTAGCTCGGCAGCGGGTGTGTGTGACCCCCGGGATGGGCTCCCCACACAAAAACAGGCCCAGCAAACGGAGGTTGTGGTTTTCAAAATCAAAAAAAAGTGCGGTTTATTTTCTATTTACAGTGACAAAACACAGCAAAGCCAAAAGAAACATAAACAAAATAAATCCTGGTCAACTTGACCTCTGACTAAACATACAGGTTTCCTAACTAACAACTGGGATCAGCCTAGTGCTGTCCTAGTCCCTAAGTCCCTGGTTTTAAATGTCCAAGCAAATAGCCACACAGGCTTTGTCTCACCGCACAAGGGTTCACTCTCTCCAGGAAGTCCACACAGGTCTGCTTCCAGGCATGAGCTAACCCCTAATGAAGCTGGGAGTTCTTATAGAGGCCTAAATGAGCTGACAAGCTTCAGCTGGTCTCATCAACTCCCTGTCTGCACGACGCCCCACACTCTCCCTAGAGGTATGAGTCATCCATGAGCCCACTATCCTCAGCTGGGCTTATACAACTCTCCACCTAGTTGTATAAGTCGGCGTAAAGCCTGAATCTGGGCGAAATATATCTACCCCCCTGAATGCAACCAGGTGACTTTACCTTCCTGCTGTCACATACCCCCCCCCCTCTTGTTTTAACCTCGGGGTTGGAACACCAGCAATCAGGCATTCATGTACTCGAGACAAAGCATCCACATTCCCCATTTGAACGCCAGGGCGATGCTTTACTGTGAAGTTGAATTCCTGGAGGGCCAGGAACCACCTATTCACTCTTCTATTTGTTTCCTTGTTTTGAGCCATCCACTTTAACGGAGCGTGATCCGTAACCATGTCAAAGTGCCTACCTAGCAGGTAGTACCGAAGGGAATCTAGAGCCCACTTCACCGCTAAACACTCCTTTTCAACGGTGGCGTAATTTACCTCATGGGACTTCAACTTCCTGCTGAGGTAAATGACTGGGTGCTCTTCCCCGTTCCAGACCTGGGACAATACTGCTCCTAACCCCACATCTGACGCATCACTTTGTACGACAAAGTCTTTAGAGAAGTCGGGTGAGTACAACACTGGCTGGCTACATAAGGCTTGTTTCAAGAATTGGAATGCTGCCTCAGCCTCGGGGGTCCATTTAATCATGACCGACCCTTTCCCCTTCGTTAGGTTGGTTAGGGGCACAGCCTTAGAAGCAAAGTGGGGAATGAATCGCCGATAATACCCAGCGATTCCCAGAAAGGCTCGTACCTGCTTCTTGCTGTTGGGACGTGGCCAACTCTGGATGGCCTCGACTTTGTTGAGTTGGGGTTTTATTACTCCCCTCCCAATGGTGTACCCAAGATATTTGGCCTCCTCCTGCCCAATGGTACACTTCTTGGGGTTAGCCGTAAACCCCGCTTCCCGAACAGAGTCCAGGACTGCTTGCACTTTTGGCAGATGTGAGGCCCAATCTGTGCTATGGACAATTACGTCATCCAGGTAAGCCGCAGCATACTTCCGATGGGGCCTCAGCATCTGGTCCATTTTCCGCTGGAATGTGGCCGGCGCATTCTGTAACCCGAACGGCATTCTTTTATATTGGAACGCCCCGTCTGGGGTTACAAATGCGGTTTTCTCTTTGGCCAATTTGGCCAGGGGGATTTGCCAATACCCTTTTGTGAGGTCAAGAGTCGTCATGTATCGGGCTGTTCCCAGCCCGTCGATCAACTCATCTATACGTGGCATAGGGTAGGTGTCAAATTTTGTAACTTTGTTCAACTGACGAAAATCGTTACAAAATCGCCAGCTCCCATCCGGTTTAGGCACCAACACAATGGGACTAGACCAATCACTTTGGGACTCCTCTATCACCCCTAAGTTCAGCATTTTCTGTACTTCCTCCCGTATTGCCTCCCGTCGGGCCTCTGGGATCCGATAGGGTTTTAACTTCACCCTTTCACCGGGCGGGGTAATGATGTCATGCTCTACCCCAGATGTTTGTCCCGGCAGCTCAGAGAAATCCTCCTTGTTGCGAAGCACAAACTCCTTAACCTCCTGTTGTTGGGGTTGTGACAAGGTGGCTGCTATTCCAACCTCAGGAATCACGCAACCAGTTTGAGCTGGTGACCAAGTGTCTGCGACTAGGGACTCTCTATCCCTCCAGGCTTTCAACAGATTAACGTGATAGATCTGTTCGGGCTTTCGCCTTCCTGGTTGTCTGACCTTGTAATTCACTTCGCTCACTTTTTCCATTATCTCGTAGGGGCCTTGCCATTTGGCAAGGAATTTACTTTCAACCGTAGGGACAAGTACCAGTATCCTATCCCCCGGGGAAAAGGTACGGGTCTTGGCTCCACGGTTGTACACTCTCTGCTGTGCTAACTGCGCTTGGGCCAAATGTTCCTTCACGATGGGCATTACCTGTGCAATTCGGTCTTGCATCAGGGCGACATGCTCAATCACACTCCTGTGGGGAGAACTCTCACTTTCCCAAGTTTCCTTGGCAATATCCAACAGCCCTCTTGGGTGTCTCCCATACAGTAACTCAAAGGGGGAGAATCCCGTAGAGGATTGGGGCACCTCCCTAATAGCAAACATCAGATAAGGAAGTAGACAGTCCCAATCCTTTCCATCTCTATCCACCACTTTCTTCAACATTTGTTTTAGGGTTTTGTTGAATCTTTCAACCAGCCCATTGGTTTGGGGGTGATACACAGATGTACGTAATTGCGTCACTTTGAACAATTTACACAGCTCCTTCATAACCCGGGAGTCGGGACATAAAGGGTGTACCTTGGTCCGTAAGCAGTTCTTTACAAATACCCACCCGGCTAAACACAAGAGATAGCTCTTTGGCTATGGTTTTGGCCGAGGTATTTCGGAGAGGGATCGCTTCTGGATAACGGGTGGCATAGTCCATTATAACTAATATGTACTGGTGCCCCCTAGCGGACTTGATTATAGGACCTACCAAATCCATGGCGATCCTCTCAAACGGGACCTCAATGATGGGTAGAGGGACCAGCGGGCTACGGAAATGTGGCATCGGGGCCGACCTCTGACACACAGGGCAGGAGGAACAATAATTTTCTATGTCCTTCATCACCCCCGGCCAATAGAATCTCTGTAATACCCTCTCTCGGGTTTTCTCTGTCCCCAGATGACCTCCAAGAATGTGCCCATGGGCCAACTCCAACACCAACTTCCTGTAAGGTTTGGGCACCACAAGCTGCTCAACGGTTTCTTCTGCCCTTTTTGCCACCCGATACAGTAGGTCCTTCTCTACGCTGAAGTCTGGGTAAGTGCAGGTATTATCTGGGTTCACTAACTCGCCATCTATTTTCACTACGTTTTCCCGTGCCTTTATTAGGGCGGGGTCTTTCAACTGTTCTGTGGCAAAGTTTTCCCTGTGAACCTCAAGATCAGAAAACTCCACAGACGGTAGGTTTTCGTCTGAGGAGGTGGGCTCCTCTCCAGTTTCTTGAGTCTCCCCTGCCAATACTGATAAGGGAAATTCCGGAGAGTCCTCACCACTCTCAGGGGAGTTCTGGCTATCACATTCCTGGTACATAGGGGCACCAGTGGGGGGCTCAGGATCATCCCACAGTTCCCAGAACTTCGGAAAATCCCTTCCCACAATGGCGTCATGCGGTAACTGAGATACTAAGCCCACTGGATGAGAGAGGGTACCTTTGGGGGTCTCGAAACACACTGTAGTCACTGGATACTCTCGGGTGTCCCCATGCACACAAATAACAGCTACCTTGCTATTCCCAGAGACCTCTGTTTTAACTAACTCAGCCTTTATCAGGGTCACAAGGCTACCTGAATCCAGCAATACCACAACATTTCTACCATTAACACACATTTTCCATAAATGTTTCTCAGTTCCTCGAATGGCAGTGCATGCGACTGTCGCACACAGCGACTGACGTCTGCCCGTCAGAAAGTCACACTGCATGGGTTCCTCCACAACCGGGCAATTGGCTGCAATATGTCCCGCTTGCCGGCAGCGGTAGCAAACGATCCTTCTTGCCGCCTCTTGAGCCGCTGATTTCCCAGGCTGTTCTTGCCAAACTTGGGGTAGAGCTCCCACCCTCTCACTCTCTCCACCCTCACCCCTTGGAATCCTCTTATCCGCCCCTGGGGATGGTCTGGTCTTAGGGTGGAAAGTCCGAGTGTCTCTGGAAGAGGCCGTCAGGTTCTCTGTAGCCAAGTATTTCTCCACACGATCCACAAGACCATCGGCCGTCTCTGGGTCTCCATGGCTTACCCACTTTTGGATGGCAGTAGGAAGAGCTCTCAAAAACCGATCCATTACAACACGTTCCACAATCTTTGGTGCGGACAAAGTCTCTGGCTGTAGCCACTTTCTGCTCAGGTGAATGAGATCATACATTTGAGACCTGGGGGGTTTTCCAAGCTGGAAAGTCCAGTTATGCACACGCTGAGCCCGGACAGCCTGGGTGACACCCAGCCTTGCCAATATTTCAGCTTTTAGCATCACATAGTCTTTTGCTTGGTCAGGCTCTAGGTCATAGTAAGCCTTCTGCGATTCACCAGTTAACAGAGGAGCCACCAGTCCAGCCCACTGCTCCTCAGGCCACTTTTCTCTTTCAGCAGTCCTTTCAAATGTGGTCAAAAATACCTCTGGATCATCCTCTCCAGTCATTTTTGTCAATAAACGACTCACCCCAAAGGACGCAGTATTAGTGGGATGGCTTCCCTCACTGGTCTGCGGACGTTGCTGCATTACTGCTTCCATTTGTTGTAGTCTCTGCTCTTGCTTCTGTAACAGGTCTATGAAGCGGGCCTCAGATTGCTGCTGGGCTTGTTGCTGAGCTTCCAGACTCTGTTGGTGAGCTTGCTGCTGGGCTGCAAGGCTCTGTTGATGAGCTTGCTGCTGGGCTGTGAAGTTCTGTTGTTGAGCTGCAAGGCTCTGTTGATGAGCTGCAAGGCTCTTTTGCAAACCTGCATTTGTCTGCTGTTGATTGGCATTTGCTAGAGCCAGCTGCTTCAGTATCTCCTCCATGCTGGCTTAAAAAAAAACTGCCACTGGTTCTCCACCAACTGTGAGGGGGTTAGCTCGGCAGCGGGTGTGTGTGACCCCCGGGATGGGCTCCCCACACAAAAACAGGCCCAGCAAACGGAGGTTGTGGTTTTCAAAATCAAAAAAAAGTGTGGTTTATTTTCTATTTACAGTGACAAAACACAGCAAAGCCAAAAGAAACATAAACAAAATAAATCCTGGTCAACTTGACCTCTGACTAAACATACAGGTTTCCTAACTAACAACTGGGATCAGCCTAGTGCTGTCCTAGTCCCTAAGTCCCTGGTTTTAAATGTCCAAGCAAATAGCCACACAGGCTTTGTCTCACCGCACAAGGGTTCACTCTCTCCAGGAAGTCCACACAGGTCTGCTTCCAGGCATGAGCTAACCCCTAATGAAGCTGGGAGTTCTTATAGAGGCCTAAATGAGCTGACAAGCTTCAGCTGGTCTCATCAACTCCCTGTCTGCACGACGCCCCACACTCTCCCTAGAGGTATGAGTCATCCATGAGCCCACTATCCTCAGCTGGGCTTATACAACTCTCCACCTAGTTGTATAAGTCGGCGTAAAGCCTGAATCTGGGCGAAATATATCTACCCCCCTGGATGCAACCAGGTGACTTTACCTTCCTGCTGTCACAATATATATATATATATATATATATATATGTGGCGGGGTATTCCCCTTTAATGCAGGAGACTACATTACCCAGAACCCCATTCGGAGTGTTTCACCGCAGAGACTCATGGGAGGGGCTATATAAGGAGGAGGCGCGGCTGCGCTCGGCCTCTTTGGGACACGAGACTTCTGTGACTGATCCTCCTGTGCGGATGTACCGGAGTGCAAGGCCTGAAGCCTGAGGCCTTGCGCAGCACCAAAGAGCCTTCCACCCCACTGCGAGCCTGGGTGGCACCTGACCTCGCTTACCTACAGCCTTGATTGGATCGGGGACCCGATCGCTGGAGACACTGTGTGTGTGTGACACAGTCGGTGGAAGTTTTCCCCGGACTGGGACCGCGTCCGGATGGGTGAGAGGGCGTATGCCCAATCCATGTACTGCTGTTACTAATGGGCCTATAGACTGCCGTAGCCCACAAGTAGTTTCTGATACTCTCACTAGAGAACCTCATCGGAGCTGAACTCACACTTTACATAGCAAAGTGTTTATTTCATCTCTACCTTACTATTGGATTACAAAAACGGTATTCTGTTAATGTGCACCACCGTTAAAGACCTGCCGGTGAAGCCATCATCCCCCTATAGACTAAATTATAGATATCTGAGTCAGGCCTGGTCAGCTAGTTAGTTCATCTGGTTACTGCGTCACAGGACGCAAGTTAACAGTCGCCCATGTGGCACACTTTTACTGTTCATTTTATATGCATAGTGTGTTAATTTGCAGGGCTCTGCAAATTTATGATCTGTGAACTGTTTACCACTGTTAACCTTTCTTATCAAAACCTTAAGTAAATCTTATACCTTTTTTTTATCATTACTGTCTTGGTGGCGGGGCTTACTCATACAGTATAAGATTAATTATTGCTGCTAATACTAACTGTGCCAGTAGGGGGTCGAGTACATTGCCGGGGGTTGGCGGAACTGCTTTCAGGGCCCAAACTAAACTTGCGGCCTTCTTAAGTGAAGGTATCGCTACACGTGCGGGCTCGGGTCCGGGATCCTGATACAGCAGGTGAACGCCAGAAGTGCCGGCATGGACCCCATGGATCCACAAGCGATAGAAGAATGGTGCAAAGCCGTTAGGGCAGAGCCAAACAACTCAATAGTCATCAGCCTCCCAGGGGAGGAATGGAAGACTGAGGCGGTAGAGGAGTTGATGAAGTCAGTGTCCCCAGATCACACACCGTGGGTGATGGATATAAAGTCAGACCCAGACACTTCATATCAGTATGCACTAGTGGAGTACTGGGGCATGATGCCAGAGGCTTGCAAGCGCAAGTGTGTGCGGACGCCAGACAACAGAACCTATAGGTTGGCGCACGCAGTAACTGTAAAGAAGGAACCATCACCGATGGGATCACCGCAGGCTGCGGCCCTCGCCTCACCAGTAAAAGGAGACGGGGTGACGCCCCTGGTGACACCCGCACCTGCCACTGCTTTATCACCAGAATTGATAAATGCGATAGGGGATCTACTAATCAAATGTCAGAAGACAAGCACGGTGCTTGTAGAGACTAGCTACCGGAGACTGAAGACATTCTCAGGGAAGCTCCCTGTCCCTGCAGGGGAAGAAGATTTTGATACCTGGGTGGAGCAGGCATTGCAGGCAATAGAGGCATGGGAGGTGCCTGAAGCGCAGAAGAGGCAACGAGTGATAGAAAGCCTTAAAGGCGCAGCAGCAGAAGCAGTGAAAAGTTTTCGGTTTGGGAATGCAGATTGCACGGCTCATGACTGTCTAGCCATGTTACAGGAAGAGTTTGGCCAATTGGAGAAGGTGACAGAGATGGTATACCAATTTGAGCATACTTTCCAACAGCCAAGGGAGAAACTGTCAGAATATGTTAGGAGACTAAACAGGTTGCTGTGCAAGATTGTGTTGAAGAAGGGAATGAAGCCCCAAGATACAGATGCGGCAAGAATGAAGCAGGTCTTGAAGGGAGCGTTACGCTCGGATCCAGTCTGGCTGCACCTGAAAACCTCAGGAGGAGGAACGTTGCTGACTTATGCTGACTTGATAAAAATCATCAGAGATGAGGAGGCACTACAACAGGACCAGCAAATGACTAAGGCAAATGTTATCCCCGCACAGGTGCTAGTCAATCCTGTGATGACCCCTGAAAGAGACTTAGAGGTAGACACTTTAAAAACACAAATGTCCAAGGTGTTAGAAATGTTGACCTCTCTGATGGCAAAAAACACAGAGGGTCCCAAGAGAGAAGTACCAAGGAAGGAATTATTCCCAATTGCCTCAGCACCCGCATCTTTACAAGAATGGGGAGATATAGTCTGCTTTAACTGTGGAGGAATTGGCCATATTGCAGCTACATGTTCCAGTCCCAAGAAGAAGAAGCTAGACAACCGCAAGCCGGCGGGAAACTCCAGAGGGCCCCGGTGAAGGAGTCAACCGGGTGCCCATCACCTTCAGTGAGCTCCAAACTGAAAGCGAAGCAGAAGGAAACACGACTTCCCTCAACAGAGATACACCCCAGAGAAAGGGGGCATGACCCCTCAGAAGAGGCACAGCACTTCCCAGAGGGGGTGTACACCTAAGAAAAATAATAGAATCCCTCAGCGGGTCTGTACACCCATCGAGAGGAGGGAAATTAATGCATACCAGGCTCAAGAAAGATTAAAGTCCAAAGGGAACTGGATGAGAGAGAGTCCAAAGGGAAAGGGCCAGAAGAAGGTGACCCCTGCCAGGCCATATCCGGAGAGGCTAGTAGGCCCATCTCCTATAGTGTCCATTCAAGTGGAGGGAGTCTACACCAGAGCGATTTTGGATACTGGGGCACAAGTGACCCTGTTATACCGAGATTTCTACGAGAGGCACTCGAGTCACCTGCCCATCCAGAAGTTAGAGGGACTAGAGATATGTGGGATTGGGACCCAGAATTTCCCCTGCGATGGCTATTTGCCTGTCAGGATGATCTTTGACCCATCCGTGGCTGGAAAAGCCGAAGTGTTTGACACTCTGGCGGTTGTGTGCCCTCGGCCGCCAGGAGCCAACAAGAGTTCCCTTATAATAGGGATGAACACGGACCTGGTCCGAAGACTTCTGACCCCTCTAGTGAAAGAGAAGGGGTCAGCGGCCACTAAGATCCACCCCATGCTGAAGACGGCTTATCAATGGCTGGTCCTAGAGCAGAAGACCCCTGGAGAGGGGATAGGGAAGGTGTGGAGACTTGGAAGAGAAGGGATAGTGTTGCAGCCCGGTGAAGTAACCTGTCTCAGAGCCACTGTGAAGCTTACTTGGGAGCAGCCTGGACCCTTTGTCATGTTGGAGTCTGACCCAAGGGAAGAGTTCCCCGGCCTGGAAGTGATACCAGAAGTGATTCCACTGAAGGCCCTGAAGAAGGCCCATTGCAGAGTTCCAGTGAGTGTTAGGAACATTACAGATGGCCCCATGGAAATCCCAGCCAGGATGCTGCTGGGCCAGGTGAGCCCTGCTGCCCCGGTCAACTTGTCGGAAGTAGAGGAGGCGGGTGAAGGAGGAGATGCTTGGGAGAAGCTATCCATGGAAAACCCTAACTTGCCCAGGGTTTGGAAGGAGAGAGCCAAGGCCCGGTTGACCAGATGGGAGAAGATCTTCTCCAGAGATGAGTTCGATGTGGGGTGTGCAAGGAGTGCCACCCATCGGATCCGCCTCCAAGAAGATAAGCCCTTCAGAGAGAAGGTCAGGCGGGTCCCACTAGCGGATCTGGAGGATCTAAGGGAACAACTTGCAGAACTAAAAAGGACTGGTGTGATACGGGAGTCCAGAAGCCCCTATGCCTCCCCGATAGTGGTGGTCAGGAAGAAGAATGGATCGTTGAGGCTCTGTATCGACTACAGGACTCTTAACAGGAGAACCATACCCGACCAGTACACCACTCCGAGGATAGAGGATGCTCTACAGAGCTTGTCTGGAGCCAAATGGTTCAGCGTCATGGATCTCAAGAGTGGGTACTATCCGATCCCTATGCACCCAGAAGACAAGGAGAAGACAGCTTTCATAACCCCAGTGGGATTCTTTGAATTCAACCGAATACCCCAAGGTCTGTCTGGAGCCCCAGCTACTTTCCAACGCCTAATGGAGAAGACTGTAGGAGACATGAACCTTATTGAAGTCCTTGTATACCTGGACGATGTCATTGTCTCTGAAAGAACCCTGGAGGAACACGAGGAGAGGCTACAAAAAGTCTTGAGGAGACTCAGTGAGGAGGGACTCAAGCTTTCGCCTGAGAAGTGTCGGTTCTACCAATCTTCGGTGAATTATCTGGGGCACATAGTGTCTGAAGAAGGGGTGGCCACAGACCCTGAGAAATTGGAGGCAGTTACCTCCTGGCCACAACCCACAACTGTAACAGAACTCAGGTCCTTCTTGGGGTTCTGCTCCTATTACAGGAGGTTTGTGGAAGGATTCGCCCGAATTGCTAGACCATTGAATGAACTGCTCAAGACTGAGGGAGAAGAGGACGACTCAGGACCCAGGAAGCCGGGAGAGTCAGTCAAAGATCAGTGGAACCAGAAATGTGAAGAGGCCTTCCAGGCATTGAAGAAGAGTCTAACCACTGCTCCAGTCTTGGCCTACGCAGACCCAACCAAACCCTATGAACTACACGTAGATGCTAGTCATGACGGTCTGGGAGGAGTACTTTATCAAGAACACGAGGGGCAACTACGGCCTGTTGCCTACGTGAGCAGGAGCCTAACCCCCTCTGAGAAAAACTACCCCACTCACAAGCTGGAGTTCCTGGTCCTTAAGTGGGCGGTAGTAGACAAGCTCAAAGACTACCTGTATGGGGCGGAGTTCACTGTGAAGACCGACAACAACCCCCTGACCTACCTATTTACTACAGGAAAGCTGGATGCCACTGGACACAGGTGGCTGGCCGCATTGTCTGGATTCAATTTCAGCCTAAAGTACAGGCCAGGGATTGGGAATCGAGATGCAGACGCTCTGTCCAGGAGATCTCATGGTCCCAACAGTGACATGGAAGACTGGACTCAAGTGGCACCTGATGGGGTGCGGGCCCTTTGTCAAGGGGCTGAATTACAAGCCAGAGGAGGCTCAAGGGCGGAAGAGATAGGAGTTACCATGGTAGGAGTCCCCAAACAATACTGTGGAGTAACTCAGCTGGAAGAAGACCATCTGTCAAAGTTGTCCAAGAAGGAACTAAGGTGTGACCAATTAGAAGATCCCATGGTGAAATTGGTTCTGGAAGCCCTGGAGAATCAGGATCCAAACAAATTCCTGAGTCACTCCTCAAAGGAAGCCCGCCTGTTGAGGAAAGAGTGGGACAGGTTACAGGTACATCAGGGAGTGGTCTACCGAAGGGGCCCCTCTGATGACCTGGAAGATAAATGGCAATTGTTTCTTCCAGAAAAACATCGAGAGACTGTTCTGACTGCCCTACATGACAACCACGGCCATCTAGGGGCAGAAAGGACCTTTCAACTTGTCAGAAGTCGGTTCTATTGGCCCTGCATGAGGGCAGAAGTAGAAGAGTACTGCCACTCATGTGCACGTTGTATCCAGAGGAAGACTTTACCACATCAAGCTGCCCCAATGGGCCATCTACAAAGTCAAGGCCCAATGGATCTGGTATGCATTGATTTCCTCTGCCTCGAACCTGACCTGAGTGGACTGGGAAATGTTCTGGTGATAACCGATCATTTCACCCGGTATGCCCAAGCTTTTCCAACCAAAGACCAGAAGGCTTCCACTGTAGCCAAGATACTTATGGAGAAGTATTTTGTCCATTATGGGCTTCCCCAGCGACTTCATTCAGACCAAGGAAGGGACTTTGAAAGTCGACTGATCCGGAAGCTCTTAGATTCATTGGGAATCAAGAAGACTCGAACTACACCTTACCACCCACAGGGAGATGCTCAGTTTTACCTGAACCTTGCTCAACATGTTGGGGACTCTGGAAAGTGAGAAAAAGCAACATTGGAGCAAACACATAGCAGCCATAGTGCATGCTTACAACTGCACCACCAGTGATGCTACAGGCTACTCCCCATATCGACTCATGTTTGGGAGAGAAGCGAGACTACCTGTGGACTTGGCCTTTGGCACCTCTCTGGACCATTCCTCAGCCACATCCCACAAAGGATATGTGGACAGGCTCAGACACAGCCTGAAAGTGGCCTATGAACAAGCTCAAGTGGCCTCAAATCAAAGAGGAGCTCGAAACAAAAGAAATTTCGACTTGAAGGTCCGGGTACAAGACCTACAGCCTGGGGATAGAGTACTGTTACGCAATCTGGGGGTCCCTGGGAAACACAAACTTGCAGACAGATGGAGATCTGAACCCTATGTCATCTGTAGGAAGTTGCCGGGCCTACCTGTTTACAAGTTGAAGCCAGAAGGAAAGGTAGGCCCACTGAAGATGTGGCATCGAAACCACCTGCTCCCACTTGCTGAGGCAGTCAGGATACCTCCTGTGAGAGATTCTCCTGAACCGGTCTCTATTCTGGATACTCCCAGGCCAAACACTCGGTCGCAGACCTCTCGAGCTGTAGATGGAGAGGCCTCTCAACTTAGTGAAGATGAAGAAAGAGAGCTTGATTGGTTGTGGCCTTCCCCAACTCCAGGAACTTCTACTATAGATCTTCCACCCGCTGAAGACACTCCAGATGGAACACTGAACCCAGAGACCACAGAGTTCATCCCATCTAGTCCTTCATCGGATCGCTGGGAAGATGCCCGTGATAGTTACTCAGAGGAAGAGGAGCCTGTGGTGCCAGAGCCAGAAGTCCCAAGAGAGCAAAGGGCTCAAAGAGTCATCCGGCCTCCTAAGAAGCTGACCTACCCACAAATGGGGAATAGTTCGGAGGACCCTGTAGTTACTGCTAGGAGAAGTGCTGAAAATCCGGATCCCTCCACTATCCATTTGGTGGAGGGCAACCCCAACTCACTCTCTGGCACAGTTAGGCAGGCCACCCATAATAATGTGACCTGTGGGCAAGGGAGTTCTACCCCTCAGTTTTTATGGGAATTCCCTATGCCAACTTTGTTTACAGAATTGTCTAGAGTTGTACATAGTCTTTGTTAAGGTTTTTCTTTGGGGACCAAAGAGTTCAAGTGGGGGGAGTGTGTAGCGGGGTGTTCCCCTTTAATGCAGGAGACTACATTACCCAGAACCCCATTCGGAGTGTTTCACCGCAGAGACTCATGGGAGGGGCTATATAAGGAGGAGGCGCGGCTGCGCTCGGCCTCTTTGGGACACGAGACTTCTGTGACTGATCCTCCTGTGCGGATGTACCGGAGTGCAAGGCCTGAAGCCTGAGGCCTTGCGCAGCACCAAAGAGTCTTCCACCCCACTGCGAGCCTGGGTGGCACCTGACCTCGCTTACCTACAGCCTTGATTGGATCGGGGACCCGATCGCTGGAGACACTGTGTGTGTGTGACACAGTCGGTGGAAGTTTTCCTCGGACTGGGACCGCGTCCGGATGGGTGAGAGGGCGTATGCCCAATCCATGTACTGCTGTTACTAATGGGCCTATGGACTGCCGTAGCCCACAAGTTGTTTCTGATACTCTCACTAGAGAACCTCATCGGAGCTGAACTCACACTTTACATAGCAAAGTGTTTATTTCATCTCTACCTTACTATTGGATTACAAAAAGGGTATTCTGTTAATGTGCACCACCGTTAAAGACCTGCCGGTGAAGAAAACCATCATCCCCCTATAGACTAAATTGTAGATATCTGAGTCAGGCCTGGTCAGCTAGTTAGTTCATCTGGTTACTGCGTCACAGGACGCCGAGTTAACAGTCGCCCATGTGGCGCACTTTTACTGTTCATTTTATATGCATAGTGTGTTAATTTGCAGGGCTCTGCAAATTTATGATCTGTGAACTGTTTACCACTGTTAACCTTTCTTATCAAAACCTTAAGTAAATCTTATACCTTTTTTTATCATTACTGTCTTGGTGTCGGGGCTTACTCATACAGTATAAGATTAATTATTGCTGCTAATACTAACTGTGCCAGTAGGGGGTCGAGTACATTGCCGGGGGTTGGCGGAACTGCTTTCAGGGCCCAAACTAAACTTGCGGCCTTCTTAAGTGAAGGTATCGCTACATATATATATATGCTATAAAATTGAGATTTTAATTGGTGAAGGGATTTGAGAGTTGAACAAGATGACTGATGCCCTATGAAAATGATAACGACTCATCTAAATAAAATGTAATACAAATGCCATGCCATAATCACAAATAATCCTTATAATTCAGCTTACAACAAATAAGCACAACACATTTGCCAGTTTTGCTTTTTCCCTGCATTGCCTTCCTTTGCAGCTCTCTGTCTTCTGTCACATGACATCTGAGAGCCACAAAGGAAGTTGATGCTTTCTTCTACTAGGCACTGTGAACAGGAAACAGTTACCTTTTTAACACCCAACAGCTGTCACTGATTGATGATCCAACTCTGACTGAGGTCTAAATGGGAGAATTTTTCCACTTAAAGGAGATATATAGGATTATAAAAAGTAAACATAAATACTCATCTTCATGCTGCACTATCAGTATGATGCTGCAGCTGTACGTAGCTGCCACTAAGCCAGAGAACTGAATGATCACATGACCACTGATCACTCAGCTCTCGGTCCTCTTGGAGTGGAGAGCAGTGACTGTCATTCACCATTGTCCGTTCATTGGAGTCCTGGGCTGGAGAAGGGGCAGGCACAGCTGGCTTTGGCTGTTAGCCGTGCATTTAGAGGAGGAGCCAGCTTACACAGTCAATCAGGCAGTTGGGTGGATCCTTCCAGAGCCTGGAGCCGCTCTGTGACGTCAGCTGGCTTAAAGCCCACTGTCAGCTAATTCAGGGTCACAGAGCAAAAATAAGTTTACTCCTGTGACCCAGAACAAAAGTATGACTGAAAACGCTTTGGCTATATTTTTCTTTTAAAGCTGAATTCCAGGTATGGCAATTTTTGCAGTCCAGCTTGAACCAAAACATGTGTGTGCCATATATGTTGGATTTTTACAAGTGGGAAATCACTGTAATAGACACCACTACTACAGTAACTGCAGCTAGCTTCCCATGCTGAGTGGCTGCCCTGCTGCTTACTGAACAGAAAGTTGCCCGCTTGGCACAGGTGCCATTCGAGGATCATTTGCATTTTCTCAATGAATGCAAAGTATTCTATGATTGGATGAGGTGAAGATTGTCACATCACCACCTAAACTCTCCACCTAGTCCAATCAGAGAACACTTTGCATTCATTGAGAAAATGCAAAGTGTTCCCTGAATGGTGCCCATGCAGAGTCATGCCGCGTACACACGATCGGAAATTCCGACAACAAAACCGTGGATTTTTTTCCGATGGAATGTTGGCTCAAACTTGTGTTGTATACACACTGTCACACAAATCTTGATGAAAATTCCGAACGTCAAGAACGCGGTGACATACAAGACGTACGACGAGCCGAGATCAATGAAGTTCAATAGGCAGTTCGGCTCTTCTGCTTGATTCTGAGCATGCGTGGTTTTTCATGCATCGGAATTGCATACAGACGATCGGAATTTCCGACAAGAACTTTTCTTGTCGGAAAATTTGAGAACCAGCTCTCAGATTTTTGTTGTCGGAAATTCCAACAGCAAATGTCCGATGTTGGAATTTCCAACAAAAAGCTCACATCGAACATTTGTTGTCAGAATTTCCGATCGTGTGTACGCGGCATTAGCGATGATGCAAACTAAAAACATGCATTTTATTAAAAAGAAAAAAGGCAAATGCTTATAATACACAATGTTATGTAAATTAAATGTCATTCAATAGGGGTTTACATCTACTTATATCTACTGACACTCTCCAGCGTCTACCAAAAATAGCAGATTTGATGGACACAAATTCATCTATAATATGGTTTATTATAATGGTTTATCAAGAAGACAACAAACATTATTACAGCAAGCTTCTGAACCATGGCCAGATATGGTCATCCAACTACAAACTGACATTTTTTTTTTTTCAGTACACATGCAATTCTATTCTTTGTTGGAGTAATCAACTTGAGAAAGAGACAGGCAGCTTATTGCAGAACCTAGTCAGAGACAAAGTGAGTATGTTTTTGTGTCTGTCTGGCTTCCTTACAAATTATTCTCTTGTATAAATTACCTGCATCGGAAAGCATTGTTTTGTGCAAAGATAACACCTCTAGATTACACAATAGAACAGATGCTACTTGGATTTTTTTGTGCATATACAGAAAGATGGAAAAATCCTTTCACTAAGCAATGAATAATACAAACATTTTGCTGTGTGTAGCCAATATTAGCTGTAAGTAAAACAAATAGGCATAATGCAATAAAAACCCAAATCAAGCAAGTTCTCTTTCAATCACCTAGCCTTGTAATAAAATAATTAATATCAGAGACCAGTTAAAGGAAACCTTCACTCTGAAAATACATAGGCCACCATACAGTAGCTGGCTGTTAAGTTGATCCAAAGGCTTTAGCAGCTTTTGAGTCGTTGACTTTTGAAAAATATACACAGTTTAGTTGTTCTAAATTTTATCTCAGATAACTAGCTGAATGCTTGTTCTGAATCAGTGATTCAGAATTGAGACCAGAAACAGGCACTTACAGTAACACTTTCAACATTTCAATTGGAGCCTCTGTATTTTTCTCACTAGAGATTTCCTTTAATGGGTTAGTCCACTCAAAATGAATTACTTTCAGAGATATCTGCCTGGATCTGCATCCCTCTGCCATGCTCGGGATTGGTGAGCTTCATTAATACTGCACTCTCTATAATGTAAAAGAAAGAATCTAACAGGAAAGACTAACCCTTTTTTAATGGCTGCTACAGCTCAGTGGAGGTAGGAACTGAGCCAGAGAATTTGTCCCTCTAGTATTTCAAAGAAATATAAAAAGAAAAACAATAGCATACCTAACCTGCTCATCCACACTGTGCACTCACACTGACACCAAGGCACTGGAGGTCCTCTGTGGGGCAGGGCAAAGAGGGGATAGCCCTGTTAGGATGGTGGGGTCTATTGCTCAACTCTTTTACACAAACTTTGGAGCTTTAGTTTTCCCACTGGCCAGCAGTAAGGGGCACAATATTACTGACCACTGCACTCTGTACACAATATTGTCTCCTTGTACTGCATTTCCTATGTTGTATGTTATACTTCTTACGCCTGCACTGTATACGTTTGTAGCGGGTATTTGAATTATGTGAGGACTCTGGTGGTGTGAGGTTCCTTGGGGCCGCTGGGTGGCGCTGTTGCCTTGGGCCGGAGTTGAACTCACACCGCAAACTGTGCCTTTTTGTCCTCCCCTGGAGCTGGTACAGCGGGGCGGGGAACCCGTTGTGGCGCAAAGGGAGAGGTCATAAAAGGGGCGGAGGCCCGGATTTTGGGAGAGATTCTGAGGACGTGACCGCACCCAGGCACCTTCAGCTTGGGTGCTGGCGTTCCGTTGTTCCAGGCCTAGGTGCCCTTGGCCTAGCTGGAGCGGAGATGGAGTCCATCTCAGGCACCTTTAGACTGGGGTGAGGTACTATGGCGGATGCCTGGGGCTCAGTACCTTCGACTGAGTTCCGCGAGGGTGGAGGAATCCGAGGGGGCCCTAATGCCTTGGGTGCCCGTCTCTGAGTTCGTGAGGACTGGTGCGCAGTAACTTCTCCGAAGAGTCCGGCGCAGCATCGCTGGTGACGGAGAGGCCTCCACTTCTCCCTTGGACGGATTTCTTCCTCTGACAGGGGCAAATTGAGCGAAGGTAATTCACGTTCTATATTACCTAGTCAGTGGCAGTGACTATCCACCACTGGTGACAGCACAGTGGGCAGCAGCAAGAAGGGAAAGGATTGTGCCTCGATCTGTCCCCCATTTTCCAAAGGAGAAAGATTGTTTTATTGCTTGGCAAGAAGAATAAAACTGAGTTGTACCTATTCACTGTGTGGAACTTGGGTTACTAAGCAAAGGAGTCAGGGACGAAGGACTGGACTTGACTCTAGGACACCTACACAAAAGCCCAATCTCTGGCCTTCACCTCCTAGTTACGGGAGGACATGGGCCGTGGTGTGTATCATCTCTCTCCCAGGTACCCCTAGACAACAGCCATATAAACGATAAAGCAAGGGAGAGGGGGAGGCCGCTACACGTGGGGACATCGTATCCGGGATATGTGTATGGTGTCTGTATTTGAACTTTGCTGCCCGGAGGAGTTCCGAGTAGGTCGGCCATATTGGCCAATGCGCCACGAGGCAACCCACAACTGCGTAGTTCGTGGGCGGGGCAAGGGAAAAGCCCGCAAACTAGTGCAGAACGTGGGAGGAGTCTGGCCACGTGGACGTACGCACGTGGAGATTCCGGCGCGGGTGGGTCAGTGCGCAATGGAGCAGCAAAGAGAGAGGATGGCTTCAAGTGCTCCGTGGATTTCCGTTCCTTCCTTCGCGGATATGTCTTCTCTAGCTGCTCCGATCATGGATACGGGGATAAGACTAAGGCCCCGGGGGCGATTGGCTCTCTTTACCTGTAGAGACATGGAAGCCCTCGGTGTGATCTGTCCCAGCTGTTCGGGGCTGGTGGTCCAGCTGAAGCTGTTTGGGCACTGTGAGGTCTGCAAGAATTCCTCTTCGAGGTGGAACTATCCACAGAAAAGCCTCGGGCTTTCCACCTCAACTACCTCACAGGGACTGCCACTCCGGAGGGAGAGATCGATGCTGGTGCGTTCCCCGTGCGCACTGATCCGGGCGAAGGGACTGCCCAAACAGAGGTAAAAAGAGAAAAATCCGAGGATGCTGCCTCGGTCGCCAGCAGCTCCCTGCTCCGACCGCCGAAGAGGAAAGTCGGCCTAGTGATGGCCTTGTGTGGTCGTGGAAGAGCTTCGCCCCACTGCTTGCCTGGCCTGGATGGCTCCGGTAGGAAAAGTCCTGGACATCCCTGTTCTTCAAAAGGCCCAGGTGAGCCAGGGGTTGGGACTGTCTGTGTGGTTGAAAGTGGCGGTAGTCCACAGTCGGTAGAGGCCGTCAAGGGGGATAATTCCGTGACTGGGAATTATCTGCCCGTGGAGTGCTACGACACCTCTGACCTGGATTCATTGTCTGACGATGGCGATGATGGGGAGATAGACGAAATCTTCCACCAGAAGGGATGGGACAGAATGAAGTTACCCTTGACCTGTGTTACAAGGGACCCACCTATGTCTACTGGGGATAGTAAGTAACTGAAAGTACAGCAAGCACAGCGGTACCTTTCCTGTTCACCAACGGTCACCAAGAAGTTTCAGGACTGTAAAGCTAAATGGATGCTGGGAAGACACATTCATGCGGACAAAGTGGTGATCTGTCGCAGAGAGGGAGAGAGTGTTGGATGCCATGTGGAGGCTTTTGATGATCGTTTGGGGCCTATATCATTGCCTCATCCAAGGTTTTACCTGTAAGAGAAGAAGAGAGGGGAAAAGACTCTTGTTTGCTTTCTTTTCATTCCTGGCTGAACTTTCCAGAGTACCCTTTCCAGAACACAGGGACTGTGCCCTAGTTTTTTTTGTATTTGGGCAATTTTACTCGTTGGAGATATGGGAGCTGTTTTTTTGTTTGTTCTCCCTCCTTCTCCTGGCACTCAAAAGAAATCAGTGACTTTGGGTTTTAGATAGTGCAGGGTCACAGAGAAAAATGTTCAAGCGGAAAGTTCATCTGGAAGTAATGAGTGTCTTGACCGCGGCACTGTCACCAGGTGGCAGTGTTGCGCAACGATTGTTTTTTTTTTTTTTACATTATGCAGCACTTACTGGAGTGAATGGGTTTCTCCTAGGATAGACTCATTCATTCCAAGCAAACACACATGTTGATAGGATGTATGTTTCTTTTCTTTCCCTTTGCAGGAGATTCGTCTGTCAAGACTACTGAGAATGGGTGGTCCTTGGATAGTCAGAGGGAGGGAGGAATGTAAATGTGTGAGATATTTAAAGTGTTTTATTGAAAAGCTGTATAGTTACATTGTTTTAGGTTTTTCCTTTTCCTATTCAGGTCGTGGCACAATTCAGGGTTAAATTTGTGTAGTTTGGTTTCTGGGATGAACTTATAACACCACCTTTCGTGGGGTATGGGTTTGTACCAGACACTGGGGACCAGTGTCAAATCACCAGGGGGAGAGTGTAGCGGGTATTTGAATTATGTGAGGACTCTGGTGGTGTGAGGTTCCTTGGGGCCCCTGGGTGGCGCTGTTGCCTTGGGCCGGAGTTGAACTCACACCGCAAACTGTGCCTTTTTGTCCTCCCCTGGAGCTGGTACAGCGGGGCGGGGAACCCGTTGTGGCGCGAAGGGAGAGGTCATAAAAGGGGCGGAGGCCCGGATTTTGGGAGAGAGTCAGAGGACGTGGGCCTAACTGGAGCGGAGATGGAGTCCATCTCAGGCACCTTTAGCCTGGGGTGAGGTACTATGGCGGATGCCTGGGGCTCAGTACCTTCGACTGAGTTCCTTGAGGGTGGAGGAATCCGAGGGGGCCCTAATGCCTTGGGTGCCCATCTCTGAGTTCGTGAGGACTGGTGCGCAGTAACTTCTCCAAAGAGTCCGGCGCAGCATCGCTGGTGACGGAGAGGCCTCCACTTCTCCCTTGGACGGATTTCTTCCTCTGACAGGGGCAAATTGAGCGAAGGTAATTCACGTTCTATATTACCTAGTCAGTGGCAGTAACTGTCCACCAGTGGTGACAGCACAGTGGGCAGCAGCAAGAAGGGAAAGGATTGTACGGGAGGACATGGGCCGTGGTGTGTATTATCTCTCTCCCAGGTACCCCTAGACAACAGCCGTATAAACGATAAAGCAAGGGAGAGGGGTGAGGCCGCTACACGTTGTTTTGTATGATATACTCCTGACCCCTGCATCGTATACACTACGTTGTACATATAGTGTCTGCCAGTACCAATCACGAACCACAGCCCTCAGGCTGAAGGTGCCTGGGACTCCAACCCCGTGACAAAGATGGCCGGCCCCTTTATACCCTCTCCCAGCAAGCAACGCGCCAAAAGTACCGGCATGGACCCGCTGGAAGTGGAACAGTGTTGCACGGTGGCGGGCACCGATTCAGCCGTGGCAGTAGTTATTGAACTCCCGGGGATCTGGCAAGAAGTAGCGGTAAAGCAGCTAGTAATGTCGCTGTCCCCACACCAGAAAGCATTGGTGATGGATGTCAGGTTGAATTCTTCACTGACCCACGCACTAGTAGAATGGAAGAATGAAATCCCAGAGCATTTCAAAAGTCCAAGCATAAAAGCAGTGGATGGTCAGACCTATAGCTTAATACATGCGCTGGCAGTCAAGGGAGGATGGTTTCAGACACCAAAACCATCACCTTCACAGACATCTCCACCGCAGTCCCCAAAAGCAGGAAAGCAGAAGGCAAAAGAGAGTCCCGGGTCACCACCGGCCACCCTCAGCGCAGAACTATGTGCGGTCCTGGGGGAGATTGTAGCCCAGTGTAAGAAGGATCCTACAGACTACCCGATGTCAGGATACAGAAAACTCAGGATGTTTTCTGGAAGGAAACCTGTAAATTCGGGAGAAGAGGGATTTGAGGAGTGGCTAGATGGTGCCACCCAGGCTTTAGAAGAATGGGAGGTCCCAGAACACCGAAAGAAACAGAGAATCACTGAGAGTCTGAAGGGGCCTGCCTTGGAGGCCATACGCAACCTCAAGCTGAGCAAGAAAGACTGTGATGCACAGGATTATCTGGACATTCTGCAGAATGTGTTCGGTGGAACAGAAAAAGTCACTGAGCTCACTTACCAGCTGGAGCACTGCTATCAGAAGACAGGAGAGAAACTGTCAGAGTTCATGAGGCGTCTGGATAAGATCCTACATAAAATTATACTGAATAAGGGGATCGACCCAAGGAAGGTGGATGAGGCCCGTGTTCAGCAGGTGTTGAGGGGAGCACAGCCCCTGGACCCCATTGCACTGGCGTTGCGCACTCGACAGGACGGGAAGAGCCTGGAGTACCCCGACATATTCCGAGTGGTCAGAGAAGAAGAGGCTATGTTGGAAGACAAAAGGAGGAACCAATCAGTCGAGCCAACCAATCCTCCGGCAGTGATGGTCAGGACGGCCATGACCCTCGAGAGTCACAGATGTCCCAAGTATTGGGGATGCTGACCTCTATGATGGCCAAGGATCAAGGGGTACCAGAGAGGGAAAGCCCAAAGAAGGAACTGTTTCCAAACATCTCAGCGCCCGCATCCCTGCAAGATTGGGGGATGTGATTTGTTTCAACTGTGGAGGAGCTGGCCATTTCGCCAAAATGTGTTCCAGCCCAAAGAAAAAAAAGATGAATAACCGCAAGCCGGCGGAAAACTTCAGAGGGCCCCAGTGAAGGAGTCAACCGGGTGCCCATCATCTCCAGTGAGCTCCAAACTGAATGCAGAAGCTACTGAGTTCATCCCGTCCAGTCCTTTGTCAGATTCTTGGGCAGATGCCTGTGACTTACTCTTAGAGGAGGATCCAAGAGATTCCATGTATCTCCCTGCTCCTGAGTCAAGTGTCCCAGAACCAGTGGAAACTCCCAAGTCGGTTCCAGAAGAGGAACCTGTATTGTCTGAACCAGAAATCCCGGACGAGCCCCCACGTGTAGCGGCCTTCACTCTCTCTCTCTTGCTCCGGTTTCTTTCTCTCTGGCTTTTGTCTAGGGGTACCTTGGAGGAGAGAGTGCGGGGTCACCACGCCAAGCTTTCACCGCAGATGTTTGTGTGGTGTGAGCAAAGTTTCTTTACCTTCGGGTCGGTGTTCGGTGTTTGGAGCCTCCGCTTCTTCTGTGGAACAGTGTCTGCCAGTAAATGAACCCCACACCAATAAAAGTCCAACACTCCTTTATTTTCCAATGTCAGGATGAAACACAATCAGTTGGACTCCCTCAACGAACAGACAGGGGGTGTGGATACGAGTAGGCCCAGGCACAATGAACTCTCCTATTCCTCTATCAGCGAATAGGCTTGGCGCATGGTCTCTGCCACCAACCGTGAATATTTTGGTCGCTGCCACCGACCGGGTGAACTGTGAACCTTCCTCCTGACTGAACTCGCCCCCTGTTCGGAAAGATACCCCTCCGGGCGGTCTCCTGAGGCTCACCCGGCACTGGCAATCTGCTGCACCAGGTCTTCGGGTGAGTAGCTCCTCCGGTCCCTTACGCCTCTGGATTCGGGCACCCCACTCCCGGGGCCCCCTAGGAAATCCTTCCCTCGGGCCCCAGGCCTCCAACCGAGTACCTCACCCCAGGCTGAAGTTGCCTGGGATGGAACACGAGCTCCGGGCGTCCAGGCCTAGGCCGCCTGGACGCCTGGACACCAACCACGAAGGTGCCTGGGACTCCAACCCCGTGACAAAGATGGCCGGCCCCTTTATACCCTCTCCCAGCAAGCACGGCGGGTATCTCCGTCCCACCATACAACCGCTGAGAGAGGCCAAAAAAGGGGTACGGCACTCAGTGATGGTTCAACCCCAGCCCACAGGGACAGCGCCACCTGCTGGGCCGCAGGGAACTATACATCACTGGTGTCTCTGCCAGTTTTAAACATGATAGAAAAGTACATGCCCGCTACATACATTATACTCCTTATCTCTGCATTGCATATGCTATGTCATGCATTATACTCCTGACCCCTGCAGTGTGTATACAATGTTGTATGTTATACTACTGACTCCTGTACTGTGTACGCTATGTTGTATTTTATACTTCAAAATCCTGCATTGTACTTGCTATGTTGTACCTTATACTCCTGAAACCCTGCACTTTATATGCTATGTTGTACACTTAACTCCTGTCCCCAGACTGTATAAGCTATGTTGTACGTTATAGCCCTGCCTCTGCACTGTATACACTATGTTGTATATTATACCTCTGACCCATACACTGTATATACTATGTTGTACATTACAATTTTGACCCCTGCACTGTATATGAAATGTTGTACTTTATTGTAATGACCTTTGCACTGTATACTATATATTGTACATTATACTTCTGAACCCTGCACTGTATATGCTATGCTGTATATTATACCCCTGACTTCTGCACTGTATACGCTGTGTTGTACATTATTCTCCTGATCCGTGCACTGTATTCCCTATGTTGTATGTTATACTCTTCACTCCTGCACTATGAACAGTCAAGATCTTAGTGCTTGGGGGAAGGGATTTCAGCGCTAGGGAGTAGGGGCTTTGGTGCTGGGGAGTGGGGATTTTGGTCTGGGGAGTTGGGATTTCTTGGTATTTTTGTTTAGAAGGGCGAGAATTTTTTCTGGGCAGAGTTGTTTATGCCATGTGCATTATGTACCCCTAACTCCTGTCTTCTATATGCTATCATTTACATCACATACTTGATATGTTGTTAGTACATAGACAGTGGCATATGGCTATTCCTACCATGCCCCTCTAGCTGTTAGCGCAATGTGACCAAGCCCATCATTCGCAGTGGAACGCTAGGTGCACCATATCGCATCTTCCTTCAAGATGGCTAAGGATGCCCCAGGTCTTTCACAATCCTAGCAATGCTCCTGTTCTCACCTCTTTTACCTCACTGCCCCCCCCCCCCCAACAGACTTTTGGTTCCACTCTCAGGTTAAAGGATGCCCAGCAATTGCTTACATTGAGTAAAAAAAATGAAATTGATGCACAAGGCAAAATTACAGTCATACTACAATCTTGTCTCATATGATATCATAAATCAAATTATAATAATAGTGCAGCTGGCAAACTGGAAATTTTAGAATGATACTCTATAGTTCTCTCGTGATAGCGAAATAAGAAAAAAATGAATGATGTTCTGTCTGTAGGACATATAGGAACTGTCGTGGAAGAATATCTGAGTACTGAATGTGCATTTCAGGTGACCAAGAGATGTCCAAAAGGTCTGAAAATTATGGCCGGCCTTACGCACACTCAAGCACTCCCCACACCAAAAAATTATAGAGACCCCCGTGTCTGAGGTCCAAGGCTTGCTCCCCTAGTTACAGACTTACCGTATGTTATTCCCACGACAGCTCTGTAACATTATTGATTGATGCTGATTGCTGAACATGTTCTTACCTCAATTGTCCTCACAATGGGAAGAGATTGTCCAGTAGCTTACATCTCTAGTGTGACGTCGAAGAGCAAATATCACTGTCCTCTAGTTTGTAGATCCTTTCATTTACAGTGAACGCATACTGTATACAGCGAACACACAAAGTATACTGTATTTCTCCTGCAAAGCAAAGCCTTTTTACAAATGCTGGTTACTAATATATGTATAATTTGTTGTCATTCCAGAGCCTTTTCTATTTTAAGGCTGAATAATAATCAGGGAAACATACAGCATCAGATAATTGAGCTATCTGTATGTGTATCCTAGTTAGATGTGTGGTCAGATGTCATTATCCATGTATCACCAGGTTGGTGCTATTAAGTAAGCCCTGTGCCTCTGACAGTGCTTGAGGTTTACAATGCAGAGATTGCTCCTAATGTGCATTCTGTTTTTGTAGCTCATCTGCTTCATTCTAATTGCTGCTGATGTGATGCTGCATGCATTTTATCCTCACCGGTTATGTATAATGTCTTTTAGTAATCTCTGCTAGAAACTGCAGAGTAAAGGGAAGAGAAAGCTTCTACTGAAGCCAGTACTGAACAGCTAACCAATCCCTTAAAATTCTTCAATTTTTACCTATTTACGACAATTGTCTCATTCTTCTCATGAGCTTTTTTTTATTTTTTTTCACTGTGTTGATCATAGCTTTTAAAACACCAGCAGTGAAATCCTTGTAATAACATGGTTTTCTCCCCAGTGACCCAGGCTCAATGTTTTTGGCAGTCAGCTGCTACCTTGCCCCTGGGGCATTGTGCAGTAATGCTCCAGAAATTAAATATGCTTCTTTTCATATACATCTGATCTCTGTATTTTACACATAAGAAGCACACAGCAAGGATCGGCTCATGATATCCTCATTTCCAAGCATTCTAGCACATTCACGGATTTCTGTGAACAGAGTCTTAGTATATCACATACTATATCTGTACAAAGGCCAGAGTGGGAGCTTTTATCCATTGTTAATTAAGTATTTGGTTATGAGATAATTAACTGCCTGTTACGTCTGTCACTTTGCATGCATAGATCTTAGGAATGAGAGGGTTTTTCAAACTTAGTACATTTTTATTCTGTAAAATAAAAATGTGTGCAATGCATATACTGTATATATTTGAAGGAGCAGGATGGAAAAATCTTCTCAAATAAAGAAAATTCTAATTGTAATTGTGGTTTTCCTTTGGGAAATATCGAACATATTGTAATAAAACCTGTTTTATATGTCTAGGATTCCATTCAAATAGCAAGTCTGGAAGACATTTTAATGACTTTCTAATGAAATTTGTTGACTCAATGATGGCAAGAAATTCCATTCTGACAAATGTTTTTTCTATGAAAGTTCAAACAAAAACTCACCTCTTATGTCCAGCTTAAGGACAGGTGAATGCACAGAGAGGAGAAAGGCTCTCTGCAGCTGCTAGGAAGCAGGAGGATCGTGTTAACCGTAAGCAACGATGATTCAACATAGTTTTGTCAGTGTATGGGTAATGCAATCAACGCACAAGCATTCAGATTCCTGATGAAGTCTGAGAGATGAAATGACACAATCCATGATGGAAACTAGGGATGGGCTTGAACGTAAGTTTGACTCGAACATCGGGTGTTCGTTTGTTCGTTGAACAAACAAACAAATAGGGCGCTCGCGGGAAATTTGCCCGCCGCCAAGCGTCTCATAATGCACTGCTGGGTCGCAGTGCATTGATTGCTGCTGATTGGCCAAAGCATGCACCTGACCTGTATGCTTTGGCCAATCACAGCACGATGTACTGTGAGAGCCATTATTGGCCAAAGGCAAGTCCATGCCCCAACTATATAAGTACAATGCTATGTATTAGTGGAGATTAGGCAGGTTAGGTAGTGTATTGTGCGGTGAGTCAGTTAAGTGTATATAACACAGTATAGTGTATAATACAGTGTAGTGCAGTGTATATAACACAGTGTAGTGCAGTGTTTATAATACAGTGTAGTGCAGTGTATATAACACAGTACAGTGCAGAGTATATAATACAGTGTAGTGTTTATAATACAGTGTAGTGCAGTGTATAATACAGTGCAGTGTATATAATACAGTGTAGTGCAGTGTATATAACACAGTGTAGTGCAGTGTATATAACACAGTGTAGTGCAGTGTATATAATACAGTGTAGTGTGGTGTATGTAATACAGTGTAGTGCTGTGTATATAACACAGTGTAGTGCGATGTATATAACACAGTGTAGTGCAGTGTATATAATACAGTGTAGTGTGGTGTATGTAATACAGTGTAGTGCTGTGTATATAACACAGTGTAGTGCGATGTATATAACACAGTGTAGTGCAGTGTATATAACACAGTGTAGTGCAGTGTGAATAACACAGTGTTGTAGTGCTACTGAAGCGTTGTACAACACTTCTGTGTCACCACTGATCCCATTTTATTTTTCATTAATAATGTTTTTCTTTTTTTTTTGCAGTATCAGGTTCTGTTGCTGCATTAGTACTCCCCCTTCTGTGTCGCAGGTTGTTTTTTTTTAGGCTGTTTTAATTTTTTCTTTTTCCAGCAGCTTAACCACTTAACGACCGCCCACTGTAATTATACGTCGGCAGAATGGCACGGACAGGCACAATCACGTGCCGGTACGTGACTGCCTTCGTATGGGTGGGGGGTCCAATCGGACCCCCCTCCGGTACAGTGGGCGGCCGGGATCGCTTCGGGAGCGATCCGTGATGAGGGGGCCGCCATTCGATTCTGGCCACCCCCTCGCGATCGCTCCCGGCGAATCAAATGCTTCCTCTGCCTGTGTAATGTTTACACAGGCAGGAGGAAGTGATGTCATCCCCCATGCGGCGCTCACATATACTGAGCGCCGCATGAGAGAAGACACACAGGTTAGTGCACAATCACTACACTAACACCAGCACACATAGGTACATGATCGCCCCCCAGACCCCCCCAGATCACCCCCCAGCCCCCAGTCACAGTGTCACTGATTGCAGTGACCATTTATTTAGTGATCACTGCAATCAGTGACATTTGTGACTGTAAAAGTGTCAGGACAGTTAGTTTTAGGTCCAGTGCAGCCCCCTAACCCCCCCTAATAAAGGTTTAACCCCTTGATCGCCCCCCAGGTAACCCTTTCACCCCCTAGCACCGCCGTCACTAAGCGATCGTTTTTCTGATCGCTGTTTTAGTGGCGGTGATGCTGATCGGTAGCCAGTTTTTTTTTTTAGGTTCGCCGCAGGTTTTTATAGCGTCGGGTACCCCCATATATTACCTAATAAAGGTTTAACCCCTTGATCGCCCCCCCAGGTAACCCTTTCACCCGTCTCACTAAGCAATCGTTTTTCTGATCGCTGTCTTAGTGTCGGTGATGCCGATAGGTAGCCAGTTATTTTTTTTAGGTTCGCCACAGGTTTTTATAGCGTCGGGTACCCCCATATATTACCTAATAAAGGTTTAACCCCTTGATCGCCCCCCCAGGTAACCCTTTCACCCCCTAGCACCGCTGTCACTAAGCGATCGTTTTTCTGATCGCTGTCTTAGTGTCGGTGATGCCGATAGGTAGCCAGTTATTTTTTTTAGGTTCGCCGCAGGTTTTTATAGCGTTGGGTACCCCCATATATTACCCAATAAAGGTTTAACCCCTTGATCACCCCCCCAGGTAACCCTTTTACCCCCTAGCACCGCTGTCACTAAGCGATCGTTTTTCTGATCGCTGTCTTAGTGTCGGTGATGCCGATAGGTAGCCAGTTAATTTTTTTAGGTTCGTCGCAGGTTTTTATAGCGTCGGGTACCCCCATATATTACCCAATAAAGGTTTAACCCCTTGATCGCCCCCCCAGGTAACCCTTTCACCCCCTAGCACCGCTGCCACTAAGCGATCGTTTTTCCGATCGCTGTCTTAGTGTCGGTGATGCCGATAGGTAGCCAGTTATTTTTTTTAGGTTCGCCGCAGGTTTTTATAGCGTCGGGTATCCCCATATATTACCTAATAAAGGTTTAACCCCTTGATCGCCCCCCAGGTAACCCTTTCACCCCCTTTTGCCAGTGTGACTAAGCGATCGTTTTTCTGATCGCTGTCTTAGTGTCGGTGATGCCGATAGGTAGCCAGTTATTTTTTTTAGGTTCGCCGCAGGTTTTTATAGCATCGGGTACCCCCATATATTACCTAATAAAGGTTTATCCCCCTGATTGCCCCTAGTTAACCCTTTCACCAGTGATCACCATATAAGTGTTACGGGTGACGCTGGTTAGTTAGTTTGCTTTTTATAGTGTCAGGGCACCCGCCGTATATAACCCAATAAAGGTTTAACCCCCTGATCGCCAGGCGGGTGATATCAATTAGGCTTTAGCATCAGAGAGGGTCTGCGTCACACCCCAGGCAGCGTCAGGTTAGTGCCAGTAACGCTAACACCCACGTGTGAAGCATACACCTCCCTTAGTGGTATAGTATCTGAACAGATCAATATCTGATCTGATCAGATCTATACTAGCGTCCCCAGCAATTTAGGGTTCCCAAAAACGCAGTGTTAGCGAGATCAGCCCAGATACCTGCTAGCACCTGCGTTTTGCCCCTCCGTCCAGCCCAGGCCACCCAAGTGCAGTATCGATCGATCACTGTCACTTACAAAACACAACACACATAACTGCAGCGTTCGCAGAGACAGGCCTGATCCCTGCGACTCCAGTGCTGTAGGAGGTGATTTCACCACCACAGTTAAAAAAAAAAGCATATATGCCGAAGCATTGGGGCAGCAGGGGCAGAGGAGCGGAGGAGCGATTTTGCTCCTAATGCCGCGTACATACGGTCGAAATTCCGACGGAGGCTTGCCCGTGGAAAAGTCCGACCATGTGTGTGCGGCATAACTTTTGCGGGAGGATGCCCCCATGCTTCGGCATATATAAATGGTGCATGTATGCCCATCATTAGAAGTGGGTGGATGAAGGGCGGTATTCTAATGGTGGGCATACCCACCGATCAATCTCTTTTTTCGTTCAGCCAACAGGCTGCATGAAAAAAAAAGATTACAATACATGTCCAACAAGGACCAGCATGTTGCTAGAATTTGAATGGTTATACCAGATTGATGCCTGCGGGTTTAGGTATCATCTTGGTATCACTCTTTTCAGCCAGCGGCCGGCTTTCATGTAAAAGCAATCCTAGTGGCTAATTAGCCTCTTGACTGCTTTTACAAGCAGTGGGAGGGAATGCCCCCCCCCCCAGATATAAAAAGCGCCATTGGGAAATTGGGAAAGCATTTTATCACACCGATCTTGGTGTGGTCGGATGCTTTGAGGGCAGAGGAAAGATCTAGGGTCTAATAGACCCCAGTTTTTTCAAAAAAAGAGTACCTGTCACTACCTATTGCTATCATAGGGGATATTTACATTCCCTGAGATAACAACAAAAATGATAAAAAAATATATATATATATGGAAGGAACAGTTTAAAAATAAAATAAAAAAGCAAAATTAATAATAAAAAAAAAAAAAAGCACCCCTGTCCTGCCCTGTTCTTGCGCAATGGCGAACGCAATGCGTCGGTCTGGCGTCATATGTAAACAGCAATTGCACCATGCATGTGAGGTATCACCATGAAGGTCAGATCGAGGGCAGTAATTTTAGCAGTAGACCTCCTCTGTAAATCTAACGTGGTAACCTGTAAAGGCTTTTAAAGGCTTTTAAAAATGTATGTAGTTTGTCGCCAATGCGCATTTGTGCGAAAATTTAAAGCATGTCGTGTTTGGTATCTATGTACTCGGCCTAAGATCATCTTTTTTATTTCATCAAACATTTGGCCAATATAGTGTGTTTTAGTGCATTAAAATTAAAAAAAGTGTATTTTTTCCCAAAAAAATGTGTTTTAAAAATCGCTGCGCTAATACTGTGTGGGAAAAAAAATGCAACACCCACCATTTTAATCTGTAGGGTCTTTGCTTTAAAAAAATATATAATGTTTGGGGGTTCAACATAATTTTCTTGCAAAAAAAAAAAATGTTTTTATGTAAACAAAAAGTGTCAGAAAGGGCTTTGTCTTCAAGTGGTTAGAAGAGTGGATGTAAGCTTCCTAATGTTGTGTATAAAATGCCAGGACAGTTCAAACCCCCCCCAAATGACCCCATTTTGGAAAGTAGACACCCCAAGCTATATACTGAGAGGCATGTCAAGTCCATTGAATATTTTATATGTTGACACAAGTTGCAGAAAAAAGACAATTTATTTTTATTTTTTATTTTTTTTGCACAAAGTTGTCACTAAATGATATATTGCTCAAACATACCATGAGCATATGTGGAATTACACCCCAAAATACATTCTGTTGCTTCTCCTGAGTACGGGGATACCACATGTGTGAGACTTTTTGGGAGCCTAGCCGCGTACGGGACCCCGAAAACCAAGCACCGCCTTCAGGCTTTCTAAGGGTGTAAATTTTTGATTTCACTCCTCACTGCCTATCACAGTTTCGGAGGCCATGGAATGCCCAGATGGCACAAAACCCCCCCAAATGACCTCATTTTGGAAAGTAGACACCCCAAGCTATTTGCTGAGAGGTATGGTGAGTATTTTGCAGATCTCGCTTTTTGTCACAAAGTTTTGAAATTTGAAAAAAAAAAAATATTTTCTTTCTTCATTTTCAAAAACAAATGAGAGCTGTAAAATACTCACCATGCCTCTCAGCAAATAGCTTGGGGTGTCTACTTTCCAAAATGGGGTCATTTGGGGGGGTTTTGTGCCATCTGGGCATTCCATGGCCTCCGAAACTGTGATAGGCAGTGAGGAGTGAAATTAAAAATGTGTGCCCTTAGAAATCCTGAAGGCGGTGCTTGGTTTTCGGGGTCCCGTACGCGGCTAGGCTCCCAAAAAGTCTCACACATGTGGTATCCCCGTACTCAGGAGAAGCAACAGAATGTATTTTGTAATTTTTCTTTTTGCCATTATTCAATCACTTGGGACAAAAAAAAAAATATTCAATGGGCTCAACATGCTTCTCAGCAATTTCCTTGGGGTGTCTACTTTCTAAAATGGGGTCATTTGGGGGGGTTTTGTGCTATTTTGGCATTTTATGGCCTTCGAAACTGTGATAGGTAGTGAGGAGTGAAATCAAAAATTTGCGCCCTTAGAAATCCTAAAGGCGGTGCTTGGTTTTCGGGGGCCCGTACGCGGCTAGGCTCCCAAAAAGTCCCACACATGTGGTATCCCCGTACTCAGGAGAAGCAGCAAAATGTATTTTGGGGTGCAATTCCACATATAACTATGGCATGTGTGAGCAGTATATCATTTAGTGACAACTTTTTGTAATTTTTTTTTTTTTGTCATTATTCAATCACTTGAGACAAAAAAAAAAATATTCAATGGGCTCAACATGCCTCTCAGCAATTTTCTTGGGATGTCTACTTTCCAAAATGGGGTCATTTGGGGGGGGGGGTTTGTACTGCTCTGTCATTTTAGCACCTCAAGAAATTAGATAAATTAAAAGCTGTGTAAATTCCAGAAAATGTACCCTAGTTTGTAGACGCTATAACTTTTGCGCAAACCAATAAATATATGCTTATTGACATTTTTTTTACTAAAGACATGTGGCTGAATCCATTTTGGCCTAAATGTATGACTAAAATTGAGCTTATTCGATTTTTCTTATAACAAAATGTAGAAAATATAATTTTTTTCAAAATTTTCAGTCTTTTTCCGTTTATATCGCAAAAAATAAAAATCGCAGAGGCAATCAAATACCATTAAAAGAAAGCTCTATTTGTGGGAAGAAAAGGACGCAAATTTCGTTTCGGTACAACATTGCATGTCCGCACAATTTCCAGTTAAAGCAGCGCAGTGCAAAATTCTGAAAACACCTCTGGTCCTTTAGCTACAAAATGGGCTGGGCTTAAGTGGTTAAAAAAAAAAACATTCTAAATAATTGCTGTTTCTTCTTCTAATGCCGCGTACACACGATCGTTTTTAATGACGAGAAAAATTACATTTTTTAAAATGGTCATTAAAAATGATCGTGTGTGTGCTTTCCAGCATTTTTCCCGACGAGAAAAACGCAGAGAATCACGACGAGAAAAATTGGAACATGCTCTAATTTTTCACGTCGTTTTTTTCATCGTCGTTTTTCTCGTCATGAAAAACAGCCGTGTGTGGGCTTTAGCGACGTGAAAAAAAATGCGCATGCTCAGAATCAAGTATGAGACGGGAGCGCTTGTTCTGGTAAAACTAGCGTTCGTAATGGATATAGCACATTCGTCACGCTGTAACGGACTGAAGAGCACAAGGCTGAAAAGCGCGAATCGTCTCTCAACAAACTTTACTAGCATGAAGGGTGGCGCCATCCAAATGGAACTTCCCCTTTATAGTGCCGTCGTACGTGTTGTACGTCACTGCACTTTACTCGAACATTTTTTTCCACGATAGTGTGTAGGCAAGGCAGGCTTGAGAGGAAACACGAAAAATCACGTCGAGAAAAATGAATTTTTTTTCAATGACATTAAAAACGATTGTGTGTACGCGGCATGAGTCACAGGTGGTCTTCCTTCTGCATTACCACTGTTTTTTATTTTGGCCTTTCTTAATTTATTTTACATTTATTTTAGTTTATTTTTTTGCAGCAGCAGCGCTAAAAAAAAAATCTCCACAACTCCTGCACCCTTATTTTCTTTATTAAAAAAAAAGTATAATAAAAAGTATTGCACCCAAGCATCATATTTGGATCCCACACTCTGTAATAAAAAGTTATAAAAATCCCCCCCCCAAAAAATAAAAAACAATAATTAAATGGTTTATAGTGCACCAACCACAAAAGTATTGCACCCAAGCACATATTTTCATCCCACACTCTATAATAAAAAGTTATAAAAATTCCCCATAAAAAATAAAAAACAATAAAAAAAGGGTTTATAGTGCACCCAAGCACCATATTTCCACCATATTGGCCTGGTATGGTTTAGGAGGGGGGCCAGGTTGCATGCTCAAATAAGGGTCTGGTGTGGATTTTGGGGGGGCCCACACCATTTAAAAAAAAAAATAGGCGTGTGGTTTTCATTAAAATCCATACTAGACCCGAAGGGTCTGATATGGACTGGGGGGGGGGGGACTCCACATGGTTTCTTTTCATTTTTTTAATCTGTATTGCTGAGAGTCGGCAATACATTAAAGCTGCAAGCAAGTTTAAATAAAAAAAATTCCTTTGAAATTTTATTATTGCTGCGGCATGTTCTATACATTGTACAGATCCGCCACTTTACAGCCAGACTAAGGGGACCCCCAGGCACGATATTTAAAGGAATATTTAATTTTTATTGTTTCACTTTAAGCATCATTAAAATCACTGCTCCTTTTAAAACGATTGTTTTAAAAACTTTTTTTTGCATTGATACATGTCCCCTAGGGCAGTACCCTGGCCCCTTACACGTTTTATGGCAATGACTTTCATATAAGATTTTAAAATGAGGACTTCTGGTTTTTCATGTTCGTGTCCCATATACGTTAAAAAATAAAAAACAATAATTAAATGGTTTATAGTGCACGAACCACAAAAGTATTGCACCCAAGCACATATTTTCATCCCACACTCTATAATAAAAAGTTATAAAAATTCCCCTCAAAAAATAAAAAACAATAAAAAAAGGGTTTATAGTGCACCCAAGCACCATATTTCCACCATATTGGCCTGGTATGGTTTAGGAGGGGGGCCAGGTTGCATGCTCAAATAAGGGTCTGGTGTGGATTTTGGGGGGGCCCACCCCATTTAAAAAAAAAAATTGGTGTGTGGTTTTCATTAAAATCCATACTAGACCCGAAGGGTCTGATATGGACTGGGGGGGGGGACTCCACATGGTTTATTTTCATTTTTTTTAATCTGTATTGCTGGGAGTCGGCAATACATTAAAGCTGCAAGCAAGTTTAAATAACATTTTTTCCTTTGAAATTTTATTATTGCTGCGGCATGTTCTATACATTGTACAGATCCGCCACTTTACAGCCAGACTAAGGGGACCCCCAGGCACGATATTTAAAGGAATATTTCATTTTTATTGTTTCACTTTAAGCATCATTAAAATCACTGCTCCTTTTAAACCGATTGTTTTAAAAACTTTTTTTTGCATTGATACATGTCCCCAGGGCAGTACCCTGGCCCCTTACACGTTTTATGGCAATGACTTGCATATAAGATTTTAAAATGAGGACTTCTGGTTTTTCATGTTCGTGTCCCATATACTTTATTAGAGTTTGGATGTTCGGTAGAACATTTTGCCTGTTTGAGATGTTCTGGTGCAAACCGAACCAGGGGGTGTTTGGCTCATCCTTAATGGAAACAGAGCGCCTGAAGGATGTGAAGTAGGGAATTAAGCCTCCAGGGGGAGACAAAATTGGGAGAGAAGACTGTATCTAGGTAAACTTGCAACCAGTCAGCTTTGCTGAAGATGGATCAGCAGTGCTGAGATGGAGGACCCACACAAACACCAGATACGGGTGCAGGCTTGAGAAGGGAGGCCCAGGGCATTGTAGCCTGCCTCTTGCCTGGCCCGTGCAGGGATGTTCCAGCAGCAAAGAAGCAATGAGAGACAGTGCAGCCTACACCACTTGTCAGTCTTCATCCAACCAGAGGCATTGCAACCTACTTTCATTCACCTCAATCCAGTCTACAGGAGTGGCCAACAGTGGACAGACTGCTGCATCAGTGTAGTGAGCCGTCTTTGGTCACCCTTATTAATATTACCCTTTAACCACTTGACCTCCGGAAGATTTTATCCCCTTTCATGACCAGGCCACATTTCGCGATACGGCACTGTATTACTTTAACTGACAATTGCGCGGTCATGCAACATTGTACCCTAAAAAATCAATGTCCTTTTTTCCTTTTTTTTTGGGCTTTAACCACTTCCTGCCGGGAGGACATCCGTGGACATCCTTGGGTTTCAGTAGTTATACCAGGATGATGCCTGTTTCCAGCAGAGGTTATTCAAATAGTGGTGGAAGGGGGTCCCACCCCCTTCCCATCGCTGTCTTTCCTGGGCTCTGCCGTCCAATCGCAGGGCCCGGGAGCGATGTAACTGGCAGAAATGGCTGCCCAGAACAGAGAGAGAGGAACTGACGTTGTTCCTCTTTCTCTGTGACCCCAGAAGCCGTGAGCGACGGGTACTGCAAGTCACCCATGAATATGTTGGATTCTATATAGATACGTAAATCAGGAAAGGACAGCAACATTTGTAAGGGTTTGCCAACGCTTATCCTAACTCAAAACTAACCAACTTGACCTTTTATGAGTTGCTAATACATAGATCAAATCACATTTGCATCTGGTTCATACAGTGACTTTGTTCAAGACTGGATCTTTTTTAGGACAACATTCCGAAAGATAAAAATACAATTTTGTGAAAATCAGTCTAATGATTCTAATAAACCAGAAATGTGACAGCTTGTCCTACAATTCAGAAATGGTATTTGGAAGTTAAGCACATTGGGGAATTTTAACATGACATTAAAAATAAATACCAAAGTGAAATCTTAAATGACAACTGTAGATTAATTTACTTCAGCGTGGGCAAACTGTTAAATATGTTTATTATATCATTCTAAAATTAAAGAATATAATAAATAAGAATATATACAGTATATATTCAGAAATGTCTTAAATACACATGCAATCAAACCATAAGCATTCAGATCTCTCAAATACATTTTAATGATAAAACTAGCATATGAAGCACATTATAAAGGTGCCACTGATTGTTTTTGTCTATATATATATATATATATATATATATATATATATATATATTTTAAAGTTTATATATAGTCAAAATGTAAAATCATTATATTCATTTCCACATTGAGTTTCAATTATTTATAGCATATTCCTAGTAATCTGAAAGATCCAGAAATTTGTAAAATTGCTTTGTGAAGATCCCTACACATTTACTATCTTGAATTCTGTGACACATACTGTATTCATTATATAAGTACTGTAAGTCAGCATTGCTGTGTCACACATTTCAGAGCCTGACTTCTGAACTACAGAGGTGCTAAAGGGAGGGGTTTCAGGAGGCGGGGTCAGTACAGGAATAACTGCTTGCAGGCAGCAAGGTACCATGGGATATATAGTCCTTAGTAATTGAAAGTAAACAACTGAGGAGAAGCTGTAAAGCATGCAGGCAATCCAGGACATTGTGGAAAGAGATGGCCAGCAGGCAGGTGTACTCACAACATGAAAGCAGATTTTCAAGTAAGTTTATATTGGGTTGTCATAAATAAATATTATATTTATTGTTATTACAATGCTGATGTTATAAATTGAAAGTGTATGCTGGGACCATAGAACTGCTTTAACAAATAATTAAAAGCTATACGGATTTGATACAGTTCTCCACATACAGCTAATATACAATGAAAAGTTTAATGTTTTCACACTCCCTGGAATGCCATCATCATCTACCAACATGGCACTGCAGTATTTCTCAGTGGTGGGATGTGTCTGCACTGACACTGCCATGCATGATGACATTATCCATCATTCACATGTGTGGGAATTAAGTTCTCTGGACGCCAGTTTGGATAATCCTTATTAAGCCTCGTACACACGGTCGGACTTCTATCGGTCTTTTCCGTGTTTTTTTTGTCCGAACGAAATTGGTCGGGAACACCCATAGCATACACACGCTCAGACTTTTCTGCAAACTTTCCCAAAACTTTTTGCAACATCACGTGGTTTTTCAGCTCTTTTCTGCTCTTTACCGCCACCCTTTGGTCAACTTCTGCTATTGTTGGTTGATTGTAACATTATTTGTTTTGTCCATCGGACAAAAGTCCGATGGTTTTCTGTACACACGGTCGGACTTTGCTCCATCGGACTTTTGTTGGCCAAAAGTTTGTCCGTTTGCAGACCCAACATTTGTCCGATGAAAACAAAAAAAAACAAAAAAAAGTTTGTCCGATGGAGCATACACATGGTCGGATTTTTGGTCCAACTTGCTCAAAATGAAGTTTGTTGGCCAAAAGTCTGACCGTGTGTACGGGGCTTTATATGTATTTCAATGGAGTTTTCCCACACCTTCCATTTGTTAAAAAATGTCTTTATTAGCCTGGTTGATTTAATGGTCATCACTATTTATACCAGCTGTAGGAGCAGCTCTGTCTCTTTGTGTTCACCCTTGGGGATGTCTGATGATTCTTTGGTATCTGACAGAGACAGCACTGTGAGTATTTCTAAGCCCTAGGTTGGTTAAATTATATTATACTATATTTGAATGGCCCTTAAAAAAATCTCTGTTTTGGACATCTCTATTTGGTTTCCTTTTTTCAGAATCTATGGGCGCTAATCCTTGCAACTTGCTGCACAACTTTCATTTATATATATTTTTTTCTCAACTTTATGTAGGTGCAATGTGTAAATTTTGAATCTGGATCTTTTTTGCTCCCTTTTTTTGTGCTTATTTTTTCTTTTGTTTGATTCAAGAGTGGTGCCTGTGATCCTGTCAAGGAAGATCCCCCGGAACTTGCTACATGGTAGTGGGTGGGTGGTCCCCTAGTCCAATTAGTTTTTATCATCAGTGCTCAGTGATCCTGATCCCTTGGGTTGAAAGTAGGGTTGTCCCGATACCACTTTTTTAAGACCGAGTACAAGTACCGATACTTTTTTTCAAGTACTCGCCGATACCGAATACCGATACTTTTTTTTAATCTCATGTGTCAGTATTTTTTTTTTTTTTACATTTTTATTTTTTTATTTTTATTTTTTTACAATTTATTTTATTTATTTATTTTTTACAATGCTTTGTTTTTTTAAGGGGGGGGTCAGTGTCAGTGTGTGTGTTTTTTATTTTTTATACAATAAATATTTATTTTATTCTTTTTTTTTTATCAGCCTTGTTGTGGGGGGTTTTGGTGAGATATCAGGGGTCTTAACAGACCTCTGACATCTCCCCTTTGAGACAGGGAAAGGGTCTAGGGACGCAGATTCCCCAGTCCCTCTCTCAGCAGCCTCTGCTGCGCTGAAAATGAATGGAGAGAAGACAGCGGCTCCTCTCCATTCATAAACTGAAACATTGTAAACAGAGTTTACGATGTTTCAGTTATGTGAATGGACAGAGTCAGTGATGACTCTGTACATCACGACAAGTAAGGAGCCGGATTTACCGGCTCCTACCTCCGCTCTCCATCCTGAGATACCGAGGGGGTGGAGGAGGAGCACGGAGGGGCACGGCGGCACGGAGGTGAAGGGGGCACGGCGGCACGGAGGTGAAGGGGGCACGGCGGCACGGAGGTGAAGGGGGCATGGAGGTGACGGGGGCACGGCGGCACGGAGGTGACGGGGCACAGCGGCACGGAGGTGACGGGGGCACAGCGGCATGGAGGTGAAGGGGGAACAGCTCCGGGAGCATTTGAGCAGCAGACAGGCAATTGCATCAGATTCATTTTACTTACCTGCCTGAAGACTCGCTCTGGTCTCTGCCACGCTCTCCGCCTTGGTCTCCGCCCCGGTCTCCGCCCCCCGCCGCACACTTTCCGTCCTGCTCTCGGCCCTGGTCTCCGCCCTCGCCATGCTCTCCGCCCTGGTATCCGCCCCCCGCCGCACACTCTCCATCCCACTCTCCGCCCCCCGCTCTGAGAAAAAAAAAAAGTATCGGACTGGGCATCGGGAGCATTTGTGCGAGTACAAGTACTCGCGCAAATGCTTTGTATCGGTACCGATACCGATACTAGTATCGGTATCGGGACAACCCTAGTTGAAAGTGTACAACACACTGGTTAGGGGCTAAAAATATGCATGCATCATACATACTAGGGGGAGTATAATTGGGGGAAACAATTATGGAGAAGGATCTTGGTGTTCTGGTAGATCATAAGCTTAATAATGGCATTTAATGCCAAGCTTCAGATTCCAAAGTGAATAAAATCCTTTCTTGCATTAAAAGAAGTATGGACTGCAGAGTGAGACATATCATTTACCCCTGTACGAATCGTTAGTAAGACCTCATCTGGAATATGCAGTTCAGTTTAATTCAACCAAACGTTTGGCAGGACTCGTTTGGCTGCAAGCTGGAAGGTACACAGGTAATACTCGGGACAATACCACCCCTTTGCATTCCGGGCAGGGTAGACTGTCCAATCAGCAGGGAGAACTGTTAGAGGAATCCCCCTCCCTCCCTTCTCACAGCAAACATACTTACACATACCATAATATCCAAGGCAGACATAAACATTAGAACAATGGAATACAACCACACCCCAAACGACCCAGCAAAAAATGAGACAATATACAATATATATATATATATATATTGTGAGGGGGTTAGCTCGGCAGCGGGTGTGTGTGACCCCCGGGATGGGCTCCCCACACAAAACAGGCCCAGCAAACGGAGGTTGTGGTTTTCAAAATCAAAAAAAGGTGCGGTTTATTTTCTATTTACAGTGACAAAACACAGCAAAGCAAAAGAAACATAACCAAAATAAATCCTGGTCAAGTTGACCTCTGACTAAACATACAGGTTTCCTAACTAACAACTGGGATCAGCCTAGTGCTGTCCTAGTCCCTAAGTCCCTGGTTTTAAATGTCCAAGCAAATAGCCACACAGGCTTTTTCTCACCGCACAAGGGTTCACTCTCCCTAGACAGTCCACACAGGTCTGGTTCCAGGCATGAGCTAACATCTAATGAAGCTGGGAGTTCTTATAGAGGCCTAAATGAGCTGACAAGCTTCAGCTGGTCTCATCAACTCCCTGCCTGCACGACGCCCAGCCCTCTCCCTAGAGGTATGAGTCATCCATGAGCCCACTAGCCTTATACAACTCTCCACCTAGTTGTATAAGTCGGCGTAAAGCCTGAATCTGGGCGAAATATATCTACCCCCCTGGATGCAACCAGGTGACTTTACCTTCCTGCTGTCACATACCCCCCCCTCTTGTTTTAACCTCGGGGTTGGAACACCAGCAATCAGGCATTCATGTACTCGAGACAAAGCATCCACATTCCCCATTTGAACGCCAGGGCGATGCTTTACTGTGAAGTTGAATTCCTGGAGGGCCAGGAACCACCTATTCACTCTTCTATTTGTTTCCTTGTTTTGAGCCATCCACTTTAACGGAGCGTGATCCGTAACCATGTCAAAGTGCCTACCTAGCAGGTAGTACCGAAGGGAATCTAGAGCCCACTTCACCGCTAAACACTCCTTTTCAACGGTGGCGTAATTTACCTCATGGGACTTCAACTTCCTGCTGAGGTAAATGACTGGGTGCTCTTCCCCGTTCCAGACCTGGGACAATACTGCTCCTAACCCCACATCTGACGCATCACTTTGTACGACAAAGTCTTTAGAGAAGTCGGGTGAGTACAACACTGGCTGGCTACATAAGGCTTGTTTCAAGAATTGGAATGCTGCCTCAGCCTCGGGGGTCCATTTAATCATGACCGACCCTTTCCCCTTCGTCAGGTTGGTTAGGGGCACAGCCTTAGAAGCAAAGTGGGGAATGAATCGCCGATAATACCCAGCGATTCCCAGAAAGGCTCGTACCTGCTTCTTGCTGTTGGGACGTGGCCAACTCTGGATGGCCTCGACTTTGTTGAGTTGGGGTTTTATTACTCCCCTCCCAATGGTGTACCCAAGATATTTGGCCTCCTCCTGCCCAATGGTACACTTCTTGGGGTTAGCCGTAAACCCCGCTTCCCGAACAGAGTCCAGGACTGCTTGCACTTTTGGCAGATGTGAGGCCCAATCTGTGCTATGGACAATTACGTCATCCAGGTAAGCCGCAGCATACTTCCGATGGGGCCTCAGCATCTGGTCCATTTTCCGCTGGAATGTGGCCGGCGCATTCTGTAACCCGAACGGCATTCTTTTATATTGGAACGCCCCGTCTGGGGTTACAAATGCGGTTTTCTCTTTGGCCGACTTGGCCAGGGGGATTTGCCAATACCCTTTTGTGAGGTCAAGAGTCGTCATGTATCGGGCTGTTCCCAGCCGGTCGATCAACTCATCTATACGTGGCATGGGGTAGGTGTCAAATTTTGTAACTTTGTTCAACTGACGAAAATCGGTACAAAATCGCCAGCTCCCATCCGGTTTAGGCACCAACACGATGGGACTAGACCAATCACTTTGGGACTCCTCTATCACCCCTAAGTTCAGCATTTTCTGTACTTCCTCCCGTATTGCCTCCCGTCGAGCCTCTGGGATCCGATAGGGTTTTAACTTCACCCTTTCACCGGGCGGGGTAATGATGTCATGCTCTACCCCAGATGTTTGTCCCGGCAGCTCAGAGAATACCTCCTTGTTGCGAAGCACAAACTCCTTAACCTCCTGTTGTTGGGGTTGTGACAAGGTGGCTGCTATTCCAACCTCAGGAATCACGCAACCAGTTTGAGCTGGTGACCAAGTGTCTGCGACTAGGGACTCTCTATCCCTCCAGGCTTTCAACAGATTAACGTGATAGATCTGTTCGGGCTTTCGCCTTCCTGGTTGTCTGACCTTGTAATTCACTTCGCTCACTTTTTCCATTATCTCGTAGGGGCCTTGCCATTTGGCAAGGAATTTACTTTCAACCGTAGGGACAAGTACCAATATCCTATCCCCCGGGGAAAAGGTACGGGTCTTGGCTCCACGGTTGTACACTCTCTGCTGTGCCAACTGCGCTTGGGCCAAATGTTCCTTCACGATGGGCATTACCTGTGCAATTCGATCTTGCATCAGGGCGACATGCTCAATCACACTCCTGTGGGGAGAACTCTCACTTTCCCAAGTTTCCTTGGCAATATCCAACAGCCCTCTTGGGTGTCTCCCATACAGTAACTCAAAGGGGGAGAATCCCGTAGAGGATTGGGGCACCTCCCTAATAGCAAACATCAAATAAGGAAGTAAACAGTCCCAATCCTTTCCATCTCTATCCACCACTTTCTTCAACATTTGTTTTAGGGTTTTGTTGAATCTTTCAACCAGCCCATCGGTTTGGGGGTGATACACAGACGTACGCAATTGCGTCACTTTGAACAATTTACACAGCTCTTTCATAACCCGGGACATAAAGGGTGTACCTTGGTCCGTAAGCAGTTCTTTACAAATACCCACCCGGCTAAAAACAAGAGATAGCTCTTTGGCTATGGTTTTGGCCGAGGTATTTCGGAGAGGGATTGCTTCTGGATAACGGGTGGCATAGTCCATTATAACTAATATGTACTGGTGCCCCCTAGCGGACTTGATTATAGGACCTACCAAATCCATGGCGATCCTCTCAAACGGGACCTCAATGATGGGTAGAGGGACCAGCGGGCTACGGAAATGTGGCATCGGGGCCAACCTCTGACACACAGGGCAGGAGGAACAATAATTTTCTACGTCCTTCATCACCCCCGGCCAATAGAATCTCTGTAATACCCTCTCTCGGGTTTTCTCTGTCCCCAGATGACCTCCAAGAATGTGCCCATGGGCCAACTCCAACACCAACTTCCTGTAAGGTTTGGGCACCACAAGCTGCTCAACGGTTTCTTCTGCCCTTTTTGCCACCCGATACAGTAGGTCCTTCTCTACGCTGAAGTATGGGTAAGTGCAGGTATTATCTGGGTTCACTAACTCGCCATCTATTTTCACTACGTTTTCCCATGCCTTTATTAGGGTGGGGTCTTTCAACTGTTCTGTGGCAAAGTTTTCCCTGTGAACCTCAAGATCAGAAAACTCCACAGACGGTAGGTTTTCGTCTGAGGAGGTGGGCTCCTCTCCAGTTTCTTGAGTCTCCCCTGCCAATACTGATAAGGGAAATTCCGGAGAGTCCTCACCACTCTCAGGGGAGTTCTGGCTATCACATTCCTGGTACATAGGGGCACCAGTGAGGGGCTCAGGATCATCCCACAGTTCCCAGAACTTCGGAAAATCCCTTCCCACAATGGCGTCATGCGGTAACTGAGATACTAAGCCCACTGGATGAGAGAGGGTACCTTTGGGGGTCTCGAAACACACTGTAGTCACTGGATACTCTCGGGTGTCCCCATGCACACAAATAACAGCTACCTTGCTATTCCCAGAGACCTCTGTTTTAACTAACTCAGCCTTTATCAGGGTCACAAGGCTACCTGAATCCAGCAATACCACAACATTTCTACCATTAACACACATTTTGCATAAATGTTTCTCAGTTCCTCGAATGGCAGTGCATGCGACTGTCGCACACAGCGACTGACGTCTGCCCGTCAGAAAGTCACACTGCATGGGTTCCTCCACAACCGGGCAATTGGCTGCAATATGTCCCGCTTGCCGGCAGCGGTAGCAAACGATCCTTCTTGCGGCCTCTTGAGCCGCTGATTTCCCAGGCTGTTCTCGCCAAACTTGGGGTAGAGCTCCCACCCTCTCACTCTCTCCACCCTCACCCCTTGGAATCCTCTTATCCGCCCCTGGGGATGGTCTGGTCTTAGGGTGGAAAGTCCGAGTGTCTCTGGAAGAGGCCGTCAGGTTCTCTGTAGCCAAGTATTTCTCCACACGATCCACAAGACCATCGGCCGTCTCTGGGTCTCCATGGCTTACCCACTTTTGGATGGCAGTAGGAAGAGCTCTCAAAAACCGATCCATTACAACACGTTCCACAATCTTTGGTGCGGACAAAGTCTCTGGCTGTAGCCACTTTCTGCTCAGGTGAATGAGATCATACATTTGAGACCTGGGGGGTTTTCCAAGCTGGAAAGTCCAGTTATGCACACGCTGAGCCCGGACAGCCTGGGTGACACCCAGCCTTGCCAATATTTCAGCTTTTAGCATCACATAGTCTTTTGCTTGGTTAGGCTCTAGGTCATAGTAAGCTTTCTGCGATTCACCAGTTAACAGAGGAGCCACCAGTCCAGCCCACTGCTCCTCAGGCCACTTTTCTCTTTCAGCGGTCCTTTCAAATGTGGTCAAAAATACCTCTGGATCATCCTCTCCAGTCATTTTTGTCAATAAACGACTCACCCCAAAGGACGCGGTATTAGTGGGACGGCTTTCCTCACTGGTCTGCGGACGTTGCTGCATTACTGCTTCCATCTGTTGTTGTAGTCTCTGCTCTTGCTTCTGCAACAGGTCTATGAAGCGGGCCTCAGATTGCTGCTGGGCTCGTTGCTGAGCCTCCAGACTCTGTTGCAAAGTTGCGTTTGTCTGCTGCTGGGCTGCAAGGCTCCTTTGCAAACCTGCATTTGTCTGCTGTTGATTGGCATTTGCTAGAGCCAGCTGCTTCAGTATCTCCTCCATGCTGGCTTAAAAAAAAACTGCCACTGGTTCTCCACCAACTGTGAGGGGGTTAGCTCGGCAGCGGGTGTGTGTGACCCCCGGGATGGGCTCCCCACACAAAACAGGCCCAGCAAACGGAGGTTGTGGTTTTCAAAATCAAAAAAAGGTGCGGTTTATTTTCTATTTACAGTGACAAAACACAGCAAAGCAAAAGAAACATAACCAAAATAAATCCTGGTCAAGTTGACCTCTGACTAAACATACAGGTTTCCTAACTAACAACTGGGATCAGCCTAGTGCTGTCCTAGTCCCTAAGTCCCTGGTTTTAAATGTCCAAGCAAATAGCCACACAGGCTTTTTCTCACCGCACAAGGGTTCACTCTCCCTAGACAGTCCACACAGGTCTGGTTCCAGGCATGAGCTAACATCTAATGAAGCTGGGAGTTCTTATAGAGGCCTAAATGAGCTGACAAGCTTCAGCTGGTCTCATCAACTCCCTGTCTGCACGACGCCCAGCCCTCTCCCTAGAGGTATGAGTCATCCATGAGCCCACTAGCCTTATACAACTCTCCACCTAGTTGTATAAGTCGGCGTAAAGCCTGAATCTGGGCGAAATATATCTACCCCCCTGGATGCAACCAGGTGACTTTACCTTCCTGCTGTCACAATATATATATATATATATATACACACACATACACAACAATCCATTGTGGTTGTACAGTGAGTCCGATTAGTACAGATCAGACTGAATATTTCGGTCACCCTTTGCCCCTATAAGAGACACAGGGTGACTTAGGCCCCTTTCACACTGCGGCGGGCAGGTGCGGTGGCGGTATAGCGGCGCGATTTTTAGCGCCGCTATACCGTCGTATTTACCGCGATATTCGGCCGCTAGCGGTGCGGTTTTAACCCCCGCTAGCGGCCGAAAAAGGGTTAATACCACCCGCAAACCGCGGCTACAGCCGCGGTTTGCGGGCGGTATTTCCGCGGTGTCCCATTGATTTCAATGGGAAGGAGCGGTAAAGGAGCGGTATACACACCGCTCCTCTCACTGCTCCAAAGATGCGGCTTGCAGGAGATTTTTTCTCCTCCCGCCAGCGCATCGCCTCAGTGTGAAGGCCCTCAGGCTTTCACATTGAGCATACTGGGGCAGGATTTTTTCAGGCGTTATTTATGCGCTATTTTTAGCGCAAAATGCCTGAAAAACTCCTCAGTGTGAAAGGGGCCTTAGACATAGGAGGTGCATGGGAAGCTGAAACAAGGGTTTCCCAACCTCCCCAAGGGATTCTGGGTTCCATGGGCCCCCCACCCAAAGTGACTCCCGTCACAAGTTTTGGCCACTATTTCATAAAAAGAATATTGGGGAACTGGAGAAAGTGCAGAGAAGAGCAACCAAACTGATAAGAGGCAAAGGAGGAGCTCATCTATGAGTAAAGATTAGTGGAACTGAATTTATTCTCTCTTGAGAAGAGGAGATTAATGGGGAATATGATCAACATGTATAAATACATAAGTGGTCCATATAGTTAGCTTGGTGTAGCGCTATTAAGTTTGAGATCATCACAGAGGACAAGGGGGCACTCTTTATGTCTGGAGGTAAAGAGATTTAACACCCAAATACAGAAGGGCTTTTTCACAGTAAGAGCTGTGAAAATGTGGAATGCACTCGCTCAAGAACTGGTTCTGACCAGCTTAATAGATTGTTTTCAAAAAGGCCTGGATTCTTTCCTAAATGTACAAAATATAACCGGATACTAATCTTTATAGATAAGATTGATCCAGGGAATATCCAATTGCCTCTTGGGGAATCAGGAAGAAATTTTCTGACCCGCTGGAGTAAATTGAATCATGCATTATTGGCGTTTTTTGCTTTCCTCTGGATCAACTGTGGGTTTAGGATAGGTTATATGGAGGTTTTCTACTTGTGTGTGTGTGTGTGCACCAGAATAACTAACTATAAGGATTTGTCTTTATTGTACATGAAATGTCCATGGCAGAATGTGTAAAATATAGATTACCTTGTTGTATTGATTAGTAAATCAGAATATGTAACCCACATTAACATTAACCACTTGTCCACCGCCCACTGTCAATTGACGGCGGGCGGAGGATACTCTCGTTCTGGGAGGACGTCATCTGACGTCCTCCCTTTAAAACGAGCTAGAAGGTGCGCGCGCGCCGCGTTCACAAGGCCCCGGTGTGCGTGCCCGGCGGCTGCGATTGCCGCCGGGCACCCGCGATTGCCCGGGAAACGAGCAGGAAAGTGGGTCTCTGTGTGTAAACACAGAGATCCACGTCCTGTGAGGGAGAGGAGGCTGATGGTGTGTCCCTTGTACATAGGGACAACCATCAGTCACCTCCCCCAGTCAGTCCCCTCCCCCCACAGTAAGAACACATTGAGGGAACATATTTAACCCCTTCCCGCCCCCTAGTGGTTAACCCCTTCCCTGCCAATCACATTTATACAGTAATCAATGCATTTTTATAGCAGGGATCGCTGTATAAACGTGAATGGTCCCAAAAATGTGTCAAAAGTGTCCGATGTGTCCGCCGCAATATCGCAGTCACAATAAAAAATCGCAGATCGCCGCCATTACTAATAAAAAAATAAAAATGCTATAAATCTATCCCCTATTTTGTACACGCTATAACTTTTGCGCAAACCAATCAATACGCGCTTATTGCGATTTTTTTTTTTTACCAAAAATATGTAGAAGAATACGTATCGGCCTAAACTGAGGAAAATTTTATTTAAAAAAAAAAAATGGGTATTTATTATAGCAAAAAGTAAAAAATAGTGTTTTTTTTTTCCAAACTGGACGCTCTTCTTTTGTTTATAGCGCAAAAAATAAAAACCGCAGAGGTGATCAAATACCACCAAAAGAAAGCTCTATTTGTGGGAAAAAAAGGACACAAATTTTGTTTGGGAGCCACGTCGCATGACCGCGCAATTGTCATTCAAAGTGTGACAGCGCTGAAAGCTGAAAAATGGCTTGGGCAGGAAGGGGGTTTTCGTGCACAGTAGGGAGGTGGTTAAAGCTGAAATCATGGCAGATACAATACAAAAATACACAAATTAAAGTTTAACTTAAGGCATTTTTTTTTTCATTTTGGGTAGAGTATTGCCGAGTACACACGGTTGGAATTTCCGACGGACTTAGATAGATAGCAAGTTCTCTATTTTTCTGTCCGAAATTCTGACTGAGCTTTTCCTGATAGAAAGTCCGGCCATGTGTACGCGGCATAAGGAAGGGTTATAACCCCTGTCAGTTTTTTTTCCATCTGTATCCCATAAGGCACACTTCCTGTCCCAAAGCCAAAAGAGGAAGTGAGAAAATATTCCTACAAACTGGGGGGAATTCCGGGGTGTACCAGGGTCACCAGAACTAGTCTCGCCATTAGAAGAATTTCCCTCTATTACTGTTCTGATGTCAACTCAAAATGTGAGATTTTCTTTTACATTCACTTCCAATAATGGTGGATAAATAGTACAAATAGAGATGTGAATCTCCCTAATTGAAGCACAGACAGCAATATAAAATGACAGATGTTCTAATCTCTCTCCACTCAATACAAAACAAAACAAAACAAAATAAATTTGACTTTAGTTACACTTTCATTCGGTTCTGTATTCATTAATACACTATTAATTTTTATTTTTTTAAATACAATCAATGTAATTACCTGGATAATGGCATGATATAAAATTCTTGCAGTCTCTATACAGCAGAGCTCAGAGTGGAAGATGAAGAAGCAGTACAAGGAGTCAGTCAGTTCATGTGCTGAGGAGCATGCTGATAGGAGTAAAAAGTATGACAGAAGGATAAACTCATCACTGTGCTGCTTTTCCTTCACTGTTCAGTCACAGGCAGGGAGCGAGTTTGAGCCACTAATTTACGCCTCTATGAACTCCCCTCTCCCTATCAGCTGTCACTGTACCGCAGAAGGTACTACTGAAGTGTATTCCATCAGTCAAACAATGTAGAAAGCAGAGTCCAGTCACCCTCAATACCCGCTCAGTGCAATATTTTACCTTTGTCACTCTTGAGGTAGGCAGAAACTTGGTATGCCGGTTATCCTACTTCTTCCCCATTACCTTTAAACAGTAGAGAAGTAGACTTTACAAGTCATGTTTTATGCAGAACATACTCATGTGAACACTATTTAATATACGCCTGGTTCAGGTGTTCATCTCCATTGCCAATGACTAGGGTCCACCTAGGCACCTGACCCCTTTCTAATGGCTAAACTCCAGCTTTACCTTCAGTTTTGCATGGTTGTACAAGCTTCTCTCCTGTACTGAAATTTCTTAATCTGATTTCACTGCACACTGTGAGCTTTCCACAGAGTGCTTTAGCATAGTTGCCAACATTTCCCAAAATTTTTTAGGGACACTTTTTTTTCTGTATGTCCAGAAAGCAAGGGTAGGCGGAGTATTATTTTAATTAGGGGCTGGGAATTCATTTGCAGGCATGGTTTAACAGGATAAAAGATATTGCCTGCCATGTGCGCTGCAGTGAAAAATGGGCGTGGTTTAAGGGGAGGGTGATTAAATAGAGTCTGAAATTACTTACATAATGGAGAATGTGTTAATGCTAAATAGGGAATGTATGCAGGGCAGTATACTGAGGTCAGTAGGATGTAGGGCAGTGTACAGATTTCCATAGGATGTAGAGCAGTGTACAGGGGTTAGTAGAATGTAAGGCAGTGTACAGAGGTCAGTAGTGTGTAGGGCAATGTACAGGGGTCAGTAGGATGTAGGGAAGTGTACAGAAGTCAGTATTATGTACAGCAGAGTACAGAGGTCAGTAGTATGTGGAGCAGTGTGCAGAGGTCAGTTGTATGTAGGGAAATTTACAGGGGTCAGTAGGATGTAGGGCAGGGTACAGAGGTCAGTAGTATGTAGAGCAGTGTACAGAGTTCAGTAGTGTGTAGGGCAGTGTGCAGGGGTTAATAGGGTGTAGGGCAGGGGTCAGAAGGGTGTAGGGCAGTGTACAGAGGTCTTTAGTATGTAGTACAATGTACAGAGGTCAGTAAGGTGTGGGGCGCTGTACAGAAGTCAGTAATACGTAATACGTAGAGCAGTGTACAGAGGTCAGTAGTATGTAGGGCAATGTACAGAGGTCAGTAGTATGTAGGGCAATGTACAGGGGTCAGTAGGATGTAGGGCAGTGTACAGGGGTCAGTAGGATGTAGGGCAGTGTACAGGGGTTAGTAAGATGTAGAGCAGTGAACAGAGGTCAGTAGTATGTAGCGCAGTGTGCAGAGGTCAGTAGGATGTAGGGCAGTGTACAGAGGTCAGTAAGATGTTGAGTAGTGTACAAAGGTCAGTAGGATGTTGTGCAGTGTACAGAGATCATTAGTATGTAGGCAGTGTATGGAGGTCAGAAGGATGTAGGACAGTGTACAGAGGTCCGTAGTATGTAGACTTCAGCAGAGCAGAGGAAAAGGGGGTCAGGAAGGTGATGTATGGGGGTCAGGAAGACACATCACATCATCAGCACAGAAATCCCCTGCTGATCAGAGCATTTTGGATGGCAGATCCGTGTCTGTTCAGTTTCTGCAGAGTGGACACGGACAGAGCTTACTCTGCTCTATGGGTAGCCAGAAGTAAACAGATTCCGCCGGTCTGTATACACCCAACTAAACGAAAGAGTAGAGATCCCCTTTCACTTTCTTTTCAGCAGACCAGATCAGACCTGGAGGTAGGTGGGTGTAAATGGACACAAGTCCATGACCCATAATTGTAACGAGGAGTGACCCATAATTGTAACGAGGAGTGACCCATAATTGGAATGAGGAGTCACCCATAATTGGAACTAGGGATGACCCATGATTGAAATGAGGGGTGACCTGTGTTTGGAACAAGGAGTGACCCATAATTAGAATTAGGGATGACCTATGGTTTGAACAAGGGGTGACCAATGATTGATGTGTGGGATGACCGTTAGTGGAATGAGGGGAGACCCATGGTTGGAACAAGAAGTAACCTGTGTTTAAAATGAGGGGGGAATTGTGTTTGGAATGAGGAGTGAGGGAGGACTCATTAGTGGAACAAGGGGTGACGTGATGTTTGGAATAGAGTATAACCTATGATGGATTGAAATTGAGGATAACCTATGATGGGTTACATGGGACAACAACTACACTCTTAATGGAAGTCAATCCCTTTTAGGGTTGGTGCTTGTTTTATACAGCCACTACAGCATTAAGTGTAGAGCTGGGTATCAGTGGCCGCGACAGCAGCAACTCACCTCCTTCTCCTGTTGCTCTCCCATAGTCTCTGCAGCCTCACGTGCACCAGTGAAATCAGCTGAACACAACCACACCCCCCCCCCAAAGACCTGCCCAATCAAACTGCCAGTCTCGCAGGCTCCACCTCTCATTGATGTTCTCAGTCGGAAACTCAGAGTGATTCCCAGAGAGCAAACAAAAGCAGGAGGTGGAGGCAGGGCCGCTGATAGGAGGGGGGGGGGGGCACCAGCCCTCCTGTAGGGGGCCCAGGCACACAGAGGGGCCCGAACATCAGGAGGAATCGTTGTGGTCGGGCAGAGGGGCAATTACAGAAAGATGCCCTGTGCTACTCTCTGCAGCAACTGAAAGCCGGTTTCTCTTCCTCCTGTCGGCATTCAGCTGCTGCAGGGAGAGACACTTCCCCCGCACCGATTCCCCTCCCTGGTCTTCCCACTTCTGATCCCCCTGTGTGCCCCCCTGTCACTGTGCCAAGCCCCCTCCCAGGGCACTGCCGGCTTCCCTGCCCTGTATAAAAAAAAATGTAACAGTGTAATAAATAATTTTTCAAAAAATTATACATTTTCAAAATAAAAATGTAAAAAAACTATTTAAAAAGGGCTAATTCACACAGGTTCTTTGTTAGGTTTGTATTAGCTAATAATAATTTTAGTGTATTTTTTGTGAAAATATTGTTTTGATATATTGGGGGGGGATGGTGTCTGCCAGGAAGGCTGTACGGGGTGGTCACCTCAGGATACAGAATAGAGTTCCGTTCCAGGCCCCCAGACAGATTCTTTCCCTCAAATCTCCCTCTCCTTCCTGCCCGTCGGACGGCCCTATTGGGAGCTGTACAGGATTTGATCGGGTCCGGAATGATTGTGCCGGTCCCGTCCCAGGAGAGGTTTCAGGGTTTCTACTCGAATCTGTTTGTTGTTCCAAAAAAGGACGGGGTTCGGCCAATCCTGGACCTCAAGGCCCTGAATGCCTTCGTGAAGGTGCAAAAATTCCGCATGGAATCCATTCGCATGGTGATCGCTACACTCCATCAAGGGGATTTTCTGGCGTCCTTGGACATCAAGGACGCCTACTTGCATGTTCCGATCTGCGCGAGCCACCAGAAGTTTCTGCGCTTTGCGATCGGCGAAGTCCACTATCAATTTGTGGCCCTTCCCTTCGGTCTAGCCTCGGCACCGAGGGTGTTCACCAAGGTGCTTGCTCCGGTTCTAGCTTTGCTGAGACAGCGAGACATTGCTATCGTGGGCTGTCTGGACGATCTTCTTCTAAAAGCAGACAGTGGCTCAGAATTAGAAGAAAGTGTAGTGAGAACAATAGAGCAGACTTTTGAGATACACATGGAGTTGGAACCCCTACAATGCGTATTGGGCTGGTTGGAGGGCGAAGGGATAAAGGATAACATTAAGTTAGCAATAACCAGATGCCTATTTCAAGCGAGGAGGCTGATAGCGCAGAAATGGCAATCAGTCTCCCCGCCGTCTAGCAATGACTGGGAACAAAACATGAATTTAACAATATTAAAAGAAAGGACGACATATATTAGACAGGGAGCTTTAAAGAGATTTGAAAAAATTTGGAAACCTTGGCAGGAGAAAAAACATTAATTGAAGATAAGTAAAGACATCGAAGATAGGGAGGGACGAGTGGGAGGAAGGAGGGGGTGAGAGTGGGGGATAGAGGACAACTAGTGGAAGGATGGGGAACGGAGTATGGAAGGAGCGATTTGAGGTCAAGAGGAAGGGAAAGTTGTGTTGGTTTTAAGACGATATTATTTATTATCTGTTTTGTATGTGAATTTGGGGAGGGAAGGGGAAGGAATGTATTGTAAAATGGAAAATGGTTTAATAAAGATATGAAGTATAAAAGAAAGAAGAAAGTGTGACTATCGTCAGTCAGACCCTCAGGGACTTCGGGTGGCTCCTGAACATTCAGAAGTCGGTCCTGGTCCCGACTCAGCGTCTAGAGTATCTAGGTCTGATTCTGGACTCCTTGGAGGCAAAGGTATTCCTACCTCCGGAGAAGTGGCTGACACTTCAGTCTGCAGTGCAGGTGCTGACGTTCCCGAAAATGGTCGTCAATCCGTTTTTGCATGAGAGTTCTGGGACTCATGGTGGCCTCTTTCGAGGCCGTTCCTTATGCCCAATCGCACACCAGGGCATTACAGAAGGAGATCTTGTCCACTTGGGACAAATCCCCGTTGTCCTTGGATCTTCAGATCCAGGTGAGTCACCTGGTCAGGGGGTCCCTGGCGTGGTGGTTGAGGTCCCCGGCTCTTCGGTCCGGGAGGTCGTTTCTCCCCATCCAATGGACGGTGATCACAACGGACGCCAGCCTGATGGGCTGGGGGGGGAGTCTGGGGAGTCCTGTCGGCCCAAGGGCTTTGGACTCCGGACGAAGCCCGTTTACCAATCAATGTTCTGGAAATACGGGCAATCAGACTGTGTCTCTCCTCATGGTCGGAGAGATTACAGGGTCGCTCCATCAGGATCCAGTCGGACAACGCCACGGCGGTGGCATATGTCAACCATCGGGGGGGGACTCGGAGCTCAGCCGCGGCTTCCGAGGTCGCCCGCATCCTAAGGTGGGCCGAAAGAAGCGTGCCGGCTCTGTCGGCCGTCTACATTCCGGGCGTAGACAATTGGCAGGCGGACTATCTGAGTCGCCAGACGCTGGATCAGGGAGAGTGGTCCTTGCACCCGGAGGTTTTTCAGCTCCTTTGCCGACGGTAGGGCACGTCGGATATGGACCTGATGGCCTCTCGACTCAATCGCAAGGTATCGAGGTTTGTGGCCAGATCCAGGGATCCTTGGGCGGATGCCTCAGATGCGTTGGTGGCCCCGTGGGGTCATTATCACCTGATGTACGTTTATCCTCCACTGCAGTTGCTCCCTCGCCTGCTGCGCAGGGTGGCGACCGAGGGAATTCCGGTGATCCTCATTGCTCCGGATTGGCCTCGGCGTCACTGGTACGCAGATCTGATACGTCTCGTCGTGGACGTTCCCTGGCGGTTGCCAATGAGGGAGGACCTTCTTTCTCAAGGTCCTATATTTCATCCTGCTTTACAGTCTCTGGCTTTAACGGCATGGCTATTGAAAGCCAGGTGCTGAGAGACCGGGGTCTCTCGGATTCGGTCATTTCGACCATGTTAAGGGCACGGAAGTCTTCCTCCAGAAAGATCTATCACCGTACTTGGAAAGCTTACATCGCCATGTGCGAAGAGCTGGACTGGCATCCACGGACGTATTCCGTCCCCAGAATCCTGCGTTTTCTGCAGCGTGGCGTGACCCAAAAGCTTGCTTTGAGTACCATTAAGGGTCAGATTTCGGCCTTGGCCGTCTTCTTTCAGCGACCGCTGGCGGGTCATTCTTTGGTTAGCACCTTTGTACAGGGGGTTCGCCATGTGCTTCCTCCTGTCAAGCCTCCTCTCCCCCCATGGGATCTGAATTTGGTGCTCTCGGTTCTCCAGGAACCTCCCTTTGAAAATATCAGAGATATTCCCCTCTTGACTTTGTCTCAGAAGGTGGCCTTCTTAGTGGCCATTACTTCTGTTAGACGAGTGTCTGAGTTGGCGGCCTTGTCCTGCAAGTCGCCCTATTTGGTCATCCATAAGGATAAGGCGGTGTTGCGTCCGCGACCTTCTTTTTTGCCAAAGGTGGTCTCGGCCTTTCACCTAAATGAGGACATTGTCCTCCCGTCCTTGTGTCCTCACCCATCGCATCCCAGAGAGTTTGCGCTTCACACATTGGATGTGGTACGAGCCTTGCGGGTGTACCTGTCTGCTACTGCTTCTATTTGGAAGTCTGACTCACTGTTTGTGACTGTCTCTGGTCCAAAACAGGGCCAAGCAGCTTCGTCTGCCACTATTTCTAGGTGGATCAGACAAACCGTCATTCAAGCCTATGCTCTCAAGGGGCGGGCGCCTCCCTTTCCGGTTACGGCGCATTCCACCAGGGCAATTGGTGCTTCCTGGGCTTTCCGACATCAAGCGTCGGTTGCACAGTGTCGTCCGTTCATACCTTTTCTAAGTTTTATAAGGTTGATGTGGCTGCATCTTCGGATGCTTCCTTCGGCTGCAAGGTGCTGCAGGCCGCTGTTTAAAGTTGCAACTCCTCCGTTGAGGAGCTCTGCCTTGTTTGGAGTGAAGTTTTGGGGTTTTTCCATTTATACTGCTCCCATCCCTCTTGACACTGCTTTGGGACATCCCACGTGTAAAGTGTAAGAGACGCCGTGTCAGTCCATGGATGATAAGAGAAAATGGGATTTTTGTACTCACCGTAAAATCCTTTTCTCTGACATCCATGGACTGACACGGCACCCACCCTTCCTTTTAAGGTTTGTACTGCTTTGTTATGAACTGAGGTCTGCTGACTGCAGTGGGAGGGTTATGTCCGGAGGGACCGCCCCCCTGGGCGGGGCTGTTCAGCTCTGGCTTTTTAGAATGCATGTATAACATCTCACATTCTGCCTAGGTCTTCTCCTGCAAGCAGGGACATAACCACGTGTAAAGTGTAAGAGACGCCGTGTCAGTCCATGGATGTCAGAGAAAAGGATTTTACGGTGAGTACAAAAATCCCATTTTTCCAGCTCTCAGCTGTCCGTGACAGAGCTTAATTTTTGGGATTCTGCCCAGGACAAGCTCTGAGTGGGACATCTGGCAGATTTTCATAAGATGGGAATTTTAGGACTGTTGGCAACTATGCATTAGAAGCTGCAGCATATCACATAGAGTTCACCTAATTTCCTGACTGGAGGATGTCCAGTAGGGATGAGCTCGGTTTTCGATCGTTCGACGAAGATCGAACGTTTTGGGCCGTTTGCGCCAATTTCGAGTGACGCGAACGGCCCACAATACACTGCGCCATCGCAGTGCAATCCTGGCGCTGGGATTGGCCAAGCATGCACTGTGACTCCGCATGCTTGGCCAATCACAGCGCCGGCAGTGAGGAGAGCCATAATTGGCCACAGGCAGGATACCTGTGGCCAATTATAGCTCAGGGGGGTTTAGTACACGCCCCACACTATAAAAGGCCGCCAGCGCGGCGGCCTCGTGTAGTGTGTTCTGGTTCAGGAAGAGAGAAGGATAGGCAGGGACAGTGTTAGTGATATTTGTTCATTTACCTTGTGTGTAGGGAGAGAGAAGGATAGGCAGGGACAGTGTCAGTGATATTCTGCTAAACCTTGTGTGCAGGGAGAGAGAAGGATAGGCAGGGACAGTGTCAGTGATATTCTGCTAAACCTTGTGTGCAGGGAGGGAGAAGGATAGGCAGGGGACAGTGTCAGTGATATTTTTGCTAAGCCTCCTGCACAGTATACACCTGAAGCTAGCCCTTATTGCTGTGTTTTCCTGTTGTGTAACACAGGCAGGCATCTGCAGCAGTTATAGCAGGCGTAGTGTGCTTCCTGCAAAATATACACCTGAAGCTAACCATTATTGCTGTGTTTTCCTGTTGTGTAACACAGGCAGGCATCTGCAGCACTTACAGCGGGCGTAGTGTGCCTCCTGCACATTATACACCTGAAGCTACCCCTTATTGCTCGTAGTTTTTTTTCTTTTGTGTTACACTAACAGGCATCTGCAGCACTTACAGCGGGTGTAGTGTGCTTCTTGCAAAATATACACCAGAAGCTAGCCCTTATTGCTGTGTTTTCCTGTCGTGTAACACAGGCAGGCATCTGCAGCAGTTATAGCAGGTGTAGTTTGCTTCCTGCAAAATATACACCTGAAGCTAGCCCTTATTGCTGTTTTTTCCTGTTGTGTAACACAGGCAGGCATCTGCAGCACTTATAGCAGGCGTAGTGTGCCTCCTGCAAAATATACACCTGAAGCTAGGCCTTATTGCTATGTTTTCCTGTTGTGTAACACAGGCAGGCATCTGCAGCACTTACAGCAGGCGTAGTGTGCCTCCTGCAAAATATACACCTGAAGCTAGGCCTTATTGCTGTGTTTTCCTGTTGTGTAATACAGGCAGGCATCTGCAGCACTTACAACAGGCGTAGTGTGCTTCCTGCAAAATATACACCTGAAGCTAGGCCTTATTGCTGTGTTTTCCTGTTGTGTAACACAGGCAGGCATCTGCAGCAGTTATAGCAGGCGTAGTGTGCTTCCTGCAAAATATACACCTGAAGCTTGCCCTTATTGCTGTTTTTTCCTGTTGTGTAACACAGGCAGGCATCTGCAGCACTTACAACGGGCGTAGTGTGCCTCCTGCACATTATACACCTGAAGCTACCCCTTATTGCTCGTAGTTTTTTTTCTTTTGTGTTACACTAACAGGCATCTGCAGCACTTACAGCGGGCGTAGTGTGCTTCTTGCAAAATATACACCAGAAGCTAGCCCTTATTGCTGTGTTTTCCTGTCGTGTATCACAGGCAGGCATCTGCAGCAGTTATAGCAGGCGTAGTGTGCTTCCTGCAAAATATACACCTGAAGCTAGCCCTTATTGCTGTTTTTTTCCTGTTGTGTAACACAGGCAGGCATCTGCAGCACTTACAGCAGGCGTAGTGTGCCTCCTGCAAAATATACACCTGAAGCTAGGCCTTATTGCTGTGTTTTCCTGTTGTGTAACACAGGCAGGCATCTGCAGCACTTACAGCAGGCGTAGTGTGCTTCCTGCAAAATATACACCTGAAGCTAGCCCTTATTGCTGTGTTTTCCTGTTGTGTAACACAGGCAGGCATCTGCAGCAGTTATAGCAGGCGTAGTGTGCTTCCTGCAAAATATACACCTGAAGCTAGCCCTTATTGCTGTTTTTTCCTGTTGTGTAACACAGGCAGGCATCTGCAGCACTTACAGCGGGCGTAGTGTGCCTCCTGCACATTATACACCTGAAGCTACCCCTTATTGCTTGTAGTTTTTTTTCTTTTGTGTTACACTAACAGGCATCTGCAGCACTTACAGCGGGCGTAGTGTGCTTCTTGCAAAATATACACCAGAAGCTAGCCCTTATTGCTGTGTTTTCCTGTTGTGTAACACAGGCAGGCATCTGCAGCAGTTATAGCAGGCGTAGTGTGCTTCCTGCAAAATATACACCTGAAGCTAGCCCTTATTGCTGTGTTTTCCTGTTGTGTAACACAGGCAGGCATCTGCAGCACTTACAGCAGGCGTAGTGTGCTTCTTGCAAAATATACACCTGAAGCTACCCCTTATTGCTGGTTTTCCCATCTCCCTGCAGGCCTTTAGAATGTCTGGAAGGCAAACAAGGAGAGGCAGACAGTCAGGAGCCAATAAAAGAGGGCAAGCAGGCTCTGTGTCTAGAGACAACAGTGCTGGTCGTGGATGCGGTGCATCGTCATCAGCACGTGGCCATGGGACACGCTTGTCCTTATTTTCGGCAGCTGGACGTGTTGAGCCGCATCATGCCGAAGACTTGGTAGAGTGGATGACCAAGCCATCCTCATCCTCCTCATCCTCTCTCACCCAGGCTCAGGGTACTGGCAAAGCAGCTGCCAAAGCGTCCTCAATGTCATCATCAGTCACTCCTTCCCTAGACCCACGGTGTCCTCCTGAGGAGTCCCCCAAACTGTTTGAGCACAGTGTTGGGTACATGCTCTAGGAGGATGCCCAGCGTTTTGAAGGGTCTGAAGATGATAATTAGCTAGAGGAAGGCAGTAGCGTGAGAGCAGAGAGAGGGGATGCTCAAGAAGGACACCAATCTGGCATGTTCCAGCAGCGGCAGCATACTCCCAGATTGGTTCCAGTGATGAGGAGGGAGGGGATGATGAGGTCACTGACTCCACGTGGGTGCCTGATAGGAGAGAGGAGGAGGAGGAGGAGGATGAGGAGGAGTCACATCTCCAATGAGGCAGGATGCCCTCCAGGGGCCAGCGTAAGGGCAGCACACCGACTGAATCACACCGCAGAGCTCCGCCTGTGCAGGGCGCTGCCTCTGCCCGTTATTCCAAAAGTTCTTTGGTGTGGGCCTTTTTTGAGTCGAGTGCATCAGATCGCACCGCTGCTGTTTGCAACATATGTCTCAAGCGTATCTCGCGTGGCCAAAACATCAGCAGCTTGGGCACCACATGCTTGACCAGACATATGTTGACCTGCCATGCAGCTCGTTGGCAGGCCTACCTTAAAGACCCACACCAAAGAACAAAGCGGACCTCTCCTTGCTCCGCATCAGCTGGAATCTCCAACCCCACTATACCTTCAGTCCTCTCTGAAACCTGCACTGAGAGGAATAAAGGTGTAGAATTAGGTGTGTCACAGCCAAGTACTTGCGGGCACTCTGCTAGCTAGGGATGAGCTTCGTGTTCGAGTCGAACATACGTTCGACTCGAACATCGGCTGTTCGATCGTTCGACGAAGATCGAACGATTTGGGCCGTTCGCGCCAAATTCGAGTGACGCGAACGGCCCACAATGCACTACGCCATCGCAGTGTCATCCAGGCGCTGTGATTGGCCAAGCATGCACTGTGACCCCGCATGCTTGGCCAATCACAGCGCCGGCAGCGAGGAGAGCAATGATTGGCCACAGGCAGGATGCCTGTGGCCAATTATTGCTGAGGGTGTTTAGTACACGCCCCACACTATAAAAGGCTGCCAGCACGGCGGCCTAGTGTAGTGTGTTCCGGAGCAGGGAAAGACAAGCATAGGCAGGGACAGTGACATTTATTTCTTTCTTGCTTAACCTGGATTCCTTTAGTTTAGGGAAAGAGAAGGATAGGTAGGGAGAGTGTCAGTGTGTTTTACTGTGCGAGTCCTTGTTTCTAGGGACAAAGAAGGAAAGTGAGGGGATTTCTCCTTGTGCTATAGTGTGCTTTAAAAAAACATTTTTTCTAGGGACAGAAAACTGTAGGTAGGGAGAGTGTCAGTTTCTTTCACTGTGCCAGTCCTTGTTTCTAGGGACAAAGAAGGAAAGTGAGGGGATTTCTCCTTGTGCTATAGTGTGCTTTAAAAAAACATTTTTTCTAGGGACAGAAAACTGTAGGTAGGGAGAGTGTCAGTTTCTTTCACTGTGCCAGTCCTTGTTTCTAGGGACAAAGAAGGAAAGTGAGGGGAATTCTCCTTGTGCTATAGTGTGCTTTAAAAAAACATTTTTTCTAGGGACAGAAAACTGTAGGTAGGGAGAGTGTCAGTTTCTTTCACTGTGCCAGTCCTTGTTTCTAGGGACAAAGAAGGAAAGTGAGGGGAATTCTCCTTGTGCTATAGTGTGCTTTAAAAAAACATTTTTTCTAGGGACAGAAAACTGTAGGTAGGGAGAGTGTCAGTTTCTTTCACTGTGCCAGTCCTTGTTTCTAGGGACAAAGAAGGAAAGTGAGGGGATTTCTCCTTGTGCTATAGTGTGCTTTAAAAAAACATTTTTTCTAGGGACAGAAAACTGTAGGTAGGGAGAGTGTCAGTTTCTTTCACTGTGCCAGTCCTTGTTTCTAGGGACAAAGAAGGAAAGTGAGGGGATTTCTCCTTGTGCTATAGTGTGCTTTAAAAAAACATTTTTTCTAGGGACAGAAAACTGTAGGTAGGGAGAGTGTCAGTTTCTTTCACTGTGCCAGTCCTTGTTTCTAGGGACAAAGAAGGAAAGTGAGGGGATTTCTCCTTGTGCTATAGTGTGCTTTAAAAAAACATTTTTTCTAGGGACAGAAAACTGTAGGTAGGGAGAGTGTCAGTTTCTTTCACTGTGCCAGTCCTTGTTTCTAGGGACAAAGAAGGAAAGTGAGGGGAATTCTCCTTGTGCTATAGTGTGCTTTAAAAAAACATTTTTTCTAGGGACAGAAAACTGTAGGTAGGGAGAGTGTCAGTTTCTTTCACTGTGCCAGTCCTTGTTTCTAGGGACAAAGAAGGAAAGTGAGGGGATTTCTCCTTGTGCTATAGTGTGCTTTAAAAAAACATTTTTTCTAGGGACAGAAAACTGTAGGTAGGGAGAGTGTCAGTTTCTTTCACTGTGCCAGTCCTTGTTTCTAGGGACAAAGAAGGAAAGTGAGGGGATTTCTCCTTGTGCTATAGTGTGCTTTAAAAAAACATTTTTTCTAGGGACAGAAAACTGTAGGTAGGGAGAGTGTCAGTTTCTTTCACTGTGCCAGTCCTTGTTTCTAGGGACAAAGAAGGAAAGTGAGGGGAATTCTCCTTGTGCTATAGTGTGCTTTAAAAAAACATTTTTTCTAGGGACAGAAAACTGTAGGTAGGGAGAGTGTCAGTTTCTTTCACTGTGCCAGTCCTTGTTTCTAGGGACAAAGAAGGAAAGTGAGGGGATTTCTCCTTGTGCTATAGTGTGCTTTAAAAAAACATTTTTTCTAGGGACAGAAAACTGTAGGTAGGGAGAGTGTCAGTTTCTTTCACTGTGCCAGTCCTTGTTTCTAGGGACAAAGAAGGAAAGTGAGGGGATTTCTCCTTGTGCTATAGTGTGCTTTAAAAAAAACATTTTTTCTAGGGACAGAAAACTGTAGGTAGGGAGAGTGTCAGTTTCTTTCACTGTGCCAGTCCTTGTTTCTAGGGACAAAGAAGGAAAGTGAGGGGATTTCTCCTTGTGCTATAGTGTGCTTTAAAAAAACATTTTTTCTAGGGACAGAAAACTGTAGGTAGGGAGAGTGTCAGTTTCTTTCACTGTGCCAGTCCTTGTTTCTAGGGACAAAGAAGGAAAGTGAGGGGATTTCTCCTTGTGCTATAGTGTGCTTTAAAAAAACATTTTTTCTAGGGACAGAAAACTGTAGGTAGGGAGAGTGTCAGTTTCTTTCACTGTGCCAGTCCTTGTTTCTAGGGACAAAGAAGGAAAGTGAGGGGAATTCTCCTTGTGCTATAGTGTGCTTTAAAAAAACATTTTTTCTAGGGACAGAAAACTGTAGGTAGGGAGAGTGTCAGTTTCTTTCACTGTGCCAGTCCTTGTTTCTAGGGACAAAGAAGGAAAGTGAGGGGATTTCTCCTTGTGCTATAGTGTGCTTTAAAAAAACATTTTTTCTAGGGACAGAAAACTGTAGGTAGGGAGAGTGTCAGTTTCTTTCACTGTGCCAGTCCTTGTTTCTAGGGACAAAGAAGGAAAGTGAGGGGAATTCTCCTTGTGCTATAGTGTGCTTTAAAAAAACATTTTTTCTAGGGACAGAAAACTGTAGGTAGGGAGAGTGTCAGTTTCTTTCACTGTGCCAGTCCTTGTTTCTAGGGACAAAGAAGGAAAGTGAGGGGATTTCTCCTTGTGCTATAGTGTGCTTTAAAAAAACATTTTTTCTAGGGACAGAAAACTGTAGGTAGGGAGAGTGTCAGTTTCTTTCACTGTGCCAGTCCTTGTTTCTAGGGACAAAGAAGGAAAGTGAGGGGATTTCTCCTTGTGCTATAGTGTGCTTTAAAAAAACATTTTTTCTAGGGACAGAAAACTGTAGGTAGGGAGAGTGTCAGTTTCTTTCACTGTGCCAGTCCTTGTTTCTAGGGACAAAGAAGGAAAGTGAGGGGAATTCTCCTTGTGCTATAGTGTGCTTTAAAAAAACATTTTTTCTAGGGACAGAAAACTGTAGGTAGGGAGAGTGTCAGTTTCTTTCACTGTGCCAGTCCTTGTTTCTAGGGACAAAGAAGGAAAGTGAGGGGATTTCTCCTTGTGCTATAGTGTGCTTTAAAAAAACATTTTTTCTAGGGACAGAAAACTGTAGGTAGGGAGAGTGTCAGTTTCTTTCACTGTGCCAGTCCTTGTTTCTAGGGACAAAGAAGGAAAGTGAGGGGATTTCTCCTTGTGCTATAGTGTGCTTTAAAAAAACATTTTTTCTAGGGACAGAAAACTGTAGGTAGGGAGAGTGTCAGTTTCTTTCACTGTGCCAGTCCTTGTTTCTAGGGACAAAGAAGGAAAGTGAGGGGAATTCTCCTTGTGCTATAGTGTGCTTTAAAAAAACATTTTTTCTAGGGACAGAAAACTGTAGGTAGGGAGAGTGTCAGTTTCTTTCACTGTGCCAGTCCTTGTTTCTAGGGACAAAAAAGGAAAGTGAGGGGATTTCTCCTTGTGCTATAGTGTGCTTTAAAAAAACATTTTTTCTAGGGACAGAAAACTGTAGGTAGGGAGAGTGTCAGTTTCTTTCACTGTGCCAGTCCTTGTTTCTAGGGACAAAGAAGGAAAGTGAGGGGATTTCTCCTTGTGCTATAGTGTGCTTTAAAAAAACATTTTTTCTAGGGACAGAAAACTGTAGGTAGGGAGAGTGTCAGTTTCTTTCACTGTGCCAGTCCTTGTTTCTAGGGACAAAGAAGGAAAGTGAGGGGATTTCTCCTTGTGCTATAGTGTGCTTTAAAAAAACATTTTTTCTAGGGACAGAAAACTGTAGGTAGGGAGAGTGTCAGTTTCTTTCACTGTGCCAGTCCTTGTTTCTAGGGACAAAGAAGGAAAGTGAGGGGATTTCTCCTTGTGCTATAGTGTGCTTTAAAAAAACATTTTTTCTAGGGACAGAAAACTGTAGGTAGGGAGAGTGTCAGTTTCTTTCACTGTGCCAGTCCTTGTTTCTAGGGACAAAGAAGGAAAGTGAGGGGAATTCTCCTTGTGCTATAGTGTGCTTTAAAAAAACATTTTTTCTAGGGACAGAAAACTGTAGGTAGGGAGAGTGTCAGTTTCTTTCACTGTGCCAGTCCTTGTTTCTAGGGACAAAGAAGGAAAGTGAGGGGATTTCTCCTTGTGCTATAGTGTGCTTTAAAAAAACATTTTTTCTAGGGACAGAAAACTGTAGGTAGGGAGAGTGTCAGTTTCTTTCACTGTGCCAGTCCTTGTTTCTAGGGACAAAGAAGGAAAGTGAGGGGATTTCTCCTTGTGCTATAGTGTGCTTTAAAAAAACATTTTTTCTAGGGACAGAAAACTGTAGGTAGGGAGAGTGTCAGTTTCTTTCACTGTGCCAGTCCTTGTTTCTAGGGACAAAGAAGGAAAGTGAGGGGATTTCTCCTTGTGCTATAGTGTGCTTTAAAAAAACATTTTTTCTAGGGACAGAAAACTGTAGGTAGGGAGAGTGTCAGTTTCTTTCACTGTGCCAGTCCTTGTTTCTAGGGACAAAGAAGGAAAGTGAGGGGATTTCTCCTTGTGCTATAGTGTGCTTTAAAAAAACATTTTTTCTAGGGACAGAAAACTGTAGGTAGGGAGAGTGTCAGTTTCTTTCACTGTGCCAGTCCTTGTTTCTAGGGACAAAGAAGGAAAGTGAGGGGATTTCTCCTTGTGCTATAGTGTGCTTTAAAAAAACATTTTTTCTAGGGACAGAAAACTGTAGGTAGGGAGAGTGTCAGTTTCTTTCACTGTGCCAGTCCTTGTTTCTAGGGACAAAGAAGGAAAGTGAGGGGAATTCTCCTTGTGCTATAGTGTGCTTTAAAAAAACATTTTTTCTAGGGACAGAAAACTGTAGGTAGGGAGAGTGTCAGTTTCTTTCACTGTGCCAGTCCTTGTTTCTAGGGACAAAGAAGGAAAGTGAGGGGATTTCTCCTTGTGCTATAGTGTGCTTTAAAAAAACATTTTTTCTAGGGACAGAAAACTGTAGGTAGGGAGAGTGTCAGTTTCTTTCACTGTGCCAGTCCTTGTTTCTAGGGACAAAGAAGGAAAGTGAGGGGAATTCTCCTTGTGCTATAGTGTGCCAAAGCATTCCTCATCAACCATCTTTGAAATCCTTGTTTTTTGGACAGTCAGGGAAATTGTCGTTGTGCTATTCTGTGCAAAAGCAATAATCCTCAACCATATTTAGAAATCCTTAAGTAAAGGGACAGAGAAGGACACCTGAAGGTAGCCCTTATTGCTTTTTTCCCATCTCCCTGCAGGCCATCTATTAGAATGTCTGGAAGGCAAACAAGGAGAGGCAGACAGAGGAAAGGAAAAACGTACCGCTCAAAAGCTTGAGAATTCACCAAATAGCTGCTTCCGCCCGGTCACTCACACAGGTGCTGGCTCTGCACTGATGCATGGGAGAAAAAGAAACCCTGGACTCATAGCTATGAGTAAGCGTCAATTCGTGACGTGAAACGCGTTAGCCACCCTTCCCTGCATGCACACCATCTGCATTTGTTGTTTTGGATTTATGGATTTATTTTGAATTTGGATTTTTTACCTGAAATTTTGGAATAAATAACTGTCTATACAGAGTGCGGCAGTCCAGGGTTTCTTTTTCTCCCAAGGAGAGGCAGACAGTCAGGAGGCAATAAAAGAGGGCAAGCAGGCTCTGTGTCTGGGGGCAACAGTGCTGGTCGTGGACGCGGTGCATTGTCATCAGCACATGGCCATGGGACACGCTTGTCCTTCTTTTCGGCAGCTGGACATGTTGAGCCACATCATGCCGAAGACTTGGTAGAGTGGATGACCAAGCCCTCCTCCTCCTCCTCATCCTCTCTCACCCAGGCTCAGGGTACTGGCAAAGCAGCTGCCAAAGCGTCCTCTTCCCTGGTATCAATGTCAGACTCATCATCAGTCACTCCTTCCCTAGACCCACCATGTCCTCCTCCTGAGGAGTCCCCCGAACTGTTTGAGCACAGTGTTGGGTACATGCTCCAGGAGGATGCCCAGCGTTTCGAAGGGTCTGATGATGAAACCCAGCTACAGGAAGGCAGTAGCGTGAGAGCAGACAGAGGGGATGCTCAAGAAGGACACCAATCTGGCAGTCATGTTCCAGCAGCTGCAGCATACTGCCAGATTGGCTCCAGTGATGAGGAGGGAGGGGATGATGAGGTCACTGACTCCACGTGGGTGCCTAATAGGAGAGAGGAGGAGGAGGAGGATGAGGAGGAGGCACATCTCCAACGAGGCAGGATGCCCTTTGGTGGCCAGCGTAAGGGCAGTACACCGACGGAATCACACCGCAGAGCTCCGCCTGTGCAGGGCGCTGCCTCTGCCCGTCATTCAAAAAGTTCCTTGGTGTGGGCCTTTTTTGAGGCTAGTGCATCAGATCGCACAGCTGCTGTTTGCAACATATGTCTCAAGCGTATATCGCGTGGCCAAAACATCAGCCGCTTGGGTACCACATGCCTGACCAGACATATGTTGACCTGCCATGCAGCTCGTTGGCAAGCCTACCTCAAAGACCCACACCAAAGAACAAAGCGGACCTCTCCTTGCACCGCATCAGCTGGGATCTCCAACCCCACTATAACTTCAGTCCTCTCTGAAACATGCACTGAGAGGAATGAAGGTGTAGAATTAGGTGTGTCACAGCCAAGTACTTGCGGCCACTCTGCTAGCAGTACACCGACGTCCGATTCTAGCAGGCAAATTTCCCTGCCCCAGCTGCTGGACCATCGAAAGAAGTTCACTCCCAGCCATCCACATGCCCAGCGGTTGAATGCTAGCTTGGCTAAATTGCTAGCGCTTCAACTGCTGCCTTTTCAGTTGGTAGACTCGGCCCCCTTCCGTGAGTTTGTGCAATGTGCGGTTCCTCAGTGGCAGGTTCCCAAACGCCACTTTTTCTCACGGAAGGCTATTCCGGCTCTCTACCGGCATGTGGAAGGCAATGTCTTGGCCTCGCTGGACAGGGCGGTCAGCGGTAAGGTGCATATTACCGCTGACTCATGGTCCAGCAGGCATGGACAGGGACGTTACCTTTCTTTCACGGCCCATTGGGTCACTCTTTTGGCAGCTGGGAAGGATGCAGGACAAGGTGCAGTAGTGTTGGAGGTTGTTCCACCGCCACGCCTCCAAAATGCTACTACTGGTTGTGACACACCTCTCTCCTCCACCCCCTCCTCTTCTTCTTCCTCCATGGCCTCTTCCTGTGGTTTGTCCTATGAACCAGCGGTGCTCCGTAGCCGTTCACGGGGCTACGCAAGTACGCAGGCAAAAAGATGCCATGCCGTGCTTGCGCTGGTGTGTTTGGGGGACAGAAGCCACACTGGGGCAGAGGTCCTGTCTGCTCTGCAGGGCCAGGCCGAGAGGTGGTTGACGCCACGCCAGCTTAAGCCAGGAATGGTGGTTTGCGACAATGGCACCAACCTCCTCTCCGCCCTCCGACAGGGACAACTGACCCATGTGCCCTGTGTGGCTCACGTCCTTAACCTGGTGGTGCAGCGGTTCTTGGGCAGGTACCCGGGCTTACAGGATGTCCTGAGGCAGGCCAGGAAAGTCTGTGTGCATTTCCGCAGATCTTATAATGCCAGTGCTCGCCTGGCTGAGCTGCAAAAGGAGTTGAACCTGCCCAAGAACCGCCTTATATGTGACATGCCCACCAGGTGGAACTCAACGTTGGCCATGCTGCAGCGGCTGCACATGCAGCAGAGGGCCATCAATGAGTACCTGTGCGACTACGGCACCAGGACAGGGTCAGGGGAGCTTGGTTTTTTTTCTCCACGCCAGTGGGGCATGATCAGGGATGCATGCACTGTCCTGGCACCATTTGAGGAGGCCACGAGGATGGTGAGCAGTGACAGTGCATGCATCAGTGACACTGTACCTCTTGTCCACCTGTTGGAGCACACGCTGCGTGGAATAATGGACAGGGCACTTGAGGCAGAACAGAGGCAGGAAGAGGAGGACTTCCTTGCCTCTCAAGGCCCCCTTTACCCAGACAGTGTTCCTTCTGTCCCACCCATCGCACAGGAAGAGGAAGAGGAGGAGGAGGAGGAGGAGGAGGAGGATTGTGTCAGCATGGAGGTGGAGGCTGGCACTCAGCATCATCAGCAGCAATCTTTTAGGGATGATTTACAGTCCCAAGAAACCAGTGGACTTGTACGTGGCTGGGAGGAGGTGGCTGCGGATCATGTCATCTTTAGTGACCCAGAGGACTCCGGAGCGAATGCCTCAGCAAACCTACGCTGCATGGCCTCCCTGATCCTGCAAAGTCTGCGGAAGGATCCTCGTATTCTTCGGATCAAGGAGAGGGACCATTACTGGCTGGCCACTCTCCTTGATCCACGGTACAAGGGTAAGGTTGCGGACCTTATGTTACCTTCGCAGAGGGAGCCGAGGATGAGACAACTCCGGGAGGCCTTGCAGAAAGGTCTGTGCAACGCGTTCCCAAAGACTGGGAGGTTACAAACTCCTGGTCCTGGACAACGAGTTGCTGAGGCTTCGGCCAGTCAAAGAAGGAGCGGTGGGGAAGGTGGCCGTCTGACCGATGCGTTCAGACAATTCTTTAGTCCGCAGCCCCAAAGTATGATCGGTTCCAGCAACCATCGCCAGCGTCTGATAAACATGGTGCAGGAATATCTAGGGGCAAGGTCAGACTTGGACACCTTCCCCACCGAAAATCCTCTGGCTTACTGGGTCTTGAGGATGGATCACTGGCCAGAGCTTGCACAGTATGCAATTGAGCTACTGGCCTGTCCTGCATCCAGCGTTCTTTCGGAACGCACATTCAGTGCTGCTGGAGGATTTGTCACGGATCACAGGGTGCGCCTGTCCACCGACTCGGTTGATCGACTGACTTTCATCAAGATGAACCAGTCTTGGATCACCACCAGCTACCACACACCTGATGCTGATATAACAGACTAATTGATTTTAACATGTCACATCCCTTCAAGACTGATGCTGATGCTGAGTGCCTGTGCTGTTATGTTGACTGGCTATCCTCCTCCTCCGAGTCCTCAATGATACGATTGATGATGATAGCTTGGAAGATCATTTTTGTTTATGGGTGCCGCCACCAGTGGCTAAGGCCCAATTTTTCAGCCCCTGTTTTACAGGGGCGTGTAATTACAATTTTTTTAGCAATAATTTGCCATAGGGCTCATTGCTGTGCTCCAAGTACAGTATCTGTGAGGGGTTGGAGTGTTGTGGCACCAGTGCCTAAGGCCCAATTTTTCAGCCCCTGTTTAACAGGGGCGTGTCATTACAATTTTTGAAGCAATACTTTGCAACAGGGCTCATTGCTGTGCTCCAAGTAACGTATCTGTGAGGGGTTGTAGTGTTGTGCCACCAGTGCCTAAGGCCCAATTTTTCAGCCCCTGTTCAACAGGGGCATGCAATTACAATTCTTGATCTAATAATTCACAGCAGGGCCCATTGCTGCACCCACCAAGAGTAACTCTGAGGGCTTACAGTGTTGTGGCAACGCCACCACCACCACCACCACCACGAAAGGCCCAATTTTTCAGCCCCTGTACAAAAGGGGCATGTAATTACAATTCTTGATCTAATAATTCACAGCAGGGCCCATTCCTGCACCCACCAAGAGTAACTCTGAGGGCTTACAGTGTTGTGGCAACACCACCACCACCACCACCACGAAAGGCCCAATTTTTCAGCCCCTGTTCAAAAGGGGCATGTAATTACAATTCTTGATCTAATAATTCACAGCAGGGCCCATTCCTGCACCCACCAAGAGTAACTCTGAGGGCTTACAGTGTTGTGGCAACACCACCACCACCACCACCACCACGAAAGGCCCAATTTTTCAGCCCCTGTTCAACAGGGGCATGCAATTACAATTCTTGATCTAATAATTCACAGCAGGGCCCATTGCTGCACCCACCAAGAGTAACTGTCAGGGCTTACAGTGTTGTGGCACCAGCACCACCATCAAAGGCCCAATTTTTACTACCACTGTTCAACAATTATATGTAATTAAAATTCCTGATATAATAGTTGACAGCAGGGCGTTCCAGCACCAACCAAGAGTAACTGTGAGTGCTTACAGTGTTGTGCCAACACCAACAACTAAGGGGCCTATTTCTGCAGAGTATATACGGCAGGTCCCTACTTTCAAACATCCAACTTACAAACGACTCCTACTTGCAAACGCAAGAAGACAACAGGAAGTGAGAGGAAATCTACCCCTAGGAAGGAAAATTCTCTCCTGTAAGAATAAATATGGGAGAAAGGTGTCTCCTCTGTACTGATGCTTTATCAGCAATCCTTGTTTCAAGAAAAACACCACATTTCAAAAACAGTTGACATTGGGATGGAAAGTGAGGTGAAATGTTCTGAACAGGGGCACAGACAGCAAAACAAATGTTACAGGGGTGATAACCCTTACCTATGTTTTCCAAAAAGTTTAAAAATAGATTTTTGGGCTGGAGCTACACTTCAACAATGTACCTGTTCAAAATTACAAACAGATTCTACATAAGAACAAACCTACAGTCCCTGTCTTGTATGCACCGCCTGTATACGGCTGTTCAGAGTATATAGGGCCTTTTTTATTTTATGTGCGGGGTTCCCCTTAATATCCATACAAGACCCAAAGGGGCTGGTAATGGGCTGGGGTAGGGGGGGGGGTCATGGGGTAGCTATGCCATTTTTCTTAAAGATTTTCATCCATATTACCGGGACCAGACATTACATTAAAGCCGCAAGCAGTTTTAAATGGCTTTTTTTTCCTTTAGAAGTGTCATTTTGTGCAGGGACACTTCTAAACACGGGAAACACGTGGCACTTCACAGGCATACTTTAGACACCCCCCAGGTACGATATTTAAAGGAATATTTGACTTTTTTTTTTCACTTTATGCATCTTTAAAATGACTGCTCCCAAAAAACGACCGTTTTTAAAACTTCTTTTTGCATTAATACATGTCCCCTGGTGCAGAACCCAGGTTCCCAAACCCTTTTTAGGACAATAACATGCATAATAGTTGTTATAATTAGCACTTTAGAATCCGAACGTTCGCATCCATTGTATTTAATAGGGTTCTAATGTTCGTACGAACTTTCGGTCCGTTTGCGGGTTCTGGTCCGAACCGAACCCGGGGGTGTTCGGCTCATCACTACTGCTAGCAGTACACTGACGTCCGATTCTAGCAGGCAAATTTCCCTGCCCCAGCTGCTGGACCATCGAAAGAAGTTCACTCCCAGCCATCCACATGCCCAGCGGTTGAATGCTAGCTTGGCTAAATTGCTAGCACTTCAACTGCTGCCTTTTCAGTTGGTAGACTCGGCCCCCTTCCGTGAGTTTGTGCAATGTGCGGTTCCTCAGTGGCAGGTTCTCAAACTCCACTTTTTCTCACGGAAGGCGATTCCGGCTCTCTATCGCCATGTGGAAGGCAATGTCCATGCCTCGCTGGACAGGGCGGTCAGCGGTAAGGTGCATATTACCGCTGACTCATGGTCCAGCAGGCATGGACAGGGACGTTACCTTTCTTTCACGGCCCATTGGGTCACTCTTTTGGCAGCTGGGAAGGATGCAGGACAAGGTGCAGTAGTGTTGGAGGTTGTTCCGCCGCCACGCCTCCAAAATGCTACTACTGGTTGTGACACACCTCTCTCCTCCACCCCCTCCTCTTCTTCTTCCTCCATGGCCTCTTCCTGTGCTTTGTCCTCGAAACCAGTGGTGCTCCGTAGGCGTTCAAGGGCCTACGCAAGTACGCAGGCAAAAAGATGCCATGCCGTGCTTGCGCTGGTGTGTTTGGGGGACAGGAACCACACTGGGGCAGAGGTCCTGTCAGCTCTGCAGGGGCAGACCGAGAGGTGGTTGACGCCACGCCAGCTTAAGCCAGGAATGGTGGTTTGCGACAATGGCACCAACCTCCTCTCCGCCCTCCGACAGGGACAACTGACCCATGTGCCCTGTGTGGCTTACGTCCTTAACCTGGTGGTGCAGCGGTTCTTGGGCAGGTACCCGGGCTTACAGGATGTCCTGAGGCAGGCCAGGAAAGTCTGTGTGCATTTCCGCAGATCATATAATGCCAGTGCTCGGCTGGCTGAGCTGCAAAAGGAGTTGAACCTGCCCAAGAACCGCCTTATATGTGACATGCCCACCAGGTGGAACTCAACGTTGGCCATGCTGCAGCGGCTGCACACGCAGCAGAGGGCCATCAATGAGTACCTGTGCGACTACGGCACCAGGACAGGGTCAGGGGAGCTCGGGTTTGTTTCACCACGCCAGTGGGGCATGATCAGGGATGCATGCACTGTCCTGGCACCATTTGAGGAGGCCAGGAGGATGGTGAGCAGTGACAGTGCATGCATCAGTGACACTGTACCTCTTGTCCACCTGTTGGAGCATACGCTGCATGGAATAATGGACAGGGCACTTGAGGCAGAACAGAGGCAGGAAGAGGAGGACTTCCTTGCCTCTCAAGGCCCCCTTTACCCAGACAGTGTTCCTTCTGTCCCACCCATCACACAGGAAGAGGAGGAAGAGGAGGAGGATTGTGTTAGCATGGAGGTGGAGCATGGCACTCAGTATCAACAGCAGCAGTCTTTTAGGGATGATTTACAGTCCCAACAAACCCGTGGACTTGTACGTGGCTGGGAGGAGGTGGCTGCGGATCATGTCGTCCTTAGTGACCCAGAGGACTCCGGACCGAATGCCTCCGCTAACCTACGCTGCATGGCCTCCCTGATCCTGCAAAGTCTGCGGAAGGATCCTCATATTCTTCGGATCAAGGAGAGGGACCATTACTGGCTGGCCACTCTCCTTGATCCACGGTACAAGGGTAAGGTTGCGGACCTTATCTTGCCGTCGCAGAGGGAGCAGAGGATGAGACATCTCCGGGAGGCCTTGCAGAAAGGTCTGTGCAATGCGTTCCCAGAGACTAGGAGGTTACAAACTCCTGGTCCTGGACAACGAGTTGCTGAGGCTTCGGTCAGTAGCAGAAGGAGCGGTGGAGAAGGTGGCCGTCTGACCGATGCGCTCAGACAATTTTTTAGTCCGCAGCCCCAAGGTATGATCGGTTCCAGCAACCATCGCCAGCGTCTGATATACATGGTGCAGGAATACCTTGGGGCAAGGTCAGACTTGGACACCTTTCCCACCGAAAATCCTCTGGCTTACTGGGTGTTGAGGATGGATCACTGGCCAGAGCTTGCACAGTATGCAATTGAGCTACTGGCCTGTCCTGCATCCAGCGTTCTTTCGGAACGCACATTCAGTGCTGCGGGAGGCTTTGTCACGGATCACAGGGTGCGTCTGTCCACCGACTCAGTTGATCAACTGACCTTCATAAACATGAACCAGTCTTGGATCACCACCAGCTACCAAGCACCTGAAGCTGATATAACAGAATAATTTATTTTCAAATGTCACATCCCTTCAAGACTGATGCTGATGCTGAGTGACTGTCCTGTTATGTTGACTGGCTATCCTCCTCCTCCTTAATGATCCGATTCATGATGATAGCTTGGAAGAACATTTTTGTTTCTGGGTGCCGCCACCAGTGGCTAAGGCCCAATTTTTCAGCCCCAGTTTAACAGGGGCATGTAATTACAATTTTTGATGCAATGCTTTGCAGCAGGGCTCATTCCTGCACTCCAACTAGAGTATCTGGGAGAGGTTGCAGTGTCGTGGCACCAGCACCAGTGCCTAAGGCCCAATTTTTCAGCCCCTGTTTAACAGGGGCGTGTAATTACAATTTTTGATGCAATACTTTGCAAAAAGGCTCATTACTGTGCTCGAAGTACAGTATCTGTGAGGGGTTGCAGTGTTGTGGCACCAGTGCCTAAGGCCCAATTTTTCTGCCCCTGTTTAACAGGGGCGTGTAATTAAAATTTTTGATGCAATACTTTGCAACAGGGCTCATTACTGTGCTCCAAGTACAGTATCTGTGAGGGGTTGCAGTGTTGTGGCACCAGTGCCTAAGGCCCAATTTTTCTGCCCCTGTTTAACAGGGGCGTGTAATTACAATTTTTGATGCAATACTTTGCAAAAAGGCTCATTACTGTGCTCCAAGTACAGTATCTGTGAGGGGTTGCAGTGTTGTGGCACCAGTGCCTAAGGCCCAATTTTTCTGCCCCTGTTTAACAGGGGCGTGTAATTACAATTTTTGATGCAATACTTTGCAACAGGGCTCATTACTGTGCTCCAAGTACAGTATCTGTGAGGGGTTGCAGTGTTGTGGCACCAGTGCCTAAGGCCCAATTTTTCTGCCCCTGTTTAACAGGGGCATGTAATTACAATTTTTGAAGCAATACTTTGCAACAGGGCTCATTGCTGTGCTCCAAGTACAGTATCTGTGAGGGGTTGCAGTGTTGTGGCACCAGTGGCTAAGGCCCAATTTTTCAGCCCCTGTTCTACAGGGGCATGTAATTACAATTATTGATCTAATAATTCACAGCAGGGCCCATTCCTGCGCCCACCAAGAGTAACTGTGAGGGCTTACAGTGTTGTGGCAACACCACCACCACCAAAGGCCCAATTTTTCAGCCCCTGTTCAACAGGGGCATGCGACTACAATTCTTGATCTAATAGTTCACAGCAGGGCCCATTCATGCGCCCACCAAGAGTAACTGTGAGGGCTTACAGTGTTGTGGCACCAGCACCACCACCAAAGGCCCAATTTTTCCTACCACTGTTCAACAATGGCATGTAAATACAATTCCTGATATAATAGTTCACAGCAGGGCGTTCCAGCGCCCACCAAGAGTAACTGTGAGGGCTCACATTTTTGTAGCAACACCAACATGTAAGGGGCAAATTTCAGCAGAGTATATACGGCAGGCCCCTACTTTCAAACATCCAACTTACAAACGACTCCTACTTGCAAACGGAAGGAGACAACAGGAAGTGAGAGGAAATCTACCCCTAGGAAGGGAAATTCTCTCCTGTAAGAGTTAATACTGGAAAAAGGTGTCTCCTCTCTACTGATGCTTTATCACCAATCCTTGTTTCAATAAAAACCCCACTTTTCAAAAACAGTTGTCATTGGGACAGAAAGTCAGGTGAAATGTTCTGAACAGGGGCACAGACAGCAAAACAAATGTTACAGGGGTGATAACACTTCCCTATGTTTTCCAAAAAGCTTAAAAATATATTTTTGGGCTGGAGCTACACTTAAACAATGTACCTGTTCAAAATTAAAAAACAGATTCTACTTAAGAACAAACCTTCAGTCCCTGTTTTGTTTGCACCGCCTGTATACTGCTGTTCAGGGTGTATAGGGCCTTTTTTCTTTTGTGTGCGGGGTTCCCCTTAATATCCATACAAGACCCAAAGGGGCTGGTAATGGGCTGGGGTAGGGGGGGGGGGGGTGATGGGGTAGCTATGCCATTTTTCTCAAAGATTTTCATCCATATTACCGGGACCAGACATTACATTAAAGCCGCAAGCAGTTTTAAATGGCTTTTTTTCCTTTAGAAATGTCATTTTTTGCAGGGACAGTTCTAAACACGGGAAACACATGCCACTTCACAGGCATACTTTAGACACCCCCCAGGTACGATATTTAAAGGAATATTTGACTTTTTTTTTTCACTTTATGCATCATTAACCACTTCCCTACCCAGCCATAGTCAAATGACGTCCACAGATGGGATCTCCCATCCTGGGTGGACGTCATATGACGTCCTGGATTTGTAGGGGGATATCTGAATGATGCCTGCAGCTAGAGGCATCATTCAGATATCCTTTTAAAGTGCCGGTGAATCTGTGCACCATAAGAATGATCATAGCGGCGGTTCCATCGCTTGATTGTTCTTATAGGCGGCGGGAGGGGACATCCCCCCCTCCTGCCGCCATCCGGTGCTTCTCCGGGCTCTCCCGTGCGATCGGGGACCCGGAGCGAATCTTCCGGCCCCGTTGGTGGGTCACGTGACGAGCATAGAGATGACTGGTGACCAGATGGTCACCAGTCATCTCTATGATCGTCGGAGGCCCGGGCGCAATGTGATGACGTCACGCCCGGGTCCTCAAATGTAAACAAAGCCGCCATTGCGGCTGTAAGTATGAGATCAGTGAAATTTTTTTCACTGATCTCATGCTTTCCAGCCTGGAGGAGAGATGTGGGGTCTTATTGACCCCGCATCTTTCAATAAAGAGGACCTGTCACACACATTCCTATTACAAGGGATGTTTACATTCCTTGTAATAGGAATAAAAATGATCAAAAAAAAAAAAAATAAGTAAAATTAATAAATAAATAAATTAAAAAAAAAATAATAAAAAAATTAAAAAATTAAAACGCCCCTGTCCCCGGTAGCTCGCGATCAGAAGCGAATGCACACGTAAGTCGCCCACATATGTAAACGCCGTTCAAACCACACATGTGAGGTATCGCCGCGTGCGTTAGAGCGTGTGCAACAATTCTAGCACTAGACCTCCTCTGTAATTCTAACCTGGTAACCTGTAAAAAAAATTAAAGCGTCGCCTATGGAGATTTTTAAGTACCGAAGTTTGGCGCAATTCCATGAGTGTGCGCAATTTTAAAGCATGACATGTTAGGTATCTATTTACTCGGCGTAACATCATCTTTCATATTTTCCCCAAAAATTCAGCTAACTTACTGTCTTGTTATTTTTTAATTCATGAAACCATTTTTTTTTTTAAAAAAGGCGTTTGAAAAATTATTGCGCAAATATCGTGCAAGAAAAAAAGTTGCAATGACCGTCATTTTATTCCCTAGGGTGTCTGCTAAAAAAACATATATAATGTTTGGGGGTTCTGAGTAATTTTCTAGCAAAAGAATGATGATTTGTACATGTCGGAGAGAAGTGCTAGAATAGGCCCGGTATTGAAGTGGTACAAAAAGCCCTGTATGGAAGTGGTTAAAATGACTGCTTCCAAAAAACGGCCGTTTTTAAAACTTTGTTTTGCATTGATACATGTTCCCTGGGGCAGAACCCGGGTCCCCAAACCCTTTTTTAGGACAATAACATGCATATTAGCCGTTATAATTAGCACTTTAGATTTCGAACGTTCGCGTCCATTGTATTTAATAGGGTTCTAACGTTCGCGCAAACTTTCGGTCCGTTCGAAGGTTCTGGTGCGAACCAAACGGGGGGGTGTTCGGCTCATCCCTAATGTCCAGCACCATCCAGTCTTTTCCTGCCCAGCCTCACTGTTCCTGGCCCACCCCATTCATTCATTGGATTTCAGTTCTTTCAATTACAGAGGTTCAGCATCACATGTTAGCGTGACCTTGGCCAGTATGCATGCAATTGCAGCCTGTCTAGGAATTCCCACTCCTCCAGACTGACATCCAGCCATCAAGGCATACTAATATTTTCCTGCACATTGTTTGCATCATGCTGAGTACTCATGAGTAGATCACCAAAGCAGGCCCCTCCCTGCTGGCCCCTCCCACCAGCTATGATCTTCTTACATTGCATAGAGAAGCACAAAGACCTATGATGATGTCACTGGGCCTAAAATAAATTACATAATACAAAAGTTAGGTTTGTGTAGCAAGTTGATGAGGGGGTAATTAGAAACCAGGGAAGGCAAAACATGAGCAGATTAAACTTTTGCTTTAAAACATTTATAATGAAAATTTAATATGTAGCATGATTTACATATGATTTAATATGTAGCATTCTCATCTACCCTTGTCTGCTGTTTACACCTCTTTTCTGCCCATATAGTACATTTACATGCTGTAAGTTTGCAAAATGTAGTTTGCAGCAGAGAATCAAGTTTGTGATTGTGAAGAAAAATGCTATATTGGCAGATACACAAAAAAACAAACAGCTAAACTGGGATTTGCTACATACAAAATTGAAGGATGATACATTTACAAAACTGAAAAACATGTTACTGCTGCACAACTTTTCAGACTTCAGTGTTCTTCCAATTAGAAAATGAAAGGAAGAATCTAATGAGGCCCCCCTGTCTTCCATCCTGGAGATGGCAGGGTTGTATGTTCCCTTAATCCTCTTCTATCAAATCTATTCATCTGTATGGGCCCAATATTTGCAAACAATGAAGTTAATCTAAGGATGGCTTATAGCCAACTAGCAGGTACAGTATCTTCCTGAGAATGGTAGGAGACCTGCTTGCTCTGGTTTTGATTGGTGCGCTGAAGTGGTTCCGCAGTATTTTTGTAATATGGCTTCTTCAGACCGTATACAACTGAGCTGCATAGACCTGTTGATGCCATAATACTGTGTTTAGGTGCAGTGTGCTGCATTTAGCTGTGGTACTGCCCACTAAACCACAGGCATGAAATACTATAAACAAAGCATATCTTTCTATAGTGTGTACTTGTCTCAATCCAAAGCACTAATTGTAACTTTTGTCTGCTGCTTTGTTCCTCTGTTATCTGCATGAGTCACTTTTGACAAATTTTTCTGACACCAAGAGAAAGATGGTGACAGGGGAGGGATCTCCAGCAGATTGACAGCCTCGGCCCCCATTCCTGTGTGTTGTGTGAAGGGGGTGTGTCCCTTCCCTCCATTCAGGTCTCAGAGCTCTCCTAACTGAGCTTTGCAGTGTATAATTTCAGCTCTCCGTCTCCTTTTTTCCGACAGCTCAGATAAGCTTTATAAATTCTGGGCTTTGAAAGGATGTAGAGAAGCTGCAGATAAACAGGTGCCCTAAGTAGCTGCACGTCCTTGTTTGTGTGGGTGGCATGGTCTGGGTAGTAAAAACGCAACTCAACCACCAGCTTTTAGCGCCACTGCCTGTCTGTATGAATGAGTCCTAACATACAATGATAATTTAAAGAGCAATAACAAATGCGGCCAGATTTTTATTGAGTGTTGCGTAAGGGACCATCCCTTAAGTGAGAGAGAGAAACTGAGCATTTTCAGTACAGGCATACCCCACTTTTAAGTACACATTAGAGTTTATTTACTATCGCTAGAGAGTGCAATATCAGGCTCACTTCTGCAAAGAAACCAATGAGCTTCTAACCCCAGCTTGTGCAATTAAGCCTGGTAATATAACCTGGAAGCTCATTGGTTTCTATGCAGAAGTGAGCCTGATTTTGCACTTTCCAGCGATAGTAAATAAACTCCATTGTGTACTTAAAAGTGGGGTATGCCTGTACATCCAATACAACCTGTTTTTTTTTTCAGGATGTTATCCACTACCTGTCTATCTACTTTTGCCACCTGTCATTTTCTATAACAGATCATCTGTGAAATATATCTATCTACGGGTATCTATCTATCTATCTATCTATCTATCTATCTATCTATCTATCTGTAGCGGGGTTTTGAAATTTAGGAGAATGTTTGAGTGGTAGTTGTGCTCAAACACACTATTTGATAGGGTTCAGTAAAACCCATTTTGAGCTGCAGGTGGGATACTGGTGTGTAGTTCCCCGTGGCCTGTTGGTGACGCTGCCATCGGAGGCCAGGGTTGAACCACTGGTACAGTGCTGTGCCTTGGATGTCCCCTTTCGGGGGTGGTATGGTGGGCGTGACGGCCTGCTGTGCATCCCGGGAAGGGATATAAAAGGGGCAGACCCTGTCTGTGGGGGGTGAGTTCCCGGGGGTCCGACCCCAGGAGCATGTGATTCTGTTCGTGGCCACCCCAGGCACCTTTAGCTGGTTCGGTACACTGGCGGATAAGTCCCAGGCACCTTTAGCCCTGGGGCTGCGACTGGAGGCTTCGGGTCCAGCGCCTTTGGCTGGAGCCGCGGAGGGAGAAGGAATCCCAGGGTGCTGCCTTGCGAGGAGGCCCGCATCTAGATGAGAAGGCCGGGGGAGGACCGTTCCGAAGGACTGGTGAGAGATCACAATGAAGGAAGGGACCCGGTAACTCTCTGGAGGGATGTCAATTTCATGTTAGAGGCCTAAAGCTAGAACCAACGCTCACCAGGTCTGTGGCAGAGACTGTGCGTGTACTCTGATTTGAGCATCATTCCGGCTGCTAGGATCCACTCCATTGAGAGACTATCCGGATGAGCTGAGTCTACCTGAAGATATGGGTAGTGAATAAGAATTTGTTTGTGCCTGTACCTATTCCCACACCTCTTGCTGTCCTGATCTTCCTCCAACCTTCTCCTGTCTAGTTATCGTGTATAAGAGAGAAATAAACTCTATGTTGGAGTTGCAATTGGTGTGGACCTTGAAGTTATTGGGGAATAGAGACTTGTCTTTGTCGCAGTGAAGACGGGAGCCATTTTATGGGGGGAACTCAACCACAGAGACCCAGGTACATTACACCGCTTGACCTCTTCACACAAGAGGGTACGGGCATGTGGCATAGGTGTGCCCCTTTCTCCCACGAGTGAGCCAAAGGGAGAAGGGGTGAGTGCTACATATCTATCTCCTATTAGTCTGTCTAGCTATCTATTTATCTATCTATCTGTTGTAAGAGATATAATTTTTGAGTTTTGTACATATTAAGCTGAGGCTTGTCCTGCTGTGTCCTGGAGGACAGGACGCCCACTCCTCAGGAATGTAATCTGTTAGACACGACTCCGCAATGTCTCAGATCCTGTTGATTAGCCTCTTCCGAAGACAAAAGGGAAGAGCAACTGTCAACATAATTGTAATAATAAAAGGATCAGCGTACTAGTGGAGATTATATGGGCAATATCGCCCCCAGAGGCCAGGTATGGCACGACAATACGAGGATCATGGAAGTGCAACGATTGGTCGAAAGGCAGATGGGCGGGCAAGGGGAGGGTTTGAATGAGGTATGAATGAGGTCCTTTAAAACAGGACGTTTGGGAATGAGAGAGTCCTCTATTACATCTGGGAGCTCAGCAAGCAGGACCTTTGCCTCGAGGAGAGAATAAGTATCATTTTCATTAGTACTGTTGATATAGGCTGTATAGATATCGGTTGTTAGTATGTAACATTCCTACTTTTAGAAAATAAATGTAATTTCTTTTACTAAGCAACTGTGTCTGTTTTCATAATAACATTGTACCATCAGGCCTAGAATTCTCTTAAGGGTAAAACTAGCAAACAAGTGACAAGCACAATTAATACATAGTTGCGATAGATATATGTATGATAGATCACAATAGTATATATATATATATATATATATATATATATATATATATATTAATATATCGCGTTTCTACACTATCTATATCAGGTTGTTCTATCTATCTATCTATTTATCGATCTATCTATCTATCTATCTATCTATCTATCTATCTATCTATCTATCTATATATCTCTTATTAGTCTGTCTAGCTATCTATTTATCTATCTATCTATCTAGTAAATGGGTGATTCTCACTTTGGTTTCTATGCTTTTTTTTCTTTGGTACTTTCTATTTTTAAGGAGATGAGGTCAATTCTCAGAGCAGAGCATTAAAATAAAGCTGTTTCTTGATCGTTATTGTCTGTGTGTTAAGAGACATGTGGTATTGCTCATTTTTCTCTCTTGCAGGTGTCCCTGTCTTGCATTGCCGGAGAGGAAGTTGCTTTTGTTAATCAGATTGTCCTCCTCGGCAGAGATAAGAGGATTTCCAGAGATAGTGCTGCTCTCCTTACTGACTAAGCTATCTGAAACCCCGTCAAATAATAACCATTAACTGAGCTGGCCTAGTAAATTACATTCAGAACCCTAGTACTGTTTACAGTGAGCAGCACAAAAGCATATATGTTCCCTTCTATGCTCACACACTGACAGATCTAAAGGTCTCAGCCTTAAGCTGGATAGACTGAAAGGAATTTGAATATTTGTTTGTGAAGGATTAGAACACTATTTTGGCTGACATGCCAAATAATTAAAAAGAACATATAGGAAGAGCTTCTGAAGTTTGTGCAAAGCAATGAAAGCAGAAAGTTTGCCAAACCGCAGGACCTTTTTTTTTTCACACATTCATGTCCATTTTCTCAGTCTCTGCACCAAATATGGTGAAATCATATTTTTTTTTCAATGCCAAGCAATCTGCTCTGTTTCTGTGTAGATGTAGCACACTCCTGGTTATGTTGCTAGGAGGCTAGGCAAATTAGTTCTGCTGTAATTAGTGGAGCAGTTGTTGATTGCTCTTGACTGCTCTGGGTCTCACAGTTTGATTGCTCGGCCCTGTCTTCCAGAGGCTTCTGGAACATAGAAGGTGGACTAAGGCAAATCTCTGCCTGAATATTTATTGTACTCCAGCCAATCCCTGGGGAGGTGTGCCCAGAGGGTGGCTGGACAGGTAGATAAATAGTCTGAGATTTAGGGCAGCAGGGTCTTTTTCTTTTCCCCGTTTGAGGGAGTCCACCCCTCTGGGTGGGTGTGGGGGGCTACCCCCCACCTGCAGCAGCTATCCTGGTTCTAGCAGTCTTTTCATCAAGGTCCCAGCTGTGACAGAGCTGGGGGGGTCTATCTCTTAGGATCCCTTTTGGAGCTGGTTAAAGGGATTCTTCACCTGGGGACCTGGTCTGGAGAGCTTACTGAAGAGTGTCCAATGGATACTAGAAGGCGGCACCCAGTGATCCACAGGCACTGGGAGCATGAACCTAAGCCCAGGTTTCTTAGTGACTGTGTATTGTATTTCCCCTGGGTGGATAAGCCTACAGAATTCCTGCCAGGGATATTTATCTGTACTCGAACCTGCATTCAGACTACACACAGAGACTGAGCGAAGGGAAGTATCCTCATACCAACAAATAAGGAATCCGAAGTATCCCATACTTCCTCTCCCCATCCCAATTTCTTCAGAAATAAAAATTCCAAAAAGACCAAACCTAGACTGATCATTGAGCTGGAAAGAGTGAAATGTTGCTGTGTGCCTGGCTGCCTCCACACTGATTCTAGGGAAGATACCAGTGGTGGTGCGTCCATAGAGGGCGCCGGAGAGCCGCCCCCTCTCGCTCCCGCACCGCCACTGAAAGACAATACACAGATTCATGCATTGCATGAATCTGTGTATTGTCACCGCGGCCGCGCTGCCCACTATACATATGGCCGGCCTCCTGGTGAGCGCCGGCCATATGAATTAGAGCGGCGGCCGGCGGTGGGTGTAACTTGGAAGTGCCTATCAGAGCCAGCGGCTCTGATAGGCTTTCCGAATACAGCTCTCACGCTGTATTCGGCTTCCAAAAACTCCTCCCAGGTACGCACGGGGGTGCGTTCCTGGAAGAAGACTGTGTGGAGGTTTCAGCCAATCAGGTTCACCGGATCTGGTTACCGGTAACCTGATTGGCTGAAGCGACATCGAGGGCGGGAGAACACATCGAGGACGGCGCGGACCGAGGAAGGTAAGTGCAGGGCTGGGGGGGCTGCATTTGGGGGACAAACTGGCTGAATATGGGGGACAAACTGGCTGAATATGGGGGACAAACTGGCTGAATATGGGGGGAACTGGCTGAATATGGGGGACAAACTGGCTGAATATGGGGGACAAACTGGCTGAATATGGGGGGAACTGGCTATATATGGGGGACAAACTGGCTGAATATGGGGGGAACTGGCTGTATATGGGGGACAAACTGGCTGAATATGGGGGGAACTGGCTGTATATGGGGGACACGCTGGCTGCATTTGGGGGGAACTGGCTGTATATGGGGGACAAACTGGCTGCATTTGGGGGGAACTGGCTGTATATGGGGGACACGCTGGCTGCATTTGGGGGGAACTGGCTGTATATGGCGGACAAACTGGCTGCATTTGGGGGAACTGGCTGTATATGAGGGACAAACTGGCTGCATTTGGGGGGAACTGGCTGTATATGGGGGACAAACTGGCTGAATATGGGGCACAAACTGGCTGAATATGGGGGACAAACTGGCTGCATTGTGGGGGAACTGGCTGAATATGGGGGACAAACTGGCTGAATATGGAGGGAACTGGCTGAATATGGGGGACAAACTGGCTGAATATGGGGGGAACTGGCTGAATATGGGGGACAAATTGGCTGAATATGGGGGACAAACTGGCTGAATATGGGGGACAAACTGGCTGAATATGGGGGGAACTGGCTGAATATGGGGACAAACTGGCTGAATATGGGGGGAACTGGCTGTATATGGGGGACAAACTGGCTGAATATGGGGGGAACTGGCTGAATATGGGGGACATGCTGGCTGCATTTGGGGGGAACTGGCTGTATATGGGGGACAAACTGGCTGCATTTGGGGGGAACTGGCTGTATATGGGGGACACGCTGGCTGCATTTGGGGGGAACTGGCTGTATATGGGGGACAAACTGGCTGCATTTGGGGGAACTGGCTGTATATGGGGGACAAACTGGCTGCATTTGGGGGGAACTGGCTGTATATGGGGGACACGCTGGCTGCATTTGGGGGGAACTGGCTGAATATGGGGGACAAACTGGCTGCATTTGGGGGAACTGGCTGTATATGGGGGACAAACTGGCTGCATTTGGGGGGAACTGGCTGTATATGGGGGGGGAACTGGCTGCATTTGGGGGGAACTGGCTGTATATGGGGACAAACTGGCTGTATATGGGGGCACACTGGCTATATATATGGGGACACACTGGCTGTATATACGGGCACACTGGCTATATATATGGGGACAAACTGGCTGTATATGGGGGCACACTGGCTATATATATATATGGGGGCACACTGGCTGTATATGGGGGCACACTGGCTGTATATGGGGGCACACTGGCTGTATATGGGGGCACACTGGCTGTATATATATGGGGGCACACTGGCTGTATATGGAAACAAACTGGCTGTATTTGAGGGGGCAAACTTGTGGCGTTTGGGCACAGTGGCTGCGTTTAATGGGCACAGTGGCGGCAATTGATTTTTTTTTTTCAGTTTGTTTGCGCCCCCCCCAAAAAATTTTGAGCACCAGCCGCCACTGGAAGATACAGTTGTAGTACAGTTCGCTCCTGCAGGGGTAACACTACATATATGTGCATTCAAAATAACAAATCTTGAAGTGCTATTTTACTTTCACACAGTAAAATAGACATTTCATATGGTAAAAAAATTATGCCAAACACAAAAAAGGTTAAAGTGGTTGTAAAGCAAGAAGGTTTTTTTCATCTTAATGCATTCTATGCATTAAGATAAAAAAACCTTCTGTGTGCAGCAGGGATCAGCCCCCCCCCCCCCTAATACTTACCTCAGCCCCATCTCTATCCAGCGATGTTGCAGGAGAAACTTGGCCATCGGAGACTCTCCCTCCTAATTGACTCATTGGCTCCCACTGCTGTCAATCAAAGTCAGTTAGCCAATCAGGAGAGAGAGGGGGCAGGGCCGAACCGTGGCTCTGTGTCTGAATGGACACACAGAGCTGTGGCGCGGCTCAGATGCCCCCCATAACAAGCTGCTTTGTGTGGGGGCACTAAACAGGACGGAGGAGCCAGGTGCACTGACGAGGGCCCTGAGAAGAAGAGGATTGGGGCTGCTCTGTGCAAAACCACTGCATGGAGCAGGTAAGTATAACGTGTTTATTATTTTTAAAGAAAAAAAAAACGAGACTTTAGTATCACTTTAACCACTTAAGCCCCGGACCAATACGGGCCATTATGACCAGGCCCCTTTTTGCGATTTGGCACTGCGTCGCTTTAACTGACAATTGCGCGGTCGTGCGACGTGGCTCCCAAATTGGCGTCCTTTTTTTCCCACAAATAGAGCTTTCTTTTGGTGGTATTTGATCACCTCTGCGGTTCTTATTTTTTGCGCTATAAACAAAAATAGAGCGTAAAATTTTGAAAAAAATTACATATTTTTTACTTTTTTCTATAATAAATATCCCCAAAAAATATATAAAAAAACATTTTTTTTCCTTAGTTTAGGCCGATACGTATTCTTCTACATATTTTTGGTAAAAAAAATCGCAATCTGCGTTCATTGATTGGTTTGCGGAAAAATTATAGCGTTTACAAAATTTGGTATAGTTTTAAGGCATTTTTATTATTTTATTTTTTTTACTAGTAATGGCGGTGATCAGCGATTTTTTTCGTGACTGCGACATTATGGCGGACACATCGGACACTTTTGACACATTTTTGGGACCATTGTCATTTTCACAGCGATCAGTGCAATACAAATGCACCGATTACTGTGAAAATGACATTGGCAGTGGGGCGCTGAAGGGGTTAAGTGTGCCTAGGGGAGTGTTTACTACGTGTGGGGGCATGGCTATGACTGACACGTCACCGATCTCCGCTCTGATTACACAGAGCGGAGATCGCTGACATTGTCAGTAGAGGAGCTGGGAGATGTTGTGTTTACACTAACATCTCCCCGCTCCGAGCCTCCGTAAGACGATCGCGGGGATCCCCGCCGGGGTCCCCGACGTCGGCAGTTAAAGGGCCACGTACAGGTACGTAATTGTGCCTGTAGGAGCCATTCTGCTGACGTATATACAGGTCCTTCTCAAAAAATTTGCATATTGTGATAAAGTTCATTATTTTCTGTAATGTACTGATAAACATTAGACTTTCATATATTTTAGATTCATTACACACGACTGAAGTAGTTCAAGCCTTTTCTTGTTTTAATATTGATGATTTTGGCATACAGCTCATGACAACCCAAAATTCCTATCTCAAAAAATTAGCATATCATGAAAAGGTTCTCTAAACGAGCTATTAACCTAATCATCTGAATCAACTAATTAACTCTAAACACCTGCAAAAGATTCCTGAGGCTTTTAAAAACTCCCAGCCTGGTTCATTACTCAAAACCGCAATCATGGGTAAGACTGCCGACCTGACTGCTGTCCAGAAGGCCATCATTGACACCCTCAAGCAAGAGGGTAAGACACAGAAAGAAATTTCTGAACGAATAGGCTGTTCCCAGAGTGCTGTATCAAGGCACCTCAGTGGGAAGTCTGTGGGAAGGAAAAAGTGTGGCAGAAAACGCTGCACAACGAGAAGAGGTGACCGGACCCTGAAGAAGATTGTGAAGAAGGACCGATTCCAGACCTTGGAGGACCTGCGGAAGCAGTGGACTGAGTCTGGAGTAGAAACATCCAGAGCCACCGTGAACAGGCGTGTGCAGGAAATGGGCTACAGGTGCCGCATTCCCCAGGTCAAGCCACTTTTGAACCAGAAACAGCGGCAGAAGCGCCTGACCTGGGCTACAGAGAAGCAGCACTGGACTGTTGCTCAGTGGTCCAAAGTACTTTTTTCGGATGAAAGCAAATTTTGCATGTCATTCGGAAATAAAGGTGCCAGAGTCTGGAGGAAGACTGGGGAGAGGGAAATGCCAAAATGCCTGAAGTCCAGTGTCAAGTACCCACAGTCAGTGATGGTCTGGGGTGCCATGTCAGCTGCTGGTGTTGGTCCACTGTGTTTTATCAAGGGCAGGGTCAATGCAGCTAGCTATCAGGAGATTTTGGAGCACTTCATGCTTCCATCTGCTGAAAAGCTTTATGGAGATGAAGATTTCATTTTTCAGCACGACCTGGCACCTGCTCACAGTGCCAAAACCACTGGTAAATGGTTTACTGACCATGGTATTACTGTGCTCAATTGGCCTGCCAACTCTCCTGACCTGAACCCCATAGAGAATCTGTGGGATATCGGGAAGAGAAAGTTGAGAGACGCAAGACCCAACACTCTGGATGAGCTTAAGGCCGCTATCGAAGCATCCTGGGCCTCCATAACACCTCAGCAGTGCCACAGGCTGGTTGCCTCCATGCCACGCCGCATTGAAGCAGTCATTTCTGCAAAAGGATTCCCGACCAAGTATTGAGTGCATAACTGAACATAATTATTTGAAGGTTGACTTTTTTTGTATTAAAAACACTTTTCTTTTATTGGTCGGATGAAATATGCTAATTTTTTGAGATAGGATTTTTGGGTTTTCATGAGCTGTATGCCAAAATCATCAATATTAAAACAAGAAAAGGCTTGAACTACTTCAGTTGTGTGTAATGAATCTAAAATATATGAAAGTCTAATGTTTATCAGTACATTACAGAAAATAATGAACTTTATCACAATATGCTAATTTTTTGAGAAGGACCTGTATACCGTGAGCGGTCGGCAAGTGGTTAATTTCAGTATAAAAAATCATTCATGGCTCTTTCTATGTATGTCAGAAGTTCTGACATTTTCATGCAAAATGAGAAACGGACCTGAGCTTAACCACTTAAGCCCCGGACCATTTGGTAGCTAGAGGACCAGAGGTGAATTCAGAATTTTGCACTGCGCTGCTTTAACTGTAAATTGTGCGGACATGCAATGTTGTACCCAAACAAAATTTGCGTCCTTTTCTTCCCACAAATAGAGCTTTCTTTTAATGGTATTTGATTGCCTCTGCGATTTTTATTTTTTGCGATATAAACGGAAAAAGAACGAAAATTTTGAAAAAAAATGATATTTTCTACTTTTTGTTATAAGAAAAATCGAATAAACTCAATTTTAGTCATACATTTAGGCCAAAATGTATTCAGCCACATGTCTTTAGTAAAGAATTTACACAGCTTTAAATTTATGACTGCCTATCTCATTTCTTGAGGTGCTAAAATGGCAGGGCAGTACAAAACCCCCCCAAATGACCCCATTTTGGAAAGTAGACACCCCAAGGAAATTGCTGAGAGGCATGTTGAGCCCATTGAATATTTTTTTTTTGTCCCAAGTGATTGAATAATGACAAAAAAAAATAAAAAATTACAAAAAGTTGTCACTAAATGATATATTGCTCACACATGCCATGGTTAGATGTGGAATTGCACCCCAAAATACATTCTGCTGCTTCTCCTGAGTACGGGAATACCACATGTGTGGGACTTTTTAGGAGCCTAGCCACGTACGGGACCCCGAAAACCAATCACCGCCTTCAGGATTTCTAGGCACAAATTTTTGATTTCACTCCTCACTACCTATCACAGTTTCGAAGGCCATAAAATGCCAAAATAGCACAAAACCCCCCCAAATGACCCCATTTTGGGAAGTAGACACCCCAAGCTGTTTGCTGAGAGGCCTGTTGAGCCCATTGAATATTTTTTTTTTGTCCCAAGTGATTGAATAATGACAAAAAAAAATAAAAAATTACAAAAAGTTGTCACTAAATTATATATTGCTCACACATGCCATGGTTATATGTGGAATTGCACCCCAAAATACATTCTGCTTCTTCTCCTGAGTACGGGAATACCACATGTGTGAGACTTTTTAGGAGCCTAGCCACGTACGGGACCCCGAAAACCAATCACCGCCTTCAGGATTTCTAGGCACAAATTTTTGATTTCACTCCTCACTACCTATCACAGTTTCGAAGGCCATAAAATGCCAAAATAGCACAAAACCCCCCCAAATGACCCCATTTTGGGAAGTAGACACCCCAAGCTGTTTGCTGAGAGGCATGGTGAGTATTTTACAGCTCTCATTTGTTTTTGAAAATGAAGAAAGAATTTTTTTTTTTCTTTTTTTCAATTTTCAAAACTTTGTGACAAAAAGCGAGATCTGCAAAATACTCACAATACCTCTCAGCAAATAGCTTGGGGTGTCTACTTTCCAAAATGGGGTCATTTGGGGGGGTTTTGTGCCATCTGGGCATTCCATGGCCTCCGAAACTGTGATAGGCAGTGAGAAGTGAAATCAAAAATTTACACCCTTAGAAAGCCTGAAGGCGGTGATTGGTTTTTGGGGTCCCGTACGCGGCTAGGCTCCCAAAAAGTCTCACACATGTGGTATCCCCGTACTCAGGAGAAGCAACAGAATGTATTTTGGGGTGTAATTCCACATATGCCCATGGCATGTTTGAGCAATATATCATTTAGTGACAACTTTGTGCAAAAAAAATAAAAATAAATAAAATTGTCTTTTTTCCGCAACTTGTGTCAACATATAAAATATTCCATGGACTCGACATGCCTCTCAGTATATAGCTTGGGGTGTCTACTTTCCAAAATGGGGTCATTTGGGGGGGTTTTGAACTGTTCTGGCATTTTATACACAACATTAGGAAGCTTACATCCACTCTTCTAACCACTTGAAGACAAAGCCCTTTCTGACACTTTTTGTTTACATGAAAACATATTTTTTTTTGCAGGAAAATTATGTTGAACCCCCAAACATTATATATATTTTTAAAGCAAAGGCCCTACAGAATAAAATGGTGGGTGTTGCATTTTTTTTTCTACACAGTATTTGCGCAGCGATTTTTCAAACGCATTTTTTGGGGAAAAAATACACTTTTTTTTATTTTAATGCACTAAAACACACTATATTGCCCAAATGTTTGATGAAATAAAAAAGATGATCTTAGGCCGAGTACATAGATACCAAACACGACATGCTTTAAAATTTCGCACAAACGCGCATTGGCGACAAACTACATACATTTTTAAAAGCCTTTAAAAGCCTTTACAGGTTACCCCGTTAGATTTACAGAGGAGGTCTACTGCTAATATTACTGCCCTCGATCTGGCCTTCGCGGTGATACCTCACATGCATGGTGCAATTGCTGTTTACATATGACGCCAGACCGACGCTTGCGTTCGCCATTGGGCAAGAGCAGGGCAGGACAGGGGTGCTTTTTTTTTTTTTTTTTTTTTTTATTATTAATTTTGCTTTTTTATTTTATTTTTAAATTGTTCCTTCCATGTTTTTTTTTTTTTATCATTTTTATTGTTATCTCAGGGAATGTAAATATCCCCTATGATAGTAATAGGTAGTGACAGGTACTCTTTTTTTGAAAAAACTGGGGTCTAGACCCTAGATCTTTCCTCTGCCCTCATAGCATCTGACCACACCAAGATCGGTGTGATAAAATGCTTTCCCAATTTCCCAATGGCGCTTTTTATATCCGGGGGGGGGACATTCCCTCCCACTGCTTGTAAAAGCAGTCCAGAGGCTAATTAGCCACTAGGGTTGCTTTTACATTAAAGCCGGCCGCTGGCTGAAAAGAATGATACCAAGATGATACCTAAACCCGCAGGCATCAATCTGGTATAACCATTCAAAGTCCAGCAACATACCAGTACGTTGCTGGTCCTTGTTGGACATGTATTGTAATCTTTTTTTTTCATGCAGCCAGGTGGCTGAACGAAAAAAGAGATTGATCGGTGGGTATGCCCACCATTAGAATACCGACCTTCATCCACCCACTTCTAATGATGGGCATACATGCACCATTTATATATGCCGAAGCATGGGGGCATCCTCCCGCAAAAAAGTTATGCCGCACACACATGGTCGGACTTTTCCACGGGCAAGCCTCCGTCGGAATTTCGACCGTATGTACGCGGCATTAGGAGCAAAATCGCTCCTCCACCCCTGCTGCCCCAATGCTTCGGCATATTTGCTTCTTTTTTTTTTTAACTGTGGTGGTGAAATCACCTCCTACAGCACTGGAGTCGCAGGGATCAGGCCTGTCTCTGCGAACGCTGCAGTTATGTGTGTTGTGTTTTGTAAGTGACAGTGATCGATCGATACTGCACTTCGGTGGCCTGGGCTGGACGGAGGGGCAAAACGCAGGTGCTAGCAGGTATCTGGGCTGATCCCGCTAACACTGCGTTTTTGGGAACCCTAAACTGCTGGGGACGCTAGTATAGATCTGATCAGATCAGATATTGATCTGTTCAGATACTATACCACTAAGGGAGGTGTATGCTTCACGCGTGGGTGTTAGCGTTACTGGCACTAACCTGACGCTGCCTGGGGTGTGACGCAGACCCTCTCTGACGCTAAAACCTAATTGATATCACCCGCCGGGCGATCAGGGGGTTAAACCTTTATTGGGTTATATACGGCGGGTGCCCTGACACTATAAAAAGCAAACTAACTAACCAGCGTCACCCGTAACACTTATATGATGATTACTGGTGAAAGGGTTAACTAGGGGCAATTAGGGCGTTAAAACCTTTATTAGATAATATATGGGGGTACCTGACGCTATAAAAACCTGCGGCGAACCTAAAAAAAATTACTGGCTACCGATCTGCATCACCGACGCTAAGACATCGATCAGAAAAATGATCGCTTAGCGACAGTGGTGATAGGGGGTGAAAGGGTTACCTGGGGGGCGATCAAGGGGGTTAAACCTTTATTAGATCATTTATGGGGGGTACCCGACGCTATAAAAGCCTGCGGCGAACCTAAAAAAATTACTGGGTACCGATCTGCATCACCGACGCCAAGACAGCGATCAGAAAAACAATTGCTTAGTGACAGTGGTGATAGGGGGTGAAAGGGTTACCTGGGGGGCGATCAAGGGGGTTAAACCTTTATTAGATAATTTATGGGGGTACCCGATGCTATAAAAACCTGCGGCGAACCTAAAAAAAAAATACTGGCTACCGATCAGCATCACCGACGCTAAGACATCGATCAGAAAAACGATCGCTTAGTGACAGTGGTGATAGGGGGTGAAAGGGTTACCTGGGGGGCGATCAAGGGGGTTAAACCTTTATTAGATAATTTATGGGGGTACCCGACGCTATAAAAACCTGCGGCGAACCTAAACAAATTACTGGGTACCGATCTGCATCACCGACGCCAAGACAGCGATCAGAAAAAACAATTGCTTAGTGACAGTGGTGATAGGGGGTGAAAGGGTTACCTGGGGGGCGATCAAGGGGGTTAAACCTTTATTAGATAATTTATGGGGGTACCCGACGCTATAAAAACCTGCGGCGAACCTAAAAAAAAATACTGGCTACCGATCAGCATCACCGACACTAAGACATCGATCAGAAAAACGATCGCTTAGTGACAGTGGTGATAGGGGGTGAAAGGGTTACCTGGGGGGTGATCAAGGGGGTTAAACCTTTATTAGATAATTTATGGGGGTACCCGACGCTATAAAAACCTGCGGCGAACCTAAAAAAAATTACTGGGTACCGATCTGCATCACCGACGCCAAGACAGCGATCAGAAAAATGATCGCCAAGCGACGGCGGTGCTAGGGGGTGAAAGGGTTATCTGGGGGGTGATCAAGGGGTTAAACCTTTATTAGGGGGGGTTAGGGGGCTACACTGGACCTAAAACTAAATGTAGTGACACTTTTACAGTCACAAATGTCACTGATTGCAGTGATCAGTAAATAAATGGTCACTGCAATCAGTGACACTGTGACTGGGGGCTGGGGGGTGATCTGGGGGGGCTGGGGGGTGATCTGGGGTGGCCTGGGGGGGCGATTTATGTGCCTATGTGTGCTGGTGTTAGTGTAGTGTTAGTGCACTGACCTGTGTGTCTTCTCTTGTACGACGCTCGGTATATGTGAGCGCCGCACAGGAGATGACATCACTTCCTCCTGCTTTCTCTATCTGTGTTAACAGTACACAGACAGAGGGGGCATTTCTATTCGCCGGGAGCGATCGCGGGGGGGTGGTCGGAATCGAACGGCCGCCCCCCCATCTCGGAACGCTCCCAGACGAATTCCGACCGCTCACTGTACAGAAGGGGGGTCCGATCGGACCCCCCAACTGTACAAAGGCAATCACGTATGCTCTACGTGATTGTGCCTGTCGGTGCCATTGTGCCGACGTATATATACAGTGAGCGGTCGTTAAGTGGTTAAAGGAACAGTTTCACCTTGCTCATTTAGTGCCTTTGTTACCCCTACACACCAGTTAAAAAGTTTAGCAGCACACCAAATAAAGCTCATTTTTTTTCACTCCACATCTTATTACATGTGAACACCCTTGAATGGCCGTGGCCATGGATGGATGTGGTTGCTGTCAGCCTTTCATTGCTTTGTATGTGTAGCGGGGTCTCCTTTACGACTCTCAGGACTACCTTACCCAGAACCTCATTCGGCACCCAGGATGCAATGTTTCCACCCCAGAGACTCATGGGTGGGGTTATATAAGGAGGAGGCGAGGCTGCGCTCGGCCTCTTTGGGACACGAGACTTCAGTGGGGAGATCTTCCTGTGCGGATCCGCTGTGGTGCAAGGCCTGAAGCCTGGTGCCTTGCGCCATTACCCAACAGAGCCTTCCACCCCATCGCTAGCCTGGGTGGCATCTGACTCGGTTTCCTCAACCGCTGCTGAGCCGGAGACCAGACCGCTGCAGACGCTGTGTGTGGAGACACAGCAGGTGGAAGTTCCCGGACTGGGATCGCGTCCGGAGGGGTGAGCGAGCACCTGCTAAATCCATATACTGTATCATATTGTTAGGCCTACAGACTGCCGTGGCCCACCAGTTCATATTTAAGTCCCCACTGGAGATCCATAGCAGAACTGAGTCAAACGGATCTCTAGTGGAGTGTTCTGTGTTGGCATCTTTTACCCTTTGGATTACAAATGTGTTCCTGAAATGTGCACCACCGTTTAAAGACTTGCATGTGAAGAATTCATCCCCTAGAGACTGAGTTATATGGTCAGGCCTGGCCATCCAGATAGTTTATTTAGTTGCTGCGCCATAGGGCGCATAGTGAAGTACTGTTACACGTGGCGCGTGTGCGCCATATCTTACTAGTTATAGTGTGTCTACTGCTGCAGGGCTCTGCAGATAGATTCATGTGATCTGTTACAACTGTTGATTTTATTGCCAGTAGAAAGTAAACTCGTTATTCTTCTATCATTGCATTGCTGTCTGAACTTAACCATAGAGCATAAGATATATATATATATATATATATTACCCTAGACTAACTGTGCCAGAAGGGGGTCGAGTAAATTGCCGGGGGGTTGGCGGAGCTGTCTTCAGGGCCCAAACTAAATCTGCGGCCCTCTTAAGTGAAGGTATCGCTACACGTGGGGGTTCTCGTCCGGGATCCTGATACAGCAGGTGAACGCCAGAAGTACCGGCATGGACCCCATGGACCCACAAGCAGTAGAAGCGTGGTGCAAAGCCTCTAGGGCAGACCCAAACCGCTCAATAGTCATCAGCCTCCCTGGGGAGGAATATTCAACTGAAATGGTAGAGGAGTTAATAAAGTCAGTGTCCCCAGATCACACACCGTGGGTAACGGAGATAAAGTCAGACCCAGACATCTCATATCAGTATGCACTAGTAGAGTACTGGGACGGGATGCCGGAGGCTTGCAAGCGCAAGTGTGTGCGGACGCCAGACAACAGAACCTATAGGTTGGCGCACGCAGTAACTGTAAAGAAGGAGCCATCACCAACGGGATCACCGCAGGCTGCGGCCCGTACCTCACCAGAAAGAGGAGACAGGGTGACGCCCCCGGTGGCACCTGCACCTGCCACTGCTATATCACCAGAATTGATAAATGTAATAGGGGATCTGCTAACCAAATGTCAGAAGACAAGCACGGTTCATGTAGAGACTAGCTACCGGAGACTAAAGACATTCTCAGGGAAGCTCCCTGTCCCTGCAGGGGAGGAAGACTTCGATACTTGGGTGGAACAGGCATTACAAGCAGTGGAGGCATGGGAGGTGCCTGAAGCGCAGAAGAGGCAACGAGTGATAGAAAGCCTTAAAGGCGCAGCAGCAGAAGCGGTGAAAAGTTTCCGGTTTGGAAATACAGACTGCATGGCTCAAGACTGTCTAGCCATGTTACAGGAAGAGTTCGGTCAGTTAGAAAAGGTGACAGAGATGATCTACCAATTTGAACATACTTTCCAACAGTCAAATGAGAAGCTTTCAGAGTATGTCAGAAGACTGAACAAGTTGCTGTGCAAGATTGTCCTGAAGAAGGGAATGATGCCCCAAGATACAGATGCGGCAAGAATGAAGCAAGTCTTAAAGGGAGCATTACGCTCGGATCCAGTCTGGTTGCACTTGAAAACCTCAGGAGGAGGAACGTCACTGACTTACTCTGATTTGATAAAAATCATCAGAGATGAGGAGGCACTGCAGAAGGATCAGGCAATGATAAAGACATGCCCCTACACCAGTGATAGTTAACTCGCTCATGACTCCAGAAAGGGACTCAGAAGTGGACACTTTGAAATCACAAATGTTTCAGGTGTTAGAAATGCTAACCTCTCTGATGGCGAAAGACACTCAGGGTCCAGAGAAAGAGGTAGCGAGAAAGGAACTGTTCCCAGCTGTTTCGGCATCCGCATCTCTGCAAGACTGGGGGGACATAATCTGTTTTAACTGTGGGGGAGTTGGCCACATTGCAGCTACATGTTTTAGTCCCAAGAAGAAGAAAACGGATAACCGCAAGCCGGCGGGAAACTCCAGAGGGCCCCGGTGAAGGAGTCAACCGGGTGCCCATCATCTTCAGTGAGCTCCAAGCTGAATGCGAAGCGGAAGAAAAGAGGAGACAAAACCCCTCAGAGGAAACATAACATTCCTCAACAGAGATACACCCCAGAGAAAGGGGGCAAGTCCCCTCAGAAGAGGCACAGCATTCCCCCGAGGGGATGCACACCTAAGAAAAACAATAATATCCCTCAGCGGGTCTGTACACCCATTGAAAGGAGGGAAATCAATGCAAACCAGGCTCAAGAAAGACTAAAGTCCAAAGGGAGTTGGACGAGAGAGAGTCCGAAGGGAAAGGACCAGAAGAAGGCGACCCCTGCCAGGCCATATCCGGAGAAGCTGGTAGGTCCATCTCCTATAGTGCCCATTCAAGTGGAGGGAGTCTACACCAGAGCCATCTTGGATACTGGGGCACAAGTGACCCTATTATACCGGGATTTCTATGATAAGCACTTGAGTCATCTGCCCATCCAGAAGATAGAGGAACTGGAAATATGGGGGATTGGAACCCAGAGCTTCCCCTACGATGGCTATCTGCCCATCAAGATGACCTTTGACCCATCTGTGGCTGACACCCTGGCAGTTGTGTGCCCTCGGCCGCCAGGAGCCAACAAGAGTTCCCTTATAATAGGGACAAACACGGACCCGGTCAGAAGACTCCTGACCCCTCTAGTGAAAGAGAAGGGGCAAGCGGCCACCAAGATCCACCCCATGCTGAAGACGGCCTACCAATGGCTGGTCCTAGAGCAGAAGACCCCTGGAGAGGGGATAGGGAAGGTGTGGAGACTTGGAAGAGAAGGGGTAGTGTTGCAGCCCGGCGAAGTAACCTGTCTCAGAGCCACTGTGAAGCTTACTTGGGAGCAGCCTGGACCCTTTGTCGTGCTGGAGTCCGACCCAAGGGGAGAGTTCTCAGGTCTGGAAGTGATACCAGAAGTGATTCCGCTGAAGGCCCTGAAGAAGGCCCATTGTAGAGTTCCGGTGAGTGTTAGGAACACTACAGGTGGCCCCATGGAGATCCCCGCCAGAATGCTACTGGGCCAGGTGAGCCCTGCTGCCCCGGTTACCCTGTCAGAAGTCAAGGGGCCGGGTGAAGGAGGAGATGTTTGGGAGAAGCTGTCCATGGAAAACCTGAATCTGCCCAGGGCTTGGAAAGAGAGAGCCAAGGCCCAGTTGACCAGATGGGAGAAGATCTTCTCCAAAGAGGAGTTCTATGTGGGGTGTGCAAGGAGTGCCACCCATCGAATCTACCTCCAAGAAGACAAGCCCTTCAGAGAGAGGGTCAGGCGGGTCCCACTAGCAGATCTGGAGGATCTAAGGGAACAACTCGCAGAACTAAAAAGGACTGGTGTGATCCGGTAGTCTAGAAGCCCCTATGCCTCCCCGATAGTGGTGGTCAGGAAGAAGAATGGGTCGTTGAGGCTCTGTATAGACTACAGGACTCTCAACAGGAGAACCATCCCCGACCAGTACACCACTCCGAGGATAGAGGACGCTTTACAGAGTTTGTCTGGAGCCAAGTGGTTTAGCGTTATGGATCTCAAGAGTGGATACTACCAGATCCCTATGCGTCCGGAAGACAAGGAGAAGACAGCCTTCATAACCCCAGTGGGGTTCTTCAAGTTTGATCGAATGCCTCAGGGACTGTCTGGAGCTCCTGCAACCTTCCAACGTCTCATGGAGAAGACTGTAGGAGACATAAACCTTATTGAAGTCCTTGTATACCTGGACGATGTCATTGTCTTTGGGAGAACCCTGGAAGAACACGAGGAGAGGCTGGAAAAAGTGTTGAGAAGACTCAGTGAGGAGGGACTCAAGCTTTCGCCTGAGAAGTGTCGGTTCTACCAGTCTTCTGTGAACTATCTGGGGTACATAGTGTCTGAAGAAGGGGTGGCCACAGACCCTGAGAAATTGAAGGCAGTCACCTCCTGGCCCCGACCCACCACAGTAACAGAACTCAGATCCTTCTTAGGGTTCTGCTCCTATTACAGGAGGTTTGTGGAAGGATTCGCCTGAATTGCCAGACCATTGAATGAACTACTCAAGACCGAGGGGGAAGAGGACGACTCAGGGCCCAGGAATCCGGGAGAGTCGGTCAGAGATCAGTGGAACCAGAAGTGTGAAGAGGCCTTCCAGGCGTTGAAGAAGAGCCTAACCACTGCCCCAGTCTTGGCCTACGCAGACCCAACCAAACCCTATGAACTACATGTAGATGCTAGTCATGACGGTCTGGGAGGAGTACTTTACCAAGAACACGAAGGACAACTGCGGCCTGTTGCCTACGTGAGCAGGAGCCTGACCCCCTCTGAGAAGAACTACCCCACTCACAAGCTGGAGTTCCTGGCCCTTAAGTGGGTGGTAGTAGACAAGCTCAAAGACTACCTTTATGGGGTGGAGTTCACTGTGAAGACCGACAACAACCCCCTTACCTACCTTTTCACCACAGCAAAGCTGGACGCCACTGGACACAGGTGGCTGGCTGCACTGTCTGGATTCAATTTCAGCCTAAAGTACAGGCCAGGGGCTGGAAATCGAGATGCAGACGCTCTGTCCAGGAGATCTCATACCCCCACCAGTGACACAGAAGACTGGACTCAAGTGGCACCCGACGGGGTGCGGGCCCTTTGTTAAGGGGCTGAATTACAAGCCAGAGGAGGCTCGAGGGTAGAAGAGATAGGAGTTACCATGGTAGGAGTCCCCAAACAATACTGTGGAGTAACCCAACTGGAGGAAGACAATCTGCCGAAACTGTCCAAGAAGGAGCTGAGATGCGACCAATTAGAAGACCCCATGGGAAAATTGGTTCTGGAAGCCCTGGAGAACCAGGATCCAAACAGACTCCTGCGCCACTCCTCAAATGAAGCTCGCCTGTTGAGGAAAGAGTGGGACAGGTTGCAGGTGCATCAGGGAGTGGTCTACCGAAGGGGCCCCTCTGATGACCTGGAAGATAAATGGCAACTGTTCCTTCCAGAAAAACATCGAGAGACTGTTCTGATTGCCCTGCATGACAATCACGGCCACCTAGGGGCGGAAAAGGACCTTTCAACTCGTCAGAAGTCGGTTCTATTGGCCCTGCATGAGGGCAGAAGTAGAAGAGTACTGCCATTCATGTGCACGCTGCATCCAGCGGAAGACTTTACCCCATCAAGCTGCCCCAATGGGCCATTTACAAAGTCAAGGCCCAATGGATCTGGTATGCATTGATTTTCTCTGCCTCGAACCCGAACTGAGTGGACTAGGAAATGTTCTGGTGATAACTGATCATTTCACCCGGTATGCCCAAGCTTTCCCAACCAAAGACCAGAAGGCTTCCACAGTAGCCAAGGTACTTATGGAGAAGTATTTTGTCCATTATGGGCTGCCACAGCGACTCCATTCAGACCAGAATATATATCGGCCTAAACTGAGAAAAAAATAGTTGTTTTTTTTTTTAATTGGGATATTTATTATAGCAAAAAGTAAAAAATATTGTGTTTTTTTTCAAAATTGACAGTCTTTTTTTGTTTATAGCGCAAAAAATAAAAACTGCAGAGATAATCAAATACCACCAAAAGAAAGCTCTATTTGTGGGAAAAAAAGGACATCAATTTTGTTTGGGAGCCATGTCGCACGACCGCGCAATTGTCATTCAAAGTGTAACAGTGCTGAAAGCTGAAAATTGGCCTGGGAAGGAAGGGGGTGAAAATGCCCGGTATTGAAGTGGTTAAAGGCACAGGGACATACTGGACACCCAGCAAATAGCACAATGGCAGCAAAAGTGTCCAGTGAGTGCCCTCACCAGTATTCCAACAGTACAAACAAATGGCCACTGCCCCCACCTATAACTGGCTGCAAGTTCTCCCCACTCCCTCCCTAAATACTTACCTGAGTCCTCTCTCGATTCAGCGATGTGACCATCTGCAGCTGCATTGGTCTCTCTCCCTGCTCTCATATGCACAGAGGCAGCAGCGAGAGCCATTGGCTTCTGCTGCTGTCAATCAAATCCTGTGAGGAGGGAGCAGGGAGCCTGGCCAAGCTGTGATGTGTATACTATGGGGACACAGAGTGAAAAGGAGGAGTGGGGAGCACTGGCAGGGGACCCCAGAAGAAGAGAGGTATAAACCTATTTTTATTTTAGAAAAAAGCATTTGAGCCTTTAGTATCATGTTAATATCTAACTGTTTACAAACACTTATGCCTTGTACACACGATCGGATTTCCGTTGGAATAAAATCCGATGGATTTGTTTCATCGGAAATTCCGATTGTGTGTGGGCCCCATCTGACTTTTTTCCATCGGAGTAAAAAAATAGATTATGTATCCCCTTAACTGAATTGAGGATGAAGGTTACTTTAACTTATATATTTTTACAGGGATTGCTATCACAAAAGGTCTCCTGATGGACCTTATACGTATGCTTTCAATGCTTTTATATGTAACCTAGACATGTTTTTGTTCTGACACACACGTTGCCTTTTGTTGGTGTACCTTATCACTGTCTGTAATGTTTACGACAGTATCTGTCTTTCTTTGTTTCTCTATTGAATAAAATAAGATTGAATTAAAAAAAATAGAACATGTTTTAAAAATCCATGCATGCTCAGAATCAAGTCGACGCATGCTCGGAAGCATTGAACTTAATTTTTCTCGGCTCGTCGTAGTGTTTTACGTCACCGCGTTTTGGACCGGACTGATGGAAGTCAGCTTCATCGGAATTCCGACGGAAAATTCCATCGGATTTTATTCCATCGGAAATCCGATCGTGTGTACAAGGCATAAGGCACCATCAGACAGACACAATCTGTTTCTTTCTCTTTTGCAGTTATCTGTTTTCTTCCCTTGCCCTTGCCAAATTTCTGCTTCCAATAGTACAAGGATGTAAGGAATTCCATAGCCTGCTACAGTAGTAATAATCTTAATCTCCATTCCATACAAGCCATTGTACAGTATAGTTTTGTTTTTGTTTTGTTTTTGTTTTTTTGTTTGTTTTGTTTTTTGATTATTCTTTATTTATATTTCAAAGGAGATACATCCAATACATTATACATCTTCCATTGCATTTATATTCATAATATGTTTCTCATCCCATTCCTTTAATTAGTCCCATTTATTAAACATCTATCTCACCTCTAGACTTCATTATCAGTAGGTTGCCCTCCCTTATTTTCTTTATATGTACTTCCATAGGGGACAGCATATAGTATCCCTTTTTCTGTTGAATGTTTTTAATTCTCACAGCCTTACTTAGTTCTCCCTTGCGATTTTATATATCCCCCCCCCCCACCTCCCTCCCAAAGCAAACCTAGGACCATTCCAAAAAAAAAAGGGTTCCCCTCTCCGACCCCCTCCCCCGAGGGATGAACAACAACCTCCTGAGTACTTCTCTAACCCCAGGCGGACTCACTTCCCCATTAATCTCTTCCCTTCTTCTGATTGTGTAAATATATTCCATGATGACCAAATTTTAGTATGTTGCTCTTTTCTGTCTTGGGCCAAAAACACCAGCTCCTCTATAGCCCCCACATTTCTTACCCTGTTAAGCCATTCTGCAATTGTTGGAGGACTGGAGCTTTTCCAACATCTCGCAATGCACGACTCAGCCTCATTGACCAGGTGGCATAACACTGAGTTTTTGTACGTCTGTGTAGGTATTTGCAATACGTGCAACAGGAAAAACCCTGGGTCATCCGGCACTGGGTAGGTCTCAATTTTTTGAGCAATCCTTCGTACCTCTAGCCAGTATTGTCTGATCCCAGGGCATGTCCAATATATATGAAACAGGGTTCCCCGATCCCCGTTACATCGCCAACACTGATCAGAGACTTCAGGGAAAAACCTACCTAATTTTGATGGCGTATAATACCACCTAGTCAATCATTTATAATTTGATTCTTGAGTTCTAGTGCATATTGATGAATTTAACGCCAGATGTATTATCTTCTAATATTGAACTGGTGTAAAGGTCTTATTAAGGTTCCTTTCCCACTTTCTAATTGCTGGCATCTCATAATTCTCTGGTGGGGCCATTAGCAACATATATATCTTTGATATTATTCGATTAATGGGTTCCTTCTCCTCACAATATATTTTGAACCTAGTCAGCTCCCATTTAAAGTTACTCATTGGGCCCAATGTCTCCAGGTAATGTCGAAGTTGTAATGCCTGCCAATATTCTATTTCAAATCGGCCTCCCAATTGCGTCAAGTCTGCAATTGTGGGCCATGTATCTAATTGCAAAAAATGTGATACCTGAGTGTAGCCCTTCTCTCGAAGTCTCCGAAATGCCCTTATCTCCATCCCTGGCTCAAAACTTGGGTTTCCCAGTACTGGGTATAGTGGAGAGTATCCTGACGAGTATTTAGGAATCTGAGAAATTTTAGCACTTATAGACAATGTTGATCCTATAAGAGGGTGTTTTTTGAGGGAGTCCGGTAACTTTGTATAGCACCAAGGTGCTCTACCCAATGGTACCTGACTAATCTCTTGCTCCAATTCTATCCATAATTTGAATTCTGCACCAATCTATGACCCTTCCCAAATGGACTGCTTGATGATATTTAGACACATCTGGGACTGCTAAGCCCCCATAACATTTGGGGGGGTCATTTGGCTTCTACTAATCCTTGGTCGCCTGTTGGCCCATATGAATTTAGTAAAGAGTGCATTTACTTGCCAGAAGTAGGCCCTGGAAATTCCTATTGGTACGGCTTGAAATAGATACAAAATTTTTGGCAGAATATTCATTTTGATGGTGTTACAGCGGCCAAACCATGAGTGGAATAATGTTGCCATTTATCAAGTAGGGAGTTAACTGCTTTATATAGTGGGGGGAAGTTTACAGCAAAGACCTTCTCTAATCTTGGTGGTATATTTATCCCTTAGTATTTTAACGCCGACCCTAACCATTTAAAATTAAAATTGGGTTGTATGTTTTGCTGCGCTACTGAGGAAAGGGTCACCCCCATCGCTTCCGATTTCGCATAATTAATTTTTAAGTTTGCTAATGTCACATATCCTTCTATTTCCTTCATCAGATTTGGCAGTGAGACGTAAGGACGTGATAGAGAGAACATCAAATCATCTGCATAGGCAGAAATTTTATAGTTTTGGTCACCTATTTGAAGTCCCTGAATGTCTGGGTTCTGCCTGATCCTATTCAGTAGGGGTTCTAGGGAGAGGGAAAACAGCATCGGGGAGAGTGGGCACCCTGACGCGTTCCATTTGAGATTTTAAACGTCTACGAATAAATTCCGTTTACTTTTACCGAGGCCTGGGGTGAGGCATACACCCCCGCTATCCAACTCCGCATATGTTCTCCCATTCCCATTTGCCTCAATACTTCAAACATAAAACGCCAGCTAACCCTATCAAACGCTTCTCCGCGTCAGTACTCAGAAAAATACTGGGCGTTTTTGATGTGTTAGCATAGTGTACCACGTTGAGGACCTTTTGATTCAGCAACGGCTGGAGGTGGGAAGCAAGCAGTTTAGTAAAAGGTTTTAGATCTGTATTTAGCAATGAGATCGGGCGAAAGCTCCCGCACGGGTCCTTTCCTTCTTTTGGGATAACCGAGATATGTGCCATGAGTGCATCCGGCAGTAGTGCGGAAGCCCGGCCAATCTCATTGAATGCCTTTGTCATATAAACCCCTAATACTGGGAGGAAATATTTGTTGTATTGGATAGTAAATCCATCCGGGCCCGGTGCTTTCCCTCGTTTAACTGTTTTCATCACTGTCTCTAGTTCCTCTACTGATATAGGTATTTCTAATTTGTTACGATCCGGCGAAGACAACCTAGGCAGATGTGCTGTAAGGAGATATTCTTCCATCGTAGCCTGGGGCACCTGAGTTGGGGTCAGATTATAAAGGGAAGAGTAATATTCTCTAAATCTCTGGTCAATATCTTTAGGGAGTGAAATTAACTGTCCATTTTCCCTCTTTATATGGGGGTCATATACTGTCTTCCCTTTCTCTCTAAGTTTCCCTGCCAGTATTTTACTACACTTTTCCCCTAATTCACAGGTTACTTTTCTCCCTGCTTGTATTGCCGCTTTTATCTAAGTAGGTCTGTCAGTTGTCTCCTCATATGTGCCAGTTCTATCCCCACTAACGGCGTCTGTACTTTCTTATGTTGTACCTCTAATGCCTGGATTTCTCTTAACAAGTTTGCTATCTGTCCTTCTCGTGCTCTTTTTAATCGGGAGCCATGTTTTATCAGTACCCCTCTCATTACTACCTTGTGCGCTTCCCATATCATGCCTGGGTCACTCCCTGGGGTGTCGTTCGTCTGAAAATATGCCTCCATTTCTTTTGCTACGTATTCCCGAATTTCGGGGATCTGCAGCAAGCTTTCATTCAGACGCCAACGTGTCAGCAAAATTAGGCTGTACGCAGAGCATACAGCCAGATATCGTGTCTCTAATAGTAACACATTTCGTCTTAATGATATAATGCATCTTAAACTAAAATTCACTCACCTTCCATTCATCCCATTCATACAAATCAAGAAGAATCACCAGACTGGTCTCATCATCAAGGCCTCCCAGCAAAGACTGGTCGCCTTGAGCCTCACGGCTCCTTTTATTAAACTCCCAGCAGGAAGTGATGTCACAACATGTGACCTCCTCCATAGGAGGACACAGCATCTGACCTCCATGGGAGTGGTCATCAGAGGATCTCCTCTTCACAAAGGAAATGTCCATACAAGGTGTAGCGGGGTGTCTGTAAAACAAGTTAAAATGACAGGAGAAGTGATTGATGGGATATATGTTCCTCCACGGATGCTTAGATTTACAATCTAAGATAATACCAGCAAAGACTTTAGGATAAAGAAACATAGTTCTTTATCCTGTGTTGGTAAAGTTTGTTCCGGGGCTGGTTTTATTGGGAGCCTGATAGAGCTCTGGGTGGGACAGGCTCCCAGGTCCGTGGAGCCGCAGTTTGTTGGTTTCTTTCCAGGCCTTGATTAAGGCAGCTGGTCTCAGCTCTCAGTGAGAGAGTGTGTGTCTCTGAGTGAGGAGGCATACTGGAGCATGGCTGCTTATCCCTAAATTTTGGATGCAAGTTTGTGCAACTGTAAGGACACTTATTACCAAACCAAAGGACTGTTCAGACTACGGATACAGTAAAGCCCCGTACACACGATCGGTTTGACTGATGAAAACCGTCCGATGGATGGTTTTCATCAGACCAACCGATCGTGTATGGTACCCATTGGTCTTTTTTCCATCGGTTGGAAAAAATAGAATTTGTTTTAAATTTTTCCGATGGATAAAAAACCGATGGGAATTTCCGATCGTCTATGGGCAAGTCCATCGGTTAAAATACCCACGCATGCTCAGACTGAATTAGGAGACGGGAGCGCTCGTTCTGGTAAAACTAGCGTTCCTAATGGAGAGAGCACATTCGTCATTCTGCAAGTTATTGCTTCGTTTAATGCAGCGCATGTTTTGTTGCTTTAGAACGGTCTTTAAAATGTCATTTTGGCAGCAGATCTTTCTCATGAGTTCTGACAAATGTATGTCTTTCTTCTTTCTTGTGATCTTAGGAATAATTTGTTTAATTCTTCAAGGCCGACCTCCCAAATTACACCTTTTTATTTGTTTTTGTCTTTAAATTTGTTGTGCATTTTTTGGTGTGTCAATTTCTCAGAACAACATATTCTTTTTATTTTTTACTCATGGAGGTTGGTGTCCCTTGTTATTAATTACACATTGTATTTATGAAATCTTATTGCTACTTCCAAAAAAAAAACACATCAGGCATGTATGTTGGCTGAAATCAAATTTCCCATTTATTTCGGAAAAAAAACAAACAAAAACCGAAGGGCAACTATTCCGAAATTAGCAGAGAATATAAAGTCATTAGATCACAAATGCAGACCTGACTATGATCAATAATAAAATCAACAACAGCATGAAATCAGGAGCAGCAGCCAAAGACATACATCATCCCAAGCTGTGGTGCTCCATCAACCTTCAATTTCTGGATGAGCAGCTCGAGGCCAGGGAATCACCTCCTGCTCTTCCTTGTAGCCTTCCTTCCACGCCTCTCTGCAGCGTTCTCTCCACGGCCCCGTCCACGCACCCTTGCAGGCTGGGCCACTGTGGGTGGTGATGTGGCAGGAGGAGGAGGAGAAGGAGGAGAGGGATTGACCTGCTGCGAGATATGGGTGGCCTCAGTCAGCAGCCCCCTTGCCCCCATGTGTACGGCCATATAAATAAGGTGCTCACAAAGGGCCCGTTGTCCCGCCTTCATTCTGAGCAACTTATCCGCCAGATAGGTGCTAAACCCCTCCGTAGGGTTGAGGGGGGCTCTCATGATAGCAGCAGCCTCCTGAGTCATCTTTAGTGACTCCTCCTCCACTTGTGTCATCCGCCGTTGTTTTGGCGGTCTGACGTGGAGGGGAGCCACTTGGGAGACGGTGCTGCCACTAGGCCTGGGGACCTGCTGAGTCCCACTTGGCCCTGCCTCCTCCTGCCTGCCACACTCCTGACCCTCTTCCTCCTGGCTTGCCTCATCCTGTTTTTAAAAGAAAATGAAAAATTTGATTATTTGGGGAATCTATCACACACAATTTTGATCTCTTTCCTGTCTTTTTATTTTTGGGGGGGGGGGTATGATATCATTTATGGCTAATCCAAACAGTTCAACACAATATTACTTAGTGGACAATAATTATGATCAAAAATACTATACCTGGCTGAAGATGTGAAGATCTGGCTCTTCTAGCTCGGGAGGCTCCTCCTCCGCCTCTGCAAGGGGGGAGGGAAGGGTGGAAGGAACGCTGGAGGGAAGGGTGGAAGGAAGGGTTGAGGGAAGGCTAGAAATAGATTCCCTGGCCTCGATCTGGTCATCCATAAATTGAAGATGTCTGTAGTACCACAGCTTGGGCTTTACTACATCGTCGGCTGCTGCTCCTGATCTCTTTGACTGGCGCACTTCCTTGTATTTTTTTTTATAGGAATTACGCAGGTTGTTGATTTTATTATTGATCATAGTGTAGTCTGCATCTGGGATCCATGGCTTCATATCCTCTGCTAACTTGGTAATAGTTGCCCGACGTACATCACTCTTGTGGTACGCTGGGTGTTTCAGTTCCCACAGGTTGCGCTGTTCCTTATATTTTTCTATAAAAATCAGCATCACCTCCGGCTCTCGTAGTTTCTGCATCTTTTTGGAACAACAAGTAAAAAACAAAAGAAAAAAAAGTAAAGGATCAGAATTGATTCTCCTCAACTTATCACAATATTGCCCTTTACAATCATGAAACATTAGAGGCCACTGCAGGCCCGAGTTCCCTTCTTACCTTAGTTCACTTCGTTGGTTCACTTCCGGTCGTCCTTACTCCGTGCATCCCTAATAACTTCTTTCCCCTTTTTATACCCTGCGCATGCGTGTAACTCCGCCCTCGTCGCCCGCCCATGACGGACTTTTTCAGCATTTCCCCGCCCCTTAACGATCGGTGCACAGTGTGAGACGGCGACATGTCGCAGACACAGGTGGCTTCTTTAGTTGAAATTACCGACGAGGAAAGCCCGGAGGCGGAAACGTCACGATCCAGTAAAAAAAGATACAAGGCGACTAATATGTCTTTTTCTGAGATGGCGGAGATGGTGGACATTCTGCAGAGGAAGGATTACGACGGCAAGCATGGCCCATACGACACCCCTAATCTCCGGAAGTCACAAATTATGGACAACGTGGCGAAGACTCTCTATAAAAAATATGGGGTCAGGAGATCCAAGGAACAACTCCGTAAAAGGTGGTCAGACCTGAAGCTCAGGGAGCCGGAGCAGTATAGGAAGCTAATAAAAAGCATTGAAAAAGGTAAGTTTATTTTACTGTGTTCTTTCACATTGTAATATGTATTCTTCCATGTTTTGCACCATGTGCTTGGCTTGACTGGTTTCACATTTTAAAATCTCAACGTTTATGTTAAGTGGAGAATCCACTTATTTGCTAAATGTGTTGAAAAAAAAATTGCTGCTCTTCCCCCAAACATGTTTGGCACATATCCACGTAAACTACATGTGGGCATGCCTCATTTTACTTCAACAATGTTTATCTACACATTGTTGGCTAGATGATGTGTTGTAAGGAAATTTAGAATGTGAATGAAAGAATAAACTGTATTCTGGGTAAAGGAGATGACACTCCAGCAGTTGTGTACTCTTTTTTGTTCTTCATCAAGATACTATACTCTGGGCCACATAACCAAATTTCTTAACGGTGTCACACACAGGTGGTCCAGTGGATACCTTGGTGGTTAGCCAAGTGTATTTGTGAGTGTCCTCCAAAATAACATGTTGCTTTGTTGAGTTTGCAAGATCTCATATGTTCATCTTGAAACTCAGGGCCAAATATCAATTGGACCCCACTTTAAAACATTGAGAATCCATTTTCAGGCCTAAAAAGTTTGTGGGCTAAAGGATACATTTTTTTTTTACATTCCAATAGGGGAGAGGAGAGTGGGAGGACACCATGCTCATGAGACGAGGAACCCAACACCACAGAAACTCCCCGAAGATCCCAAAGCAGACAAAGTTCAGCAGGTTCAGGAAGCGGAGGGGGAGAAAGTGGAGGTGGAGGAAGGGGAGGTGGAGGAAGGAGAGGTGGAGCTTATCAGCACAACAGGTCAGTGTCTGTCACCACAACTTCAAGGTAAATACAGATGTAGGCCTGCATAGTTTTAAAATATTTGTTTCTTTTTAGGGACTGAACGTGGGGGTGTGTCAGGAAGTCCAAATCCTCCATTCTCGAGTGCCAGCGCCAAAATAATCATTCAGGAAATCATGGAATGCAGTAGCGAAATGGACATTATGAGAAAGAGAATGATTGTGATTGAGCAAAAATATAAAAACATGATAGATATTTTGGGGAGAATAGTGTAACCCCCCCCCCCCTTTTTGTGTGTTTTGTTATGTGTCAGAATTTTTCTATGGGATTTCCACCAGCCCAAATGTGGAGATGCACACACTGAAGACTCAACATGTGCTATCTGCCGTCACAGGATATCTATGTCCCTGTTTTGGGGGTGAAACCTCTTCCTCCCTCCTCAAGTAGGGGAGAGGAAGGGTTTTCACCCCCAAAGCACGTCCATTGATCCCCCATGATGGCAGATAACACATGTTTACCCTAGCCATGGGATCATGTTGAAGATACCCATTTGAGCCCCAAAAAGAAAGTGTGGTTCTTCACATTTGGGATGGATCAGGGGTAACATCACCCCATCTCCTGTTTGTATTTTTCACTGTGTTATTTTATTACTTTTTAATGAAAAAAAATGTGGCTTTGGACCCATGCATGTTTCTGCAAAAAAAGCCGCACAAAACACCCAAAAAAAAAATTCGAAAAAAAACCAAAACTGTGTTGCAATCAATAAAAACATTGGGGAAGTCGAAAAAAGGTGTGCCTTGTTGTTTCTATGCTCAATAGCAGTTCTGAAGATGCAAAATTAGTGTTTTTAACTCTGAGATTGGAGGCTATTTACTAAGGAGAAATACACTTGGCACTACTAGAACCTGGGAGACACATAAACCACAAATAAAAGAATAACAACACAAGTTTGTAGTAAATCAAATATTTTTGTTTATTTAAAAAAGGTAACATCAAAGGTCAGATGTGGTCTGGCATTGCGATGGCCCCCCTACCCGTGAAGTACTCTACGTATTTCTGACGTACTTCACGGGCACTTTGGGGGGCCAAGCTAGTACGGGCAGTGCTGAGGCCGGTCAGATTTATCAGTTCAGAGGGACCGGCCTCAGACCCAACTGATGACACATAATTTGTGGAGAATTTTCTTAAAAAATTGTGCAACAAGCAGCAGCAGTACACAATGTTGTTGAGTTTATAATCCGCCAAATTTATAGCTGTCTGGAACAGGTGGAACCGGCTGGCCATTATCCCGAAGGCATTCTCCACAACTCTCTGGGCTCTGGCCAGCCGGTAATTAAAAACCCTCCTCTCCGGGGTGAGGGTGCGTTGGGGAAACGGCCGCATGAGGTGTGGTCCTAGTCCAAAAGCTTCATCCGCAATGAAAACGAACGGTAGCCCTTCCACGTTCTCTGCATCTGGAGGCAGTGCAAGACCCCCAGCCTGCAGACGGTGAGCGAACTCCGTCTCAGCGAATACTCCGCCATCGGACATCCGGCCGTTCTTCCCCACGTCCACATACAGGAACTCGTACCGTGCCGACACCACCGCCATTAACACTATGCTATTAAAACCTTTATAGTTAAAATAGTATGACCCCGAACGGGGTGGCGGCACTATGTGGACGTGCTTCCCATCAATTGCCCCTCCGCAGTTGGGGAAATCCCACCGCTGGGTAAATTGGGAGGCCACAGTCAGCCATTCCTGTGGTGTGCTAGGGAACTGTGGAGTCAAACAAAAAGAAGACATTAGTACGGTTTATGTTTACAGTGCAAGCAGATTACACACAAAAACATTGTTGACCAACATCATTCTAACATTATTATTTAGGGGAGTATTTCCTACCAATAAACAAAGGCCCACTTAGCACATGCCTCACCCCCGCTGAGTGGACATTCTAAAATAATCTAAGGGGGGGGCCTAAGGTGATTGTGGGGGATCCAAAAAAAGGCTCTACCACTCTGCTGAGCTTGATTGAGAACTAAAAAATTCCTTACATCTTTAGGGGGGGGGGGGGGGGCGGGAGGGTTGTAAAACTACGCGGGCAATGACCCCAAAAAAAGGAAAAGGAAAATAGAAGGCTAGCTGGGTTTGCGCCCACGATAGCATGCTGGAGAGGTTAGTGAAGGGAAATAGGCATGTAGGGCCCAAAAAGGCATTTACAGGTAAAAAAATGCATGGGGAAAATGGGGACATTACCAGGATATTACAAACAGGCAAATTTGGGTTAGGAGGGAAAAAAAGAAGATTCAAAAACAATCAAAACATATAATGTGAGGTTAAAGGAGCAAAATTACCTTCATATAGTCCTTCTGCAGGACCTGAATGATGGCCGAACACGTCTCAGGGATAATGATCCCGAGAGCCTGGGGGAGATGCCTGTTGAGAACTTGAGGTCCTGCAAGCTTCTCCCAGTCGCCAGGTATCTCAACGTGGCAATAAGCCTCTGCTCGGCAGTGATGGCCTGGCGCATCACAGTGTCCTGCCTCGTTATATAGGGGGACAGCAAATCCAACAGACGTGAAATACGGGGTCCGTCATCCTGAGATAATTCCTGAAATCATCAGGATTATTCTCATGGATTTCCCGCAGCAGAGGCATATGAGAGAATTGGTCCCGCTGGAGCAACCAATTCTTAGTCCTTGAACTCCTCCTCACCCTGTTCACAGACTGAACTCGGGTTACAGTGTTAACTGCAACACCAAGCCCAAAGCCAGCACGAGCTCGAGAACGAGAACGCACTTCAAACATGGTTTTAAACCGGTCGGCTGGTCAGAACGCACTCAAACAGAACGCACCGTGAAACAGCAAGGCCTGAGAAGAACGACCTGAAAAACAGTAAACGAACGGCCAAGAAGGCACTGCAAGGCAGTAACGACCTGACTGCACACACTGAATCACAAATACAAACCCACAAGCACAAACTGAACACCAGGAAACGATCTGCAAAGCACGGAGACTGAAAAGCGCGAATCGGCTCTCACCAAACTTTTACTAACACGCGGTAACACGAAATCAGCAAAAGCAGCCCAAGGGGTGGCGCCATTAGATTTGTTCGGCCCTTTTATAGCGCGTTGTACGTTTTGTACGTGCCGTCGGTTTTTAAACTGATGGTGTGTGGCCAAGACTGATGTAAAACAGTTTCATCGGATTTCCGATGGTCAAATCCATCGGACGAAAATCCATAGGTTATCCGATCGTGTGTACAGGGCTTAAGGCTCGGTAGAGCAGAAGTTTATTTTGTTTGTTTGATGGCAAGATGCCCTTTTTCTTCTGTTGGAAATATCCTGTGCATTAAACATGGTGTTTTCCTAAAGAGACTGTGAGTTGTCCCTGCCTTGAGTCTGATCCCCCTACAAATTGGTGGCCTGAAGCGGGCACAAGACCCAGAGACTGTACCTCTTGCAGCTGCATTTTTTGTGTTGAAAAAATAAATAAGGGCCAGCGCAATTAAAGAGACAGTACGAAAATATTTTTTGTTATTCACGGGTACCAGTAAACTGTTAAGAAAATAGAGAAAATAATCAGACAGCTGGTGCAAGCACCTAAAAACCAACAAGAAACAAATCGCTTGTTGATAACGGCTACCCAAGTGGCCATGCAGGAGCAGAAGGAGTTCAATAAGCTCATACAGACTCAGGTAGAGTCCCTGACTGACAAAATCCTACGTGTGGATAATGTTTCAGGTCTACGCAAGCGAGTGCAGGCTGCATTACAGAAAATGACGGCCGAGGATGATGTGGAGGCTTTCCTCACGGTTTTTGAGAGGGTGGCAGAGCGTGAAGGGTTACCCCAGGACCAATGGGCTGAGGTCCTTGCCCCCTTTTTGACCGGGGACCCACAGAAGGCCTATTTTGATACAAATGCTGCTGAGGCCCGGCAATATGAAACTTTGAAAACTGAGATTCTGGCCCGCCTTGGCGTAACCATGGCTCTGAGAGCCCAGCGCGTACATGCTTTGCAGTTTAAGGTGGACCAACCTGCAAGGTCCCAGATGTATGACCTCATCCACCTCACACGGATGTGGTTACAGCCAGAGGTCGCCACCCCAGCTCAAGTATTGGAGAGAGTTGTAGTAGACCGCTTTGTGAGAGCCCTTCCAACCCCTATACAACGATTTGCTGGGAGAGCTGATCCTAAAAATGCCAATGAGTTGGTGGCCCTCGTGGAGCGGTACTTGTGTACTGAAGATTTTCTTAGGGGTGTAGTACCCACAGAATCCTTCTCCAAGAGACAGAAGCCCACCAACCCGGGAAAAAGCGATCCCGCCCTAAAGTGGGGGAAGAAGGAAGTAAATGCGATTGAGGTTCCTGAGGCACAAGGAGTGAAGAGACTCAATCACCAAAGGGAGACTCGCCAGGACCGGGGTCCTATAGTGTGCTGGCGTTGCCAAGAACCGGGGCACCTGGCTGTCAGTTGTCCGCTAAACCAAGAATCTATGGATTACAGTGTGACCCAGAAAGGCTCTTTTGTTGCTACACCAGGTGACACCCCACAACAGCCCGGCGGCACTGAGAAACAGATTTGTGTCATTAAAGTGGACGGTTGCCAGATGACTGCCTTGCTGGATTCTGGCAGTTTAGTAACTTTAGTGCATGCCAGCCTTGTGAACCCCCAAAAGTTGCAGCGACAGCTAATGGGCGTGGTTTGTATTCATGGGGATACCAAGTGCTACCCCACGGCCGTGGTATCTATCGAGTCTCCCTGTGACACTATGGACCATGAGGTTGGAGTAGTCCCAAATCTCATGTATAACACTGTCCTGGGACGAGACTTCCCTTTTTTCTGGGATCTATGGGATAACGCCAAGGGAGCAAGGCCCCCAGTGGGATCGGATTCCTACTGCCCAGAACCGCTGGAGGAACCAAACGAAGAGAAAGAGTCTGCCCATTTTCCCTTGGAGGTCCTTGCAGGGGACCCAGAGAACCCCCATCCAGAGTTAGACCTGCCGGATCTACCCACGACCCGCAAAAAGTTTGGCACGGCCCAGCTTAGGGATCCAACTCTAGCTAGGGCAAGGGAACAGGTAAAAGTGGTAAATGGGGTACCCCAAGAGCCAGGGGAGGAGACCATATTCCCGCATTTTGCTATGGAAAATGACCTGTTATACAGAGTCGATGAAGTACGAGGAGAGAGACTTGAACAGTTGCTAGTACCTCAACCTCATAGACGCATGGTACTGGACCTGGCACATTCTCATGTTCTTGTAGGACATTTGGGGGTGGTTAAAACTAAGGAAAGAATATTGCAACGGTTTTATTGTCCAGGTTTACACAAAGAGGTGAAAGTGTACTGTGAATCCTGCCCAGTTTGTCAGCTCACTGCTCTGATCTCACATTTCCGGAGTCCATTGGTACCTTTACCCATCATTGAGGTGCCCTTTGACAGGATTGCCATGGATATTGTAGGTCCCTTGGTTAATTCCACTAGGGGGCACCAGTATATTCTGGTTGTTTTCAACTATGCCACCCGGTACCCAGAGGCAATCCCGCTAAGGAACCCCTCAGCTAAGAGTATTGCTAAAGAGCTTTCTCTTATGTTTTCACGTGTCGGTATTCCTCGGGAGCTGCTAACAGACCAGGGCATGCCCTTCATGTCAAAGATTACTAAAGAGTTATGTAAATTGTTTAAAATTAACCACTTACGCACTTCTGTGTACCACCCACAAACAGATGGTCTAGTGGAAAGGTTCAACAAAACGCTGAAAGGAATGTTAAAGCGAGTGGTCGCGGCAGATGGTAGGGAATGGGACTGCCTCTTGCCCTCTCTCATGTTTGCTGTACGGGAGGTACCCCAAGCCTCCACTGGCTTTTCCCCTTTCGAGTTGCTGTATGGCAGACACCCGAGGGGCTTATTAGATATAGCAAAAGAGACCTGGGAACAAGAGGCAACCCCACTCAAAAGTGTAGTGGAACATATTGCCCAGATGCAAGACCGGATTGGTAAAGTCATGCCCATTGTTAAGTCCCACTTGCAACAGGCTCAGCAGGCTCAAGCTAGAGTCTATAACCGTTCAGCTAGGATCCAAACCTTTAACCCCGGTGACAGAGTTCTTGTGCTGGTACCTACGGTGGAGAGTACATTTCTGGCGAAAAGGCAAGGGCCATACAAGGTTGTAGAACAGGTGGGGGAAGTTAACTATAGAGTACACCAGCCTGGAAAAAGGAAACCCTACTAAATCTACCATAGCAATCTATTGAAGCCCTGGAAGGACAGAGAATACCTTATGGTCCAAGCACCCTTGGCGATGACTACCGCAGGTCCTTCTACCCTGCCGGCGGTGGAGATCGCTGAGGCCTTGTCCATAAGCCAAAAACAAGAGACCAAGGAATTTCTGCTAAGAAACAGGGAGTTCTTCTCTGATCTTCCAGGGGTAACTTCAGTAATAAAGCATAATATTGTGACCGAGCCAGGGGTGAAAGTTAACTTAAAACCTTATCGCATCCCAGAGGCTCGACGCCAAGTAGTCTCAGAGGAAATAAGGAGGATGTTGGAGCTTTATGTAATAGAAGAATTCCATAGTGAGTGGTGTAGTCCAATCGTCCTTATTCCCAAATCGGATGGAAGCATCCGATTTTGTAATGATTTCAGAAAGTTAAAATAGGTGTCAAAATTTTACGCTTATCCAATGCCCAGGGTAGATGAATTAATTGAGCGTCTAGGACAGGCCCGATATATCACCACCGTGGACCTCACGAAGGGGTATTGGCAAATACCACTTACAGAACGGGCAAAAGAGAAGACAGCCTTCTCCACGCCTAAGGGGCACTGGCAGTATAAGAGGATGCCATTCGGCCTACATGGGGCCCCAGACACTTTTCAGAGGATGATGGATCGCATCCTTAAACCCCACCACGCCTATGCATCTGCGTATTTAGATGATGTGGTAATTTTTGGTGCAGATTGGGAGAGCCACTTTCCTAAAGTGCAGGCTGTTATTAACGCCCTCCGTCGTGAGGGTCTGACAGCCAATCCTAAGAAATGTGCTATGGGACTAGAGGAGGCCCGGTATCTAGTGTACATTTTTGGCTGGGGGATAGTAAAACCCAAAGTCACAAAAATCCAAGCAAAGTTGGCCAAGGCACCTGAATAAAAAACAGGTCAGGGCTTTTTTGGGGTTAGTAGGCTACTACAGAAGGTTTGTTCCCAATTTTGCTACATTAGCCGCTCCCCTTACAGATCTTACCAAGGGGGGTAAGTCCTCAGTGATAACTTGGTCCCCAGAAGCTGAGAAAGCTTTCCAGAACTTAAAGATTGCCCTGTGTAATAGCCCTGTCTTAATCACCCCGGATTTCACACAGGAAATTATAGTGCAGACGGATGCTTCAGAAGTGGGATTAGGTGCAGTTTTATCCCAAGTGCTGAATGGGGAAGAACACCCCATAGCGTTCTTAAGCAGAAAGTTGACCCCTGCTGAAAAAAGGTACGCCATTGTAGAACGGGAATGTCTAGCCATCAAGTGGGCCCTTGAAAGTTTGAAATATTATCTGTTAGGGCGACAGTTTAGGCTCCTAACTGACCACGCCCCACTCAAATGGATGGCCCAAAATAAGGAGAAAAATGCAAGGGTTACCAGATGGTTCTTGGCTCTACAGAATTTTAAATTTCTAGTAGAACATAGGCCAGGTAGCCAGCAAGCTAACGCAGATGCCCTCTCCAGAGTTTACAGTCTGTTTGCCCAAGGTGCTCAACCCCCCGAGTTTGAGCAGAGGGGGGAGATATGTAGCGGAGTGTCTGTAAAACAAGTTAAAATTACAGAAGTGATTGATGGGATATATGTTCCTCCACGGATGATTAGATTTACAATCTAAGATAATACCAGCAAAGACTTTAGGATAAAGAAACATAGTTCTTTATCCTGTGTTGATAAAGTTCGTTCCGGGGCTGGTAGAGCTCTGGGTGGGACAGGCTCCCAGGTCCGTGGAGCCGCAGTTTGTTGATTTCCTTCCAGGCCTTGATTAAGGCAGCTGGTCTCAGCTCTCAGTGAGAGAGTGTGTGTCTCTGAGTGAGGAGGCATACTGGAGCATGGCTGCTTATCCCTGATTTTGGATGCAAGTATGTGCAACTGTAAGGACACTTATTACCAAACCAAAGGACTGTTCAGACTACGGATACAGTAAGGCTTGGTAGAGTAGAAGTTTATTTTGTTTGTTTGATGGCAAGATGCCCTTTTTCTTCTGTTGGAAATATCCTGTGCATTAAACATGGTGTTTTCCTAAAGAGACTGTGAGTTGTCCCTGCCTTGAGTCTGGTCCCCCTACAAAGGATATCCCTTCCAACAGGGTTATTTAAATACATACAATACATGAATACACTGATGGCTAAAGTCTTATGGGCGTGTCCGGGCAGGGAAAGCGTGTATGCTCTTAACATGGACACTCTCCCTGACTCTGAAAACACTCACAAGCTCTCATATTACCGCTGATAGGAATCCTTATTCTACGCTATTCCATAGAATAACGCATATTCAGAGTATACTATTATTGCTTGTGGGAGGCTATCTGCAGGCGCGCACTATGAATCCCGACCAATGCTGATCAACACACCGCAGAGACAAGAGCGCACATCTGCCTATAACCAATGATGTTGTTGCAGAGCGAGCATATCCCCTCCTCAACGATCGTCTGTGCTAAAGCACAGAGGGCCCCTCATCAGCTACTTACACATTTCTGCCAGGCTAATACAGTAAACCTTGGATTGCGAGCATAATTCATTCCGGAAACATGCTTGTAATCCAAGGCACTTGTATATCAAAGCGAATTTCCCTATAAGAAATTATAGAAACTCCAATGATTCGTTCCACGACCATTTATTCATAGGTCCTTCAGTTTATAGTCCATATAAAAAGATCATAGCAATGTGATAGGTTGTGTTACCTCAAAATGTCCTCCCACAAATGGCAGCCTCCACAAGGATTAGAAGAAAAATCCAGCAGGGACTACAGAGTATAAAAAAGAAGAGAGGCACCTCTAAGTGTAGCAATATGGTTACATTTAATGAAGGTACAACATTTAGCAACTTGGTCTATGTGGACACCTTTCCCCCGGATGCCTGCATACTTAGATGTGCCTCGTTTAATCATCAACCATGTGAGTTGCTAAATGTTGTACCTTCAATAAATGTAACTGTATTGCTACACTTAGAGGCGCCTCTCTTCTCTTTTATAATCAGTTGTGACATGACACTACTTGTATATCAATACATTTCTTGTATATCAAGTCAAAATTTATTTAAAAATGTTGCTTGTCTTGCAAAACGCTCTCAAACCAAGTTACTCTCAAATCAAGATTTTACTGTATTACTTTTCTAAAATAGACTGTTGTTTACAGGGCTCAATGGCTGAAGCTAAAATTATAAACATAGCTGAACTTATGACTTATTCCTCCTCTGCTTTGTAGGTCTCCCTTAAAAAAACGAATTTCAAGATGAATTTCAGGAATGGAAATTTTTACATAGTTACTGTGAATTTAGTCTATACCTAAACTTCAGCTTTAAAGAAACTCTGATGCTAGATAGTAGATACTGTTTATTTCAACAACAAAAAATTAGTTGACTCTCCTGCCTTAAAGCGGAGGTTCTGCGGTCCATAGTTTTTTTTTTTTTCCAGTCCATTAAATTGCGTTACAGATGACTATTTAGTACTCACTCGTCCTGCGCTTTATTACATCCCCCGTCCGTTTTGGTAAAAAAAAAAACGTTTATAAAAAAGGTTGCTGTTTTCCCATTTTACTTGTGGGCATTCTGAAGCCCACAAGCACAGACTTCCGGGTAGCGGTGAATGCGCGTCTCCCGGCATTCACCGCTCTATCTGACGTGATAAGTGTTGACGGCGAGCAGCGCCGTCAACACTTCCTGGTTGCCATCACAACGGGCGGAGGCGTCGGAAGTTCCCGCCCCGTTGTGATGGCAACCAAAAATACACAGGTCAGTACGGGGAGGGAGAGCAGATGATCTCGCAAGATTTTGCACGCAGCAGCGATCCGCACTGACTCCTGGGAATGCTGACACTTAGCTCCCAGGAGTCGGGGAAAGGAATGTGCACGCCCACTCCCGCGGGAGTAAGACAGGAAGTACCATAAATAAAACAGAAAATATAAGGTAATTACAACACTTATAAAATAATTTTTTGTCATTTGCGCATCTATGCAATGCACAGAAGTGTATAGCATTAAGTCAGTAATTTGGGTGAACCTCCGCTTTAACCACTTGACAACTGGGCACTTAAACCCCCTTCCTAACCAGACGAATTTTCAGCTTTCGGTGCTCTCACATTTTGAATGACAATTACTCAGTCATACAACACTGTACCCATATGAAATTTTTGTCCTTTTTTCACACAAATAGAGCTTTCTTTTGGTGGTATTTAATCACTGTTTTCTTAGTTTCCGTTATAAAATTTTGCAAATTAGTATTTTTTCTTCATAAATTTTGGCCAAAATTTATACTGCTACATATCTTTGGTAAAAATAAGTACAAATTGGTGCATATTATTTGGTCTTTGTGAAAGTTATAGAGTCCACAAGCTATGGTGCCAATACCTGAAAATTGATCACACCTGAAGTACTGACGGCCTATCTCATTTCTTGAGACCCTAACATGCCAGAAAAGTACAAATACCCCCCAAATTACCCCTTTTTGGAAAGAAGACATTCCAAGGTATTTAGAAAGAGGCATTGTGAGTTTTTTGAAGTTGTCATTTTTTCCCACAATTCTTTGCAAAATCAAGATTTTTTTTTTCATTTTTTTTTTTCACAAAATTGTCCATATTAGCAGGTTATTTCTCACACACAGCATATGCATACCACAAATTACACCCCAAAACACATTCTGCTATTCCTCCCGAGTATGGTGATACCACATGTGTGAGACTTTTACACAGCGTGGCCACATACAGAGGCCCAACATGCAGGGAGCATCTTCAGGCGTTCTGGAGCACCCAGGCCAATTCTGACATTTCTCTCCTACATGTAAAAATCATCATTTGTTTGCTAGAAAATTACATAGAACCCCAAAATATTATATATTTTTTTTTAGCAAAGACCTTAAAGAATATAATGGTGGTCGTTGCAACTTTTTATCTTGCACGGTATTTGCGCAGAAATTTTCTAACGCGTTTTTTACGGAAAAAAACTGTTTTGTGCTTAAAAGAAAAAAAACAGTAAAGTTAGCCCAATGTTTTTGCATAATGTGAAAGATGAAGTTACGCCGAGTAAATAGATACCTAACATGTCACCCTTCAAAATTGCACACGCTCGTGGAATGGCGCCAAACTTTGCTACTTAAAAATCCCCATAGGTGACGCTTTAAATATTTTTACTGGTTACATGTTTTGAGTTACAGAGGAGGTCTAGGGCCAAAATTATTGCTCTCGCTCTAACGTTCGCAGAGATACCTCACATGTGTGGTTTGAACACCGTTTTCATATGTGGGCGGGGCTTACGTATGCGTTCATTTCTGCATGCGAGCTCGCGGGGGCAGGGCGCTTTAAAAAATATATATATATTTTATTGTTCATTTTACTTTATTTATTTTAGTTTGACATGTTTTTCCGCCCCAAATTTTTTTTTGATCACTTTTATTCCTATTACAAGGAACGTAAACATCCCTTGTAATAGGAATATGGCATGACAGGTCCTCTTTACAGTGAGATATGGGGTCAATAAGACCCCACATCTCACCTCTAGGCTGGGAAGCCTGAAAAAAAAGGAAAAAAACAAAACAATCTTGGCTTTGATCGTAGCGGTGAGTCGGTAGAAGCACCGGAGGGCAGCGGGAGGGGGGGCATCCCCTCTCACCTCCCGTAAGAGCGATCAAGCGGTGGAACGGCCGCTATGATCGTTCTTATGGTGCAGGGAATCGCCGGCTGAAAAAGCGAATATCTGAATGATGCCTGTAGCTGTACCCATCATTCAGATATCCCTGCATAAAGTTAAGGACGTCATATGACGGCCGGCGGGCGGGAAGTGGTTATTGCAGAGTATTGCCGGGTATTGCGGAGTATTGCCGGGTATTGCGGAGTATGGCCGGGTATTGCGGAGTATTGCCGGGTATTGCGGAGTATTGCGGGGTATTGCCGGGTATTGAGGAGTATTGCTGGGTATTGCCGGGTATTGCCGGGTATTGAGGAGTATTGCGGAGTATTGAGGAGTATGGCAGGGTATTGCGGAATATGGCAGAGTATTGCACAGTATGGCAGGGTATTGCACAGTATGGGCAGAGTATTACACAGTATGGGCAGGGTATTGCAGAGTATTGGCAGGGTATTGCAGAGTATTGGCAGGGTATTGCAGAGTATTGCACAGGGCATTGCAGAGTATTGGCAGGGCATTGCAGAGTATTGGCAGGGTATTGCAGAGTATTGGCAGGGTATTGCAGAGTATTGCACAGGGTATTGCAGAGTATTGCACAGAGTATTGCACAGGGTATTGCAGAGTATTGCACAGGGTATTGCAGAGTATTGCACAGGGTATTGTACAGGGATGGCTGAGCAGGGATGGATGGATGGCTGGATCTGTGACTGCAATTGTCATAGATCCAGCCCACAGCTGACATGATCTGACATGGGGGAGGGAGCTGACATGATCCGCTCCCTCCCCTCTCCTCTCACACTGTACCGATCGGTACACAGAGGGGAGAGAGGAAACCGGCGTCATCACATCATTTGACGGAGCGATCACGTTGTAAACGGCCGCGATTAGCGGCCATCTACCGTGATCCGTGATGCGCCGGGTCTTCCGGACCCGGCGGTCACGGATATTTCCTTGAGCGCGCCCCAGGGCGTGCGCGGGAGCAAGATTCTGGGAGGACGTCCCTGGGACGTCCACCCTGGATAACTCGACCGCGCTGTAGACGTCTTTCGTCCATGGCGCGGTCGGCAAGTGGTTAAAGGGGTTGTAAAGGTTCATGTTTTTTCACCTTAATCACTTTTCCACCGAGGACGTCATATGACGTCCTTGACTTTGTGCTGTGATATCTGAATGATGCCTGCAGCTACAGGCATCATTCAGATATCACTGTTTTCTGCCAGCAATTCTATGCACGATAAGAATGATCATAGCGGCAGTTCCGCCGCTTGATCGTTCTTATAGGCGGCGGGATAGGACGTCCCCCCTCCCGCCGCCATCCGGTGCTTCTCCGGGCTCTCCCGTGCCATCGGGGGCCCGGAGAACGAATCGGCCGGCGCCGGCTCACGACGATAGAGATTTCCAGTGACCAGTTGGTCACCAGTCATCTCTATGATCGTCGGAGGCCCGGGTGCGACGTTGCGACGCCCGGGGATCGCGGCCGTTGGCATGAGATCGGTGAATTTTTTTCACAATCTCATGCTTTCAAGTCTGGAGGAGAGATGTGGGGTCTTATTGACCCCACATCTCTTAATAAAGAGGACCTGTCACAATGATTCCTATTACAAGGGATGTTTACATTCCTTGTAATAGGAATAGAAGTGATCAAAAAAAAAAAAAGTGTAAAAAATAAAATAAAAATTATGTAAAAAAATATTTATTTTTTTTTAAAACGCCCCTGTCCCAGGTAGCTCGCGCTCAAAAGCGAACATGCATGTAAGTCCCGCCCACATATGTAAACGCCTTTTAAACCCCACACGTGAGGTATTGCCGCGTGCGTTAGAGCATGTGAAACAATTCTAGCACTAGACCTCCTCTGTAACCCGAAAATAGTAACCTGTAAAAAAAATTAAAGCGTCGCCTATGGAGATTTTTAAGTACCGAAGTTTGGCACCATTCCATGAGTGTGCACAATTTTAAAGCATGACATGTTAGGTATCTATTTACTCGGCGTAACATCATCTTTTACATTATACAAAAAAATTGGGCTAACTTTACTGTTTTGTTATTTTTTAATTCATGAAACCTTTTTTTTTCCCCAAAAAAGGCATTTGAAAAATTATTGCGCAAATACCGTGCGAGATAAAAAGTTGCAATGACCGCCATTTTATTCCCTAGGGTGTCTGCTAAAAAATATATTTATATAATGTTTGCGGGTTCTGATTAATTTTCTAGCAAAAAAATTATGATTTTTACATGAAGGAGAGAAGTGCCAGAATAGGCCCGGTGGAGAAGTGGTTAATGCATCCTATGCATTAAGGTGAAAAAACATCTGACATTTACCGGCCCCCCCAGCCCCCCGTTTTATTTACCTGAGCCCTAGAAAGTCCCAAGTCGCGAACGCGATCGATCTTTGCCCGGGCTTCTCGGCTCTTCATTGTGTAGCACACAGACCCCTCTTCCTTACCTTTGGCTCACTTATAGGAAAAGGGGCACACCATGCCACATGCCCGTACCCTCCTGTATGAAGAGGTTGAGCGGTGTAATGTACCTGGGTCTTTATGGTCAGGTTCTCCAGAGAATGGTTCCCGTCTTCACTGCAATAAAGACAAGTCTCTATTCCCCAATAACTCCAAGGTCCACACCAATTGCAACTCCAACGTAGAGTTTATTTTCTCTTATGCATAGTCATTTATATAGAAAAGGTTGGAGGAAGATCAGGACAGCAAGAGGTGTTGGAGTAGGTCCAGGCACAAACAAATACTTATTCACTACCCATATCTTCAGGTAGTCTCAGCTCATCCAGATAGTCTCCCATTAGAGTGGATCCTAGCAGCCAGACTGATGCTCGAATTACATTACACACAGTCTCTGCACAAACTCTGCCACAGATCTGGTGAATGTTAGGCCTCTGCCACAGACCTGGTGAACGTTTGGTCTCTGCCACAGACCTGGTGAACGATGGTTCTGGTATTAGGCCTCTATCAGGAAGATGACATCCCTCCGGAGAGTTACCAGGCCCCTTCCTTCACTGTGATCTCTCACCAGTCCCTCTGTCAGGACCTGGGCTTGAAACTGGGACCTCGTCGGTGTCTGGCGTTGACTCTTCCCACTGAGATGAGATGCTGGACAGCTGGATGCTGGATCGGGGATGCTGGACAGCTCCCTGCCTGATCTGCTGGACAAACCTGTTCCAATGGACAACCCTGCCTTGAGTCTTAATTAATGTTGAACCTTGAACTGCTTGCTCCTCCCATGAACTTCCTATAAAAGTCTTGCCTCAGCACTTCCTCTTTGCCAGGTTATTGTGCCTTCCCTGCCAGTGCCTTGCTGTTGTTTGTCCTGATGCCATCTGTACCTGCAACCACCCGTGTTTGACCCTCGGCCTGTTCCTGGACTACTCTACTGCCTGATCCCAATCTGCAACCACCCGTGTTTGACCCTCGGCATGTTCTTTGACCACTCTACTGCTTGATCCCAACCTGCAGCCACTCGTGATTGATCCCTTGGCTTGTTTTCTGACCACGCTGCTGTTTCATCCTTGTCTGTTTATCTGCTATTGGACCCCGGCTTGCTCACACTCTGGTGGGGCAAACTTGAGGACCGCGACCTGGTACTAGCTTGCAGCTAAATCCATCTCCACCATCAGGAGCTCTGGGTAAAACCAGCTAGTACTTAGACTCCGCACCTCAGGGGAGCCCGTGTCATCTGCCAGAAGTGACTGCCTTTATACCTGTCCTGCCGCTGCTATAGCTACTGGCCTCTGAGCCTGACTCCAGATCGTGACAACCTCGGAATGGTCCTCCCCCGGCCTCCTCTTCTAGATACGGATTCCTCCTCCCTCCGTGGGCTCCAGCCGAAGGTGCTGGACCCAAGGCCTTCAGCTGCAGCCCCAGGGCTAAAGGTGCCTGGGACTGATCCGCCAGTGTACCGGGCCAGGAACTCCACCCCAGGGCTAAAGGTGCCTGGGGTGGCCACAAACAGAATCACACGCTCTCGGGGTCGGGCCCCCGGGAACTCACCCCCTACAGACAGGGTCTGCCCCTTTTATATCCTCTCCCGGGATGCACAGCAGGCCGACACATCCACCATACTACCGCCGAGAGGGGACATCCAAGGCACAGCACTACACCAGCGGTTCAACCCTAGCCTCCGATGGCAGCGCCATCAACAGGCCCAGGGAACTATACACCAGCATCCCACCTGTAGTATAAAATGGGTTTTACAGAACCCTATCAAATAGTGTGTTTGAGTACAACTACCACTCAAACATTCCCTTAGATTTAAAAGCCCCGCTACAATTGGATAGAATGATAGCAGCGCAGCCATTTGCTCGTGCTGCTGTCAATCAAATCCAATGACGCGGGCGCCTGGGGCGGGACCGAGTCATACACTCGGTGGCTATGTACGCCGAGTGTATCACATGGGAGCGTGCCCGCAAGGTAACCCCCTCAGGAGAGAGCTTCCCAGAGGGGGTTAGCTATTGCGGGGAGGAGCCTAGACAGCCGCCGTGGGACCCCAGAACTGCACAGTGGAGGTAAGTATGACATGTTTGTTATTAAAAATAAAAAATAAATCGAAACTTTACAACCACTTTAAAGGCATATGATAGAGCTAAATAATCAGGGCAAGTTTAGTAAGGTTATGATGTTATAACATAGTGAGAACAAATTGAGAGTCAAAACATTTAGTTCTCTTTTGGGATCCTTGCACACGGGCATAATAAATTACTGATGTGTTTATGCAGGATCTTGCTGGCAGAGGGTGGTAGAAACATAGCTCCCAACTGTCCCTGATTTGGAGCACTGTCTCTCTGTCCCTCTTTCCCCCTCATTTGTCCCTCATTTTGGTCTGATCTATATAGTTGTATATAAAATACACTTTTTATCTTTCAAAAAGTGTTTCCCAGTGCTAAACCTTTCATCCAATTTCTAAATTGTTGCATTTGAACATTTTAAAAGCCAATATAAAGGAATAGTAGTGGTAAAAAAAAGTCCTTGTGGATTTAATTAACCTTTTTTTTGTTAATTCTCCTTTAAGGGGGTGTGGCAGGGGGCATGTCCTATGCCTACATACGTTTGTTAGTAGTTGTCCCTCATTCCCATCTCAAAATGTTGGAAGGTATGCATAGTTGCCAACAGTCCCAAATTTCCCGGGACAAGCACGATTTTTGGACCCTTGTCCCGAATTGGGCTTGTCCCGATTCGGGACAAGCCCAATTCTTTTTGTCCCGTTTTGTCCCGGTAAATTCGGAATGTTTAGGGTTTAAAATGGCGGCTACACCAAAATGGCCGCCGCCGCCACAAGTGTTCTTTTCTCTGACCTCTAATGTGAGGAGAGGGGCAGCCAATCGCAGCTTCTCTCTCTTTCGGCGGCCCCTCCCTTCACACAGAGTGAGACCAGACTGTGATCCTCATCTCGCCCGCGTGTGGAGGGGACTCTGATGCCTGGCAAGTGAAGTCAGTGTGGTGGGGCTCATCATGGGGACACAGAAGTGTGGTGGGGGCTCATCATGGGGACACAGAAGTGTGGTGGGGGCTCATCATGGGGGCACAGATGATTTTGTGTCCCCATGATGAGCCCCCACCACACTTCTGTGTCCCCATGATGAGCCCCCACCACACTTCTGTGTCCCCATGATGAGCCCCCACCACACTTCTGTCAGAAGTGTGGTGGGGGCTCATTATGGGGACACAGAAGTGTGGTGGGGGCTCATCATGGGGAGACAAATGTGTGGTGGGGGTTCTGATGGGGTCACAGAAGTGTGGTGGGGGCTCTGATGGGGTCACAGAAGTGTGGTGGGGGGCTCTGATGGGGTCAGAGAAGTGTGGTGGGGGGCTCTGATGGGGTCACAGAAGTGTGGTGGGGGGCTCTGATGGGGACACAGAAGTGTGGTGGGGGGCTCTGATGGGGACACAGAAGTGTGGTGGGGGCTCTGATGGGGACACAAGTGTGGAGAGGGCTCTGATGGGGACACAAGTGTGGAGGGGGCTCTGCTGGGGGCACCTGATGTAAGGAGGGACTCTGCTGGGGACACCTGGTGTAAGAAGGGACCATTCCGGGGACACCTGGTGTAAGGAGTGACCATGCCGGGGACACCTGGTGTAAGGAGGGACCATGCCGGGGACACCTGGTGTAAGGAGGGACCATGCCGGGGACACCTGGTGTAAGGAGGGACCATGCCGGGGACACCTGGTGTAAGGAGGGACCATGCCGGGACACCTGGTGTAAGGAGGGACCATGCTGGGGACACCTGGTGTAAGGAGGGACTCTGCTGGGGAGGCACCTGATGCAAGGACAGACTGCTGGTGAGGCACCTGATGCAAGGACGGACTGCTGGGGAGGCACCTGATGCAAAGACAGACTCTGCTGGGGAGGCACCTGATGCAAGGACGGACTCTGTTGGGGAGGCCATCTGGTGGCAGGTGACACACTTCCACTGATTCGGCATTATGGTGAGTTGAATGATTTAATTTTAGTTAACAATGTAATAATAGAAATAATGCGCTTAACAACCATGGTGCCAGGATGATTGAAGCGCCAACATCAGGTATTTTGGAGTATCCTTATCTGCCGATTTTGTTAAACTTTCTGGAATACACACATTTCTATTGTGGTGTAGGATCTGGCTTCTTTCTTCCTTCCTTTCTTTCTTTCTTCCTTCCTTTCTTCCATCCTTTCTTCCTTCCTTTCTTCCTTTCTTCCTCTTGGACTCAAACCACACCCCTTCTGAGCCACTCCCATTTAAGCCACGCCCACTATCACAAGTAAACCACGCCCATTTTTCGCCGTCGCATTTTCATATACAGTATGACACGCCTATAAACGAATGCCCTGCCCTCTAATTATAGCAAGGCTCCGCCTCCATGCAAAAAAAGTGTCCCCGATTTTTTTTTTGCAATGTTGGCAACTATGGGTATGTAGAAAGAAAAAAAAAAGAAAAAGGAACTAAGGTCCATAAAGTGCTTGCATATGTATAGATGCGATAACGTCCATATGTATAAACATCTGTAAAATTGTCTTCCATTCATTTTATTAGCTAAGGATAAAATGTACCCATGAATGCATATATGCCTGTAGATGTGTACATGTAGAAATTACTGAACACAGATGCAAATATTTCTATTTTTGGTTTATGGATCTGAATGCAGCACAGTTTTACTGATCTTTATGCACTGTGTATTGACTGACAGAAAACAATTTACTGCGTTCAGATTCATAAAAAAAAAAAACTGTACTGTAAAAAACATTATTATTTTTTTGTGACCCTAAATGTGAACTAAAATCTGCAAATATCTCTTGTTCCAGCGATACGATGCCCGTGAGCTGCCCATGTACAAAGAGCTGCCTGTGTGAGTTCTGAAAGAGGTTCTGAACAGCCAGGTAAATTTGTTTTATTGCAGAAAAGGTATAGCATGTCTCTTTTGAACAACAACAAAAAAAAGCTTGTCTAGTCGCAATTGCTTATTTTATTTTATTTTTACTTTAGATCTGCTTTAAATATTGTTCTGAGGTAGTAACTTTCAATCATTTTGATAAAACTGTCATTATTACTGATAATTCATTGTGCAAGCACAGTCACAATTCTACTTACATGAAATTATGTTGTTTTTTTTAATACAATTTTTTTTTTTTTTTTAAGATAAGGAAAATGACCTGCTAGTCTGTGCTTTGGCTGGCAAGGTTTTATTTAAAATAAACATTAGGCCTAAATAAAATAAGAGAAAGACTTTTGGCATTGACAGATGACAACGTTCCAGATTCCAGATGAAAATAGTATATTATACATAATACTGTACAGTGACAAGAACATGGAAGATGAATGCAGCTAATTATGACATCTAAGGGCACGACTGAGTGAGAAAAAAACAAGCATTGGTCTGACAGTTTTGCAGTGCAGCACCATCTTGAGGCCATTCTAAGTTCTACACAATTCATTTTGCTGTGTTGTAATCATGTCTTATATAACCCTGCAATCTAAATATGGGTTTATGTTTTTTTTTTTTTTCTCACAAGGCCACCTTTACTCTGCTGACATTTATGACTTCACATCCTAATGGTCATACGTCTATGTTATTTAAAAATTGTAAATTCTGATTATTTCAAAGTAGCATGGTTAAAGTGTTTGTTACCCCGAACATTTCATATTCCTAATATGTGCCTGCTTTACCAAGTACTTGTGTAGCGCCCTCCCCAATATTTGGGGGTGTTATGTTTGAAATTTAAGGGTGGTCTGAGCCAGTAGTTGGGCTCAGACATGTTATTGTTCTAAATTTGCTTCTGCTCTGGGTGTTATGCTGACTGGCAGTAATGTTCCCTGTTCGCCTGTAGGTGGCACTGTCACCTCCAGCATAGGTTGAACTACAGGGGGTATCACAACACCTTGGGTGTCCTTTCTCAGCAGCCATGCAGTGGGCGTGGTCTACCCACTGTGCATGCTGGGAGAGGGTACATAAGGAGCAGACGCCATTAATTGAGGTCCGTTCTGGGGTTCCGTCCTGGGAGCCCACCCGTTGGTGTGTGCGCCTCGTGGCCCGCATGGCACGGGGTGCGTGTGTGTTCTGGCCCCGGGCACCTTCAGCCCGAGGCTACATCGCTATCTGTTAGGCCCGGCTCTACTGGCTGGGGCCTACACCTCAGGAAAGGATCCCAGGCTACCCACCTGCGGGAAGCCCACTCTTAGGAAAGGAGGCCAGGGGAGGATCTGCCCCAGAGGAGACTAGCGACGGTACTGCTGTCTCGGGAGGAGGCCTGGAGACTCACCTAAGGAGGAATTCATTATCATCATTACAAGCCCTGCAATACGCCAATCCGGCATTAAGGTTCTCTCACTATTGCTTGGCTGGGAGGTTCGGGACTTTTAATAATTCTGTGGCAGAGGATTCCTGATCGTATCCCTACTTTCTAAAAGATAGGATTGATTCGAGCTTCATCCCGGCTGCTAGGACCACTAAACGGGACTATCCGGGTGAGCAATACCCACTCAGGCTTGAGTGATGACGATTGCAACTTTGGTGCTGCGTACCTGAACCTTCCCCTATTCTTCTCTCATATATTACTTTCCTCTCAAGTTTCCCTCAGCAAAAGTAAATAAAGCCTGACTGTTTGAGTTTTACATTTGTGTGGACATTGGCCTTTTTGGAGACTTTCTTTCTATACCCTGACAACGGAAGCCTAGGAGGTAGTTCGCAAGACCCAACAAAACCAGACGGCCCCCTAAATGGGGGTAAGTGCTACACTTGTATGAGAAAGTATCCTACTCTCTTTGTATTGTTTCCTTTGTGTGAATTCATTGGTGTTCCTGCCAGTCCCTATGCTTTCCTATAAAAAAACTGACCACACTAAGCAGGAAAACATGTTGTGGTGAGTTCTCTAGCTGTGCCTGCTCTCCCCCAATGATCAGACCTATGCATTTTTAGTGCTTTTTGCATTTTGCAGATTTGCACTACATAGGAAACCGTGTTAAATGGACTGTAGTGCAAATCCGCAAAATGCAAAAAGCACTAAAAATGCATAGGTGTGAATCCAGCCATAGGCTCGATTCACATCACGATTTTTCTGCGATTTGTGTTTTTTTTTTTACACTGTATACAGTGGGGCAAAAAAGTATTTAGTCAGCCACCAATTGTGCAAGTTCTCCCACTTAAAAAGATGAGAGAGGCCTGTAATTATCATCATAGGTATACCTCAACTATGAGAGACAAAATGTGGAAACAAATCCAGACAATCACATTGTCTGATTTGGAAAGAATTTATTTGCAAATTATGGTGGAAAATAAGTATCTAGTCACCTACAAACAAGCAATATTTCTGGCTCCCACAGACTTGTATCTTCTTCTTTAAGAGGCTCCTCTGTCCTCCACTCATTATCTGTATTAATGGCACCTGTTTGAACTTATTATCAGTATAAAAGACACCTTTCCACAACCTCAAACAGTCACACTCCAAACTCCACTATGGTGAAGACCAAAGAGCCGTCGAAAGACACCAGAAACAAAATTGTAGACCTGCACTAGGCTGGGAAGACTGAATCTGCAATAGGCAAGCAGCTTGGTGTGAAGAAATCAAGTGTGGGAGCAATAATTAGAAAATGGAAGACATACAAGACCACTGATAATCTCCCTCGATCTGGGGCTCCACGCAAGATCTCACCCCGTGGGGTCAAAATGATCACAAGAACGGTGAGCAAAAATCCCAGAACCACACGGGGGGACCTAGTGAGTGACCTGCAGAGAGCTGGGACCAACGTAACAAAGGCTACCATCAGTAACACACTACGCCGCCAGGTACTCAGATCCTGCAGTGCCAGATGTGTCCCCCTGCTTAAGCCAGTACATGTCCGGGCCCCTCTGAGGTTTGATAGAGAGCATTTGGATGATCCAGAAGAGGATTGGGAGAATGTCATATGGTCAGATAAAACCAAAGTAGAACTGTTTGGTAGAAACACAACTCGTCGTGTTTGGAGGAGAGAGAATGCTGAGTTGCAACCAAAGAACCCCATACCTACTGTGAAGCATGGGGGTGGCAACATCATGCTTTGGGGCTGTTTCTCTGCAAAGGGAACATGACGACTGATCCATGTACATGAAAGAATGAATGGGGCCATGTATTGTGAGATTTTGAGTGCAAAACCTCCTCCCATCTGCAAGGGCATTGAAGATGAAACGTGGCTGGGTCTTTCAGCATGACAATGATCCCAAACACACCGCCCGAGCAACGAAGGAGTGGCTTCGTAAGAAGCATTTCAAGGTCCTGGAGTGGCCTAGCCAGTCTCCAGATCTCAACCCCATAGAAAACCTTTGGAGGGAGTTGAAAGTCCGCGTTGCCCAGCGACAGCCCCAAAACATCACTGCTCTAGAGGAGATCTGCATGGAGGAATGGACCAACATACCAGCAGTGTGTGACAACCTTGTGAAGACTTACAGGAAACCTTTGACCTCTGTCATTGCCAACAAAGGATACAGTATATAACAAAGTATTTAGATGAACTTTTGATATTGACCAAATACTTATTTTCCACCATAATTTGCAAATAAATTCTTTCCAAATCAGACAATGTGATTGTCTGGATTTGTTTCCACATTTTGTCTCTCATAGTTGAGGTATAATAATTGTTATAGGCGCTATATAAATTAATGTGACTAAATACCATAAATAATCCCAACTGGGATCCTAATATCTATAGCACATGTGGTAAAAAATGATTAGTAATATATAATACATGTGATAGGTGAATCAATATTAAATTCCAAACCACAATCATTAATATAATATATGAAAAAAGTCCCAATTTAGTGATTCAAAATAATCATTGAAAGTCCATATCCAACATAAACTCCTGCTTGCTGTCGTGATATATCTTGAAAGAATAAAGTGAATAAGTTGTTCGACCATCAAACATGCCCATTCAATGTCTCAAAGTAAACTTGAAGTGTAGTATGAAATTGATCCTCCACCAATAGCAAAGAAACACACCCAATGTGCTCGTTTATAGATTCTGCTTACCAGAACAATATGACCACTTTAATCAAAAAGTAGGTCAGTAGCGCTTATGCAGGTTTGTGCCTGCTCACATGGGTATGATTTGGAGACGTACACCCTTCCTCCTCAGACGTGCCGGTAGGATCATATGAACAAATTATGAAAGTTGCCCATAGCGTAAAACCATTTATTGGTAAAACACAAAGTAAAAATAGAAAGCCAAAGGCTCACTCACATTTAAAAGTGCCTGTATCCCGGCACTGGGGCTGCTGGCTTGTCAGATTAGATACTGTGGCGCTGGAGATTCTCCCATGTGTCCGCCTCTGTGTGCGGCGTGCGTTCCACCTTCTGGATGGTTGCCGGAAGGTAGAAGGTGGAACGCACGCCGCACACGGAGGCGGACACATGGGAGAAGCTCCAGCGCCACAGTATCTAATCTGACAAGCCAGCAGCCCCAGTGCCGGGATACAGGCACTTTTAAATGTGAGTGAGCCTTTGGTTTTCTATTTTTACTTTGTTTTTTACCAATAAATGGTTTTACGCTATGGGCAACTTTCATCATTTTTTCATATGATCCTACCGGCACGTCTGAGGAGGAAGGGTGTACATCTCCAAATCATACCCATGTGAGCAGGCACAAACCTGCATAAGCGCTACTGACCTACTTTTTGATTAAAGTGGTCATATTGTTCTGGTAAGCAGAATCTATAAACGAGCACATTGGGTGTGTTTCTTTGCTATTGGTGGAGGATCAATTTCATACTACACTTCAAGTTTACTTTGAGACATTGAATGGGCATGTTTGATGGTCGAACAACTTATTCACTTTATTCTTTCAAGATATATCACGACTAGTGTTGAGCGGACCCGAACTGTAAAGTTCGGGTCCGTACCGAATTTTGGCGTTTTCCCGACCCCGGACCCGGACCCGGATTTTGCGCTAAAGTCCGGGTTCGGGTCCGGATTCGGGAATTTAATGGCGCAGTTAGAAATGCTTCAGGGGCCAGCCAATCACCATTTGATTAGCTGGTGTGCCCTTAGAAGCCATCATAGCCATGCCTACTAATGGCATGGCTGTGATTGGTCAGTGCAACATGTGACCCAGCATGTGACCAGCTTCTATATAAGCAAGAGGCACACAGCACAGATCGTCACTCTGCTTTTAGACAGTGTAGGGAAAGGATCCTGGCTGCTGTTGCTGTGAGGGAGAGAATTATATGATAGGAGTTAGTCCTGATTCTGCAATCTACTGATAGAAAAGATAGAGAGACAGTGTAGTGTAGTGTAGGGGCAGGATCCTGTTTTTGCTTTCAGGGAGAGAGATTTAGATAGGAGTCCAGATTGAGAGATATAATAGCTCAGCGATCTGCATAGGTTTATCTGTTTGTGTTGCAAGCTCAGTGCACCAGCACTGCATTACGTTGAGTGATACACCTATTCCATACTGTGGCTATATTGTGCTCTTGCTAAAAGACCCATTTCGGGCAGAAAAAAAAAAGGCACTTTATTGTGCTTTTGCTAAAAAGACCCATTTTTGGGCCCCAAAAAAAAAAAGGCACTTTATTGTGCTGTTGCAAAAAAAAAAAAAGGCACTTTGTTGTGCGCAAAAAAGACCTATTTTTGGGCAAAAAAAAATATTTTGCAGTGTATATCTCTAGTTGTGTGAAATAACCAATTTCTATATATTTTTCTTGTGCTATGCTATACTAAAAAAAAAAAACAACCTTTTTTTTGAATAGCATTCTCTGCAGCTGTGCGATTCAGCGGTTATATACTGTGGGTGTGTTGTGCTCTTCCAAAAAATGCCATTTAGGGCCACAGAAAATATTTTGCAGTGTGAAATACACATCTGGAGGTGTGTGAAAAAACAACATTATTTTTGAATAGCATTCTCTGGCCTCTGCAGCTGTGCGATTCAGCGGTTATATACTGTTGGGGTTGTTGTGCTCTTCAAAAAAACACCATTTAGGGCCACAGAAAATAAATTGCAGTGTGAAATACACATGTGGAGGTGTGTAAAATAAACAATTTCTATATATTGTACAGTGCTATACTAAAAAAAAAAACTTTTTTTTGAATAGCATTCTCTGCACTTCTATAGCTGTGCGATTCAGTGGTTAAATACTGTGGTTGTGTTGTGCTCTTCCAAAAAACGCCATTTAGGGCCACAGAAAATATTTTGCAGTGTGAAATACACATCTGGAGGTGTGTGAAAAAACAACATTATTTTTAAAAAGCATTCTCTGGCCTCTGCAGCTGTGCGATTCAGCGGTTATATACTGTTGGGGTTGTTGTGCTCTTGCAAAAAACGCCATTTAGGGCCACAGAAAATATTTTGCAGTGTGAAATACACATCTGGAGGTGTGTGAAAAAACAACATTATTTTTGAATAGCATTCTCTGGCCTCTGCAGCTGTGCGATTCAGCGGTTATATACTGTTGGGGTTGTTGTGCTCTTCCAAAAAACGCCATTTAGGGCCACAGAAAATAAATTGCAGTGTGAAATACACATGTGGAGGTGTGTAAAATAAACAATTTCTATATATTGTACAGTGCTATACTAAAAAAAACAACATTTTTTTTGAATAGCATTCTCTGCACTTCTATAGCTGTGCGATTCAGTGGTTAAATACTGTGGTTGTGTTGTGCTCTTCCAAAAAACGCCATTTAGGGCCACAGAAAATATTTTGCAGTGTGAAATACACATCTGGAGGTGTGTAAAATAAACAATTTCTATATATTCTTCTTGTACAGTGCTATACTAACCACTTGACCACTGGGCACTTAAACCCCCTTAATAACCAGACCAATTTTCAGCTTTCGGTGCTCTCACATTTTGAATGACAATTACTCAGTCATACAACACTGTACCCATATGAAATTTTTGTCCTTTTTTTCACACAAATAGAGCTTTCTTTTGGTGGTATTTAATCACTGTTGGGTTTTTTATTTTTTGCGCTATAAGAGAAAAAAGACTGAAAATTTTGTAAAAAAATGATTTTTTTTTCGTTTTTGTTATAAAATTTTGCAAATTACTATTTTTTCTTCATAAATTTTGGCCAAAATTTATACTGCTACATATCTTTGGTAAAAATAAGTACAAATTGGTGTATATTATTTGGTCTTTGTGAAAGTTATAGAGTCCACAAGCTATGGTGCCAATATCTGAAAATTGATCACACCTGAAGTACTGACGGCCTATCTCAATTCTTGAGACTCTAACATGCCAGAAAAGTACAAATACCCCCCAAATGACCCCTTTTTGGAAAGAAGACATTCCAAGGTATTCAGAAAGAGGCATTGTGAGTTTTTTGAAGTTGTCATTTTTTCCCACAATTCTTTGCAAAATCAAGATTTTTTTTTTCTCTTTTTTTTTTTTCACAAAATTGTCATATTAGCAGGTTATTTCTCACACACAGCATATGCATTCCACAAATTACACCCCAAAACACATTCTGCTATTACTCCCGAGTATGGCGATACCACATGTGTGAGACTTTTACACAGCGTGGCCACATACAGAGGCCCAACATGCAGGGAGCACCTTCAGGCGTTCTGGAGCACCCAGGCCAATTCTGACATTTCTCTCCTACATGTAAAAATCATCATTTGTTTGCTAGAAAATTACATAGAACCCCAAAACATTATATATGTTTTTTAGCAAAGACCTTAGAGAATATAATGGTGGTTGTTGCAACTTTTTATCTCGCACGATATTTGCGCAGCAATTTTTTTAACGCGTTTTTTACGGAAAAAAAATGTTTTGTGCTTAAAAAAAAAAAAAAAACAGTAAAGTTAGCCCAATGTTTTTGCATAATGTGAGAGATGAAGTTACGCCGAGTAAATACATACCTAACATGTCGCCCTTAAAAATTGCACACACTCGTGGAATGGCGCCAAACTTCGCTACTTAAAAAATCCCCATAGGCGACGCTTTAAATATTTTTACTGGTTACATGTTTTGAGTTACAGAGGAGGTCTAGGGCCAAAATGATTGCTCTCGCTCTAACATTCGCAGGGATACCTCACATGTGTGGTTTGAAAACCGTTTTCATATGTGGGCGGGACTTACGTATGCGTTCGCTTCTGTATGCGAGCTCACGGGGACAGGGGCGCTTTAAAAAAAAAAAAAAAATGTATTCTTCATTTTACTTTATTTATTTTAGTTTGACATGTTTTTCCGCCCTAAACATTTTTTTGATCACTTTTATACCTATTACAAGGAACGTAAACATCCCTTGTAATAGGAATATGGCATGACAGGTCCTCTTTACAGTGAGATATGGGGTGGGGGGTGTCAATAAGACCCCACATCTCACCTCTAGGCTGGGAAGCCTGAAAAAACAAACAAAAACAAAACAACAATCCTGGCTTTGATCGTAGCGGTGAGTCGGTAGAAGCACCGGAGGGCGGCGGGGGGGGACATCCCCTCTCGCCTCCCGTAAGAATGATCAAGCGGCGGAACAGCCGCTATGATTGTTCTTATGGTGTAGGGAATCGCCGGCTGAAAAAGCTAATATCTGAATGATGCCTGTAGCTGCTCCCATCATTCAGATATCCCCGCACAAAGTCAAGGACGTCATATGACGGCCGGAGGGCGGGAAGTGGTTATTGCAGAGTATTGCCGGGCATTGCGGAGTATTGCTGGGCATTGCGGAGTATTGCCGGGCATTGCGGAGTATTGCAGGGCATTGCGGAGTATTGCGGACTATGGCAGGGTATTGCGGTGTATGGCAGGGTATTGCGGTGTATGGCAGGGTATTGCACGGGTATTGCACAGGGTATTGTGGAGGGTATTGCACAGGGTATTGTGGAGGGTATTGCAGAGTATTGTGGAGGGTATTGCAGAGTATTGTGGAGGGTATTGCAGAGTATTGTGGAGGGTATTGCAGAGTATTGTGGCGGGTATTGCAGAGTATTGTGCAGGGTATTGCAGAGTATTGTGCAGGGTATTGCAGAGTATTGTGCAGGGTATTGCAGAGTATTTTGCAGAGTATTGCGCAGGGTATTGCAGAGTATTTTGCAGGGTATTGCAGAGTATTTTGCAGGGTATTGCAGAGTATTTTGCAGGGTATTGCAGAGTATTGTGCAGGGTATTGCAGAGTATTGTGCAGGGTATTGCAGAGTATTGCACCAGGGTATTGCAGAGTATTGCACCAGGGTATTGCAGAGTATTGCACCAGGGTATTGCAGAGTATTGCTGCAGGGTATTGCAGAGTATTGCTGCAGGGTATTGCAGAGTATTTTGCAGGGTATTGCAGAGTATTTTGCAGGGTATTGCACCAGGGTATTGCAGAGTATTGCACCAGGGTATTGCAGAGTATTGCACCAGGGTATTGCAGAGTATTGCACCAGGGTATTGCAGAGTATTGCACCAGGGTATTGGCAGGGTATTTTGCAGAGTATTGGCAGGGTGTATTGCAGAGTATTGGCAGGGTATAGCACAGGGATGGCTGAGCAGGGATGGATGGATGGCTGGATCTGTGACTGCAATTGTCACAGATCCAGCCCACAGTGCTGCTGCTGCCATCCGCTCCCTCCCCCTCCCCTCTCACACTGTACCGATCGGTACAGAGAGGGGAGGGAGGAACCGGTGTCATCATTTGACGGAGCGATCACGTGGTAAACGGCCGCTATCAGCGGCGATTTACCGCGATTCGTGATCCGCCGGGTCCTCTGGACCCGGCGGTCACGGAGTTTCCCGTGTGCGTGCCCCAGGGGGCGCGCGGGAGCGCGATTCTGGGAGGACGTTATATAACGTCCTCCCAGAGTTAAGCAACCACCTTGTCGACGTTATTTGTCGGCAGGTGGTTGTTAAGTGGTTAAAAAAAACAACCTTTTTTTTTTAATAGCATTTTCTGTAGCTGTGCGATTCAGCGGTTACGTGTTGTGGGTGTGTTGTGGTCTGGCAAAAAACGCCATTTAGGGCCACAGAAAATATTTTGCAGTGTGAAATACACATCTGGAGGTGTGTGAAATAAACAATTTCTATATATTTTCCTTGTACTGTGCTATACTAAAAAAAACAACCTTTTTTTTTTTTTGAATAGCATTTTCTGCAGTTCTGTAGCTGTGCGTTTCAGCCATTACGTACTGTGGGTGTGTTGTGGTCTTCCAAAAAACGCCATTTAGGGCAAGATCCTAAATTTGGAAAATATGAGGGGAAGGTCAAAGGGACGTGGTGGTGCTGGTGGAGCTCCTGTTGCAGGGAGAGGACGTGGTGGATCTGTGCCAGCTACACGCACAAGTGAAACACCTTCCTCAGGTGCGAGTAGGCGACCGAGCCTGCGGCGGTATTTTGTCGCGCCTAATGAGGCTGTACCAATGTTTAGGCCAGGACAAGTACAGGCGATAGTAGATTGGGTTGCTGACAGTGCCTCGGGTTCCTTCACATTGTCTCCCACCCACTCTTCTGATGAAAGATCAGAGTTGGCACCTGAAGCCCATGTCCATCAGTCTTTCACCTCACCCCCTTGCAAATCAGCCAAGCAGTCTGAGCCCCAAATCATGCAGCAGTCTCTTCTGCTTTTCGATGACTCTGTTAGCAGGGTTTCCCAGGGCCATCCACCTAGCCCTGCCCCAGAAGTGGAAGAGATTGAGTGCACCGATGCCCAACCACTTATGTTTCATGATGGGTACATGGGAGGACCATCGCAGCACGTCTCGGATGATGACGAAACACAGGTGCCAACTGCTGCTGCTTTCGCAATTGTGCAGACAGACATGGAGGACAGGGGTGAAGACTGGGTGGAAGATGATGTGGAGGACGATGAGGTCCTCGACCCCACATGGAATCAACGTTATGCAGGTGACCAGTGTAGTTTGGAGGAAGAGGCGGTGGTCGCACAGAGCCACCAGCACAGCAGAAGAGGGAGCAGGGTGCAAAAACGGAGCATTCGTCCCCTAGACAGTACATCTGCTACTGCCCAACGCAGCAAGGGACCGAGCACACCAAAGCCAGGTCCAAGGACTTCCCTAGCGTGGCAGTTCTTCACACAGTGTGTTGATGACAAGACACGAGTGGTTTGCACGCTGTGCAATCAGAGCCTAAAGCGAGGCATAAACGTTCTCAACCTGAGCACAAGCTGCATGACCAGGCATCTAAGTGCAAAGCACGAGCTGCAGTGGAGTAGACACCTCAAAAACCAAGAAAGGTCTCTGGCTCCTCCTGCTTCCTCTTCTGCTGCAGTCTCGGCCTCTTCATCCACCTCTGTAGTGACAGTGGCACCTGTCACCCCGCAAACAGAGGATCTGCCAGCAACACTACCACCTGGGTCACCAACCATCTCCACAATGTCCCATGGAAGCGTTCAGCTCTCTATCTCCCAAACATTGGAGCGGAACAGGAAGTACCCCCCTAGCCACCCGCGATCCCTGGCCCTGAATGCCAGCATTTCAAAATTCCTGGCCTTTGAAATGCTGTCATTCCGTCTGGTGGAGACGCAGAGTTTTAAAAGCCTGATGGCATTGGCTGTCCCGCAGTACGTCGTGCCCAGCCGCCACTACTTTTCCAGGCGAGCCATCCCTTCCCTGCACAACCAGGTGGGGGACAAAATCAGGTGTGCACTGCGCAACGCCATCTGTGGCAAGGTCCACCTAACTACGGATGCGTGGACCAGTAAGCACGGTCAGGGACGTTATATCTCCCTAACAGCACACTGGGTAAATGCAGTGGCGGCTGGGCCTGAGGCAGATAGCGGTTTGGCGCATGTCCTTCCACCACCGAGGATTGCAGGGCGCTTCAGTTTGCCTCCTGTTGCTAACTCCTCCTTCTCCGCTTCCTCATCCTCTACCGCCTCCTCATCCATTCAGCGTAACACCTTCACCACCAACTTCAGCACAGCCAGGGGTAAACGACAGCAGGCAGTTTTAAAACTTTCCTGTTTGGGGGAAAATCCCCACACCGCGCAGGAGTTGTGGAGGGACATGGAACAACAGACCGATGAGTGGTTGCTGTCAGTGAGCCTCAAGCCCGGCCTGGTGGTGTGCGATAATGGGCGAAATCTCGTAGCAGCTCTGGGTCTAGCCGGTTTGACGCACATCCCTTGCCTGGCGCATGTGCTGAACTTGGTGGTCCAGAGGTTCCTTAAAAATTACCCCAATATGCCAGAGCTGCTGCAGAAAGTGCGGGCTGTCTGTGCGCACTTTCGGCGTTCTCACCCTGCTGCTGCTCGCCTGTCAGCGCTGCAGCGTAACTTCGGCCTTCCCGCTCACCGCCTCATATGTGACGTGCCCACAAGGTGGAACTCCACCTTGCACATGCTGGCCAGACTGTGCGAGCAGCAGCAGGCAATAGTGGAGTTTCAGCTGCAGCAATCACGCGTGAGTCGCTCTGCGGAACAGCACCACTTCACCACCAATAACTGGGCCTCCATGCGAGACCTGTGTGCCTTGTTGCGCTGTTTCGAGTACTCCACCAACATGGCCAGTGCCAATGACGCCGTTCTCAGCGTTACTATCCCAGTTCTATGCCTCCTTGAAAAAACGCTTTGTGCGATGATGGAAGAGGATGTGGCACAGGAGGATGAGGAGGAGGAGGAGGAAGCGGGATCATTTCAAAGGCTTTCAGGGCAGTCTTTCACAAGTGGCTACGAGGGTGGGTTCCTGCACCAACAAACGCCAGGTACACAATTGTCCGGCAGAAAGGGCACAGTTCTGGAGGATGACGAGGTGGAGGAGGAGATGGAGGAGGAGGAGGAGGAGGAGGAGGAGCCATGTTCACAGCAGGGTGGCACTCAGACCAGCTCGTGGCCATTACTGGTGCGTGGCTGGGGGGATACAGAGGACACAGACGATACACCTCCCACAGAGGACAGCTTTTCTTTGCCTCTGGGCAGCCTGGCACACATGAGCGATTACATGCTGCAGTGTTTCCGCAACGACAGCCAAGTTGCCCACATTTTAACTGGTGCTGATTACTGGGTGGCCACCCTGCTGGATCCCTGTTACAAGGACAACGTACCGTCCTTAATTCCCTCACTGGAGCGGGATCGTAAGATGCGCGAGTACAAGCGCACGCTGGTAGACGCGCTGCTGGTGGCATTCCCACCTGACAGCGGGCGTACGGTGGAAGCACAAGGCGAAGGCAGAGGAGGAGGAAGAGGTCGCCAACGCAGCCGGGGCACCGGCAGCACCTCAGAAGGCAGGGTTAGCATGGCCGAAATGTGGAAAAGCTTTGTCAGCACGCCACAACAACCAGCACCACCAGCTGAGATGGAACGTCTTAGCAGGAGGCAGCATTTCACCAACATGGTTGAGCAGTATGTGTCCCCACAGGCCTACACGTACTGGATGACGGGTCTGCCCCCTTTAACTTCTGGGTCTCCAAATTGGGCACATGGCCTGAGCTTGCCGTTTATGCCTTGGAGGTGCTGGCCTGCCCTGCAGCCAGTGTATTATCTGAACGTGTATTTAGCACGGCAGGGGGCGTTATCACAGACAAGCGCAGCCGCCTGTCCAGAGCCAATGTGGACAAGCTCACGTTCATTAAAATGAACCAGGCATGGATCCCACAGGACTTGTCCGTACCTTGTGCAGAATAGACATGTATACCGGTGTTGTGACAAAAACTGTCCGGCCATCGGATTGTGCCCGGCCCGTACTGCGCAGGCGCAGCGCTTGCGCAGTACAGAGGACAAGGAGATTCACAAAATCTCCGAAGATGAACGGCGCCTGCGCTGTGAGTGCAGGTTCAAGCCCCACCATCCAAGAGGACATACGGTAGCACATAGTAACAGGGCCCCTCACGGGCTCGCTTCGATCGCGGCCTTGCTTGGCTCGGCTTGAACCACGGATGGTGTGGCCTTCACCTGAACTCAACACGCAGGCGCCGTTAGTCTTGGGAGATTTTTGAAATCCCCTTGTCCTACATACTCAGCAAGCGCAGTACAGGGCGGACACTATTCGACAGGGGACAGAATTCGACACATCACCGGCCTTACCCAGCCATTGTTGTATTTTTGAACCAGTGTTGGCTACCTCGTCCTCCTCCACCGCCGCTTCCACCTACACAGCCACATCCACCGCCACCTCAACCTCCTACTCCATATGGACCTCGTCCTGCTAGGCCAAGATTAAAATTTTTATTTTATTTTTTTGTAGCGCACAGATCCTTTCCCCCTTACCTGCCTTTATGTTGTTGGCTCTTCGCAGGAGGGAGAAAGGCACACCGCACTACCAGCCCGTATCCTCCTATATAAAGAGGTTGAGCGGTGTACTTGACGGGCCGTGTCCACAGCCGGAGTCAAAACTCCTCCAGAGGATGATTCTCACCTCTACTGTAGGTAGAGGCAAGTCCTTTAATTGCCAGTAAAGTCAATGTCCACACCAGCTGAAACTCCAACTCTTATTCTCTCATGGCAAAATAAACTGTACTCAGATAGAAAAGGTTAGAGCAAAGAAACAGGACAGCTTAAGATGTGGAGGAGGTCCAGGCACAAACGTAGCACATTCACTTCACTGCTTAGGTTTCTCAAACAGTTTTTGGCGCACGGTCTCTGCCACAGACATTGAGGTTGGTCTCTGCCACAGACCGGGTGTACAAGGCCCCTGCCACGGGCCTGGAGAACTTTGGTCTCAGCCACAGACCAGGGTGTATAAGGCCCCTGCCACGGGCCGGTTGAATAAGGCCTCTGATACAGTCAAGGTGACCTTGAGCTTCTCCTTCTACGAACCTAGCCCATATCAAGGGGAAGACATCTCTCCAGGGAGTCAACAGACCATTCCTTCACCGTGACTCCCGCATCGGTCCATCAGAATGATCCTCCCTTCCCTGGAACAGGGTCCCCTACACGAGGCGGCTCTGGACTCCAGGCTTTACTCCCGCCCCTAGGCCTCCATACCCAGGGCAGCAAGAACTCCAGGATAGTACCTCACCCCGGGCTAAAGGTGCCCGAGATGGAACAGGAACACATGCACCCAGGCCGAAGGCACCTGGGCGCGGACCCCACTGGACATCAGCCCCCAGGCCAAAGGTCTGCCCCTTTTATATGCTCTCCCGGCATGCACAGCAGGTTCCCCGCCCCGCTGTACTACTGCCAAGAGGGGACACAAAAGGCGCCACCTGTAGGCCGCAGGGAACTGCACACCAATACTGTCCCCCGAGGACAATATGGTCCATGAATCCTACAGAATTAGGGTATTTGAGCCTATTTACCACTCAAACACTTTCCTTAAATTTAGCACCCCGCTACATTTTTATTTCAAAGTATTTTATTTTCCCACTAGCTTATCCATTAAATTAAATAATTTATTCCATAAAGGGCGTATTCTGGGGCATTCCCACCATATGTGTGGCATCGTGCCGTTGAGTTTCTGAGGTTCTTAATGACTTCCTGTACCTCTTCTGCTGAAAAGGGGGCCTCCAGCATATTTTTTTATTTTTTAATTTTTTTTATGTTCTTTTAAGTTATTTCCTATCCACATTTGTTTGCAGAGCACTTGCCATGTTCTTAACAACATTTTGCTGCCATTTGCAGCCCTCTAGCCCTTTCCATTACTTTTTTAGAGCCTTTTTAGTCGTCAGAAGTCCGGGTCCCCATTGACTTCAATGGGGTCCGGGTCCGGGTTCCGGTTAAAGTTCGGTCCCGAATCCGAACTTTTTTTCCGAAGTTCGGCCGAACCCGCCGGACCCGAATATCCAGCTACCCGCTCAACTCTAATCACGACAGCAAGCAGGAGTTTATGTTGGATATAGACTTTCAATGATTATTTTGAATCACTAAATTGGGACTTTTTTTCATATATTATATTAATGATTGTGGTTTGGAATTTAATATTGATTCACCTATCACATGTATTATATATTACTAATCATTTTTTACCACATGTGCTATAGATATTAGGATCCCAGTTGGGATTATTTATGGTATTTAGTCACATTAATTTATATAGCGCCCCCTATAACAATTATTTTATCACTGGGAGTCCACACTTCACAGGGGAGCAGCTTATTTCTAGAAATGTATTTATTTATTTTTTCAGTAGATAAATATTTGAGTAGGTATTATTTATTGTTTAGATAGTTCACGTAATTGTTTGGCGCGGAGTTCACTTTACCATAGTTGAGGTATACCTATGATGACAATTACTGGCCTCTCTCATCTTTTTAAGTGGGAGAACTTGCACAATTGGTGGCTGACTAAATACTTTTTTGCCCCACTGTAGCTGGTTGCTAAGGAGGGGGCCGGGAAACCGGCCGCCGTGTCCTTAACAACCGATGAGTCATCAGTTGTCAGCGGGCTTCCCGCTGAATGTAAAAAAAAAAAGAATTGCCGGCTAAAAAAAAAAAAATTGAGAAAAAAAACAGCGTGGGGTCCCCCCCCCCCAGGTCCATACCAGGCCCTTGGGTCTAGTATGGATTCGGAGGGGACCCCACCCCCTCACACCAACATTTTAAAAAAATGGCGTGGGGGTCCCCCCAAAATCCATAACAGACACTTATCCAAGCATGCAGCCCAGCAGGTCAGGAAAGTGAGGGGACGAGCGAGCGCCCCCCCCCCCTCCTGAACCATACCATGCCGCATGCCCTCAACATGGGGGAATGGGTGCTTTGGGGCAGGGGGGGCTCTGCTCCCTCCCACTACAAAGCACCTTGCCCCCATATTGATGGGGAGAAGGGCCTCTTCCCGACAACCCTTGCCCTTGGTTGTCGGGGTCTGCGGGTGGGGGGCTTATCGGAATCTGGAAGCCCGCTTTAACAAGGGGGCCCCCAGATCCCGCCCCCCATGTAAATGAGTATGGGGTACATTGTACCCCTACCCATTCACAAAAAAAGTAGTGTAGTGTTAAAAAATACAGTAAACAGTTTTTGACAAGTCTTTTATTAAAAATCTTCTTTTTCTTCTCTGCTTCTTCCTCCAGTCTTCCTCCATCTTCTCCCGCATCTTCATCCTCCGGTCTTCTCCTTCTCCCCCTGCTTCTTCTTCCGCTTTTCTTCTGTCTTCTTTGTCCGGTGTTCTTCTTCCTCAGCCGCCGCTCCTGTCGACGACCCTCCTCCGATTCTGCTGAGTCCCGCTGATCTGTCAGCGCCGATGTCCTGCATTACTTAAATAACGACGGGGCCAGGGCATGATGAGTCTGTGACGTCACAAGGGGCGTGGCCTCCGTATGACAAAATCCGATTGCCACACCCCCGTCGTTATTTAAAGAGGAAGTAAACCCTCAAAAATGTTCCTGTAAAAAAAAAAAACCTGCAACAAAAAGGCATAATGACCTAATATGCATAGCATACTAGCTCATTATGTGGCACTTACCTGAGATCGAAGCCCCCGAAGCGCTCCTCGTTCCCCTCTGTGGCCGCCGCCATGTCCCCTTGGAGCGTCTTCCTTGTATCGCCGCTCCGGCGCTGACTGGCTGGAGCGGCGATGACGTCACTCCCGCGCATGCGCGGCGATGACGACACTATCCCGCACGCATGCGCGCAGTTCCGGCATTATCACATTGATAAAACCGGCACGCTCAGTGCGCCTGCGCCGTTGTCTACAGAGCGTATGCGCCGTAGACATCGGTGCAGTGTTTTCTGCAAATATCTCTTTAACCATGTAGGTCAAGGAGATATTTCTTGCACCTACAGGTAAGCCTTAATCTAGGCTTACCTATAGGTGCAAGTTGTCTGGTTGGGTTTACAACCACTTTAAGAAGTGCAGGACATCAGCGCCGACAGATCAACGGGACTCAACATCGGAGGAGGGTCGTCGGCGGGAGCGGCAGCAGCGGAAGAGGAACCCCCAGAGCGGAAGAAGAAGCAGGGGGAGAAGGAGAAGACCGGAGGATGAAGATGGGGAAGAAGATGAAGGAAGACCGGAGGAAGAAGCGGAGAAGAAGAAGAAGATTTTTAATAAAAGACTTGTCAAAAACTGTTTACTGTATTTTTTAACACAACACTACTTTTTTTTAGTGAATGGGTAGGGGTACAATGTACCCCATACTCATTCACATAGGGGGGGCAGGATCTGGGGGCCCCCTTGTTAAAGGGGGCTTCCAGATTCCGATAAGCCCCCCGCCAGCAGACCCAGACAACCACTGAGCAAGGGTTGTCGGGAAGAGGCCCTTGTCCCCATCAACATGGGGGCAAGGTGCTTTGGGGTAGGGGGCGCAGAGCCCCCCCTGCCCCAAAGCACCCATCCCCCATGTTGAGGGCATGCGGCCTGGTATGGTTCAGGGGGGGGGGCGCTCGCTCGTCCCCTCCCTTTTCTAACCTGCCGAGCTGCATGCTCAGATAAGGGTCTGGTGTGGATTTTGGGGGGACCCCCACGCCATTTTTTTTTACATTTTGGTGTGGGGGGTTCCCCCTGAATCCATACTAGACCCAAGGGCCTGGTATGGACCTGGGGGGGACCCCACGCTGTTTTTTTTTTCAATTTGTTTTTACATTCAGTGGGAAGCCTGCTGACAACTGATGACTCATCGGTTGTTAAGGACGCGGCGCCCGGCTTCCCGGCCCCCTCCTTAGCAACCAGCTATATACAGTGTAAAAATAAAAAATTTACAAACGCAAATCGCGGCAAAATTGCGGTAAAAATGCGGGTACTTGCGTTTTGGATGCAGGTCCATTGAATTCTATTACATGCAAAACGCTGAATTTTGCGGGAAAAAAGGTCCCCGACCATTTCCAAAAACGCAGAGGCACAAAAATGCATTGATGTGAACATGTTTCATAGGAACCCATGTTAAAAAATATCCCTGCATTTATGCAAAATGCAAAATGCATCAAAAAACGCATTAGTGTGAATAGAGCCTCAGGCCTCGTACACACGGCCGAGATTCTCGTTGAGAAAAACATGTCGTTTTTTTCAACGAGATTCTTGGACAAGAAACTTGTCCCGGCCGAGTGTACACACGCTCGTTTCAAAGAACCCGCGGTTCTTTGAAAGGAGTGTACGCGGTGACGTCATCGACTACGTCGAGCATGCGCTCGTCACATTCGATGCCGTCGCCGCCATCTTGGTATACCCTACGTATGCCTAGGAAGCTACAGCGCATGCGTCAAATTCATTTCGAACATGCGCGGGCTTCCGGGCGGACAGGTAAGTGTACACACACTCACTTTTCTCGTCGAGAAACACGCCGAGGAGAATCTCGACGAGAAAATAGAGAGCAGGTTCTCTATTTTCTCGTCGAGGTTTCTTGTCGGTTTTCTCGACGAGAAACACGCTAGCAGCGTACACACGACCGATTTACTCGGCAAGACCTCTCTGCCAGCAAGTTTCTTGCTGGTTCTTGCCGAGAAAATCGGTCGTGTGTACGAGGCCTCAAACTGCATAGCACAAAAAAAGCTGAAATTCTCAGTTTATGGTTAAAGAGAGACACATGCTGACTTCTCATTTTGAACATGATAGCTGTCTAACTGTCATGGTGACCCTCTTGCTCGATTACTATGGGTCACTTCTTCAGACTTTACTGTGACTTTTTTATATATAAATATTTGTACTGAATCAGCAAATGAAAGATCATGTTGTCAGATATCATTACTAGATAGCAGCAAGGCAACCTACATTTTCAGAAGTCGTTTTGAAATGACAGGCACAATTTTGGTAAGGAAAGGTGTACTTTATAACCAGGGGTGTGCTGGAGCCCACAGTCAGTGCAGTGACACCGGTACTGTAAAAAAAGCAAGCTTGGCATCAATGAGCAAAAATTTCAGGCCGGCAGGCGACTGTGGGAGCAGTGGCCAACAACACTGCGTTCAGTAAATTGGAATCTGCACTTTTAACAAGTTCTGCATCACTGAAGAGGCTCTGCTGCTGCTGCACCGCCAGCATGGCACCGCCAGTAAAAAGGAGTAGCAGTGGTAAAAATAAAAAAGAAGCACTTATGGGTTTAAACGATCATCTTTGGTGTCTTGACGCTCCATGTTATGGAGGTGTGGTAGGGGTATGTCATTTGCCTACACATTTTTAGCTGATAGGTGTACCTCTTTCCCATCTCAGAAAGTTGGGAGGTATAACAAACTGGCCTTAGTGTCGTCCCCCATCGTGCCCCCATGAGTGACTTGAGGCAGCTGTCTCATGGGTGGCACAGCTCTGTTTAAAATACAGATGCACAACATTTGTGTTTGTTGTAGCAGCTTCATAAATTCAGCACCTGGAAGACAAATAGTTCATTCAGCTCAATGCACAGCAAGTCTCCTGTCTCCAAACTACACCCTCTAGTGGTAGCCACGACTCGTCTGTTCTCAACAAACATGCATGCAAATAGAGCCTGGCCACTGGGAGATGTAGTGAAAAAGTCCCACTGCCAAGTTGGAATCTGATATTCTGCACTCACAGGAGTGCAGAACGAACTGCACTTCTGTGATCGTTTGGCTGTACTTCTCCTTTAACCACTTTGTGACCGATATACTGCGCCAGGGTGGCCACTCTGTGCCAGATCACGTACCTAGTACGTGATTTGACACTTCTGGGTTTGGGGCACGCAGTACTTTGATTCTGATTGTTAGGTCTTTGGGAAATCAACCTCTTTGCTGTCTCTTTGTGTTCCTATTATTGTGGGCTTACTTGTCTTTAATTTTATTTTGTAGTTGATTTAAGGTCACTTTATCCGGTGTCCTGTCCATATAACTTTTATACTTTTTGCTTCAAGACTTCACTTTAAAAAAAGGGAGCTATCCTTTTAGGGGGTATTATTTTAGGGTTATATTGTGTAGCACTTACCCCCATTTAAGGGACCGGCTGGATTTTGTTGGGTCTGCGAATTACCTCCACGGCTTCCGTTGTCAGGAGTGTAAGAAAGGTCTTCAGAAAAGTCAATGTCCACACCATGTAAAACCCAGAACAGTTAGGCTTTATTTTTATCTTTGCTAAGGCCCCTTTCACACTGGGGTGTTTTTCATGTGGTTTAGCGCTAATATTAGCGCTATTATACCGCATGAAAAATTTGTGCCTGTAGCCTTCAATGTGAAAGCCCGAAGGCTTTCACACTGAAGCGGTGCGCTAGCAGTACCGCTCCAAAAGTCCTGCTAGCCGCTTCTTTACAGCGGTGAAGGAGCGGTGTGTTCACCGCTCCTTTACCGCGGCTGCCCATTGAAATCAATGGGACACCGCGGTAATACCGCCCGCAAACCGCCGCCCGCAAACCGCGGCAATAGCCGCGGTTTGCGGGCGGTATTAACCCTTTTTCGGCCGCTAGCGGGGGTTAAATTCACCCCCCTAGCGGCCGCATACCACGGTAAGAACGACGGTATAGCAGCGCTGAAAATCGCGCTGCTATACCGCCACCGCACCTGCCCGCCCCAGTGTGAAAGGGGCCTAAGTGAACTTAGAGGAAGAGTAGGACACGAGAGAGAAAATACACAGGGGAAGGTTCAGGCACACAACACTTAAACAGCACTTGTCACCACTCAAGCCTGAGTGGGTATTGCTCACCCGGATAGTCCTTTTAGTGGTCTTAGCAGCCGGAATGTAGCACAAATCAATCTTTCCTTTGTATTAGGATGCCGCAGGTTTAAAAGTCCCGAACCCCCCAGCCAAGCAATAATGAAGAGAACCTTTTATGCCAGATTGGCGTATTGCAGGGCTTGTAATGATGGATCCCTCTTTAGGCGAGTTTCCAGGCCTCTTCCCGAGACAGCAGTACCGTCGCTAGTCTCCTCTGGGACTGATCCTCCCCTGGACTCCTTTCCTAAACCGTGGCTCCCCGCAGGTGCGTAGCTTTTGGATACCTTCTTGAGAACCTAGGCCCCAGCCAGCAGAGCTGGGCCTAGGAAGCAGCGATGCGGCCTCGGGCTGAAGGTGCCCGGGACCAGAACACACACACCCCGTGCCATGCGGGCCACGAGACGCACACACGGGACCAATGGGTCCCCAGGAACGACCCCCATAAAATGGACCCCGGACAAAAGCATCTGCCCCTTATGTACCCCCCCAGCATGCACAGCAGGCTCACCACGCCCACTGCACAGCTGCCGAGAGAGAACACCCAAGGTGCTGTGATACCCCCTGTGGTTCAACCTATGCCGGCGGTGACAGTGCCACCTACAGGCAACAGGGAACACTACTGCCAGGCAGCATCACACCCAGAGCAGAAGCAATAATGAAATATCAATTGGTCTGAGCCCAACTACTGGCTCAGACTACCCCTAAATAGACACATAGCGCCCCCAAATATTGGGGGGGGGCGCTACACAGTCTTTTATTGTACAACAGGAATGTCAATTTTATCACAGGCCACATCAGTATTATGGTTGCTCTCAAAGGGCCGGATGTATCTGTAGGACTAGATGTCCAGAGCACCCCACCCCTCCTTAGATCATATGTCAAGAGACCCCACTATCAGAATTCTAGAGTCTTCCATCCTCCCTTACATCAAAGTGCACCCCTCCTTACCTTGTGCTGCTGCTGGGAAGGAGCTGGGAAGCAGATAGTGCAGAGTCTGGAGGACCAGAGGTGGGTTGGATTTAGTTTCCGGAATCTGCTGAATGTTGAGACCAGGGGAGATGGAGATGAGGGGGTGCTGCAGCTACACAGAAAGGTGCAGGATCTGTAGGGGGAGTTCTGTTCTCCCCTCTGCTGCTGACTGCTGAGAGGAAGGGGCAGAGACATTCTTCTTTGTGGCTGCATGGAGAAATGCAGGACCTGGCAAAGGAGCTCTGTCCTCCACTTTGTGACCCACGGTTTGTGTGTGTGCCACAGGCAATAGGGGAGTAGTGTGAGTGATGCTGCATCTGCTGCAAGAGTGCCAGAGAGGAATGAAGCTTGTCCCAACTCCTGTAACCACTAGAAGAAAGAGAAGAAAAATCCCTGGTGCCGCACATCCATGGAGTCCTATACTGGTAATAGGAGAGACAACCCCAGCCTGGGCTCCCATCAGACCAGGCCCTCAACACGCTTCGCTCCGCCCCCTGGAGCTTAGTCATGCGGATACTTTGTTGCCGACTGCTGAGACAAGATGTGAGGGGAGATTAAGGGGGTGCCGCAGCTGCAGGAGAGGTGCAAGGGCCATATGCAATGGCCTGGCAGGCATTTTTTGGTTACACTGCTGCTGCAAGGCTTCTCTTTAAAAAAAGGGCCTGAGGTGTATGATGGCGCTGGACCGATTGAAGTGAAAGTGAAGTGAAGACTGAGTTCCCATAAAGTGATTTTTTTCTTCATGGAAATAGATGTGTGGTTGAAATATAGTTTAGGTGGGCCATGTTCTGCTCCTAGGTTGCTATTTCTCTGATAGCGACAAACCAAGCACCCACCATATGGTAACATTTTTAGATGTGTACTGAGGAGCGCCTAGCACAAAGGGTCATCTTACTTTAAGGGATTTTAGAAACATTTAATGGTTACGAGCATCAAATACATACAACGCATTTTGGGGCCTCCCTCTTCTTCAGGGCTTGAGCAGTGGATGTTAATAGAATCATGACAGAAAACACTAGAGGACCTGTATTAGAACTTGATGAAGACTAACATCTCCTGGTGGCACTAAAGGCAGCCAGCTACCTTTAATGCGGTCTGGAAACATTAGGCTTCATGTACACAGAAGCTCAAAATCAGATTTCTGGCAGAAAAAGCTGCTTTAAAATATAGCTGTTATCAGCGTTTTTTACTAGCTTTTATTAGCGTTTTTCAGTGTTAGCGTTTTATAGCTTTTTTTTGGGGGGGGGGGGTTTATTTTATTTTTTTAATTTTTCAATGGATCAAAAAATGCTAAAAACGCTGGCGACCTGCGTTTATTCGCGTTTTTCAGCGTTTTGCGTTTTTTTGCATTTTTTCCCACCGAAAAACGGCACTTTGAACGCAAATTTCTTGCATTCAGAAAAAAGCCCATTAACTCCATTGCTCATTAACGCTAAAAAACGTCCATGTGTACATGAACACATAGGCTAACATAGAGTGCAGTTAATGGGCTTTTTAAAAAAATGCCAAAACGCCAATAAACTGCAGTTTATCAGCTTCAGTGTACATAGAGCCTTAGGCCTCGTACACACGGCCGAGTTTCTCGTCGTAAAACAAACGTTGTTTTTCTTGTCGGTTTTCTTGTCAAGTTTGACGAGATTCTTGTGAAGCTTTACTTGCATACACACTGTCATTTCAAAATCTCGTCGGTCTAAAAACGCTGTGACGTACAACACGTACGAGTGCAGTATAAAAGGGAAGTTCCATTTTCATGGCGTCCTCCCTTCGGCTGCTTTTGCTAATCTCGTGTTGCTGCGTGTTAGTTAAAGTTTGGGAAGAGACGATTCGCGCTTTTCAGACTTCGTGCTTTCAGTTCGTTTTCTGCGGTTCAGTTGGTGCTTGTGGGTTCGTATCTTGTCTTTCAGGGCTAGTAGTCAGGTCGTATCTGTTTTACAGTGCGTTCTTGTCCGCTCGTTTCTGATTTTCAGGTCGTTCCTCATAGGCCTTGCTGTTCTTCAGTGCGTTCTGTTTAGTTCGTTCTGTTCAGACGACCGTTTCTTAGCCATGTTGCGGATACGTTCTCATCGTAGAGATCGTGTTGTGCACCGACTTTGTGTGTCTGTTGGTCTTCTTGTACTGGACCAAGACGAGTCTATGAACAGGGTGAGGAGGAGTTCATGGACCAAGAATTGGTTGCTCCAGCGCGACCAATTCTCTCACATGCCTCTGCTGCGGGAGATTGTGGAGAATAATCCTGAGGACTACAGGAATTTTCTGCGGATGTCTGACCCCGTATTTCAGCATCTGTTGGCTTTGGTGTCCCCCTATATTACCAGGCAGGACACCTTTATGCGGGAAGCCATCAGTGCTGAGCAGAGGCTCATCGCCACGTTGCGCTACCTGGCGACAGGGAGAAGTCTGCAGGACCTGAAGTTCACCACAGGCATCTCCCCCCAGGCTCTGGGCGTCATAATCCCAGAGACCTGTTCTGCTATCATCCAAGTCCTGCAGGATGACTATATGAGGGTAAGTTTTCGTATATAATATCACATTCTCTGTATTTAATGCATGATGATGTATTGTATTTCTTTCATCCTTCCCTAATTAGCATGATTGTAATGTGCTGAGAATGTCCCCTTTGTCCCCATGCATGCTGTCCTTTTTTAAGTAATTTTTGGGCCTACATGCATTGTTACCTTTACTTACCTCTCCAGCATGCTCTCCTGGGCCCAAACACATCTAGCCTAGTGTCAGGGAAATCGTTCCAACAGCGCCAATCAGCGCCCAATGCGCACGCGCGGCGGAATGATGCTTCGGCGCATGCGCGTGCGCGGGACGACGCTTCTACGTTCTCGGGTGCGCGCGCCGAGGCAGCGGCGCGCGCGCATGCGCGGCGGCGCACCAATAGGAATCCAGGCGGGCCTATTTAAAGAGACCTAGTTGCACTGACAAGTTGCTGGTTTGTCAGCTTTCCTGTATTCCCAAGACTCTGGAAAACTATCCTGAGAATCTCCTTGTGACCCGGACTGGCTTGATTCCTCTGATCTCTCTCCTGGACCTGGCCCTCGGCTTGTGATACGGACTTCTGCCTTCTCCTGTGTTTGACCCTCGGCCTGTGACTCGGATCTGCTGTCTGTCTCCAATCCTTGACCTCTGGCTTGTACCTTTTGGACTTCCACGTTTCCTTTGAACCCCTGCCTCGTTCCCGGTACTCTCTGGACTTGTTACCTTTTACTGCGTTTGACCCCCAGCCGGGACTGTTACCTTGCCATTGCAACCCGGACTCAACCTGCACCGGTTTCCATTATCTCCTGCTGTTTGAACTTTACCAATCCGGATAGTTCCTGCTTGAAGCCTGTTCTTCAGTCTACTCAGCTCTACCGGACCGTCTACAAATACCCACCACCTGCCGGTAGCCGGTGCCGCTTCTCGCCATCCACTCTCTGTCTCAACTCCAGGGGGTGGAGTGCGTCAAGTCGCAAAGGTGAACCACTCTCGGCATCTCGGCCTCGGTAAGTACATACCCTTACAGTACAAACCAGCCAGATGTCTGAGGCCGACAGGGTGCGTTCACCGTTCGAGACCCTATGTCAGCAAGTCACCGCACTAACCGATGCGGTTCAGAAATTACAAGAAGGTTATGTCCAAATGGATGGCCGCTTTCAGCTACTTACTGGAGCTACAGGACCAGCATCACCAGCTGCTACCGTTGCCAATGTTGCCTCCACGTCTCAAAATCAGGCAAATCCCACCGTAGTAATGGCTACCCCTGAACCCAGGGTCCCCCTGCCTGAGCGATTTTCTGGCGTCCGTAAGAAATATCGGGCTTTCAAAAACGCATGTTCTCTTTATTTCGCCCTTCAACCCAGGACTTTTTCTTCAGAAGTGGTAAAGGTGGGGTTCGTCATCTCCCTTCTAACCAACGAACCTCAGGCCTGGGCCCATGGCCTGATGGAGCAAAGTAGCCCCATACTAGATTCCGTGGACACCTTCTTCGAGAGTATGGCGCAGCTGTATGACGATCCTCAGCGATCAGCTACAGCTGAGTCTGTTCTCCACAGTTTAACCCAGGGGAGAAGGCCGGTGGAGGACTACACGGCAGAATTCCGGAAATGGTCAGCTGACACTGGCTGGAATGAGACGGCCCTTAAATACCAATATCGCCAAGGACTGTCTGAGGCTCTTAAGGACGAGCTGGCCAGGATTGGTGTTCCAACTACTCTGGAAGATCTGATCCAGTCTGTCACTCAGCTTGACAGACGCCTGCGGGAGCGGCGTTCTGAGCGTTTCCAGACTACCCGTCCAAACTGGACTTTGCCCCGATCAGCTTCTGCCTACCCACCCATCCAAGTTCCTACAGCATCTTCTCCCCCCGAGCCTGAACCCATGCAGCTTGGTCTAGTTTGTCCTCCCCTTTCTCCTGAGGAAAAGCAGCGCAGGCGTCAGGCCAATCTGTGTCTTTACTGCGGGGGTACTGGCCATTTCCTTCGGAGCTGCCCAGTGAGACCTAGTAAGTGTACCCTCAAAGACACTTTGAACTACCCAGTTTCTGGCTTACCACAGACTTATGTTGTTCTTTCTATTTCTCTACAGCTACCAACAGGAGCAACCCGCCTACCGGCGATTATTGATTCAGGAGCCTGCAGCTGCTTTCTGGACTCTTCACTTGCTTCCCAACTTCACTTTCCTCTGCAAACCAAGGACCGTTATCTTCAGGTTCGTCTGGCGGATGGATCCCTGCCTCGTTCAGGGGTAATTACGCAAGAAACAAAACCCGTCCTTGCCATCACGGATTCAGGCCACCAAGAATACCTTCGATTTGACCTCATCTCATCTCCCATGTTTCCCATCATCCTGGGCCTCCCCTGGTTACAAGCACATGAGCCTCATATAAACTGGGCCAAGAGGGAAGTTAACTTCACTTCTTCATATTGTTCTCAACACTGTCTTTCCGCACTTCCAACTGCCTGTGCTACTTTAACCCCTCAACCGGATAACCTACCACATGTTCCATCAGCATACTTAGGATTCCAGGACGTCTTCGACAAACAGCAGGCCGACCGCCTACCTCCACATCGTCCCTACGATTGTCCCATCGACCTTCTGCCTGGCTCCAAAATTCCATTCGGCCGCATCTTTCCCTTGTCCGAATCTGAGTTGAAGGCCCTCAAGTCTTACATTGAGGAAAATCTGGAAAAGAAATTCATTCGACCCTCTTCTTCCCCAGCCGGTGCCGGAATCTTTTTCGTTGAAAAGAAAGACGGGACTCTGAGGCCCTGCATCGACTATAGGGAATTAAATAAAATTACTATTAAAAATAGATACCCGCTTCCTCTCATCCCGGAGTTGTTCCAACGATTCCGATCAGCCCGGATCTTCTCTAAACTGGACCTTCGAGGGGCCTACAACCTCATCCGGATCAGGGCTGGAGACGAATGGAAGACGGCTTTTAGATCTAGGTTCGGTCATTTCGAATACTTGGTCATGCCATTCGGGCTTTGCAATGCCCCAGCTACTTTCCAGCACCTGGTCAATGACATTTTCCGTGAACACCTGGACGATTTCCTAGTAGTCTACTTAGACGATATTCTTATTTTTTCGTCTTCCCTTGAGCTGCACCGAATCCATGTCATCAAGGTCCTCACTATTCTCCGAGAACATAGACTTTACCTCAAGGCCGAGAAATGTGACTTTGAGAAAACCACGGTGCAATTTTTGGGATTTATTATTTCTACCAATGGGGTCGCAATGGACCCGCAGAAAGTCAAAGCTATCCAGGAATGGCCAGCCCCAACAGACAAGAAAGGGGTACAACGATTTATAGGTTTCGCCAATTTCTACAGGAGGTTCATTGTGGGGTTCTCCTCTATTGTGGCGCCTATAACCCAATTGACACGCCAGGGCTACCGCTTTCACTGGTCACCGAAAGCTCAGGAAGCCTTCGATAAACTAAAAAAAGCATTCACATCGGCACCTGTATTGAAGCATCCAGATCCGTTACTGCCGTTTACTCTGGAAGTAGATGCTTCAGAGTCAGCCACTGGGGCCATCCTCTCTCAAAGGCAGGGCCCCAAATCCCTTCTTCATCCAGTAGCCTTTGCCTCTCGTAAACTAACTTCTCCGGAACGTAATTATGACGTCGGAGACCGGGAACTATTAGCTATCAAATTCGCCCTGGAAGAATGGCGATACCTTCTGGAGGGAGCTCCTCACCCTGTCATGATATTCACGGATCATAAGAATCTAGAATATCTGAGAACAGCAAAACGTCTTCGACCCAGACAAGCCCGATGGGCCCTCTTCTTCACCAGGTTTAACTTTCATATCTCTTATAGGCCCGGTTCCAAGAACGTGAAGGCGGATGCACTCTCTAGGATGTTTCCCGAGACCCCTCAAGCAGAGGAACCAAGTACCATCCTATCAGCACAAAACTTTCTGCTCATCCCACAGGCTGATCTACTAACCTCCATAAGAGCCGCCTCTAAGCATTGTCCTGACCAAGTAACCTCTTCCTTGGAGAAGCGTAACGACTTGCTCTGGTCCCAAGGTAAAGTCTTCGTCCCTCTGGAAACAAGGCAACTGACTCTGAGAACTTTCCACGACCACAAACTAGCTGGTCACTTTGGAACCAAAAAGACCATGGAACTAATCTCTCGCTCCTTCTGGTGGCCTGGTTGGAGACAAGATTGCAAGTCCTATGTTGCCTCCTGTACCCGTTGCCAACGGTATAAGGGACCCAAAACCAAGAGTTGGGGACTACTCAAACCCTTGCCTATCCCTGAACGTCCGTGGGCAGATGTGTCCATGGACTTCATTGTAGATCTACCGCCCTCTGGAGGTTTTACCACGATTCTGGTCGTAATTGACCGCCTCTCCAAAATGGCACACTTCGTGCCCATGATTGGTACTCCCTCTGCTGCAGATACAGCCAAAGCCTTCTTTCAGGAGATAATCAGGCTCCATGGAGTGCCTAAAAGCATCACCTCTGACAGAGGCGTTCAATTCACGGCGAAATTCTGGAAGGAACTTTGCAAATCTTTAGAAATCAAAATTTGCCTATCATCGGCATATCACCCCCAGAGCAACGGACAGACAGAGAGAACCAATCAAACCCTAGAACAATATCTCCGTTGTTTTTGCTCAGCCTCACAAGACGATTGGTCCTCCCTATTATCCTACGCTGAATTTGCATATAACAACTCGGTGCATTCAGCCACCAGTCAAACTCCTTTTTGGGCCAACTTTGGCTTCCATCCTTCCTTTCTCCCTGATGACATTCCGGAGAGCTCTGTTCCTGCTGTTCAAGATCGGATAGCCTTTGTTCAATCTAATTTTCTGAGACTCCAGGAAATGATGCAAAACGCCCAGGAGTCTTACAAGAGACACTATGACAAGGGTAGGAAGGAAAATCCAGTCTTCAAAGTTGGGGAGGAAGTATGGCTCTCCGCCACCAACCTCAAATTGCCGATCCCTTCACGGAAATTGGGACCAAGATTTATAGGCCCTTTCAAAATCAAGCGAGTAATCAACCCTGTGGCCTTTGAATTGGCACTGCCCGACTCCTACAGGATACACCCGGTCTTCCACACGTCTCTGTTGAAACCGGTAGTCTCCAGCTCCTTCCCGGGAAGGGATGAGCCACCTCCTCCACCTGTGGAGGTTGATGGTGAAAACGAGTACGTGGTGGAATCTATCCTGGGCTGCAGGAAAAGAGGCAGGCAGTTACAGTATTTAATCAAATGGAAGGGGTATCCCCCGGAGGACAACTCTTGGGAACCATCTAGGAACCTACATGCTCCCCGCCTAATTAGAGTCTTTCACCAGGAACATCCCGAGTTGATGTCTAGTCTGGGCGTCCGGAGTCCGCCCCTAGGAGGGGGGCACTGTCAGGGAAATCGTTCCAACAGCGCCAATCAGCGCCCAATGCGCACGCGCGGTGGAATGATGCTTCGGCGCATGCGCGTGCGCGGGACGACGCTTCTACGTTCTCGGGTGCGCGCGCCGACGCAGCGGCGCGCGCGCATGCGCGGCGGCGCACCAATAGGAATCCAGGCGGGCCTATTTAAAGAGACCTAGTTGCACTGACAAGTTGCTGGTTTGTCAGCTTTCCTGTATTCCCAAGACTCTGGAAAACTATCCTGAAAATCTCCTTGTGACCCGGACTGGCTTGATTCCTCTGATCTCTCTCCTGGACCTGACCCTCGGCTTGTGATACGGACTTCTGCCTTCTCCTGTGTTTGACCCTCGGCCTGTGACTCGGATCTGCTGTCTGTCTCCAATCCTTGACCTCTGGCTTGTACCTTTTGGACTTCCACGTTTCCTTTGAACCCCTGCCTGGTTCCCGGTACTCTCTGGACTTGTTACCTTTTACTGCGTTTGACCCCCAGCCGGGACTGTTACCTTGCCATTGCAACCCGGACTCAACCTGCACCGGTTTCCATTATCTCCTGCTGTTTGAACTTTACCAATCCGGATAGTTCCTGCTTGAAGCCTGTTCTTCAGTCTACTCAGCTCTACCGGACCGTCTACAAATACCCACCACCTGCCGGTAGCCGGTGCCGCTTCTCGCCATCCACTCTCTGTCTCAACTCCAGGGGGTGGAGTGCGTCAAGTCGCAAAGGTGAACCACTCTCGGCATCTCGGCCTCGGTAAGTACATACCCTTACACCTAGTCTGTTAACAATGTATTTTTGCAGATCCCTTGTAGCCCCCCCCCCTCCAATTCTTAATTACATTTCCTGATTGTGAAATTTGTGGGGTCCCAAACACATCTAGCCCCCCCCCCAAAGAAAATAAATGGGTCATCAGAGGGGGGTGAGCAATGTGCAAATTGTGAATTTGGTTATTTTTTTACTAATCCTTAACCAAAATGTTATACTTATGTTGGCCACAAATGTTTTTTGTCTAATCTGCTTGCAAAGTTATTAGCAAAAATCCATAATTTTTTTCTTGTTTGATTCCCCAGCTTCCTTCCACGCCACAGGAATGGCAGACTGTGGCATTGGAGTTTGCCAGGCGGTGGGACTTCCCCAACTGCGGAGGACCCATTGACGGAAAGCACGTCCGCATCGTGCCACCACCCCGTTCTGGCTCCTTTTTTTACAACTGCAAGGGGTTTCATAGTATTGTGCTGATGGCGGTGGTGTCAGCACAGTATGAATTCCTCTATGTAGATGTGGGGAAGAATGGCCGGATGTCGGATGGGGGAGCCTTGGTTTTTGGAGTGCGGCAGTCCATTTTTTCATTATTTGATTTTTCATCTGCCTAGTGCATCGCCAGCACCCTCGATTTCTTGACTACTGAGTGATCAGCGGAATCCAGACACCTGGAGCGGCAATCTTTCTTTCTCTTTCCCCCGGAGCCTTCGCCCAGACGGAGTTTGCCCTTCGTCTACAGAGTGATGACCTTGCATTGCCACCGGATGCAGGGAATGTGGAAGGACTCCCCTTTGTGTTTTTGGCTGATGAAGCCTTTGGTCTGGGTCAGCATCTCATGAGGCCTTTCCCCCAGAGGACCCTCACCCCGGAGAGGAGGGTCTTCAACTACCGGCTGGCCAAAGCCCGAAGAGTTGTGGAGAATGCCTTCGGGATAATGGCCAGCCGGTTCTGTCTTTTTCTGACTCCTATTAATCTTGCGGAGTACAAATTGAACTATATTGTGTTTTGTTGTTGTCTACTGCACAATTTTTTGAGGAAGAAATCTCCTACATATATGGCCACAGTTGGGCCCGAGCCAGGACTTGCTGCGGACAATGCCCTGCCGGGCCTGGAACCTGTCCGTGCTGGCTTGCCCCCCCAAAGTGCCCGTGCAATCAGGCAGAAATATGTTAATTATTTCATGGGTAGGGGGGCCATTCCAATGCCAGAGAATCTGTCCGAATTATAATTTTGCCGTAAAAAAATCAAAAATACAAAATATCAACTTTCAATTATTCGTTTTGCTTTGTTTATATTTTAGTTGTGTGCTACTTTTTCTAAGTGTACTTGTAGTGCCAAGTGTATTTTCCTTAGTAAACCACAAACATTTCACTGCTAACAACAAAACTAAATCCCAAAAAGGTTAGAGTGGTTTAAAAAAAAATGAAATATTTTGTATTTTCTTGTATTTTACTCAATCACACATATGGTTAGGTATACATTTTTGGTATCTGAACATTTTAGAAACCCATTTTCGCCTTTTCACGTAACATGGCAAATTTTGCTGCTAATGAACTTAGAAAAATTCTCCTCAACATTCCTCCAAATACAACAATGTTAAACGTTTTGTCCACAAAAATGTCTATCTGCCCTTCCTCAAAAATGGAGTGTTGTCACCCCTGAACCTGACAAATTTAGAAGATGCACACATTTTTAGGGGGGGGGAAACTAGGTTAGTTACTTCCTCATCCCTCTCGCCAACATGTGCTACCCGCCATCATGGGGGATCATTCAACATGTTTTGGGGGGGCAACCCCTTCTTCCTTTCTCCTACTTGAGTTGTGAGGAAGAGGTTGCACCCCCAAAACACGTACATGGAGATCCCGTGATGGCAGATGTGCAACAAAGTGCTACAAAAGTGAACACAAACTTGAGATTAAAAGTTTTTTTTTGTCTATTCTCCCCAACACATCTATGATGTCCTTAAATGCATTCTCCAGATCCTGAATCCTTTTTTTAATGAAGTCCAGTTGAGTACTACAATCCATTACTTGTTGTATGAGTCTTTGTGCACTATCCCTGGAGAATCGTGGACTTTCAGCAAAATCTTCATCCCCTAAAATAAAAATAAAAATATATCAATCTCCAGGCCTACATCTCGTAAACCTGAAGCTGGGGTGACAGATACTGACCTGTTGTATTGACATATTCCACCACCTCCTCCACCTCTCCTTCCTCGACTTCTCCTTCCTCCACCTCTCCTTTATCTAATTCGACATCCTCCACATTCTCAGGTTGGGCTTGTTGGGGAGGTTGGGGTTCTTTAGAAGGTGTGGGGTTCCTGGGCTCCGAGTCGTGTCCTCCCAGTCTTCTCTCCCCTATGAGATTAAAACAAATGGTACACTTAACACACACATATATGAAGTCATAACTAGGAATATGAAACATTGCTTGCAGGTGGGTTACACTTGCCTGTTTTGGCCCAGTTCCAAGATGAAGACCAGATTCGAGAACTATACAAAGCTAAAAAACAGACATTTTGGTGACAATTTTATGACATGCCCCCCCCCCCCCCGTACTAACTGTAGCACCTGTGGTGGACACCCTAAAAAGGTTCTTATGGCGGCCCACACTATAGTGCTCCTGTGAGTGCAGATGTGTAAACAACTGCTGAGTGTCCTCTCCTTTATATTGATTCAAGTTTGCATTTCATTCTATTTTCAAACACATCATCTAGACAACAATGTCATAACTTTTAGTGATTTTAAACATACATTTATTTTTGGAAATAAAAAAGAACAGATATTGCCAAATCATCGTATGTAGTGTGCAAACGATGTGTCTATATCGACTGATTACTGTGCCCACTAAATTGTAGAAGATGTCATTTAAGAATGTTAATTAAGAAAAAAACACAACAGGGAGCAACATGCAAGTTGTGAAATACAACAATAGGGACACAGGAGAAGTACTTACTTTTTTTAAGCATTCTGTTAATGCTCCTTAACTGCTCCGGCTCCCTCAGTTTGAGGTCAGACCACCTCTTTCTGAGCTGCTACTTGGATCTTTTCACACCAAAATTCTTCTTTAGACTTTTCATTACTTTCTTCATAATTTTGTCCTTCCGAAGATTAGGGTGGGAATACGGCCCATGCTTTTCATCATAATCAGAATTGTTCAATATGGCCACCATCTCCTCAAAGGACATATTAGATGCCTTGTAGCGCCTCCTTGTTTGTGACGTTTCCCGCTCTGGGCTTGTCTCCTCATTGGAATTCTCTGAATTCACAGACACCTGCTGTGACTCCGCCATGTCGCCTGCGCGCCGAAAGAGAAGGGGCGGGGAAACATCGAGAAAAGACCGTCATGGGCGGGCGACGTGTGTCACGCATGCGTAGCGTATATAAAGCTAACACACACATGTGACGTACCTACGTTCTGTGTGCGGCCGAAGGAGTTTAAAACGCCGAACGTTAGACCGAAGGTATCATTTCCTAATTGGTACATCAGTGGCCTATACTGCATAGAGATTGGAGAGGCATATATGGGCATAAAGATTTCACGAGTTTAGAGTGTGATTGACATTTTTAATTATGTCTGATGTTTTGTCTTGCAGAAAGAATGAATGTGTTTGGGGAAAAAGAAAAAGAATTTCTATCTGAATTCATTGACAGATTAAGGGAGCTGCCCGCTCTGTGGGAGACCAAAAATCCACAGCATAAAAAAAAAAGGGGTTTGGAGAGCAGCGCTGGAGAGCCTGCTCCCATTTGTGCAGACCAGGGTGCCCCATGCAACCATTGAGCAGCTTGACACCAAAATTGGGACCTTGAGAGGAACATATAGGACTGCGCGCAATCGTGTCCTGGCATCTCAGAGGTCAGGAGCAGCAGCAGGGGAGGTATATGTCCCACATTTGTGGTACTACGACACAGCCAAGTGTTATTCGGCAGGTACTTTGAATGAACCATTCCATAAGGTTCCCCTTGTTCCGCCCTTGTTGCTTGCTCTTGTGAGCCCTGACGCTGCCGCCGCTGTCCCTCTGGTCCCTCCATCTCCAGCCATTAGTGTGGTCACTGTGCCACAAGGAGAACATCTGCTTACAAGGGTTAATTATCTTACCTGGTGACAAGTAAATGCGAACCTAGCATTCTCCCAGGCTCAACAGATAATAAGAAATAATTTTTGGTCTGTCCCTGCCCGTACCCGCAACACCATCCATTTCGTGCTAACACCGTGCACTGCCTATGTTTATTCTCACGGAATATAAGATCTAAACACATCAGCAAGCTCGACCCAAATCCCTGAAGAAGGAATATACCTATCATAACAGGACTATTGTGCCTTTATGCTTTTCCGAAACGTGTAGGATTGGTCGTATGTATTAGTTATCTCTGATTTGTATCAGTCTATTCTTACAATACGCCCTGGAGCAGCTGTTTGGTCCTATTTTGTTATTCTGTGACTGTTTTTAGCATTCATTTCTAATTAAATTAAATATACTTTTTACTACTCCTATTGTGGTGTTCTGTATTCATCCTCCCACCCATATTATCCCTTGGGGCCCCCATTCTCTTTTGTACTACGACAGGTTGGCCTTTCTGAATGACCACATTACAGCAAGGGAATCACTGTCCAGCCTTCCCTCCAGCCTTCCCTCCAGCCAAGATGCTCCTTCCCAGGATCAGGAGGAGCCTTCCATCTTGGATGAGGACCCAGATCTGTCCGTCTGGAGCCAGGTATAGTATTTTTATCACATTTCTTTGTCAAAAGTGAATGATGTAAAATAGATGTTAAGATGGGTAAAAAGGTAGGCAATCAAGAAAAAGGGATTGACATAGCAATAGACATTAGTGGGCAAAAAAGTGGGGGAGGAGACATGAAAATGATGGGGGCATAATGAGAGTATTATACACACACATTTTGAAGGATTTGCAACAGGCAATGATCTGAACATTGTGGGGCTGCTTTAGGAACAGATAATCCACTTTGCACTACAAGTGCAAACTACAAGTGCAAAGAGCACTTAAAATTTCACCAAAAAAGAACTTGGAAGTAAAGGTGCTGTAAATCAGAGGGGGAGAGCGGAAATGAGGGGAAGCTCTGCTGATTTTAATCTCCAATCATGTTTAAGCTAAATTTATGCTTTTGCTTTGCCTTGCATGTCCCCCTCAGATCTCCAGCGACTGCACTTCCAAGTCCACTTTCCAAGCAATTACAAGTGCACTTGTAGTTTGCACTTGTATTGCAAAGTGGATTTGCCTTTACAAAATAATCACCTGTGTGTGATTGATGAAAACAAAATCTAAAATATGTCCCTTTTTTTACACAGGAGAAGGTCAGCCAAGATGAGAGGGCGGAAAATGTCAGGCAGGAGGAGGCTGGGCTTAGTGGCAGAGAGGAGGTGCCTGGTCCAAGTGGCAGAGAGGAGGTGGCTGGTCCAAGTAGTAGGACTAGGTGTCAGGTGCCACCAATCCGCATGCCACCAAGAAGGGGCAGGAGGGATAGGGCTGTGAGTGTGGCAGCACTGACCCTCATTAAAGAGGCCCATGCCACCCTCCAGCAGCCCCCAACCCCTGATGAGGGCTATGCGGCATTGGTGGGCATGAAAATGGCCCAGATGCAAAATGAACAGAGGCTACTTTGTGAGTCCCTGCTCATGGCCCTTTTAAATAAGGGGTTGAGGGGCAGACTCACAGAGAGCACTGTTATCTGTGACCACGGCCATCCTCCTGCACCTTCCTATTCTCCTCCACCTCCTTCTTCTCCACCTCCACCTCCAATTTCACAACCTCCTCCTTCCTCTTCTCCAGCTCCACCTCCTTCTTCTCCACCTCCACCTCCAATTTCACAACCTCCTCCTTCCTCTTCTCCAGCTCCACCTCCTTCTTCTCCAGCTCCACCTCCATGTTCACAACCTCCTCCTTCCTCTTCTCCAGCTCCACCTCCTTCTTCTCCAGCTCCACCTCCTTCTTCTCCAGCTCCACCTCCTCCTCCTGACATGAGTACACCTCCTGAGGCACAGCCTCCAGCTAGGCAGACAAGGAAGGCTGCAGAGAAGGCTGCAGAGAAGGCTGCAGGCAAGCCTACCCAGAAGGCTGCAGGGAAGCGGAGCAAGAAAACCAGGAAGTGATTCCCTTGCTGCAATGTGGTCAGACAGAAGGCAGCCTGTTGTAGTTCCCCAGGCTTGGGACATGTATCTAACCTGCTGCTGTTCCTGACCTCTGGGAGTCCAAGACCAGATTGTGCTCAGTAATGTATGTTCCTCTCAAGGTTCCAATTTTGGTGTCCACACAGTCGCACAAATTGCAGCAGGCTCTCCAGCGCTGCCTTCTAGTTTGGTTATTATTATTTTGTATACCAGAATAAATGTTTTTTTGTGTTCCAGTTAATACTTGCATATGTGTTTTTGTTAAAGCTACCTATTTAGCTGGTGAGTAGGCAGGTAATTTTCTTAAACTCCAAAGCTAGAGTTTAAATGCCACAGATAACACCCAAAAAACGCCTTGCAGAACAAAAAAAAGAGGATAATTTAATACTATTTATGTCAAATTTACACCGGATAAAAAAAAAAGGAGAACACTAGAAATTAAAGAAGATTTTAAAAACCATATCTGAATAAAAACATACTAATTAATTAAAAAAAAAAAATCTTGCTCGATCAACTAAAATAACATATTCATGAGATCTGCATTCAGAAATGTTGGGAAAAATTAGTCCTAAATATGCGTGAATATCTGCAGCCAAAAAAGATCAAAATTGCACATCATCATTGTAGTATTCTAAAGAAGATTTAAATGTGCAGCATTTAAACGTGGCTAAAATTGGTAACGCGTGACGAATGTGCTATCTCCATTCAAAACGCTTGTTTTACAAGAAGGTGCGCTCCCGTCTCATATTGAGTCTGACCATGCGCGGTTTTTGAAGACTCGGAAAAGCATACACACGAATGGTTTTCTCGTCCAAACACAGTCTGACAAGAATCACGGCGAGAAAAAATGAGACTCAGGCCTCGTACACACGGCCGAGATTCTCGTTGAAAAAAACATGTCGTTTTTTTCGACGAGATTCTTGGACAAGAAACTTGTCCCGGCCGAGTGTACACACGCTTGTTTCAAAGAACCCGCGGTTCTTTGAATGGAGCGTACGCGGTGACGTCATCGACTACGACGAGCATGCGCTCGTCACATTCGATGCCGTCGCCGCCATCTTGGTATACCCTACGTATGCCTAGGAAGCTACCGCGCATGCGTCGAATTCATTTCGAACATGCGCGGGCTTCCGGGAGGACAGGTAAGTGTACACACACTCACTTTTCTCGTCGAGAAACATGCCGAGGAGAATCTCGACGAGAAAATAGAGAGCAGGTTCTCTATTTTCTCGTCGAGGTTACTTGTCGGTTTTCTCGACGAGAAACCCGATAGCCGCGTACACACGACCGATTTACTCGGCAAGACCTCTCTGCCAGCAAGTTTCTTGCTGGTTCTTGCCGAGAAAATCGGTCGTGTGTACGAGGCCTCAGACGAGAAAAAAGACCGCAGGTCGTCTTTTTTCTCGTTGAGATTTTGGACAGTTTTCTCGACGAGAAAGCATACACACGAACGGTTTTCTCGACCAAAAAAGACAAGAAAACTGTTGGGAGAGCTTTTTTGCCGAGAAAACCGGTCGTGTGTACGCGGCCTTAGTCTTCATCAAGCGTTAACAAGGGAGATGTACTTTTGTACCAGGCACTCCTCAATTTACATCTAAGACTTCTTGATTTTTGTTTTATATTAAGAAGACCTTTTTAGGTTTGAGATGATCAAAGTACAGCATTGTTTTTTTTGCTAATCTGTTCTGTCAGCTGCCTGTTGCTTGTAGCACACTGCTGCAGCTTTTGAGAGAAAAAGGAAAAACACAAAACTAAGAGCAATATGAGTGTGCACCAAAATCTCCTCATGCTATCATCCATATTTAGTGCACCCTCCATTCCCATAGTACATATAAAAGTTAGGCATGCACTGGTTTGGCCTATCATCCCTGATTATGGGCTCATTCACAACAACCAGCATGTTTATGCATTGTTGCATTTTTTTCATATTCCTGTGTTTACCTATAAGGCTTAGGCTCTTATCTACTTTTAATCTGCTCCTGCAAGTCACCTAATCCTGCAACTCTCCAACAGCTCTGTATTCTAGACTGGGAGCCATGATATCACCCATAGGCTCTAATAACCTGGTCATTGTCAGCACTTCCTCCTCCCTCCTGCAGCAACTGCTCACTGTCACAGAGGAGCCAGAGCTGCAAGATCATATGACCAGACTAAAGTGGATAAAAAATATTGTAGGTGAGTATACAGATCTCTATTAGGCAGCATATTTAGGAGGAGGGAGGGAACATTTTTCAAAACATATCTAGTTAGGCTTTTCTTCCCCTTTAACTTCAGATTTTATGTTGATTTACTACTATGTTGTGAATAGCCTATACTAATCTCCTGCTATTTTGGTGAATTCAAAACATGCACAGCTGAATGCACATAAGGGCCTGAAAAGATTTCCAATAAGACTAATATAATTAACAATTGAACAGACAGTGTTGGGCTTTCTAATTAGGGATGAGCTCGGTGTTCGAGTCGAACATAGGTTCGACTCGAACATCGGCTGTTCGCGCGTTTGGCGAACAACGAACGATTTGGGCCGTTCGCGCCAAATTCGAGTGACGCGAATGGCCCACAATACACTGCGCCATCGCAGTGTAATCCCGGCGCTGTGATTGGCCAAGCATGCACTGTGACCCTGCATGCTTGGCCAATCACAGCGCCGGCAGCGAAGAGAGCAATGATTGGCCACAGGCAGGATGCCTGTGGCCAATTATAGCTGAGGGGGTTTAGTACACGCCCCACACTATAAAAGGCCGCCAGCGCGGCGGCCTCGTGTAGTGTGTTCCGGAGCAGGGAAAGTGAAGGATAGGCAGGGACAGTGTCAAATCCATTCTTTGCTAAACCTTGTGTGTAGGGACAGAGAAGGATAGGCAGGGAGAGTGTCAGTGTCATATTCTTTGCTAAACCTTGTGTGTAGGGAGAGAGAAGGATAGGCAGGGGACAGTGTCAGTGTCATATACTTTGATAAACCTTGTGTGCAGGGAGAGAGAAGGATAGGCAGGGGACAGTGTCAGTGTCATATTCTTTGCTAAACCTTGTGTGCAGGGAGAGAGAAGGATAGGCAGGGAGAGTGTCAGTGTCATATACTTTGATAAACCTTGTGTGCAGGGAGAGAGAAGGATAGGCAGGGGACAGTGTCAGTGTCATTGTTGCTAAGCCTACTGCACATTATACACCTGAAGTTATCCCGTATTGCTGCTTTTTCCTGGTGTGTTACACCAACAGGATTTTGCGGCACTTACAGCGGGCGGAGTGTGCCTCCTGACCATATTACACCTGAACTTAGCCTGTATTGCTGCTTTTTCCTGGTGTGTTACACCAACAGGATTTTGCGGCACTTACAGCGGGCGGAGTGTGCCTCCTGATCATATTACACCTGAACTTAGCCTGTATTGCTGCTTTTTCCTGGTGTGTTACACCAACAGGATTTTGCGGCACTTACAGCGGGCGGAGTGTGTCTCTTCTGACCATATTACACCTGAACTTAGCCTGTATTGCTGCTTTTTCCTGGTGTGTTACACCAACAGGATTTTGCGGCACTTACAGCGGGCGGAGTGTGCCTCCTGACCATATTGCACCTGAACTTAGCCTGTATTGCTGCTTTTTCCTGGTGTGTTACACCAACAGGATTTTGCGGCACTTACAGCGGGCGGAGTGTGTCTCTTCTGACCATATTACACCTGAACTTAGCCTGTATTGCTGCTTTTTCCTGGTGTGTTACACCAACAGGATTTTGCGGCACTTACAGCGGGCGGAGTGTGCCGCCTGACCATATTGCACCTGAACTTAGCCTGTATTGCTGCTTTTTCCTGGTGTGTTACACCAACAGGATTTTGCGGCACTTACAGCGGGCGGAGTGTGCCTCCTGACCATATTACACCTGAACTTAGCCTGTATTGCTGCTTTTTCCTGGTGTGTTACACCAACAGACATTTGCGGCACTTACAGCGGGCGGAGTGTGCCTCCTGACCATATTACACCTCAAGTTAGCCTGTATTGCTGCTTTTTCCTGGTGTGTTACACCAACAGGCATTTGCAGCACCTACAGCAGGCGTAGTGTGATTCCTGCAAAATATACTCCTGAAGCTAGGCCTTATTGCTGGTTTTCCCATTTCCCTGCAGGCCATTAGAATGTCTGGAAGGCAAACAAGGAGAGGCAGACAGTCAGGAGCCAATAAAAGAGGGCAAGCAGGCTCTGTGTCTAGAGACAACAGTGCTGGTCGTGGACGCGGTGCATCGCCATCAGCACGTGGCCATGGGACACACTTGTCCTTCTTTTCGGCAGCTGGACGTGTTAAGCCGCATCATGCCGAAGACTTGGTAGAGTGGATGACCAAGCCCTCCTCATCCTCTCTCACCCAGGCTCAGGGTACTGGCAAAGCAGCTGCCAAAGCGTCCTCTTCCCTGGTATCAATGTCATCATCAGTCACTCCTTCCCTAGACCAACCATGTCCTCCTGAGGAGTCCCCCGAACTGTTTGAGCACAGTGTTGGGTACATGCTCCAGGAGGATGCCCAGCGTTTTGAAGAGTCTGATGATGATACCCAGCTAGAGGAAGGCAGTAGCGTGAGAGCAGAGAGAGGGGATGCTCAAGAAGGACACCAATCTGGCAGTCATGTTCCAGCAGCTGCAGCATACTGCCAGATTGGCTCCAGTGATGAGGAGGGAGGGGATGATGAGGTCACTGACTCCACGTGGGTGCCTAATAGGAGAGAGGAGGAGGAGGAGGCACATCTCCAACGAGGCAGGATGCCCTCGGGGGGCCAGCGTAAGGGCAGCACACCGACGGAATCACACCGCAGAGCTCCGCCTGTGCAGGGCGCTGCCTCTGCCCGTTATTCAAAAAGTTCTTTGGTGTGGGCCTTTTTTGAGTCGAGTGCATCAGATCGCACAGCTGCTGTTTGCAACATATGTCTCAAGCGTATATCGCGTGGCCAAAACATCACCCGCTTGGGCACCACATGCTTGACCAGACATATGTTGACCTGCCATGCAGCTCGTTGGCAAGCCTACCTTAAAGACCCACACCAAAGAACAAAGCGGACCTCTTCTTGCACCGCATCAGCTGGGATCTCCAACCCCACTATACCTTCAGTTCTCTCTGAAACCTGCTCTGAGAGGAATGAAGGTGTAGAATTAGGTGTGTCACAGCCAAGTACTTGCGGGCACTCTGCTAGCAGTACACCGACGTCCGATTCTAGCAGGCAAATTTCCCTGCCCCAGCTGCTGGACCGTTGAAAGAAGTTCACTCCCAGCCATCCACATGCCCAGCGGTTGAATGCTAGCTTGGCTAAATTGCTAGCGCTTCAACTGCTGCCTTTTCAGTTGGTAGACCCGGCCCCCTTCCGTGAGTTTGTGCAATGTGCGGTTCCTCAGTGGCAGGTTCCCAAACGCCACTTTTTCTCACGGAAGGCGATTCCGGCTCTCTACCGGCATGTGGAAGGCAATGTCTTGGCCTCGCTGGACAGGGCGGTCAGCGGTAAGGTGCATATTACCGCTGACTCATGGTCCAGCAGGCATGGACAGGGACGTTACCTTTCCTTTACGGCCCATTGGGTCACTCTTTTGGCAGCTGGGAAGGATGCAGGACAAGGTGCAGTAGTGTTGGAGGTTGTTCCATCACCACGCCTCCAAAATGCTACTACTGCTTGTGACACACCTCTGTCCTCCACCCCCTCCTCTTCTTCCTCCGCGGCCTCTTCCTGTGCTTTGTCCTCGGAACCAGCGGTGCTCCGTAGGCGTTCAAGGGGCTACGCAAGTACGCAGGCAAAAAGATGCCATGCCGTGCTTGCGCTGGTGTGTTTGGGGGACAGGAGCCACACTGGGGCAGAGGTTCTGTCTGCTCTGCAGGGGCAGGCCGAGAGGTGGTTGATGCCATGCCAGCTTAAGCCAGGAATGGTAGTTTGCGACAATGGCACCAACCTCCTCTCCGCTCTCCGACAGGGACAACTGACCCATGTGCCCTGTGTGGCTCACGTCCTTAACCTGGTGGTGCAGCGGTTCTTGGGCAGGTACCCGGGCTTACAGGATGTCCTGAGGCAGGCCAGGAAAGTCTGTGTGCATTTCCGCAGATCTTATAATGCCAGTGCTCGCCTGGCTGAGCTGCAAAAGGAGTTGAACCTGCCCAAGAACCGCCTTATATGTGACATGCCCACCAGGTGGAACTCAACGTTGGCCATGCTGCAGCGGCTGCACAAGCAGCAGAGGGCCATCAATGAGTACCTGTGCGACTACGGCACCAGGACAGGGTCAGGGGAGCTCGGTTTTTTTTCACCACGCCAGTGGGGCATGATCAGGGATGCATGCACTGTCCTGGCACCATTTGAGGAGGCCACGAGGATGGTGAGCAGTGACAGTCCATGCATCAGTGACACTGTACCTCGTCCACCTGTTGGAACATACGCTGCGTGGAATAATGGACAGGGCACTTGAGGCAGAACAGAGGCAGGAAGAGGAGGACTTCCTTGCCTCTCAAGGCCCCCTTTACCCAGACAGTGTTCCTTCTGTCCCACCCATCGCACAGGAAGAAGAGGAGGAGGAGGATTTTGTCAGCATGGAGGTGGAGCCTGGCACTCAGCATCATCAGCAGCAGTCTTTTAGGGATGATTTACAGTCCCAAGAAACCAGTGGACTTGTACGTGGCTGGAAGGAGGTGGCTGCGGATCATGTTGTCCTTAGTGACCCAGAGGACTCCGGACCGAATGCCTCAGCTAACCTACGCTGCATGGCCTCCCTGATCCTGCAAAGTCTGCGGAAGGATCCTCATATTCTTCGGATCAAGGAGAGGGACCATTACTGGCTGGCCACTCTCCTTGATCCACGGTACAAGGGTATGGTTGCGGACCTTATCTTCCCGTCGCAGAGGGAGCAGAGGATGAGACAACTCCGGGAGGCCTTGCAGAAAGGTCTGTGCAACGCGTTTCCAGAGACTGGGAGGTTACAAACTCCTGGTCCTGGACAACGAGTTGCTGAGGCTTCGGTCAGTCAAAGAAGGAGCGGTGGGGAAGGTGGCCGTCTGACCGATGCGTTCAGACAATTCTTTAGTCCGCAGCCCCAAGGTATAATCGGTTCCAGCAACCATCGCCAGCGTCTGATATACATGGTGCAGGAATACCTAGGAGCAAGGTCAGACTTGGACACCTTCCCCACCGAAAATCCTCTGGCTTACTGGGTCTTGAGGATGGATCACTGGCCAGAGCTTGCACAGTATGCAATTGAGCTACTGGCCTGTCCTGCATCCAGCGTTCTTTCAGAACGCACATTCAGTGCTGCTGGAGGATTTGTCACGGATCACAGGGAGCGCCTGTCCATCGACTCTGTTGATCGACTGACCTTCATAAAGATGAACCAGTCTTGGATCACCACCAGCTACCAAACACCTGAAGCTGATATAACAGACTAATTTATTTTCAAATGTCACATCCCTTCAAGACTGATGCTGATGCTGAGAGACTGTCCTGTTATGTTGACTGACTATCCTCCTCCTCCTCAATGATCCGATTGATGATGATAGCTTGGAAGAACATTTTTGTTTCTGGGTGCCGCCACCAGTGGCTAAGGCCCAATTTTTCAGCCCCTGTTTAACAGGGGCATGTTATTACAATTTTTTATGCAATGCTTTGCAGCAGGGCTCATTCCTGCACTCCAACTAGAGTATCTGGGAGAGGTTGCAGTGTCGTGGCACCAGCACCAGTGGCTAAGGCCCAATTTTTCAGCCCCTGTTTAACAGGGGCGTGTAATTACAATTTTTGATGCAATACTTTGCAACAGGGCTCATTGCTGTGCTCCAAGTACAGTATCTGTGAGGGGTTGCAGTGTTGTGGCACCAGTGCCTAAGGCCCAATTTTTCAGCCCCTGTTTAACAGGGGCATGTAATTACAATTTTTGATGCAATGCTTTGCAGCAGGGCTCATTCCTGCACTCCAACTAGAGTATCTGGGAGAGGTTGCAGTGTCGTGGCACCAGCACCAGTGGCTAAGGCCCAATTTTTCAGCCCCTGTTTAACAGGGGCGTGTAATTACAATTTTTGATGCAATACTTTGCAACAGGGCTCATTGCTGTGCTCCAAGTACAGTATCTGTGAGGAGTTGCAGTGTTGTGGCACCAGTGCCTAAGGCCCAATTTTTCTGCCCCTGTTTAACAGGGGCATGTAATTACAATTCTTGATCTAATAATTCACAGCAGGGCCCATTCCTGCGCCCACCAAGACTAACTGTGAGGCCTTACAGTGTTGTGTCAACACCACCACCACCACCACCACCAAAGGCCCAATTTTTCAGCCCCTGTTCAACAGGGGCATGCAATTACAATTCTTGATCTAATAATTCACAGCAGGGCCCATTCATGCGCCCACCAAGAGTAACTGTGAGGGCTCACAGTGTTGTGGCAACACCAACATGTAAGGGGCAAATTTCAGCTGAGTATATACGGCAGGCCCCTACTTTCAAACATAAAACTTAGAAACGACTCCTCCTTGCAAATGGAAGGATACAACAGGAAGTGAGAGGAAATCTACCCCTAGGAAGGGAAATTCTCTCCTGTAAGAGTTAATATGGGAAAAAAAAAGTGTCTCCTCTCCACTGATGCTTTATCACCAATTCTTGTTTCAATAAAAACCCCAAATTTTCAAAACACATTTGTCATTAGGACGGAAAGTGAGGTGAACTGTTCTGAACAGGTGCACACTGCACAGACAGCAAAACAAATGTTACAGGGGTGATAACCCTTCCCTATGTTTTACAAAAAGCTTAAAAATAGATTTTTTGGCTGGAGCTACACTTAAACAATGTACCTGTTCAAAATTACAAACAGATTCTACATAAGAACAAACCTACAGTCCCTGTCTTGTATGCACCGCCTGTATACGGCTGTTCAGAGTATATAGGGCCTTTTTTATTTTGTGTGCGGGGTTCCCCTTAATATCCATACAAGACCCAAAGGGGCTGGTAATGGGCTGGGGTGGGGGGGGGGGGGCTGTGATGGGGTAGCTATGCCATTTTTCTTAAAGATTTTCATCCATATTACCGGGACCAGACATTACATTAAAGCCGCAAGCAGTTTTAAATGGCTTTTTTTCCTTTAGAAATGTAATTTTGTGCAGGGACAGTTCTAAACACGGGAAACACGTGGCACTTCACAGGCATACTTTAGACACCCCCCAGGTACGATATTTAAAGGAATATTTGACTTTGTTTTTTCACTTTATGCATCATTAAAATGACTGCTCCCAAAAAACGGACGTTTTTAAAACTTTTTTTTGGATTGATACATGCAGAACCCGGGTTCCCAAACCCTTTTTAGGACAATAACATGCATATTAGTAGTTATAAATAGCACTTTAGATTTTGAACGTTCGCATCCATTGTATTTAATAGGGTTCTAAAGTTCGTGCGAACTTTCGGTCCGTTCGCGGGTTCTGGTGCGAACCGAACCCGGGGGTGTTCGGCTCATCACTATTTCTAATTAGAACACCCTTTTGACAAACCATAATGGGTGTACTCCATATTCACTGCATAGGGTGAAACCTGTTCACCCTATATCACTCTATTTAAGTATGTGTGTAGAGAGGACTCAAAATGTCCCAGTAATGTTATCGACTAATCTGAGACATTATAATGCTTACTGTGTGACTATTTTATAGTTCTGTTCTTTTGGATTCTACCAATTTTAATATAATTTTCTACCATTTTTACTTATTTTTTACTGTGGAAACACACAACAATGAGTGTGGCATTTCTATGATGCTACTATTGTGATAACACTATGTTGCTATGCCAATATGTTATTATATTACTATGTACTATGTCATGGAATTAAAGTTTCATTGTTTTACTTTACTATTGGATGTATTTTGTTTCTATGCAAGATAGATGGTCACATTTATGTACCCACCAGACATCATTATGTTGTGTTGCCTCCCTGGTTGCATGTTTCACACAAAGTCCCAAACCTTGCTCCTATATATCTCAAATGTTGTGGATGGAGATACATTTCAATGTCCTCACACAACGTGCCAATTTTTTCTTATTATTATTTTATAGCTCTGGTAAATACAGTACTTATGTTTAGCAGAACAGCTGCATTTTCTTAATTTTGTTTATAAAGATAAAAGCTTGGAAATACAGACAGATGTCACAGTTTTTTGAAAATATACTCTGATTACAGGTTTTCTTTCTGCCAGCGTCAGGTTTAAAATACCGCAAACATGGCATTTTTTTTAAAACTACACTCCCTAAGCTGCAATTAGGTGGCATAAGGGATGCATCTGCACCAGTTTGGGATAATTAGTACAAAACCAAACTGTCAGGTTGCATATCTAAAGCTAGAGCTAAATCTAGTAAAATAAATGTTTTAAATGCTTTGGCATCACTTACACAACTGCAGCAGCAAGCTTCAAAGCATAAGTTCATCTTTACAAAAATAATAAATGCACTTTTTCTGGTGGCCTAGTCTCCGTGCTGATATAACCGCCTTCGTAGCCGCTTGTTCCGCGTGTGCTCAGAGTAAAACACCATGACAATTACCAGTGGGCCTCCTACAACCCATACCCAATGGAGAGAGGCCTTGGACCCATTTGTCTATGGATTTTACTGTGGAGTTACCCAACTCCCAGGGCAACACAGTTATTCCTGTGTGGTTGACCAGTTCTCGAAGATGTCTCATTGTATTCCACTTAAGAAGTTGCCTACATCCAAAGAACTGGCATCCATTTTCGCTCGGGAGATCTTTTGGTTATATGGGCTAACCAAGGTTATCATCTCGGACAGGGGTAGCCAGTTTGTGTCCAGGTTTTGACGAGCCTTTAGTGCACATTTGGGAATTCAGCTTTTCTTCTCCTTGGCATATCACCCACAGTCCAATGGGGTCGCAGAACGAGCCAATCAAACCTTGGAGCAGTTCTTACATTGCTATATTTCTGACCACCACAACTGGTCAGACCTCTTACCTTGGGCGAAGTTTGCTCACAATAGTGCCGTCAATGCCGCTTCACAATTGTCTACGTTTATGGCCAATTATGGTTTCCAACCATCCATGTTGCCTGACACATTTTGTTCCTCAAAGAACTCCAGCATTAAAGGAGCATCTCCGTGATCTCTATTCCACTTGGGTGCAGGTCCAAGAGTCCCTGCGACGTGCCAGTGATAGGTACAGACTCCATGCTATACGCCTATGCCCACCTGCGCCTTCCTACCAGGTTGGGGGGGAGTGTCTGGCTGTCATCTCCTAACCTCCAACTCTGTGTTCCCTCACTGAAACTGGCACCACGGTATAGTGGGCCATTACGTATTCTCTGTAGGATCAATCCAGTGGCTTACGAATTAGACCTTCCTTCTAACATGCATATTTTGAGTGTACTCCATGTTTCCTTATTAAAACCTTTGGTGTGCAACCGCTTCACCACTTCGGTATCATGTCCTAGCCCAGTGAGAACCATGAAGAGTATGAGATACAATCAATCATTGACTCCCGTAGGTTCTGTGGATGCATACAGTACCTTACTGATTGGAAGGGGTACGGTCCGTAGGGAAAGCTCTTTGGTCCCATCCTCGGACATACATGCTCCTATCCTTCTCCGTGCTTTCCATATATGTTTTCCCCTCGAAGCCTGGTGCCCCTTCGAGGGGGAGTTGAGGAAGGGCTACTGTCAGGGCTAGGCTCTTAGCAGGGCTAGGCTCTTAGCTCTTCTCTGTGCTCAGGCTGCTCAGCTGTCGAATAACAGCTAGCCCCTTCTCGCTAGTTAAACTGCCTTGTTCATTCTTTTCCTGCCTTCGCCTGGTCAACATATCTGGAGTTTCTCTGTTGTGTTCTGGTGAAAGACTTTGCCTGGCTGACGTCCCTTCTGGTTCCTGATCCTGTTCTTCTGATTACACTGATCTCTGGTTTCCTGATTACTGGCTTGTTTGACTACCCGCTTTGGCTTGCAATCCCTGGCTTATGTTTTGACTACATGTACTGATATGTACCATTTTTACCATTACATTAAAAGGTGTAATTTCTACTGCATTTCTGTCTCAGTCTGATTCATGGTTCCTGACATACAGAGACCGGGAAGCTGTGTTTTGCCAAGTGAGGTAATGCGCCAATATCCAGTACAACGGTGCCTGTATTATTTTATCCCGACTTCTCAGCCGAAGTCCAGCACTGCAGTGCTAAATTTACAGATGTTAAATTGCTTCTAAACTGGACATCTTCTTCAGCTCCAACTCAGTAGGGGATCTGCTGACAGATCCCCTGCTGAAGAGAGCAGAGCAGAGCACGCTCATGTGAAAGGACCCTTACAGGGAACATTTTATTGCTTAACTGTTCTAACCTGGCTTACAATATTGTTATTATTGCTGTAAATATCCTTATGTGAGATGACTGTATTATTTACCTGCCCATCTGCATCGCCATGACCCTGTGAACATTCCAACTCACCTGACACTCTGCAAAAATGATGAGAGATCTTGGACTGCCGCACTCCAAAAAAATATATTTGTTCTTTTATTTAAAATAAAAACAATACGTACATGGCACAGCAAAGGAAACAGCTAATGTGATCTGACGCGTTTCGCACTGAACTTCAGTGCGAAACGCGTCAGCTCACATTAGCTGTTTCCTTTGCTGTGCCATGTACGTGTTGTTTTTATTTTAAATAAAAGAACAAATATATTTTTTTGGAGTGCGGCAGTCCAAGGTCTCTCATCATTTTTGCATTGCTATATGCATTGGCTGCACCCTTGGTTCTGGATCCTGTGAGGAGATCATCAGCTGCACATGAGCGGTAACCTCCCTTCTTTCACCTGACACTCTGGATTCCGACATCCTTGCAACACCTTTGAGTATAAAGACAGCACTCAATATGTTTATATTCTGTTAACGTTTACTAAAATGCTTCAGATAAGATATAGTTGTACAAAAGGGGTAATGGTTCAACTGAGCTTTGCATAACAGCACCAGCTCAGTAAAATGATTCCCCCAGTAAAACAGTTAAGACAGTTGGCAACAACAGGATACTATATATACATATGTATGATGGAATATCGCTTGAACATAACCTGAAAGGATAAGCAAAGTTAAGCATAGAAACCCAGGCCGGCCTGTTCAACCTTTTTTCTAATGAGAGATGAGGCTAAACTAGGATGGTATAAGGGCCCTTTAAGCAGCAATGAAAGAATGTCCCCGTTACACATCTGATGGTCTTCACCAGCAGTCGGCGCTCATTAACTTTATCCAATAAGGTGTAGTAACAGAGTGATAGTATTTCTTGTGCTTACTACAGCTAAAGATGCCCATGTACAGTGTTCGAATATAAGTGCAGTGAAGTGTTCCCAAAGTAAAGCTGTCTATACACAGTGTCCCAGTAAAACAACCAAGGAAAGACTTGCAAAGGTGGGCAATTGCCCTCTCACCAATGACAAGACCGATAAAGCGCCCTCCAGACAGTGACTCCTGAATAGACGTCTTGGCTGCGCACCCAGCTTGTGATGATCACCCAAATCCGGAACATGAAGCGTGGGTTGCTGTATTGTCACGTTGGTGCTGGTCAGATGTCCGATGAACAGCAGGCAGCGCTGAGACCCCTTCTCGGTCGGGCAGGAATGTTGTACACCCATGTTGTAAACCACAATCTCACTCTCCCAGCTCGGAAAGGTCTATTGCACACAAGGCCCGGGAATAAGAGAGGCTGGGGCGGGTCTCTGGTTCCTTTTATAGACCTAGGGGGGCTAAGGGGGGCTGCTGCTGCTGCACACAGAAGGTTTTATTTCTTAACCACTTCAGCCCCGGAAGGTTTTACCCCCTTCCTGACCAGAGCAATTTTTACAATTTGGCGTATGCTGTACCCAAACAATCCTTTTTTCCCACAAATAGAGCTTTTGGTGGTATTTGATCACCTCTGCGATTTTAATTTTTTGCGATATAAATGAAAAAAATATGAAAATTTAAATTTAAATAAAAAATAAATTTCTCTCATCGTCCATGGACTGACACAGCTCTAATACTGAAACACGTGGTATTTGTCCCTGCTCGCAGGAGAAGATCTAGGCAGAATGTTAGATGTTAGAAACATACATTCTAGAACAAACCAGAGCTGAACAGCCCCGCCCAGGGGGGCGGTCCCTCCGGACATAACCCTCCTACCTGCAGCCAGCAGCCTCAGTTTTTTTCTGCCTAGCAGAAGGAGAAGACGTGGCTCTCTCAGGAGCCAGTCTCCTGGAATATTTTATTTTTTATTCCTTTGAGAATTTTATTATTTTATTTTTGAGACCTTAAATCAACTGTCGGCTGGGCAACAGGTTGGGTACACTAGTATCCTCGTAGTCTTCCCTGTCCGACCATCGAGCGTGCTGATCCTCACCTTGTGTGTGTGAGACTCAGTTCACGACATGCCCCATGACTCCAGGGGTGGCCGGGTGGCTTTTATGCTCCCGCAGTCCTCACAAGATTGAACAGTGCCTGCTGTATCTATTGCGGTGGACCGGGCCGACAGCTACTCAGTACTACTCTGTGATAGGTCTGTCTGAAACACGCCAGTGGGTCCCTCTGGGACGGGTAAGTAGTCTCTCCTGCATCAGGTGAGTACATGCTGGCTGTGTTTCTCTGTATGGGGGGTTGTTCCCTGTCTCCCCCCTATATGCTGCAGTCTGCACCCTAATCTGGCGCTGAGCTGTGTGGGGGTACCTGGGGGTCACTCTGGCCTGGCGGGGGGGGCGCTCATGTTCTGTGTGCTGGGGCTGAGAAAACGTGGGGGTGTTTGGAGACGCCATTAGGCGCTTTGGCTGTAATTTTGCTGCGCTCGGCGGCCATCTTGCCGCGGATCAATGGCGCAGTATTACAAGTGGCTGGCGGCCATTTTCTTGAAGCCGCGGCGCTTTCACTTTAGTTTTTGGCCTCTATCGCCGCTGCTGCGGCGTGAATCTCCTCACACTCTCCTCAGGCTTCACTCGCGCTGGCAGTGCGGTGCATACAGCGGAGCTGAGCGGTCCTCTAAAGGGTTGGTGAGTCCTTTGGGTATCCCCTCCTCAGTCAGCACAGCCAGTGGGTGGACTGTTTATTCACTTTATTGTGCATAAGGTCTCAGAGGGTGGCGAGTATGGAGTCTGGTTCCCCACTCTTGTCAGAGGCAACAGGCAGTGCTCCAGCACCTGCGGTCCCTATGGACCAGTTGACGGCAGTCCTGGAAACATTTCTTGTCAGGATGGAAGCGGTGTGCGAGCGCAAGGGAGCTATAAAGCGCCCTCTCCCCACACAATCTCCAGTAGGGGAGTGCGCTGATTCAGATATGGGCCTAGCTGCTGCTGCCAAGGACCCTAGCTCTGAATATCTTAATGTTTTTTGAACAGGACATTCCTTGTGAGGAAGACTCCAGTTCTGAGTCAGTAAATGACAGGGCGCTTGTAAATGAACTCATTGATGCTGTGAGAGACACTCTCAAGCTGGATGCTGTGGCTGAGGTACCTCAGGCAGACACTTTCTCTTTTGGTTCTTTTCAAGCTTTTCTTTTACACAGCTTCCTCACTGTTTCCTCACACGCTGCGTCAAGAGTAGCATGGATGATACAGTGGTACACAGTGCCCCCCCCCGGTCGGTGCAGCATGGTGGGGGGGGACTTTATTCATTTATTTCTCTAGTCCCTGTGAGCTTTCTGTGTGATGTCTCTGAGGCAACAACAGGGTCTCTGCACCTGTGGTTTCCCGCCATCTCCTGGGGAACGCTCTGAGCTCTGACAGGACCAGAGGTTTTAGAGGTTTCCTTTTACCTGCATGCTGCTTTGGCAGCACATTTAAGCAGGTTAGAATGATACAGAGAAGATTATGCGCCTCGGCGCCATAATTTAAACTTATCCTATAAATCTACACTGGATACATTCACAGTGTATGTATGTGTTATTGGTCTCTGTGTCTGCGTGGGTTTCCTCCCACGTTCCAATGCTGTGTCTTCAGTGCCATACACGATATAGACATACACAATATGTTTATACACTACTCTAAATACATTCACAGTATAGGTATGTATTATACTCTCTGGGTCGGCGTGGGTTTCCTCCGGGTGCTCCGGTTTCCTGCCACGCACTCACGGTATGTGCGCTTCGGCTCTCTGCACAGTATAAACATGTTAAATATGTTTATTATACATACTATAAATACCTACAGTAGATGTATGCTGTCTGCGTGGGTTTCCTCCGGCAGGTTTCCTCGCACGCTCCAATGGTAATGCACAGCATAAACATGTGCAATGTGTTTATTCACATGCTATTATTCCTACACGGTATCTGTGTGCTGTCTGCGTGGGTTTTTTCCGGGTGTTTCCGGTTTCCTCCCACGCTCTGACGGTATGTGCGCCTTTGGCTCTCTGCACAGTTTAAACATGTTCCATATGTTTATCAGGCATACTATAATACGTACGCGGTATGTGTATGCAGTCTGTGTGGGTTTCCTCCGGTTCCCTCCCACACTCCAATGGTATGGGCGCTTTCGGCGCTATGCACAGCCTAAACTTGTGCGATTTGATTATTCACATGCTAACATACCTACGCGGTATGTGTGTGCAGTCTGCGTGGGTTTCCTCCGGGTCCTCCGGTTTCCGCCCACGCTACACGACATGCGCGCCTTTGGTGCCATACACAGTATAAACATACACATTATGTTTATACACAACTATAAATACATTCACAGATGTATGTATTGTATTCTCTGGGTCTGCGTGTGGTTGTACTATGCTCTTTGTGGCTGAGTGGGTTTCCTCCCACGCTCTAATTGCACGTTTTGACGCAATACACAGCATTAACTATACGTTTGTACAATCAGCACTTATCAATGGAATAGCTGCTGGATGGAGCATTGTCATAAGGTTCCCTGGTACCAGGGGTACCTCCTTCCACCTGCCCTTCAGTGGTGATCAGAAGCACTGGCTTGGTCTGTGTTCGCCATGCTGAGGTTAGCGTTAAGCCCGATAGTGGCTGAGTCTCTGGCGTTTCTGAAGCTCAATGACTAGGCAAAAGCCTCTGCTTCATCTATCAGTCGACCAGCAGGTGCACTGCAACTGCTTTAGCCTCTAGGGTCTCTGTGCCCGGGGTGGGTTTGCGCCACCTGTTGAGGCTGAGTTACTGGTCCACTGACCAAGTTTTTAGGGAAGCTCTGTCAGGTTGCCTCTCTTGGCCAACAATTGAGGCACCCCGTAAGCCGGGGCCTCCCTTCTCCGATACATTGCGTGGTCTCTTTGGGATTATCATACCCATCCCGCTGCAGGACGGTCCTGTCGGCCGTGTGCCTTCCAGGGGGAAGGGTCCTTACATCCGGAGGTGTTTTCACCTCCTTTACCGGAGGTGGGGCACCGGATGTGGACCTTCTGGCCTCTCGACTCACTCGCAAGGTGTCGAGATTCGTGGCCAGGTCCAGGGATCCCTGGGCAGACGCGTCAGACGCATTGGTGGCCGCGGGGGCAGTATCGCCTGATGTATGCTTACCCTCCGCTACTGTTGTTGCCTCACCTGCTTCGCAGAGTAGGGCCTGAGGCCATTCCGGTGATCCTCATTGCTCCGGAACGGCGACATTGGTACGCCGATCTAGTTCCTTGGCGACAGCCTATTTGGGTGGACCTTCTGTCTCATGGTCCCATACTTCAACTTCATCCTGCTTTACAGTCCTTGGCTTGGCTTTAATGGCATGGCTGTTGAAAGCCAGGTGCTGAGGGACCGAGGTCTCTCGGATATGGTCATCTCATCTATGTTGTGGGCACGGAAATCTTCCTCCAGAAAGATCTATCACCGTACCTGGAAGGCTTACATCGCTATGTGCGAGGAGCTTGATTGGTGTCCACGGACGTATTCCGTTCCCAGGATTTTGCTGTTCTTACAGCGTGGTGTGACCCAAAAGCTGGCCTTGCGTACCATTGAGGGTTGGATTTCGGCCCGGGCTGTCTTTTTCAACGACCGCTAGCGGGCCATTCCTTGATTAGCACCTTTGTGCAGGGGGTTCGCCATGTGATCCCCCCTGTCAAGCCTCCTCCCCCTCCTTGGGATCTGAATTTGGTGCTCTCGTTTCTCCAAGAACATCCCTTTGAAAATATCAGAGAGATTCCTCTCTTGACTTTGTCTCAGAAGGTGGCTTTCTTAGTGGCCATTACTTCTGTTGGCTGGGTATCTGAGTTGGCGGCTCTGTCATGCAAGTCGCCTTGCCTGGTCCTCCATAAGGATAAGGCGGTGTTGCGCCCGCGACCGTCTTTCCTTCCAAAGGTGGTTTCGGCTTTTCACCTTAATGAGGACATTGTCCTTCCGTCCTTGTGCCCTCACCCATCGCATCCCAGTGAGTTTGTGCTTCACACTTTGGATGTGGTGCGAGCCTTACGGGTGTACCTGGCGGCTACTGCTTCTATCGGAAGTCTGAGTCACTGTTTGTGTCTGTCTCTGGTCCAACACAGGGCCAAGCGGTGTCGTCTGCCACTGCTTCTAGGTGGATCAGACAGACCGTCATACAGGCCTATGCCCTTAAGGGGTGGGCGCCTCCATTTCCGGTTACAGCGCTTTCCACCAGGGCAATTGGTGCTTCCTGGGCTTTCCAACATCAGGCGTTGGCTGCACAAGTGTGCAAGGCGGCGACCTGGTCGTCCGTTCATACCTTTTCTAAGTTCTATAAGGTTGATGTGGCTGCATCTTCGGATGCTTCCTTCGGCCGCACAGTGTTGCAGGCCGCTGTTTAATGTTGCAACTCCTCTGTTGAGGAGCTCTGCTTGTTTGGAGTGAAGTTTTGGTTTTTCCTTTACTACTGCTCCCACCCTCTTTTGATACTGCTTTGGGACGTCCCACGTGTTTTAGTATTAGAGCTGTGTCAGTCCATGGACGATAAGAGAAAATAGGATTTTTGTACTCACCGTAAAATCTGTTTCTCTGTCGTCCATGGACTGACACAGCACCCACCCTTCTTTTAAGGTTTGTACTGCTTTGTTACGAACTGAGGCTGCTGGCTGCAGGTAGGAGGGTTATGTCCGGAGGGACCGCCCCCCTGGGAGGGGGGTGTTCAGCTCTGGTTTGTTCTAGAATGTATGTTTCTAACATCTAATATTCTGCCTAGATCTTCTCCTGCGAGCAGGGACATATACCACGTGTTTCAGTATTAGAGCTGTGTCAGTTCATGGACGTCAGAGGAACGGATTTTACGGTGAGTACAAAAATCCTATTTCTTAATTTTCAAAAACAAATGAGAGCTGCAAAATACTCACCATGCCTCTTAGCAAATACCTTGGGATGTCTACTTTCCAAAATGGGGTCATTAGGGGGGGGGGGGGTTGTGCTATCTGGACATTTCAGGGCCTCCATAACTGTGATAAGTAGTGAGAAGTGAAATCACCATTTTACACCCTTAGAAATCCTGAAGGCGGCGATTGGTTTTCGGGGTCCTGTATGTGGCTAGGCTCCCAAAAAGTCCCACACATGTGGTATCCTCGCACCCAGGAGGAGCATCAGAATGTATTTTGGGGTGTAATTTCACATGTGTCCATATGTTTGAGCAATATATCATTTAGTGACAACTTTGTGAAAAAAATAAAAAATTATTGTAGTTTTTCCGAAACTTGTGGCAAAATATTAAATATTCCATAGACTCAACATGCCTCTCAGCAAATAGCTTGGGGTGTCTACTTTCCAAAATGGGATCAGTTGGGGGGCGGGGTTGTGCTATCTGGGCATTTCATGGTCTCCGAAACTGTGTAATGTAGTGAAGAGTGAAATCAAAAATGTACGCCCTTAGAAAGCCTGAAAGTGGTGATTGGTTTTTGGGGTCCTGTACGCAGCTAGGCTCCCAAAAAGTCTGACACATGTGGTATCCCCGTACTCAGGAGAAGCAGCAGAATGTATTTTGGGGTGTAATTTCACATATGCCTATGGCATGTGTGAGCAATATATCATTTAGTGATAACTTTGTGAAAAAAAAAAAAGTATTGTAATTTTCCTTCAACTTGTGGCAAAATATAAAATATTCCATGGACTCAACATCCCTATCAGCAAATAGCTTTGGGTGTCTACTTTCCAAAAAGGGGTCATTTGGGGGGGGGGGGGGGTTGACCTGTCCTGGTATTTCATGCACAACATTAGAAGCTTATGCCACACATCATCCATTCTTCTAACCACTTGAAGACAAAGACATTTCTGACACTTTTTGTTTACATTAAAAAATACCTTTCTTTTGCTAGAAAATTAATTTAAACCCCCAAACATTATATATATTTTTTTAAAGCAAAGGCCCTACAGATTAAAATGGTGGGTGTTGCAATTTTTTTTTCACACAGTATTTGTGCAGCGATTTTTCAAACACAATTTTTTTTTATTTTAATGCATTAAAACACACTATATTGCCCAAATGTTTGGTAAAATATAAAAGATGATCTTATGCCGAGAACATAGATACGAAACACGACATGCTTTAAAATTGCGCAGAACTGTGCAACAGCGACAAACTACATACATTTTTAAAAGCCTTTAAAAGCCATTACAGGTTACCACTTTAGATTTACAAAGGAGGTCTACTGCTAAAATTACTGCCCTCGATCTGACGTTCACGGTGATTCCTCACATGCATGGTGCAATTGCTGTTTACATATGACATGAGAACGATGCTTGCGTTCGCCATTGCACGCAAGCACGGGGGGGGGGGGGGCAGGTTTTTTTTTTTTTTTTGCTTTTTTTTATTATTTATTTTGCTTTTTTTTTTAACGCTGTTCCTTTCATTTTTCTTGTTATCACAGGGAATGTAAATATCCCCTATGATAGCAATAGGTAGTGACAGGTATTTAAAAAAAAAAATTTTGGGGTCTATTAGACTCTAGATCTCTCATCTGCCCTCAAAGCATCTGACCGCACTACAAAATTGATGTGATAAGATGCTTTCACAATTTCCCAATGGCACTGTTTATATCCGGCGAAACCGAAGTCATGAAGTGCTCGTAGCTTCCGGTTTCTTAGGCCATAGAGATGATTGGAGCCGTTCTGGTCTTCGATCAGCTCTATGGTCAGCTGGCAGAACCACCGGCTGCATTCTCAGGTTCCCCGGCGGGACAGGAGAGCCCGAGAAAACCATGGAAAACGGCGGGAGGGGGGGATATTTCCTCCCACTGCTTGTAAAAGCAGTCTAGCGGATAATTTTCCACTAGGATTGCTTTTACATGAAAGCTGACCGCTGGCTGAAAAGAACGATACCAAGACGATACCTAAACCAGCAGGCATCATTTTGGTATAACCACTCAAAGTCCAGTACGTTGCTTGTCCTTGTTGGGCATATATTTTAATGTCCTTTTTTTAATGCAGCCTGTGGGCTGAACGAAAAAAGAGATTGATCGGTGGGTATGCCCACCATTAGAATATCGCCCTGCATCCACCCACTTCTAATGATGGGCATACATGCACCATTTTTTTTTTAACTGTGGTGGTAAAAACACCTCCTACAGCGCTGGAGTCGCTGATTTACGTATCGTGAGAGCAAACGCTGTTGCTGTCAAGATAAATAAATCAGTGCTGCAGCTGAATGGTATACCTGAAAATAAAATGGTTAACAATAAAACACAGTAAACAGTAAATTATAAAAGAATTACATACCTGAAAAGCAAACATGATAAAACATAGTAACAATAAAATATTGCAGTTAAAAAATGCAGTAAAACAGAGCAGAACAATAGAGAGAGAACAATAGAGAGAGAGAATAGAGAAAGAATAACACGACAACTATTTTTGGCTTTTTTATTTAATTATTTTTTTTTTCTAACTTTTTTGTTTTTTTACACTTTAATTTGTAACTGTAACTAATGGTTCCAGTATTGGGTCTCTAAAAATGCGATGGCATCGTTGGAGACCCTGTGAAAGTTTGTCCTAGTCTGTGCAGTGCTGTACCCTACGCTAATACTCCACTAGTGTGTGGTAGCGTTCGAAACGTTCACAGATGCAAAGACCAGGTTGGTCAGGACAGGAGGGACAACAATAGCGGGTGTCATGCCTAAATCCGCGCTTGCTACAGACTGAACATCTTCTTTGGGGTGATCGATTGGTAGGGGTACCAGGGAGGACATATGGAAAATGCCTCCCATACAGCCGGCTCACTACATTTGCATTGGGAAGTTGGGCCACGGCACCGTCTGGAAACAGAAGGGCTGTGATGATTTCTTCCTGGAATTTAAGGAAGCTTTGTATTTGTATTTTTGTGTTTTTTTTGTACCAGCATCTGGCCTTAGGGGCAATTAAGTACGGCACCATCAACTGGTCGTTGAGGTCCACTCCTCCCATATTAAGGTTGTATTCGTGGACACAGAGGGGTTTCTCCACAAAACAGCAAGCAAATTATTACATCTCAAGCAGGCTCTCTCCCCCAGCCTAAGATGTAAATCTACAAGCCGCTGGGGTAAGCCCCGGCGATTAGGTCGCACGGTGCCAAATGCGCCAATTCCATGATCAAACAAGTGACTAAAAAATGGCTTGCTTGTGTAATAATTGTCCACATACAAGTGGTACTCCTTTCCGAATAAGGGTGACACCAAATCCCACACAATCTTACCAGCGCTATGTAGTCTGGGCAGTTCTCTGGCTCTACGTAACTATCTCTTCCCTCGTAAACCATAAAATTATATGTACCGCCTGTGGCCCTGTCACAGAGCTTATACATCTTGACCCCATATCTGGCACACTTGCTGGGAAGATACTGTTTGAATGAGAAGTGGCCAGAAAACTTAATCAGGGACTCATCAATGCAGACGACTTGATCGGGAGTAAACAATGCTGCAAACTGCTGATTGAAGTGGTTTACGAGGGGCTGAATTTTGTAGAGCCGATCGTATCCAGGGTCACCCCGAGGACGACAGAGTTCATTGTCATTGAAATGCATGAACCGCAAGATCTGCTCGTATTGTGTCCTGGTCATAGAGGCAGAGAACACGGGCATATGATGAATTGGGTCAGTGGACCAATATGACCACAACTCACTTTTTTTAGTTATGCACATGAGGAAGGATAGGTCCAGGAAGGTCTGAAATTCGGAGACTGTAATAGGTCTCCAATCTCTGGCAAGGGTCAACTGGGGATTA